>OX596074.1:118984292-121384292 GCA_951394005.1 Protophormia terraenovae
AAATAAAAATCGATTTTTGGACTAAAATATAAGTGATCACAGATTAAGCTTATTTTCTCGAAAATCGCAATATTAAGCGAGTTATAAAGGATTTAAGTTTTGTATCGAAATTTTCAATTAAAAATCGATTTTTGTACTAAAATATAAGTGAACACAGATTAAGCTTATTTTCTCGAAAATCGCAATATTAAGCGAGTTATAAAGGATTTAAGTTTTGTATCGAAATTTTCAAATAAAAATCGATTTTTGGACTAAAATATAAGTGATCACAGATTAAGCTTATTTTCTCGAAAATCGCAATATTAAGCGAGTTATAAAGGATTTAAGTTTTGTATCGAAATTTCCAAATAAAAATCGATTTTTGGACTAAAATGTAAGTGATCACAGATTAAGCTTATTTTCTCGAAAATCGCAATATTAAGCGAGTTATAAAGGATTTAAGTTTTGTATCGAAATTTTCAATTAAAAATCGATTTTTGGACTAAAATATAAGTGATCACAGATTAAGCTTATTTTCTCGAAAATCGCAATATTAAGCGAGTTATAAAGGATTTAAATTTTGTATCGAAATTTCCGAATAAAAATCGATTTTTGTACTAAAATATAAGTGATCACAGATTAAGCTTATTTTCTCGAAAATCGCAATATTAAGCGAGTTATAAAGGATTTACGTTTTGTATCGAAATTTTCAATTAAAAATCCATTTTTGGACTAAAATATAAGTGATCACATATTTAGCTTATTTTCTCGAAAATCGCAAAATTAAGCGAGTTATAAAGGATTTAAGTTTTGTATCGAAATTTTCAATTAAAAATCGATTTTTGTACTAAAATATAAGTGATCACAGATTAAGCTTATTTTCTCGAAAATCGCAATATTAAGCGAGTTATAAAGGATTTAAGTTTTGTATCGAAATTTCCAAATAAAAATCGATTTTTGTACTAAAATATAAGTGATCACAGATTAAGCTTATTTTCTCGAAAATCGCAATATTAAGCGAGTTATAAAGGATTTAAGTTTTGTATCGAAATTTTCAAATAAAAATCGATTTTTGGACTAAAATATAAGTGATCACAGATTAAGCTTATTTTCTCGAAAATCGCAATATTAAGCGAGTTATAAAGGATTTAAGTTTTGTATCGAAATTTCCAAATAAAAATCGATTTTTGTACTAAAATATAAGTGATCACAGATTAAGCTTATTTTCTCGAAAATCGCAATATTAAGCGAGTTATAAAGGATTTAAGTTTTGTATCGAAATTTCCAAATAAAAATCGATTTTTGTACTAAAATATAAGTGATCACAGATTAAGCTTATTTTCTCGAAAATCGCAATATTAAGCGAGTTATAAGGATTTAAGTTTTGTATCGAAATTTCCAAATAAAAATCGATTTTTGGACTAAAATATAAGTGATCACAGATTAAGCTTATTTTCTCGAAAATCGCAATATTAAGCGAGTTATAAAGGATTTAAGTTTTGTATCGAAATTTTCAATTAAAAATCGATTTTTGGACTAAAATATAAGTGATCACAGATTAAGCTTATTTTCTCGAAAATCGCAATATTAAGCGAGTTATAAAGGATTTAAGTTTTGTATCGAAATTTCCAAATAAAAATCGATTTTTGTACTAAAATATAAGTGATCACAGATTAAGCTTATTTTCTCGAAAATCGCAATATTAAGCGAGTTATAAAGGATTTAAGTTTTGTATCGAAATTTTCAATTAAAAATCGATTTTTGGACTAAAATATAAGTGATCACAGATTTAGCTTATTTTCTCGAAAATCGCAAAATTAAGCGAGTTATAAAGGATTTAAGTTTTGTATCGAAATTTTCAAATAAAAATCGATTTTTGGACTAAAATATAAGTGATCACAGATTAAGCTTATTTTCTCGAAAATCGCAATATTAAGCGAGTTATAAAGGATTTAAGTGTTGTATCGAAATTTTCAAATAAAAATCGATTTTTGGACTAAAATATAAGTGATCACAGATTAAGCTTATTTTCTCGAAAATCGCAATATTAAGCGAGTTATAAAGGATTTAAGTTTTGTATCGAAATTTTCAATTAAAAATCGATTTTTGTACTAAAATATAAGTGATCACAGATTAAGCTTATTTTCTCGAAAATCGCAATATTAAGCGAGTTATAAAGGATTTAAGTTTTGTATCGAAATTTTCAAATAAAAATCGATTTTTGGACTAAAATATAAGTGATCACAGATTAAGCTTATTTTCTCGAAAATCGCAATATTAAGCGAGTTATAAAGGATTTAAGTTTTGTATCGAAATTTCCAAATAAAAATCGATTTTTGGACTAAAATATAAGTGATCACAGATTAAGCTTATTTTCTCGAAAATCGCAATATTAAGCGAGTTATAAAGGATTTAAGTTTTGTATCGAAATTTTCAATTAAAAATCGATTTTTGGACTAAAATATAAGTGATCACAGATTAAGCTTATTTTCTCGAAAATCGCAATATTAAGCGAGTTATAAAGGATTTAAGTTTTGTATCGAAATTTCCGAATAAAAATCGATTTTTGTACTAAAATATAAGTGATCACAGATTAAGCTTATTTTCTCGAAAATCGCAATATTAAGCGAGTTATAAAGGATTTACGTTTTGTATCGAAATTTTCAATTAAAAATCCATTTTTGGACTAAAATATAAGTGATCACAGATTTAGCTTATTTTCTCGAAAATCGCAAAATTAAGCGAGTTATAAAGGATTTAAGTTTTGTATCGAAATTTTCAATTAAAAATCGATTTTTGTACTAAAATATAAGTGATCACAGATTAAGCTTATTTTCTCGAAAATTGCAATATTAAGCGAGTTATAAAGGATTTAAGTTTTGTATCGAAATTTCCAAATAAAAATCGATTTTTGTACTAAAATATAAGTGATCACAGATTAAGCTTATTTTCTCGAAAATCGCAATATTAAGCGAGTTATAAAGGATTTAAGTTTTGTATCGAAATTTTCAAATAAAAATCGATATTTGGACTAAAATATAAGTGATCACAGATTAAGCTTATTTTCTCGAAAATCGCAATATTAAGCGAGTTATAAAGGATTTAAGTTTTGTATCGAAATTTCCAAATAAAAATCGATTTTTGTACTAAAATATAAGTGATCACAGATTAAGCTTATTTTCTCGAAAATCGCAATATTAAGCGAGTTATAAAGGATTTAAGTTTTGTATCGAAATTTTCAAATAAAAATTGATTTTTCGACTAAAATATAAGTGATCACAGATTAAGCTTATTTTCTCGAAAATCGCAATATTAAGCGAGTTATAAAGGATTTAAGTTTTGTATCGAAATTTTCAATTAAAAATCGATTTTTGGACTAAAATATAAGTGATCACAGATTAAGCTTATTTTCTCGAAAATCGCAATATTAAGCGAGTTATAAAGGATTTAAGTTTTGTATCGAAATTTTCAAATAAAAATCGATTTTTGGACTAAAATATAAGTGATCACAGATTAAGCTTATTTTCTCGAAAATCGCAATATTAAGCGAGTTATAAAGGATTTAAGTGTTGTATCGAAATTTTCAAATAAAAATCGATTTTTGGACTAAAATATAAGTGATCGCAGATTAAGCTTATTTTCTCGAAAATCGCAATATTAAGCGAGTTATAAAGGATTTAAGTTTTGTATCGAAATTTTCAAATAAAAATCGATTTTTGGACTAAAATATAGGTGATCACAGATTAAGCTTATTTTCTCGAAAATCGCAATATTAAGCGAATTATAAAGGATTTAAGTTTTGTATCGAAATTTTCAATTAAAAATCGATTTTTGGACTAAAATATAAGTGATCACAGATTTAGCTTATTTTCTCGAAAATCGCAAAATTAAGCGAGTTATAAAGGATTTAAGTTTTGTATCGAAATTTTCAATTAAAAATCGATTTTTGGACTAAAATATAAGTGATCACAGATTAAGCTTATTTTCTCGAAAATCGCAATATTAAGCGAGTTATAAAGGATTTAAGTTTTGTATCGAAATTTCCAAATAAAAATCGATTTTTGTACTAAAATATAAGTGATCACAGATTTAGCTTATTTTCTCGAAAATCGCAATATTAAGCGAGTTATAAAAGATTTAAATTTTGTATCGAAATTTCCAAATAAAAATCGATTTTTGAGCTAAAATATAAGTGATCACAGATTAAGCTTATTTTCTCGAAAATCGCAATGTTAAACGAGTTATAAAGGATTTAAGTTTTGTATCGAAATTTTCAAATAAAAATCGATTTTTGGACTAAAATATAAGTTATCACAGATTAAGATTATTTTCCCGAAATTCGCAATATTAAGCGAGTTATAAGGATTTAAGTTTTGTATCGAAATTTCCAAATAAAAATCGATTTTTGAACTAAAATATAAGTGATCACAGATTAAGATTATTTTCTTGAAAATCGCAATATTAAGCGAGTATAAAGGATTTAAATTTTGTATCGAAATTTCCAAATAAAAATCGATTTTTGGACTAAAATATAAGTGATCACAGATTAAGCTTATTTTCTTGAAAATCGCAATATTTAGCGAGTTATAAAGGATTTAAGTTTTGTATCGAAATTTCCAAATAAAAATCGATTTTTGGACTAAAATATAAGTGATCACATATTAAGCTTATTTTCTCGAAAATTGCAATATTAAGCGAGTTATAAAGGATTTAAGTTTTGTATCGAAATTTTCAACTAAAATTCGATTTTTGGACTAAAATATATATGTGATCACAGATTAAGCTTATTTTCTTGAAAATCGCAATAATAAGCGAGTTATAAAGGATTTAAGTTTTGTATCGAAATTTCCAAATAAAAATCGATTTTTGGACTAAAATATTAATGATCACAAATTAAGCTTATTTTCTCAAAAATGGCAATAATGAGCGAGTTATAAAGGATTTAATTTTTGTATCGAAATTTCCAAATAAAACTCGATTTTTGGACTAAAATATTAATGATCACAGATTAAGCTTATTTTCTCGAAAATCGCAATAATAAGCGAGTTATAAAGGATTTAAATTTTGTATCGAAATTTCCAAATATAACTCGATTTTTTGACTAAAATATTAATGATCACAGATTAAACTTATTTTCTCGAAAATCGCAATATTAAGCGAGTTATTAAGGATTTAAGTTTTGTATCGAAATTTTCAAATAAAAATCGATTTTTGGACTAAAATATAAGTGATCACAGATTAGGCTTATTTTCTCAAAAATCGCAATATTAAGCGAGTTATAAAGGATTTATGTTTTTTATCGATATTTCTAAATAAAAATCGATTTTTGAACTAAAATATAAGTGATCACAGATTAAGCTTATTTTCTCGAAAATCGCAATATTAAGCGAGTTATAAAGGATTTAAGTTTTGTATCGACATTTTCAAATAAAATTCCATTTTTTAACTAAAATATAAGTGATCACAGATTAAGTTTATTTTCTCGAAAATCGCAATAATAAGCGAGTTATAAAGTATTTAAGTTTTGTATCGAAATTTTCAAATAAAAATCGACCTTTGGACTAAAATATTAATGATCACAGATTAAGCTTATTTTCTCGAAAATCGCAATATTAAGCGAGTTATAAAGGATTTAAGTTTTGTATCTAAATTTCCAAATAAAAATCGATTTTTGGACTAAAATATTAATGATCACAAATTCAGCTTATTTTCTTAAAAATCGCAATAATTAGCGAGTTATAAAGGATTTAAGTTTTGTGTCGAAATTTCCAAATAAAAATCGATTTTTGGACTAAAATATAAGTGATCACAGATTAGTCTTATTTTCTCGAAAATACAATATTAAGCGAGTTATAAAGGATTTAAGTTTTGCATCGAAATTTATATATAAAAATATACTTTTACACTAAAATATAAGTGTTCACATGTTTAGGTTATTTTCTTCTCCTTTTAGTCTGAACAACCTTGTACGAAGTTATATTTAATGACAAATTAACTTAGCTGCTATCTGCTAATGCATTCAATATCTATTGCTACTTAGAACATATCCAATTTATTTTTAAATTTTTTCAATCTTACCCTTATTTTTCAGGATGGTGAATAGATTTCCGGCTACCATATGTTCTCTTTCCATACCCTACCATTATTCCTAACTATCGGACGATTAACGCTTGATTGTATAGAATTTTTCATAATAAAATAAAAAGCTAATTTGCATTATATTATTTTTTCTTTCTGTATTATTCTACTACACCCTCAATTTCATTTAAAATCTTTTTTTCTAATTCAAATTAAATCATTAGGAAAATTTTGCACAAAATCTCATTGCACAGGATTCAACTTATTTTGTTGTATTTTGCTGTATAGTTTCCATTAGATACGAATACTATACTGTGGCGCCGCTCTTCAAACCTCATCAACACTTGGGAAGAAAAGTTATTGTGAATGGAAATAAATAAAGAAAAAAACAATTCAAATGAGAAAATAACTAAAAGTAGGTGTTGAATGGAAATGAAATGTATTTAAAGTAAACTGTGCTGAGTGTTGAGGAGTAGCAGGAAGAAATGGAGGGGCTTGTTTTTTTCGTTCAATTACAGCTTCTATGATGATTTAAATTTTTCAGTCAGTCATTCGGTCATTCGTTTATTCATGCATTCATTGCTCTAAGAGGCATCCCATTAAATCGCATTCAGTAAAATATGATGATGTTGATGTATTTGTCGTGATGTTGCTGTGGAATTGCTATGAACCAGTGGACAACAATATAAATTATTGTCACTTACACACACACACAATTTTATTTTTTTTTTTTTTTAGCAGTGGCAGTAATATAAGGGAAAAATCGAAAATATAAAAAATCATTTGTTGGTATGCAAAAATATGTATACAAAAGGAACTCTTAACAATCATTACCACCTTTAGTTTTTTACAGTTGTAGAGTTTTTTTGAGAGCAGTTGATATTGCTCTACAACTAATATATTACTTCGTGACAAGGTTTGAGATGTAAGAATCTTATGTTGAGTTCAAATAGCCTGCATGAAACGTGATATCGTCCAAAATACAATATCATTTTCCCGAGATTTTTGATATTGTCATAGGAAATGTTTCAATCGGTTTAGTTATATATATATATATATATATATATATATATATATATATATATATATATATATATATATATATATAATATATATATATATATATATATATATATATATATATATATATCTATATATATATATATATATATATATATATATATATATATATATATATATATATATATATATATATATATATATCTATATATATATATATATATATATATATATATAATATATATATATATATATATATATATATATATATATATATATATATATATATATATATATATATATATATATATATATATATATATATATTTATTTATTTATTTATTTAACCTTCTACTCCCTGGGTGATAAGACAAGTTAACTACCAACTATGCAACCGAGCACCTACATTGGTCTTATATAGAGTGCAAATATATCGTTATTTCTCTGCATTTTTTGAAGTCTTAATAATAATTACTAGTTTTGCAATACAGTATTGTTTTATCACTTCTCTTATTATTTTCATTTCTGTATTTAATTTTTTTCCAAAAACTTTATATAAAAATAACGAGATGCATCTTTATGTTAAAAAAATGTGTCAGACATTTACATTTCAATTATATTTAAATCAGTGTCCGGTAAGCAAAAAAAATGTGTATACAATCTTCCAACTTAACCATCCTTTTTTAAGTATTTTTTCATATTTTTTTTTTCTTTTTTTTTTAACTTCATTCTACTATTTTGTTTTTTAGTTATAGTAACGAAACATTTCATTGGTGGAGAAATTATTTTCAAAGTATTAAATAATGCTTTATAGCTAAAAAAAATAGCAATTATTTGTCAGCATGTCAAAAGTAATAAATTACAGTATACAGATTTAAAGAAGTGTAAAGCAAAAATATATTAATAAGTATTATACAAAAATAATGTAATAATGTTTCATTTAATAGATAAAATAACTTAAATTACATAAATATGTATTCATACCAATTAAGAAAAATATTTACTCGGGTTACATTATGAATTTATTTACATTTATGCTCTAATGTTTTCTAATCATACAGCTCCATAATTATAATCCTTATTGACATTTCATTATGAAAATATATACCAAAAATAACAACATATCTGTCAAATTTTAAATTAATAGACATACATATATAAAACAAAATATACATGTATATATCATATTTATATGTATGTGTTCTTTGAAATGTTACTATATTTAAAACGAGAGAAGAAGATATAGTCGGTCAAGGCCGACTATATGATACCCTACACCATTGCGTATGAGCACACAAATTCGGGAAGTGGATTTATATTAGAGCTGTAGACCAACACTTTTATTAAATCTAAAATAAAGTATACAAGTACAGAATAATGGGTTAATAATAATATATTGATGATTTTATGTATTATAGGGCGATTTCCGAAAGTGGGTTTATATGGGAGCTATGGTAAATTATGGACCGATTCTCATAAATTTTAGCAATGTTGTTTCTACTTATATAAAACTTATTTGAGTCGAATATTAACTTGATACTATCTTTCGTATGTGATTTATGTACGTTAAAGTGATTTTCGGAAGGGGGGGTTTATATGGGAGCTATGGTCAATCGTGGACCGATTTTCATAAAATTTGGTACAAAGATTGGTACTTATACAAAACTTCTTTGGACCGAATTTCATTACAATATTCTTAATATTAAGGCATTTTTAAGTGTGAAAACTCTATTCCGGGGGGACATTTGTATGGGGGGTAGGTGAAATAATGGACCGATCATAACCAATTTCAATAGGCTTCGTCCTTGTATCATAAAAGTACCACCTGCTAAATTTCATTCAATTATCTTGCGACCTGTACTTTGTGCACAAGGTTTACATGGACAGCCAGCCATCCAGCCAGACGGACGGACGGACGGACATCGTTAGATTGATTTAAAATGTGATTCTGAGTCGATTGGTATACTTTAAGGTGGGTGTTGGATAACTCATTCTATGCGTTACAAACATCAGCACAAACACATAATACCCCAACCACCTATGGTGGTGTAGGGTATAACAAATATCAAAATACTACACATAATCAGTTAAAAAAAAAAAAAAAAAACTATTCTGTCAAAAAATCAAATAATGATTTTTAATTGTTTCCTGTCCATTTTCATTCCGGTTGGTCAATATAAAATCGACATTAACCCTTGTTAATTATGTGTGACATTTACTAGAAAAAAGGGGGAAAATAAAATTGTCATTTATTGCTTTTTTTCTTTTTTTTTATTTTATTTTTAAATAAAACATCAATCATCAGATAATACTCGTACATATAAGATTTAATGAGAGGAAAAAAGTTTTAAAATGTGATGCAAATGGAAGAAATATTATATATGAGCAATTTAAAACCTTACTTTATGTGTTTGTATATAGGTCATTCATTGAAAATTTCTAAGAACTACAGTCATTTAAAGCTAAACAATTGGGAATTTAATATTCGGTTTGGGCGAATATATTATATCCACCATCTGTAACTTTTTGTGCCACCTTAATTTAATATTTTACTTTATATGGGAGATGGGCGCTAAATTGGGCGGGTTACGCAGATTTTTATATCGAGAACGGACCTTAACACATACAAAATTTTTTCCCCGAAAAACTTTCGATCATAATTTTTAAATTATTTTAATCAATGAATTTATATATACTGAAAATAAATGTTTCTTTGACTCCCATTGCCATTAGAGTTAAAATATAGATCATTTTGTGGTGGTGTATATATAGAAAAAAAAATACAAACATATTTTCAAGGTAGTTTGTCTTTTATTAACATTTTAAAGAAGCCAGAAGTCGGATTTTCGTAAAATTTTGAAAGTATTATAAGAAATAACTCCTAAATGAAATAACTTCCAGCAGAAAAATGAAATAATTCCCAACTGTTTTTGCATACAAATTGGGTTTTATTTCATTATGAAATAACACCCAGTGGGTTGGAACTTATTTAATTTTATATCATATCATGAAATAATTCCCAATGAAGTATTTACAGAAAAAAGTAAAAATGGACTTCAACTACGAAATTGCTTATATTAATTATTTTTTCTTAAATAGATACAATGAGCTGAAAATTTTTGGAAATTGAGTTAAATTTATAAAATAAATAATTTAATTAAATTCCAATATAAAGTTATTTAATAATTTTATAAAAAAAATTATTTGATTTATTTTTTTGTGTATTGTTGGAAGTTATTTCATAAATTTTTTAAATTTGGTTTTATTTCATTTTATTTGGCACTTTTTTAATTCACATAAGTTAATGAATATCATAGGGAGTTATTTCATTCTTATTGGGAGTTATTTCATTTTGCTTTAAAAATTAAAGTGTTTCTTCTCCGTGGTATTTCAAACAAAGGCTTCGCTAAGTTAAGTTTTCTTTCTCCTCTGTGGTATTTCAAACACTGGCTTCGCAAAGTAAATATTTTCTGCCTAATCGGTTTAATTACCGAAGTCGTTGTTTTAAACACTATAGAGGTCCGGCCAAAGACCAGATATGCAGGGAACTTAACTTAGCGAAGCCACATAGGACAAAGTTCTTTTCTCCGGCCGAAGGGCATATATACAGAAAAATTTAACTTAGCAAAGCCGGTGTCTGAAACACCACAGAGGAGGAAGTCCTTTCGTCCGGCCAAAGGCCGCCTATGCAGAAAAATTTTACTTACCAAAACACAGAAAAAAATATCAACTGTTATTAAGTAATTAAAAAGTATTTGTTGGAATACTATTGAAAATGTTAACAATATTATTATTTAACATAGTTGTAAATTATCATATCTACAATTTGTCTCAGCTGATTTTCTACTATTTCTGTTGTTAAAATTTTAATTTATGTAATTAAAATTAATTAAATTTAATTGTAACTGAAAAAAATGTGTCAAAAATAATATTATAAAATTCTTAGAAAATATTTGGAAACATTAATATGGATAAATAAAAATGTAAAAGTAGAAAATGAATTAAAGAAAAATAATGTACCACAAAGTCCCTTCATTTAGGACCACATATCCTTATTTCATATTTCTAGGTTAAATATTACCTAAAATTAAAAAAGTACCATTGGAAGAACAAAAAAGTACCACAAAGTTCCCTCTTATGAATTCTCATTCACTTAGCACCAAATGTCCTTAATTTCATGTTGCCAGGTTCATAATTATAGAATATTCAAAAAGTACCATAGGAAGAACAAAAAAGTATCACAAAGGCCCTTCATATGGATTCCCATTCATTTAGGACCACATATCCCTAAATTCATGTTTCTAGGTTCATAATTATAGAATATTCAAAAAGTACCATTAGAAGAACGTAAAAGTACCACAAAGTCCCCTCTTATGGTTTCTTATTCACTTAGCACCACATGTCCTTAATTTCGTGTTTCCAGGTTCATAATTATAGAAAATTCACCATTAGAAGAACGAAAAAGTACCACAAAGTCCCCTCTAAGGAATTCTCATTCATTTAGGACCAATTTTATGTTTCTATGTTAAATATTATAGAAAATTCAAAAAGTACCATTAAATTAACAAAAAAGTACCACAAAGACCCCTTTTATGGATTCTCATTCATTTAGAACCATTAGAAGAACAAAAAAGGACCAGAAAGTCCCCTCTTATGGATACCCATTAACTAAGGACCACATATCCCCAATTTCATGTTTCTAGGTTCATAATTATAGCAAATTCAAAAAGTACCATTAGAAGAATGAAAAAGTACCACAAAGTCTCCCCTTGTGAATTTTTTCCAACATCGGATCATGCGTATTTAATTTCATGTTTCCAGGATAAATATTACAGAAAATGCAAAAAAATACCAATAGAAGAAGAAAAAAGTACCACAAAGTCCATCCTCTTGAATTCTTACCCACAGGACCATGTATTTTTAAGTACCACAAATTCTACTCTTGTGAATTCTTATCTACATAGGACTACATTTTCTTAATTTCATGTTTCTATACTCAATGTAATTGAAAATTCATTATTAAGTTTGAAGAAAATGTAATTTCCCGCATTTACCCCCTTTTTTTTTTTTTTTTGGTACTTTTTTTTTACCCATTGAAGTTTCAAAAATTGTGTTCCAATAAATTTCTAAATTTAATGGTATCCCATATTAAAGTACTCATATGAATATTTCAATAAATATAAAAAACGGTTTTATGAAAAAAGTACAAAAAATAGGTACGATTTTTACCCCTTAAACGTTTGAATTTCTAAAAAGTAATAAATTTGTATTTCTCATTTTTTGATAAGTGAATACTACATAAATTTTATCTGTATGCTGATTGGTTTCAAAGATACATATGGTGCCAAAAAAGTACCATAATACAGTTTTTACCCGTTTTCTCCCTAAAACGGTCGATTTTCAAAAAAGTACCAGACACCTGTCCAATTATTTTTTAAATAAATAACGATAACTATTCAACTTTTTTTGTATCATTATTAGTTTGCGAGTTATAAGGTTACTGATTTTACCCGTTTTTACCCTTTTTTACCCCCTAAACATTCGAATTTCCAAAAATTTCGTCTTAGTGGATCTATATGGAAGGAGACCAACCTACGTTCCAAATTTCGTCTATCTAGCTTCAGCCGTTTGGGCTGTGGGATGATGAATCAGTCAGTCAGTCACGTTACTCTTTTATATATATATAGATGACTTGAATGGAATTTTATATATATATTGTATTAACATCTAAAAATGCCGTTAGTAAGGTGATACAAACAGTAACACTTATTGCTATAGGATTATAAAACTACATGAATATTAAATTTCCCGTTTTCCCGCGAAAATTGGAAAAAAAATCCCGGGAATTCCCGATGAAAAATTTCAGGGAATTCCCGGACCCCAAACTCTACTCTTGTCCAAAATATTGACCATGATATGAAAAACATCCCCAAATGTTGGTTTTTCCACCATAGTGCTTAACGCACTTGAACAAATTTTGGATCATATTATTTGTTATTTGGTCACGTCACATACATTCTCGTCCCATGCGTTCAATATGCACCAAAAATAACTACTTTGGACTCATTTGTGCAGAAAATGTGCGCCATTTTGCGAAATAAGAGCGTTTGCGTACCTGCTTGTAGTTAAGTAATGGGAGTTTTCTTTGGAATCCTGTTTACAGATTTTGTTTCTGGAGATGTCAAAAAATAGTCGACGCATCAACTTTCAGCTCTAAGTCCTTTTTTGTCTTAGTGGATATCAGAAATGTGTTTGAGTTAACCATTCGCTTTTTACGCGTAAAGTCACTTGGAAGATTTTTTTACATGCGAGATGGAGTTTATTAGTTTGGATTATATTTTTTTTTAATTTTCAATAACTGCGAGAGAACATTCCACAAAATATTTGGAGAAATTTTTATGTTTTACTTTCAAGACTTTCATATAAACAAATTGTTTTTGAATTCCTTGTCTAGGAATTGAGCAGCAACAAAAACTCCAAAGTATGTTTTAGTGCTACTATTTTTTTGCACACAGCTTTATATGATAATAAAATGGGGATGTACAATATTATAAAATTTTAAAATTTAGTTTATAGGTAAATTATAAATAAACAATTTTAATTTATGAGCTTTTTTAAGGTTTTAAATGTTTTAAATTTTTTAAATAATTAATTAATAAAAAGAATAATAAAAATTTATTATTAGTGACATAATATGAAAAGTTAAGTATTTAAATAATGCATGATTTATAATTCTAATAATTGTTAAAAAACAAAAATTGATTTCAGAAAAAATATATTTCAGTTGACCGTCTTATTTCGACTTTGCAATAGTTCAAATCTTTTTGACTGTCACTGTTATTCATAGAAGAAATGAAATTGGCGAGAACTTCTTTGATATATTTTTTATGCGTTTTTGTAGCTATGCAAATTTAATTGTGCTTTTTGTGTATTTGCAAGATTTTATTTTGTTTTAATTTAATAATCGAGCTTCTTCAAAAAAAAAAAAAAAAAAGAAAAAATATGTAGACTAGATGGAATTCCGCATGCTAAACACGAATCTGCTTTCAGTTTTTTTCCATCAGGTCGGGATTTTTTTATGGGCGTGTCTAAAATTGTGCCCTAAATAAGCCGATTACACGAGTATATTTCACTATTACTTGAGAACGGTATGCACGATTTAAATAAATGATATACCACGATATGCGGAGTAAAATTACCTTTAAATCGCTCTACTAAATTTTTATCCGCTCAATAGTTTAGGAGATATTTCGAAAAAAGTGTCGGAAAAAATTTTTTCATGCAAAATTCAAGATTTCTTTTTTTTACTAAAACTTTTTTTAAAAGTGAAAACATCAAAAATATTTAAGTTTATCACCTTTATCTCAAAGCTGGCAAAACTACGAGTAAATAAAGCTACGTATTATAAAAATTGATGCACAAATCTTGATTGGATTCACAGTTAAGTTTGGATACCCACGTATACCTATAGCTAAGTGGAAATACACTAGTACCGAAAATTTTAAAATTTATTTTTTTTGAAAAGTGGTGAAAATTTTGATCCATAACTCTGAAATTCTTGAGCGAATGAAAAATATTGTTGACATACCTGCAAGATAATTTTCGAGTGCATCTTTTGATGTATCACTTATAAAAATCGTGTAAAGGGTTCTTGAGTTATAGCTTAAGTTTGACAAACCATTCTCGAATTTTATAGTGTGACCGCTGAATAAGGTAATGATATTAGTCATGCAAACAAAAAAATCAGTACCCAATAGAAAAAAGTGAATGCAGATTCTTGTTTAACTCGTCAGAATCCACCTAGTCCACTTATTTTTGTTTCAAGAAAAAATATTTTTTTTTTTTGGCCACCACAGTATTTCCACTCAATTGTATGTAACATGGGTATCTGCATCAATTTTGAAGATACATACCTTATTTTATTCGCAGCATTTGGGCGTTAAGATAAAGATGATAAACTGTAACATTTTAGATGTCTGCATTTATTAAAAGAAATTTAAGTAACAAAAAAATCTAAAATTTTGTATGAAAAAGAGTTTTATTTAGACACTTATTTCAAAATAACTCCGAAACTATTTAGCACATAAAAAAATTAAGTTTAAATGATTTGAAGATATTTTTAGTCCGCATCTTTTGGTGTATCACTTATGATAATCGTACTCACCGTTCTTGAGTTATGAGGAAATATACCAGAGTAATGGCATTACTATGGGCGAAATATTAGATGCGCCCATAAAAAAAAATCCAGACCTGATGGAAAATAAACTGAAAGCAGATTCGTGTTTAGCACATGAAAATACATCAAGTCCAACTATTCGTCTATGGGGGAGGATTTTTTTGTTGACCAGTGTTATCATTTGGTATTTTTGAGCAAACCGTTGATAAACCTGTACATAAGGCTAATTTGTTTTATAATTTAACAAAAAAAAAAAATAAGTTATTAAAATATAATTCTTACCAGTCAATATCTTGCAACAGATTAAGTTATTTTCTTTAAGTGTATATAATCTGGAAACCAAGGAATATAGGTTACCATAAATTAGATAGAATTGGATTAATTCTCTGGATCTGAGTGTTATTTTATAACCTCTAATGCCGTGATGGAAATTTATTTTGGATGATGTATTTTGGGATTAAAACCGAGAGACGATTTTCACCATGGAAACGTGAATTTACCCCCAGAATTTAGTGAGTAACATCTGATAACGTTTGGGCCAAAAAGTTTTTGGTAGTTATTTTGTTATCTAACCAAATAATTTGAATATGTGGTTTCTTTAGATAAATTTTCAATTAGACTTTATCGATAGGCAGCCAGCGGAAAAAAAAGATTTGGCCAATTTTCTTTCAAGTCAAAGGTACTTAGGCCCTTTAAAGTTTGTCTTAACTACAATACCGAATATTATTATTGTTATAGATTACTTTAAAGCATTGCCAGGTAAAGTCTCTGATCAGTAACCATATATGATTAAAAATAAATAAATAAAAAATATTCATATTCATAGGTATAATCAATAAATTTTGTATTTTTATTTTGTAATATTACAATCCAAAGCTAAAATATTTATGGGGACATAATGCCCATCACTATATGTATATGTGTATCTAGTTTAATAGAATGTTTATAAACATCAATGTTGCTAATTACAATGTTTGGGGTGACCATAACACATATTTTCACATATCGTATGTTTATGAATGTAAACTGAGATAATGTTGCTATTACAACAAATGTAATTAGTTACTCTAAACTAATACAGATATGTATATTGTTTAAGGCCCAACCACTCAACAAAAAATCATCGTATCGCAATCAGCTGTTTCAACCAGCTTTATGCAGATGTGTGTATGTAGCTATTGACACAAAAATTCTAAGTAGCGTATCGCAGAAATCTGCAGAAAATAGATTTTTACGTAGCAGCGTAAGTTTTAAACAACTCTGTAGTATATTTTGTTCACAAAATAACCGAAAAACAGAGTTGTTTACACAATGAAGTTCAAAAACATATGATACGTTTTCTTTTGTTGGCTGGTTGTACAAAATGTTTCACGCTACTTTTCTTTATTCTGCGTTGCGTTGGAAAGTTGACTGGTTGGGCCTTTACACTTATATTTTGAATGACGAAAAATACATTCATTTAATTTGAGATAAAGAAAAAAAATTTTGAAGCTTAAATCATTCATCACAATTTTGGGGATTAGTTTAAAATATATCAATCTTTAATTCTAGGTGGGTACATTTGCAACTTTTTTTGTTCCCATACAAATCAAAGCACTTTAATAGACATGTCCTCTAAAATGGGACATCTCGGTTAATTTTGTAAAAAATTAACAAAGTGCAATGTTTAATAACTTTTAAGTACATTATCCGATTTTAACAAAAATGGTGTCAATGAAAAGGACTGATATTTCCCTTTATTATAAGGTAACAAAAGTTACACATCCTCCTGGCGCAAGGACCTCTAAAATGAAAAAAATACCCCGTATCATTGGATATCTTAAAAAAGTGTCTTTTTATTTTCATTGTTTCTTCACATAGTGTTTACAATTATATTGATGTTATAGTCCATAAATATCAAAATGGAATCAGAAGTTATAACAATCTTTACTAACTAACACATTTTCTATTAGATATTAAGTATTTTTTATGCATATTGATAAACTTATTAAAATTTTCATGTAATAGATCATTATTTATTAAAATAATACGTGAATATAGTATTCCAGATCTTAAAAAAATAATATGGTATTATTAAGAGAACACATTAAGAGACCTTTAACCCACTGTAACACAATTTTTAAAATCCGACAAATTTTTGGTAAAGATTTTAATGAAATATTTGACACATGGGGTTACAAGTCAAAATTTGCTAAAATTCATTTTGATCGGTCTATTTTTTCACCTATAATCCATAAAGATCGGCCCATAGTTGATTATATCTTTCATATATGTAGGTTACACTATCTAACAATTACTTAAATGTGCATAAATCCAACATCATTATTAACATAAATATAAAATAATATACTTATGAATTTTATATAAGTCATCATATATAATTTCACAATAATAGGTCCGTAATTGAACATGGTTTCCATATAATCGCCATTCCCGAAAATAAACTAAACTTGCATAAAATTTAACATTAATGTAGGGGTAAGGGTTAAAGATGGGAAATGCAACTCTGTTGCTTAAAGATGACAGTAGACCATAGTTGCCAAATCAACTATTTAAAATCGTCAATATGATTTTATATGTTTTTATACTTTTTTGATGAAGAATTAAGTTTTTAATTGAAAAGAAATTAATAAAAATTACATTAATTTTACATTGGGGGCATATTATGAAAATCAAGTACAGATTACCTATTAAGTATGATTATATGTATACATACTTATGCATACTTAATGAAATATACATATTTTTGGGATTGTTCTTCTTAAAGTTTTATAATCTTGTTACATATTTTGCCGTTTCCCCTTTTTAATCATACAAAAGATATTTAAGCAATTATGCAACACTTCGCTTATAATTAACATTTTTTTTTATTAAATAATATATCTTTTCAATCAATTCTTTTCAATACGCTCCGCAATTTGTGCAATTCAAAGTTTGTCACTATTATTTAAATGCGGTATACCAAGTTAAACTCTTTAAAAAAATAATCAATAATAGAATCGAGTTATAAAGAAATTGCGTAAATGAAGTATCGCGTAAATCGAGGGTATCTAATTTTGTATGACTTTCAAATCAAAGTAAGTTATTTATCTTACCTTGTTATAAAAAAACATTTAGGCTCCTTTGTAAACCTATCTACAATAATATTATAAATCTTTCCTAATAAATGAACTTCTTACATTAGCTAATTTAAGAAGATTTTTATTTAAATTGTTAATATTTTTGTACCAACTAATTTACATTTAAAGAATAATATATAAAAAATTTTAAAAATAGTTCTGAATTTTCTTTTAGTAAAAATCGTCAAATCGGCAACAGGCCATTTTTAGACCAATGACGATAAATCGTCAAATCTGGCAACAGTGCAGTAGACGGACGAATATGAAAGTATGGAATGAAAAGGAGAAAATATAGACAGACAGTTTAGTTATAAAACAGGAGTTGTACTTAGAAGGTCGAAGAGAAAAGACAAACTGTTCGCGATTGCCTATTAATTATTTAAGTTAATTTTAGTTTAAGTTTAATGAATAAATGTTATTTAATTTTGAACAAGTTTGTTTTATTTTGATTAATAAACGGTGGATATTAAATGTGGGTTATTGAGCCAATAAACTATAGTGAAATCCTACATTAATATTAATATCGGTATAAAATTTAACACAATTAAGTTTTACAAAAGAAGAGATCGCTATACCAAATTTCACCATGGCTCCCATATAATTCACATTCCCGAAAAATTCTTAAACGTGTATAAATCTCATATTAATGTCAATATCTAAACAAAATTTGACACAAATATTGCTCATATACGCATAAACTATTGTAATCAATTTCATAAGGATAATAGATTTAGTGCCCAAACACACGCATGTATGGTATAATATGTTCGATTTTGACCAATACTGCTTTATTCTTTTCTATTTGTTTTTATACTAATCTTAAAATAAAATTATTAGAACACTTAAAATTATATTAATTTGTTAGTAAAATTGTACTAACTGTTATAGACAAACTGCAATAACTTCAGATCCCATTGAGATCCCTTTTTTAAATTTATGAACTATAACGACAATTTGATTTCAGGATATCCAAGGATAAATGATATTTTTTCATTTTAGAGGACCTTGTACCAGAAGGATGTGTAACTTTTATGACTCTATGATAAAGAGGAATATTATTTTCCATTGACACAATCGTTAAAATTGGATAATGTATTTGAAAGTTATTAAACATTAAACTTTGTTCATTTTTGACAAAAACGTCCGAGGTGTTTCAATTTAGAGGTCCATTAGGTATGAACCGTAAGCGATATGGAACTAACTCATACGCCATAAAATGCACGACAACTTGTTTAATGTACACACAAGATTTTAAAAAATCGAAGATGCAAAATTTTTAAAGCTGTTTGGGTCGAAATTTTTTTGAATTAACCTGCAAGTAAATTTGTTATATGACCTTTGAGTTTTTGTTGAATCATTACTGAGAGGAATTATGTTATTCAAGCAAAAAAAAAAAAAAAAAAGCCAAAATTGCATTATAAATGATTGCAAGTTCAACTACAAAAAAAAAAAAAAAATTAAAATAAAATGGATATACTTTTTCTTTCTCGAAATACTCATACAACCATCTTTAATATTAACATAATCCTTTTTTGTTGGTATATGGACATGCCAGCTGAACATACAAATACTTACGTCTAATATTAAAATCTCTTTTATTTTTTTTGCAAATTATAATATCAAACACATTAAAAAGTATAAAGAATTTTTATGATCATCCTTAAAATTACTTATTACGGTAATGTCAACACAGAGAAAAACCTCTCTAAGTTCATAGCTAAATAATGACATTTTTTTTTTTTTTTTTTTTCTTACTGAGATTTATTTTATTCTTTTTTTTATTTTTATTTTGGTGCTCTAATGTTTATTTTCTTGTGTGTCATATGAAAATGTAAAACGTTTAAAACGAATTGAATTACTGCAGTCATCTTATATAAAAATCTATTATGGTCTGTAGCATTCGTTCACATAGAACAAGGTAATGTTCCTTTTTATTTTAGTTGTGTTTTTTTTTAAGTTTTTTGAATACATAGCAATATATTTAAAGATTTAAAACTCATATACATAAAAGTTAAAAAAAGAGGATGTGTAGAAAAAAGAAACGGCATAATTTTGCAATATTTTTTTTTTGTTTGTTTTTGTGTGTGTTTTTTCAAGTATGAGTGAAAATATGTGTTTGTGTTTTGCAGAGATTGCAATTGTAGTTAAATAGAAAAATGGCGGCATTATTTAATAATGGTCCCTATAGAAGACCATATGTATTAAAGTTACTAAAAGAAGAGTAATATTGTAGCTTAATTTTTAAGCATATATTGATCAATTCCAATAAATAGCAAAAGTCAAAAAAATATTCTGGGTGTCTATCACCAATCCTAAGTTAATATTTTTTCGATTCAATTATCACTAATATACACGCAGAGAAAAAACATGGTTACAGCATGATCACCATAACTATTCAATGATTATATAGCCGTTTTTCATTGATTTAAATATACTGTGTTCATGATAGCAACGTTTATGATTCTGTTTAATCATTTTATGATTACCCACAATCAAAATTTTAATATGGTTCACTGAATTATAATATGTATTTAAATATGTTTATATGAAATCATATTTATGAATAACTCCAATCATTTAGTCAATTCTACAACAATTTAGTTAATTACATAACCATTCATTTCATTTTACAAATTTGGTTAATTCTACAACCATTAAGCCATTAACTTTTAATGCCTTTTGAATACACATTTTTGTGTATCAGTCCAGTAGTTATAATTCTCATTTAGTTTTTATATGAACAAATATAAATTGACAAGGTTTGTTTTTATTGAGTATGATGAATGTAAATGAATATAAACATGAAAATATGGGATCATATATATGATGAAATGGGATTATATATATGATGAAATTAGTTGGAATTATATATACGATAAAGTGGAATTATCCTTATGATGGAATTAGTTCATATATATGATAGAATGGAATAATATATATGATAAAATGGAATTATATATATAATGAAATTAGTTTATATATATGATAACATGGAATAATTAAATGATAAAAACATGATTAAATTGAAAGCAATACTTAAGAAAAGGTTATAAAACTTACTAAAAGTTATTAATAAGGTTATGAACCTTACTAATAAATTATAAATTGGAATCATAATAATGATTACGTACAAATATACTTATTGTAACCTGGAATCATATATTACAATCATAGTATGTTGCTCTTAGTTTATGGTCAGAGGAACCATATTTTTTCTTTGCGTGTATCCTACGTAGAAAATTAAATTTTCGTTTACTGGTGCTTTAATGAAGACTAAGTTTTTATATGCCACATTGTGGTATACTTTATTGATTGAATTATAGACGCAGAGAAAAAACATGGTTACATCATGATCACCACAACTATTCAATGATTATATAGCCGTTTTCTCGTTGATTTAAATATAAGGTGTTCATGATAGCAACTTTTATGATTCTGTTTGATCATTTAATGATTACCCACAATCAAAATTTTAATATGGTACACTGAATTATAATATGTATTTAAATATGTTTATATGAAATCATATTTATGAATAAATACAATCATTTAGTCAATTCTACAATTATTTAGTTAATTCTACAATCATTAAGTTAATTTTGCAAATTTAGTTAATTCTACAACCATTTAGCCAATATTTTTATTTGATTTAAATCATATTTTGTTTTGCACAACTGTTGAATGTTTGTATTTGAATATGTTTATGTTGTTTTTAAATATAAAATATTTGTTTTTGACTATTATTGGTTTCACAAAAATATTGTATTTTTATCGTTAACCATATTTATTTTCTGCATAACTATTGAATACGCATTTTTGTGTATAAGTTCAGTAGTTTGTTAGAAAGCAAACGATATAGCTGTGTGTTTTTGGAAAAGTGTTCATTTTATTTGTGTTCTAAGTTTAAAAAATTACAAAATAAAAAATTAAATGAAAAATATGTCTTTTTCTGAGATATGTAGGAATGGTTATCCATATTGGAATGTATGAAGATGACGTTCCATTATTTGGTCGTATAAATATTGCTCTAATGAATCTTACCATCTTTGCGGTCAAAGGCTTTTAAACCATGGATTTAACTCACATTTTCAAGCCTTTCAGGTAGATTATGAGGATTATAATTTTTCAATATCTGTTAAATCATTAGAATTGAATTTTATTTAATTTTAATTACATTGCATTACAAAAGAAAACAAAAAAACTGTTAGAATTAAATTATTATGTAAATATTATAAAATATAATATATAAATAATATTTAAACAATAAATATAAATATATGTTAAAAATTAATATGTAGAGTATAAATATTATATAAAAAACTGTTAATAATTTATAATTTAATAATTAAAAATTAATAAATTTTTATACCTGAACATTTTTTTTCAATATTTTAAATAAATAAATAAATAAAAATTTCAGATAAATGTGCTTTATTTTAAATATATTCAGTATTGTAAACTCGGGCATTATATATATATATTAAAATGGGATTATATATATGATAAAATGGGATTATATATATGATAAAATAGGATTATATATATGTTAAAATGGGATTATATACATGATGGTAAAAAAGTGATTAAATTCAATCAGAAAAATTATAACGTACAAATATACTTATTGTAACCTGGGATCATATATTACAATCATAGTATGTTGCTCTTAGTTTATGGTCACCCGAACCATATTTTTTCTTTGCGTGGAGTTGGAGCTTGAGTGAATTCGAATTAAATCAGAAAGATTTTTCTATATAACCACTTATTTATACGTAATAAATGTTCATTGCAAAAAAACATATTTATTTGTTAGAAATTGATCAACAGATCCCATGATTAATTATAAATATAAATGTTTTAGCTGTGCAGTAGATTTTCGATACCTAATTTTGAAGCATGTTTCAGGTAGGATATTTAAAAACGAATAAAACAAAACAAAAGAAGGTTTAATATCTGTAAAATCTACTTATTGCTTAAAGTTTTTTTTTAGCTAATCGGTCATCATGACGCTGAGCATTTTAATGTTGGAAAACTGTCCCGTGATCGTTTTGCTCGATGATACCCTTATGATTTCACTGCATTAAGTCATGGATATTCCGCTTTAGTGTCAATTTTCCTGGTTGACCAGGCATCATTAACATTTTTTTCACATTTTATTAGCCATATAAATTTGGTCCAAGAACGGCGGTTTTTTTATTTGCTCTTATGAAACAAAGACACTACCGAAGATCTTTTTTCCGTATCAAAACTTTAGTTAGATGACCGAGAGCCGAAGTATTTATCACGTCGGATTATAGTTTATATAATCTTAGTTAGCTGATTGAACGCCGGAGCATTTATCACGTCGAATTGTACTTTGTAACACCGATAATAACCCAATTAAAATTATTTCGTTGGTTTGTAGTTTATATAATCTTAGTTCTCTGATTAAGGGTCAAAGTATTTATCTCATTGGATTGTATTTTGAAACTAAAACCGAAGAAAAACAGAAGCATTTACTTGGAGAAATAAGAATTTTAAATTCCAAGTTAGAAATTTAAAAAAAAATTTACATAAATTGCACAAAAACGCTTTATTATCAATTAAATAATTTTTGAAGAATTCCTAAATTTGAACTTTTAAATCCCAGTTTGGAAATTTTAGGATTGTTTTTGAATTGGAGTTCAAATCCGTAAAATTGCATTAAAATAATTTTAAACTGTTTTTCTGTTTTTTACCGGACACAGAAAAAAATAAAAATGGACTTCAATTACGAAATTTCTTATATTAATTAATTTTAATTGATTTTGCTCCAATCAAAATGATAATATTAATAACTAGAATAATTGATTTTATTATCACTATTTTTTTAAGTATATATAATGAGCTGATCATTTTTGGAAATTGACTTATTTCTGTATTTTTATAGACAAATTTTTTAATTTCTTTTCCGAATTAGGGATTTTAAAGGAATTTCGATATTTTAATGATTTAAATTTAAAATCAATTTAAAAGCTTAAAAGATAGTTTAATTAAAAATTTTAGCTCACATTTTCAGTGTTAAGAAAAAACACTTAAATTTCTTCAATATAGACATTTTGTTAAAATTTCGTGATTTTTAAAAATTCCCTAATTGGAACTTTAAAATCTCAGTTTTGGAATTTTGATATTTTTACCCATGTAATTCTAGTTTGCCGTTTGATAGCCCAAGATTGTTTTAAAATTAGAAAAAGTGTTAAGGGCTTTTTGTAGATCTTACAAAATAACTGAGAAATAATAAATTTTAAATCTTTCGCGTAAAATCTCACGGAAATACAGACATATAAAACTAAAAAAAAAAAAACTGAGTTGAAACTTTCGAGGATCTTTGGACTCATTTTAGTTTCGCACTGACATCTATTTGACTTAAACCATTAACCAGTCGAAAGACAAAACATAGGAAATTAATTTGCTGTATCACAGGTTTCCGGTTTACTATCCGTTAAAAAGTAATGCGGTGATAAGAAATGAAACCAAAATTTTACGAATTTTCTTTTTTTCAGTGAATTTAAACTTGAGTGCTGAATTTTAAAGACTGTACCGACACGTTTTCCGCTGGTTGATGGGATATGCTCAGGATCAATGCCAATTGTGAATAAAATAAGTTTTTATTCTTAAACGTTATAAATTTTTATGTAATAAAATCTATTTTCAATGTAAAATGTATGAGTATTTTATTTTATTGAATTAACAAACATTTTCAAAATTTTTTAAATTCCTTTTATATATTAACGAGGCTATAGAGACCAACGTATAGGTTCCCAATTTTTTGGGAAACCCATATGATTTAATCTATCTAATATCGAAACGAAATTTAATTGTATGTTATTGTAACTGAAACGTAAAAGTATTCTCTTCATAATATATTTAAGGCTGCTCCTTATAAAGATTTATTTAGGGTACTTTTAATTCTCCACAAACAAACATTTAAATATTTTCATTTGTATTCTGATACTCGAACAGATTTCCTCATAAAAATCATGGTGAAGATTCTCTTCTAAATTACTGCTGCTATACTTTTTAATTTGAAATTTATTCATGAGCCAAAGGACAGAATTTAATTCAGGTTCGATGATTTATTTGCAAACGAAAAGGAGAAGTAAAAAGAAAAAGAAAACAATGTATGTAGAAAAAAGTAAAAATTTTGATTTAGTTTTATTACAAACTTTTTAATACCAAAAAACTAGAAAAGTATAGAAAAAAAAAAAAAATTGGAAAAAATAAACCTCGCCAGAGGCTCTTGTCTGCTTCAGTTTCTTGAGCATTTCCGTAGCATGTAACATGGAGCTGGAAATACAATAATATTTTTATGCCATTTCAGTTTTTCTTTTCTTTCTTTTTGACTGTGGTTTTAAATTTAAATGGAATTTTTCCATTATAAATTTAGGTCAAGAATGAACAAAAAAATATACACAAATAGAAAATAAAATTAAATGAAAATATATTTCCTTTAACTTTGTTTGAGGAAAGGAAAAGGAGGGAGTGGAATGAGGGCAAAAGGTTTAAGCAGGAAAACCTAAAAATGTTAATATGTCAAATTTTACAATGTCATTGAAAAAACACTAACAGATAAAGAATAGCAAACGAAATAGATGAAGGTAGTGAAATAAATTGAAATACATAATGTATTAGATAAATTTATGCTAAGATAAAACTAAAATTATTCCTTTTAAATCTGGTATTATTTCCATAAATTTCTTAACCTTTGCATGTATTTATAAAAATGTTTGGATTATTTTAGAGAACTCAAAATAAAAAACTTACAATGGATTTTCATTAGTAATATGTTCTCCTATCAAATGTGCTATAATGTGAACTGGTCTCAAAAATATGGCTTTTGGTGTACATGATACACCAAGAGATTAATATATAAATTTGCTTTCAATTTTTAATTTTCCTTACAACTTTACGTTAAATTTTCAATATTTATCTTATTTGAAACATTACCACTTGAATATTTTTTATAAAAAAAGATCTCTATTAAATGGCAAACTATATCATACATTCATTAAAGAATACTAAATTCCCCAAATGCAGTTAAGTGCATTCATTAATATCATTATCAGAACTTGGATAAAACATCGTATACAAACAACAATCTATTAATCCTTTAAAAGATTTCGCTACAACAAATACTATAGAAATTATGTTCACACACACATATAGCTACTAGAACTTATATAATTACTTTCCCCTATATGCTCACATTGATAGGCACACATTTGCTTTCACAAATTGTAAGCATTTGAATATATATAGGGAAGGAGAAGCCTTTATGTGGTTATGAGTAGCATTAAAGCCGGCTAAGGGAGCAAATGGCTTCTTGTTGGTTTTTGGTTTTCTCAGCTCAATGTAATAAATGCCAATGAAAGTAATTAGCTTCAACTCAATGTCGTTTTCGATGCCATAATTAATGATGGTATTGGTTGAAATGAAATGTTGCTTTGGTTTGATTTCTGTGGTCCACATTGAGAAGCAAACAAAAGTAGGAGTAAGTGAGAGGGAAAAAATAGTAATACAACATATATTGAATTGAGAAAAACGCATTAAATAAAAACGAACGCAAAAAAGTTATCAATGATTGTGGGAACGTAATGTATTTATCCAAAGCTGATAAATCTATAAGAGCACTTTTAATGTTAAAAGTTGACTTTATAATGAGCTACTTTTATTATGTTATATTAAAATATTATTGCAGTTGGTTATGTTGTATAGAGGTATTCTTAATAGTACCAAATAATGTTTTTTAGAGAGCGAAAAAACGAAAAACGTATGAAATAAAATAAACATAAAAAATAAATAAAATGAAATTCGAAATTCATTGAAAATAAATTCTAATGTTTTGTATTTCAAAAGGTTGTATTAAAACTAAATATAATTTTTAAAGATTAATTAGCAGAAAAATTTTATATCAAATAATTTTACTTTACTCATTATCCTTGTGCTATACACAATATATACATTTTTAAAATACTTCTATCAAGTAAGAGTTTTATGAAATAACGGCTTTAAATTTTGAACTTTTTTTTATACCCACCATCAAAAAGATGGGGGTATATTGATTTTGTCATTCCGCGTATAACATGTCGAAAAAATCATTTAAGACCCCATAAAATATATATTTTCTGGGTCCTGGTTAGATTCTAAGTCGATCTAACTAAGTCCGTCCGTCTGTCCGTCTATCTGTCTATTGAAAGCATGATAGGGCTTGAACGGGAAAACGTAGGTAGAGAAAATTTGGCTCAAATATTGATCTCTTGTTTGGCATTAAAAATTATAAAATCGGTTAATAAATAAAAAAGTTATGGATAAAATACTAGAAACACAGGGTGTCCGTTGTAGTTTCATTTCATACTTTTCTGCTAATATCTCTTAAACAAAAGAATGTACGATAATGAAATTTTGTAAAGATAGTTTGAGGATCGATATAAACTTGGAAACCAAAAATGGGTGTGGTCCGCCAACTTTACCGCCTACCTCCCATATAAATTAAAATTTTAAAAAGTCGATGGTGGGTATATAGATTCGGCCGAGCCGAATTTAACATTCACGCTTGTTTGCTACTCTCATATTTTCTGCAGTGCAGTTTACTAAAATTTAAAATTTTCAAACTAAGAACCCTTTCCGGTCCAAGAATCTGATGTTTTAAAAATGAAAAAAACTGTCGTATTTTTATCCAAACTGTACATAACTTATTGCTCATAACTTCGCATAACATTGTACAATTATAATTTTTATTTCATTTAATAGAAAATATATTCGAAAGTTCAAAGGTCAAAATTAAAGGTCATAAAGATTAGAGCTGAATATCTCAAAAAATTTATTTTGGACATTTTTTCGGTTTAGGAGTTATGAAACAAAATATGATAGAAAACTAATTTAAAACATTTTTAAAAATTTATTTCAAAGTATGTTTTTTATGAACTCATATTTAAAAGAAGTTAA
Source organism: Protophormia terraenovae (assembly GCA_951394005.1). Taxonomy (NCBI): domain Eukaryota; kingdom Metazoa; phylum Arthropoda; class Insecta; order Diptera; family Calliphoridae; genus Protophormia; species Protophormia terraenovae. The sequence goes on from OX596074.1 coordinate 119,012,628, forward strand.
ACTTTATAAACAAAATTTGATTTTGGTTTATATTTTATTACATAATTTCTAAACTAAAAGAGTGTCCAATATGAAATTGTACACAAGTATGTAAAAGAGTTGTATTAATATTATATACTTTTTTTTAGAATTTTAAAAATATTGTTTTTGGAGATAAATGGTTTAATTTTTATAAGTCTAATTTTTAACTTAGAACTTTTGAATTTAATTAACTTAATACATACCATTTGAAAACAATATCATTATTGCTAAAATGATACTAAAATAAAAATTTTATTGTATATAGGTCAGAAATTATTGGTAATTCGATTTTATTTTGATCCGTTTATTATTTAGAAACACTTCAATAGCGAAATCGGTGGTGTCATGACTGATTGCTGTACATTTTGAAATGCAATCACTCGAAGGCTAAATTAAGCAAGAAAACAGCTTAAAATGGATAATAAAAATTAATAAAAATTAAATGTAATTTTATTCAGACTCGAGTCCATTCCAATGTAATTATTAATGAAGAATATATTTTGAAATAGTTTTATTCAGACACTAGCAGAATGGAATATATTTTCTAGCCCACTACGAATCGTCTTCAGCATTCTTCATGCCTTTTAATGTCAATTGTAAATATCATCCTTTTAATTTACAAGTTTTCAGAATTAGAATACGTAACTAGTTATTGAAATTACAATATTCTTAATTCTTTAACTATACACAGAAAAATTAACAAATATATATGAAAATAATTCATTCAATTATAAACTTGTTCAAATTTCCACCTCTCACCAAAATGATTATATCATTTACTAAAAACTGTAAAAAATACAAAACAGAAAAAAATTCCCAATTAATAAATTAATTAAATCAATCAAGTAGTTGATTGGATGAATTAAAAATGTATATATGATATAAAAGTATAGTTAGATTTTATTTTATTTCATTTTTTCGTAAATAAACTTATTAAATTTTGATGCAAAATTAAACAACTATGTTAATTGAAAGACCGTAATAATTTTTTCTGTGTACTAAGTGGAACAAAATTTACAATTTTTGGATCATATGCTTCTTATTACATTAGTCTGCCCAATGATTAATTATATTTCACATATAAATTTCCTCTGAATTGGCTCTAATAAAAATCTTAAACTAATGATAATCCACCAGAATTATCACTTTTTTAAGAAATATTACCCAACTACATTATTTTTATTGATATACTACACCATCATACAAACAGTGAGTCCGATCATAAAATGTTTGATAATAAATCTGTATCTCCTGAACGGGTCGAAATGTATGGGAGAGTTGCAAGTGTGGAAGAGAAAAATCATCCTATTGCTACACAATATAAGCTACATGTTGTAAAAATTTATAAAAAATTATAATTCACGTATTGCAAAAGATAAGGCTTCAAAAATGGATAATAACAAATTTTATTTGATTGAGATTTGCACCCTTGAATAATACTTTAAATTTATCGGAGTAAACATCATTCAACTCTAAAGAATAATTTTAATAACTAAATATATATAAATTGAATTGAATTCCAGTGACCATAAACTAAGAGCAACATACTATGATTGTAATATATGATTCCAGGTTACAATAAGTATATTTGTACGTAATCATTATTATGATTCCATTTTATAATTTATTAGTAAGGTTTATAACCTTAATAATAACTTTTAGTAAGGTTTCTAACCCTTTCTTAAATATTGCTTTGAATTTCATCATGTTTTTATCATTTAATAATCCTATGTTATCATATATATATAAAATAATTTCATCATATATATAATTCCATTTTATCATATATATAATTCTATTCTATCATATATATGAACTAATTCCATCATAAGTATAATTCCATTTTATCATATATATGTATAATGTTTTCATATTTTCATTTGTACCACGATATGTGGTACATTCATCATACTGAATAAAAACAAACCTTGTCAATTTATATTTGTTCATATATAAACTAAATGAGAATTAATATACTAACAAACTACTGGACTGATACACAAAAATCTGTATTCAAAAGGCATTAAAAGTTAATGGCTTAATGGTTGTAGAATTAACTAAATTTGTAAAATGAACTGAATGGTTGTAGAATTAACTATATAGTTGTAGAATTGACTAAATGATGGGATTTATTTCATATAAACATATTTGAATACATATTATAATTCAGTGGACCATATTAAAATTTTGATTGTGGGTAATCATTAAATGATTAAATAGAATCATAAACGTTGCTATCATGAACACAGTATTATTTAAATCAATGGAAAACGGCTATATAAACATTGAATAGTTGTGGTGATCATGCTGTAACCATGTTTTTTCTCTGCGTGTGGTCCCATTTAGCCGAAGTAGAAGATTTATCCATAGTAGAACTACAAAAATACGAAAATAAAAATTATTTTTTAAAAGTAACCACCAACAATGGGGAAAAAACTTAAGAAAAATTAAATTTTAAGGAATATCAAAATACTGAGGTTTTAGTTACCAATGCACAGTGTCACATTTGGCAGTTTTAGAATGACAAAAATCCAGTTTTGTAGATATTGATCTGAAATTATATATTCTGTTAGTCGATAAGGCCGTAAACATTCCCACTAAAAATGGGTGGGTAGAATCACTACCACTCCCATACTTAAAAAATGTATTTATTTGTATGTATTTCGAACAAATGTTTGTAAGTTTTATTAAAATAAAGGATATTCTAAAAGTAGGCGTGGCAAGATCTAATTACACTAATCTTAGTGTAACACTTGCATAACAAATTTTCAGCCATTACCTGATGAGGTACCGCACATTTTTTCTAATATTTTTAAAGATCGCAAAAAGAGGCAGCCAATATTTTCAAAAACAATTTTATAGATGTTCTTTTATATAACAGTCGTATTTTTGAATTGGAACTCTTTGGAACTTTTTAGTTCCAGTCCATTAAAAATGTATATTTTAATATTATTATTTATTTTAAATACGAACAAATATTTTCAGTATTGATATTTTAACCAAGCAAATTATAATAGAACAGTTTGGATACTTTTATTATTACATATCAATATCAGCAGTATTTACTGAGATATATGAAGATAAAGTTAAAATATTTCTTTCCAAATTTTTAAATAAAATTAAAATATTTTTAAAAGTTGAAACTTTGAAAATCTATAATTCGCGCTATAGACACTTTACAAAATTTAAATATATTTTCCATAAAATATGATATGTTTACTAATAAATGCGAAAGGAGTTATTTCAATTAATAAGCTTTTTCGTATTTTTGTCGTTCTAATTTTGATGAACGTGACACTGTGCAATGGATGAGCCTTCGAAAAATGTTGCAATTAAAAAAAAAAAAAAAACGAAATTCATACGCTAAGATACATACGATATTAGATTATATTTTTCAACCTCTTGGCCACTTTTTTGGTGCCATTTTTAAATGGCGACTTTTTAAGACTATGTGCTAAATGACGAGAAACTATGTTGTTTGAAATTCGTGAATATATATATCATCCAAGGTTGGAAACCGAAACGAATAACGGTATTGGTAACGGTATCGGTGTTCAATTTAATGTTATTTGATATCGGTATACGGTACCGAAACTAAAATACCGGTGAATACCATTATTATTAAAAAAGTGGAAAAAAAACTTAAGAAAATTTAATTTTTAAATAATTTTTAATTAAATTTCACAAAAAACTTAATAAATTACATTTGTATATTTTGGTTAATAAATCTTTTTTTGAAATTTTTATACTTTTCGTTAGAGAACTTTATACCATTTTTACAAATACTTATTTTATAACAAAGCATTTCAGAATATTAAACTCGACTTTTTGAAGACAAATTTTGCAAAACAAAGTTAAAAATTTGAACACAATTTTTTTTTACCACAGTTTTTTTTATACATACAAAAATCGTTCAATTAATTTTGCAATAATTTTTCAAAGCTAAATTTATTCTACAAATGTAATGTAACATTGCATAAAGGCAAAAAAATCCCTGAATTAGAAGAAAAAAAAAAAAAAATAGCATAAAAAAGCAGTTTCATATATATATATATATATATATATATATATATATATATATATATATATATATATATATATATATATATATATATATATATATATATATATATATATATATATATAGAAAATATAATTCCCCAAAGAGTTTTTAGGTTACATAACTGTTTAGGTAAGAGTAAGAGCTAATGTGCTAATTACAGTCGAGAAATTTTGTATAGGAGAAATAGTGCTCCAACATGAAAGTACTAACTAGATCCCTAACTCCCCATTATACCAATTACTCACTAGAACATTCACTTACAAATGAAAATTTAATAGTTCTTAAAGATGTCCTTCCGAATTCGTTTCAGTTAATTTAAATGTGATTTCAAATGGTAAAAAATTGTTTGTAGCTTCAATAGGGTTGTCCATCAACATTTTTGAAAATAATCAAAGTGTTATTTTTAGACGTACCTAAATTATGAAATAATATTTTCGAAAAATGTCAACTTCCTATGAGGATTGGAATGAAGCTATATGGCCTAACATAACTATCTTTTTCCCTTAACGTTCCAAATTTCTAGAGATTAATACCGGATATTGTCCATACCAATGACAAATTTATATCACATATTTAAAATGTTTACAAGATCCTTTCTATCAGTTTTAGTTTTTTTTTAAATATATTATAATTTGTTGCTAAAATTCATGCAGTTTTCTTTCATTTAAGTGCTTTTAAAATTCCCGGGAATTACGGACAAAATTACAGGAAAGCGGGACATGCAAAATCGCAAATTTCTCGGCAAATCCAGGGATGTAATCTCTAAAGCCCAAGTTGTAACTTTCTGAAGAAAAATGTTCGGTCTTTTGGAGAAATCAAAATTAAGGAGAGAATCTTCATAGAAGCAAGTATCAAACAGTTAGCTAAAAACCTATCATTAATTTTAACATTACGTTCAAGGAGTCATAATTGGGAGCATATCTTAAGTTGAAATGTCCATACCTTAAATAAAACATTTTTTGTGTTTGCACTAAGACTTATTAAAAAGAATTCGCATAAAGTTTAATGCATTTAAACCTCTTTAAAAATATATTTATTGCAAACGATACGAGTATGACAAAGAAACAAACAATAAAACTTCTCTTTAAAATAAAATTCTATAAATACTACATTAAATAAACTTTTATTGTTAAAAATAATTTTATCTTTCTTAGTAAACTATATGAGAAATTATTATTGCAATACCATATCATGTTGAAAAAATTGTATTTTTAAAATACCGGTATATACTGGTACAGAGGAAAACGGTATTTGTATTTTTTAACAAAATAATTATTTCGATAACGGTATCAGTCACGGTAACTAGGTTAGGTTAGGTTCCATGGGCAGTGTCTCTCCGAGACATCTCACGTGGGTCCATCAATGTCTGGTCCCGTTGTGTTACCCTATGACAGGAAAACAATGTTAATCCTGCAGTGTTGTTGTTGCGTTAAACCATCCGGTTCCTGAAAGGAAGGAGTACAGTGACCTGGGATTAATATTCGATAAGTCACCCAAATTAAGGACGCTAGATCCTAACAGGTTCGACCTAAGCTCCGATAAAGCTGGACAGTCACAGAGAAGATGAAAAACCGTTTCCTCTTCCGTCTCATCATTGCAACTCCTGCAATAGTCGTTAAATGGAAGACCCAGTCTCCTGGCATGGGTGCCCAAGACACAGTGTCCCGTAACAATAGAGGTAACTAATCTCAACTAAGACCGAGATAGCGCAAATATAGAATTCGTCCTAGACACATCATACCTGGGCCAAATAATTCTAGCTACACGACATGTGGATTCACGCTCCCACATGTGCTGTGCAATATCGAAAATCTCCTGCCGTATTAGCAGTTTACACTGCGTCAAAGGAATGCCAACAAGATGGTCAATCATCTCATCGCCGAGACTAGCACTCCTCTTGGCAGTCTCATCCGCAATATGATTACCGGGACAGTTACTGTGACCCCGGACGGTAACTAACATTAAACGGTATTTAATCGGTATCGGTATTTATAACGATATCGGTTTCCAATCTTCATCTCTCGGGGGAACGTGTTTTTTACTAAATTATATAATAAAAATTTTATTGTCCGACAGAGTAAAGTTAATACTCGTATAAAGGTACAAAAGTTTAATTAATTAAAAGACAATTATATGCTAACTATTTTAGTGAATAATTTTTTTTTTTTGCTATAAAAATTGTTGCAGAATAATTATAAATTATTTTGTTGAATATTGTAGTTTTTCTCAAAATACATTTTTTTGTTTTTTTGCTTTTGTTTTTATCAAATACTTAAACACATTTTAATTAGTTTTTTTTAGGTTTTAAAGCAACTGGCCCTTTTTTTGGCGACTTTTTATTTTGAAATCTCCTTTTTTGAACACTTTTCAAAATTTCTCAACGGTAACGTTGATTATGCTGCTCTAAACAGGAAAGTATTAGTGATTTAGCAATAATTATTTTTGAGTTAAAAATTGCAGTTTTTATGCAATTATAATTAATAAAGCGTTTCATAACTTTAGAATTATCATACTTACCAGTTAACTTCTTTGAAGCGCACAAATATTGATAAATGACCATAATTTTTTATGGTTTTGTCAAAAACTGTTTAATACGCATTACAAATGTACATGAGAATATATTTACACAAACAAATATACATATTTAAATATGTAAATGTAAATATATGTAAATACGCACCATCATTTAGTTGTAAATTTATGAATGTGTATACTGATGATATGCTTTTTTGGCAATAGAGTAAATGAGAGCCCATGAGTATGTATGTAAATTGGAGTTTATGCTACAGACAACAAAAAAATCTTATTAAATAACACTGGCCGACAAAAAATTTTTTTCGTGCTCCTTCAAAAAAAAAAAAAAAAAAAAAAAAAATATGTGGACTAGACGCATGCTAAACTCGAATCTGCTTTCAGTTTTCTAACATAAGGTCGAGATTTTTTTTATGGCCGTGTCTAATATTACGCCCTAAATAAGACGATTACTCGAGTATATTTATCTATAACTCGAGAACTGTATGCACGATTTATATAAATAATACACCAAAATATATGGAATTAATTATTTTTTTTTCAGTCGTTCTACTAACAAATTTTTATCCGCTCAATAGTTTTGGAGATATTTCGAAAAAAAATGTTCATGCTAAATTCAAGGGCATGACTACCGCCTTAAGACAGTCACAATTATATAACTTGAGAACGGTGAAAAATATATATATTTTTTTTTAATGGTGAAAATTTTGATCTATAACTCTGAAATACTTAAGCGAATAAAAAATATTGTTGACATATCATGAAGAAATTTTCGTATGCATCTTTTGATGTATCATTTATCAAAATCGATTAAACAGTTCTTGAGTTATAGTCTAAATAGGACACACCATTCTCGAATTTTGTAGTGTGACCACTGAATAAGGTGATGATATTAGTCATGTCCATAAAAAAAAATTAGTACGTGATAGAAAAAAAACGAAAACAGGTTCTTGTTTAACTCGTCAAAATCCACCTAGTCCATCTATTTTTGTTTTAAGAAAAAACATATATTTTTTTTGCCCACCACTGTATTTTTACTCAATTGTATGTAACATGGGTATTTTTACTTAAATGTAAATAAAATCAAGATTTGTCCATCAGTTTTGAAGATACATAGCTTATTTTATACGCAATATTACCATCTTTAACATAAAGATGATAAACTGAATTTTTGATGTTTTCATTTATAAAAATAAATTTTAGTAACAAAAAAATCGAAAATTTTGCATGAAAATGTTTTTTTTGGACACTTATTTCAAAATAACATCGAAACTATTGAGCACATAAAAAAATTATGTTTGGGTGATTTGAAGATATTTTTACTACGCTTCTTTTATGTCATACCGTTCTTGAGTTATGAGGAAATATACTATAGTAATGGGCTTACTATGGCGAAATATTAGACATGCCTATAAAAAAAATCCAGACCTGATGGAAAAAAACTGAAAGCAGATTCGTATTTAGCACATCAAAATACATTAAGTTCAACTATTCGTCTTTGGGGGAGTATTTTTTTTGTCGACCAGTGTAATAAATAAAAAGCAACAAAAAATACCGAATCAATAAGTAAATAAATGTATTTCAATTTGCTTACAAATTTATTTTTATTGATTTCTTTTCTCTCTATTTTGTTTTTTTTTATCGTTTTTTCTGGCACTCCAAAGTCATTATTTAAAGTCTGGCAATTTGCGTAAGGCCCTTGAATGAGGATGTATGCATGAGTGTTCATGAGAATACATGTTGATATGAATGAAAATGTATTGATGTGATTTGATTGAAATTAAATATTCAATTCATTTGCTGGTCAATTTTTTGGGCACAGCTTTTTTTTTACTTTTACTTTTGATTAATTGTCCATTTATTTTGGCTTTAAGTTAAATGATTTATCAAAAAATAAAGCTGTTGTTTGATGGTAATGTTGTGTGTAAATTGTGGTAATTGGAGAAGGAGGAAAATTATATAGTTTAAATATTAAAATTTTTTACAGAGATTTAGCAGAACAATAAATGCATTTATTTTATCCTTATTTGAAATAAATAAAAGAAATAAGAATAATTGAATAATTTATAACAATTAAAAGATCCAAAAAAGTATTAAAAAAAAAATAACATAAATATCAAACATGATAAATGTCGGATAGTATGGTGGAAATAATGCAATATATTATTCAGGCCACTAACTTTTATATGAAATCACAATCTACAAATGGCTTTATTAAGATTTCAAATGAAAAAGGAACGTAAATCTGTGATAATCACTTTTTTTTTTTTTTTGATAAAAAATCACTGAAAAACTAACATTGACATTAAAGAAGCCTCCTATTGGAAAATTTTTTTATTGGATTTTCTGTGATCACTTACATTTTTAATAATAATTAGATTTCTCATGAGAAATTACCAGAACCTAATAAGATTCTAATTGAAAAAGGGCGTGAACATTTAAATTTTTATTAAAAATACAATTTTTATAAAACAGCTGAAGAAAACTTAAAAAAAGGACGTTGCACAATGGGACCAAACTCAAATTTTTTGGTAATAAATCTGTATCTCCTAAACTACTGCTCGAATCTAGGAGGACCTAAGTTTTCAGAAAATCATCTTTTAGTAACCCTGTAATAATACTATGTAAGGTACAGAGTGTCAAAATTGACTATCTCGAGTATGTAAAAGGGCTCTCTTTTTGGTTCGCTAACTGGCTCATCTAATTAGACAAATAAAATTCTCATAAAAAAAGATTTCTTCCAGCAGCTTACCTATGACGTTTATTTAATTAAGTCAAATAAAATTCTGAACTTAATTTATTGACATCCGTCCTGATCAGTGTTGCCAGTTTAGCCTTTTTAAGGCTAAATCTAGCCTTTTTATTTTGCTTTTAGCCTCAAAATTTTCGTTTTAGCTTCTGTCTTTTCTTCTAGCCTTTTTTATTCTTAACAAAGTCGGTGCCCTTAGAGACCAAGGTGGTCCATTATGATTCCTTAAAGGCTATACTCCTCTTCTTCGTATTGTAGTGCAATCTACGCCTTCTATTTCGTTGCCTTGATATATTCAAGGAAAATCCAAGGATTTGTACCTCTGATATCAGTCAGCTTCTGAAAGAAAAAAGATCCAAAAACATTAACCTTTAACTGTCGAGGTGAAATTTTTGGACATAGTTAATGACGTGGTGGTAAAATTTACCCCTCTTAATTTTATTAAAAAAAATTAATAAAAAATATTTTTTTATAATTATTTGCTTTTTCAAAATATGCCACTACATTTTTAATTACAATAAATAAAGAAAACAAAAAATATTTTTATTTGTTTAAACAAAACAGTTACTTTACTTCACAAACCTTTTTTTAATATAACAAAAACGATTTATCAAAAACTTATAAAAAAAATATAAATTTAAAGAAAATCAAAAACTTAAAGGACATTTTTTCATAGCCAAATGTATACCTTTAAAGCTAAAAAGAGATCATAAAAAAAAAATAATGAGGTGTAGAAACTACAGGTCCACTTTTTTGAAATTTTTTTACTCATCGAAATCTGTGTTTGCACAGTGTAAGCATATACGTTTGCTGCATCCCATATACATTGGCTTACTACATTGTAGACAAAAATGTGTAGTTTTTCGCTTTAGCCTAGTCGGGCATATGTAGCATAATTTTCGAGCAACAGGGATCGACTCTGTCGGAGGCGGAGGTACTGAGTCCGGACCAAAATGTTACCAATTGTATCTCATAATAATAGTGGAAGCTTTTGGTTGTGTTGGTAAAATCATTTGTCTTGCCTGTTTTTTTAAAAAGTCTCCCCTTGAGCTGTTATAAAAATTCGTTGAAAATTGAAAAATAATGTAAGAATTGACACCACAAATATCCAAAATTCTATAAAATATGGCTATTGGCCAGCGGCGTGTACGTCGACCGCATGAATAAATCGAGCATTCCTTATCGAGCTCATCAACTCCACCTTTTGTATTATTATAATCAGCTATCATTGCTGGTTTTTTGTGATGCATGGAGGATAATAATAAAACAACACGATTTTGACGAGGCACGTAGGATAAAATTGTGACATCTTTGATAAAACCATATATGTAATATAAAAAATATACAAAATAACATTTTTAAAATAAATAATATTTTTCCAACAAAAAAACAGACGAGTAGTAAAAATAAATCTATGAAAATATTACGTTAATTTTGATGTGGGGTAAATTTGTTTCTACTAAATACTTACGCTATCGCTGATGTGGTGGTAAAATATTTTCAAATATAAAATTACATAAATGCTGACGAGTGGTAATTTTTACACCATCGTGTGCGTAGATCCGCTCGTGCTGTGTCTAGCTCTGCCAAAACACAACTGAATAATAACGATCATGATATGAGAAGATACTAAGAGAATTAAGTTAATAGAGTGCAATGGAAGAGAGTATTTTAAAAAAATGTAAAGAAAGGGTAAAATTTACCACCACCTCAACAGTTAAAGGTTAAATCGCCTATTGGATAGGGCAGGGCATTCACATAAGAAGTGATATCTGTCTTCAACAGCTTCCCTACACTACATACATGTATCATCTTCTTTAATTCGTAATCTTACCATATGCTTACCAAGAGTATTGTGATCAGTAATAAGATTAATTACCATTCTCACTTGCGTCCTATTCATTTCCAGAAGATTATTACTTTATTTTATTTTTTTCTTCATCCCATAATTGCTTAGTCTGTATAAAGCTACCAAATTCTTGCCATCGATTCGACCAAACAGTTCTCGATTCATGTTTAATTTTTTTAATGAAAAACTTCTCTTACTGCGTTCTCCTGCGATTCATCCGCTTTATCATTGACTAGAATATTCTTATGGCCTGGCACCCAGCAAAGATTAATGTTATGCTGTTACCGAAGAGCTAGAAGCTCTTTGTGACAGCTGTTGACTACCTTAGACCTAATATACCTGTCTTTAATGCCTTTATAGCAGCTTGACTATCAATGAAAAAGCTAATATTACACTTGGATATTTGTAACATTGATATTTGTTTTGCTGCCATGACTATAGCGTAAATTTCGGCTTCGAAGATACTACAATCGGTTTTTAGACAATAAAAAGTCTCAAAATTCCGTTCATTGCAAAAAATCCCACATGCAGTTCCATCATAGATCTTAGAACCATCAGTGTAAAAATTTAATTCTGAAAACTTGACATTCCCAGTTAGCCAATCATCCAGTGATGGAAAAGTGGTATTTAATTCCTCTTCAATTACATTGTATGGTGTTAAATAATCTGATATACAGACTCCAGTCACATCCCTTATTATTTCCGAGTGACGCACCAATAGAGTTTTCAATGAATCAGTTTGCTTTAGTTAGTCTGTTAAGGTTATCCTTGCTGATTGCAAATCCAAAAGCATAACATTTGAAAGGATCTCTAAGGCTGCTGTTGGCGTAGTTTTCATCGCCCCCGTGATACTCAACAGTGCTAACCTATTTAGTTTGTTCAGTGCTAAAGAGTAACGTTTACTTGGTGATTCATCATCGCACAGCCAACACGGTTAAAGCTAGAAAGATGAAATATGGACTGTAGATTGGCCTCCTAACGAACAGATCCACTAAGATGGGATTTTTGAAAATTCGAATGTTTAGGGGGTAAAAAAAGGGAATAACGGGTAAAATCGGTAACCTTATATCTCCTAAACTAATAGAGATACAAAAGAAAGTTGAATAGTTATCGTTATTCATTTAACAAATAATCGGATGGGTGTATGGTACTTTTTTGAAATTCGGCTTTTTTAGGGATAAACCGGTTAAAAACTGTAATTTTGTAATTTTGGCCACCTATCATCTTTTAATCCAGTAAGCATAGAAACAAAATGTGCATCGAATTAGTACCTCATTGAAAATTGTTGAATACAAGTTTGGTGATTTTTGGAAATTTAAACTTTTAAGGGGTAAAAATCGTACCTGTTTTTGGTACTTTTTTCACAATATATTTTTTTCTTTTTACTGACACATACATATGAATATTTTATCCTAGTACAATTTAGAAATTTATTGGAATACGATTTTTGTTACATCCAAGGGAAACAAATTAAATTTTATTGAAATTCAATAATGTATTTTTTATTATATGAAACCTAGAAACATGAACTTGTAGGTACATGTAGTTCGAAGTGAGTGAGAATTCACAAGAGGGGACTTTGTGCTACTTTCTTGTTCTTCTAACGGTACTTTTTGAATTTTGTATAATATTGAACCTACAAATATAAAATTAAAGATACATGATCCTATCTGAGTAAGGTACTTTTTCATTCTTCCAATGATACTTTTTGAATTTTGTATAATATTGAACCTATAAATATGAAATTTAAAATACATTGTCCTAAGTGCATGAGAATTCAAAACACAAATCTTGGTAATTTTTCATTCTTCTAATGGTGCTTTTTAGATTTTCTAAAAAACTGAACTTAGAAACATGAATGAAAATCCATAAGAAGGGACTATGTGGTACTTTTTCGTTCTTCTAATTGGACTTTTAGAATCTTCTATAATATTGAACATAAAATCAAAAAATTAAAGATATATGGGAAGAAATGCAAGAGCGGGGAATTTTTTGTACTTTTTTGTTCATATAATTGTACTTTTTGATTTTTCTATAATATTTAATCTAAAATCATGAAATTAAAGATATATGGTCTATATACTTAGTATTTAGTAATTAGTATTTTTTGAAACTTCGAACGTTAAAATTGTAAAAAACTGTTAACTAAATTTATTAAAAAGTATATTGTTCTTAATGTCGAAACAACATCAATATTGTAACTACTCCCACGGGAATTAGGAATAATAGTTTAATTTTAAGATTTTTATACCCACCATCAAAAAGATGGGGGGTATATTGATTTTGTCATTCCGTGTGTAACATGTTGAAGGAATCATCTAAGACCCCACAAAGTATATATATTCTGGGTCCTGGTTAGATTCTGAGTCGATCTAGCTATGTCCGTCCGTCTGTCCGTCTGTTGAAAGCAGGATAGCGCTCGAACGGAGCAACGTAGGGAGACGAAATTTGGCACAAATATTTGTCTTATATAAGGTTTCTTTGGGATTGAAAATGTTCACAAACAAAAAAGTTATGGGCTAAAGACTAGAAACACAGGGTGTCCGTTTTATACTTTTCTGCTGATATTTCTGCAAAAAAAGCATGTACGATAGCGAAATTTTGTACGTATAGTTTGGGGATCGATATCAACTCGCAAGTTCAAGGACTAATGTAAACTCGGAAACAAAAGTGGGCGTGGCCCGCCCACTTTACCGCCCACTTTACCTCCTTCTCTCATATAACTTAAAATGTGAAAAAGTTGATGGTGGGTATATAGATTCGGACGGGCCGAATATTTGCGCTTATTTCACTTTTGGTATTTCATTTTGTTTTTATACCCACTCTCAAAAAGATGGGGGATATATTGATTTTGTCATTCCGTGTGTAACATATTAAAGGAATCATTTAAGACCCCATAAAATATATATTTTCTAGGTTCTGGATCGATTCTGAAACGATCTAGCTATGTCGGTCCGTCTGTCTGTCTGTCTGTTAAAAGCAGGATAGGGCTCGAACGGGGCAACGTAAGAAGAAATTTTGCTCAAATATTTATCTTATATAAAGTTTGTTTGGTATTGAAAATGAGCAAAATCACTTCATAAACAAACAAGAGAAGAAGATATAGTCGGTCAAGCCCGACTATATGATACCCTACACCATTTCGATCCACATAATTTTATTTTTACTTATATACAACTTACTTGTGTTAAATATTAACTTAATACTAACATTTTGCAAACAGATTTTTGCTGATATAAAACTTATTTGTACTAAATTTCATTAAAATATTACTATCTTTAGGCATATATAAGTGTTAAAACTCTATTCCGGGAGGACATTTGTATGTAGGCTAGGTGAAATAATGGGCCGATCATAACCAAATTCAATAGGCTTCATCCTTGTGTTAAGAAAACATATGTACCAAATTTCAACTTTACATGGACAGCCGACCAGACGGACGGACATCGTTAAATCGACTCAGAAAGTGATTATGAGTCGAACGAAGGTCCGAAGATTTTTTCTCTGCGTTACAACTTCTGCACAAACACATAATACCCCAACCACCTTTGGTGGTGTAGGGTATAAAAAGTTATGGGCAAAACACTAGAGACACAGGGTGTCCGTCGTAGCTTCAGCTGATAACTCTTAAACAAAAGCACGTACGATAACGAAATTTTGTACAGATAATTCGAGGGTCAATATAAACTTGGAAACCAAAAATTAGCGTGGTCCGCCCACTTAACCGCCCACCTCCCATATAAAGTGAAAATCAACGAAATATTGTACAAATAATTAAACGACCAAAGTAAACTTGGAAAGAAAAAAATGGGCGTGGTCCGCCCACTTTACCGCCCACCTCTTATATAACGTTAAATTTGAAAAATTTGATGGTGGGTATACAGATTCGGCTGAGCCGAATATAACATTCGCGCTTGTTTATAAATAAAAAGGCTACCAAGCTTTTCTGATCTATGTAAGAGTACTACAAGGACGGCTTAAAAGCTATCCATATATAAAAGTGAATCTATTATTTAAAAATTTATAGTAATAAAATAAGAACTTAATAAAACACAATTTGAATTTACAATATAGTATAGAATTTATTAAAAAAATCTTCGCTAATGAAGAAACGGGTGTACTGCTACTATATTACAAATTACATAATAATATTGATTTTTTTTTTCCTCATATACCTCAGGACTTATTCCCTAAAAATGCAATAAAAAAAAATTATAGTGTAAATATCTTTTTACTATATGAAATAATTTAGTGGAGTAAGTTTATTTGATTTGTAGAAGTTACGATTTTTTTAAACTTTTACATACTCGATGTAGTCAACTTTGACATCCTGTAGCTTGTCTCCAGTTATCGCACGGTGATTAAAAGATTATTTTTGTGAAAGCTTAGTACCTCCTGTACAACTTTTTCATACATTTCAATTCAATCTGTCCAGCAGTTTAAGAGATTTATTACCAAAATTTTTGCATTTGGCTCCAGTGTGCGACGTTAATCTTATTATTTTTTAATATTTAATTTTTTGTTTCACTGTAATATTTTATGGTTATCTTTTAATCTTGAGTAAATTTGAACGCTAAACTATTTAGATTTTATGACTGAACGGTTTTTTAAGGCTTTATTGAAATTCCCTGATTAATATCGTGTTATGTTTTTTTTTTTACAATCATATTAAATTTTAAGCTGTTATTATTATTAAAATAATCCATCATAATTTATTTTCATAAACATACCAATACATATGTTTTCATATGCAACAATTTTCATTAAAATTCTTTCATGGAAATATTTACTCTTTAGAATTTTAATATGCACTTATGTTTGTTTAGAATATCTTGCTATAAAATATAATATGATGCTGATATAGTTCAGTATGATATTTGTTAAAACAAAATAATATTAAAATAAGATTTATGACTTTTAAAAGTTGCTTGTTGTTAAACTTAAATCTTTGACTTAATGGCAAACTTTATAAAATAAACTTCTTTAAGTGATTGCGATTCTACTGTTGAAAAAAGGTCAACAAAATAAAGTGGACCTTTGAGATTTTTACTTGATAAGCTAAAGATACTTAAGGGTGACATAATGAGAAAAATTAAGTAATAAAACACGAGATAAAATATACATATTTACATAAATGGGACATATTTAATTATTAATATCATATTGATTTAAAAACTTTTTTTTATTTTAAACCTGAAAGGGCTTCGTTAGTCGTTTCGACTAACAACGATGATATTTTGAGTGATATCTCTTTATTCGTTGCATATTTTTTGGGGAATTTTGTTATAACGCCTACCGTAAATAAGGTCTTGTAGTGTCCAGATGTATGTTGCTGTGAGCGCTCTGGAAGTTAGTATTTTTAACAACCTTGTTAGTCGAAACGACTAACGAAGCACTTAGTGTGACTTTTTGAACTTTTAGCGATAAAGTCATTAATAAATATAGTAAAGCAGTGTATTAAATATTTGTTCCTTGAGTGTGAAATATATTTTTTTGGGGAAAATAAATACAAAATGACTTCCAGAAATAATTTTAGCAACACATAAGTATATTTTTTGTCACATTACGCATTGATGATGAGGAAACTCTATATCCAAAATAAAATAGAAAAGGCATGTTGAAGACGGAATAAAGCCATATTATTAAGTACTAACGATTAAAGATCGACTTCAACTTAAGAGTTCTTTACAAAAACTCAGGACGCGATTGATATTTTCGACCAAATATGCAGTTAAATATCATAATAAATCAAGATATATCGGTGCTGGTCTATATTTTCTGCATCAAAATAAACATTAATTATACCAATAGTTTATTAAGCTGCATAAGGATCTAGTTCAGCTGCTAATATCTTATCGACTTTGTTCTACTTCCAATATATCAACCAAGTATTATAAAATTTTCGAAAATCTCTTACCAACAAATAAATTTATAACAATAGTTTAAATTGTAGAAAAAGAAAAATAAGTTTTCAGCTTCTGCGGCTAAAAGAAACACTGAACTACTAAGGTATACTGTAAAAAAATCCATAAAGGTATCACAAATTTGAAATATGCGCAGAGTACGTAAAAATATTTATTTTTAAACTCTGTTTTGGTTAGAATAATTATAGGATACATACATTTAAAAAAAAACATATGTTGCCTGTTCCAAATTTTTTACACAACTAACACAAATGGTACTTATGTGACACCATCTCCGAAAAAGCAGAAAAAGTCATTTCAGTTTTTGCTTAATATTTTGATAACAACAAATGGGCGTGGGCCGCCCACTTTACCGCCCACTTTACCGCCCACTCCCATATAAAGTGAAAATCAACGAAATTGTGTTCAAATAGTTCAAGGAAAAATGTAAACACGGAAACAAAAAATGGGCGTGGTCCGCCCACTTTACCGCCCCCTCCCATATAACGTAAAATTTGAAAAAGTTGATGCTGGGTGTAACATTCGCGCTTGTTATATTTTGTCAATTAACTTTTCAACTTAAACAAAAAGTTTACATAAAGTTTAATATTTATCTTAGACTAATACTTTTAAAAAGCGTAAAGAGTAAATACTTGTACACTAGGAAGCAGTGTTGCCAGGACTTGAGAAAAAAAGAAGCTAAATTGGGCTTTCAAAAAGGTCAGAAAAGGCTAAAGTATTTAGGAATTTTTGCTGTTATTTTATCTAAATTAGTTCATCAATTTAAAATCAGTTGTTTTATTTTTCATTTTAATAGTACGTCTTAAAATAATTTGAACAAAAGTTAGTGTTAGTAGTTTCGACTAACAAAGCCCTCATAGGGGTAATAATATCGAAGCCGTTCCAGGGTTAATTAAATTTCGCACTTCCAATCAATCCACAAATTATTTTATAAATTTAAGTATATTTAAAAAAACCAAAATAATTTTTCATTCCCATTTAAACCACATAAATAAAGTTTTCGAAACTAAAATAAAACCATAAACTTTTTTTGTGTACAACTACCATTAAGTTGATACTTGAATTGTCAACATATTAACACATCGTTTAATGAATTTTCATAGTGTGAAATTTAATTTTCTACCATTTTGTAATTAATGACTATTTCTGTGACAGTTTTTGTTTTGTGTTGAGAAAACAAAAAAAATAAAAAAAATAAAAAAATACGGATATTTGTTTAATGTTTTGTCCAATGCATGTTTCCTCCTAATTGTAGAAGAGTTCAGACGAACCACTAGCTGATGCTGATCAGGGTGATGGTATTGGTGTTACGATGTCATTATTAGCAGTACAAAATTAAGGACAACTAGTTGAGCGGTCTTACCACTCACAGCAGAGAAACAAATGAAGCTGGCTGTTAGTCTAAGGAATGTGTTTAAAAATTAATATACTCGTGTTGAATTCATTTGGCCCCTGCAGTGAGGCAGACACAAAAATTACGTGTCTCATTCGTTCATTATTATTAAAGTGCAAATTTTTATTTTATGATGATGAAGTGTTGATGGCATATTAAATATAAAATATATTTTCAATTTTCATGGTTAGAAAACCAAAAACAACACAAACCTAAAAACCAGCGACTACCACATTTATTCATGCAAAAACAAAAAGCAAGTGATAAATCATTTCTTTTTTCAAAGTGATTTTGATGGGGATTAAATTTAAAAATGTTTATGATTATTTTTCATTTTAATTGATATAACGGCTAGAGCTTGCAAAATATTTGTGTTTGAATATATGTTTATGCGTTGAAAAAATTTAATAAGTTTTTCATTTATATTTATCAATATTGCTCGTATGATTTCAATTTGTAGCATGACTTTGTGCATATTTAAATAGTGATTGTAAATTTAAATAAAAATTTTTTGAGATAAAGATTTTAACCATATATGGGAGAACATTTGTATTAGAACCAGATAAAACAATTGACCGATTTTAGACAATTTCAATAGGTTCTGTCTCTGGAACAAAATATGCCTGTTTATTAAATTTCATTGAATTATTTTCAACGTTCTGAACTGTATACTGATTATAAGGTTTACATGGAACGATTGATGGCCCGACGGACAAACAGAATTGATAAATCGACTCAGAAAGTGAATCCGATTTAGTTGATAAATTCCAATTTACTCCAAAAATTGTATTAGGAATAAATAGTCCATTTTTGGTTTTGTGTGCCACTATTTGACCCTTTTCTAATAAAATAAAATTATTTGTACATATCCAATATAATGAACAAAAAGAAAAGCAAAATTCATAATCACTAGGAAGCAGCAGTCTGCGTACGAACATATGAAAGACATTATTGACGCAAGTTTTCTATATATCCTTTAAGATTTTTGTAATTTTTACAGCTCTATATGATAGCCTAACATCAACTTTAGAAAAGTGAATAGATTCGCGGTCATTCAATAATATTAAAATAAAGTAATATAATTATATATAGAAAAATCTAAATTTTTCGCGGGTTTTTTAGTTTCAGATTATTAAATTTGTTGCGTTTTAAATTGCGTCTGTTTACTTAATTGTTGTTCGAAATTTTCCAATGTAATTAAAGATGTTTTCATAATAAATCAAGAAAAAAATTATTTTATTCTTACTGAAAGTATGAATTTAATTTTTGTAAGGATGCTGAATAAAACATTCAGGAATTTTAATAGAAAACCATTTGTCTGTCTAAGGAGAAATTAGTATTAACCGAAATATTGGAGTCCTTTTCACTTAAATCACGTTTTGGAGAAATTAACGACGTGGATTAATGAAAAAATTTAAATGCGGTCATATTATACGTTAAAAAGTCGGGACGAACAGCTATTAAATTTATAAAAATATTAATTTCGAATAATGTACGAGTATTCCAGATAAAATTAACAAAAAAATATTGTTAGCATTCTTGATTCTTGCGGTGTATTTGTACCTAGAAAACATTTTTATATATTACAAATGAATAGAAAATAACCAGGTTTTCTTATAATGGGACTATTTAATTAATAGCATGATCCGATTTTCTTACTATATTGTGTTATGGCCTTTTTAGAGAGAACTACATTTAGGATCATCTTAGAATACACATTTTTAGAAATTCTATTTTTTTTATTTTTTAATTAGTGGTATTATAGCATAAAGTGTAATATTTAATGATATCTTTTTAACAATCTTAACAAAAATACACTTCATTTTAAATATATCTTCATAATTTAGTAAATTTTATAGCGGTTTATTCCGATTTTTGACGTATAACATGACCTGAATTTTTACTTTTTCATTAATCTTTGTTATAAATGCTTTCAAAACGTGATTTAAGTAAGAAGGACTCTATTATTTTGATAAGTACTCATTTCTCGTTAAAGAGATGAATGGTTTTATATAATTATTTCCGGAACTTTCATTCAGCATCCTTACAAAAATTAGGGTAAGGATAAATTAATTTCTTCTTTGATTTATTACGAAAAACATATTGAAATATATTGCAAAACTTTTAATAATAATTAAGTAGTCAATTAAAATTTAAAACCCAACAAATTCAATCAAGTCAAATTAAAAAATCCGCGAAAACGTAAGTTTTTTAATAGTGTACGCAGACTTTTGCTTTATATATATAGAGCCTTAATTTAAATATTCTTAAAAAAACGCGAACCTATTCATGTTTCTAAACTTAATATTTTACTATAATATTGTCAAGGATTTAAGCTATTATATAGAGTTGTAAAAAATCAAAATCTTTAAAGATATAATAGAGAACTTACAACAAAAATTATTGTTTAATAGCTAGTACGCAGATTTATGCTTCCTAGTGTACATGTATTTACTCTTTACGCTTTTTAAAAGTATTAGTCTAAGATAAATATTTATTAAACTTTATGTAAACTTTTTGTTTAAGTTGAAAAGTTAATTGACAAAATATAACAAACGCGAATGTTATATTCGGCCCGGCCGAATCTATATACCCACCATCAACTTTTTCAAATTTTACGTTATATGGGAGGGGGCGGTAAAGTGGGCGGACCACGCCCATTTTTTGTTTCCGTGTTTACATTTATCCTTGAACTATTTGAACACAATTTCGTTGATTTTCACCTTATATGGGAGTGGGCGGTAAAGTGGGCGGACCACGCCCATTTTTGGTTTTCGAGTTTATATTGATTCCCGAACTACACATACAAAATTTCGTTATCGTACATGCTTTTGTTGAAGAAATATCAGCAGAAAAGTATGAGACGGACACCCTGTGTTTCTAGTTTTTAGCCCATAACTTTTTTTGCTTATTAACCGATTTTGCCCATTTCAATCCCAAACAAACCTTATATAAGACAAATATTTGTGCCAACTTTCGTCTCCCTACGTTGTTCCGTTCGAGCCCTATCCTGCTTTTAACAGAAGGACGGACATATCTAGATCGACTCAGTATCGAACCAGGACCCATAAAATATATACTTTGTGGGGTCTTAAATGATTCTTTCGACATGTTACACACGGAGTGACAAAATCACCCATCTTTTTGATGGTGGGTATACAAATATTTTGTATCAAAACAAAATTGGAATATTATAGACAGAAAACGATTAATGGTATATTATCCCAGCAATTTCTAATACAGTAAAGCTCATAAAATAAGCTTTATGGTAACACTGACAAACAGTAGCGTAAGATCCATTATCTGACATGAGTATAAGTTTTCGGAACTCCCAATAAACCAAACGAAATTAAAACGTTATCGAAACGACTATGACTAGTGATAATCGTTTTCGTATCTAAAGTGTATCCTGATATGATATCGTTTTTCCACAAAATTACGATATCGTTTTCGGTATCGTAATTTCCAAAAATAATGATAGTAAAATCGTCATTGTCCACATTTTGTTCTGAATGCTACTTATTTAATACTAGTAATTATGCTTTTTGCATTTAAATATACAAAATATAATAATTAAGAACAAAACTTTGGTTTTAGTATTAAAAAGCTGTTAAAAAATTATTTTTTGTGTTTGATTATCAGCAACTTAGTTTTTGTTTGTTAAACATTTTTTATTTTTTATATTATTATTATTTTGAAGTTTTTTCCAAACGTTTATGTTTTTTTATTTTATTGGAAACAAATATCTTGAAATTTCAATATCATAATAATATCGTTTTCTGCAATACACTTAATATGATATCGTTTTCGCTATCATATCGTTCTATGGTTTATTGGGCTATTATTTTCATATTATTTTTATTAGGGGAATTAAAATTTCTTCAAAAAATCTATTTGAGATGAAATAATCTATTTAAGACAGAAAAATAAAATTATTTTCATATCGCATATTGGAACCTGCGATTTTAATAATAAGCCATTTGAAACATAATTTAGTGTTAATATCTTTATTAAGCTCTAAGCACTTTTGTTTGGTCTTCTGAGCATTTTGATGTTCTTTGCATTCTTTTGCTTATAACAAAATATTAAGTATACACACAGAAAAAAGATTATTTGGAAAACGGTTACTAATATAAATATTTGATAAACTATACCGAAATTTTATACTATTAATAAAAAATTAATTAGTGCATTCAATTTTAGTGCATTCAATTTTCTATATAAATGCCTGTAAATTTATCATTATATTGGAATAACAGTTATTACAATTTTTAAGTTAGTTATTGTAATCAATTGCGGTTGGTTAAAATTAATTCAGTCATTTCGGAAGATACAACTGAAATGGTTTCACATATTACCACTAAATATTGGTAGTTGCAATTAAAAAACGTTTTATACTATGAACATTTACATATTAACTACATTTTCAGTTACTGCAATCAATATTATTCGGTTGCAATGACGAAATATAAAGCAATTCAATGCTTCCAAACAAAAGATAATTGTGTTTATTAAGTAATATTTGTTTATTTTTTTGACATTAAAAAATACAAAAACGAAAGAATTTTAAACAAATTATAAAATATTAAAATAAAAATTAATACAAATAATAAATACATATTAATGTATGTATTTCATTTCGATGTGGCTTTATGGGTGAGTACATTGTTATTAAAAGCATATGCGTTAATTGCGCTTTTATTTTAATTATTCTTATTATCTTCAGGTAATGTGTCATGCTTTTTATTGCAAGTTACAAGTTGAAAACACAACATTTCCCTGGCCAATTTAGATGCTATTCCCGTCTTGGTATTGTATAAATTTCCGATAGCTTATATGCTGCCGAATTTTAGGATAGTACATGTGACCGACCAACGAACGATTGGCTAAAAATTCGGTTGCCATAACGAAACTGTTTTCTCTGTGTACGTTCTAAAACTTATTTGTCCATTTTTATTTTCATTGTCGAAATTGCAACGAAGCGCAAACACATCATACCTTAACCATCTATGGCACTATACACTACACCGTATACAAATTTTATTTATAATTAGTTCATTAGAAAACTTTAAGAAGACTTCACCTGGACAGAAATTCCATAAGTAAAAAACTAAAACATTTTATACAAAAGTTTTGTATTCTGATGGATGATAAATATAAAAATATATTAGCATACATACTTATCTTAAAAATGGCATATATTTTATCTTTAAATTAAACTTTTAACAATTTGTAGTTACACCCAGAGAAATATCAATCACATACGTGTTGAAAATGATACCATTCTGTGTCAATAGTGAATCTACACCGTATGTGTTTAAATTAAACACTGCGTGATCAATTCTTATTGAAAATCGATACCTAATTGGCACCAAGTTGAAACCATTTCGGTATCAAATTGTTAAATTACATATGTTTTCTATTAAATTTGTTAACGAAAGGTATTAAAAAGCTGTTACCGTAAATTACCAATGTGAGCACAACCGTTGTTGATTTTGAATCGAATTTTTTCCCTTAGTGTATATCCCATACTCGGAATCAGTCTTGGGATTATGCTAGATGTTTGACATCTATATTGAACATTATTTATTCATATCATAAAACACATATTCTTCGATTTTTTTAATTTTGGGAAATAATATACATTTTTTTTTTTTTTTTTTTTGAAAGTTAAAAAATATTTGTAACAGATTTTGCAAAAAATTTTTGGTTTTAAAAAGATAAAAAATATAGAAATTATGTTAAGTAATTATTAATTATGCTACATTTATGCTGATATCATTAGCACAACACACAGTGGTCCCAAAACGGAATTTTTTGGAAATAATTCTGTAACTTTAGAACTGTTGGATGTATTTTACTGAAATTTCACATGGGTAGTCCTGAGGTGTATGACAATTGATTTGGAGGAGGACAGTCCTTATAAATCTCTACAAAAAACACGCTCACATGTGTGGTTTATCTCTTTTACTTTAAGAGATATTTGGACCAAAGTAAAATTTTGACTTATTTTTGACTTATTTTTTTTTTTTTTTTTAGTTTTATTAACTTGGTGGGCGCAAGTTTTGTACAGAACCCAGAGAATATTTTTCTAAAATATTCTCTAGATTCTGTACAAAATTTTAAACAATTTTTGTGCAAAGATCCTATACCTATGTAGTTTAGATAAAAAGTTATATTATTTTGAATTAGAAAATTTGAAAAAAATTGTGATTTTTTGTGATTTCTTTCAAAAAGGTGGTAACATTTTTTCACTTTAAAATCCATTATTTTCCTCTGAGCCATACATTTTTTTCATGTTTCTAAAAAATTGCTTAATATAAATGCATGTAAAACAAATTCGAGGGCAGTTGGGGTAACAGTCTCCTCGCTAGCCTTATCAGAATTTCGTTAATTTTAATTTTTGTGTTTTTAGTTTTTTGTGGAGCACAAAAATGTCAAAGCTAATATTAAAATAAAAATACCGTTGAAAGTTACATCCATATGTTGGCTAAATACACAAAAAATTTTGAATAAGCCACGCCTCTTATAACGACAGGGTGATCATTTTACTAAAAAAAAGTAAATTTTTTAAGTAAGTTTTTCCCGAACAGGAATTTTGGGTATTTTGGAGTTAAAAAATGGGAATCTATTTATACTCTTCTTTTAAGAACCATTTTTTTTATATAATACTAAAATTTGAGAATGATAGCTTTATTAATATAGATTTTATATAAATTCAAATATTATTTTTTTGGAAAAATAACACTAAATACAAAAATTGTTCGTTTTTTGATCAATTTAAGGAAAAAATTTAGTTGGAATACTTTATTATTTAAATATTATTATTTTTCAAGTAATAACCTTTAAAACGATACCAAATACTTGCACAAATACTTTACACAATCGTTTAAAAACTAACTGAAACTTTACCTATTTCCACAAAATTTGCACATTTTCCTTCAATTTCTATGGTAAATGTGTGCTGAAACATTCTACAGTCGAACACGGTTATAACGAACACCAGATATAACGAACTATGGCTATAGCGAAAACTTTTCTTCGGTCCCATTGATTTTACCAACATTTTCCATACATATAAATACGTTTATAACGAACGCGGTTATAGCGAACTTTTTTTATAACGAACACATTTTTATGGTCCCAACAAGAATTTTTCATACAAAAAACTACGTTCATAAAGAACTCCCAGAAATTCTTGTTTTAGATAAATAAAATTAGACATTTCAAAAAAATTCCAAAAATTTAAAAACTGACAGAAATAACTTATTTATTTCTATTTAAATTATTGGATAAATGGACCCAGCAAAAACTTTGCTTGCCATGTAATGAGTTAAGAAGCTGATATAATGGATATTCACAACTTACACATTAGATGAATAACTCATTATTTTAACACGGCGATGTCATTAGAGGCAACTACTTACTCTATATTATTACAGGTAAGCATATCAGAAAGTCATTACTTAAATGTCATTGTAAGAACTAATTATTTTGAATCTATTCAATAACTCATTAACTTCAAAGTATTTCAGAAGTCATTATTAGCAAAATGAATAGTAACTAGTTACATTATTGGTTACAAATAAGTACTGAAATATGGAACAACAAAAAACAGATATTTTTTTTCAATTTATTTATTTAAAACATAAACAACTTAAAATATTCAAATTACAGTTATAATCAGCGTTACCGTTTGGCGACTTTAGTCGCCATTTGCCCCTTTTTCAAGCACCTGGCCACTTTTTTGGCCCCTTTTTTAAATGGCGACTTTTTAAGACTATGTGCTAAATTACGATAAACTAAGTTGTTTGAAATATATAGACCGATTATATATTAATTTCAACACATAAATTAATAATTTTGGGACTGTCTTACAGTATAGTGATATAAAAAACCGCGGAGTATTTATAAATGAACTGAAACTGTATAGTGATATAAATTATAATTAAAAACGAGAGAAGAAGATATAGTCGGTCAAGCCCGACTATATGATACCCTACACCATTACCATCTACATAATTTTGTTTTTACTTATATAAAACTTACTTGTGTTAAATATTAACATAATACTAACATTTGTATGGGATTTATGCACGTTAGTGATTTTCGGGAGATGAGTTTATATGGGAGCTATGGTCAGTTATGGACCGATCTTCATGAAATTTGGCAGACGGATTTTTGCTGATATAAAACTTATATGTACTGAATTTCATTAAAATATTCCTATTTTTAAGGCATCTATAAGTGTTAAAACTCTATTCCGGGAGGACATTTGTATGGGGGCTAGGTGAAATAATGGGCCGATCATAACCAAATTCAATAGGCTTCGTCCTTGTGCTGAAAAAAGCATATGTACCAAATTTCATCAAATTATCTTTACAATTGCGACCTGTACTTTGCGCACAAGCTTTACATGGACAGCCAGCCAGCCAGCCAGCCGACCAGACGGACGGACGGACGGACGGACATCGTTAAATCGACTCAGAAAGTGATTCTGAGTCGAACGGTATACTTTAAGGTGGGGGTCCGAAGATTTTTTCTCTGCGTTACAACTTCTGCACAAACACATAATACCCCAACCACCTTTGGTGGTGTAGGGTATAATAATAATAAAGTTTATCATCCATCATATGCCAAATTTTTTGAAAAAATAAAAAAAAAGATCCTAATTTAAATTTTTACATTCCTAAGAGCAATTCCTCAGGGTAACATGTTTTTTTATACCCTTCACCACAGGTGTAAAGGGTATATATAAGTTTGTCATTCCGTTTGTAATTTCCACAATTTTCGTCGGAGAGCAAAAAAGTTTATATTTTCGGAATCCTTGTAAGAAGCGATGACGATTGGACCATGTCCGTCCGTCCGTCCGTGTGTCGATTGAAATGGCGTTTATGAAGCCCACCGATAACTGACATATATAATATGTATGTCAAACGATCGGAAATGCTTTCGAGAATTTTGCTATTGGAATTCAGCAAGATAAGTTCATACAATGCGGAGATATGTTCAAAAAACCGGTTTTTTGAACCGGTTTTCCAGTTTCTGAAGCCTCTGTATACACTACGGACTTCGTTTTTACAAAGAATTCTCGGACATTTTTTTCTGAATTTTTGTTCTGAAAAAATGAAATAAATCGGTTCAGTAATAACTGAGATATCGGACAAAACGCATTTTTTATTTTTTGAAGCCTTGGTTTAAGCTATAGATTTTTATTTTTATACAGATCGGTCACAAATATTTTTATAAAATTTCAGTTTTTTGAATCAGGAAGATCGGTTTATAAATGGTGGAGATATGCTATAAAAACCGGTTTTTAGAACCGGTTTTTAGTTTCTGAAGCCTCTGCATATACCAGGGACTTCGAATTTTTAAAGGGGGCTCGAAAATTATTTTCTGAATTTTTGGGTATCAAAGATTCGGCACAGCCGAATTTTTTTTCAATTTCATTTTTACTAAATTATCAAAAACAAGAAATAGTTTATCTAACAGACTTATGATAATACTTGTGAATTCATGCGTTCTATCCTAAATTTGAAAGTCTAGAGTACAAGTGAAGAACTCCTACAAAAGTACAGGAGTTTAACTAATTAAAAGAGGTTTGTGTGCTAAATATTTTTGTGAATAAATCTTTATTTTTGCGATAATAAAAATTGTTGTAAAATGATAATAAATTATTTTGTTATTAATAGAACTGAATTTTGTAGTTTTTCTTCAAATACAATAATTTGTTGTTATCAAATAAACAAATTTTAAGGAGTTTTTTAGGTTTTAAAGTAGTTGGCCACTTTTTTAAAAAAAAATCCCCTTTTTTGGCGACTTTTTATTTTGAAATCCCCTTTTTTGGACACTTTTTAAAAATTCTCAACGGTAACGCTGGTTATAATTTTTCATGAATGAATTATCATGTATGCATGGAGTAAGTACCCCAATGATTTTGTTGACAATAAGCCTGCCTTTCGTCATGTGTTCCACTAGACTCTGGTGTTTATACGATTGATAAAAAATAACATTTCCAAAAATCAGATCTCAAGTATTTGATTATATATCAGGTTAAAAGTAAGTAGTTCCTAATCTACTTTCATGTAATGCAGAGAGTATGTTGTTATCATTGAAAAGATTAATTATATATATTTATATATTTAAATGTATATAATTTGAAAATCGTAAATATTAGTATTTTAATGAAATACGTGTATTTTATTAACAAATATTTTTTTTGGGAATTTTACGGATATAACGAACTGCGTTTATAACAATCTAAATCTGTCGGTCCCTTCGAGTTCGTTATAACCGTGTTCGACTGTATATACATAAGTGCACAGCAGTTTCAACGTGTTTTTTAAATAACTTTGTTTAACTTTTGAATCGTTCAATATATTTCAACGAAATTTCACATAGTTATTACTGAGGTAGTTTTCAACTGTTATGGAGGAGCACAAGTTTCTAGGTGGTCTCGGGGCAGGAGGGAGGACCGCCGAAATGGGTCACCTCGGATATTATATAAGAAATAATTAAAAGAGTTGACCACTTTCGGAGGTTCTCCTCCTGCCCACAGACCAGCTAGAAATTTGTAATCCTTCAAAGTATTTGAAAAATACCTCAGTAATAACTGTGTTAAATTTCATTGAAATATATTTATCCGTTCAATAGTTACGTTTTATTATTTAAAAAAACACATTGAAACTGCTGGGCACTTATATATGTATATTTCAACGTATTTTTTTTTTTTTTTTTGTTAATTGACGACTAAAGTCGCCAAACGGTAACACTTGTTACAGTTACTGGTATGTTTGAGCACAACTATCACCAAGTAATCGGAAAAGGGGTAAAAGCGTACAATTTCTTCATCATCATCCCGTAAAAATATCGTTAAAAATCGTAAGTTATAGTATACAAATTATACAACATTTATTTATTATTGATGCATGATCATAACGTTTATATATGTATATTTATGTTTATATTAACTGTTAAATTTCAGATTATTATAAAATTATAAATTGAGATTCACTTAGAATATTTTGTTTTAAATTCTTTCGAATATAATAACGTATTTGAGAACAATTTCCTTAAATTAGATATAATTTGCTATATTTTTTTTTTATTTTTTATACATGAGATTTTTAGATTAATAAATGGATGTTAATTTATTACTATGAAAGTTTTGAGTAAAAATATTTATTTTGGGAATGCTGATTTTTGAACGAATAGTACGGATGATTCAATAATGGTTTTTGCAAAAAATTTTAGGGATGATACAAAACTTTATATATGTGAACACTAGTGTATCTAAAGATGTCACTATGGTAAGAAAGCTTTGGAGTGGTATTAAAACAATTACACAGTTTTTATACCAAAAGAGAACTATCCTCCAAATTGTCCGGAGATAAAACCAGTAGAGTGAAATTGCGCTCTTGTAAAAAGAAAATAGAAGAGTACAAAAAAAGGTGTCCCAAAATAGGGAATATTTGTGAATATAATTTAAAAATATTCTTATAAAAGCGAAAAATCACACAAAAATTTGGAAATGATTTATCAAAATTATAATTAAAAAATTAAGAAAAATCACTTCAAAACATTTGTTAATTTTTTATAAGAAACATATTACAAATTTTTATAAGAATTTTATTGGCGATTTTTTACTAAATCATTTTGACTTAGCTGTTCTGTTTTATTTATAAAAATATCTTTTAAAAAATATCAAAAACTGATGGGAATAAGAAAGAAAACTAGTCTGTAAATAGAAAAAATGTTAGCCTTTTTTGTGGTCTTATTTTTTTAGGGCATTTTTAGCCTTTTCTAGCCTGTTTTTAAAGTTCAATTAAGCCTCTTTTTTCTCAGCTTCTGGCAACACTGTTTATATGGGAATGAATTACTATGCTACGGTGATGGCAAAAATATATATTTGCTAAAATGTACTATCGATGCTTTTAAATTAGTTCTTACTAACTATATATTCACTTGTTTAATAAACAGTGGCAGATACAGAAGCAAGTAGGTATATCCAGCGTTAACGTTGATAATTTTTAAAAAGTGTCCAAAAAAGGGGATTTCAAAATAAAAAGTAACCAAAAAGGGGATTTTTTGAAAAAAGGGGCCAACTGCTTTAAAACCTAAAAAACTCCTTAAATTTTGTTTATTTGATAACAACAATCAATTTTGTATTTTAAGAAAAACTTAAAAATTCTGTTTTATCAATAACAAAATAATTTATAATCATTTTACAACAATTTTTATTATTCCAAAAATAAATATTTATTCACAAGAATAGTTAACATATAATCCTCTTTTAATTAATTCAAATTCTGTACTTTTGTACGAGTTCTTCACTCGTACTCCATTCTTGCAATTCCCTGTTACACAAATTTAGAACGAAACGCATAGATCCTCAAGTATTGACTTAAGTCTATTAGACATACTATTTTTTATTATTGATAATTTAATTAAAAAAAAGAAACACGTTCTCCGAGGGATTGCTTTGAGGAATGTAAAATTATAAATTAGGATATAAGTATTCATCGAATCATTTTTTCTTTGTTTTTTAGTTCAGTCCAAAAAGATTCGGCATATGATGGTATACATAACTTACTGTTCATAAACTTTATTATTTTGTTTAGTTACTAACAGTTTAAGTTCAGTTATAAATACTCCTCGACTTTTTATATCACTATACTATAAAATAACCTCAAAATTATTAATTTATGTGCTGAAATTAATATATAATGGTTCAATATATTTCAAACATCTTATTTTTTCGTCATTTATCACATAGTCTTAAAAAGTCGCCATTTTAAAAAAGGGCCAAGAAAGTGGCCACGTGGTTGAAAAAGGGGCAAATGGCGACTAAAGTCGCTAAACGGTAACACTGCTTATATCTATGGCATTGATTTTAAAATTTGTTGAAGCTTATTCGATACACTGTTAATTTGACATGTATTTTTAAACCTAAAAATATTTGTAAGATATTTATTTCTTTACACAAAAAAATAAAATAATATTTCTAATTATTTTTTAATAAAATAACACAACAAACCAAGAAACGATACAGTATCATTAATGATATTACAGTTTCAAAACTATATGATAAAATATCGAAATATTTTTTCTTAGAAAAAAACTTCAAACATTTTCATGAAAATAAAAATAAATTGAACATTTTTGTAGAAAGAAATATTTTATGTATTATATGAAAATTACATTTTTACAGCCAAATTTAGCAGAACTTCGAACAATAAAAGAGGATAACATAAATGAATCAGAAGTTTAGTATTACATATATAATTATTTGCAACAGGATAATCTTTATTTGCTTATGATTATCTTGTTTTAATTTTTGATAAAAATAGGCTATTAAGTATTCATCCAATATTGGTTTGTATGTATGAATATATTACTAAATTATCGCGCTGCTTAAATTTAACGATATCATTACTAATATCGTTGTTTTCAAAAATTATGATATCATTTTCGAGTGTACCTTTTAAAAAGCAACCTATATAATTTTAGAATTATAAATTCTAAAATTCTTCTTTATAACCAAAATGATATCGTTATGATATCATTACGATATCATTTGGTTTGTTGGGTATTAACTGACTTTATATTGGAATTTAATTATATTATACTTTAATATAATTAATTTTCTAACTTGTTTACAATTTTATTTTTTAATAAATTGACAGTACTTAATAAAATATAAAGAAAAATGAAAAATTTGTCTATAAAAATATATAAACAGAAAATTTGTTGGAAATAAATTTAAGTCAATTTCCAAAAATTGTAAATTCATTATATCTATTTAAGAAAATGCAGTAATAATAAAATAAATTGATCTAGTTATTAATATAATAATTTTGATAATTGGAGCAAAATCAAACAAAAATTAATTAATACACTCCCCGAAATATTTATAAGACCAAAATAAATTTTTATATTTCTATGGAACTACAAATGCAATCCCAGAAATATTTGGCACACATATGAAAACAAGTAAGGTAGTTTTTTGACATGTAAAAAAAGTTGGTTCCGTTACTCCAGTGCAAAAATAACGGGACTTTTACTTAAGCTTCGAACGAATTAATTATAAGACCAAATATGATGAAGTATTTAAATATTAAAAAAAAATGGAATATGTTTTCAAAATTTTTAAATTTTTTGTTCGTATTATTAATAAAGCTTTTTTAAATTTGGTCTGAGATAATTTTTGGTACAGTGGGACAAATATATTTTTGTGATATAATCAATAAAATGTAAAAAATAGTCCCAAAGGGTCAATTAAGTTATTTTTTTCTTTATATATTAAAAAAGATTATGAGGAAAGTGCTGTTTATTGCTGTTATTGTAATTTTGGGCTATATGTATTATAATATGTAAAACGAATGTATTTTTATAAGTAAAAAATCTATTTATAGCCTTAAGTTTTTGAGATATAGAATGTCTTGTTCAGAATAATTCAGAAAATATTTATCATGTCTTTATAAAAATTGGCCAGAATGTTAGTTGTAAGCAAATTTATAATAATTTTTAACTATACTAAAGATATTTATTAAATATATATTGTAAAACTATTTTTTTTATTGCTTTAAAAGCTCCGGAAGTTATTGCATTACGCAATATAATATCTAGCCTTCATTTATGGTTATTTTGGAATAAATTATATCCAAATTTTAATGTTTGTATCAGAAATTGCATAAATACTAATAATCAAGAGTATTCATTGGAATATAATTGAGATAAAAGTTCAATAATAATAAGTATAATTCCTACTATGGAATTCATTAAATTGCGCCTCTTTTCAGACCTACTAAAATGAGTGTACTATATTTGTAGAATCAAATTAGCTATTAATAACTATAAACTATCTTGTGATTACCAAATTGGCCAAGGCGTATTGAAATATGATTAATATTTTCTTATTTATTCTCAACAAGACATTCCATTTCTCAAACATTTTAGGCTACAAATACATTTTTTACGTAGACAATTAAATTAATTTTACATATTTTGATCTCAGTCTAGTTCAAAATTACAAAAGCAATAATAACCACCATTTCTTCTCCATATTTTTTTTTTTTTTATATATAAACAAAAATATAATTTAATTGAGGCTTATGTTTTGCTTTTTATTGATTATATCATAAAAATATATTGTCCCACAGTACCGAAAATTAACTCTGATCTAACTCCGTACAGCATTTATTAATAATACGAACAAACAATTTAAAAATTTTTAAAGTATATGCCATTTTTTTAAATATTTAAAATACTTCGTCATCTTTGTTCTTATACCCTACAAACATTTGGAAGATATCTTCCTAGAAGATATTTACGCAATATCTTCCTTTTCTTATTTGGAAGAAAATCATCAAAGCAATATTTTTAAAATATTATATTTTTATCAGCTTAGAGAAAATTAGAAAACAAACACAAAAAATATATAAAATTTTTATTTTTCTGTCATTTATAAAATAAAATTTATCATCAAATTATCGCCTTTTTTTCAGTAAGGTTATTATCCTCTCCGCAATAAATTGATGATATTTCATTGAAATCGTCTAGAAGAAAACGCAATAAATACTTTTATTTTTTAGTCACATTTTTTCATTTGTCGAAAAGTTATTTAGAAATTAAATAAATATTGGAAATTGTATGTCTCTTAGCAAAAAAAACGTGTATCATATGTGAGCGTGCAAATTTTACATGCTTTATAATGCGACAATATTTATGAATGATGGTAAACCATTGTTTATCATATTATTTACAGATTTCTTTAGCAATTTATTATTCATAGATTTCATTTGCAATAATATTGTTATTACATCTTCCGGAAGATTATCTGCCGTTATCGTTTTTTTTCACATAGATGATTATCTAGCAATATTGCCTAATTTTCTTCCGGCGTATTGATTTCTTATTGCTTAGATGTATCGCCGGTGACGCACAAACTCTCCCGACGGGGGAAACCTCCGCAATACGAATATGAACATTGCGGCGATAAATTTTTTCTTCTAAGCAATACGAATTCGAATCATTTTCGTATTATTTTGCTTGTAGGGTAATTATTTTGTTCGAATCTCAAGTAAAAGTTCCGTTATTTTTGCACAGGAGTAACGGAACCAACTTTTTTTACATATAACAAAGCTGGATTACTTGTCTTCATATGTGTGCCAAATATTTCTGGGATTGCACTTGTAGTTCCATAGAAATATAAAAAACTATTTTGGTCTTATAAATATTTCGGGGAGTGTATAAGCAATTTCGTAATTGAAGTCCATTTTAACTTTTTTCTGTGTAATATTTGAATTGATATACAATACTTGTGTAATTAAAGTAAATATGTTTTTTGTTAATGTTGACAACTTATTATTACAAAGATGAGTTATGGCAAAATATTAATTAGATTGTAAACTACATTGTACTTATAATAAAAAAGTAAATTGAAAACTTATAGTATTAAATTTTTCTTGCCTAGTAAAATTGTCATAATTCTGTATAGGAGAAATGAAAATATTTAATTATAAAATCAAAGCAAATTGATAAAACAGTCTATAGTGCAAAAACATTTGGTAATTTTAATAAGTAGATTTAGATTTGAAACAAATGCTAAATTATTGCTTAGATACTGATACTAAGTAGGTTTTTTATATTAGGTGAAACTACTGCCATTAATATAACATTCAAATCCATTTCCGAATTCAGTTCGTTCTTTTAAAACTAGTAAATAGTTTAAAACAAAAAGTACAGAAGTGTGACAAGTTTAATTTGAAATATTAGTATTGTAATGTAAACACCCATATGTTAATGGAGTAATAAACAAATATTTGAAACAGCCTGTATTATGATTTGCTATAAAGAAATATTGTAAAAACTAATAAACAAACATACATACGTACATACATTTAGAGTATGTACATGAAAACGACAAAACTTGTTTTAGGGATAACGGTATTAAATTCTTTTGATAAAATAGTTGTAACAAGTAGCTAATAAGATGAAATGTAAAATAAAAGAATTATTCAATAAAGTACTTGTGAAGAATACACAACATATTTGGCGACGAGGAGTTTAAAACCCAAAAAAAAAAAAAAGTAAAGATTATAATTAAATATAAAGATGTCTCTTATTGGATCAATTGAACAATTTTCGTTTGGCGAAGATTTTGGAGAATATTTAGAACGTGTCGAGCAACTTTTTATAATAAATAACGTGGACGAAAAAAATAGAGTGGCTTTATTTCTAACATTGGTTGGCCCAGAAACATACAAAAGAATAAAATCTGTTTTATTGCCAGAAAAGCCAACAAGTAAAACGTTTAAGGAGCTGATGAAAATAATTTTGCCACATTTTAGTCCGGAAAAAAATGTTATTGCCGAACGTTTCAAATTTTACAATTGTTCCCAAAAGCCTAATGAACCGATTAGCGAGTATATAATTAATCTGAAGTTATTATCAGCCCGTTGCGAGTTTGAGACATTTTTAAACGAAGCGTTGCGTGATCGTTTGGTTTGTGGAGTAAACAGCAGTCAGTTGCAGACAAAATTGTTATCAACCTCATCGTTGACGTGGGAGGATGCTTGTAAGTTGGCACAGTCATTTGAATTGATAAATAAGGAACAAAAAAGCATGCAGCCACCATCGTACGAAGTAAATAAAATAACACAGCACCCACAAACGTTTAAAAGGTTTGAGAAGTGTTCAAAATGTGCTTCCAAACATGCAAAAGGTAGTTGTCCAGCCAAGGAGTGGATTTGTTTTTCATGTGGCAAAAAAGGCCACTCTGCGAAAGCGTGTTTTTCCAAAAATGGCCAGCAATCAAACCGAAAATACTCGAGCAAAAATAATCATATAAATGAACTGGAGTTTAAGCTTGGATCGTTGAACTGGATTAATGGAGCGGAGTCACCATTGTTAAAGAGTTTTGTTGTCAACGGAAAAAGGCTAGAAATGGAAATTGATACCGGGGCCGTCGTGTCCGTTATCTCTAGTATAGATTATGAATTTTATTTTGGAAGTGTACAGTTAAATAGTATTACTCACCCCCCTTTACAAGTTTTAACAGGAAATACGGTTGATATTCTTGGAGAAATATCTGTGTTGGTCGAAAGTGACAACGTGTTAAAGTTTGTGGTGGTAAAATCTAAACGTCAATTTACCCCGTTAATGGGTCGAAATTGGATAGATGTTTTGTTTCCTGGTTGGCGTGATTTTTTTAATACACCTTCGGGTAAGTCAAGTGACATTTTATCTGTGAAAAATATTAGCCAGACCAGTATTATGGAGGAATTAAAAAATAATTTTCCGTCATTGTTCGTAAAAGCTCAAGCCCCATTAAAAGTTTTTCTGCTGACATTTTTGTCAAGCCAAATTCACAACCTAAATTTTTTAAGGCGTATACGGTACCATTAAGTTTAAAGAAATCGGTGGAGGCAGAGTTAAGTCGTATGTGTGAGGAGGGTATTATTCAGTCCGTTAAAAAAAGTAATTGGGCCGCTCCGATAGTGTGTGTAATAAAAAAAGATTCTAATGTAAGAATTTGTGGAAATTTTAAAATAACAATAAACCCCGTAATAGAAATGGATGTCTATCCATTACCTTTAGTAGATGATATTCTCACAAGTTTGAGGGGTAAAACTTGCTTTTGTATTCTTGACTTAAGCAAAGCTTATTTACAGTTAGCTGTAAATAAATCTAGTCGCGAGTTATTAACTATAAATACCCACATGGGTTTATTTCAGTTTTGTCGGTTACCTTTTGGGGTATCGACTGCCCCTATGATTTTTCAAAGGGTGATGGATCAAATTATGCAAGGTCTAGAGGGCGTTGCTGTTTATTTAGACGATATACTGGTAGCGGGTAAGGGTGAAAAGGATTGTAAATCTGTGTTATATAAAGTTTTAAACAGGCTACAAGAATACCAAGTAAAAATAAACTGGAGCAAATGTAGGCTTTTAGTTAACAGAATTGAGTATTTAGGACACACCATGACGTCTGAAGGCATAAAACCTTCAAATTCCAAAGTTGAGTCTATAATACAAGCTCCAGAGCCTAATAACATTGAACAACTTCAAAGTTTTTTAGGTTTAATTAATTATTATTCTAAATTTTTGCCAAATTTTTCAACCGTGTTAGCACCCTTGTATAATTTATTGCGGAAAAACGTAAAATGGGTTTGGAATGATGAGTGTGCCATTGCTTTTCAAAGCTGCAAAAAGTTATTATGCGAAAATAATTTATTAGTTCATTTTGACCCGACTAAACCAATAATAATTGCTTGTGATGCGTCTCCATACGGTGTTGGCGCTATACTTAGCGTGGTTGTTGATGGTCAGGAGAGACCTTGTTACATGGTTTCATCCACTTTAAGTAAAGCCGAGAGAAACTATTCTCAGATTCACAGGGAAGCCCTAGCGGTGGTATTTGCAATTCGGAAATTTCATAAATTCGTTTATGGTTATTCTTTTACGGTATACACGGACCACCAACCTCTTGAAAAACTTCTAGGGGATCAAAAGGCTTTAGCGAATATTGTCTCCGTGCGTTTCCATAGATGGATTTTATTTTTGTCGAACTATAATTGTAAAATTAAATATCGTCCAGGTACGAAACAAAAAAATGTCGATGCCTTATCACGACTTCCTCAAGAAGGTGAAACAATGGTTGACAATTTTAATATAAATTTTTTTTAATTTTGATAATGGTGTACCAATATCTTTCAATGATATTGTACATTATTCTGATAAGGATCCTGTTATCCGAAAGGTTATGGAATTTATTGAAAACAATCAATGGCCAAAGGAGGCAAAATCGGATGTTTTATTAATTCCATATAATAATATAAAAATTTCATTGGAAGTAAAAGAAAAATGCTTATTTTATGCAGATCGGTTAGTAATACCCAAAATTTTAAGAGATAGATTTCTAGCGCTTCTCCATGAAACACATATTGGCATTGTCCGCATGAAGTTGTTAGCACGTTCGTCCATTTGGTGGCCTTTAATTGATAAAAATATTGAGGCATTTGTTTCACAATGTCCAACGTGTCAGAAAACTCAAAACGTAAATAAAGATTGCCCAAATTTCACGTGGCCGCCAACTGCATATCCATTTGAGCGTATTCACGTCGATCTGTTTCAATTCCAAAATAATGATTTTTTAATTGTCGTCGACGATTTCTCAAAATGGATAGAAGTTCAAATTCTACAGAAAACTTCAACTATTTTTGTAATTGAAAAATTGAAATGCTTATTTTCTAATTTTGGATTTTGTTCCACTGTGGTGAGCGATAATGGACCTCAGTTCCGCAGTGAAGAATTTTCATTATTTTTAAAATCGAACGGAATAAAACAGTTGTTTAGCCCTGCTTATCATCCCCCTAGTAATGGTCTGGCAGAAAGAGGTGTCCAAACTGTTAAACGTAGTTTAAAATCATATTTTCTGTCCAACGAGGTCAAAAAATTATCTATCCAAAACGTCGTTTTTAATTTTTTATTTAAATACCGCAACACCCCTTCAACCGTCACAGGTATTTGCCCAAGTGAATTTGTTCTAGCGTATAAACCAATTACTCTATTTTCCTATATTAATATAAAAAAAGATTCAAATACAAATGTAAACACCACAAATTATAAAGACAAAAAAATGGAAGAAAAACTAAATTTCAAACAAAGCAAAAAATTTGACAATTTTAATATTAAAGTTGGTGAACAAATTTTGTATCTGAATCCTGATCTAAAAAGTGACACTAAATGGGTTAAAGGGTGTATTTGTAAAAAGATTAGTGAAACTTTATATTTAATTGAAGTTAATAAGCGGCGTAGAGTAGCACATAGAAATCAATTAAAAAGAATAAAAAAAGATATAATATTATTGGAAACTCCAGGAAATTTAAGATCTGATGACGATAATTGTGAAGAAGACGAATTTTTTGATGCACAAAATTTCCCAGTGGAAGATAATATTATAGAAGAATTACCTTTAAAAGATAGATTAAGAAAAAAAGAAAATATTAATTACAAATTGTAAACCAACATATGTATACATATACATATTATAAATTTTTTTTTAAATACTTGTATTTTTATAATTAGTAAACTTAACAAAAATCTAAAAAGGGGAAGAAATGTAATGTAAACACCCATATGTTAATGGAGTAATAAACAAATATTTGAAACAGCCTGTATTATGATTTGCTATAAAGAAATATTGTAAAAACTAATAAACAAACATACATACGTACATACATTTAGAGTATGTACATGAAAACGACAAAACTTGTTTTAGGGATAACGGTATTAAATTCTTTTGATAAAATAGTTGTAACAAGTAGCTAATAAGATGAAATGTAAAATAAAAGAATTATTCAATAAAGTACTTGTGAAGAATACACAACAAGTATGTAAAGGGTTTTCCTCTTTTTCTCAAAATTTATGTCTAAACATAAAATATCATATTGATCATGATATAAAACTCCAGTTAATAAAATCTTATTTCGTGTTGTTCATATTTCACTGTTGGAATTTAATATGTATGACAATTTTCCAATTATATTTGCATAAATATCTGTCTATCTCCCAGCAAACGAAATATTTATTTATTGTAATTTATTTTTCTGTCATGAGAGAAAATGTTGCAAACAAAATATATTTGTAAGTTAATATTTTAACATCTTGTACACACAGAAAAAAGATTGTTGGAAAACAGTTACAATAATTTAATGATATTACCCAATATTTTATTATAATTAATAACAATTTTTTAAATAAACATAATTTCAGTAATTAGGCGAGTGAAAACATAACTATCATGAAATTATGGTACTAACAATTGTTGTATTATTAAATGTAGCTAAATTTTTCCAATTCGGTAGACACGACAAAGCTAATCTCATATTTGGAAGCGAAAAATTAGTAGTGGCAATCAATAATTCGATCCTGCTCTGTTATATAGAATTGTAACTTACTTTTCAGTATCAGTAAACGCTAATGTAATAAACAAAATTTCAATTCGGTGCTCAGAGCCGAAAAAAGAATTGTAAAATATTTGACATTTTAAAAAATAAATAAAAATATAAAATTAATTTTAATCAACTTCTTTCGAATGCATTAGAAATACAATTAAAAAATTATTGCAATAATATTAACCGGCAGTCTTCAGCTAAGGTAGACGCAGTATTATAGTTAGGTAAGTATATACATACGTTTTAAATTGTTTTCAAAAATGTTTAAGAAAAACTTATGTACATATTTGAGTCTGTTTTTAGTGGGTAGACAATGGATCCCAAATTGTGTGTTTCCCAAAATTTTATAGAGTATTGAATTTTCGAGTATTAGATTTGTGACAAATGGAGTTGTTATGGAGAGTCGTTAGTTAATTGATCTTTAATCATAAGGTTTGATTTGTTTTAGTATTTTATAAGTTTTAAAATCTATATGTATATTTTTAATTTTACAGTAAGTCATTCATCACGACTGAATAAATTGATGCCTTTTTAATTTTATGGTAGAACATATACAGTTATATATGTATATGTATATAAAGAAATAAATAAAAAATGCAGCAAAAGTTTTTCATTTACTGCAACCGAATTATTTGTGTCCATTTCAGTTGAATCCATAGATATTTTCATTTATGCTAACCGAACATTGAGGTGTTAAGAAACGAAATATATGATAATTACAACTAACTTGTATGATAGTACATGCAACCGCGTAAATTCGATTGGCAATAAATTCGGTAGCAGCAACGAATCTGTTTTCTCTGTGTACGTTTGTAATTATTTGCTAAAGTAAATTACGAACAAACTGACAGTTAAAAAAATAAAATACTAATACATGTTCATATGTACATTGTGTTAAATGCTGTTTACGTATTTAAAAATGTAAAATATTTGTAATAGTTTAGTATAAAATATGAATGTATTCTATTTTAATTCATTTTCATTTTATTTTTATGATCGTATGGTATGCCAGCATTTAAATACAAAGTATATAAAATAAATCACATGAAAGTATATGTATACGGTATATACGAGGGTATTTTGTTAAGTTTTATTTTTTTTTTACTACATTTTGCTTTACTAAGTTCTAATTTTTGTAATTTATACATATTTATGTATGTATTTTTTGATTTTTATATTGGACATTAATTATTCGTATAAACAATCAAAATTATATTTCTCCATATGCTTTTCAATCTGCTCTCGTTATGTAAAATTTGCATACATTTATTGTATTTTTATTATTTTCTCTTACATATGTATTAAATTATAAATTAAATATTTGTAAATCTAATTTATATTTTTTTGTTATTTTAGTCTGATGCATGCGAATATTACAACCAAAAAAGTAAATGAATCGTTATTACTACATAAATAATCATTTACATTTATCACACATATACAAGCACACATAAGTATGCACATATGCTCAATTTTCATTATTACATATGTATGCATACATATGTAAGGAGTGAGATCGAAAAATTCTTAACATATATAATATTCAATAACTTGGAAATGGTTGATCTTAGAGTTTTCATTATTTTTTTAATCATTTGATAATTTAGCACAGATCGCAGAAATATATAATTTTTATGGTTCTAATCACTAATTATAAAATTGTGGACCATTTTTGAAAACCCTTTCTTTGGAGATTTGATAGTTGCTTCAGTCACTTTTTTGGAAAAGTGTGCACATCTTCTGTTAAAATCTTCGGTATTTTGGGACACCTTTTTTGTGCTCTTGATTTCAATTTTCACAAAAGCTCAATATCTCTGTATGCTATGGACAATTTTGAAAATTGACCTCTCTTGGTACTAAAACTATGTTATTGATTTGGTACCACTCCAGAGCTTTCTTACCGTAGTGACATGATATCAAATGGGTCCAAAAATATGTGGACACGTTGTGCTTTCTTAAGAAAATAAAAAGTCTTTTTTTTTTTTGCAAATATTCCTTTATGCATATTTTGGTATTTATAGATCCGAATGTATCGAATGACTTTCCTGTTTTGCCGCAACTGCAAAAAGCTAGTCATACCATGAATTTTGTAAGAAATTTTTGCTTCTTTTGGGTCTTAAACTTATCTCCAACATTGCTTCGAGCATTAGCAATAAAAGTTTTTGAGACACAAGCTGCGAAGTTTCTGCCAGCACCTACGTTTCTTCGTCAATTATACAGTTTGAGTATTTTTGTATGAAATTTGGTTTTAAATTCCGAGTCCTATTTTTGGCTTGTAATTTTTTTGCAGAATTCCAGTTTGGAATTTTTTGAACTTTATATGTTATCAACTTTCCCATTAGCTTTAAATTTTCGCACCAAATAGTCGAAGCACTGAGAAAACTGAGCTGATTTTCTACCAGATGTGTTTGGAGTTCCTTTCAATATGCCTTCAATTTTCTGGCCTTCCCGAACTAGGTTTCGCA
Source organism: Protophormia terraenovae (assembly GCA_951394005.1). NCBI lineage: Eukaryota > Metazoa > Arthropoda > Insecta > Diptera > Calliphoridae > Protophormia > Protophormia terraenovae. Next base: position 119,055,582 of record OX596074.1, read on the forward strand.
TCAATAGTAAAATTCTCCTGATACTGTTTAATAACATTAGAAACGGTTTTACGGACGACATTTAATTCTGTGGCGAATTATTTATAAGACCAATTTGGATTTTTTAATAACTTGTAGGACGTAAATCTTTTTCGTCATTTATTTTGATGAAAATAAGGACAAATTAACATGGTTGTTATTAAAAATAATAACTGAAGTATTTTTCCATGATAACTAGATCAGAAAAAAATTTTAATATTGATTCCGAAAAAAGTTATGAGGCAAAACGTGTGTTAAGATTTTTTCGATCTCATTCCTTATAAGGAAACCAAAAATATTTTAATATATCGTTCTATGATAGTAGAAATATTATCTAACAGTCCTGATATTTGTACGCCATCTTATTGTATTAATGTATATTTAGTGATTAAGTATTTTGAGCAGGTATTTATATGTATGTAATTTTAGCATGTGTAAGTACCCAGCAGTTTTTTCGGTGTCAATTTACCCGCTTTTAGACAGTAAAGTTTATTTGTGCACATTTTGTGAGCGATAGTTAAACAAAATTAATGTTTGGTAAGCGTTGAAGTGGCGATGGATACTTTATTGACCCTTTAGTAAGCGAGGAGGTGGCGATTGATACTTTACTGACACTTTGGTAAGCGTAAAAGTGACGATTGCTTTTTTAAAGGTCACGAAAAAGACAAACATGTAAATCATTATCATTCATCCATAGTCAGAACAGGTTGGGTTACTTGATTAACTGCAATAAATACATGGTAGGACATTTTGCTTCGATGCATCTTTTTTTGACGTGTGTAGTGTCAAATATCAATTTATTGACTTCTTGGAGCTTAACAGAGGCTTTGGTATTTTACTTTGTAAGAAAAAAACTAATTAGTTTTTTTCTTTTATATTATTTATGTTATGCGATTACATTAATTAAATGTGTTTTTATTTTAAACATGTGGAATACATAGAAATACAGTAAAAATTAATAATCTCATATAACCATAAACCAATGTTACCGGAATGATTGAATTTTAAATAATTAATAAATGACTCAATGTTGTCACTAAAAAAAATTCCATAGATTGACTTTCGAACTACCCACTGTATAGCCAATAGACTTTCTCCTAGGACATCCTATGTTAAGTGACTAGTCACGTAGCTAGTAAAGTAACCAAATAAAAAGTTAGTCAGGTGACTGACTCAATTTAACCTGTTCATATTAGTCACTTTATCACCATTTTTTGGTCCTTGGGTGCCAATAAACTTTCACATAGGACATCCCCATGTTAAAGTGACGAGTCACGTAGTTAGTAAAGTGACGGACAGTCACCATAGACTGCTGGGTACTTTTTGCTTCTGTTGGAGTTAAAAGCACATTACGCCTAGTAAATTCATAGTAAATATTTTATTATAAATTCATGCATATCCATTATTTATGTAAACTGTTAAGAAATTTAATTGGTTTTTAATGCATTTTATAATTTTTTTTTATTAAATATTTATAAATAATTGATATTAAGTTTATAAAAACAAAAATTAAATATGTATGAAAATATTGTTTAGCTCGATTGATTTTTAAATGTTCTTTTAATGCTTTGACATTAAATATAAAGTTTAATGTACAAAATTAAATTATATAACACCACCATAGCTGTTTGGTGTATTATGCGTTGTGCTGGTGTTTATAACGAATATAAAAAGTTATTTAATACCCACCTTAAAGTATACTAATCTACTTAGAATCACTTTTTAATCGATACCTTAGAAGTAGCAATATTTTAATGAAATTTCAAGAAGATTGGTCCATAATTGACCATAACTACCATATGAACCCTTCTTTTGAAAATCACATAAATTCTATAAAAATTTTTATATCAACTTAACATTCGACACAAATAAATTGTTTGTAAGTATAAATGACAGTGGAATTTTTTTTTCATGTGAATGTTAAGATCGATGTAATATTCTGTTTTAGTATGTTTTATTTTACACTTAACACAAATATCGGTCCACAATTGGCTCCTTACCGAATTTTGGTACACATAAAAAATGGCGTAGTGTTATATTAAGTCGATCTAGTGCACTCAAAAACAGAAATCGGAAGCCGGTTTTTCCTTTTAAAAAAGTCGGGTATGAGTAATTTTCATTTTCGTACTACTCGACTATTCAGGTTTTTCCGGTTTTATATAAAATGTTATTTTTTTTATTTACAATTTTTTATATTTGCTCAGGAAACTTTATGTAGGCTCTGATGTTCTAAAACAAGCCCTTAATTATTTAAAAGCATTTTTCATTTACGTTATGACCTGATAAAGCATTAAGCTCAGGTTTTTTTTTTTTTTAATTTCTAATTTATGATTTGAGTAAAATCAGATGTACTGATCACTATGATTTGTATATTTTTAAAATGATATCAACAAATTTTTAGTAACAAAATCTAAAAAGTAAATTTTATTGGGTGTATGCAATAATTTTCATCTTTATTTTCATAAGACAGGTTTAATATATTTGATTCAAAGTATTTTCCATTGAAAGTTACGACCCTTTCTATTTTTTACAGAAATTTATTGATTACATCTCAAAACAATTTTCATTATACCCTACACCACCATAGGTAGTTATGGTATTATACGTATATGCTGATTTTTGTAACGCATCCAACACCCACCTCAAAGTATACCAATCGATTCAGAATCACTTTCTAAATCGACCTTACGATGTCCGTCCGTCCGTCTGGCTGGCTGTCCATGTCTTTGTGCACAAAGTACATGTCGAAATTTTCAAGATAATTCAGTGAAATATGGCACGTGGGACTTTTATGATACAGGGACGTAGTCTATTGAAATTGGTTGTGATCGGTTCATTATTTCACCTAGCCCCCATACAAATGCCCCCCCGGAATTGAGTTTCAACACTCAAAAATGCCTTAAAAATAAGAATATTTTAATGAAATTCGGTGCAAAGAAGTTTAAGTATCATGTTTAAGTATCAATGTATAAGTATCAAATTTTGTTCTAAATTTTATTAAGATCGGTATACGATTAACCATAGCTCTCATATAAACTCCTGTTCTGAAAATTACTTTAACGTGTATAAATCCAAAACTAATTTTAGTATAAAGTTAATATTCGACACAAATAAGTTTTATATAAGTAGAAACAACACTGCCAAATTTTATTCGAATCGGTCCATAATTTACCATAGCTCCCATATAAAACCACTTCCGAGAATCGTCCTAAAGTGCATAAAATCAAGTAAATGTTAGTATCAACGGATTATTCTGTATTTATACATTTAATAAAAGTGTTGGTCTAATATAAGTCCCCTTCCCGAATTTTTATGGTCATACATAATGATGTAGAATATCATATGGTCGGTCTTGACCTACTATACCTTTTTTTTTAAAACCAGAAATGCATTAAACCAATTTTCGATACCTTGTAATGAAATGAAATGTATTTCAGCTAGGGTATTTGTTATCGAATGAAACAAAGAAATTTTTTTCACAAAGCCATGACTTTAAACTTTTGTTTTTGATGGAAAATTCTGGATGTTTTTCATTCAATGTTCTCTTCGGTTCATATTTACAGTGATCGTTTCGAGACATTTCGCTTTGTTGCAGATTTTTCTGGTTATCTGGGCTTAACTTAAGCTTTTTTGCGCTTTTTTTATTGTAATGGATCCGCATTCTAACGATGGACTTTCGATATGTTTGTCTCAGAAAAGATATTGACTTAAACTTTTTCATTATTCGATAGATTTATTTGTTCTTTAACTAAATGGAGAAAAAAATTTAAAATCGTATGAAATATTGGACTCTTCTCTAAGGGAGAAATTTTGATTAAAAATGTGGTCACATTGACAATTTACGTTAATTTTAATTAAAAAAAAATGTAATTTAGTAATTTGAAATAGTTTCAATCTGGTGCCAATTGGTATCAACATACGTTAATTTTTTGAACACAAAATGTTGTATTTGAAAACATAGGGTGTATATTCACTATTGATACTGAATAGTATCGTTATAAATACGTATATGTGTGGTTTTTCTATAGGTATACATATATTAAAAAATAATATTAATAATATTGCAAATTTGAGATAGTTAAAATTTTATATGCAAATATCTTGAAAACAATAAACGATTAATAGCACATGCAAACATGTTTTCCATAGATCTTACCGGGAACTGTAAGAAGATGCAGAAATATTAAAAAAAAAAAACAATCGCGAATTATATTCGGCCCGGCAGAATCTATATACCCACCATCAACTTTTTCAAATTTTATGTTATATATAAGGGGGCGGTAAAGTGGGCGGACCACGCCCATTTTTGTTTCCGAGTTTTCATTGGTCCTTGAACTATTTGAACACAATTTCGTTGATTTTCACCTTATATGGGAGGTGGGCGGTAAAGTGGGCAGACCACACCCATTTTTGGTTTCCGAACTATACATACAAAATTTCGTTGTCGTACTGCTTGCTTTTGTTGAAGAAATATCAGCAGAAAAGTGTGAAACGGACACCCTGTTGTTCTAGTTTTTAGCTTATAACTTTTTGGTTTATTAACCGATTATGTCCATTTTCAATCCCAAACAAACCTTATATAAGAAAAATATATGTATCAAATTTCGAGCCCTATCCTGCTTTGAACAGACGGACAGACGGACGGACATAGCTAGATCGACTTAAAATCTAACCAGGACCCAAAAATATATACTTTGTAGGGTCTTAGATGATTCCTTTGACATGTTACACACGGATTGACAAAATCAATATACCCCCATCTTTTTGATGGTGGGTATAAAAAAAATTTCCCACCAATAAGAATTTTTCTATTAGATATACACAAATCGTTGGCTCCCTTTCATTATCTTAATTAATGTCAATTCCGCATGGTATGTTAGGCCCCCATTAAATCTAGTCTTTTTATTTAGCTTTTAGCCTCAAAAATTTTGTTTTAACTTGTAGCCTTTTTATAGCCTTTTTTGATTATTAAAATAGCCTTAAAAATGCCAAAATTTTATTATTGCAACAAAGAAGAAATTAATTTCTTATTTGCGTTTACCAATTTTATTTCGCACATAAATAAAGATTATTCATATTTCACTAAAATTTTAGCCTTCGGCGCTTCATTTTCCAAATCAAATATAACTTAACTGATTTGATGGACTTACTAAATAAATTGTTATAATATAATAACATGTTCTAAAATTATTAGTTCTAGAACTGGTATAATCAGAACCACTTGAGATTCTTTAATAACATCCTCAGAACTTGTGGTATCACAACTAATTCTGACAATAATGGAATAGAATTTTGTTGTGATTCTAAATTCGTTTTAAGGAATGTTTTAGAGAACTAGTGCTTAAAACCTAATTTTGTATGACTTCTACATCACTTCTGAGAACAAATTACTGGTTCTCGAATGACTTCCTAGAACAGTTTAAAAAACTTGTATAAACAATTTCAAAAATTAAAAAAAGGATAAATAATATTTACAAAATTAAATTGAATTTAAAAGTGGCCTTTAAGAAAAAGCCCATTAGAATAAAAAACAGACGTTGATCTTACGCTTCAGTAGAACTAGTTCTGAATGTGAGAGTTTCGAACAAAAATCATTGATTAAAGAACTAGTTCTAGAACCGCTCCATAGAATGGGTACTGGGTAGCTAACACTTCCCCAGAACTAGTTCTGGAGGTGACAATTTCAAACAATAATCATTGGTCGTAACGCCAAAGTAGAATAAGTATAGGTTATTTTCATATGTTCTGGAACTAGTTGTAGAACCAATACAATTTTTCCTGGGGAGAATCTATTTTAAATATAATTAAAAAAAATCTTTTAATCGCGAAAAATCACAAAAAAATTCGATAGATTTACTAAAAAAAAAAATATATAATTCAAAAATAACAAAAAATCACTTCAAAACTTTGGGAAATTTTTCATATAAATTATAATCCAAATTTTTATGGGAATTTTGTTTGGATCATTTTGTTGGATCATTTTGTTGGCAGCCGTTCTACGTTTTATTTAAATATATTTTACTATATTAAAAAAATCAAGAACTAATGAAAAAAAAAAAAAAAATGGTTTTTAAATAAAAAAAATTTTATTTTTTTAGCTTTTTCTGGCTTTATTTTTTGGGCCATTTAGCCTTTTCAAACTTTTTTAAAAGGCTAATGGCAATACTGATACCTATTGGTGTAGGGTGTAGTTGTATTATTTGCATTCAGAACTGGTTTTCTTTAGTGGGTTTTGTAGATTTTTTATTCCTTTTCTATTTTAAAGGGATCACCATTTTGTTAACACATAAAAATATTTCACATAAAAATTGCTACTTCCAAATTTTTTAGGTTGATATCAACCACTGCTACAGCTGGTTGAAGGGGACCAAATACAAATAAATAACAGATCTGACCCGATGTCAACCAGCTACATACAGCGTTGTTTTTTAAATAAATTTTTACCATTTATTTTTCAAAAATATTTTAATTCACAAGTGTTCAATGTTAAAAATTTATCACTGTAGTTTATTTTTGCACATAGTGACGTTTTTAATTATAATCTTACTCACATATTCACAATTTGAAAAAACTATTAAATAAAAACCATTATATTTTTTTTTGTTTATTTATTTTAAATTTTTTGTTCTTTTTTCAAGTATTACACTTTATGCACAATAAATTCCTTGTTTTTATATAAAAAAAAATGTTTTTTGTTCACGACAAAATACACTAATTGGCTGCACATAAATAGTTTTTTGCTTTTGTTTTTTTTTAATATTTTTTGTGCATTTTTATTAAAAAGCTTTTGTTTTTATTTTATATCACTTTTGTTGAAAAAAATATTCATGTTGGGTAATTTTTTGTTGTATCTTTTTTTAAGGATTTAATATCCGGTATAGTTTTTATACCCTACACCACCATAGGTGGGGAGAGTATTATGCGTTTGTGCTGATGTTTGTAGTACCCAAAAATATTGATCTAAGACCCACCTTAATTTATACCAATCGGCTTAGAATCACTTCTGAGTCAATTTAACGATGTCCGTCAGTCCGTCCACCTGTCTGTCTGTTCGTCTGACCGTCTGTCCGTCCATGTATACCTTGTAATCAAACTACAGGTAGCAATTTTGAAAAAAATAATAATAATGAATGAATAGCTCACAGTTTTCTTACTGTCCAGGGACGAAGCCTATTGCAATTGGTTATGATCGGCCCATTATTTCACTTACCCCCATCAGCGTTACCGTTGAGAATTTTTAAAAAGTGTCCAAAAAAGGGAATTTAAAACCTAAAAAAACTATTTAAAATTTTATTATTTGATAACAACAAAACAAACAAAAATTTAAGAAAAATTGCAAAATTCAAAATAACTTATAATTATTTTACAAAAGTTTTTATTATTGTAAAAATAAAGATTTATTCACAAAAATAGTTAACATACAATCCTCTTTTAATTAATTAAACTTCTGTACTTTTGTACGAGTTCTTCACTCACACTCCAGTCTTTCAAATCCCCTTCGGACAAATTTAGAACGGATCTCATGGATTCACAAGTATTGGCTTAAGTCTGTAAGACAAACAACTTTTTATTATTGATAATTTAGTAAAAAATACGTTCCCTGAAGGAGGTAGAAATATAAATTAGGATTCATCGAATCTTTTTTTTATTTTTTCAATCCAGTGCAAAAAGGTTAGGCATATGATGATATAAATAGCTGTTCATAAATTTTACTATTATTTGTAGTTAATAACAATTTCAGTTCATTTATAAATACTCCGAGGTTTTTTATATTTGTTGAAATTAATATATAATGGGCCGATATACTTCAAACAACTTAGTTTCTAGTCATTTAGCATATAGTCTTAAAAAGCCACCATTTAAAAAAGGGGCCAAAAAGGTGGCCAGGTGATTGAAAAAGGGGCAAATGGCGACTAAAGTCGCCAAACGGTAACACTGACCCCCATACAAATGTCTTCCCGGAAAAGGTTTTGACGATCATAAATCTCTAAATATAGCAATATTTTATTGAAATTTGGCACATATAAGTTTCATATAAGCTTAAATCTGTATCAGAGAGATCGGTTCATAATTGACCATAGCTCCCATATAAACCTCTTTGCAGAAAATTATTTTAATGGGCATAAATATCATTAAGATGTTAGCATCAAGCTAATAATAGACATAAATAAGTTTTATATAAACATAAATAATAGTGTCAAATTTTACAAAGATCGGTCCATAATTTACCATAACTTCCATATAAGGCCCTCTCTCGGGAATCACCCAAAAGTGAATAAGTGCATATAATATTTTGTATATATTCTGTATTCGTATGTTTTATTTTACACTTAATATGAGTATCGATCCACATTGTGCTCCAAGTCTAGTAAAAGACCCCTCCCCTAAATATAATGTACACAATGGTGTAGGGTATCATATGGTCGGACTTGACCGAATATATCTTCTTCTCTCGTTTTTTATATTTTTAAAAAAAATCTATTAGAGTTGTTAAACACTTCCGGTTAAATAAAGCTTTTATGGAAATTTTTAGTTTTAGTTTTAATATGTTTGTTTAAAATAAAAGTGAATAACAAAAATTATGTTTAATTGTTGATAAGTAAAAAAAAAAAAAATAAGGAAATTTCCATTACAGAAATTTTATTTTAAATATTAGGTTATTAAGAGAATGTTTTGGTATTAAAATGGATTTATTTTAAAGTTTAGATAATAAATTGAGTATGTATGTAAAAGCTAATGAACATTTTAGTATATAAATATTTTATTCAAATATAAAATAACTCCTTGAATGTAAGTTTTGAGACTTAATTAAATGTTGGCCCATAAAATAAAATGTTTGGGTATTTTTCGTTCAATGTCTTATACTTTGTACTTTTCCAATTGAATTTCTCTTTAATTTAAAATTTATTTGTTTCTCTTCTCTCGCCTTCATTTAAATAATTTCATTCAACATTAATTTTTCCAACACTATAGTCTTGCAACCATCGTAAATATACTGTTATCTTAAACCTTCTTATCAAAAACATTTCCTTGTTTCCTTATTTTTTGTCTTTTCCACTTAAACTTGATGACCATGATTATTTTTGTCCTTAACCCTTCCTTTTTTAAACATCAGCATCTTTTACGCTAATCTGCTGACTTACAAAGAACATTACTAGCACAACAACAAGTGACAAAGTCATTAGCGTGGCAATAAGCACCAAAAACAGCAAATACTATAAAAATAAGCAAAAGAAAACATTCCCAGGTTAATTATGCTACAGACAATAATTTACACAATCATCAGCATCAGAGTAATCATTAAGAAAAAGAACAAAATAACACAAATGAGAATCTAAAAACGAAAGTCTTCTGTTTTTTTTTTTTTTTTATTTATTTATTTTATTTTATTTTTTTTGAAATATGTAGAAAATTAAAAATAAAACAAAAGCGGAAAATAACAAGGGAAATAACAAATTCTTCAAAGAAGATTTTCTCTAATCAGCTTAACATCTTTACACTACTCATCAGCATCAAAGTTAAGAGGGGGTACAAAGGATGGCCACTCAATATAAGCGAAATGAAGAGGATTATTTACCAGAGTTGAGTGAATGTGTGACTGACTGTCCGTGCTGGTTGGTTGGTTTGTTAGTTGCCACGTTGCTACTTGTTTTATGTTGCGTGCTGTGAAAATAAAGAAATATATATTTGTTAGTTTTTATTCAGCTTCATTTCTTATTTAAACCATTTGTTGTTGCTATTGGTTATAATTAAATTTTAGACATGGCTTAAATTAAAATTAAAAAAAAAAAAAAAAAAAAAAAAACAGCAGACATAACAAAAAATGTAACAAATATCTTAACAATTATGATTTAGTTTTACTAGCAACACGAACATCAGGAAGACCAAACAAAAAAGGATTTAATTGTGGCCAATATATATTTTTCATCTTTTTGTTTATTTTTCGTCTTTATTCATCATTATTCTTCAACTCGTTATAAATTCTTGCATTAATTATTAAAGCAAAAATTATTTTTGTGAAAATTACTTAAAGCGGATTACTTAATGGACTTAGGGAAAATGTTTGTATCTGAATTAAAACTAAGTACTTTTTTTATCTTTTTGCAGAATTTTAAAAAATGTGAAATGAATAAATAAGTAGCTTAGAAATTTGTTTCAAGTTAAAGTGTTTTATATTTTTTTTTTATAAATAAAAAAACTGGAAAAAAATATTTAAAATTTAAAATTTTAAAAAATAAACCGTAAAAAAAAAAAATAAATAATAATGTTAACTGCACTACGTCGCACAGGATGAGTTAATCATAAATATCTTTCTTTTAATTATCTAATTTTATAAAATTTGTAATTTACTTACTGTTATGAACTGATGTGTAAAAATATTGCAAAATTCCAACCAATATAACCGTCCTAAAATATTTACTAAATTAATTTTTTTTTAAATAAAAAATCATTTTAAAGAGAATTTATTTCGCATCTTTTGTAATATAATTTATATGATTTTAGATGTAGAATTTTGCCTAGATATTATTTTTAGTCATAAATATAAAAAATAATAGAATGGTGGTTTAGATTCGTTTAAATTAATATAAAATCATTGATTGATATTTTGTGTGTTGTAATATTAAAATTTTATTTGCGGATATCTTCTAAGGTAGCCATGGAAAACTAAACAATTTTTCCACGCCGGACGTATGGACGGACGTAATTATACTACTTAAATGACTTAAAGTATATGGATTGTAGAGCTATTGATAAAAATAATTTTGTTAATACGAATTTTTTTTAAATAAATATTGTTTTTTTTTTTTTTTTTTAATAAAAATGAAAAACTTTTTTACACTTAAATATATTACTCATCACAACGTTTCCATTAATATCTAAAAATCTAATAAGTCTATTCCAATAAAAATTTCTACGCATCTGGAAAAAATAGTAAGTACTTAATAATATGTAACATATCGCAGATTACCATATAATTATATGATAGCTATATTATGTCCGTCCGTCTGTCTTTTCGTAAAACTAATCTTTAACCACCCCAAATAGTCTCCTATTATCACGGTTTAAATCAATTAAAGAATTTACTTTAATTTTCAAAGCCAAGGATTACAGTTCTAAGTCTCATTCTTTTAAATTTTTAATATAATTTAAACTTATGTAATCAAATAATATTTAATTTCAAATTTATAGAGAGTTTGCGAAATAATCTGCAAATCGATTTAGTATAAACTAAAAAAAAAAAATATTAATATTTCTGCATATTTATTAAAAAGATTAAACATTTAGAGAAAGTAAATTATAAAAAATTTCCCATTGTGTTTTGTAGAGCTGAGAAAAGTCCCATGTGTAATGAAAACAAATGGACCATCTTATAGCAATATTAATCGCCGCCTTAATACTTTTATTACCAGAGAAACCCCAAATATGCTCTAAAAAGAGGATTTAATGCGCATTAAATATGCAGTAATAAACTAAAAATTTGCTGTAAAAACCCGAAAATATGGAATTAAAAAACAAAAAAAATTTAATTTTTATCAAAAATTATGTTTTTCAATAAAACAAAGTGTTTTATTAAAATTTTAATGTTCAAAGAAGCAAACCGAAAATTATCAATTGTGTCGAAATTTGTTTCGCCATTTTTTTTTTTTAATTATATAAATATATTTTAAGGGACAAATTTGTATAAAAAATTTATTTTTAAAGGCATTTTAAAAAAGTTTTGTGTAAAATAAAATTTTAAAAACATCCCATGAGGCATACAAAAGTATTCTCAAAATGTCATAATATGCTCTAAAAGGGTTAAATATGCTCTAAAAATAACAAAATATGCTATAAAAATCGCTAAATGCAAAAATATGCTGTTAAGGGTAAAATATGCAAAAATATGCACTTACTAATCGATGCCAAAATGATTTATTTGTTCCGAAACGAATAAATATTTTTATCGATGGCTCCACTCAACGTCCAGGAAAAAAATGTATTTGCATATTTGTGGTTTCCTTGCTTATTACTAAATACTTAATATTTAATACTTAATACTTAATACTTAATACTTAATACTTAATACTTAATACTTAATACTTAATACTTAATACTTAATACTTAATACTTAATACTTAATACTTAATACTTAATACTTAATACTTAATACTTAATACTTAATACTTAATACTTAATACTTAATACTTAATACTTAATACTTAACACTTAATACTTATGTTACCAATTTTTTAAAAAGAGTACCAATTTTCAACAAGCTTGGCCGAGTCTATGTACCCACCATCAATTTTTTCAAATTTTTCGTTATTTGGGAGGTGGGCGGACCACGCCTATTATTTGCTTCCGATTTTATATTGGTACTTGAAATATTTGTACAAAATTTCGTTGGCGTTTCACCTTATGTGGGAGGTAAAGTAGGCGGACCACGAACAAATTTTTTAATGTCGAAAAATAAATCTTAATGAATTGAAATACGAACTATTAAATAAGATGTAGTATACTCAATTATTAACATTTTATTACTGTAATATAATAAAAAAAAAAAAAAAAAAATAATTGAAAACCCATAAAGTATCAATTAAAAAGTAATTGAAATAATTGTGATCTTTCATAAATAGTTCAATTGACCATATTTTCTTATGGTATCTAAATTTTCCAGCAAAAACGTTGGTTGCCATATAATGAGTTATGAAGCTAATATAATGGGTATTCACATTTTACATATTAGCTGAATAACTCATTAATTTAATACGGTGATGACAGTGGAGCCAAGTACTTATCCTATACATTACTTTGATGTCATTACAGTAACTAATTACTTCCAAGCTATTAAATTGCATTGATTTTAAATAGCATTGATTTTAAAGTATTACTGAAGTCATGATTAGTAATAATAATAGGAACTAGTTACATTTTAGGTTATAAATAAGTAATGAAATGTCAGGATATAAAATAGTTTTTATTGTTGTTGTAAAAAGATTTTATAATTTTTTATTTAAAAAATTTAACAACAACTAAGACTAAATTAAAATAAATTTAATAAAAATAAACTATTTTCATTTACTGTATTATAAAAATCAATAAAAATTTTATTTTCAAATATCCGATCATAAATATTTATTTAAGCTCGGGTTATAAATAATTAATTGTTTAACAAATTCTGTGTAATGCAGACAGTATGTTGTTGTCATTATAAAATAACTACATGTCATTACCAAGTTTTTGCTGGGTTTATTATTAAATGTTTCCCAACTATTTTTTTGTTTAACAAAAAACTTAAATTTCGTTTAAAAATGTCATTTCTTGTTATTATGATATAATATATCTAGCAAATAATGGTAATTTTGTTTTAAACCTGTAAATAGAGACTACAATTTTTTAAAGAATTTCTTAGAATAGTAAACAAGTCATTTTACTATCTTTCTTTTAATTTATTTTTTCCACCAACGTATTCATTCTAATTAAGCACTGACCATATATCTACGCCTTAATCTCTTCCTCAACAATAGAAATATTCCTTTTTTTCCCAACTCATCCTACATTTTTTATCATTAGATTCTGTATACACAAAGTCTACTTAATTAGATTTTTTCTTCAAGTCTTTGAAAAAAAAAAAATCATCAACAAACTAAAAACAAAACAAAAAATAAAAAATGCTGCTATCTTCATGGAATTATTTAATAGAGGCAATATATACACCATTTAAGTTGTTTCATTAAAAAATAAAAAAATAAGTAAATAAAATGTCTTCATGAGAAAAACAAAAAAAAAAAATCTACACATACAGATAAAAATGTCAAGTTTTTTCCTTTATATATATTGCCTTCTCAAGGATAAAAGCTAAAAAAATAAATATGAAAAGACATTGTTCTTGACAGTTATATTTAGTAGAAAAGTGATTAACGTTTTTTTTTTTTATTTCTTCCTCTACTTCTTGAGCTTCTTTTGAGTTTATTTTTTATTTTTGCTGTTTTTGAGCGGCATAGAAAATTATATTATGAAAAAGATCTTATTTATAAATTAACTGATTTTCCTGTTTAATGTTGAGATTAAAATTAAAAGATAAATTTTCATATAATTTCTTGTTTATTTCTGCGATAAAAATTACTATAAAAAGTAGATTGCAAAAAAAAAAAAAAAAAAAGAATTTAATATAATAACAAGAAAAGATTCTTTGAGAAGTAAAAAATGCTTAAATTTTAAGGAACAAATCTTATAATTATTAAAAAGTTTATATTGAAACATTTTCCCGGTCACTCTGGCGTATGTTTGTTACAATTAGCTTTGTATTAATTTACCACCCAAAAGTATGCTTTAACCCATTAATGCTCACTGTTACGTATATGTGACGCGACAATGTATAAGTTTAAAACTATATTGTATAAACTATGATTTTGTTATGAATTGTGTAAATTAATATTCGTCCTGTATCCTCAAATGTTTTTTTCTTCCCTTTCTTTAGTAAAGTTCATTATTTGACAGCTTGCAAAAACTCGATTTTAACGCCAGAAGGATTGCAAAAAGGCTTGTTATTTGCATTCAACATATTATAACGAAACAATTTGTTATGAAAACTAGAAAGTTGAAAAAGAAAGTGCAACGTATTTGTAACACTGGGTCATTCTCAATACTTTTTGGCCCCCACTATTTTCAATACAATAAGGACTAAATGACAACATTTTTTTATAATTAAAAATGCTATTTGAGTAATAAACATGATCATTTGTTTAAACAAGTGGTTTAAACAAGAACCGTACTTGTATATTATTAGTAGTTTGATAAATATTTTGGGTATGAATAAGTAGGGGGCCTACGGAAAAATTGGCCCTTGACACTAACACGCATTCAGGTCAATTTTATTATAGTATATCCTTATTATTGTGCCACCTATCAGTATGAAAGGCATTTCTGGTAACCATATGTAGTCACTTGGACTCATATATGAGTTTAGAAAAGTTTCTTAATGTTGAATTAGTTCAAATGCTGTAAAACTCCTTAAATATACCAATTTATATATATCCCATATAAGGCTTTAAAAAAAAGTTAAAATTTTTTTAAGTTTTGCTTATATAACCCATGACATTTGTATAGAAAATAAAAGGTCCAAAAATTACTGAATAATGCCCACTGTTACGTATATTTAGCGGCTTATAACTTCTTTACTAAACCAAATATAAACAAATTTTTAACGTCAATGGGTTTATATGCCTTAGTTGACATGATGTTCAAAATTTTAAATCTCTCAGTTGGCTAGATCGCCGTGGGCGTTAATGGGTTAAGTTTTGAATTTCAAAACAAATAACAGACTTTCGTTTTATTTTATTTTAATTTAATTTATTTTTCATTAATAGAAAATAGTTGTACTTACTGAGAACTGAAAAATAGCAGAATTATTAAATTAAATTTGTAAAATATTTAATTTAAAATAATAATAATTATTATTTTTTTAAATTTAATACCTCCAATATTGCTCTTTTTACCGGCACATTTAAAAAGCTTAAAAAAATAGTAAGAATAATGACAACATGATGGCCCCAAAAGTATTTGCGTTTTGTTACAACAAAGCAATTTTTTTTTTTTTTTTTTTTTTTTTCAAATTCAAGCACTTTTTCATCTGTTTGACGACATTAACGATGACAACTACTTTATATTTTATTTCTCTAGTTTTATTTTTTTTTTTGCTACATATTTCTCTCTATTTATTTTAGTTGAAGAGTCCTTAAGGAATTAGTGTCAACAAAATAATTTTTTTGCTGCTAAAAAATATAAATATATATAAAATAAATGTGTATATCTAGTAAAACAAACAAGTAAAGTTGCATATACAAGTCATCACAAAATGTGAATATGTATTCCTATACAAATGGGCTTTGAGCCTTATATTTCAGTTAAAGAAAAAAAAAAAAAATACTAAAACACTTGACTTTAAGTACTAGAGCATACAAAACATACACTTATGTGTTACATGTGTGTGCATGTCTGTCAGTTTGTAAACTTGGCCCCAGAGCTTGTTTTTATATTTTAAATGTCTCTTTGTTATACATGAATATTGTTTTGTTGTTATATTGTTTTGCTGCTATTGTTGTTGCAAGATGTCGAAAAATGGAAAAAAAAAATTAAATAAAAACAACAACAATCAAAATTAAAGTGCGATGAGTACAAAGACTGAATGAATAAAAGACGGTTACAGGAGACAAATGGTTATATCCTGATATTTTTGTATAAGAGTATATATTTTATAAGGGCAGTAGAAAAATTTTTAAAAAGTCAATTTTAAATTTAAATTCCCTATTTTGTTTCTCTTCAATTACATAATGCTTTCAATATATTCCATCAATTTTATGTGAATGTTTTCTCTAAATTCAATTTCTTGATTGCCTTCGCAACTTATAACATTTCATTTCACATTCATCTGTCTTCATCTTTATAAGTATTTGTGACTGTAACTTCTTTGTATTAACATTAAAATTATCAAATTTTGTAAGAATTTTTGTGTTTACCATTCTCATGAATGAAGAAGAGTTTCTTGTTATTTTTATTTTTTCCTTTTATCCTCTTAAACACTTCAATTGTTAGGTTATTGTTGAAAGTTATTTTCTGTTCTTTATGTATGTACATATGGAACATGTGTTCGTTTTAGTTTAATAGTTTTTGTTATTTATTTTTTTAAGGTTTTAGTTTTCTTATTGTTAACATCATTTATGGTAAATTGTTAAGCAAATAAGTTGCTTACGTTTGTTTAAAAGCTATTGTATTAAAACTAGAAAAAAAGTTATTTGAATTACTTATACATATATACATAGCTATGTGGAAATATTGCTAAAGTAGAATGTAAACAGAACACAGGTGAAAAATGTTTCAATGTTATTATAGATAAATTTAAAATATTTTATTTTATAAAAATTAAACAAAAATAAATTCATTAAAGGAACAACATATGCTTTTAGTTGAAGTAATTTAGAGATTTAAAGTAAAGGAGGATTAAATTTGTATCTAAAGGAGAAATAAAAAAAGTATATTTGTAATAAACAAATCAAATTGACCTCTACAATTTTACGAATAGCGACTATGTTTCTGGCATAAAACAATGTGAATTTTTGTTATTTTCTAATAATATGAAGCTATCTTTGAAACTTTTGATAATAATTGAATATAAGGACTGCGCACGAAAAAATCGGTACATACAAATCTGGTTATAGAAACTAAACTAATGGGCGATTTTTTATTTTTTTAATTATACTTTAATTAATGACTATTATGTTCAAGTTCTAAAAATAAAATAATAAATTAGTTTTTAATAAAGTATCTGAACTTTTCTAGAATTCTTCCCATTTAAACTTTTTTATATTTTGGTAACTTTTTTGATCGAATAAGTCTACTTTTTTTAAACTCCTTTTAAATTTTTGTTGAACTTTTAGTGTCCTTTAAATTATTTTATACTAGGACCCAATATCTCTCAACTTCACAGACTTCGAGACAATTTGATAGTGTAATGTACAAAAAGAATTCGACATCTAAATACTTGAAATCAAAGTGGAGAATCAAAAATAAATTTTCTACAAATTAAATTTCTATTATCACTGCCTACAAGTATTCACATTATTTAGGAATTCAATGAACAATTGAGATAAAAAACAAACGAACTTATGGGAGCCATTAGTTGCCACTAGCGGTCAGTCGATCGGCGGGGTTCTTGTTCATTTGAGTTTTATTTACCTATATAATAGAGTACATCCACAAATATTATTGTAGACTCCCTGACCTACAATACAAATTCTAAAACCGAAGTAGATGTTTAAAAAAAAACTAGCTCTTAAATTGACCCGATGTTTTCATCAACCTATTGGTTATAATATGATCAGAATAAAAAAAAATTAACATACCTTCTAGATGTAATGAAAATATAAAGCCTCATTACCCTCCCTTCCTTGATCTTTAGGCAAAATTATTGTTAAAGATCCCTAACGATTTCCAACACCTCTCTCACATCACGAAAACTTTAAGAAAAATTAGCCTTTCATTTTCAAAATTCACAATTTATTCGCAAAAAGAAAAAATATAATATTCATATTTAGTATTATTTAGAAAGAATAAAAAAAATCATAAGCTACGACTAATTCCGTTAACTTTATATTATTTCAAGTTTAAGCAAAAGATATTATTCTTTTTAATAAATGCTAATTTTTTTATATAATAATCTTAAGGTAATCTAGGTGACAAAAACAAAACGCAAAAAAAAATAGAATTGTTCACTGAGTGCAATAAAAAATACAAAAAAAAAAAAAAAGAGTAATTAAAAATGATCCAAAATAGAATTTGATCTTGTGCTTTTGTTTGTTTATTATTTTTTTCTCGTTTATATTTTTTTTTCTTTCACCCATCAACACAAAAAAAAAAACAAAATCAAAAAGTGCATTACTTAATGATCATTAAGAGTTAATAACAAAGAATACTAAGAATGGAAGGCTTGTCAAAAAAACCTAACTCTGTTGTCAAAAAAACCTAACTTTAAGATTGTGTTAGTCAAATTTTATGTATATGTATTAGTGCTGAAACCACTTTCACCACACATTATTATCATACATAGTTGCACAAAAGAGTATTAACAAATTATTAAATATAATTCATCACAATTATATTCGCAGATTTTTATCTTTTTATGCGGGTTACATCCACAAATAGTAATATAATTACATTTTTTTGCTTTTTGTTGATGAATATGAAAATAATTTAAAATTATTTTAAAATCTGTCTTATTTTTAATACCAAAAGTAGCAACATTGTTCGTTCAATTTAAATTTCAACATACAAAAAAGGAATGTCAAAAATAAAATAAAAAAATATTTTTTTCAGTTTGTGGAAAATATTCGTTTAACGGGAGTTAAAATACTATAAACGCGTCTGAAAAAATAATAAAAATATCGTGTGTTTGTCGAAAAATATGTCGCGTGTGTAATTTTCCTTAAATTTTAAGGAAAATATTTGTTTATTTTGTATTGTTTCTCTCTTTCACAAGTGTGTTGAATTCACACAGAACTTGTATGTGAAGAGAGAGAAATGTTGTTGTTGTAGGAAAGAGTACTTTTTTCCCTTCTTAGTATTCTTTGGTTAATAACATGATAATTAGTAGCTAAGAGATTAATGAAAGAATAGAAAAAAATATAATTTTGTAATAATGTTTTATGGTAGTTAATATTACATCTATCCCTTGAATGACATAGGTGTAATATATTTTATTTAATTTTATTTGACGTTTAAAAAAATTCTTTGTTGTTGTCACTTTCTTTCATAGCCATTTATATTTTAAGGTAATTTTATGCAAAACAAAATTACTTTTGGTAATTTTTTTAAAGTAGTTTTAATAATATTAAAAAAATTCACTTGACTCACCCTTTACATTACTGGATCTGCTGACTGATGAGGCCTCGACAATCTGTTGCAAACATTTAATATTGTAGGTTCAATTTTGTTTTGCACGTACAAGTTGGTAGGTTTTCGTTATACTTATTATAGGTACCTTAACTTAAATAAGACTTATTTTAATATAATTTTGTTTTGATTGATATTTAAAGTGCAATATTTAGTAAAGGTTTTCAAATCATATTAGGTAGCGTGGTTATTAAAAACTTCATATTGATATTGATAACACAAAAGGATTTTAATTTGTTGTGTATGTTAAAATTAACTTTTAGAATCTTATTTTTTTTTAACTTTAATGTAAGAATTTTATAGTTTTTAAGTATAGATTTTTTTTATTGTTAATTTAGTGATTTAGTGATTAATAGATTTTTAACACTTGATTGTAATTTTTATTTTTTTCTAGAACTATATTATGATTTGGAAACCTTAAATCTTACTTGATTTTTAAATGAATTTTCTGGCTTCTAATTAGGTTTATGAAATTAACTTATTTGCTTCAAAGTATTAAGTTGTATCACGTTTTTTTTTCAGTATGGATATTTTGCTGTATTTTAATGGTATTTAACTGTGTTTGCTTTCACTTCATCTGAATGATTTTCCTTGTTGGCGCTTATTGATGTTTTGTTAAAAATTTATTTATTCATCCTCTTTTTAGGCAGTTCTTAATAAAATGACTATGAATTTAAGCTTTTATTGTCGTGTGATCTTCTATTTTTTCTGTTATGAGCAATAAATAATGTGTACTGTGGTAGCTAGAGGAATATAACCACCACTGTGAATTTTGTAATAAAATATGTTCCTGTCTAATTAGGATAATTTTATTTGGTTAAGCTTTATAGGCTAAGGCCCGTTATTACAACTTTCCAATAACTAAAGTTAAGTTGTTATAGTTCACTTTAACATTTTTGGTTATTATAAGTATAAGTTAAGCCAAAAGTGATCGATAAGCTAAATGTAAGAACATCTAACCATTAACTTTTATCGGAAGGTTTATGTATTCAGAGCTGCCATATTTTCTGCTTTTAAAAGAAATAAATAAAATCATATTTATTCCGCTGTAGTTTTTAGTAATTTTTCTATCTATATTTATATTTACTCTGGCGTTGTCTTTTAGTTTGCTTAAACTCATTTATTTTAAAAATTTCTTTGTTTTTTATTTGTTTATATTTCCGTTAGTGGCAGTTACGTTCAAATAGTACACGTTGCCACTACGTTAAGTGGCCAAAAGTAATCGGTTTTTGCTTTGATATTGCCGTATTATTAAAATTATAAAATTTACCTTAAAACCAAGTTGTAATAACCAAAAGTAGATAAAGCTCACTATATCGTTCACTTTAGTTTATCTTACCTTTAACTATCTGATACCTTATTGGTAGGTTATAATAACGGCCCTAAATCTTCTTCCAGATAGACTTCACAAAATTATTAGGTAATTTGCGTTTAATATGTTGCGTAATAATACTTGAGTTCTAGTGCATTATCTGAATAATAGTTTTGTTAAATTCAGTTTTAATTAAAATTCGAAAGATTAACAAAATTATTTGTTAAAATGTTTTGAAATTTTTCTCAAAGTTCACAACTTCTTTAAATTTATAATTTATTTTAATTTTTTTAGGTGTTGACACGATAAAGTCCAAAATGGAAAAGAAAGTTTTAATTTTAGTCATAAAAAACCACACTATAAATTTTAAGTTAGTATTTGGATATATTAATTAATTGCATATGTATGAGTATGCGTTGTTCTGCGTCACTAAAAATTGCAGTTTTCAATATTGCTAACTCTATGTCGAATCATAATGCAACAGTGCAATGCGAATTAATCTTTACATAGATTAAACCGTTAATATTCGACTTCAAAATATGTCTAAATAATTTAATAGATAATGTAGGTGTTTTTTCTACTAAATATTGTTGTTCAATATATAAAAAAAAGAGAAAAAAAAAAAAAAATATCTAAACAATATATGTCAAATGTATATAATTTTTTTTTTTCTTATTTCATAAACGAAAACTTCCTTATGTTGAATTTTAAACTGGTTACGGAAAATTTTTTTCCCATTTTCTCCAAAGTTTCCAAAACAAAAACTGTATCAAAAAAAAAAAAAAAAAACACTCTTACAGTAAATAATCACCATTACAATAGATTAGCCTATTTTGGCACAAACAAAATAACTTGTGTTTTCTTAGGAAAGATTTCTTTTCCAAACGTACTCATTCATGTATATTTCTTTGTTAATGGAACAATTTGTTATGAATGATGTGTTTCTTTTCCCCAAAACTTTCTTGGGAATTTTAATTTCTTTCTATGTTCTTTCAGCAACATATAATTCCTCTCCAAGAAGTTGGAAAAAGTCAGCCAGTATGACCGGTTCATCGCAGCAATTAAATTTCTAATTCGTCTGAAGTACTTTCACTTTTTTTTCCCACAAATTCTTGTTAGCGTTTTCAATAGGAACTTTTCGTACTTTGTACGTCTTCAGACAAGATTTACTTTCAACTTTTCTGATAAAGATTAAGAGCAATTAACTTTTTGTGACACTTTTCTTCCAGAGATAATGATATTTTCTCCCATTTTAAGAAAACCATGTTTTGATATTTCCCTGAAACTTAGCATATGGCTATTGAGCATAACAGAGCTTTGACTTTATCAAAATCAAAATAAACAGCTCCTAAGGTACTATCAGCTCTTGTCAAAATTATTACAGAATCTCCAATAACATTTTCAATTTTATTTTTCGCAAAATTTCGGAAATATCAATAAAAAAAAGAGTTTAAAATTTTGCAAAATTATGAGTAATAAAAGACATATCTTGGCATCTTTTGCTGAAAAAATTAAGTGGGAATTGGTTCTAGTTTGGAAAATATGGTCGTTTAAACATTACTTTCATAATAAAAGTTCTAACAAAAGCACAATTTAAATTTTTTTTAAAGTGAATTTTAGCAAAATGTTTATGGTGATAATTTCTACATCGAAAATTGACTGTATTATTTCAAAGTTTGAACAATAATGCGAAATATGTGGGGTTTTTTGAGGTTAAGAACATGTTTTTTGGTCCACAATATTAAGAGTCTTTAAAATATATAAAAAAAATCACATTTTATAGCACAGAAAAAAGTCACCAATTAACAAATATATATGAAAATAATTCATTCAATTATAAACTTGTTTAAATTTGCACCTCTCACCAAAATGATTATATCAATTACTAAAAACTGTAAAAAATACAAAACAGAAAAAAATTCCCAATTAATAAATTAATTAAATCAATCAAGTAGTTGATTGGATGAATTAAAAATGTATATATGATATAAAAGTATAGTTAAATTTTATTTTTATTTCATTTTTGCTTAAATAAATTTATTAAATTTCGATGCAAAATGAAACAACTATGTTAATTGAAAAAAAGACTGTAATAATTTTTTCTGTGAGTGAAAAAATTCTGAACAAAATTTTAAAATTTTCAAAACTGTACAAATTTTGTAATGCTGTTTTGACTCGGACGTGTCATTTATTAATATATGTCAGTAGCGAAAAAACTAATTTTACTAATATATGTGCTTACTATATGAAAGGTTGCTATCCAATGTCTGATTTCCTGACGTTAACGAGATATATAATGAACTGTAGGTATCACTTCGTCTTTAAAACTCTGACCTCTAAATTTAAATTCACCGAGTGATGCAAATTTTCCGTAAAATGTACACCAAATGTATTTCCTAAGTCTTGTCTTTCGACTGGTTAATGGTAAGTTGTTATTGCAAAACAAGTTTGAATCAAAAAAACCTCGAAAGCTTTGACCAAGTTTTTTGTTTTTTTTTTCAAATTTTTTTGTTTTCCGTGAACTAATTTAAAATTTAAGAGTTTTTAGTTATTTTATAAGATCCATAAAAACCCGTCAACACTTTTCCTAATTTTAAAACAAACTTTGGAAAGACAAGACACTTAAGTAGGTTTGAAGCAATTTGGAAAAATATGTCCGTTATATTTTATGATAACCATGAGTTTGATCAAAATTATTGACGAAAAAGGAATTAGTGCTAAAAATATTAAAAATTTTCGAAAATTGGCCAAAGAACTAAAGGTCTGGCGTCAAACTGTTTTCAATGCTATTAAATAGTAACAGCAGAAAATAATCATTGATAAAAAAAACATGGTTCGGGTCCACATGCACTGTTGCCAGATTTGACGATTTATTGTCATTTTGGCGATTCTTGTGCCTAAAAATGGCCTGTTGATGATTTAACGATTTTTACCCATAATTTGACGATTTTTTCTAAAAGAAAATTCAGAACTATTTTTACAAGATATATAACTTATTTTTACGCAATACTTCATTTACGCAATTTCTTTATAACGCGATTCTATTATTGACCAATTTTTGAGGTACAAGTTTTCATTTAACGCGAACTTGGTGTAATGCGCATAAACAATAGTGAAAAACTTAATTGGAAAGAATTTGTTAAAAATTTATTATTTAATGAAATAATGGCCACAAAATAAAAAATATAATAATAATGCAAAATATGTAACAAGATTCCAAAACTTCAATAAAAAGAACAATCCCAAAAATATGTACATATATTTAAATAAGTATGTATATCATCAGACTTAATAGGTACTATGTACTTGCTTTTCATAATATGAAATTGATTTTTCATTTTTATTAATTTCTTTTCAATTTAAAATTAAATATTTCATCAGGAAAAGCATATAAAATTTTCATTAACATATAAAAAATATAATTTTTCATATTGACGATTTTTTCTGACGATTTCAAATAGTTGATTTGATGATTTTTATGATTTTTTTCTCCAAATTTGACGATTTTTCACCAAATTTATTTGGCAACTATGTCCGCATGTTATTGAGAAGGCCAAGAGAATGAAAAGCAAACTGAAAAGAGCTCCAAACACATCTTTTAGAAGAGTTGCTCGATTAGATCAGTGCTCTGACTATTTGGTGTGAAAAGTTTAAACCAATGCAGGCTTGAAAATACACAAAGTCTAAAAAGTTCCAGATGGGAATGCTGCAAAAAATTGGGCAGGGAAAGTAAAATCGAATTTCTTACAAAAATACAAATGTTGTATAATGGATGAAAAAACGTATGTGCTGAGGGCAGACAAAGTTTGCTAAAAAAAATCCTGTATGGCAGGCAATCATTTGTTACAGTGCACTATATAAATACCGAAATATAAATCAAAGAATTCTTCCTTCCATAAGAGAGAACAATGTGTCCAAAATTTGTTGGTCCATGTCACTATGGTAAGAAAGCTCTGGAATGGTACCAAAACAATAACATAGTTTCTGTACCAAGAGAGGTCAATCCTCCAAATTGTCCGGAGCTAAGACCAGTGAAGAGATATTGGACTCTTATGAAAAGAAAATTGAGGAGCACAAAAAAGGTGTATCTAAATATGAAAGATTTTAAAAGGAGATGGGGAAACTGTTCCAAAAAAGTGACTGATATAACTTTCAAATTTCTAAAGGAAGTGTTACCAAGAAAATACCATAAGTAGTGGTTTGATATATAAAAGTTATATTTTTCTGTAATCGATAATATAATATCAGTTAAATAAAAAAAATCAAAACTCTAAGATCAACCGTTTCCAAATTACTGAATTTTATATGTGTTAAGATTTTTTCGATCTCAATCCTTAGTATTTTGAGTTTGTACTTGTTTGCAACATGGAGAAAAATATGTTCGGTCCCTTTAAGTATACCGTTCCAATATATAGTATAGTATATACTCACAATCCATTTGTGAGTCTATTTATCAATGTGTTGCTGTCCGTATACCTGGATTTCCATGTAAACCTTGTGGCCAAATAACTATATCCTATTAAGATAATATTTTATATATGTACAAATAATGCTGTAAGGTATCATGTCGGGCTGACTGATTGTAATTTTCCTTGTCGTGATTTATCATGAAATGATATAACAAATTCAACTGAGAGTATAATGAATATTTTACTAGTACTGTTGTTATGTATACGCAAAAAAAATCCATATCTTTTAAAATCACAAAAATTATTTCGTTATAAAAGCAAAACTTTTTAACTTTAATACACATAAAAAATATTAAAATAAAATCAATACAATAATAAATACAATACAAATTTTTTCTTGCAATTTTTTTTATTTTTTTTTATTTTAAATAACCCCCTTTGATTGACTTTTAAATTAAATGAAAAATAAAATAAAGAAAAAACTATATAAATTTATTTATGCATATATGTATGACTGTCTCTCTGTCGGATTATCAGAGTAGGATATCACATAAAATAAGGCTTATACAATTTTATTTAAATTAACTTTGTAAAGAAATTGAAAAGAAAAAAATATAATAAAACTATATTTCCACTAAAAATAGTCCCTGGGGAACAAAGTTTTAAATTACATTGTTTTCATATTTTATTTTTGCAACAATATTTTTTTTTTTTTTTTGCTGTTCTCTCAGTTTTATTTTGTGCCTTTATTTAGCATAAAAATAAGATGGCGTTTTTTTTTCATCAGAAAATATATTTTTTTTATTTGTTTATGCAACAATAAAACAAATGGGTTGAGTATTTTGTAGCAAAAGGAAAAAAAACAAAAAAAGTTGAGTAAAGAAAAAAATATTAAAAGAAAATTTTTAAATTATTTTCCACACAAATAACACAAAGTTTTTTTAAGTTTATTTAAAATTTTTTTATAGAAATTTTATACAAATATTTAAGATTTCTTTTATGTTATTTTTACTATTGTGTTTATTTACTTTTTTTTTAAAGTTATTTATTTTTTTCAACAATCACAGTAATTTGAATTATGGAAATGAAGAGTTTACTGAAAAAATTTGTTTTTCTGATGGTCTTTATTTACTTAAGTAATATTTTTTAAATAAGAATAACAGAAATGTTATCACGGGTTTTTTTTTTTTTTTTTTGTCTTTACATATTTTATTTTATTGTTATGAAACGGAAAAAAGTTTTGTTTTGCAATATAATTTTTTACCTAGATTTTGACTACTTTAAAAGAAAAAACCGAAATTAGTTTTGAATTCCTTACCTTATTAAAGTTATTTTATAATTATGTTATTTGATCCATATTTGATTTTTTCTGGAAATAGAAAAAAAAAAAGTATTTTATTTTAATAAAAATATTTATTTTCAATTTCAAAGTTTTAATAAAAAAAAAAAAAAAAATTCTAACAAAATAAGAATAAGGAATTTAGTATGTTTCACATTGGGGTAAAATGTGTCAAAAGTGGCGATTAATTAAATTTTGAAATTAACTTTTCGTTATAAATTTGGCTATAAAATAAAAAAATATATGTATCAGTAGCCATAACAATCAATAGTGTGTTTTTTAAAGAATTTGTAAATGTTGTATTATTTTCTTTACATAAATTACACTGAGTTACAAAATGAAACAAAATTTCCGCGGTCAATTCTCAGTCAATTCGAATACTCGGAATTAATAAATACAAAGCCTGTAGTTTACGTGTGGTAACAAATATTATACGGCTCTGCGAACTGTGGCCCCAAACACTAAACGAAAAATGGCCCCAAAATTTACATGGGACACAAACAACAACACTCAATTTTGGGGAAAAATTTCATCGTTTTTGAGGCATTTTGTGATCTGATTTTTTGAGGTGAATTTGCACCAAATTGGAATGAAAAATTGCCCTAAAAAGATACTTTAGGGCTATTTTTCATTCAACGATTTTGTACAAATTTTAATTTCACAATACGTGTGAGAGAAATTTCATATTTCGAAGGATAACGACGGCCAAAAAACTTTCCGTACGGCTTTTATTAGCGAAGAAAAATGTTCTTATTGTTTTTTCTGATCTTAAAAAAGATTTAATTAATTACGGAAAATATTTAGACCTCCATTTTCTTACGAGAATGTTTCATTTACTAAGAAAAAAATAATGAAGTAAATCTCTTTTAAAATTTGTTTTGGAATTTATTTAATTTTTTAAAAAATTAAGAAATTATTTCATTCTATAATTTTTAAATGAAAGACTTTATGAAATAATATTTTCGTTTCATTAAAAAAACCAATAACTTCACAACATATGAAGAACTTTATTTTAAAATAATACTTCTCAACTCTGAAAAATCAAATTTTTCAGAAGGTGTTATAAAATATTTTTTTCGTTAATAAATTTTTATTTTTTTTTTGTGTTGGCGGCCTTCGGCCGGGCTTAAAGAATTTTTCCTCTGGGTATGTCGAATACCGGCTTCGCTAAATAAAATTTTTTCGAATGTAAAAATTTTAATTTTTTTCAACTTATATCGGACATGTAATATTAAAGATATTTATTGAAATATATTGTTTATTTAAATGACAAAATTGTTTATATCACAAGTAAAAAAAATCCCGCGTTTTTTTGGAATCATATTTTTGACTGTAAAACATAAATATGGTTCTTTTACTATCCCAACAAACCAAGAAACGATACAGTATCATTAATGATATCATAATTTTAAAATTATATGATAAAATATCGAAATAATTTTTTCCTTAAGAAAAAACTTCAAATATTTTTAGGAAAATAAAAATAAATTGAAAACTTTTGTGGAAAAACTATATTTTATATTATGTCTTATATGAATATTATATTTTACAGCAAATTTTAGTGAAATCGCAAAAAATAAAAGAGGACAAGACAATGGAATCAATATCAGCTTGGATTTTAATATAAATTTGGATCAGGATGGACTTTAGTTTATTATTATTGTTATCTCGTTTTAATTTTAAATTATTTAGAATATTAATAAGTCATCCAATTATGGTGCATATGTATGTATATAATCTTGAATATATTGCTAAGTTATCGCGCTGCTTAAATTTAACGATATCATTACTAATATCGTTATTTTCAAAAATTATGATATCATTTTCGAGTGTACCTTTTAGAAAGCAACCTATATCATTTTAGAATTATAAATGATATCATTCTCGGGCTTCTTTATCGCCCAAATGATATCGTTATGATATCATTACGATATCATTTGGTTTGTTGGGATTTGACGTACATATATTTTATATTGTTCAACAAATTCAAAATAATTTTATTTTTTATTTTTTTTTTATTTAATTATTATTTTTTTGGGGGAAATTTTAATATAAATTTTGGTTTCGTTATGAAAAATGCCCCATTATTTTTGTCATTTCTAGTTTCATTTTAGGATAATATTTCATTTTTGTTTGGGATAACTTTTCTTTACGGAAATATGTCGCAATAATTGGGCCAATTTTTCATTTCAGGTTTCGGGTAATATTGTATATTTTTTGGGGTTATATTTCCAAAAACTTTGCGGAAATGGTTCATTTTGAAAAATTGCCCTATAATTGGGACCATTTTTCGTTAAATGTTTTGGGGCCAAATTTGCTAGAGCCACAGTTCGCAGGGCCACATTATACCACCAATATATTAACAGACATATTAATTGTAGTAGTCGCAATACAATAAGCGAATTTATAATTCTCATTTAGTTTATGTAAATTTAAACATAAATAATCAAAATTAGGACGATAAATTTGAGCAAGAATCAAGGTACCGATCTTGTTATACTTTGCTCTTAGGGATGAAAGTATCACCAGACATGACCAAAGTCCTTTCTTCCGTAGCCAAGTCCACAGTTAGCAGACTAAGAGCAGAAGAATTTATCTCGTCGGATCGTATAGTATCTTCGTAGTTAGCTGATTGAGACCTGAAGAATTTATCTCTTCGGATTGTATTTAGTTTAAAAAAAAGCTCATACGATTCTACTTAGCCGATTAAAAGCCAAAGAAAGTATCAGATTTTATTTTGAGGATGAAAACTGTGGTTAGCCGACTGAAATCCGAAGAATTTATCTCGTCGGATTGTATTCAGAATTTAGCTAGCCGATTGAGAACAGAAACAATTATCTCGTCGGAATGTATTTTGGAAGCGAAACTGGTAGTTAGCCAACTGAGAGCCGAAGAATTTGTTTCGTTAAGTACCGTCTCGTTTTTGTTGTTCACGAAGAAACAAGGAAGCTCTGTGGTAACAATCGAAGGAAGCAGAAACTGGACAGACTAAGTAAACCCCAGCTGGAAACAAAATTTGCATTACAATTGCGAGAACTAGAGTAAATAAAAAAATAATTGATTAGAGGCTTAGTACTTCTTTATGCCGTGTATCCGAATATAATGTTATTTTATTAAAATTTGGAATTTAAGCTTCATAGTTTCTTTTTAACCTACAATTTCAACCTTAAAAAATTTTCAATATCATATACTAATTTTATGAAAAAACAAACAAATTATACATTAATTAGCTGGACATTAATTAACTACTTATAAACCTCTAAAAACTTTAACAATAAAACCACAAAACCAATGAACACACACTTATGAAAAATTATAAGTCAACAACACATCATGTTTTATAATAATAAAAAACAACCTACAACCCCATAATACCTCTCCACCAATAATTTAATGAAATAAAAAAAATCTTTATAACAGTTATTGCTAGTACTACAAGAACCTGAACTAATTGAAAATGCAAACATGTTAATTGTGCAGACATTGACCAATATTTAACACCTACAAGTACATACACAAATATATAAAATATAAACAAATAACCAAACATCTACATACAAACAACGGTCTTATCAACCAACCAGCGATGTAAGGGTAACAGTAAAAACAGTAGTTACAAGACCACTCATACATATGATATTAAATTAATACAAACAAGCATACATGTAAAATATTTACATGTACTATATATTCATGTAAGTCCTTAATTTTAGTTTAACTTTGCAACTAAGGAGTTGCTGTTTCTGTTGTTTGTGTTTTTATTTATATTTTTTTATTTTTTTGCTTGTTGATTTTTTGTAGATTACGTTGTCATTTGTAAACCACAATTAAAACAACATGAAGGAAGACATTACGTTGATGTGTTTTTAACAATTACACAAGAGTTTGTATTACGCTAGTTTATTTATTTATAATTATTTTTATTTTTGTTGTGTCTTCCTTTGTATTTAAAAATGTATTTTGTTTGTGAAAAACTGATTATTGACATGCAAACTACTTTGTGTGAATAATTTTTGAGCAATTTCTATTATACATGTATATTTACATGTGAGTTTGTTTATAAACCTATATATAATTACTAACAGTATATGTATTTACATATTTTATTTGACCTACGAGAATTTTGCGTCTGGCTCTCGTATTGGCTAGGGTTTGTCGTCGAATGAATATACATACATCCACAGCTTTCGAGGCTTTTCTTTTGTCATATCCATTCGGATTATATAAAAATCAGAACTGATATTGGTGAAGACCATAAAATCCAAGAACTGAATTCTCACTTTCTATACGAAGTTATAGATTGGCGACAGTTTTCGAAGGAGCGTTCTATATAAGTATATATCATAATAGTTATCCATTTAGTTTCAAAGCCTCTCAAAATAAATACGGTTTTATTCATTTTGTCTTTCCAAGACAGCGAAGTTTCATCAATTCCAATTATATACGCAATATATTCATAACTAGTCCCATGTTCGAATTTCAGCATACTCTACTAATGTAAAAATGTTGTACAAATAAAAAATGTGGTTTTGACCTTGGTTCGAATTGTGCTCAATATATTGACATTCTGCATCAATTAAATTTCCCTCGTTTTTATCATCATTGAACATACAGATAAAATAGTTCTAAACGGTCACGTTTATGTCAATATCATCCCGATTCATATTTTCATCATTGTCTACTACTTATCACCTGCATTTGACCTGCCGTTTTATATCAATGAGCAAAATTTAGATCACCACTTTCATTATGGATATCCAAAATACTATCATCTCTTATAAATTCGGTATTACAAATTAGTTCACATACGTCATCATCAGACATAACAAACTATCTAGAATAAAAGTCAATATTTTTTACAAAAGTGCATAAAAACTAAATTTTTGTAATTAAAAAATGTTATTAAACAAATATAAACGAGAAAAAAGGTATAGTCGGTCAAGACCGACCATATGATACCCTACACCATTATATATGACCATAAAATTTCGGGAAGGGGACAAAGATTGATACTTGTACTTTGTACCAAATTTCATTAAAATATTTATAATTTTAAGGCATTTTTGAGTGTTGAAACTCAATTTTGGAGGGACATTTGTATGGGGGCTAGGCGAAATAATGGACTGAAATAATGGATGGTGGTGTAGGGTATAAAAACTGTATTACTTAGCCTAAAAAAAGTGAACTTACTCTAGCATCATATACGAAAATGCCACTGATAATAAGCACAAATCCCATGTTTACTTACAATCGGAAAATTATAATTTCTAGAGAATTGTCTACTTATATCAGTAAAATATTTTTCAATATCTTTAAAAAACATAGTTAAACGTACGGCAATATTTTTTTTTCGTTTAAAAATATTTATAGCTTCTCAGACTTTACACTTTGAAAAAGGTCGTTTATTTAATTTTAATAAAAAATATTTTTTGACTTCAGTTTGAAATATTTCCTAAACGGAGTAATTTACAAATAAAAAATATTTTTTTTTTTACAAAGACATGTTATGTTTTAAATGATATAAAACCAATTTAAGAAAAATTTAACGAAAATTGTGGCCGTAGGATTTTTTTTAATGGTTGTATCATTAAAGATACCAGGGGCATTTAAGGGTTAATATATATTACATATGATGTGATAGGTTAAAATGTGTACTATTATATAATACTTATTCACTGCTTTCAGTTTTTTTCCATCAGGTCTGTAATTTTTTTTATTTCGCCCATAGTAAGTCCATTACTTTAGTATATTTCCTCATAACTCAAGAACGGTGTGGACGATTGACATAAGTGATACACCAGAGGATACGTGCTAAAAATATCTTCAATTTTTTTTTATGTGCTCAATAGTTTCGAAGTTATTTTGAAATAAGTGCTCAAAAAAAAAAAAAAAAAAAAAAATCATTTAGATTTTCTTGTTAATAAAATTTTTTTTAATAAATGAAAACATCAAAAATGTTTCAGTTTATCATCTTTATCTTAAAGCTGGTAATACTGCGAACAAAATAAGGTATGTATCTTCAAAATTGATGCACAAATCGTGATTTTATTCACAGTTAAGTAAAAATACCCATGTTACATACAATTGCGTAGGAATAGAGTGGTGGGCAAAAAAATAAAAAGATTATTTTTTCTTGCAACAAAAATAGGTGAACTAGATGGATTTTGACGAGTTAAACAAAAATATGCATTCACTTTTTCTCTATCACGTACTGATTTTTTATTTTTTTTAGGTGCATGACTAATATCATCACCTTATTCAGCGGTCCCACTATAAAATTCGAGAATGGTTTATCAAATTTAGACTATAACTCAAGAACCTTTTAAACGATTTTGATAAATGACACATCTAAAGATGCAAAATTGTCTTCAAGGTATGTCAACAATATTTTTTATTCGCTTAAGAATTTCAGAGTTATGGATAAAAATTTTCACAATTTAAAAAAAAAAGAAAAAAAAATTACCAAATAACTGCGGAAATATCAACTGTACAAAAAATTTTGTAAATTCAGCTCAAAGACAATTTAAGTCGCTATATATTGGAGTTTAATATATCTTAATTGGTCAAACCGTTCTCGAGTTATACAAGTGTGACTGCCTAAAGGGGGGGGGGGGGGGGGGGGGGGGGTGGTCAAAGTAGTAAAAAAAAAAAATCAATACCTGATAGAAAAAAAAGTAAAAGCTGATTTTTATTAAGCACATTAAATTCCATCTAATCCACCTATTTTTTTATTTAGGACAAAAAAAAAAAAATTTTGCCAACAAGTGTTTTTCCACTTAACTGTAGGTATGCATATCGGTATCCTAACTTAACTGTGAATCCAATTAAGATTTGTGCATACGTTTTTATGATACATGGCTTTATTTACTAGTAGTTTTGTCAGATTTGAGATAAAGATGATAAACTGAAACACTTTTGATGTTTTTACTCTTAAAAAGGAGTTTTAGTAAAAAAAAAAGAAATCTTAAATTTAGCACGAACAATTTTTTTCGGACACTTATTTCGAAATATCTCCAAAACTATTGCACAGATAAAAATTTGTTAGTAGAATGACTTAAAACCAATTTTATTCCACATATATTGGTGTATTATTTATATAAATAGTGCATATCGTTCTCTAGTTATAGTGAAATATACTCGAGTTATAGTGAAATGTACCCATAAAAAAAATCTCGACCTGATGAGAGAAAACTGAAAGCAGATTCGAGTTTAGCATGCGGAATGCCATCAAGTCCACATATTTTTTTGTTGGTCAGTGTAATTGATTTGGAAGTAAAACATAACTACATAGTTCTTAAGCAGTAGTTGTCAAAAATGTCACAATACGGTTCTACATCATAAATGCCATCATTGATTCCATCACCAATATTTCTGGGGATGTTGTTAAAGAATCTGCTGTGATTCTGATTACATCAGGTTTTAAAAATAAAGATTAGAGAATAAATTCCAAAAATTCATCCTTGGTAGTTTGGAAATAATTTTATTTACTGCCTGTTTCTCTATGTCGAACGAAAAATTCGTTTTGAATAAATGTTGTATAGAAAACAAAACTTTAAATTTATTTGTTGTTTTCCATAAATTTATTCGAAACGAATTTTTCGTTCGACATTCAGAAACAGGCAGTTATTAAATATTTTTCTTATATATCAGTATTTAGGTAATAAGAAAGAAAATGAGCAGTATTTTTGATAACATTAACATATCGATAGACAAATGTAAAAGTAAAATATTGTCCGCGTTCACTTTTATTTTTATAAAGTTCATTATAATAACTTAGCGCAGTTTTAAAGCTGCCAACCCATGTTCCTCTTTATTATTTTTTATACACAACTTTTCTAACATGTCAACAAAATAACAGCAAATATAGGACACAATATCCTTTATCATTTATTTTCCTTTACAAATAGTAATAATTTCGTATCCTATAATAAAAAAAAAAACTCTATGGCGCAATATGTTGACCCAAAATTTTTTTCATTTGTAAAAGAAAGAATGAAACTCTAAGTAAATAATGGCCAAATGAATACATATTTCAAACAAATGTGTTAGATTTTATTTTAGTCTCTTTTCGACTTCAGAATTTTGTTAGCAACTACAATTCGTGTGCCGTGCACACCCTCTTCAAATACAAGTATGTTTTGACAATGTCAATAGTTTTAGTTTAGTCTCTTTTTATATATTTCGTAAAAAAGTTTACATTTGTTTTTTTATTATTTTTTTTTTTTTTTTTCTTGATAAAGTCTGTTCATGCTCTGGTTATATTAAGGTTTGGCCATTTGGTTCTGTAGAAGTTTATATAGTTTGGTTGGATAGATGAAATGTTTGTTCAGTTGTTGAGTTTGTATGCGGTTGATGTACATGGTTTCGGCTCTGCTGAATCATCTGTTCGCACGCAATGTCATGTCCAAACTGCTGACAGCATAGGAAATGAAAATGTGCAAATGTAAGTTTGACTCAAGTATAAATACAAAGGATATACAGCGGTTTTTGAATGAAAATTAAAAATTGATTTTTCTTTTGGCAAATGGTGATAGTAATTAAAATCAAGGGTATGGTTTTAAATTGAGTTGAAAAATTAGGTGGCGAAATAATTAATACATGGTATTGAAATTGATTTTACTGTTAAAGTATTTGCTATTATTTTACCAAGTTTCCAAAAAAAAAAAAAATTCCACACTTATATTTTAATATACCCTGTACTTTTTAATGCATTAAGTACAATGTCCTTCCGGTATATCAAAGTGACAGCTCACGTACAATTATTAACACCAAAACGAACTCAAACATACCAGAACACGAAAGGAATACAAACACCTTCATACATGTACTTGAAAGTGGATACTCTGATAGAATACAAATATAGCCAAATATATAGAATTTTATATATTATACAGGTAAATAATAAGAAATATAACAAAATAAAAATTTTAAAACCAAAATTGACTGGGTCTACCTACAACCACATTCAAGGGGTTTCTTTCCCTTACAAGTTTAAATGTGAAAAATAAAAAAATTAAGGAACATCTTTGAATAAATTTCTTTTAAATTATTTTAGGAGCCATTATTATGTTTCCTTCCTATTTTGTTAATAAGTCAAAATTTTGTATGCAATATAAGTTTCATTAAAAGACAATTAAATTGCACTTCATTTAATACACGAAAAGAAATTTTAGGAATTCAAAAGAGCAAAGGGTATATAAAGCATATTAAAAAAAATAGTTTAATGGAAAATAAAATCTATTTTGTGTTTGCTACTGCGGTGCACAAAAGTACAAATTTCAAATATTTTATTTATTTAAGAAACGTTTTATAAATAGTTTCATTTACTCACACACTTAATACCTTTTTTTCTATATATTAATTAACATAATTTAATTAACTGACAGCTTTTTGTCTTCTCATTCTTTTCATATTTTACCTATTCATATGTGTTGAAAAATATATTTAGGCATTTTTTGTTTAAAAATTAATTAAATAAAAACGTCATACTGTGAATTCTTCATAAAAGTCTTAATGATCTTTGCTTAATAGAAAATTTCATAGATAAATAATACATTTTTGAACGTGTTGCTTTAAGACTTTAACGTTTAGCTATCAATTTCTATTTATAAGAAATTTATTTAATTTGTGAAATATTATAAAGATGCAATTAATGATTTTCAATATATTATTTAAAAAAAAAAACACAGTGTTGCAGTGAAAAATTTTTAATCAAAAACACACCCACTAAGTTAGGGTTATATTAAAAAAACTGTATACAGGTAGGTTCCTGCATTATTGTATCCAAAACACTGACGTTTTTTTCTTTTTATACCCTACAACACCATGGTGGTTGCGGTATTATGTATCTGTACTGATGTTTCTAATG
Organism: Protophormia terraenovae; assembly: GCA_951394005.1. Classification (NCBI taxonomy): domain Eukaryota; kingdom Metazoa; phylum Arthropoda; class Insecta; order Diptera; family Calliphoridae; genus Protophormia; species Protophormia terraenovae. The sequence goes on from OX596074.1 coordinate 119,091,956, forward strand.
CATAGAAAAAGTTATTCAAACATCCGCCTTAAAGTATACCGATCATAATCAATTTCTTAATCGATCTAACGATGTCCGTCCGTCTGGCTGTTCCTGTAAACCTTGTGCACAAAGTACAGGTCGCAATTTTGAAGATAATTCAATGAAATTTAGCATGTAAGACTTTTATGATACGAGGACGCCTATTAAAATTGGTTGTAATCGGACCATTATTACACCTAGCCCCCATACAAACGTCCCCCCAGAATGGCGTTTAATTTTTGTAACAAATTTTATGAAGATCGGTTCACGAGTGATCATAACTTTCATGTAAATTCCTTATTCGAATTAGCTAAATATGACACAAAAATGTTATACAAAGACAAATTATACTCTTAGATGACGAAATAATGAAAATTAGGTGTAATAGAATACTGAAAATTAATCACAAAAGAATTCTTCGATGTAAAAAATGAGACATTACTACCAACCTATGACATTGTAAATAAGCAAATTCATATGTTTTCTATGATTGCCAAGCAGAGTAATATTAGATAAACATTATTTTTAATAAAAGTAACCATATTTATCCACTTTCTATTAATATCATTTATAAATAAACCTAAAATTGAATTTTATTAAAAAAAAAGTGCAAATTTGTGAGATTTTTCACCTATTTTTGTTTTCACCAAAATAGTTGCTATTATAAGTCCAGCGAATCATTTCCACTTTATATTAACATATTTAACTTATATTAACTACTATCATTAATATCAAGACAAAAGTGCTACTCTAAATTATTCCTAGGGCCAACGTTTTACCTATAACCGTTCTGTGGTCTGGCCAGACCAAGAGGGGCTAAAAAAATAATATGTGTGCAAAAATATGTAAACCGGCCAGTCGACTTTGACCTTTGTCCTAAAAGAAGGCTTAAAAGTAACTAATATCTTTCTTGCGCTATAACTCTTTAATTTAACATTTTCCGATAAAATACTATATAAGTTTTTTTATTCAGAATAAAAAAGCCTGCTAGAAACGATTTTTATTATTTTGTAGAGCAGGATTTGTAGTTTTTATAAATCGATACGTTTTGTCACATTTGCTTAATACATTAGGGTAGATGGACCAAAATCTGAATTTGGGGTATCGATTATTTACTTATTATACAAATATTGGTATTAAATGTAGGGTGCAGCATGAAATTTTGAATCACTACAGGGAATAGGTAAATAATTATGTGTAATATTAATAACAACTTTCATTATTATTCGTAAAAATTTAAAATTAAAACAGCAAGTGATGATGATGAATTTCTAAATATAGAATGGAAGTAATTAGTTTATAAAACCTTGTATTTAAGTAAATATTTAAATACCATGTATGTACTTTTTGATAAATACACTGAAACTGAGATTAAAAATTATAATTTAAGTGTTCAAGACAATGCATTACGGAAATAAAATAGTTTACTTTTAATTAACCCTTATTATGTAATGTTCCCTCAATAGAGGTAAATTATAAAATAAATTGCATAATTGTTCCTTTTTGAAAGAAAACTAAACAACAACAAACAAAAAATATTTCACATGGAATCGAAACAAAACTAAATTCCGTTATTCTATGAATTTAACTCATATAAGTGAATTTACTAGTTCTTTTGAAAATATATTTTTATTTATTTCTAAGTTATTGAGAGAAATGTTATCTATATTTAATATATATCATCGATTTTTAAGGTAAAAGAGATAAAAAAGTTGTTTATATGTAAAAATATTAACATTTCAACTTTTATAATTTTTGGTTAATCGGCAACACCTAAATTTCGAGTAACTGTTTAATTCGATAATAATTTAAAAATACTCTCTGTAATGATTCAAAATTTCATGCTACACACTACATTTAGTAACAATATTTGTATAATAAGTAAAAAATTGTTACCCAAAATTCAGATTTTGGTCCATCTACCCTAATATATTAAACAAATGTGACAAAACGTATCGATTTATAAAAACTACAAATCCTGCTCTACAAAATAATAAAAACCGTTTCTACCAGGCTAGGCCCATATTAAAAACAGGGCTTTTTTAAAAAAAAGTTCATGTAAAAATTTTTACTTTGATTGCTTATAACATCACAGCAAGTCATAGTAGGCTAAAAAATTATATGTCAAAAATTTCTGCATTTTATTCCGAATAAAAAAACTTATATAGTATTTTATCGGAAAATGTTAAATTAAAGAGTTATAGCGCAAGAAAGATATTAGTTACTTTTAAGCCTTCTTTTAGGACAAAGGTCAAAGTCGACTGGCCGGTTTACGACTGATCGACCCAATTTTTGCACACATATTATTTTTTTTAGCCCCATCTACCAGAAACTGCCGGTGGAGCAAGTAAAATCAGAACTTTTGCAAAATCCATACATTTTATGGGTAATCTAGTTACCAGTAATCCTAGGGTTAAATGCTCTAAATATTTGTGTTGAAATGTTTCAGCTTCGAACTATATTTATATTATTTTTTTCTATTTATCTGAATCTACTTTGGTGCAAAAATAGAAAAGTTTAAAAGGTCATAAAACAAAATTCTTTCCTACCAGCGAAAAATCCTTTGTTGGGTATATTGCACATAACTAAAGCTATCAATTTCAGATGGAATGATTCCGCCTGCACGCGATGATCCTTAATTTCCCGCATAGTGTAATAATTATCCATGTCCAATGTCAGTTTGATATCTTTAAAATTGCGAGTTTGTTAACAATATTTATTTGGACAGACAGATATCGTGAAACCGTTTAAGGTTTCAAGATATTTTCTTTGCTTTACAAATATTAGCTCGAATGCATAATACACCAAACATCTTTAGTATAGGGTATAAAATGGTCTTCAGTATATTTTGTCCGAAAAAGTATTTGTTATATTACAATGGGTGTAAACATATTTTGGTTTTTAGCTTATTAAACTCAAAACTGTTCGAAAGAAAATGGATAAAATTATTGATAAAGCATTCAGAAATGGTTTAAATAAGAGAAATTGTAAATAATAATTTTTTTTGTAATAATGGTCTATCATAAAAACTTAAAAAAAAAAAAATACTAGAATACAGTACAATTTTTTTTCCATAACATTTTTAAAATTAAAATGTATTTGGACCCATTTCGACAAAAAGTTGAAACCTTTTTTGAACTAAATGTATAAGTTCCATAATTTCCCAATTGCTGCTTATTTTATCTAAATTAAATAAGTATCTATTTGCTTAAATCGAAATTATATTCCACTATAAATTAAATTCTCCATCGAAAACATTTTAATATATTAGATGTAATAAGCATAAAGCTATCTTTAATGTTCAGTATATAAGTAAGACCATAAAACATTAAATTACCTTCATCATGATTGAAATTTAATTTTAAAACTCTTCGAAAATTGCTTTAATTTATTCATTCTCTTATTGTTTGTATTTTTTATGGTTCTTTAATTGTTTTCGTATTTGTTAAAGGACAACAGCACTAAAGCTGTGATTGTGAGTTCGTGTAAATATGCCACAATGAATATGCTTACAGGGAATTTTGCATATTTAATGAAACCACAATGTTAAATAGTGGTTGATTACGACAGAGTTCCTTATTATTATGTTGTGATGTATGTGAGTGAATATGTACTAGTACATACATAGAGTAGAGTTGTCTTTTTTATAATTTTTGCATTTAATAAATGTTCATTTGTCAATCACTGCATTTAACACTCTTTGTATTGTTGACGTAATCTTGCTGAGGTTTTCTCTACTTTTTTGTAATCTTTTTATTATTATTATTATTTTTTATTTTTTGTAAAGTAATACAATTGTATGGGTTTGTCTGGTTATTTGTGGTGTTTTAAATTTTTTGTTTAATTATAAAGCCAGTTTTTGAATTTAAGGTCTTTTTGATGGTTGGATTTTATAAGACTGTCAAGTTCAGACATTGTTGGCAGTGATTTTAATTACTATAGTGTTGACCAGAGGCAGTGTGGGTGTTATTAAAGCAGGGAGTACTTTGATGTGGTTGTAATATTTATTATAATATTTTGTTAAGTAATATAAAGGATTGTTAGTTTTAATTTTTTTTTATAAAAATATGTGGACATAATTTATATTTATACGAACAAATATAAAAAATATATAGGTATCTAATGCGATAAAGAAAGTCACTGCAATAATTAGCTAAATTATGTTATAAAATTTATTTATTTATCTGGACGTATGAGTAATATAAATTAATTTATATTTAAAATTACTCATACATTGGAAAATATATTACAACCTTTATTATCCTTTCGACTTTCTGGAAAATAATTGGTGTATTTGTTTGTTAAAGAAAATAATTTTATTATTTAATCTGTGAAAATATACGCAAAATAACTTTACAAAATTTATATAGTATTTTGCTTAAGATTAAACACAACTTTATGCTTCCTTTAAAAGCTTTCAAAAAGTAATTAATTCCTTATTGGTTTCTTTATAATTTAAAAAATAAATAATTACAAACAATAAACTAACAAAAACATCTACTAAAATACTTTACAATTCTCATAAATTAGCAAAACAATTAAAAACGTATACCACACAAAAAAATTTACTGAAACAATAACAAAAAAAAAAAAAAAAAAAAAACACTTTTTGTTTTCTTGGTCTACAGAAAGTTAAAAACAAAATTTATATTTTTTTCTACTCAGGATTTATTTATACTAAGGACTGCACACGAAAAAATCCGTGCATACAAATCTGCTTATAGAAACTAAACCAATGGGCGAATTATATTTTTATTAATTACTTTTATGTTCAAGTTCTAAACATAAAAGAATAAATTGTTTTCTGTCGGTTTTTAAGGAAATATCTGATATTTTCCAGAATTCTTTCAATTAAAGTTTTTATTGTGTTTCGGTAATTTTTTTTGTTCGAATAAGTCCACTTAATTTTAAACTCTTAATTTTATAGATTAGCATTTTTCGGTGCAAACACTAACAATTTCTTTATTAACACTATTGTTTTGTTGCTGTAATGAGAAAAAGCGTAAATAGGCAAGAAACAAGTGGATACACTGTATTTTCTTTGGAAAGGGAGAAGTCTTCTCCAAAGGCACTCATTCACGTATATTTCTGTGTTAGTGGAACCATTTTTATGAATGAAGTGCTTTTTTTCCGCATATGCATATGGCTTCCCAAAACAAAAGCTTTATTGGGAATATTGATTTCTTTGAAAAACGATATTTTTCTGCCATATTCTCTCTAGTATCTGCAACATAGAATTCTTGGCCAGTTTCATCGTCTATTATGCACTAATCAAAATTATGAAAAAATTCGTCTGAAGAACATTCACGTTTTTTTTCTTTTTTTTTTACCTCCAAATTCTTGTTTTGCGTTTATATTAGGATTTTTTATTATTTTTGTACTATATACATTTTCAGACTAAATTTTCTCTCAACTTCTCTGATAAAAATTCAAAGCAATTAACTTTTTGTGACACTTTTCTTTCAGAGATGAGGGTATTTTTTCTGAAAATCCCTTCTATTTTGTCTGAGTCCTACAGCCTAAAGATACTATTATTCTTCCACTGCGAGGTTTCCATTCAGTGACCTTGACTTCTTTGTATAATATTATTAGCCAAGAAACTGTATTTTTTGACACAACTGCCTTCCTAGCAATTGTTTTATATGACCGATTTCAGAATTCATGAAAAATTTCAATTATGTGTTTTGGTGTTTTTTGTTCAATTTCCATTTAAAGAAAAATTAGTTTCGCTATAATCATGAAACTTAACACATGGTTAGTGAGCATAATGACAAATGTAAACCAGTTAACAGAATTAGTTTTCACCACAACAAAAGTTATAAGCCCAAGAGCACGCACGGATTTTTTCGTGCGCAGTCCTTATATCTTTAGTTATATAATATTCTTGTTTTTTCTCGTTACTATTTTGGAGCAAAATTCATTATATATTTTTTTTGTTAGTTTTTAGTCTTGATGAATAATGGCTTGCAGCAAATATCCAGTAAAAAAAAAAAAAAAACGAGAAAAATAGAATTGCACAAGAAGTGAAGAGATTATTGTTGGAATAAAATTAAGGAATATACAAAAAAAAAAAAAAAAGCTGCAAGTATTATTTTAAGCCAATATAAGCCAAATAGAACAACAGTTAACTACAAAAAATTTACTTGTAATTTATAACAAAGTTTATTCGTAAACATCAAGACAAAAAGAAAAAAAAAAAAAATACTATAAATTAAACAAAGGAATTTTTAAAGCTAAAAAAGACAAATGAGAGCAACTGTAAATGGTACATAAGTGAGAAGAAGGAGAACGAATTACAAAAGACAGAGTACAAATGTATAAATATAATACTTGGGGCTGAAATAAACTGAGGGGTATATTTTTGGAATAAACCATAGTCAATAAAATTGACAGGAATGTAAACAAGTAAGAACTTTAAAGATATCAAATATCATGCTTTTCTTATTAATATTTTATAAAGTATAATTTTTTAACTAAATATTGAGCAGATAAAAAAAAATATTTTTAACATAACCTGAAAATAATTTCACAACATTTTGCAACTTTAGAGTAGAGTAGTTTTGGTCTCATAAAATATATTGACTACAATCTTATGCATTTTCGTAAGTCGTCTAGGACAGGGTAGTTTATTTGAGAAAAATATCCAAAGTCGATATTTTTTGATTTTTGGAATTTAAGTAGTTTGAAAAAAAAAAAATAATAATAATAAATAAATAAAAATAAAAAAAATTGTTTTTTGAGGTACTATAAATACTTGATATCTAATAAAATCCTGGTTTGTTATGACACCCTAAAAATTTTTTAATTTATCATTTGAAATGGTAAAAAGTTAAACAAATTTAAGACTTTTGGAAAAGTAATCTCACAATTAGCAAAAAACCGACGAAAATTCCATTTATTGCTAGCCTGGAAAAAATACTTGACTTGCAAAACATCTGAACATAGTCCTATTAGTCTTTCTGACGTGTTCCTAATTTTAGAGTCAGCTATGTGAAGATACCTTTCAGAAAAGTATTTGAATGATATTTGTAGATCTGTAATGGGTATTTTAATGATTTCATAAAAGTACGGATATTTCCCACTTTAAATTAATTTTTATCTCAAATAACTTATTTGATAATTACACAGAGTTTGAAAACTCTCACTGTAATGATCTAAAAGTTGAAACATCGGCGTTTAGTTTACCTTTATTCTTCCCTTGTATGCACTGTAGTAAATTTATACACATAATGAAACGTTTCTCATCTTCGCATTCTAAACGAGAGAAAAAGATATAGTCGGTCAAGCCCGACCATATGATACCCTACACCATTGTGTACATTATAATTCGGGGAGGGGTCTTGACTTGGAGTCAGATGTAGACCGATACTCATAAGTGTAAAATAAAATGTACGAATACAGAATATTACGTTGATGCTGACATTTATATGAATTTATTCACTTTTGGGTGATTCCCGAAAGAGGGCCATATATGGGAGCAATGTAAATTATGGACCGATCTTTGTAAAATTTTACACTATCATTTATGTTCATATAAAACTTATTTGTGTCGAATATTAACTTGATACTAACATTTTAATGGGATTTATGCCCGTTAAAGTGATTTTCTGAAAAGGGGTTTATATGGGAGCTATGGTTAATTATGGACCGATCTTTTTAAAAATCGGCACACTTATTTAGACTTATATAAAACTTATATATTCCAAATTTCATTAAAACATTGCTATATTTAAGGGATTTATGATCGTTAAACCCTTTTCCGGGAGGACAATTGTTTGGGGGCTAGGTGAAATAATGGACCGATCTTAACCAATTTCAATAAGATTCGTCCCTGGACTAAAAGAAACCTGTGTACCAAATTTCATTAATTTTGATTCAAAATTGCGACCTGTAGTTTGATTACAAGGTTTACATGGACGGACAGACGGTCAGACGGACAGACGGACGGACGGACGGACATCGTTAAATCGACTCAGAAAATGATTCTAAGCCGATTGGTATAAATTAAGGTGGGTCTTAGACCAATATTTTTGGGTGTTATAAGCATCAGCACAAACGCATAATACCCTCCCCACCTATGGTGGTGTAGGGTATAAAAATGTATTAGTATAAAGTTTGAAGACATTGAATGTTTTGGATTCCGAAAATAAATAAATGTTAGTGCTAAATGTAAAATCATACAGAAAAAATAAACTTAAATATGTAGCCTTTTGTTACTGTCCTAAAATTTAAATCATTTTAATAGAATTAAAATTTATTTTAGTTTATTTTAAATTATTTTTTTTTGAAACGCCAGTCAATATTTATTCTTATTTCATGAACAAAAATAGCATGCCGACTATTGGACCATTACATTGCGAGTATAGGCACATATATGCCGACTACAGGCAAACTTGAGGTATTTTGCAAAATATCTTAATTGTGTTAATTTAGCAGATAGTTTGCAGAAAAAGCTAGACAAGTCCGAAAGAATAGTATTTATTATTGTGAAAAATCCACTTTCCATTCAGATAGCAGATTCACGTTTATGATAAAAATAAACTAATAAAATTTTGAAAATTGGTTTTGATCTGATCTTTGTCTATATTTGGTTTGGCTGAATTTATATAACCATCATCAACTTTTTCAAATTTTACGTTATATGGGAGGTGGATGGTAAAGTGGACGGACCACGTCCATTTTTTCGAGTTTACATTGGTCCTTGAACTGTTTGTACGAAATTTCGTTGACGTTTCATCATATGTAGGAGTTGGGCGGTAAAGTGAGAGGACCACGCCCATTTTTGGTTTCCATGCTTTTGTATAAGAAATATCAGCAGAAAAGTATGAAAAAAGCTACAATTTTAACCAATTTTTTCCCATTTTCAATACCAAACAAATCTTAAATAAGATAAATATGTGAGCCAAATTTTATCCCCCTAGATTGTCCCGTTCGGGTTCTACCCTGCTTTCAACAGACAGACGGACAGACAGATGGACAGACAGACGGACAGACAGATGGACGGACAGACGGACGGACATACAGATGCACAGATGAACGGACGGACATAGCTAATTCGACTCAGAATGAAGTCATAAATGATTTTTTTGACATCTTACTCACGGAATGACAAAATAAATATATCCCCCGTTTTTTTTATGGTGGGTATAAATAAATAAGATTTTTTTTCTCCTCTTCGATAGATTTTTTTGTTCTTTAACCAATAGGGTGAAAAATTTACAAAATCAAGTAAAGCTAGAAAAGTATAGCCGATCAAGACCAACCATATGATACCCTACACCATTCCGATCCACATAAATTTATATTTACTTATGAAAACCTTATTTGTGTCGAATGTTAAGTTAATACTAGCATTTCTATGCGATTTATGCACGTTATAGCAATTTTCGGAAGAAGGGTTCATATAGGAGCTATGGTTAATTATGGACCAATCCTCAAAAAATTTGGCATACGGATTTATATGTATATAAAACTTCATGAAAAAATTCCTATTTTTAAAGCATCTATGAGTGTCAAGACTCTATTCCGAGAAGCCATTTATATGGAGGCGATGCTAAATAATAAGCCGATACTAATCAAATTCAATTGGCTTCGTCCCCGTGACATCGCTAAATCGATTCAGAAAGTGACTCTAAGTCGAATGGTATATTTTAAGGTGGGGGTTTGCAGATTTTTTATCTGCGTTACAATTTCTGCACAAACACATAATACCCCAACCATCTATGGTTGTGTAGGGTATGAATTTTAAATACAACTAACTTGAAAACTATACGAGGTAAATAGTACTTTTTTATAGGTCTTATTGAGAGCTTTAGGTAATGTTCAAATATTTAAAATTTTATAAGGAACAAAAATTTGGAAAGAGCTTTGAAAGGTATCCTCTCTTGAGCACTAATAGCTTCGCTCGTGAAGGGTATGTGGGTATCTCTTTCCAAACTCAAAGTTTCATGCTATTCTGCTACGCAAATATGAAATTTTATATAAATCCAACCAACCGATTACAAGTTACACATATATTTCCAAAAAATTTTGATTTTGCCCCACTGTGTAATATACAAATATTTTGGAAATCACCTTGAAGATTGTGCTAAATAATTTTTGTGTAAAAAAATATATTCCTGTTATCTAAGAATACATTTTTTGTTTATGGTGCATGAGGTGGGGTAAGATTTTTAAAATCTTAACGTTTTTGTTATGATTAGCCTTAATTAGGATTAATCATCTTAGAGTTCCTCTTCAAAAATAACTTGCAACGTGCAATTTATGACAAATCGATAGAATTTTTATTTCAGAGTCAGGGTGCAGATTTTGTTGAGCCTCTGTACCCAAATTATAATCAGAAATTGCCAAATTTAAATTATATGTATGCCATAATTTTATAAATCGCCTGCTTCACCTCTTCACCTACACTTCACTTTCAATCACTAAAGTTCAACTCAAAAAATTTAATTTTATAAATCATTACGATTTTGCGTTAAAATTTTACGTTATCATGGTAAATGATAAACGTTATTACTGGTAAATGACAAGATCAATATGAAATTATAAAAACTTAATTCCTTATCGCCACTTTTTTTAAAAATCATCATAAAATTCGCCATGTCGCCAAACTAAAAGAAAGACCCACGTTTGGCGAAAAATCGTCACATTTGACAACCCTGTTCAAAGTTACCTTTTATTAATATCCATTTATTTATTTAAGAAATCTTGAACTTTAAAAGCAATTATGTTTTTTTTTTATTATTACCAAACATGTTATACAAAATATACTAAACTTATTATTTACCAAGGAGAATGTGTACTAAAACTCTATAAATTGCAAACATTATTTTAAAAACAAACAACAAATACACCTCCATCTTAAACTTAAAAATAAATACTCTTATTTGTTAATAAAATACAAAATGCTATTTTCTACATCTTAGCATCAATAAAATACATTTATTTTAAAGTTTTTCTTTTTATTAGATTTTACTTTAAAAATAAAATAAAAAAAGGAACGAAAGCAAACTTCTTGCAACTGTTCAAGAAAATTTATCTGTCTGGCTATAACATTTACTTAAAAAATAAAATCTCCCTCTTTTTGTTTTACGAGAACAGTTTAAGCTGATTTAAGTTTACTCAGCATTTCAATAATAAACACCCAAAAAAACAAACAAAAAAAAAAAAAGAAACAACAGCATTCATCAACACCCTAGCTAAAGTCTAATGCTAAAACAATAATATGTATCTTAAGGATTTACAGTATCACTCACTAACAACTGTTTGTTGATTTAAATGCCACTACTGGTAGATAGTATTGCTTTTTTTTAAATGCTAAAGAAGTCTAAGTTTTTTGCATGAACTTTTGTTGTCCTTGCAGCTATTAATGTCGAATATTGTTTTTTATACTATATATATTTTGGCCATTTCCCAGTAAAAGCAAAACTTAGCAAGAAAATGTTAAGAAAGTTTTTAATACATTAAAATTAAAATAACTTTGAAAGGATAATGCAAAAAAAAAACTAAGCATCAATGGGCAAATAAAAAGCAGCTGTAACAAAATAACAACAATTGACATCATGTTTTTTAGCTGTTGCATGAATATTTTAAGATGATTTTGCTTTTTGTTGCTGCTGCCATTTCTTTTTCGTTGTTGTTTGTCAAACAAATCTTGTTGACAGCTGTTTTTCTGTGTATCTGTTTTTGTTGTTTTTTAAGTTTTTTTTTTTTTTTTTTTGGTATTAAGTTGGTATTATATGGAATATAAAAAATTTATAATTCTGTGGTATTTAAATAAATCATGACTTGTTAAAGATTAACTTTGCTATAATACTTAAGATGGACAAAAACATTTAAATGATATAAAAAACCAGCCAAATAATAATAATAATAATAATGAAATATTAATTGATTTTTTTTTTTTATAACCAATGCTATCAATAATATATGTATAAGATTATATACTTACAGTACCGAGCATAAAAAATGCAACGCTAGGATATATGATTTCTGATCGTATTGATTAGGGCTATAAAGTTATTAAATTAGCCAATTTTGTTCTGATTTTATTCTTTGCGATCATAGCCAACTTTTTTATGTCATTTTATTCCAAATTGTAACGCATACGAATAGTTATTACATTAAAAGAAAAAAAAAAAAGTTGTAAATTTTGGGGAGCAAAAAAATGCAACCCGTAAAAAATCAACGGAATTTTTTAAATTTGTTTCAAAATAATTATTGAAATATGCTGAAAACTATAATTTGGTAGTATTACCACCAATACACATAAATTTAGGATGATTTTAACTACAAATTTTTATGAAATATAAAATAAATAAAAAAAAAAAAAAATAAATAATAATTCCAAAAATATCAATCTTTATTGAAAAATTTCCCAAAAGGTTTAGAAAAATAAAAAAATTTAAAAGAAATTGGAATTTATTACTAATAGTTATATTATCTGCAGATTTCGTGTGCTTTATTCTATATACAAGAATAGAAAATCATGTTATTTAACAATACTATAGTTTCCAACCTTTTCCAATAAAAATTTTTATCAAAATTTGAAAAATCATTGTTGATTTGTTTAGAGTTGCATTTTTTTTTGCTCGCTCAAATTTATAACTGCTTTTACTAAACGTTTAATAATTTCCCTTACGTACAAAAATATTCAACAAAATTATATACAACGGATGCCTATGTCCATTAATAATAAAACCACAATAGTACTGTTACATCGGGTCTCGCTATAAGCAACAAATATGCGAACAAAGATAACATCACATAGCGTTGCTTTTTTTATGCTCGATACTGTATATACAAAGTAGCTACTTATATCGTAGCAATGAACATTAACGCAATGTAAAATTTCTATTTATATTTCGATCAAAATTAAAATAAAATTGAAAGAAAAAATTATATTTATCTGAATTATGTTCCGATAAATTCCAAAATTGCGGTCAAAGGATTCAAAATGTTAGTAATTAGATTTAATGAAGTATGAACGCTGATATGAAAATCTTGTGAAAGTTTTTCATACGTTTTCGTGGAATTTTTGCTTACATCAATAACATCTCGAGGGCACTTATGATTTAATCGACCAGGTTCATACTTAGAGAAAAATACTAAATTAGGGGAGTCTATAATATTTGTGTTACAGGGTTTTTATATGGAATTAGGAAATGACCAGGTGGACGCGAACCACCCCAACGACTGCTTGGCTTAAATGGTACCCCGTAGTCCTTCCTAGTATTTCCAATAACATATTTATAATTTAAAACTTACACATAAAAGCAGTTAGACCCGTTTTCATGACGAAATATTATTTGAGTAAACCTCTGTGTGTATATAACACAATCTAACCATACTAAAATATTCGCTAAATTTAAAATAATTTTAATTAAAATTGTTTTGAACAAAAAGCCAAAAAACGTTTTTTATTAATATCTCAGAATGCAATTAGTTCATTATAATTAAAACTAGCACAGAAATTATGCGGTGGCCACACTATGTCCGTCCTGCTGTTTTCGAAAAATTACTCCAAATAGTTTTCTATTATAAGGTTTAAATTAATCAAGACATACACAGAAAAAAGTCACCAATTAACAAATATATATGAAAATAATTCATTCAATTATAAACTTGTTTAATTTGCACCAAAATGATTACATCAATTATTAAAAACTATAAAAAATACAAAACAGAAAAAAAATTCCCAATTAATTAAATGAATCAAGTAGATGATTGAATGAATTAAAAATGTCTACAGGAAATAAAATCATACCAAAATTTATTTTTATTTTATTTTTTCTTGAATATATTTATTAAATTTTGCTGCAAAATTAAACAGCTGAGTTAATTGAAAAAATACGGTAATAATTTATTCTGTGTATACACTAATTCCTTATTACAATGAAAACTTGTATAGAGCTGGACAAAATAATACTTAATAAGAAACTGTTCACCATAAATCATCATTTAATAATATTTTCGCCATATCATGGCCATCCAGTTGTCTTTCCGAAAATTACTCTTAACCCCAAACAGTTTTATATCATCAGGTTTAAATCAATCAAGGTATGTACAATAATTCTTCAAGCCAAGGTCTTTAACATTTTTACCCAAAATCATCTAAATGTAGTAAATTTTTAAGAAAATTCAAACGTATGTAATAAAATAACATTATATTTCAAATTAAAAGTAAGTTATTGGTATATAATTTGCCAATGCAATTAACTTATATTATCTATGAGAAACATTACATAGTGTCTACGTTAGACAATTTTTTTTTATCAAGACAAACATCAAAATTAGCACGAAATGCTAACCTTTTAATTTAATGAAATTATATGAATCAAAAATGCCATTTTCCAGGCCCAAAACTTCCAAACTAGTAACACTAAGGAGTGCGATCGAAAAAATCTTAACACCCGTTTTGCCTCACAACTTTTTTCGGAAGCAAAATTTTAATTTTTTTTTTATTTAGTTTTCTTTGAAAAAGTTGTCAGTTATTATTTTTAATGACAACTATGTTGATTTGTTGAAAGTTTGATCAAAATGAGTGACGAAAAAGATGTACGTGCTATAAGGTACTGAAAAATTTCAAAAAAAATGAAATTGAAAAAAGATTCGGCTGTGCCGAATCTTTGATACCCTTCACCATATTACCATCTTACTATCTTATCGACATCATATTACCATGTTACCGACAATTAATAAAATTTTCGCCTTAACGTATGCTTGCATATTTTCTAAATCTAAATTTTTTTCAAACTACGAAAATTTGAATATGAAAAAAAAAAAAACAATCATAACAGGCTTTGCTTTTAAAAAAGAAACAACAACAATTCCATATATATTTATTTTTGTATGTACAAACTGACTGAATACACAAAGAACAACAACAACACTGTTATTCATTATATTACTGCTGTTGCTAACTAAACTACTTGTCTATACAAAAAGCAAAAAACGTCACTAATAGTCATTACAATGCTTAATATACATGTTTGTGTATGTATTTATGTATATTCTTAACAGATATGTTTTAGTTTTTAAAAATAAACAACTACAATTCCATATCTATTTATTTTTGTACAGACTGCATATACAAAGAACAACAACAACAACACTGTTATTCATCATAGTACTGCTGTTGATAACTACACTACTTGTCTATACAAAAAACAAAAAACGTCACTAATAGTCATTACAATGCTTAATATACATGTTTGTTGGTGTATTTATATTCTTAACAGATTTGTTTTTGGGCCATAACTCTGTTGATTATGAACGAATTTGGTTTATTAAAAAAACCGAAATTTTATAAAAATATTTATGACTGATCTATAAATCTGTAGCTTGAACAAGGGCTTCAAAAATAAAAAATTCGTTTTCCCCGATATCTCAGTTATTACTGAATCGATTTATTTCATTTTTTCAGAACAAAAATTCAGAAAATAATTTACGAGCCCCCTTTAAAAATTCGAAGTCCCTGGTATATGCAGAGGCTTTAGAAACTAAAAAACCGGTTCTAAAAACCGGTTTTTAAAGCATATCTCCACCATTTATAAACCGATCTTCCTGATTCAAAAAACTGAAATTTTATAAAAATATTTGTGACCGATCTGTATAAAAATAAAAATCTATAGCTTAAACCAAGGCTTCAAAAAATAAAAAATGCGTTTTGTCCGATATCTCAGTTATTACTGAACCGATTTATTTCATTATTTCAGAACAAAAATTCAGAAAAAGATGTCCGAGAATTCTTTGTAAAAGCGAAGTCCGTAGTGTATACAGAGGCTTCAGAAACTGGAAAACCGGTTCAAAAAACCGGTTTTTTGAACATATCTCCGCATTGTATGAACCTATCTTGCTGAATTCCAATAGCAAAATTCTCGAAAGCATTTCCGATCGTTTGATATATATATTATATATGTCAGTTATCGGTGGGCTTCATAAACGCCATTTCAACCGACACACGGACGGACGGACGGACGGACGGACATTGTCCAATCGTCATCGCTTCTTACAAGGATTCCGAAAATATAAACTTTTTTGCTCTCCGACGAAAATTGTGGAAATTACAAACGGAATGACAAACTTATATATACCCTTTACACCTGTGGTGAAGGGTATAAAAAAAAAACCAAATTGGTCCTACAAACAGTGTTATCACTGCATAGTGATATAAAAAACCGCGTATTATTTATAAATGAACTGAAACTGTTAGCAACTAAAAATAATAATTATGTTTATGATCAGCTTTTTATATCATCATATTCCTTTAAGACTGAATTGAAAAAATAAAAAAAGATTCGATGAAAACTTATAACTTTATTTATATATTTACATTCCTCATAGCAATCCCTCAGGGGAACGTGTTTTTTTTACTTAATAGTCAATAATAAAAAATAATTTGTCTAACAGACTTAAATCAGTTCTTGTGGATCCATATGTTCCGTCCTAAATTTGTCCGAGGTGGATTTGAAAGACTGGAGTACGAGTGAAGAATTCGTACAGAAGTTTAATTAATTAGAGAATTGAATGTCAACTACTTTTGTGAATAAATCTTTATTTTTGCAATAATAAAAACTGTTGTAAAATAATTATAAATTATTTTGTTATTAATAAAACTGAATTTTTAGTTTTTTTTTGTTAAATACTAAATTTGTTGTTTTTGTTGTTATCAAATAAGCAAAATTTAAGGATTTTTTTTTTTTTTTTGGTTTTAAAGCAGCCCCTTTTTTTTCAAAAAATCCCCTTTTTTGGCGACTTTTTATTATAAAATCCCCTTTTTTGGACACTTTTTTAAAATTCTCAACGGTAACGCTGCCTACAAATAATTGGCAAAAGAATTAAATATCTGCTGTCAAACTGATTCCAAGGTTATTAAACAGTATCAGTGGAATTCGACCATTGATAGGAAATATGTTTCGGGAAGAAAAAAGGTCCACATGATACAGGGAAGGCCAAGAAAATTGAAAGCATATTGAAAAGAACTCCAAACACATCTGGTAGAAAAGCAGCCCGATTAGCTTAGTGCTCAGACTATTTGGTGCAAAAGGTTAAAGCTAATGCGGAGTTGAGTACATATAAATTCCAAAAAGTTCCAGACTGGAATGCTGCAAAAAATTTTGAAGCCAAGAATAGGCCACGAAAATTAAAATCAAATTTCATACAAAAATACTCATGTTGTATAAAGAACGACGAAACTTATGTACTGGCAGATTTTTCGCAGCTTCTGGGTCAACATTTTTATATTGCTGATGCTCGATGATATGTTGAAGATAAGTTTAGGACGAAAAAACTGACGAAATTTTCTAAAGAATTCCTGGTTTGGCAAGATTTATGCAGTTGCTGCAAAAGAATCAAGTCATTTGTTAGAGTGGGCTCTATAAATATCGAAAAATACTTTAAATGATGCTTGCAAAAAAATCTTTTTCCTTTCATAAGAGAGCACAATGTGTCCAGATATCTTTGGCCCGATTTGGGATCATTTTATTAAGTAAGAAAGCTGTGAAGTGGTACCAAAACAATAACATAGTTAGAGGTCAATCCTCTAAATTGTTCGGAGCTAAGACCAGTGAAGAGATATTGGGCTTTTGTGAAAAGAAAATCGAAGAGGACAAAAGAGGTGTCCCAAAATATCAAAGATTTTTAAAGGAGATAGGCTCACTGTTCCAAAAAATTTACTGAAACAACTACCAAATCGCTAATGGAAGGGTTACCAAAAAAGGTTTACGAGTTCATAAGTAGTGGTTAGAAGTATGAAAGTTATATTTTTCTGTGATCTGTAGTATAATGTCAATTAAATAAAAACAAGTGCGAATGTTATGATCGGCCCGGCCGAATCTATATACCCACCATCAACTTTTTCTAATTTTACGTTATATGGGAGGGGGTGGTAAAGTGGGCGGATCACGCCCATTTTTTGTTTCCGCGTTTGCATTGGTCCTTGAACTATTTGAACACAATTTCGTTGATTTTCACCTTATATGGGAGGTGGGCGGTATTTTTTGTTTCTTTCCGAGTTTATATCGACCCCCGAACTATACGTACAAAATTTCGTTGTCTTACATGCTTTTATTGAAGAAATATCAGCAGAAAAGTACGAAACAGACACCCTGTGTTTCTAGTTTTTAGCCCATAACTTTTTTGTTTAATAACCGATTTTGCCCATTTTCAATACAAAACAAACGTTATATAAGATATTTGTGCCAAATTTCGTCTCCCTACGTTGCCCCGTTCGAGCCCTATCCTGCTTTCAACAGACAGACAGACGGCAGACGGACGGACATAGCTAGATCGACTCAGAATCTAACCAGGACCCAGAAAATATATACTTTGTGGGGTCTTAGATGATTCATTTGACATGTTACACAAGGAATGACAAAATCAGTATACCCCCATCTTTTTGATGGTGGGTATTAAAACAATCAGAACTCTAGGATCAACTATTTCCAAATTATTGAACTTTATATATGTTAAGATTTTTTCGATCGCACTCCTTACTTACAATAGTAATAAAAATTTATTTTAGAGCCACTTATAATACATTTCTCTAATTCGTTTATTATATAACCTATAAGGAGCATAAAACCTCAATAAATTCCTTAAACATATTTATCTCTCTTTTTCGCCAACACATTTACTTCTCTCTAAGGGTATGTTAAATCCATCGCCATTTACCCTCCTTATTCTTATCGATAAGGGCTGTTAAATTGTTCTTTGCCAGAGCATGAGGTTAAACACAGTTCTTAGCCAGAAAATATGTAGGATCTTACGAACACAGCAGCTCACGAGCACCATTCCATGTTTCATCACCATTTAAATTTTATATTTGCATTGAAGATCCAAATTGATTTTAGACGACCAAATGTTGGACGGGCTTTCTGTAAGCGGTTATAAATATCCTCGTCCGAGCCTACGTTTGCAGATAGAATACTTCCAAAGTAGCAGAATTGACGAACATCCTCAATTCTATTTGTGCCAATTACAAATAATTCCTGGTACGTCGCATTTATATGGATAGTTTTTGTCTTCTTTGATAATAAGCTGTGAGCCGATTCTTTGATAATAAGCTGTGAGCCAAGTGGCAGATATCATCAATCAAGATCACCCTTGCAGTCTCCGTACTATCACCCTGCCGTCATCCAGGGCTCTTCCAAGAATCTTGTTCAGAACAAAATCTTGTCCGTTTATTACTCTGAGAATTAAATTACAGATCATGATCCAAATTAATTATATTTCAAACTTTTTAAGTAACAGAAGATCAAAGTATTTTTCAAAGTCTCATCATTTAACATTTTATGTGTTTCTGATCAACCTATTTGTGTTTATTTCTGACTTAATTTCTACCCAACAGGCGACTTTGGAGTTCTTGTTCTATAATATTAAAATCGACCAAATGACATTGTATTATCCTCAAAATTATTTATATTCTGAAAAGGACTATTTAAATATTACCCCAACCACTTATGGTAGAGTAGGGTATAAAAAGTTTGTCCATTCTTTTACAATTTCAAAATAGTTTCTAGCATAAAATCAATAATTTTCCCTACACTTATACTTATATTGAATAAATTTACTTCAAATACCAACTTCTTAAAAAAAAAAAAAAAATATTTATCTACTCTTAATCTCTTTAAAAGCGTATACATGAAAATAAAAAAACTAAAATAAATATTCAACTACTTAAACCATGTCAGTTAACGAAATGTACAAATAAGTGCACTTTACAAAAATATATTATATTTTGCCCTGCATTAAAATAATTTAGCAACCCATTTTTTAACATTTATTACTTGGGTTTGGTTTTATGTTCAAGCTGTTGCAAAGTAATTTAAACATGGTACAACAGTATGAAAAAAATGGCTATAATATATGTATGTATTTTTAAACGTAAGGGGGTAATAACGTAAGATTTTCTCATATTATAGCAGTATTTATACAAACACAGTAACTGAAAAAAAAAAAACGGTGAAACAAATAAAACAATGATAAGTTTTTTTTCACAAGCTTACACCCTCTAGTATATAAATAAACTGTTCTTTTATTCTATTATTTTTTTATTTTTTCAAATTTTTTAACAGTATTACTCTATAGTTTTATTTGTTGTTGCAGTTTATTTGTTATACGGATATGATGAATAATTTATGGCTAACACCACTAACCAAAACACCCCATTATAAAAAACTATTTTCCTTTAGTTTTATTCTAAAAAAAAAAAAAAGCAAAAGCGAAAAAAATTGCAGTTTCCAAAAAAAGAAAACAAATAGTAGAAATAAGCAACTAAAATAGTTGTAGTAAAATACCACACCAGCATTAAAAGAAAAAGCTAGCAGGAGTAGCAACAGCATAAACAGCATGCAATTTTGTGGCCAACCACTTTTGAGAGATGTAGAAATAAAAAAACTAACAGGAAAAGGAACTACAAAAAAAAAAAAAAAAAAAAAAATGCATGAAATAAAAAATAAAAATAAAACGGGGCGAACTACTTCCGGAATTTAAATTTTTTTAAGGTTTCGTTGTTCTTACTGCAACATAGTAATAACACAGCTAGAGGCGTTTATAAAACCAACATTTAAAGCAATTGCCATAGTCTGGTTGAAAAAAAAGTTATAGAAAAAAATAATAAAAAATCCACTAACCCGCTAAAAGCAAAGAAACCACAAAAATAGGGAAGACACTGTGATTATGGGGAAGTTATCCATAGAACATAATGAATAATTTGTTGAAACAAACTTAAAACTAATCAGTATCGAACAAAAAAAAAAAAAAAAAAAAAAATAATAAAATCGTCATGTATAAAAATGAGTATTGCTGCTTTATTTAAGGAGTGAGATCGAAAAAATCTTAACACATGTTTTGCCTCTTAACTTTCTTCGGAAGCTATATTTAATTTTTTTTATCTAGTTATTTTTTGAAAAATATATCAGTTATTATCCTGCGGGAAATTTGTGGCAATTGCACTAATGGACTAGTCCCTCAGTACTGGTTACGTACTAATTGACACCTAACTCATCACCAAAGTTCCAGTTGAGAACCAGTTGACACCACCATACTCAGTTGAGAGTTAATTTCCAACAGACATGTTAAGTGCGCAGTTAGCAACTCGCGCGAAATAACAATCTGTGGCTGAGTGGTTAGAGATGAAGACTATAAAACGTAAGAAACGTTATAAGAATGTGGGTTCGATTCGGGGTGCTGCCTCTGATGCTAACGGAAAAGTATAAAATAAAAATAAATAGAATTTAATAAAAATAAATTAAAATAAAAAAATGTAAAAAAGATTTTAAAAAGTAAATATTTTTCTTAAAATTTGTATTATATTGTGCCCGTCTCAAAGGGCTAATGTGACCTGTCTTAAGGGGCTAATTAGCCACCTCCAATGACAATTCCATGTAAAAGTGACAGGTTCCTCCCATATAAAGTTTCGGAACTGGAACCGGTCACTAGCCCTAAGAACCTGTCACGTGACTAGTTTTGAACCGATTCTTTTCCTCTAGGGTATTTTTAATGAGTTTTTGAACATTAAAAAATAAAAAATTGGTCCTACAAAAAAAGGAATTAAAGGTCTGCCGTCAAACTTTTTCCAATGCTATTAATCAGTATCAGGAGAATTTTACCATTGAGAGGAAACCTTGCTCGGGAAGAAAAAATGTCCTTACGATATTGGGAAGGACAAGGAAATTGAAAGCATATTGAAAAGACCTTCAAAAACATCTGGTAGATAATCATCCGTTTAGCTCAATGTTCTGATTAGTAAAAGTAAAATCCAATGCAGGCTTGAAAACATACAACCCCAAAAAGTTCTGGACAGGAATGTTGCAAAAAATTTAGAAGCCAAGAGTAGGGTACGAAAAAAAAAATCAAATTTAATACAAAAATACTCATGTTGTATAATGGATGGCGAAACGTATGTAAGGACTGCGCACGAAAAAATCCGTGCATGCAAATCTGCTTATAGAAACTAAGCCAATGGGCGAATTTTTTTAAAGTGATATTTTTATTAATGACTGTTATGTTCAAGTTCTAAACATAAAAGAATAAATTCGTTCCTGTTGGTTTTCAAGGAAATATCTGATATTTTCCGGAATTATTCAAATTAAAGGTTTTTTTGTGTTTTGGTCACTTTTTTGCTCGAATAAGTCCACTTATTTTTAGACTCCGTTTCATTTATGCTGAGCTTTTAATGTCCTTTAAATTATTTTTTTCTAGAGTCCAATATCTTTCAATTACATGGAGTTGCGGTCAATTTGATGGATTAGCCTCTATCGGTACAAACTTTTACAATTTCTTTGTTACAACTTCATTGTTTTGTTGTTGTAATGAGAAGAAGCGGGAACAGTCCAGAAAACAGGGGATACATTGAATTTTATTAGGAAAGGGAGAAGTCATTTTCAAAGGCACTCATTTACGTATATTTCTGTGTTAATGCAACCATTTTTTAAGAATGGAGTGCTTCATTCCTGCATGTGCATAAGACTTCCCAAATAAAAAACTTTCTTGGGAATTCTGATTTCTTGGATACACGAAATTTTTCAGCCATAATCACTCTACCATCCGCGAAGTTGATGAAAGTTGAAAAAAGTCACCCTGTACGAACGTTTCATCGTCTGCTATACAGAAACAAAATTTCTGAAAAAATTTCTTACTTTATAAGTCTTCATTTAAAATTTTCTGATAAAGATTCAAAACAATTAACTTTTTGTGACACTTTTCTTTCTGAGATGAGGTGAATTTCTCTCAAAATCCTTTCTATTTTGCCTGAGTCCTACAGCCAGAAGATATTATTTATCTTCCATTATCAGGTTACCATTCAGTGATCATGACTTCTTTGTATAATATTATGACCTAAGAAACTGTATTCTTCAGCACAATAGCCTTCCTTGCAATTATTTTATATGACCAATGTAAGATTTCATGAAAAATTTGAATTATGTGTTTATGTATTTTTTGTTAAACTTCCATATTAAGAAAAGCCAATTTTGCTATTACCATGAAACTTAGCACATGGCAAGTGAGCATAATGGCAAATACAAAATAGTTAACAGAATTATTAATTTTTCACCACATCACAAGTTAAAAGCCCAAAAGCATGCACGGATTTTTTCGTGCGCAGCCCTTACTAGCAGATTTTTTGCAGCTTCCGGGTCAAAGTTTTTATATTGCTAATGCTCGAGGAAATGTTAAAGATAAGCTTAAACCCCCAAAGGAGACAAAATTTACTAAAATTGTTTGGCAATTGTGGCAAAAGAAGCAAGTCATTTGTTACAGTGGCTTCTATAAATATCGAAATATATATCAAATAATGTTTGAAAGAAAGGCTTCTTCCTTTCATAAGAGAGCACAATGTCTCCACATATTTGGCATCATGTCACTATGATAAGAAAGCTCTGGAGTGGTACCAAAACAATAACATAGTTTTTGTACCAAGAGAGGTTAAACTTCCAAATTTTCCGGAGTTAAGACCAATGGAGAGATATTTGACTCTTGTGAAAAGAGACTTGAATACCATTAAAAAAGGTGTCCCAAAATATCGAAGATTCAGTTGTTTCAGTCCAAAAAAGTGACTGAAACAACTATCAAATCTCTAATGGAAAGGTTACCAAAAAAGCTCCACGAGTTCATAAGTATTATTAGAACTATAAAGTTATATTTGTCTATATTCTGTAATATAATATCAATTAAAAAAAAAAATCAAAATTCTAAGATCAACCGTTTCCATAATATTGAATTTTAAATATGTTAAGATTTTATCGATTTCACTCCTTAATCCAGGAATAATTCAAATTGTTCTAGTATTTTTTCTTAATTTATATTCAGAGAAAAATGTTTGCTATATAACGACTTACCATTCTTTCTATTCAATTAAATTGCAATCTAAAATGACAAGAAAATAAAATTATTATATTAATATTGTTATATTTTTTGCTAAATTTTTATCATAATATTTTTAATAAATTATAATTATGGCAAATTCAATGCCAAATATAAATAAAAATATATATAAAATATTCCTTTTAAATAATTTTATTTCAAAGAGAAATCCTTCCCTCTTCCTTACAAGAATACTCTTTTAGAAATGTAAAACACGTAAAATAAAACTAACAATAACACCATTATTATCAGCGTTATTATACTATCTGGAGGATTTTATTTTTTTTTTAATTATTTTGCTCACTAATTTCCCAACAGCAGACCAAACGTTCAACCATCATATACAGAGTTAAAGAAATTCCTCAAAAATAAAGTGAAAAATATACATAATAAAAGGGAACTACACAAGAAATATTATGGACATCAAAGAAAAAGAACTTAGCGCTTTGAAATTAAATGGCAAAAAATAAAAAAAACTCAACAAAGTCTTAAAGTCAAGGCGAAATTCAAAATATAAGAAACAAAGAACTAAACACAGTGGGGAAGAAAATAAAAAAAAAAAAAAAATCACTTTTTCGACCTTAAAAAAAAGAACCCCTACCGCACAATAGAGGTGTTTCCAGTTTGCATTTGCGGTTAGTTTGATGTTGCTGGATATTTTTTTTTTAGATTTTGAACGTAATTTAAATCTCTTTCTTTTTTTCAAGTCTCTAAAAGTCAAGAAGATGGTAAAAAAAAGAACAAAGGTATGAATATAAAACTCAAGGTGATGAAACTGAATATTTTAATAATGACAAAGACTATGACAGAAAATTAAAGAGAAATGGTTGATGATTTAAAGTTATGCTTTTTTCTTTTGGACTATTTTTAAAGCAGATGACTTTTTATTGGTTTAATATTAATTTGTTTTAAAAGTCTGGGAGGATTTTTAACTCATCGTTAAACAAAAATTATATTTTAAATTTGCTATTTAAATTAATTTTTTTAAAATTTGCTATTTTCAGCTATTTTTATAAAATTTTCTAAATATGTTAATTCATAGTAAATTTTAAAAATATTCTAAAAAAAAAATAAAATTTTTAGTTTTTTTTTTTTAATTTTCTATTTAAGTAAATTTTACAAATTTCTTTAAAATTTTCATATTTTTATACCCAACATCAAAAAGATGGGGGGTATATTGATTTTGTCATTCCGTGTATAACATGTCAAAGGAATTATCTAAGACCCCACAAAATATATATTTTCTAGGTCCTGGTTAGATTCTGAGTCGATCTAGCTATGTCCGTCCGTCTGTCCGTCTGTTGAAAGCACGATAGGGAAAAACGTAGGGGGACGAAATTTGACACAAATGTTTGTCTTATATAAGGTTTGTTTGGGATTGAAAATGGGCAATCGGATAATAAACAAAAAAGTTATGGGCTAAAAACTAGAAACGCAGGGTGTCCGTTTTATACTTTTCTGTTGATATTTCTTCAACAAAAGCATGTACGACAACGAAATTTTGTACGTATAGTTCGGGGATCGATATAAACTCGGAAACTGAAAATGGGCGTGGTCCGCCTACTTTACCGCCCACCTCCCATATAAGGTGAGAATCAACGAAATTGTGTTCAAATAGTTCAAGGACCAATGTAAAATCGGAAGCAAAAAAAAAGGGCCTGGACCGTCCACTTTCCCGCCCCCTCCCATATAACGTAAAATTTGAAAAAGTTGATGGTGGGTATATAGATTCGGGCCGAATATAACATTCGGACTTGTTATTTAATAAAAAAAAATCCTTTTTCTTTAATAATTTTTAAAAATTTATAATTTTTAGTAAATTTGAAAATTTTTTTCTTAATATTTAGTTTTTATTCAATATTAAAATTTCTTAATTTTAGCAAATTTTAAAATATCCTATTTTTATTAAATTTAAAATATTTTATATTTAAAAAATAAAATAATTTAAAAAAATATTTAAAATTTCCTACTTTGACAAATTATAATTATATTAATTTTTTTTTTTTTTTTTTATAATATTTAAAAATTAAAAACTTTTTTATCTTTAAAGATACAAGTAATATAAGTAATATATTTTTATAGACTCTAAATTATTTAATAACATTCTTTAATTACAAAAATCAATATGTTTAGCACATTTCGAATCAGGGTCAAAACCACATCTTTTACTTCGTCAATTTGTTTACATTAAAAATGTATGCTGAATGCGGAACCAGAGAAGAATATATTGCGTAAATAATTCCAATAGATGAATCTTCACTATCTTTAAAAGATTGTGAATTTAGTATCAACTTACATCAGGACGAACCGAATACTATGTAGTGCTGGAATTAAGATAGAAATATCAAGAAATGTGAAAAGGTTTGACAAAAAAAAAACAGTTTTTTTTAATTATTTTCTTGGGCGGCTTTGAAATTAAATGGCTAGCTAATATGTTATATTGCCAGGGTATTACACAATAGAATTCCCTTCGAAATCTGCTGCCGATCTATATCTTCGTATAGAAGGTAAGAATTCCCGAATTCAGATCCTGAGTTTTATGGTCTCCACCAATACCAATCCTAAGTTTTATAGAATACGAACGCATGTGACAAAAGAGAAATCTCGTAGATTGCAAAGGTACAGTTAAGCGACGCTAAACCCTTTGCTAATGAGCTACTTTAAGACTCAATAAAACCATTACAATTATTCCATGTCCTCAAATTATAAAGGACTATAATTACCACATGGGTGGAGTTGAATTAATGAAAATCTAATGGAAAGTCGAAGTTAAAAATATAAAATATCTTTTGGATATAACAGTTTTTAATTACTGGCAATTATACAAAAGAATACATTAATATAAAACTAGATTAAAGCCCATGACACTGAATGTTTTTATATTAGAGAATGCTGGTACATTATTATCCTGCAATGCACAACAACCTCTCCAAAAAGAACGTCCACGTCTTGACGTTCTTCTTGGAGAGGTTTCTTAAGAAGAAATCATTAAAAATTTACTATTCATATTGTACGTCTGCAAGATACCAATTTGACAGAATTTATTACAAAATAAATAAATTTTTAAATTAAAAAAATACCAAATTGTTTTCATAAATATCATACTTATTGAATTTTTGTTAGTTATAAATTAAAATATATTTATTTCTAATATTTTTGTTTCATTTTGTAGTATAACAATTTATAAAACTACTTTTTATTTTTAACAATTTTTCTTCACAATTTCTGTTAAGGGTGATGACTACCCAGTGTACCTTTAAAGATACAACCACTTTTTCTTCTTAACTTCTTAATTTTTTTTTTTTTTAGAAAATTGAAAACGTATTTATAAATTATTCAATATTTAAGGGTTAAATAAATTTTTTTAACAAATTTTTGTAGATTCCATTTTTAATAAATTTTAATTTGCTGTTTATACACTGCCGCTCATCTGAATACGATATAAATGTTAATCAGATTTTCCGGTTTTCCTCTCAAAATTCTTAAGAGTATTTAAAGTTTTTACAGTTTCAGTTTGATGTTAACATTAATGTCCTTTATTTAGATTAAACAAAGCATTTTAAAAGATTGCTTTTATAAATTTATTAAAGTTAATATAACTTTAAAAAAAAAAATAGTGATTTTTTTTTTAGCTCATCATAATATGACATTTTTCTATTTTATTTTATTTTGTAACAAAGTTACAACTGAAAGATATGTTTTTAATGATTTTAATAAAAATTAAACTAGTTTGTTTTGAATTCCTACAAAATGGGAAGAAAAAAAGCGTTGTCCAAAATTAGCCTATAAGGAATGTGGACTAAATATTAGCCAAATAGCAAACAAAATTGGTCAAATTTGTTGTGTGGTCAGTACATACTTTTAGTAAATGCAAATTTCTTATTTTTTTTTTTTTTTTTTGCAAATTTAATGTAAAAAATGTTTTCTTTTTAAAGTTTATTAATTTAGTAAATTTTTAAAAAATTTACTAAAATTGTAAATTTAATTTATAATTAGTACTTTTAGTAAATTTTTCAAAAACTACTATTTTTGTAGATCTTTCAAACGTTTTTCAAAAATTAACTACTTTTAGTAAATTTTTCAAACATTTAACTACTTTCAGTATTTTTTTTTTTTAATATTTTACTACTTTGAGTAATTTTTTAGAAAGTTCACTATCTTTAGTAAACTTTTAGAAAATTCACTATTTTTAGTAAATTTTCTAGTTATTTAACTATTTTTTTTGTACATTTTTCAAAAGTTCACTTTTTTTTAATAAATTTTTAAGTATTCCTCATTGTCATGAATTTTAATAAATTCTAAACATATTTTATATTCCTAATAATTAAAGATTTCCTAATTTTAATTAATTTTTATAAATTATAATTTTATAAATTAATTTTTTCTTAAAATCATTAGTTTATTTCATAAGCTTTTTCTGATCTGTAATAAAGTCATTCCAATGACACTTAAATGATATTAACTTACAAATTATCAAAATGATAAATTTTCTCAATGATTTATTCACAAAATAAAATTTCCTGTATTCCTGTGAGTGAGGTAATTTATTAACTTCAATTTAACAATTTTCAACACCTTTCCTTCTACCTCTAACTAATTTACTATATACATAGTTTGTAGCAAACAAATTTAATTCATTAAATATTATCACCATCATTATTTCCAAAAATTGTACAGTAATTTATTATTATTTCATTTCACCCCTTTTACTTTCTTACTGGTAGCCACTTTAAGCCACAAAATTTAAAACCAACCAACAACCGGCAACCACTGTAACTTAATGCTTAATTAAATTTATTTAAATGTCATGTTTTACTAACTTAATTTACCGAATTAATAATTATTCATGACAACCAATACAAAAGAAAGAAAAATAACAAAATGAAAATAAAGAAAAACTAAAAACAAAGACAATTTATTTAAATTCTCTTAACATAAGAGTTATTATGTGGTCTTTCATTGTTAAGTCTCTGTTTCTTTTTCTATTTATTGGTATGAGTACAGCAAATACTGTTGATGCTGATAATAATGATGATGAGGAGTATTTAAAATAGAGTACAATTTATATCAAGAAAATAGAGAAAAATAAAAAAAAAAAAAAAAACAAAATGAAGAAGAGATAGCAGGAAATCATTGAAACCATCCAGATACTATAACAATTGGTTTCCGTTTAAAAATGTCTGAATGCAATTGCCGGTAATCAAGCATTGTCTAGTAGCCCAGCAATTTGCTTATAAACGTGATTGTATAGCATATATACAGGCGCTTTAACATTAGTGTATATGTGTAAGAGATTTTTTATTGGTATTGAATATGTTTTTATAAATTTGTGGTAAATGTTAGCAATTTATCCAACACGTACAAATTGTTACAATTTTATATACATAGAATTAGTTAAGATATCGTTATCGAAAGGAAATCATTGTTAAGTAAGAAACCATTTTTCCTGTAGCTTATTAAATATTTTAATTGTGCTTAATGAACTTGAGTGATTTATAGAAAAATCTAGAAAATAAGTATATATAAGAGTAATACTCGTATTATTACTATAAGGAATTTTCAATGCTGAAGACTAAATCATAAGAATTAACTTGGAAAAAAATTGATAATATATTTTCCAGAGACCGGATTTTAATACTAAAAAAACAATTTTTTTTTATTTATTTCAATCGAATAACAATCTTTATTGTTCAAAAAATTATAAAAATCCATCATGATTTTTTTATTTTCATCAATATTTTAATTTTTTTCATCATGATGGAAATAAAAATATAAATATCTTTTGTGATATTTATTTCAAAAATTATTTTGAACTTTTTTCATCGGATGGAAAAAATTCTAAACAACAATTTTATTTGAATAAAAAAAAAATATTTTGAAAACAAAATAAAAGTATGAATAAAAAAACAATCATTTGAAATTTTTTTCGATATTTATCGTTTAAGATATTTATTTTTTTCATCATTGATGATATTTATTTTAAAAATAAAAATCCCTCACATATTTTTTTCAACAAATGAAAAAACATTTTGAACATTAAAGATATTTATTTTGATTGAAAAATAAAAATAAAACGTTTTCGGGTGCTTGATATTTTCTATAAAAAGCACAAAAGTACATAACAGTATTTTTACATAGATTTCCAAAAAAAATTTAACTCAAAATATATATTCAAAAGGATATTTTCTTAAAATATTGTGCTGTGACATTTAAACAAAAAATCTTGTTATATTGCTGAGATGCTTAGCTTTAATTTGACAAATGTATTGAGGTGATATAATCTTTGTAATTATTTTATATTTTTTTAAATTTTGTATCTTTCAAAATTTGAATCTATTTGAGATAAAAATTTACAAGTTGAACAAAAACTCAGTATGTAGTTGTACTATATGTGGAGTCGCAGAACAATGGGTTGAATTCTTCCAGAAAAAACTTTAATAGGATAATTTTTTAACTTTTTTTTTTTTAAATTTACTTTTTGCAGAAATAATCGCACTTTTTCATACTTTTTTTTCTGTATTCTAAAAAAAAAAAAAAAAATATTACAATAATGAACTTGAGCCTGAATAAAAATTCAAAAATAATTAATTTTTTTTTTTAATTTTAAGAGGTATATTTTTATTATGAACAAAAATTGTTGTTAGTTATTTTGGTTAACAATTCTTCGAACAGTATTTTTATTATTTATATTTCCTTCAAAATACAAAGAATTTTTAAATTTTTCCAATTTTTTTTTTTTTTTTTTAACAAAACGTATTTTTTACATTTAAAAGTCCTTTAGTCCCATACATCCTTAGAATGTTTTGATATCATTCAATGCATTTCATGGAAGGGATAACGCTTCTTACTATTTCAAGATTTAAACTGCTTTGTAAAGGTATGAAAAAATTAATTCTCAATTTTCCAGCAAATTCAAATATTGAAAAAAGTACGTTTTGATCTGCGACTCCTCATATATTAATGTTGTGGGGTGTCATCAATATTTTTTCGATATACTACAATATACGATCCAAAATTATTGATTATTAGAATTAAGAAAGGTATTTGAAATACATTTACAGCAGATGTACCCAATTTGCAAATTTCCTGACTAGCGAGGTTAGACTTAAAATACTGCTTACGCAACGCTGCTTCACACGTACACTATAAACTACTTCGTTCGACTGTTGCTCTCTCATTAATTTCAAAGCAAATCAAGTCAAGTTTTTTGCTGCTTCACACACACAAGCGCAAATGTATAGTAGTGTATGTGAGCATCACTGAATTAGAGAAATCACTTTTTGTCTACTACGAAAAATGAAATTATTATGTGCAAGTATTTATTTTTTTCTATCACTTATGCGCATTTGGATACCTTTTTAACACTGGAATTTATTGTATGGCATGTAAAGGCTTTAATAAATTTAGTTATGTGAATTCGATATAGAGAAGTATCGACACAGAGAAAGTGTCTATTCAAAATATGCATAAAAAAATATTAAATCTCTCAAAACTTATACATTTTTAGGGAAATTTAGCTGTCTATTAGTACACTCAAAAAAGTTCTACATTTACTGTCTGTAGTTTATTTAAAAAGCTTTCATTTATGTTAAAAATTTAAGAAAATTTCGTTATTTCACATAGAAAATTTTCTTTTGACTTTTTATACAAGTTGTTTAAAAAAGAAGGTATCAAAAAAAAGTATTTTTAGTTACATTTAATATTTTCAGTAATTTTCTCATTCCAAGCCAAAATATAAATATACAACTATAAATATATATTCAAAGGCATTAATGTCAAAAAATATTGATAAAATTAAATTATAAAAAATGAAAAAATAAAAGGAATATATTGTAAAGATTATGTTCCTTTACAGTAGATGTTGCTTGGCGAGTGATGTTACTCAGCTGTAGGAAAATTGGCAGAAAATTCTTTACCTTATTTTAATAAAGTGGTATGTTCTGAATCCAAAAACGTTATATTAAGTCTTAACTAACTTTAAAATTTCATATATTTTATCAGATTCAACAGAAATCAGTTAAAGAGGCAGTATTAAGTCAACGATATATACCCCGGACAAGAATTGCAGTTATAATGTTATAAAATGTAAAAGTTATATGTATTACAATGTATTTAATTATCTAAAAGATGAAAATAAATGAAAGAAATGAAAAAAAAGCAGTAGTTTTTAATAAATTATTAGGTAATTTTTTATAATTTAAACCAAATGAAAAAAAAAACAGTAGATATTATAATTTGGTATGTTAAATAATGAAAGTAAAAATAACAGAAAAATCAGTTATTTTTAATGTTTTTGTTAGTTAAAAAATCAACATTCAAAAATAATTGAAATTTTCGTTTGTTTCAAATGAAATGTAAGTAGTCCGTTTTCTAAATAAAATAATATTTGTTTTTACTGATTTTTCTGTTAAATTTACTTATATAATTTTTTGAGTGTAGTTGAAGTATTTGAGGCACAAAGAGATGGTTGTAAATAAACCAATAAACATCAATTTTAGCCACCATTTAATATACAAAATACTCAATTAAATTCTACAATGCAAACAGTGTTGCCAGTTTAGCCTTTTTAAGGCTAAATCTAGCCTTTTTATTTTGCTTTTAGCCTCAAAATTTTCGTTTTAGATTCTAGCTTTTTTGTTAGCCTTTTTTATTCTTAACATTGCCCTTAAAAGGATAAAAATTTACAAATTTTATTTGTACAGAATCATCAATTTAAGCACTTTTGTGTATTAATTCGCAGAAAAATATGGAAATTATTTATATATAATAAAAATTTTCGACTGCGGCGCTTCATTCTAGAAAAATATTACAATTATTTTTTGACAAACTTTATTACCCATAGAAACTAATTACAGTTTATTTTATTTTATTTACAAATTTACTAAAATATCTTTCAGAAATACCAAAATCTAATGAGGAAAAAAAAAATAATGCTTTTTTAAATAAAACAATATGTTAGCTTTTTCTGGCTTTATTTTTTGCGCCATTTAGCCTTTTCTGACCTTTTTTGAAGTCCAATTTAGCTTCTTTTTTTTCCTGGTCCTGGCAACACTGAATGCAAATATCAAAAAGTTTTGTTCCTAAAAAAAAAGTTCTTAAAATTGCCCGGAGATCAGCTTAACTGAGAGACATTATTCACTAAAGTTGAGATTTAAATACAGGATCTCATTTTACAACCCTTTTTTGAATTTTACTTTGGAAATGAATCTATAATATCTAATCAGTTAGTCAGATTTAATTTAAAATTGACACAATTGTAAGAGACGTAGATATATTTAAAACGTTTGAATTTCATTTCTTACCCAAGTTATTTATATCTAAAAAACTCGAATTTTACATTTTGTCGAAAACCTGGTCTCATATTTATAACTTACACCACCATAGGTGTTTGTGCTGGTGTTTGTAACGAACAGAATCAATTTTTTTTTTAAGTATTCCATTCCATCAGAATGTGACTCTGAGTCGATTTAACGATGTCTATCCGTCGGTCTAGTCGGATGGCTGGCTGTCTGTGCATGTGAACTTTGTGAGCAAAGTACAGGTAGTAATTTTGAAAATATCTTGATGAAATTTGTCACTAACAATTATTTTGGGACAATGACGAAGTTATGGTTATGATCGGTTCATTATTACAAATGTCGTCCCGGAATAGAGGTTTAACAATCATAAAGTAATAGAGATTTTGAATAAGCATCAATCTTTGTGCCAAATTTCATCAAGATCGGTCCATAATTAACCAAAGCTTCCATATAAATTCCTTTTTCGAAAATCACTTTAAAGTGCATACATCCCATTAAAATAATAGTATCAATTTAATATTCTACGGAAATAAGTTTTGTTTATGTAGAAATCGCAGTCCAAATTTTATGAGGTTCGGTCCATAATTTATAATAGCTCCCTTATAAATCAACTTTCGGAAATTAACCTAAAACGCATAAATTCATATAAATGTTAGTATTAGTTTTAATAATCATAAGCAAACATTTTTTATTTGATGAAAAATAAAAGTGATCTTTATGGCTAAAATTTAAATAAATTAAATTTTTTTAGAATTTTGGAATTGTGGGATTCCAGCCTAGAAAAAAATTTTTTAAATGTAGGTTTCATTACATTTTTCATAAAATGGCTACCTTCATTTTATTTCTTAAAAAAAAAAAAAAAAAATACAAAAAAGTGAAGAATACG
The DNA here is from genome assembly GCA_951394005.1 of Protophormia terraenovae. NCBI lineage: Eukaryota > Metazoa > Arthropoda > Insecta > Diptera > Calliphoridae > Protophormia > Protophormia terraenovae. The sequence continues at coordinate 119,126,027 of OX596074.1, forward strand.
TACAAACAGCAGGCTTAAAGTACAAGTACTATAAAACACTAGATGTATTCAAAAGAGCATGAAAGGCAGAAAGAAATAACTGAAGCGACACACACAAACAAGTAGCGTGTAACACAAAAAATACTTAAATTATACAAGGATAATATAAAACGTTTGGAAAAAATAACACAAAAAAATAAAAATAAAAGTATGCAAATAAAAACATGAAATAAAAATAAAAATTAGAGCTAAAAATTAAAATCAGTTGCAATCTTAAACAATTTTATTAAAAAAAATACATATATATAAATATATGTATGTGGAAATTCGTAAAAACAGGTGTAAGTAATAAATTCATTGTCTGAAGCAGCGTTACCGTTGAGAATTTTTAAAAAGTCTCCAAAAAAGGGGATTTCAAAATAAAAAGTCGCCAAAAAAGGGGATTTTTTGGAAAAAAGGGGCCAACTGCTTTAAAACCTAAAAAAAACTCTTTAAAATTTTTTTTATTTGATAACAGAAAAAACAAAAAACTTTGTATTTTATAAAAAACTACAAAATTGAGTTTTATTAATAACAAAATAATTTATAATTTATAAGACGGAACGAATGAATCCACATGTTTTGACTTAAGTCTGTCAAACAATTTTTTATTACTGATAATTTAGTTAAAAAACAGCTTCCCCTGAGGGATTGCTATGAAGAATGTAAAAATATAAATTAAGATAAAAGTATTCAACGAATCTTTTTTATTTTTTCAATCGAGTCCAAAAAGATTCAGCATATGATATTATATATAGCTGTTCATAAACTTTATAATTACTTTTAGTTACTAACAGTTTCAGTTCATTTATAAGTGAACTTATAATACGCGTCTCTTTATATCACTATACTGTGAAATAATCTCAAAATAATGAATTTATTTGTTAAATTTAATATATAATGGGTCGATATATTTCAAACAACATAATTTCTCGCCATTTAGCACATAGTCTTAAAAAGTCGCCATTTAGTCGCCATTTCAAAAAGGGGCCAAAAAAGTGGCCAGGTGGTTGAAAAAGGGGCAAATGGCGACTAAAGTCGCCAAACGGTAACACTGGTCTGAAGCAGAAACGTTTCATTAAAAAAATGTTTCAGTGATTGAGTGATGAAGAATCCTATTGGTATTATTGTTATTATTTGGTATTAGCTACATACATAAATTTTATTTATTATTGTTTTTTTTATTAATTAAGTAGAATGTACAATTGTGGATGTATTTAGATAGAAGTGTACTAATTTTTCCATTAATGTTCATACTTTTCACACAGCCCTCGTTGTTCCATGTTAAAGAAAATCTCTTCTAAGAAAATCGCTCTTTTTCCTGCCTAGCCATACAAAACAAATATAAACAAACGAAATGCTTATTACAATTTAATGCACTTTTTTTTTTGATTGTTTGTGTTGTATGCGGGACAGAAAAGAGTAAGAATCAGTCTTTGTTTTTGTTTTCCTATTGCCAGCAATATGCAAAAATTAATTTTCAACAAACACTTAAAAAAAAAAAAGAAACGAAGGCCTTAAAAATAGTACTGTACTAGTGAGCTCATGTTTTTTTGTTTTATGAGTGAACATTGTACTTGTGAATGCAAAAATAATGGCTGTTTGGTTGGTTTAATAGTCAGCGTCATCATTATTATCGTCCTTTACACCATCATCAGCACAAACTGTAATCAGTATTGCAATCATCATTATGGCAGCAACTAAACCAAACTGAGTTTTGAAGGAAGTTTTAATGTCAGTAACGGTTGTGGTTTTTGTAGTGACCATGTATAGCAATCCTAGTTACAGAGTGTGTTAATAGAAAGTGTTAGGTTATGAAGTTCTAAGATATAGTTTAGAATTGAATATTGGAAACTAGTAGGAAAATATTTATATATTCTTCTAAAAAAAGTTTGCGAAATTCAAAGCTGAATTTACAGAAAAAGGTTATTTCAAATATAATCTTAAACATATTTTATTACTAAGTATTAAGTAATAACCACTATTATTTAAATAAGCTGTGTATGTTTTCAAATTAATTTAAACCTAATTACATTGCTACTATTCACGTCTAAAAGTGAAGGCGAACCCTTTATGTTTAAATTATTGACTTAATGGACACGTACTTTTCCAGTGTTTGAAAAATTTAAATATTGATTTAATAACCAAAAATTTAAAATTCAAATATTTGTATATTTCCTTGCAAATATTTAAAATGGTTAATGTAATGATTAGATAAGTTAAACAGATTAATTTTAATTAGGAATATCAATATGAAAAATAAATAAAACAGCATTAATACAGGAAAAGGCTAATTTTGCGACAAGAGATTTCTCAGTCAATTCGGATGCACCTAATTTGGAAGATTTATGTATATCAGGGGTTCTCATAAGATCTTGCTTCGCGACCCCTTTTTGACATTGTAATGAAAGTGTGACCCACTACAACTATGACTAGTTTTAAAATCAGATAAAATGTTAGGTAATAATAAAATAATTTAAAGACATAATATTAATAATTGCGAGATCATGGGATGTTTAATATAAAGAGACTTTTTCTAATATCATTCTCTGCATCAACAAAATAAAAAATCTTTGTTTTGATGGACAAAAGAGTGAAAAAAAAAAAAATATTTTTACATAAAATGTAAGTTGATAAAAATTAATCTAATAGTTTTAGAGCTTCGGAGCCAACAAGCGGATAAATTTTCCTATGTTTTAACTATTTAAAATTCTTTTATATCTATCAAAATTAAATTTAACACATGAGTTACTTTTTAACTCTTTTGAACTGAACCTGGTACTTTATCGATACTCATATTGAAAGGATTTTTCCGTTTTTAAATTATAAAGTTACTTAAGCAAATTTTCTTTGCATAGCCCGGAAGCGAATATGTTAGCATATGGTTCAAATTCGACAATGATTTATAAAAAGTCATTGTTGCCTTTATCAAGCATAATGTTTTCAATGGAAGGTTCCTTCATTAGTTTATTCTTAAAAGAATTCATTTTTGGAAAAAAACATTACGTTTATCTTAAATTTGGGGATGTTTTGTGAATCATGCTTTCATTGGAATGTTTATGTAAACTTCTACATAATATTTACATACATTAAAAATTTTGTGTTCAAGAATATTTTTCAGGATCTCTTCGCGACCCCCCACGAATGTCCGACCCCTTGTGGGTCGCGGATTCCCATTTGAGAACCGTTGATGTATATGGTGAAGATACATATACATCAACGGTACATAAAAAAATATAAATAAAGCGAGAGTAAAAGATATAGTCGGTCAAGCCCGACCATATGATACCCTACACCATTGTGTACTTTAGATTACCCATAAAATGTATGGATTTTACAAAAGTTTTAATTTTGCTTGCTCCACCGGCAGTTTCTAGTAGATGGGGCTAAAAAAATAATATGTGTGCAAAAATTGGGTCGATCGGTCGTAAACCGGCCAGTCGACTTTGACCTTTGTCCTAAAACAAGGCTTAAAAGTAACTAATATCTTTATTGCGCTATAACTCTTTAATTCAACATTTTCCCATAAAATACTATAAAAGCTTTTTTATTCAGAATAAAATGCAAAAATTTTTGACATATAATTTTTTAGCCTACTATGACTTGTTGTGATGTTATAAGCAATCAAAGTAAACATTTTTACATGAAAATTTTTTAAAAAAGCCCTGGTTTTAATATGGGCCTAGCCTGCTAGAAACGGTTTTTATTATTTTATAGAGCAGGATTTGTAGTTTTTATAAATCGATACGTTTTGTCACATTTGCTTAATATATTAGGGTAGATGGACCAAAATCTGAATTTGGGGTATCAATTTTTTACTTGTTACACAAATATTGGTACTAAATGTAGGGTGTAGCATAAAATTTTGAATCATTACAGATAGTATTTTTAAATTGCTATCGAATTAAACAGTCACTCGAAATTTAGGTGTTGCCGATTAACCAAAAATTATAAAAGTTGTCATGTTAATATTTTTACATATAAACAACTTTTTTATCTCTTTTACCTTAAAAATCAGTGAAATATATTAAAAATAGATAACAACAACCTGGAAATAAATAAAAATATATTTTTAAAAGAACTAGTAAATTAACTTATATAAGTTAAATTCATAGAATAACGGAATTCAGTTTTGTTTCGATTCCATCAGACATATTTTTTGTCTGTTGTTGTTTAGTTTCCTTTCATAAAGGAACAATTATGCAATTTATTTTATTATTTAACTCTATTGAGGGTACATGACATAATAAAGGTTAATTAAAAGTTAACCATTTTATTTCCGTAATGCATTGTCTTGAACACTTAAATTGTAATTTTTAATCTCAGTTTTAATGTATTTATCAAGAAGTATATACATGTTATTTAAATATTTACTTAAATACAAGGTTTTATAAACTAATTACTTCCATTCTACATTTAGAAATTCATCATCAACACTTGCTGTTTTAATTTTAAATTTTTACGAATAATAATGAAAATTGTTATTAATATTACACATAATTATTTACCTATTTTCGAGCTTTTGATAAAAAAAAGTTTTATTTTTTTAATATATTTCGCCGAATTTTAAGGCAGAAGGAATAAAAAAGTGGTTTATGTATCAAAATATTAACATGTCAACTTTTATAATTTTTGGTTAATCGGCAACACCTAAATTTCGAGTGACTATTTAATTTGATAGCAATATAAAAATACTCTTTGTAATGATTCAAAATTTCATGCTACACCCTACATTTAGTACCAATATTTGTGTAATAAGTAAAAAATTGATACACCAAATTCAGATATTGGTCCATCTACCCTAATATATTAAGTAAATGTGACAAAACGTATCGATTTATAAAAACTACAAATCCTGTTCTACAAAATAGTAAAAACCGTTTCCAGCAGGCTAAGCCCATATTAAAACCAGGGCTTTTTTAAAAAAAGTTCATGTAAAAATTTTTACTTTGATTGCTTATAACATCACAACAAGTCATAGTAGGCTAAAAAATTATTTGTCAAAAATTTCTGCATTTTATTCTGAATAAAAAAGCTTTTATAGTATTTTATCGGAAAATGTTGAATTAAAGAGTTATAGCGCAATAAAGATATTAGTTACTTTTAAGCATTGTTTTAGGACAAAGGTCAAAGTCGACTGGCCGGTTTACGACCGATCGACCCAATTTTTGCACACATATTATTTTTTTAGCCTCATCTACCAGAAACTGCCGGTGGAGCAAGTAAAATCAAAAATTTTGTATTCATGGGTAATCTAGTGTACATTATAATTCGGGGAGGGGTCTTAACTTGGAGTCAAATGTCGTCCGATACTCATAAGTTTAAATAAAACATACGAATACAGAATATTACGTTGATGCTGACATGTATATGAATTTATTCACTTTTGGTTGATTCCCGAAAAAGGGCCTTATATGGAAGCTATGGTAAATTATGGACCGATCTTTTAAAATTTGGCACTATCATTTATATTCATATAAAACTTATTTGTGTCGAATATTAACTTGATACTAACATTTTAATAGGATGTATGCCCGTTAAAGTGATTTTTTGAAAAGGGGTTTATATGGGAGCTATGGTTAATTATGGACCGATCTTTTTAAAAATCGGCACACTTATTTAGACTTATATGTTCCAAATTTTATTATTTATATTTATATTTAAGGGATTTATGATCGTTAAACCCTTTTCCGGGAGGACATTTGTATGGGGGCTAGGTGAAATAATGGACCGATCATACCAATTTCAATTGGACTAGAAGAAGCCTGTGTACCAAATTTCATTAATTTGGTTCAAAATTGCGACCTGTTGTTTGATTACAAGGTTTACATGGATGGACAGACGGACGGACAGACATCGTTAAATCGACTCAGAAAGTGATTCTAAGCCGATTGGTATAAATTAATGTCTTAAACCAATATTTTTTGGTGTTACAAACATCAGCACAAACGTATTATACCCTCCCCACCTATGTTGGTGTAGGGTATAAAAATTAAATTTGTGTTGTCGTGGTTGTTAAAATTCCACGAATATTGTGGTATAGTTTGTAAATGAAATATATTTAATAATTTGTGAATAAAATCTAAATACATTGATTTGAATGGAATATGTCTTTTTTTTATATACAATGAACTTATGCATTGATCATAAATGAATAAAAATTTGCATTTTTATAATTTAAGATAATGGAAATTTTGTACGAAATTTATTATTTATTTTTTTCAAAAAATAGGCTTAAAATCTCCATAACTGTTGAGCGTATTAAAATCTATGTGAATATAATTGAATACAATTTTAAATAAAATTTTTGAATATTTAATTGAACCAAATCAGATAAATCGTTTTCGAGATATGCTTATATATATGGTGTAATCTTTTTAATTTTACAAGTAGCGAATTATGGCGAGATCTAGAATCAATTCAAAAAAGTGATTTGTAGGCTTAGTACTTATTAATACAATTTATCCGAATTGACTAAGATATCCCGTGGCCCAGACATTTTTCCTTTTTGTCCACCTATGTAGTCATTCACTGCTTCAAAGCTACCACTTGTAAATTGTTACCACTGATGTTTGCTACGCTCAAAAAAAGTGATAATTTTTTTTTAGTTTTGGTGATTTTTTACACATATTGGATTTTTTTATTTTTTAAAATTTATATGATTTTTTTGGTGATTTTCTTTTTATTGAGATTTTTTTTGTTCACTTTTTTTGAAACTTCAAAATTAGCTCCTGACTGCAGACAAAAAAATAAAAAATAAAAAACTAATTAAAAATAACAAAAAGATACATGTGTTTTTATTACATATTGAAGCGTTTTTTACCTGTACTTTTGTATAAACTACTAGTTTTTCCCGGTGCGCTTTGCTACCCCACCTGATGCGATAACTAACAATTTCTTTATATGGAGGATACTACTTCCCCTTGACCTATCTGCCTTATTCGGAATTTAATACGAAAATTACTCCTACAACTTTTTAACACTATCACTATAATACTACTTTAGACATGCGAAAATTAATATTTTCTTTGTATGGGGGCTACCTCTCCCCTAAACATAATAGTTCCTTAGTTATAGCATAATGAGTATTTGCTTTGTATGGTGGGTACTACTGCCCCTGCTATGATCGAAAAATAAAATATGATATTGGATTTTAGGTACACACAGGATGATGCTGTGAAACTTTTAAGCTTATCGGTTCAGTCTTTTCAGAGTTTAAAAAAAGCGCTGTTTATCAAATTTCATGTAAATATGTTCATTGATAATATGCAAAATTGAAAAAATCTGGTTAACATCCAATCGAGATCTAACATAGTCCTTAACAATCTCCGGCACTGGTACTATCTGTGTGCCAAATTTCGTAAAAAAAACCGTTCAGCCATTTGCAAGTTTTATAAAAGTGGGAGTAGAATGTAGGCATGGCGTCTGATCAAGATCCAAAATAGCCCATAATTTTCTTTAGTGTAAGTCTTATCTGTGTGTCAAATTTCATGTAAATAACTTGCAAAATGGAACAAAAAGTTTTTTTTTAAAGTAGTCGTAAAATGTGAGCGTGACATCCAATCAAGATCTAACATAGTCTACCACCTACGGCACTAGTACTATATGTGTGTCAAATTTCGTTAATGATTTTCAAAAGCAACATAAACAAATTTCTAACATTTTGATGTTTATAACTAGAATAGCGAGGACCTTTATAAACGCCATTTCATCTAACAGGCAGATAGATGGAAGGAAGAATAACTCCCCTACATATTTAAACTCAGCATAATTTCTATAATAATTTAAAATGATGGAGAGTATAAAATAGTCTTATTGTGAACCAAAATTTGAGTGAAATAAAATTTATAAATATTCCGTTTATAACAAATTGTGAAAGAAAAATATATTAAAGGGTGGTCCGAAGTGCCTTTTGTCATTTTTAAAACGCTAGTTTTGAAATATGGAAAAATCATATGATATCCAATTAAAGGTGATTATCTATACTTTTGACATAAATAAAAATTAGTTTTGAATTTTTATCCACTTTGGATTTTGTCTAATACGTTTACCTCTATGAAACCGACTTCCCTACAAGAAAAATAATACGAAAACGATTCGAATTCGTATTGCTTAGAAGAAGAAATTTATCGCCGCAATGTTCATATTCATATTGCGGAAGTTTCCCCCATCGGAAGAGTTTGTGCGTCACCGGCGATACATCTAAGCAATAAGAAATCAATACGCCCGGAAGAAAATTAGGCAATATTGCTAGATAATCATCTATGTGAAACAAGTAGCGAATTATGGCGAGATCTAGAATCAATTCAAAAAAGTGATTTGTAGGCTTAGTACTTATTAATACAATTTATCCGAATTGACTAAGATATCCCGTGGCCCAGACATTTTTCCTTTTTGTCCACCTATGTAGTCATTCACTGCTTCAAAGCTACCACTTGTAAATTGTTACCACTGATGTTTGCTACGCTCAAAAAAAGTGATAATTTTTTTTTAGTTTTGGTGATTTTTTACACATATTGGATTTTTTTATTTTTTAAAATTTATATGATTTTTTTGGTGATTTTCTTTTTATTGAGATTTTTTTTGTTCACTTTTTTTGAAACTTCAAAATTAGCTCCTGACTGCAGACAAAAAAATAAAAAATAAAAAACTAATTAAAAATAACAAAAAGATACATGTGTTTTTATTACATATTGAAGCGTTTTTTACCTGTACTTTTGTATAAACTACTAGTTTTTCCCGGTGCGCTTTGCTACCCCACCTGATGCGATAACTAACATTATTTTGAAAAAAAGACGATAACGCCAGATAATCTTCCGGAAGGTGTAATAACAATATTATTGCAAAAGAAATCTATGAATAATAAATTACTAAAGAAATCTGTAAATAATATGATAAACAATGCTTTACCATCATGCATAAATATATTCACATCATAAAGCATGTAAAATTTGCACGCTCACATTAGATATATATTATTTTGCTAAGAGACATAAAATTTTCAATATTTATTTAATTTCTAAATAATTTTTCGACAAATGAAAAAATGTGACTGAAAAATAAAAGTATGTATTGCGTTAATTTCTTCTACATGATTTCTATAAAATATCATAAATTTTTTGCGGAGAGGATAATTACCTTACTGAAAAAAGGAGGATAATTTGATGATAAATTTTATTTTATAAATGACAAAAACTAAAAATTTTATCTATTTTTTGTGTTTGTTTCCTAATTTTCCTAAAACTACAGTAATTGTAATTTGGGAACATATAATCTATATACTGCATGACTGATTGCCACACATAGCCAAATAAATTAAGTACATGACAGTATTTACTATCATATAATTTTTGTTAGTTTTTGCTATATTTATTGGTACATTTTGAGTGTGATATCTAAGCAGTATAGCCAGTTTAGCCTTTTTAAGGCTAAATCCAACCTTTTTGTTTTGCTTTTAGCCTCAAAATTTTAGCTTCTAGCTTTTTTTCTAGCCTTTTTTTTATACTTAACATAGCTTTAAATTTATATTTATAAATTCACTAATATATCTTTATGAAATACTAAAAACTAATAAAAACAAAAAAATAAATGCGTTTTTAAATTAAATAATACACACAGCCCGAAAAAAGTATTGGCACAGTACACACATTTTTACAAAATTGGTAACTGCATTCAAAATTTTTCAATTGGAAATGTGAGTGTTAGGTATTTTATATATAAGTATTTATGACCACTAAACTTCAACGGTAATGCAAATCATGTGCAACAAAATTGCAAAATTAAAATTATTTCTTAATATTTTAAAGAAAAAAGTATTGGCACAGGAAAGTAAAATACATTTAAATTTCGATATTAATTCGGTCTATGAGTCAAAATTAATGCCATATACTTCATATATATTCCTCGATTCAGAGTATTTTTTTTCAAATTTCATTAAATTTATCCCAAAAATGTCACGAAGGATGCCCAAAATTAATACCTCTCAATATAATACAATTTTAAAGGAAGGTAAAAATGCATTTAAATTTCGAGATTAGTTCGGTATATAGGTCAAAATTGAAGTCATATACTGCAGCTATAATATATTCTTCGATTTAAAGACTAGTATCTAAATTTCAATAAATTTATCCCAAAAATATCACGAAAGATACCAAAAACTAATACGTCTCAATATATAATTTTAAAGGTCTATTAAAATTAAAATCGGTCAAAAATGAATACAGTTGATAAAAGAAGTCACTACATCCTTAGAAGCATTTTAAAATTTAAAAAATGTAAAGGATTTCGCCGAAAGACAGGGTTTTCAATAGAACTTAATATAAACAAACAGCATCATTTCAATGATGTAATAAAGAATTAAGAAATCACAACCTTTATAATGAAAGTAGAGATACTAAAAAATGATTTTAATTGATTTTTGATTTTAATAAATTTTATAGTTTTTTGAATGGGAATTTATTTATTAAAAACTTCTGATCTATACCCAGCTATTTTCAAAACAGTTCCGTACAGATATTGGGATTATATTATTTTCAAATATTTTTTTAGGATGTGAACTTTAACTAAAAAGTATCATTTACTAATTTTTTACTACATCATTGAAATTATGCTGTTCGTTTGTATTGAGTTCTATTGGAAACCCTGTTTTTCGGCGAAATCCTTTACATTTTTTAAATTTTAAAATGCTTCTAAGGATGTAGTGACTTCTTTTATCAACTGTATTCATTTTTGACTGATTTTAATTTTAATAGACCTTTAAAATCATATATTGAGACGTATTAGTTTTTGGTATCTTTCGTGATATTTTTGGGATAAATTTATTGAAATTTAGATACTAGTCTTTAAATCGAAGAATATATTACAGCTGCAATATATGACTTCAATTTTGACCTATATATCGAACTAATTTCAAAACTTAAATGCATTTTTACCTTCCTGTGCCAAAACTTTTTCTGGCTGTTTATTATCTTTTTTTTCTGGCTTTATTTTTTGGTATATTTAGCCTTTTCTGATCTTTTTTAAAGTTTAATTTAGTTTCTTTTTTTTTCTCAAGTCCTGGCAACACTGTATCTAAGTATAAATATTTTATTTATAAATTATCCATAATATACCATCAAGCAAAAGGATCCTTTCTTAAAAATTAAATATATACAAATATATTTTGAAGCTTAAATTCATCTAAATGATACAAAAACTTGGAATATTATGCTCAGAATAATTTCTGCGCACCAGGTTTTACAATGCTTTATAATTTATTGTTTAATTAAGTTCAATATTTAGAAGGCATTCAGCTGATCATTTATTATTATAGTATACAATTTTTAAAATAATTTACTTTGCATTATAGTAATTTCGTGATTTAATTTTAATTTTGTCCAAAAATATTTTACAAATCTTAATTTCCAAACAATAATTGTAAAAATTATTCAAGGCAATAAAAAAATCAAATAATTTGAAATTTATTGTGAGACAAACCAAAATAAAATATCCGTTATTATTTTGATTTCCTTAATACAACACGAACAAATACATTTAAATAAATTAAAAATTCCCGGCAGTTATTTTGGTGGCAATTGAACCCATGTCAATAATTTTTTATTAATATCGACCTATGAACCTGGTTCTTACTAATTACGAGCATATTGTTATTTGCTATTTTACTGCCCTTTAATAAACGAAAAAAAAAAAAAAAAAAGTTAAAAAAGAAGACATCAAAAGCCTTATTAATGAACCTTTAGTAATACTAGTTACTTACTAGTAAAGTGACGTCTGCACATAAAAATAATAGATGCAACTTACCAGTTCTGGACTGCCACCAAAACCTGCTGTGTAGTATAAATAAAATTTAACATGCAATGTGCAAATAAATTTTTCCTAAAATTTCATTTCAAATTTCGTTTTATTTTTCTTCGTTGAATTTTCTAACAATTTACCCTTTTATTATTATTTTCATTATTTTTAATTCATTCCTTGAAAGTAAATTCTTATAAGGCTTCCATTTAGGAATAAATTACTAAAGGTGTGTCAAGAAAAAAATCCTTATGTATTTGTGAAAATTCTAATGGAAATTAAAAGCATCTTATACAAAAATAAAGTAAAGAAAAATTCATGATACTTAATAAATGTGGCCATTAAAAATTTTAAATGTTAGCAGCCAGGAAATAATTTACATAACAAAACTATTAAGGAAGTTATAGGTGAATTAAGAAAATTCAAATAAATTAAAATAAAGAAATTATAGAATTTACATGTTAAACTTGTATGTTGAAAAAGTAAAAATACGTTTTAATTAAATTGCTTATATATTATATATTATTTATAAATAATAATCATTTTAAAGATAAATTTCAATTAAATTTTGAGACTAAAAAATACAATTAATATTAAAGTCTCTCAAACCCAGATGTTTCATTAACAAACATAATTCATATTATATTATAAGGAGTGCGATCAAAAAAATCTTAACACACGTTTTGCCTCATAACTCGGAATCAATACTCAAAATTTTTTTTTATCAAGTTATCATGGGAAAATTCGTCAGTTATTATTTTTAATAACAACCATGTTGATTTGTTGTGATTTTCATCAAAATGAGTGACAAAAAAAGATGTACGTGCTACAAATTATTAAAAAGTTTTAAACAAATCCAAATAGTTCCTACAAATAATTGGCCACAGAATTAAATTTCTGCCGTCAAACTGTTTCTAATGTTATTAAACAATATTAGGAGAATTTGACCATTGGTAGGAAATCCGGTTCGGAAAGAAAAAGGGTTCAAATGATATTGGGAAGGCCAGAAAATTAATGAATATTGAAAGGAACTCCTAACACATCTGGTAGAAAAGCAGACGAGTTATCTCTGTGATTTGACTATTTGGTGCGAAAATTTAAAGCTAATGCAAAGTTGAGTACATATAAAGTACCAAAAGTTCAAAACAGGAATGCTGCAAAAAATTTAGAAGCCAAGAATAGGACACGGAAATTAAAACCAAATTTCATACAAAAATACTCAAGTTGAATAATTGACGAAGAAACGTATGTGCTGGCAGAATTTTTGCAGTTTCTGTGTCAAAAGTTTTATATTCTTAATGTTCGAAACAATGTAAGAGATAAGTTTAGGACCCAAAAGCAGAAAAAATGTCTTACAAAATTCCTGGTATAACAAGCTTTTTGCAGTTGTGGCAAAACAGTAAAATCATTTGATACACTCGAATCTATAAATAACAAAATATGCATCAAGGAATATTTGCAAAAAAGACTTCTTCCTTTCGTTAAGAGCACAAGATGTCCACACATTATTGGCCCGATTTAGTATCATGTCACTACGGTAAGAAAGCTCTGGAGTGGTACCAAAACAATAACATAGATTTTGTACCAAGAGAGGTAAATTTATCAAATTGTCCGGAGCAAAGACCAGTGGAGAGATACTGAACTCTTGTGAAAAGTGAATTGAAGAGCAAAAAAAAAGTGTCCCAAAATACCAAAGATTTTAAAAGAAGATCTACTGTACACTGTTCCAAAAAAAGTGACTGAAGCAACTATTAAATCTCTAACGAAAGGGTTACTAAAAATGGTTCACAAGTTCATAATTAGTGGCTATAACTATAAAAATATTATTTTTCTTTGATCTGTAATAAATTATCAATTAAATAAAAAAAGAATGAAGACCCTAGGATCAACCGTTTCTAAGTTATTGAATATTATATATGTTAAGATTTTTTCAAACGCACTCCTTAGCAAAAATTTCTTTCATTTAATGTAATTATCCTTTTTAATATTAAGCTTCTTATATATTATTCTTAAATAATCAATCTCCCTAATCATTCCTTTCTTCAGTCAATATAATTAATTTAAAATTTTTCTCAAATGTCCTTCAATCATTTTCGAAAATGCAAAAATTTCAATTAATTAAATTGATGAATCTATAAAGTAACTGTTATCAATCTTTCTGTAACACATAATATGAAAATATTTCTAAAATTTTATTGAATTCTTATACACACACATACACACCCTTGAGCATATGTTGCTTTATCTTATGTATGTGTGTTTGTTGCAGCACATACCAACTTATATAATGTATTTTCATCAAAAGTACTTTGAGAGGATTTTTCTAAATCACTGTGATTTGAAAAATATTAAAGAAAATCTAAAAGAGAAAAAAAAAAAAAAAAGGAAATAAATTACACAAAAATACATAATGTAATATACTTTGAATATACTTTTGTATGTAGTTTAGTATATTCTATGTTTGAGAATGTGTGTTAGTGTTTACTATAATACTAATACTGATAATAATGATGATGCAAAGCTATATTGCTGAGTTAACATTAAAAGCACAAAGTAAAAATTTTGGAATTTTTCTAGCAGCACATATTCATAAGTACACATACGCACAAACATATGTTTGAAAAATTCTTATATTTATCCATCTAGTAACTTTAATATTCAACTAAACAACTTTGATACTTTGAATATTTTTTTTTTGCACAGTGCGATATCGCCAATATGAGAAAATTGTTAGTTGAGGGAAAGATTTATTAAATATATAAATAAAAAAATAATATTATAATTTAAATGATGTTCAAGTAATATACCTATTCACATAAATATTATGACTGATAAATAGTCATAAAGCACAAATAGTGATTATAGTCTTAAATTTTCTATTCAAAAAATAATTTAATTTGCTCATCTCACGTATGTATTAATTAATTTATGATTAGACAGAAAAAAATATATGTAGATAGTCCTTGTAAATCTGTACAAAAAAATACAAAAATGTGTGTGAGATAACCTTAGTTCAAGAGATATTTAGGTCAAAATAAATTTTTCACTAATTTTTAGCCTCGTTTTTTAGGATTTTTAAACTTGGCGGGCTTAATAGTTGCACTTAATTTTGTAAGCGTTCGTCGAATTTCTTACCTTCATATATTGTATAAACACACAAAAAACATTTTCTTATATGGGCATAGTGAACATTTGAATGGAAAACAAAACAGTGGGTATGCTTTTATTTCCCTTATTTTAAGTCAAATCTGTCTATATTGAATCCAAATCTCAGTGAAATATCTCTATTCGTTAAAATTTATTTTAGGTCAAAATAGTCAGAAGGTGCAGCGGAACAAAGCTTTCCTACCAATTTTTTTCTTTTTAAGTATTGTGGGAGCATTGTCATGATAAAATATTATGGACCAGTGTTTCCAGTAGCCTTTTTAAGGCTAAATCTAGCATCTTTTTAGCCTTAAAACTTTTTTCTAGCTTATTAGATTTTTTAAATTGATTTCGAATGACTAAACTACTAACGGAACAGCGAAACCGTCCAAAATTAATATCTATTTTATTTTCACAAAAGCTCTCCCTTTTTTACTCTCCTTCTCTGTAGGTATTGCCATTGTTGCAAAACATATTTTTAAATTTGAAGGAAAGGGATTTGCTTTATATTTTTTTATGTATTGAGTGGAAGAGAGGAAGAAACTAATTTTTTATACATGTAGTTTTGTTGTTATTAGCAAAGAATATAAGCAAAAACAAAATGTTTGTGAAAATCGCTCCTTGCTGCCGCCTTCATTTAATTTTCTTTTTTCTCTGAGAACTGGAAACAACCACCGCCACCGTCTCCAGTCTATAGCGGAACCTACTAATCTACCAGGCTACCTTTAAATCATATAATTTTAATACTATTACGCAGCTTAAAAGTTTGAAATAGGGTTTCCATCAAAATATAAACCCAAAGTTTAAAGGGTAAAGGGTATATATAAGTTTGTCATTCCGTTTGTAATTTCTACAATATTTATCTAAGACCCCAAAAAGTTTTTTTTATGGGTAATGAAAAACAACAACAACAATAAGCTACAAAAAAATTGGAAGAAATTTAGATTGGTATAAATGTGAAAATATTACAGCATATTTTGTGGCGCAAATTTTATTATTTGTCGGTAAAGCCGAAAATAGCTCTCTCTCTCCGTTGGTCCGAAGTGCTTTTTGTCATATTCAGCATGCAATGACTCAGAAACTAATGAATATATTTTCATAGTTCCTTTAAAATCTAACTGATATAAGTCCAAATAATATGTGTCTAAAACATTATACTGATTGAAGTCGTATTTACTAAGTTATAACAAAAATAGAAAGAAAAAAGAAAAAAATGTTTGACATTTTCGGTAAAAACTATGTTTTATGATGAGCCTATTATAATTCTCACTTGTATATTAGGGGAAAAAAATTTGATATTTTAAATTTGCAAAATATATGACTATTAAATAGAAAAAAGTAGTTAATTATAACTAATTGTATATGGAGTGCGCTCGAAAAAATATTAACATATATAATATTCAATAACTTGAAAATGGTTGATCTCAGAGTCTTCATTCTTTTTTTTTACTTAATTGATAATTTATTACAGACCACAGAAATATATAACTTTTATAGTTCTAACCACTACTTATGAACTTGTGGACCATTATTGGTAACCCTTCCTTTAGAGATTTGATAGTTGCTTCAGTCACTTTTTTGGAACAGTGTGCACATCTTCTTTTAAAATCATCGGTATTTTGGGACACCTTTTTTGTGCTCTTCAATTCACTTTTCACAAGAGCTCAATATCTTTCCACTGGTCTACGCCATGGACAATTTTGAAAATTTACGTCTTTTGGTACAAAAACTATGTTATTGTTTTGGTACTACTCCAGAGCTTTCTTACCATAGTGGCATGATACCAAATGGGTCCAAAAATATGTGGACATGTTGTGCTCTCTTACGAAAGGAAGAAGTCTTTTTTGCAAATATTCCTTGATGCATATTTTGGCATTTATAGATCCGAATGTATCAAATGACTTTCCTGTTTTGCCGCAAATGCAAAAAGCTTGTTATACGAGGAATTTTGTAAGAATTTTTTTCTGCCTTTGGGTCCTAAACTTATCTCTAACATTGCCTCGATTATTAATAATAAAAAGTTTTGGCACATAATCTGCGAAAATTCTGCCAGCACATACGTTTCTTCGTCAATTATATAACTTGAGTATTTTTGTATGAAATTTGGTTTTAATTTACGTGTCCTATTCTTGGCTACTAAATTTTTTGCAGCAATCCTGTTTGGAACTTTTTGGACTTTATATGTTATCAACTTTGCATTAGCTTTACATTTTCGCACCAAATAGTCAATGCACTGAGCTAACCGGGCTGCTTTTCTACCAGATGTGCTTGGAGTTCCTTTCAATATGCTTTAAATTTTCCAATCTTCCCAATATCATGAGGACCTTTTTTTCTTTCCCAGGTTTTTTATCAATTATCAAATTCTCCTGATACTGTTTAATAACATTAGAAACAGTTTGACGGCAGAAATTTAATTCTGTGGCCAATTATTTGTAGGACCTATTAGGATTTTTTTAAATTTTTTTAATAATTTGTAGCACGTAAATCTTTTTCGTCACTCATTTTGATGAAAATCACGACAAATCAGTGAAATATAACTGACGTATTTTTCCGTGATAACTGGATCAAAAAAATTTTTTAATATTGATTCCGGAAAAAGTTATGAGGCAAAACGTGTGTTAAGATTTTTTCGATCGCACTCCTTATATGACTAATTGCACTTTGGGAAATTTGTGGCAATTGCAGTAATGGACCGGTTTCTCTGTACCAGTTGAGTACCAATTCACACCTAATTCGTCACCAAAGTTCCAATTGAGAACCAGTTGACACAAACACACTCACTATTAACATGCTCATTAAGTGCGCAAATAGCAACTCGCGCGCAATAACAATCAGTGGCTGATAAGCTTTGAAGACTATAAAACATAACATACGTCAGATGAACATGGGCTCGAGCCGGGGTGCCGCCATTGACATTAACGCAAAATTATAAAATTAAAATAAACATAATTTAATAAAGATAATAATAAAAATAATGTCTAAAAAGTAAACAAATTTTTTATTAAATTTTCATTACAATAATCGTTACTGAACCTGTCCTCTTGGATCTGTCCTAGGACCTATCCTAAGACCTGTCCCATGGGGCCAATTAGCCACCTCCAATGACAATCCCATGTAAAAGTGACAGGTTCTTCTCATATAAAGTTCCGGAACTGGGACCGGTCACTAGCCCTGAGAACCTGTCACGTGACTAGTTTTGAACCGGTTCTCTTTACTCTAGGGTGATTACACAAGTTTATAGAATTGTCTGTATTTTTTCACCGATATTGTTAGGAATTTGAAATATTTATGCACCAAATTATACTAAAACATAATAAAAAGTTCACTAAAATACAATTAAGAGTAAATTATCTCAAAGATTGTGCACATTGTATAATTATTAATGATCATCTGAATACTTTCAAAATATTGAACAAAATTGATCAATAAATTATAAAGTAAAGTATAAAGTGCACAGGAATTGTTTTGAGCATGATGGCCCAAGTTTTTATATTATTAAGAATAAGATGTATTTGGACATAATTATTTTTAAATACTTATAAAACTAGTATCCTTTCGGTTGAATATTTGCTGGTATATTACGCATAATTTCTAAATGATGTTATTTAGAGATATCACCCTCAATTTCTACTAATAAATACAGCAAAAATTAACTTAAATTATATGATTATAAAGAGCGTCAAACTTAATTTATTTGGCTATGTATGGACATCTGTCATTACAGTATATTGGTTATGCGTTCCCATATTTCAATTTGGTACTAAAAATATATTTTCACTATAATTAAACCATGTAAAGACGTTTTATGCTCCAAATAGGTAAAGTAGATCTCCAATACTTAGAAATATTGTACAAATATTTTGAAATTAACTGAAAACCTCTGTGTAGCACATTGATTAATATGTATGCAAATAGAAAAGAGGCAAAATCGCCAATTATTCCAAAGTAGATAAAAACTCAAAATTAATTTTTATTTGGATCAAAAGTATAGATAATTATCTTTAATTGGATATCATTAGTTTTTCCATAGTACAAAAATAGTAATTTTATAGCGTTTAAAAAATGACAAAAATCGTTAGGACAAAAATTTCTTCCCCACACCAATATATCCAGCAACAAAAAAAGACCAAAATATTTCTCTATCATTTTCTTGACAAATTCCTTTGAACATTGATGAGTTCAGTAAATATACATCATTGTAAATGAAAATGAACAAGAGAAAAAAATGAAAATTACTCTTATATGTATATTACTACCATGTATGTATGAATTGGCATAGAAAAGATTGTAACACGTAAAGCTGTTGAAATTTTGGGTTTCCTAGTGTGTAAGTACATATTTTGACAATAAGTGTAAATAGAAAGAGGAGAAGCAATGATGAAGATGAAAAAACTAACTAAGATAAATTATGTATATTGTTGCAACAGTTGTTGTCAAGAAAACATAAAACGTTATAGAGAAAAAGTAATGGATCAAGGAAAAAATAAAAAGAACCAGTAATGGAGTAAAGAACTGAATGTATAAATCCCTATTGAAGAAGAGATAGAGAGAAGGAAAAATAAAGGAATAAAGCTTATTCACGTTTGTGTAATCAATGAAAAACACGCAAAGTTCAATATGAGGTAAACTAGTAGTAGTACTTACTACTACTAGTAGAGGTAATACTTATTGTTGCTGTGGCAAGAATGACACAAACATTTTGGTTAAATATATGGCATAACGAGGATAATTTAAAAATTTCTACGAAATGTTAAAGATTCTATAGAACTTTGTTTCAATTTTTTAGTTTTTGTACATTTTCCTACATATCTTTAGACTTGTTTGCTTGTAGATAATTTTCAATTCATTTCCTTATCACATGTAGAAATACAGAAGATGACTATAAGCCATCTTATGGTTGGTTACTTTTACACGAGAGTACTGTAAAAGTGTAATAGAGCTTTGACAACCAGAAAAAAAAAAAAAAAAAAAGATATTTGGGAAAAAATTGTACAAAATTGTATAGTTTGTTGCAACATCATCATTGTCATTCTCTGATTCAGGCAAAAAAAAAAAAAAACGAAGAAAAAAATTAGAATTGAAATCATATGAAAATGCTAAATTTGCAAAATCAACATAAAATCAAACCTCAACATGTATTAACTGGTGAATTGTGGTAAAATCCTAATGGAGAGACCTGGTGAAAAAATACAATTTCACAATATCATGTATCCATTTTCAGCTACGTGTAAAACTAGGAATGTGAATATATATGGTAGGCAGTGTGAAAGTAATATTGCTTTCAAATTACAATTTTCGATGTAAAAAAAAAAATAAAAAATAATAAATACTTAAATACTGAGATAATGAAAAAAATTGTAATTTTCAATACATTATGATAATGTTACTTAAAGTGATGGGTAAACTTCAAACATATCTTTAGAGGTATTAAATCTAAAGAATATATTAATGTTTAAGCATAATTGTTTTACAACATAATTGCTTCTTGACCAAAATACAACCCAAAGTTGCACAATTCAATTAAAAATTTTTTAAAACTCGAAAACTTAAAGTAAGAAAAAAAAAAAAAACAAGTGGAAATTATATATTGGGTTAGGCTAGATTCTTTATACCCTTTGCAAAATTTATATTGCATAAATATATAAATTCATTAAAACTTATTATATTATATTACACTATATCTTGAATTTATTAACTGATATTTATAAAATAAATATTTTTTTCAATATATGCAGTTAAATATATTTTTATGAACTGATTTACAAGAAGTCCCGGCAGATACGAACTCATACTAAACGGTTTGTTATCTAGAACACTTCTTCTAGACTATTCAAGCCCACAACTCCCTAAATAGAAAAATATTAATATATTATTGCATGTGAATTAAAAACTTTTATTAAATTCAGATAAAGACAACTGAAAAAATTGTTTGAAGTTGTTCTAGAAAATCGTTTATAATTTCGCTATTTCTGAAAGGATTTTGTTGAATTTCAATACCAACATTTTCGACACTATATGTTACGTATATGTTGAAAAAGAAATGTATTTATTAGACTATGCGCATAAAACCCCATTTCAGCATACAGACAGACATACGTATATTCTAAAAAGTTATTTTTGCGAAATGCTTCCAATGCGAAATGAAAGTTTATCATCAGATTATTTAAATCTCCAAAAGACTTTGCAAAAATAATTCGAATTTTTATTTTATGGACTTCGGGTATTTTGGAGCACTTTTTTCAATATGTAAATAAAAAATATTTAAATCAGTCAATTTTTAAAATTTTTATCGGTTCTTATTGTTTAATAGAGTACAAGGATTCTCTTAGGTATTATTTAGGGATTTTTTAAAATGCTCCTCCTTTTTTACGCCCACTTTTCATAACAAAATTTTATTTAATCTATTTAAATGTTATTTGAGACGTATATATATATCGAGCATCCTGTGTAAGGATATATTGGATATAATATTAATCAAAATGCCATGTCCAGTTTTTGTAAATAATTTTTACTTAAACGTTCAAACTATGGGCTAAAATATAAATTGACTACCACTCCCAGTTTTAGATAACTTTTGACATACACAAGGAATAGATAATATTGTATATTAATTTAATTTAATCTGTATGGAAGCCACACCTCTAATCGCCCACTGTTTTTATCACTGTCATCATAGTGTTTATGAAATTTGTAATTTACTTACTACGAAGCAAAGCAATAATTTCTTAAAAAAGTTATGTGGCATCCAGTCAGTACTTTTTTCAAGGGTATACGTATGTGCCACGTTTAACTAGTTTAGACTTAACCCCTTTCGTACCACTACTCGATACCGTTTAAATAAATTAATAAAATTTTGGAAGGGTGTCTATTTTAGTAATTGTGATCATAAAAATCTAAAGATTTGTATTCCTAGATGTTTTAATTTTGGAGATATCGTATGTTGCGAAAATGCATCAGTGGTCACTCATATAAGAGGCAGACTTCTGAAAAAATTTTATGGTAAAATGATTTTTATTTGTCATTTAAATTTAGTTTTGTGATTATTTTAGGAATTGTATATTAAATATATCTAGTGTGAAGCAGAAAAATTTAAATTTAAGGCAATTAAATAATGACGTAAAAGTGTTAAATAATTTACGGTGTAAGACTAAATACTTTCTTTTATTGTATAAAAAATAATTATTCTTTTTGAAATACGTTACATTTTAAGGAATTTGGAACATAATGTACATTGCATTCGATTATATGTTTGCGCATCATCTCGATAATAATTTCAATATAGTGGTCAGGAAATCAGTTTTTGTACGAAGGACCAAATCTGATGTAAAGTTTTTCTTCATCACTGATGAATTTATAAAATTATTTTATAATGGCCATCACCACGTTTTGCTTCAAACACAAATGTTACGTAAATCGATTCTGATATTCTTGGCTGAGCAAGATGAATTGTCATTCGGAAGTGGCTCATAATCTGATGCATTCCAATTGAACCAGGATTTAAAAATTGGTATATTACGCTGAATAAGAAAAAAATTAGTTTACTTTCATTTATCCGGGCACAAAAATTTATAAATTATTCCTTTATTATACCTTGATTTATATAATCTCACATAATTGAAAGACCAAAATGAATTAGCACTTTGAGTAGAGAGCACAGCCTATTATAGAAAAAGACTGCTCCGAAAATTATGAAATTTTACCAATTCACATTTTTTAAATTTTTTAATATTTTTAATACCTTTGAAGAAAATGTATTACCTTTTTTACAATTGGAAAAATTTTGCAACAAATTACATAATTTTATTGATTTCATTCATCAGTTTTTGGCATGTTTCAGGTAACTCCTTGAATTTTTGTGAACATATTCAATATTCTATTATACCTTAACAAAATACACTTCATATACAGGTAGCATTGATCCTTTGTAAATTTTTTTTCTTACATTTGTTCTCAATGATTGTAAGAAATATAACCATTTGTAATTTGATGACAATTGCCTATTTTATACTACATAGTCATAAATATTCTAGAATACAATTTTTATAAAGCTACAGTAAAAAAATTCTATTGCAAGCCTTAATTCAACAAGTTTTATATTCGTTTATCTATAATATTTATTTAAATTATTTTGCATAATTTTAACCTTAACAATTTCCATATTTTCAGTCCGCCACCAAGCGTAATCACTTTACCCCATTGATGCGTTTTCGCAACACCAATTTTTGGGAGCTTGTTATTTATATCTCCCTAAATTTTTTGCCAACAAGTGAATAGTTTCATATTTTTGATGACTTGGCTATAGTTTGAAAAGTTCCATTAGATGTTTTGCAAAATTTTTCGAATGAATTTTTAAATTAAAAAAAAAATAAAATAAAATTTTGTCATCAAAACTTTACTACCTTGTATTTAACTGTTGAAAGTCTGCACAACAACAAAAATGGTGCAGAATTTATGTACAAAGTCCGATTAGTTTACTTATGATAGAGTAAGATTAAAAAGTATCAACGCGCGTAAAAAAATTGTAGAATAATGGTAAAAACTTAAGTAGTTTTTTTCAGTTTTTCTATATTCTTGAATTTTGAACAACAATCATGGTTAGAAAAAGAAACCTATTTTGTTAAAATCTGGCACTCTATTAGTTTTAAGTCTTGTGAGTTTAGATCTGTAACTAGTTTGTTTAAAATATCATTACCACAGAAGTTGTTAAGGATTTAATTCAGTTTCAGCCAGGTTAAACATTTTTGATAATTGCCCATATGTATATACCCTTCATTGTATGTAAATGTTACAAAAACTGAAACTAAATTAGATTTTCAATTGAAATCCAATAAATCCCATTTATTTAAACAAGATGTTTAACAATAAATCTCTTTTAATTACTAACCATTTAAAACAATATGGACAACTCACAAAAATAAAACAAAAATATTGTTTCCTGCACCAATTTTCAAAAGTCTAAAAATTTATTTATTGAAACATCCTTTTCAGTTTTTCTCTGTATTTTTATTTTTCAGTTTTAATTTGAACTCAAATAGAAACTAAAAAAAGAAAAAAAAAAAAAATCCATTTACAAAATGCGTTTTAATTTGAGATATTTGTATAGAGTATTATTCATGTCATTTGTTTTTGCGACAATGAATGACACATTCAATTTTCAAATGATAAAATCAATACAAAACAAATTCTTTTGTTTAGAGAGTAAAAAAAAAAATATTTTTAACAATTTTTAAAAGATACACACGGGTATAAATACAACATCCGCCAAAAACATGTTGCAAGTCAAAATAAATTTAATTTAATTTTTTTTTTTTCTAAGACCAGCCTTCTGAAATATGGCTTCATTTAAAAAAATAAAATGTAAAACTAAGTAAAATGAATTTATATAGTATTTGAACTTGAATATATAAAAGATTTGAAGATATTTCTATAACTACATAGACAGATATTCATGTTATACATTCTTTTAACTGAGTTGTTTACTTTTTAGATGTTGAGTTAAATTGAAGAAATTTACTTTAACATGATGTGACAGGCATCACTGGAGTATTTTCACTGTTTTGTAGTTGTTTTAAGGGGATTTGTTTCAACATTGTTATACTAAATATATGTATGTAGTACTAGTGACATTTTATTTATATTTTAACATAAATAAATTCATTTTATTTTATTTTTTTTTTTTTTTGTAATTTGATATAGCATATTATTTGATTTCTATACATATATTTTGTAGATACAATGTTTCAGATACATGGGGTTAAAAAATATACAACTGGCATTAAGTTTACATCAGGTTAGACGTCAAATCTAAATCCAGTAACACTTTTTAGACAGGTTAGCAGGATATGTATAAAATGACAACTTCTGAAAATAATTTTTACACGTGTAGTTATTTTGTAAATTCCATTTCCAAAAATTAAGCTTTTTATTATTCAAAAACCTGAAAGATTAATTCAGAAAGAAAAAAAAATAAATAAATAAATAAAAGCTAATAAGGCATAACATTATAAGGCACCGAAAAATTAAAACAAAAAATCTTACTCTTATTTCTAAACCAAAATCTAGCATTTGAAATCCATATAGACATTATTGAGCAACTAAGAGATTTCAATATAATTCATAGAAAAAATATAATTTTAAAATAAGAAAATCATTTTAAAGGATAATGATGATTAATGAAATAATTTTTTTTTCACTCAATTCGGATAAATGTTGTTGTGAAATATTAAGCCTCTAAACCACTTTATTCTAATTTTAGCGAAAAATAGTTATTTGTAAAATTAATTAAGTTTGTACCAAAAATATTTGAAAATATCAAAAATGTAAATTTTTTTTTTTATCGTAAAGATAAATTTGTTGCATACAAAACAAGACACATTTCATTCAAATCAATGCATACATTTTAATTTTATGCATAAATTATTTTAGATAAAAAAAAAAATCAGGAAATATATTTTATTTCATTTTTTTAAGATATGCAATATACCCTTTTTTGGTTTATAATTTATAAACCGCTTTTGTTTATTTCCAAACCCAAAAAAACCTAATATAAATAAAAATATTTTAGGAAAATTTTGACCATCTAGGATATCCGCTCTGAGCACTGCTTTAAATAGACAGGCAGACAGTCGGACGGACGGTCTGAAATCAGATTGGCTTAGATTTTTACAAAGACCCAAAACACACATAGTCTACGCGGTATTAGATAATTATTTTGATATGATACATACGGAATGGCATACAACTATATAAAAACTAACTTTGAAAATTTTTGTTTTTTTTTTTTTTTTTTTGCTTGGGAAATTAAAAATGTTTCAAGTGTTCAATTGGTATTAGCTGTTATCATCTGTATATATTATATACCTTTATCTTTTTGTGAGAATAAAATAAATTTTAAAAAATTTATAAAACTTTCATAAAAAAAAAAACTGTCGAAGTTAGTGTTCATTTTGATGAGCTAAACACGATGCATTTTGACGTGCTAAACACGAATCTGCTTTCAGTTTTTTTTTTTTTTTTTTCATCAGGTCTGGATTTTCTTTTATGGGCGCGTCTAATATTTCGTCCATAGTAAAGCCATAACGTAAGTATATTTCCTTATAACTCAAGAACTCAAGAGCGGGCTAAAAATATCTTCAAGTCACCTATACTTCATTTTTGTATGTACTCAATAGTACTCGGAGTTACTTTTAAATAAATGTCCGAAAAAAAACTTGTTTATGCAAAATTTTAGATTTTTTTTGTTACTAAAATTTCTTTTTAAAAGTGAAAGCATCAAAAATGTTTCAATTTATCATCTTTATCTTAAAGCTGGTAATGCTGCGAATAAAATAAGGTATGTATCTTCAAAATTTATGTACAAATCTTGATTTTATTTACAGTTAAGTAAAAATACCCATGTACACATACAATTGAGTAGAAATACAGAGGTGGCCAAAAAAAATTTATTTATTTTTTTTTCTTGCAACAAAAATAAGTGAACTAGAAGGATTTTGATAAGTTAAACAAGAATCTGCATTCACTTTTTTTCTAGCACGTACTAATTTTATTATAGGCATGACTAATATCATCACCTTATTCAGCGGTCAGACTATAAAACTCGAGAATGGTTTGTACAATTTGGACTATAATTCAAAAACTTTTTACACGATTTTGTTAAATGATACACTAAAAGATGCATACATAAATTGTCTTCTATGTTTGTCAACGTAATTTTTTTTATCGATTAAAGAATTTCAGAGTTATGGATCAAAATTTTACGATTTTTAATTTTTTTTTTTTTTTTATTATTATTTTTTTTTTGCTACTAATTATCAAATAACTGCGGAAATATTAATTGAACAAAAAATTATGTAAATTCAGCTCAAAGATAATTTAAATCGCTATCTACTGGAGTTTATCTTAATTGGACAAACCGATCTCGAGTAATATAAGTGTGACTGCCTCGAGGTGGCGTCATAGTAGTCACGCCCATAAACAAAAAATCACTACGAGATAGAAAATAAGTGAAAGCTGAAAGCTGTTTAGCACGTTAAATTCCATCTATTCACCTATTTTTCTTTATTTAAGACAAAAAAAAAAATTAATTTTTGTATCTTCACTGTAGGTATGCATGGGTATTTAAGCTTAACTGTAGATTAAATCAAAATTTGTTAATCAATTTTGATGATACATGGCTTTATTTACTCGTAGTTTTACCATATTTGCGATAAAAATAATAAACTGAAAAATTTTTGATGCTTATATATATAAAAAAAAAAAAAATAGTAAAAAAAAATATTCAATTTAGCATGAAAAAATTTTTTTGAATACTTATTTTAAAATATTTTAAAATAAATTGAGGGGATAAAAATTTGATAGTAAAACGACTTAAAGTCAGTTTTATTGCGCATATCTTGGTGTATCATTTATATAAATTGTGCATACCGTTCTGGAGTTATAGTGTAATATACTCGAGTAATCGGCTTATTTAGGGCACAATATTAGACACGCCCCTAAAAAAAAATCTCGACCTGGTGGGAAAAAATTGAAAGAAGATTCGAGATTATCACGCGGAATTTCATCTAGTTCACATATTTTTTTTGGAAGGAGCACGAAAAAAAATTTGTTTGTCTACCAGTATAATCGAACATTCGTTTTTTTTTTTTTTACTTAAGTTGAAAACAAGTTTTTGGTTCAAAAATTAAAACTCCTTAAAATTTGTTAATTTGATAAAAACAAAAACAAAAAAAGTTGTGTTTTAAAAAAAACTACTAAATCAAATTCTGTTACCAAAAAAATAATTTATTTATAAATATTTTACAATTTTAATTATTAAAAAATAAAGATTGATTCACAAAAATAGCTGACATACAATCCTCTTCGAACCAATTTAGGACTGAACGTATGGATCTAAAAGTATTGAATAAAGTCTGTTAGGCAAACTATTTTTTATTATCGATAACTTAGTAAAAAAAACACGGAATTGCTATGAAAAATGTAAAAATACAAATTAGGATAAAAGTATTCATCGTATCTGTTTTTTATTTTCTCAAACCAGTCCAAAAAGATACGGTATATGATGATTTAAATAGCTATTCACAAACTTTATTATTATTTTTAGTTACTAACAGTTTCAGTCCATTTATGAATATTACGTAGCTCATTATATTACTATACTGTGAAACAATATCAAAATAATTCATTTATTTGTTTAAATTAATTAATTTTAGTCATTTAGCTCATAGTCTTAAAAAGGTCGCCATTTAGTCGCCATTTAGTCGCCATTTAAAAAAGGGCCCAAAAAAGTGTCCAGTTGGTTGAAAAAGGGGTATTTGCCAACTAAAGTCGCCAAACCTTAACACTGATCTAGTATATTAAAAAAACATATTTTTGTATGAAACCAGCATTTCGTTGCATCATCTATCAATTAATAAATATATTTTATTGCGTTTTATATATATTTTACATTTTTTTAAGTTTTTTTTAATTAACTGAAATAATTCCATATTTAGAAGATTGTCATTCTAAATAGAAACATGAAACATAAATTGTTGAACATTTCCGTTCTACGTTTTCTATGAGGCATAACGTAATGGGATACTTTTCGGGACAAAGGCTAGGAACGGTACGTAAAATTAAAGGTACATATATTGATTAAAAAAATGTATTTAAAAAAATTCTGCAGGAAATAATGTTTTCACAAGCCAGAGATAAAATAGTATCTCCTTGGATATTCGAGCATGATAAAGACCCAAAATAAAACCAAAAACTATTGAAAAGATGGTTACATCAGCAGGTGATAACGGTCATGAAAAAACCTTCAAAGTTCTATGTCCTTAATACTATTTAAAATTTATGGAAAATAGTAAATCGGAAGAGCAATGAGGAAGAGTTCAGGGGGAGTACCAGAGATACATTCCTGTGATATCCTGGAAGTTAAGACAGTAATGTCAAGACAAATAATATACAAGCCTATTTGTTTAATTTCTAATATAATAATATCATATCTTCTTTCAATTTTTTTTAACAAAAAAAAAAAAAAAATAAATAAAAAAAAGGACCTTAAAATATATAAAGGCATGAATAAAAAAATTTTGCACTTTTTACTAATTTAACAGAAAGTGTAAAAAAAGCATAGTATAAAATTGCCAATATTTCAAAATACTAAAAACATCTTATAATAAAGATTTAGTCGTAGTTTTAAATAAATATTGTGAAAGAAATTGCTTTCAACATCTACACTGTGGCAACCGAATTTTTAGCCAATCGAATTCGTTCGGTTCTGACAACAATCTTATAAATCTTTTGTAGGTACTGATTACTAATCTAAATAATTTAGTTGCAAGTACAAAAATGATTGGTACTTGCAAATGTAAACTCATCTGAAAAATTCAGTTCTTGCTATTGAATCATTCGATTGGAAAAAAAAGTTTTGAAAATTTATCTTTATTTTTACAATTTATTTACTTTTCAATAAAATACTACAAAAGTTAATAATAAATATGATTACAAATGTTACCAGTGATTCTTTGTATCGCGCTTCCCTTTTTGTACCAAAACTAAGCTAAAAACGGAGCAAAGCCCCAGGTTTTCTTCTTTCTTCATTATACAGCTGCATTTTTTTAAAACAGAATGGTATGTTGTTGAGGACCTGAATGGAAGTAAGAATAAGTTCACCATTGCTGATATGTTTTATTTGAAAATTTGATGAAAAAATGCTAGAACACGCTATTGTTATTTAAATAAAATACAACAACTTACTTGCGTTAAAGTAATTTTTTGCCTGCATCACCGAGCCTGTAGAGAAACGTACGAGTAAATATTAGAGCTATTACTTAAATTTTGCTCTCTATTTTTATACTTTTTTAAATTTTTTCTTGTTTTATCTTTATTTTCTACAAATAATAATTTATTTTATTTTGTTGTCAAAAAAAAGCAATCTAATAATATTTGATTACAATAACAAATTTTCTCTTGTTGAGAATTGTTATCAAACTACAACCGAATATTGAAAGTTATTGTGATTAAATTATTAACCTACATATTAAATATCAATTGCTATATTTAAAAAATATATTTTTAAAAGAAATAATTATAATAAAAACCAAAATTTTCTTTACAACCACCAATATTCAGCATTATAGTGAAAATGAATGGTTTTACATATACCAAATTTCAGAAAAATTATTTTAAATATTGGCATATTGGTTATGGAAACCAATTTTATAATTCTAGGAAAATAAATACAATTATAGTTCTATATTTACTGATATAAAAATTAAAATTCTTTCAAGTTATGAATTTAATAATAATTGCAGCAAATTTTTAGTTTGTAATATTAAATTTTAATAACTCTAAGCGTTTTCCAACTGATCTTTTTTCTGTGTGTACAAAATATGAGAAAGAAAAAACACCTTTTTTGGTCTCCTAAAAACTTGTGTTTTTCGAGATAGAGCGTTTTAAATATTGGCTCTTGAATTATAGCATTTTGATTAAATTTAAAAATTAAAAATTTTAATATATGTATACTTGAATGCACAAGCATAGCAAACAAACGTATGTATTAGTTATTTTTTTTTTTAACAAATCTTCATTTTTCAAAAAAGATTTCTTTGTAAATTATTTAGTTTTATATTTGTTTACTTCTATTAGATATTTTATGTTATTTATTTTTTTTTTTAAGTCAACTTACTTTGTTACTATTTTTCTCTCCCCATTTGTGTCAGTACTTGTTTTATTTAAAAATCTTTGTGCTTCTGTCTAGAAATTTTTATAAAATATTCACATTTCGTTGAGTTTAGCTTTTTTTTCTCTGTTGTGAGCATAAATAAATGTCACTGAAATGACTGATGTCCCCTGTTGCACACTTTTTTGTTTTGATTTTTTTTTTCCTTTACAATTTATTTACATTGTTGCTTGTTGCTCTAATACAATTTATCATTTGTTTGGATTGCAGGTTGAACAAGGGGAAATATCTAAAAAGAAAATTAAATGGGAAAAAGAAATTTGTTTATAAGATTTGTTTACGTTTGAAAGAATTTAGTTTATTTTTAAAATTAAATTTTACAACATATAAAATTCAGTTTCATGTTCGCAAATTTTAAATTAAGATTATATATTTATGTTGAATGATGTGTTTTAGTTCAATTTGTATAATTTTTTTTTCTTTTTTTTCATAGTACTTGGTATTTTTTATGTATTTTAGTTTGATTTTAAAATACCATGCTTAGTTTTCGTCTTTTCTTATATTTAACTTTTAAAACATCGGTGATCTTTTTATTTTTGTTTCAATATTTAATAGTTTTAAACACTCTGATTTTATACTTCAATTAATCTTATGGCAACTTTTATTTAAGTGCTTTTAACATTTCTTCTTTTTTTTATTCCCTCTTAGTTTTTGTTTTCCATTTCCTATTATAAAATTTAACATTATTAGCCATGTACGTGTACTATTAATTTTATAACCCCTCAAGTTATTTTTCTTCATAAATTTTTATTTTATTTTTTTCAGTAGAAATATTTACATTTTATTATACAAAAAATATGCACATCCTACATTCTCAGTAGAGCTGTAAAATTAAAACCAGGGTAATTTCTCCATTTTAAAATAAACTTGCAAAATAAAGTAGTAGTATTTTTTTAGCATAAATTGATGTTAGTATGTGTTTCGATTTTTTTTTTCTAAAATTTTCTAGTATAAAATTTCCATATTATTTGCATACGTTAGTTAAAAGTTGTTATTTTTATAGATTACGTGTCGACAAGAAGTTTGATATTTTACTTTTATATACATATTGTTTATTTTGTTTTAATTTGATTGGAATTTTCTTTAGGTAAAGTCTTTGTCAATTAAGTTTTAGTATGTAGAGGATAAAAAAAGCCAATTGTTTGATTAGGTATAATATTTAAATATTTAAATAAAATCAATATTATTTAAATATTTGTGGGGAAATAAATTCTTTGTTGAAATAATATTTTCATAAATCAAATAATTTAATATGATAAATAAGAGTTTCATGAAAAGTCCCAGCAAACTGGAGTTATTTCACGGTACCTAAATAACACTCTAAAACATATTATAATTTGAATATTTGGGCAAAGCTTAAAATATATATGATTGCTATGAATCTATTTTATAATACTGTCTCCGATTTTATGTATCGTTTGCTCATATTTTGTTTGAGTTATTCATATTATTATACCATCTTACTACATTATTATTCCATTTAA
The DNA here is from genome assembly GCA_951394005.1 of Protophormia terraenovae. Taxonomy (NCBI): domain Eukaryota; kingdom Metazoa; phylum Arthropoda; class Insecta; order Diptera; family Calliphoridae; genus Protophormia; species Protophormia terraenovae. Next base: position 119,158,187 of record OX596074.1, read on the forward strand.
TCGGATAATTATATTATTATCTAAAATTATCGTATTATGATATAATTTTATTATGTTATAAATCATCATATATTAAAATAAAGCAGATTTGTTTATACTATAATATGTTGTCCAAGATAATAAAAAAAAAAATATTTTTTGATAACACGAATTGTCTTTAATTTTTTTTTTTTTTTTATGGACGTTTCTAATATTTCGCCCATAATAAGGGGATTACTCTAGTACATTTTACCATTACTCAAGAACGGTGTGTACGATTAACATGAATAATACAACAAAATATGCGGACAAAATATATCTTTAAGCTACCCTAACTGCAATGTTTAAAATATTTAATTCCACATATTTTGGTGTTTCATTTACATAATTCGTTCACACCGTTCTCGAGTGATAGTGATCAGCTTATTTAGGGCGAAATATCCCTAGAGTAAAGAGAACCGGCTCAAAACCAGTCATGTGACAGGTTCTCGGGGCAAGTGCCAGGTTCCAGTTCCGGAACTTTATATGAGAGGAACCTTTCACTTTTACATGGGGTTGTCCTTGGAGGTGGCTAATTAGCCCCATGGGACAGGTCTCAGGATAGGTCACAGGACTGGTCCAAGAGGACAAGTTCAGTAACGATTAATATAATACAAATTTTATAAAAATTGGGTAATTGTTTACTTTGTAAACATTTTTTTATAATTTTTTTTTTTATTAAATTATGTTTATTTTAATTTTATAATTTTTCGTTCTCGATGGCGGCACCCCGAATCGAACCCATGTTCATCTTATTTATGTTATGTTTTAAAGTCTTCAACGCTAACCACTCAGCCACTGATTGTTTTTGCACGCGAGTTGCTAATTGCGCACTTAACAAGCATGTTTTAAATTGACTATCAACTGTTAAGTAGGGAGTGTGTTTGTGTCAACTGGTTCCCAATTGGAACTTTGGTGACGAGTTAGGTGTCAATTGGTACTCAACTGGTACTGAGGGACCGGTCCATTACTGCAATTGCCACAAATTTTCCGCAGGGATTAGACACGTTCTTAAAAAAATCTCAACCTGATGGGAAAAAACTGAAAGCATATTCGTGTTTAGCATATTGAACTCTATCTAGTTCAGGTTCATATATATATCTTTTTTTTGTTTTTTTAAATAAGGACGAAATTTTTTTTTTGCCGATTAATGATATTTAAATATCATTAATTCCTTATGGAAATATATTCCTTTTTCAAATAATATTTTTTCAGATAATATAAGATTAATATTTTTCAAATTAGCTAAACAATGTAGAACTTATTTGATTTTATCTCTTATGACTTAAATTTTCCATAAATTTAAATTTTTGTTATTAGCCCCAAAAAGTATTCTATAAATAAAATTTCAATTGTAATAATTTTTTATGATCATGTGTGTTAAAAACTGTTCCTGGAAACTGATATCATTGATTTTCAAATTTCATTGAATCTTTAAATTGCAACCTATAATTTAACGCTGAAATTTACATAGACGCACGTTGGGGTAAAATGAATCAAAAGTGGCGATTAATTGAATTTTGAAATTTAAATAGCGAATAAAATGTACAAAATTATGTATCAAAATCAATTAAAATCATTAAGCTAGGTTGTGTTGTTTTCTTATAAAAAACTGTCAAAGTTAAACATTTTTGAAAAATTAAATTTTCATCAACTTTCAGTGTATTTATTTTAAATAAAAAGTCTTTTGAAATAAAAATTTAAAATGGACCCATCAACTTCAGGTATTTAAGTGTATGTTTTTTTTTCAAGTATTTGTACATTTTATTTTACCTTAATATTTTTATTATTATTATTATTTTTTTAAATTGTCGTAAAATACACTAATTTTCAATTTTCATGGAATGCAACTTAAAATGTTACAGGATGTTTGTTCTCAAAATTTTCTGAAAAATAATACATATTATCCCCCTTAATATTATGGAAAAAAAATCGTAAGCAGATATAGCCCGATTGAGAAATTATTATTATTTTTTTTTTTTTTTTTCGAAAAAAAAACTAGTAGATTTCATTTCATTGCTTTATCAAACATTAAACCGTGGGGCGGAATCGAAATAAATCTGTAACTTCAAATCGGCTGGTTGGATTTACATGAAATTTCACATAAGCGTAGCAAACGACAGTAACATTTTGAGTTTAGAAGCAAGATCCCGTATATGATTCAGGAACGGAGCTATGGGGGTTTAAATTAGAGTAGTAATGTCATAGAAAACATTTAACCGCTAGGGAATTTCTGTACCTTACCCGATTTCCAAGATTTTTATATCTTTCTCTTATATATTCTTCTAGATATATTCATTTGAAATTTCAACAATCTCAACTTTGCAATGTATATCTTTTCCATATATATCCCAACATTTTCAACCGATTTTGTCGTATTTTTTTCACTTTATTAAAGAACAAAATTGTCTATCGTATAATAAAAATTTGAAGTCGATATCTTTATTGAGTCATTGAGAATTAATAAACAGACGGACGGAAGGACAGATATTATAATTCTTTAAAAAAAGTCCTAAAATTCCAAAAATATATTACTTTTTACTTCTTGATTAATATAAACACTAAATGTAATTATATTAAAGTATTGATATCACATTTCCCTGAATTAAGTGCCATTTTCGACCCATTCAACCCAAATGAACATTGCTATTCAGTCAAAAGATATCCCATGATTCTAAAAATGCATTTTTTTTACTAACTTATAAATAGGAAAATTAAACGTGATCATTAAAGTGTTCATATGATCTTTCCCTGAATTATGCATAATTTTCGTCCCAGTTAACTCTAATGTATAGACAGACGGACAGACATTACCACCCTGCAAAAAAAAAAAACTTAAAATTCTAAAACTGATTTTTTTTAACCTAATATTCAGTAAAAAAATAAAACGTGATCATTAAAATTTTGATATCTATGAATGAACGACGGACGTCTTAAAATCTACTAGCTAGCGATTCTAAATTTTTTCGCAGCTCTCTCTTTTGACCCTATCTTTTAATCTTCTAAATTCATAAACTTTTAGAAACTAAACGGATCAAGATAGGAACCAAATTGGTAACACATTTTTGTAGCATTATTTATTCTTTACTAAACATAACTGACATATTTATTCTAGCTTTAATCAAGACAACTAAATTCTTTTGGAAAACACATTTTCTTTCCGTCATGTTTTTTAAAAGCAAAACCAATTGGGGTATTCACAAAATGTGCTATCATATCGTATTGTCATTTATCCTTAAATATTTCAATGTATAAAAAATATTGTTATTGCTTTTCCTTTGTAAAATTTTATGACATTATGACAATAGCACACTTTGTGAATCCCCCAAATATGAAAGGAATTTTAAACAAAAGTATTCTAATTCAAAACAGAAAAATTGTGGTCTATTAAACATTTAGCAAAGATAAAAACTATTCCAATTACTTATTTAATTGTATCAATAATTCAAATTCTCTAATATTTTTTACAAAACAATTTATCAGCTTTCAATTATATTTCTCATTTTATCAATTAATAAATTAATCAAGTATAAATAAAAATAAGTAATAAATTGAATACTTGATTTTATAATTTTTTTAATAGGTTGAATTTCTATTATTCGTAATTGAAGTTGGATTTCAGATTTTTCTATATAAAATATGAATTTAATCCTTTAGAATATTCAGATTTTGAGTTTTTATTTTATAATAAAAATATTATAAATCATTTTTAGATTTTGATTAATAATTTAATTGAAATATTTTTCAATTAACAATTTATTAAATATAAAAAGCAACTTCAATTACTTTTTTAATTATATCAATTATTCAACTATTTTTTTTTACTAAAAATAAAACAATTTATCTGTTTTAAATTATTTTCTTATTTTATCAAAATAATTGAATATTTCTATTATTCGTAATTGAATTTTGATTTCAGATTTTTTTATGAAAATTTTAAATTTAATTTATTAGAATACTTAGATTTTGATTAATTTATTTAACTATAAATAAACTGAAATCATTTTAAAATTTTGATTAATAATTTAATTGAAAAAAACTAAGAATTTAAATAACAATGTTTTAAAACAAATGACTTCAAAATGTTCTCCTCCGGAAATCCAATAATCTAAAAAATTGGCCTTTATTAACAACATTTTTATTGATATATTTCTTATCATTGAGCCAACTCATCTCTCTTCGAGGCAGAAAGCGAAGAAATGATTTAGGATTATCACAGGTTAGATATGAACACAAAAGAGACAAAATAAAATATATTTTAAACCAAGCTGACCTCTAGCAATTTTGAAAAAGACTGAACATTAGTGTGGTCCAATATTGTATGAAAAATACCAAAATGTATGACATATTTAAACGTACCTTAAATTATGAAACGGGACATAATTTAAAATATATTTGCCAAATTTCCAATTCTTACAACAATTGGAACAGGATGCTACACAGTCATTTAAATTTAAGATTACAGAACAATTCGTTTAAATAATTTCTAACCAAAATTAATGATATATAAGATAAGAACTTGGTAGCCTTTTTATTTAGAAAAAACTAAATGAAATACCAAAAATTAAGAAACCAGTAAAATTCAACTATGATTCCTATAACCCGTGGGAACATTTATAATATTGGTGTTCTGTCAGTATTCAGAACAATAAACTTTTAAATATTTTAGTTACCAGTTTCTTAAATTTAACGTTCGAAGTTTCAAAAACTACCAAATGCTTCTGTTATTATATTTTAGTAGAGAAGAAAGTGACCAATAGGGCTTGTGGATTCTAAACATATCTTTAATTTCATGTTTAAAAGTTAATTATTATTACATAATATTTAAAGAGTAATATAATAACGAAAAGTACCACAAAGTAGCATCTTATAGAGTCTCATTCACTTAGGACCATATATCTTTAATTTCATGTTTCCAGGATCAATATTTTAGAAAATTTAAAAAGCACCATTAGAAGAATGTAAAAGTACCAAAAACCCCCTTTCTGAATTCTTATTTACTTAGGACCATATATTTTAAATTTCATATTTGTTGGTTCATTATGATAGAAAATTAAAAAAGTACCGTTAGAGAAAAAAAAAGGTACCATAAATCCTCTTTCCTATATTCTCATTCACTTCGACCATATATTCATAATTATAGGTTCAATATTATATAAAATTCAAAAAGTAAGATGGAAGAAGGAAAATTAGAAAATTCGAAATGTCCCATTAGAAGAATGAAAAATTACCAAAAAGTCCCTTGTTATGGATACTCATTCAAAAAAAGTAAGAAAAAAGTAAATTTTTCGGACACCCTAATTGGAACACGATGCATGTTAAGCGGGTTAAATAGTGCTCATTCTTACTAAAATTTTATGTAGAATTGATGTATAAAAGAAATTTTTTTAAAAATCAATTGGATTCGTATCTGTGTAAAATGGCGCTCAAAATGTGCGTTTTAGCCGAAGATATGCAGGGGAAGGAGTTGGAATTTTAAAAAACAAAATACGCCATTATTTTTACTGATGCAAAAGCCTTCTAAAAAGGTATAATATCCAAATATCAAAAGAAATTTTTCTTTTCGAAACGAACCCTAATATAGATACATATATAGATTTGTTCGTAAAGTTTTACTTTTTATTTTTACGATTTTTCTGAAAAATCAAAAAATATGGTTATATTTATTTTTCTCTACCTATTGTTCGATGTATAAATCATTAACGTTAGTGAGCAAAAAATTTTAAGATTTTTTTTAGGATCATCGGTGTAAGTGATTGGAACAGCATACAGTTCCAATCATCATAGGGAGTTGAAATTTGGAAAAGTTGTTCTAAAAACACCCCATTATGGACCACTCTACTGAAAGGTATCAGCATTGTACAATTTTATATTTTTTTAATTTTTAATCACTTGGCTAATACCAAATTTTTTGTTTTCATTTTTTTTTCTCCTTGTAATTACTATTCCGACCAATTATAATAACAAACTTTGTTTACAACTTCCTTTAAAAACTTTAATTACAACTTAACCTGCCTCAATGCAATTAATTTTTAACTCTTTCACCTCTTTTGCTCCATTTTAATAGACTTATAAAATACATAATTATTTGTATTGTTTACTCTGCTTTATTACAACAAAATTTCATATTAACTTGTCACTTTGTAATTTACAAAAATGTATTTAGCTGCACGCAAGCTTAACGTAATTTATAACATGTTTTTTAATTTTATTATTCATAGTGCGATAATATGCAATTTATAAATTTTAGTAAAGGGTTTTTAGTAAAATAATCTTTTTTTTTTCTTGAAGTAAATTACAAAACTGTAAATTGTGGATAATTATAAGTAAAAGTCTAAAGAGTATTATGTAAAAATTTAAAAAGAGGAGGAGAGATCATGCAATTATTTTTGTTCTAGTTAAGAAATTTTAAGAGATTTTAACAATTGATAAACTGCAACGAAAAAGCAAAGTAATTTTTATGAATTACATTGAAATAATTTGAAATAATTTAATTTAAAAATATTTAAAATTAAGACAAATTTTAAAGTTTATCATAAGATTTTTTTTTATAACATGAAAGAAACTCAGTCAGTGTCATTAGCTCTTCTAGATTTCTTGATTTTATTTTGATTTTTCTCTATTTTTTATTATTATTTTTATTTTTTTTTAACAAAATTCATCTTTTGCTTTTTATTTAAATGTCCTTCAATTTAAATTATAAAAAGGCCTGTATATAAAACTTATTTCATTTCTTAAAACTTTATAAACATTTTTAATAAGATAAGGCCAATCATATAGTATTATACAAAATATAAAAACATACAATTTAAAATTCCATAAAAATATAAAAAAAGTCAAATGTAAACAAAAATTTAATACTGACGCCAAAAAAAAAAAAGGAGAAAAACCTAAATATTTTAAGAATATATATTTCTTTTTTTCAGTTTTTTAAGCAAAAAAAAAAGGAGGATACAGCCAACAAAAAGCATAAATACATATAACAAAAATAATATATTTTAGTGAGAGATGAAAGCGAGGACACCACCTCTACTTTTGCAAAATAAATATACACATGAAATAACATACTTATATTAGCATAAACATACATATGTACGTACATATATTTATACTTAAAAAACTGGCAAATACACACAATAATAAATAAACAACAATTTCATGGCTGAGAAAAAGGAAAATAATGAAATAAAATGATTGTAGTGGAAAAAAAGATTGTTGTATATATTTTTCGTATTAAAAAAGCTACAATATAAAACTCAACTTATCAGGGATGGAAAATTTGACACTATAGTACTTTTTTTTTTTTTTTTGACACCATTTAACATTCAAAAGTACCGTAGTACTCCCTCGAGTTATTTGATACTGTCAAACGATTAGTTGTTATTCCACAATTCGAATTTAAATGAAAATATAATTTGAAACTTACATACATACATACATACATACATACATACATACATACATACATACATACATACATACATACATACATACATACATACATACATACATACATACATACATACATACATACATACATACATACATACATACATACATACATACATACATACATACATACATACATACACTGCCGCTTATCTGAATACGACACAAATGTAATTCAGATTTTCCGGTTTCCCTCTCAAAATTCATAAGAGTATTTATCAGAAGTTCTTCAAACTCCCAAGATACTGCTGCTAAAATCAAAAAAAAAACTGGCGTTGAAGCAAGCTTAGCAACAGTAAAGCGTGTAATACAAAAAGCTACTATTCTTAAACGATTAAAAATTAAAAAGAAGCCACCCCTTAAACCACCTCGAAAAGAAAAAATACTACTTTTTAGCCGGCATCATATGACATGGGAAAAACAATGGCACAAAGTAGTATTTTCCTATGAAAAAAATTCAATTTAGAAGGACCCGATGGCTACAGTTGTTATTTCGACGATTTGCGAAAAGAAGAAATTTATTTGGAGCGTCATCATAGCTGTGCTGGAGGTGTGAAGGTCTGGGGTGGAGTTTCCTACTATGGAACAAGCGATTTGCAATATTTTACTTCAAAAATGAACTCGAATACGTATATTACTCTTATGGGAAAAGCATTTCCCCATTTTTCTAATATTTTTAGCTCTATATCATGGACATATCAACATGATAATGCATCTATACATACTGCAAATGTGGTTAAAAACTAGATTAGAAAACGAAATGTGACATTACTTGATTGGCCGAAATACTCCCTGGATTTAAATATAATGGAAAATGTGTGGGGATGGTTAACTCGTAAAGTGTATGAATCTGGGAAACAATATAGAATAAAATCCGACCTAATTGAAGCCATTAAAAAAGCGTGGAGTACGATTTCTTTGGATTACATAAAAAGCCTTTATGACTCAATTCCAAAGGAGGTAGCACACATTACTAAAATAACCAAGAAATAAAAAATTTTAAAGTTCTTATTGAAAAAGTTCGATATTTAAGGCTTTATTGAAGCTATATGTCGTAATGGGATTCACTAGGGAAATATTAAATGCCAAAGGCAATTTTTGTATGTGTCGTATTTAAGTGAGCGGCAGTTAACATACATATATTTCGAATAGAAACCTATGTTTTTCTTAAAAAAAAAACTTATATGCTGTCAGAAAAGTTCTGTGTCAAAAACTTTTATTGTTAATGCTTGAGGCAATGTTAAAGATAAGTTTAGGACCCAAAAGCAGAAAAAAACTTCTTGCGGAAAAACAGGAAAGTCATTTGATACATTCGGATCTATAAATACCAAAATATGCATCAAGGAATATTTGCAAAAAAGACTTCTTCCTTTCGTTAGAGAGCACAATGTGTCCACACATTATTGACCCGATTTGGTATCATGTCACTACGGTAAGAAAGCACTGGAGTGGTACCAAGACAATAACATTGTTTTTGTACCAAGAGAGGTCAATTTTCCAAATTGTCCATAGCTTATACCAGTGCAGAGATATTGAGCTCTTGCGAAAAGTTAATTGAAGAGCACAAAAAAGGTGTCCTAAAATACCGAAGATTTTAAAAGAAGATGTGCACACTGTTCCAAAAAAGTGACTGAGGCTACTATTAAATCTCTAACGGAATGGTTACAAAAAAATGGTCCACAAGTTCATAATTAGTTATAAAAAGTTATATATTTCTGTAATCTGTAATTCTGTTATGTGATCTGTAATAAATAATCAATTAAATAAAAAAAGAATGAGACTCTAAGATCAACCGTTTGTAAGTTATTGAATGTTATATATGTTAAGATTTTTTCGAACGCACTCCTTATAAATTATATTATTTGAGTTTTGCACTAAACTAAAATTCTGAGGGTGAAAAAGTACTATTTGATACCGAAAAATATTTCCATTTTCCATCCCTGATCTTTATATTTTTCGGTTTCAGTTGTTTTCTTTATTTTCTGGCTTTTTTTTTCTTTTTGTTTCCTGCTTATTGTAGAAAAAGCGTCGAGACATTTTGCCACCATAGTAAATTTTAGATCTTTTATAAACCTTGAATATTAAAATTTTACGCAAAACAATGATACCAACTAAATAACTTTGACTAAGAAGTAAATTTTCTGTTAATAGGAATCTTTAAAAAAAGTTCCCCTTATATAAAATCCTTGATATCTTTTCTCTTTATAGAAAATTTATTATTTGTAGAACATAATTATTCTTTTAAATCTTTGACAAAATTTCTCTTTAATTTCTGATAAAATTTATTATTATTTTTATTTGGCAAAATTTCTCTTTATCAATAATTTTTAATAACTTTTCTTTTAATGCAAATTTTCGATAAATTTTCTTTTTATACGACATTTTCGATTTTTAAACAAATTTTCTTTTTATAATTTTTTTTTTTTAATAAATTTTGCCTTTAGAGAAATTGAAATAAATATTCTATTTACAAAAAATGTTTGATAAATTTCATATTTACAGAAAATCTTTATAGAAAACCTTTGATTTTCTCTTTATAGAAAATCTTTGATTTTCTCTTTATAAAAAATATGCGAGATTTTATCTTTATAGAAAATATTTGAGAGATTTTTTATTTATTGATTTTCTCTTTATAAAAAATTTTTGATCAAATTTCTTTTTAATTTTGATGGAATTAAAATAATTAAGCTGCGATAAATAAAATATTTATGATTTTAATATTGTGTTAACAGTCGCGATCGTTACTTTGAATAAATTCACAATTTATCTGTTGCGGGGAAGCTAGTTCTTATGCGCATTTCGCCGGTTGCTTAAGCCAGCTCATCAGGAAATCTTTCCCAATTTCTTTAGAAAAACTAAAGTTTAAGCTTTGATATTTTTTAATGTAGAACTTTTAATTGTCATTGAGTTTATAAAGTTTACACTTTAATATATCTTTAATTTTTCTAAAAAAATTGGGAAAGGTTTCCTGAAGAGCTGGCTTAAGCAACCGGCAAAATGCCCAAAGGAACTAGCTTCAACCAACAGATAAATTGTGAATTTATTCAAAGTAACGATTACGACTAAGGAGTGAGATCGAAAAATTCTTAACATACATAATATTCAATAACTTGGAAACGGTTGATCTTAGAGTTTTCATTATTTTTTAAATCATTTGATAATTTAGCACAGATCGCAGAAATATATAATTTTTATGGTTCTAATCACTAATTATAAAATTGTGGACCATTTTTGAAAACCCTTTCTTTGGAGATTTGATAGTTGCTTCAGTCACTTTTTTGGAACAGTGTGCATATCTTCTGTTTAATCTTCGGTATTTTGGGACACCTTTTTTGTGCTCTTGAATTCACTTTTCACAAGAGCTCAAGTTCTCTCCACTGGTCTAAGCTATGGACAATTTTGAAAATTGACCTCTCTTGGTACTAAAACTATGTTATTGATTTGGTACCACTCCAGAGCTTTCTTACCGTAGTGACATGATACCAAATGGGTCCAAAAATATGTGGACATGTTGTGCTTTCTTAAGAAAAGAAGAAGTCTTTTTTGCAAATATTCCTTTATGCATATTTTGGTATTTATAGATCCGAATGTATCAAATGACTTTCCTGTTTTGCCGCAACTGCAAAAAGCTTGTCATACCATGAATTTGTAAGAAATTTTTGCTGCTTTTGGGTCTTAGACTTATCTCCAACATTGCTTCGAGCATTAGCAATAAAAATTTTTGAGACACAAGCTGCGAAAATTTTGCCAGCACCTACGTTTCTTCGTCAATTATACAGCTTGAGTATTTTTGTATGAAATTTAGTTTTGAATTCCGAGTCCTATTTTTGGCTTGTAATTTTTTTTTTTTCCAGAATTCCAGTTTGGAATTTTTTGAACTTTATATGTTAGCAATTTTTCCATTAGCTTAAAATTTTCGCACCAAATAGTCGAAGCACTGAGAAAACTGAGCTGATTTTCTACCAGATGTGTTTGGAGTTCCTTTCAATATGCCTCCAATTTTCTGGCCTTCCCAATATCATGTGGTCCTTTTTTCTTATCGAACTAGATTTCACATCAATAGTCAAATTCTCCTGATACTGTTTAATAACATTAGAAACGGTTTTACGGACGACATTTAATTCTGTGTCCAATTATTTGTAAAACCTATTTGGATTTTTTGAAATTTTTTAATAACTTGTAGGACGTAAATCCTTCTCGTCACTTATTTTGATGAAAATAAGGAAAAATTAAGATGATTGTTATTAAAAATAATAATTGAAGTATTTTTCCATGATAACTAGATCAAAAAAAATTTTGAATATTGATTCCGAAAAAATTTTCTTTTTATAGGCAATTTTCGGTAAATTATATTTTTATAGGATATTTTCGATGAATTTTCTTTTTAGACAATTTTTGATAAATTATATTTTATAGACAACATTCTATAAATTTTCTTTTTATAAAACAATTACGATAAATTTTCTTTTTATAGACAATTTTCGATTATTTAAATTTTTATAGAACATCTTATATAAATTCTATTTTTTTAGGACATTTTCGATAAATTCTATTTTTATAAAATTTTTTCGAGAAATTTTCCTTTTATATACAATTTTATTTTCGTTTATAGACAATCATCGATAAATTTTTTTAGTTTCTTTTTATAAACAAATAAATTCGATAAATTTTCTTTTTGTTGAAGATTTTCTGTACATTTTTTTCTTTATAGAACAGCACGATAAATTTCTTTATATATTATTAGAAAATTTTCGATAAATTTTTATTTTTATTGATTGTTTTCAATTAATATTATTTTTTTAATTTTATTTTTCTAAATTTCTCTTTTTATTAATTATATTTTTATGGACTATTTCGATAGATTTTCTTTTTATCAACAATTCATAATAAATTCTTATTTATAACGTATGGGATAAAGTAACAAAAAAAAAAAAAAAAAAAAAAAAACATTTTTAAATATTTTATATGATTTGTTTGCTATTTTTATGTCTTAAAAAAGAAATATTCACCCAGAAAAAAAAAAAAAAAAAAAAAAAACAAGATCATAAAATATTAACAGGGGCATATAAAGAGAATACAAAGAAAATTTAAAAAAGGGCGATTGACAAATCAAAACATGCAAAAAGATATAGAAATTTATTATTATTTTTTATGTAAATATAAGTATATAGGCCTTATAAATACTTATATAAAATATATGTTTAAGTATTTATTTTATCTTTGTATATGTAAATTGTTTTTGTTTGCAATAGGGAGTATTTTGAATTTTGTATAAAAGATTATGCCATTCAAAGTTAAACGACCCATATTGCGATTATTACTAAACTTAACTAAACAAAACAGAAAGTGATGCTTAGGGTGTGACCTCTAAAAAAGAAATGAAAATAAAATGGAAAAAATAAAGTCAGTGTCATAGACAGCAGACATAAATCTTAGCGTTTTGATAAAAAAAAATAGTAAAATTTTTTTATTTGTTTATTTTTATAAAAAGCAGATAAATAAGAACATTATTATATAAAGTTGAGAGCTATGGTTGTCCATGTAAGATTTCTATTTTACTATTTTTATAGTATGTAGCTGTCTGTCTTATGTCTTATATATTTTAGAAATAACAAGAATTGTAAGGATTTGTTATACGCTTGAGATGTTTTGAACATAAAATTGTTTTTACTAGTTTTCTTTTTTGGAGCTAAATACTTAATTTTGCTTTGTTCTTACAACAAATGATACATTGGCTTCTTTAAGTGCTCTATTACATTTTAAATTATTCGTCGATTTTGCTGTTGTCGTCTTAATATAATTTGTAATATTTTTTTTTTTTTAAGAAATATATTTTATTTAAGCTCCCAGGAAAAATTTTAAAACATGTTCTAAAATCATTGGTTCTAAAACTGGTGTAATCAGAACCACTTCAGATTCTTTAATAACATCCTCAGAACTAGTGTTATCACAACCAATTCTGACACTAATGGAGTAGAACCTTCTTCTGATTCTAAATTCGTTTTAAGCAATATTTTAGAGAACTAGTGCTTAAGAACAAAATCTGTATGACTTGTATATCACTTCTGAGAACAAATTACTGGTTCTCGAATGACTTCCTTGAACTGTTTAAAATACTTGTATAAAAAATTTTAAAAATTAAAAAAGATTATTAACAAAATTAAATTGATTTCAAAAGTGGCCTTTAGGATATAGCGTATTAGAATAAGAAATAAAAAAACAGATTCTGAAACCGTTTCCTAACGCTTCTATGGAACTAATTCCAAATGTGACAATTTCGAACGAAAATCACTGATTAAAGAACAAGTTCTAGAACCATTCCATAGAATGGGTACTACCTAGCTAACGTTTCCACAGAACTAGTTCTGGAGGTGACAATTTCAAACAATATTCATTGGTCGTAACGCCAAAGTAGAACAAGTACAGGCTATTTTCATGTGTTCTGGAACTAGTTGTAGAACTAATACAATTTTTCCTGGGGTATTTCTTTATTTCTTGTTTCATATTTTCTATTTTATTATTAGGAAAGTAAACCAGATGTTTTTTTCTTGAACTGTGGGAGCATTATTGATATACAGCGGGTATTTGAGTTGATTTATTACTGCAAATAATAATTACAAAAGGCGGCAAGAAAAAATATTTAACCAACAATTTGTTTCCATTGACTCTAGTTCTAGAGATAAATAGGTTTAAAGAAAAGTAATAAGGTTGCCTAAAAATCCGACATAATTTAATGAAATATCAAAGTTTGTTTAATAAAACAATTGAAGAATATTTTATTAAAATCCATTCAGTATTTTTGAAGTTCTAAAAGGTAAAAATAACTTAGCAAAAAATGGTGCTTACTTGAAAGCAATGGTATTGCTTACATAAGCGATATATTAGTTATTTAATTAAATAAAGATTCAAAAATGCTCCAGAGAAGAAAAAAATCACATTCTATTGCTTCTAGGAGGCTCATTTCGAACAAAAATCATGCATTATATATGCGCTTCAGTAATGTTTTATTATAAAAGTCTGCTGTGCAATTGTAAGAATTATAATAAAAGCATTGCTAAAGAATTTTGCTTCTCTGGAGTACTATGGTAAGGGAAAGTGTATTTCGAACACCATCAATAACTTACTTACTAGCTTTATGAAATTAAGTAAGCAATATGTTGCTTCCATCAGTTGTATTGCATCCAAGTCAGCAAATTTTTTTTTGCTGGGAAGTATTAATTCATATAATAGACTCACATTATTAAACGGAGAAAAAATACCGTAAAAAGGTATTGCCTGAAAGGAAGAAGATAAAAAAACGCAAAAATCAAGAAATAAAAAAAAAGAAAAGAAAAAAAAAATTTAAAATAAATAAAAAATAATAAAAAAAAAAATTAAACGGAAAAAATCGCCAAAATAAGAAAAATCGTAAAATGAAAAAAAAAAAAAAGAAAATCTCAACAACGAAGAAATCATCAAGAACTTAACAAGCGCGAATATTATATTCGGCCCGGCCGAATCTATGTAAACCATCAACTTTTTCAAATTTTACATTATATGGGAGGGGGCGGTAAAGTGGGCAGTAAAGTTTGCGGACCACCCCCATTTTTTGTTTCCGAGTTTACATTGGTTCTTGAACTATTTGAACACAATTTCGTCAATTTTCACCTTATATGGGAGGTGGGCGGTAAAGTGGGCGGACCACGCCCATTTTTGGTTTCCGAGTTTATATCTATCCCATGTTTTTGTTGAAAAAATATTGCGAGTTAAAGTGATTTTCGAAAGTGGGTCTGGGAGTAATGCCTAATTGTAGAGCGATCTTCCTTTATAGAATTTATTCGATTTATTTTTAAAATAGTGATATAAATAAGGCATTTCATAGAAAAAAATATTTCAAATAATTTTTTAATAAAATTATTAATTAACTTTATATTGGAATTTAATTATATGATTTATTAATATAATTAATTTTCTAATTGGTTTATAGTTTTGTTTTTTAATAAATTGACAGATGTTAATGAAATATAAAGAAAAATTAAATACTTGTCTATAAAAGTATAGAAATAAAATAAATTTAAGTAAATTTTAAAAAATTTTCAGCTCATTACAACTATTTAAGGAAAAAAAGTAATAATAATATCAATTATTCTAGTTATTAATATTATCATTTTGATGATTGGAGCAAAATCAATTAAAAATTATTTAATATTACAAATTTCGTAGTTGAAGTCCATTTTTATTTTTTTCTGTGTTGTTAGCGTTAAAACCCTATTGAGGGGAGTTTTTGTATGAGAGCGAGGTGAAATAATGGACCGATCATGACCAATTTTAATAACGTTTATTGCTACACCAAAATAAACAAACATATGTGCAAATTTTCATAAAATTATACTCAAAATTGCGACCTGTACTTTGTGAAAAATATTTACATGGAACCAGCCAGCCATCCAGACGGACGGATACTTTTGGTATACTTTTAAGTGGGTGGTAGAATAATTTTTCTGTTCATTATAATCATCAGAATGAACACATAAAACAAAAAAATGATAAAGGTTTAACCTAGAGTTGATTTACATTATATTGTATTTTATTAAATTAAATCAGGCAGTCGTTCCTCAAAATATACTGCAATATGTGGTGCAAAATTTTTAATTTTCTATATAAAAGTTTATCTCGAGATCTAGAGTACAAAAAGCTTTACAGATTTAAAAGTCCATGAAGAAGTTTAACTAAAGAGACTGGCAAATACCATATGTTATTAATATTTAGATCAAAAATATATGAAACAACTTTACATGAAACATAGTTTACAATTTTCCATCTATTTTTTACAAAAAACCACAGCAACATTTTACTTTTGATCATTATTTTTTTAAACAAAAACTAAAGCAGCTTTAATACTTATAAAAACTTTTTTCATATATAAAACCAACAGCTCTTTTTTGTCATTAAAAAATTTCTATTGTAAAATAATATTTTCCAACTAAAATTATTTTTGAAAATCTTTTTTAAATTTTTATGTCTTTAAATTCATTTGTATTTATAACTTATATTTCTATATAAATTAATTTATTTATATATGTATGTCTATGTGTTCATTTAAAATTTATGTACATAAAGCATTTGTTTGTTAAGCCTTAATTACATTCTGTACTTATTTCTTTTATTTTATTTATTTGTTTTTTTTTTTTTTTTTTAACTTTAAAACTCTTTACACTTGTTATCAGTTTTAATACTTTTCATATGATATAAATAAAAAAAAACTGTAAATTCATTTCTTTACTACAAGGCTACAAACTGAAATAAAAAAAAAAAAACTAAAATAAATTGTAAGAGAAAAACATGTTACATCCGGTTCCTGTTCCTTTCTTTAGAAGAAAAACAACATTTACAAATTCTTTTTAAAATTAAAGAAAACTATATACACACATACATAACAAAACTAAAATACTTACAAGCAAACATATAGAAAAATATATACTTATATATATTATATATACTAATACTGTTATGTATGTATTTCTCTATATATAAATTTAAGTCTATATAACTAAATTAAATTTTTTTTTCTGTATACATTCTCACATTTGTAAGTGTTTATTTTTATGTATTTGTATTCGTGTTTATTTTCTTGTAATATTATTACAAATGTAAAAAATTTTGTAATCCTTAAATACTAAAATAACACTTTGGGCTAGTCTTGTTCAAACGTGTTTGTTTCTCTTCATGTTTCTTTATCTTTAAAATACATACACATACATATATTAAATATGTTTTAAGCAAGTGTGTATGTGTTTATGCATGTGTTAAAAGATATTAAAAAATTTACTACTTTTTTGTATTTTTTCTAGTTCTAAATTATTTTTTCCTTCTGTTTTTATTGTTAAAATATACACATCCTTTAGATGAACATATAAAGTTAAGACAAAATTAAAAACTTTAAAAGCAAACACATGATATTCTTAATTTGGTTTCAAATTTGTTTAAGAAATAGGAAATATAAATAATCTGATATTCTTATTTTAAGATTTAAAGCTTTAAAGATATTTTACATTTTCGTATATAAGTTTTTTAAGTAATACACATATATATATGGGCAATTATCAAAAATTTTTGATTTGATAACACATTATAATCCTTTTGTATACATATAAAGTGACTCGGATGTATATAGAATCAGTTCGCGTTAATCATTTCATGTGATTTTTTAAAATTTTGTGAAAAATTTAGATCGAATCTAAGTTATTTCTCCATATATTGATTGAAAATATATTTTGTTAGAGTATATAACATAGAAACGCTTTTTAATATTGTGATCCTTTTTTTAAACAAGTAAATATTTTTTGATCCATAAAATGTTTACCTCTAAAAAATTTTTAATGCGCCTCCGAATTTTCATTAAGTACAGCAAACACCTTTCAAATTATGTCAATTTCATGCTGTCCACACGATGTGCCTTAGCGAAATGTGTTTTGACAAAAGTGTTCCGTTTTCAATTATCAACGACATTTCACTTAAATTTATGATCCCAATCAATTATATTTATCTATATAACCAATATTTGTTTAAATTGCAATTTTCTATATGAAAATACAAAAACAAAAAGTGCAATTTTTCCATAATTTTCAAAAAGTCCATACAATTTTTGTACTAAATTTATTTTTAATGCTCCTCTGATTTTGTTATGTAAAATGACAAAAAATTAAGTTCACGCAGTAATTCAAGCAATTCCATATGAAAATGTGAATGTGCCTTGCAAAAAACTGCGAAAAATACGTACAATTACAACAAGTATCAATAATTATCCCAAATTTTTTATTCGGTTGAAAAGCGCACAGACCGCACCCAAAACTATGAAAAACTTAAAAAACCAAAAAATTTTGTCATAAAAGCTTTCCTACCCTATATTTAGTTGTTGAAAGTATGAACAGCAACAAAGATGGTGTAGAATTTATGTACAAAGTCCGATTAGTTTACTTGTGGTAGAGTAAGATCAAAAATTATCAACGCGCGTACAAAAATTGTAGAAGAATGGTAAAAACTTAAGTAGTTTTTATCAGTTTTTCTATATTCTTGAATTTTGAACAACAATCATGGTTAGAAAAAGGAATCTATTGTGCTAAAATTTTTCACTGTATTAGCTTTAAGTCTTGTGAGTGCAGATCTGTAACTAGTTTGTTTAAAATATCATTACCACAAAAGTTATTAAGGATTTAAATCAGTTTCAGCCAGGTTAAAAATTTTTGATAATTGCCCATATATATATGTATTAGGGTTCGTTTCGAAAGGAAGAATTTCTTTTCATATTTGGATATCATACCTTTTTAGAAGGTTTTTGCAGCAGTAAAAATAATGGCGTATTTTGTTTTTTTAAATTCCAACTCTTTCCCCTGCATATCTGCGACTAAAAACGCACATTTTGAGCTCCATTTTGCGCAGAGACGAATCCAATTAATTTATAAAAAAATTCTTTTATACATCAATTCTACATAAAATTTTAGTAAGAATGAGCACTATTAGACCCGCTTAAAACAACAATTTTTATTAGTGCAAAATAAAGATTAATTCTCAAAAATAGTTGACATACAATTTTTTTTTTATTAATTACATTTTTGTACTTTTGTACGAGGTCTTCACTCGTACTCTAGTCTTTCAAATCCTCGTCTAACCAAGTTAAAACTCAACGTATGGATCCACAAGAATTGACGTAAGTCTCTTGGACAAACTATTTTTTTTTTTTTTTGATAATGAATTCTATGAGGAATGAAAAAATATAAATCAATCCAGTCCAAAAGATTCGGCACATGATGATTAAATAGCTATTCATAAAACTTATTATTATGTTTAGTTACTAACAGTTTCAGTCCATTTCTAAATATTCCACTGCTGTTTATATTACTATACTGTGAAACAATCTCAAGATAATTATTCTATTTGTTTAAATTAATATATAATGGGTCGATATATTACAAGAAACTTAGTTTCTCGTCATTTAACTCATAGTCTTAAAAAGTAGCTATTTAGTCGCCATTTAAAAAAGGAGCCAAAAAAGTGGTCAAGTGGTTGAAAAAGGGGAATTTGGCGAATAAAGTCGTCAAACGGTAACACTGTACGGAACCAAATTTTGTACAAAAATGCTCATGCTGTATAAAGTACGGTAAAACGTATGTACTGGCTGATTTTTTTCAGATTCGGGGTCAAGATTTGTATATTGCTGATGCTCGAGGAAATGTTAAAAATAAGTTTAGGACCAAAAAGCTGCCGAAATTGCCTATAGAATTCATGGTGTTACAAGATTTATGCAGTTGCGGCAAAAGAACAAGTCAATTGTTACAGTGGGCCCTATAATACCGAAAAATATATCAAATAATGTTTGGAAAAAAATATTTGACATCGGGTCTTATGAAAAAATATTTTTCCCATATTTTTGACCCGATTTGACATCTTGTCACTATGTAAGAAAGCTCTGGATTGGTAAAAAATTTTAAAATTAAATTATTACACGGGAAGAACCACTACATGGTTCTAAACATTTTAATATCGCCAAAGAAATTCGGTTAAATACTGTTTCAATATCAAAATTGTCACTACCCTTATCTGGATCAGTGATGTGATCATGTCGAATTAAAATATACATTTTAAAAATATTTAGATTCTGGCCTACTGTGTAATCGAAGAGGTAAATAATTTATTATTTTTCCATTTAAAATCAAAATAATTTATTTTGGCTTAATGTTTATATTATGTTATCATAATTTAACTCTGAAATTTAAAGCTTTCATATTATATTATTTAAATATTTTTTATTTCATTAGAATTCTATGAAATCTGAAAAATACACTAACGAAAGCTTCCATTAAAAAGAAGATACAAACTATTTACACAAATTGTTAAATCTTTGCCTAAACTTTAGTAAATATAAACGCACATATGTGTACAAAAATATTATTTGCATTTCTTGGATTTAAACGATTGTTATCTAATTGTATTATACAGTTTTTATTTACTTAAATTAATGAAATGCAAATAAAGATTTTTTTAAGAAAAAATAATTGTCAAAAGATATTTAAATAGTAAATATTAAGTTTTTAAAATTAAATAATCTCTGGTATTTGATTAAAGAAAAATAAATACGAATTTTTTAAATATTAAATATTGAGTAGGATGGAAAAAAACTAAATCCAACAAATTAGAATTTGTGACAGTCATTCTCACACATTAAAAATTCATACACGCACGAAATTGGAGACCATACGTAGTAAAATTGCATACTCAGTTTTTTTTTTTTTCTAGGGCGTCAAATTTTTTTTGAGAGAGGACTACAAAATTTCGAAGGATACACATTTTTATAATTGACTTAACTTTTATGGATTGACTTAACCATTTAGTTGCACAAATAAAATAAATGTCCCCTAAAGCGTAAATTGATCAAAAAAGCTGCAAATTCGTGTAAATTAGTTTAAAGGAACTTATTATGTTTTTCATAAATTTTTCAATATTTAAGTGTAATGAGTAATTGACTAATGATGACTAATTTAACCTTCTGGGAAATAAATGCATAAAATTTACCCTCTAGCCCTTAATGGGTTAATTATGTGTTATTTTCAATAGCAGCAGGATAGACCATTCCAATGGTACATTAGAACCTAATATATTTTGAAAAATATCAGAAATATTTAAATTACATGTTTGAATAATGAAAATGTGATAAAAAATTTTTGTAAAATCTTAATAATCCGCGACTGAAAGGAAATATAATAATTATTTTAATGAATATTCAAGTTTGTGGCAAGTCTCTATTATAATTTGAAGTTAATTTTCTTATAACTAAAATTTTGATAATGATATTGAAAGAAATACGTAATTTTAGAGGTGTTTTGAAAATGATCCAGCACACGTAATTTTTAATATTGAGATGTAATATTTTGGAAATCATATGAGAACATACTAATCTTCATTTCTAGAGGGGTACATTTGCAACTTTTTTTCGTGAGGCACTTTAATGTTTAGTATATTTTATTTAATAAAAATCGTATGAGAAATATTTTTTAATTAAATAAATATTAATCATACGTACCACAAACATTGTTCTGCAGCATTCCAGTATTTAGTTTATTAAAATATTAAATATTTTAACACAATTTATGTGTTAATATTTACTAGAGGAAATTTTGGAAAGCTTTTATTCTTATTCATTTTTAAAAAACAACTTTAAATTTATTTAAATTTCTGCAATATCTTTTACACTTATTCCGATACATTCAATCATGTTAAACTTGTCTGCAATTAATAAACACTGTTTATTAATTTAAAGAATTTTTGTATAATTTTTTTTTTTTTAAAATTTTTATGCATTTGAATTAAAATCTTCATAAAATTTGTTGAAAACAAATCAAAAAAAAAAAAAAAAACAGCTGTCAATATATGTATTTACGTACATATGTATATAAAAAGGAAACAAATATGTATTCAAACCCATAAAAGAGTTTAAAAAAAAAAAAAAAAAAAAAAAAAAAAAAAACTGAACTCTCACTGAATAAATGTTTAACAATTCATAACATTGAAATTAAATTTAATAGTCATGTATAGTATCTAGAGAATGCCACGCTTAAGATATATAATTGATGATGCGAATCATAATGTCTGTATTGAAATTCATTAATATTCATTTATGCTCAACATTTTAATAGATTCTTCTTAAGTGGGTATGAATATTTATTGATCACTATATGAATATTTATAAAAAAAAAAATAAATAAATTTTATACGTGGTTGTTTCTACTCACAGATTTTAACTCACTTAAAGTACTTCAAATCCTTTAACACATTCATATTGTACAGATATTTTACGTAAATTATGATATATATTTATAGTGTATACGGAATTTTTTCATGTGAAAACCACTTATTATGAAAATATATGTCTGTATATGTGTTTGTTTATGTATGTATGAACATTGACTGGATAAGGGATAATTGTATTAATTGGTCTATTAAGAAATTGTTTATTTAGGACTGATTAAAATGTTTACTGCATATTGGAATTCATTTATTTGAAGAGAAATCAATATAAAAAGTAAACGAAGTGGTTGAAATAAAAATAAATTAAATTAAGCTATTTTTATTTAAGATGGTAAGAATATGATTTTAAACGAAAAAAAATAAAAAATAAATGATATAAGAAATATTCAGTTTTTTTTTTTTTTTTTTTTTCTTTTTCTAGTTTTTACTATTTTTATTTGCTTTGTAATTTTTAAATACAAAAAATTAACAAAATATTGGAATATGTAAAAATTTGCTAATTTGTTTTCAGGAGATGCACAGTGGTTCCAAAACGCTTTTTTGGAAATAATTCAGTAACTACTGAACCATTAGAGATATCTCAATCAAATTTCACATGGTTATAGCTGAGGTATCTTCAAGTTGATTTGAAGGAGTAAAGGTTCTTAGCAGGTCAGGGGGGAAGTGGGTGGCCCTCCAAAGTTTCCCATCTCGGGTATGTATTTTTTTTTTTTTTTTTTTTGAAAAATCGCCAAAAATTCATTTTAGATTAAGAGATATTTGGTCGAAAAAAATGTTTACCTCATTTTTAGGCTCGTATTTTTTTTAACTTTTAAGATATTCGCTAGATTTTTTACAAAATTCTAAATAACATAGCTGCAAGAATCATTAAAATATATGCATCCGTTAAAAAGTTATATTAATCTGAAATTTGAACTTTAAAAAATTTTAAATTTTTGGATTTTTTTTCCAAAAAGGTGGCAATATTTATTTACTGATAAAATTTGATTTTTGTTCTGCGCTTTATCATTTTTAATGTTTTGAAAAGAAATCTTAACGTAAATGCCTGTAAAGTAAATCTGGAGAAGTTTGGGGCAAAGGTCTGCCCACATGCCTTATCCAAATTTTGTCAATTTTGGACATTTTTGTTTTCTTTTTTGTTATGTTCTCAAATCGCAAAGCTGGTATCGACTTAAAATTATTTTAATTTTATAGCTCTATATGTAAGGTATACACCCAAAAAGGGTGACCATTTCAATGAAAAAATTATTTTTTTTTAAGGCGTTTTATACGGATTGGGATTTTGGGTATTTTCATGTAAAAAAGTGGGATTTTTTTTAATTATGAGATTTTAGGACAAATTTATACATATTACGCTGAAATTTCAATAAAATATCACTATTTAAATTTTATTAATGTTTGAATGTCAATTTCGTGTTTTGAAAAAACTTCAAAAATGCTAAATTTTTAGTCCTTCAAGAAATTCTGTGCTCAAATTACATTCCACTAACTTTTATTTCATAAATTATCAATCTCTATATTCTAGCGTTTTTTTAGATACTAAACACTTGTATAAAAAGTTTATACTTTTGCTTAAAACTTAATAGAAACTTGGCCTCCTCTAGCCAAATTATGCTATTTTTCACACACTTACTATACAAGTATTTAGTATCAAGGAAAACGTTAGAATATAGAGATTCACCTCTCCCTGACCCTCTAGGAACTACAAATCAACTCGAAAACACCTCAGGTCTAACAATGTGAAATTTAATTGAGATATCTCTAACGGTTCAATAGTTACTGAATTATTTCCAAAAAGAAAAAAAAAGCGTTTTGAAACCATTGTAAGATGATAATTTTAAAAAGTGTGGTCGCATAGTTACTGAAAACCGTGGCAAACAATTTTCGCTGAAGAATTTCTTAAAGTTAATGATTAGGTCAAATAGAGTACTTGTCACATATTAGTCTAAGAAAAAATTGATAGATGAGTATTACTTTAAATTAAATGTCACTGAATTTAAAATAATTTAGCAAAGAGATAATAAATATGTTAGAAATCGTGGTTAGAGGTCTTTTTACGTGATTTTTTTTTTTTTTTTTTTTTTTAGCTAGACACTCTACGGTACAAATAAGTATGATTAATATATGATTCAAAAATATTACTTATACCTTCAAGAGGTCATAATATTATTATTTTATGTATTATTATACCCACCATCAAAAAGATGGGGGGTATATTGATTTTGTCATTCCGTTCGTATATATTTACTGGGTCCTGGTTAGATTCTGAGTTTCTCTAGCTATGTCCGTCCGTCTGTCCGTCTGTTCAAAGCAGGATAGGACTCGAACTGGACAACGTAGGGGGACGAAATTTGGCACAATTTGTCTTATATAAGGTTTGTTTGGGATTGAAAATGGGTAAAATCGGTTAATAAACAAAAAAGTTATGGGCTAAAAACTATAAACACAGGGTGTCCGATTCATACATTTCTGCTGATATCTATTAAACAAAAGCATGTACGACAACGAAATTTTGTATAAATAGTTCGGGGGTCGATGTAAACTTGGAAAAGTTTTATGTAGAACAATTTTAAGTGTAAAAATCATTCAATCAGAAGCAAAAAAAAAAAAAATATTATTATTTTAAATTGATATACTTTATTTAAATTTCTGTTGTATACCAGTTTAAATATTCTTAGACTTAGTTATGTATTAAGTTTCTTAAGTAACAAAATTTTGATTTACATTTAATAACTTGATATGCATGTAAGACAATGATGATATATGGTTAGTTTAGTTATACTTGAGGTTTGTTTAACAACTACTAATAATGTTTCATTAAAACAAAAATGTAATGTTAATATTTAAACCAACATATTTATTCTACACTCATATCATTTCGGAATTTAATATGTGTAAGATACCTGTCAAATAAAACAAACATAATTTGTTAGGGATGTTTAGTTTTAAGTAGACTTATAATATTAAAACCTACTTTATTCAAGAAGTTTTATTTTGGTTTTTAATAAAATTTATCTGTCAAATATTTTATATATCAGTATGATAATAATATTGCTTAAATTACTATTTTATAATTATTTCTAAAATTATTCCATGCAATTTTAGTTTTAAATAGAAACCCAATGATATATTAATCATAGTAATAATGTTTGTAATAGTAAAATTTGTAGCTATGGCTATGTTTTAAATTTAATTTTGATTTTTTAAGAACATATATAAGAAATTATGTTAAAATTCTTTATAACAAAACATATGTATAAATCTATAAGTGTTTGCAATTTGAAGCCATTTATGTAGAAAACCTATAAAACCACATTTTTACATGTGTATAAGTGTCATTTCTGGGTATTTACATGTTTATAAGTATAGTTTTATATGGAGATAATATTAATCCAATATCTTTGTACTTGTTACATTTAACATGTAAAAATATTGTACAGTTTTTTTTTTTTTTTTAACTAAAATAATTTGGTAATACGAGTTTAAAAGAATTCCATCTGAAGATTTTAAAATATGAAGTAAATTATTTAATATAGTCGTATATTTCTTATTGCTTTATAAAGTATATGTTTCCAAACTATATTGTCAATTTCCTTCCGTCCATTTCAAATACAAATTTTAAGTTTTTTGGATAGTTCTTAAATTAATGTTAAACTTAAACTAAGGTGTGAGATAGAAAAAAAAAATTTACGGATATAAAATTCAATAATTTGGAAACTGTTGATCTTAGAGTTTTGATTATTTTCTATTGAATTGATATTATATCACAAATCACAGAAAAATATAACTTTTGTAGTTCCATTTACTACTTATGATCACGTGGTACTTTTTCTTGGTAATCCTCCCATTAGAGATTTGATAGTTGTTTCAGTCACTTTCTTGGAACAGTTTGCCCATCTCCTTTAAACATTTTCGATGTTTTGGTACACATTTTTTACAAGAGCCCAATTCTCTTCATTGGTCTTTGCACTTTTGAGGATTGACCTCTCTTGGTACAAAAAATATGTTGTCACATTGTGCTTTCTTTTTTGCAAAAATTAATTGATGTATATTTCGGTATTTATAGAGACCAATATAAAAGAATAACTTTTGCCGCAACTACTTTTATCTGCTTTTGAATGCTAAACTTATCTTTAACATATCCTCGAGCATTAGCAACATACAAATTTTGAACCGACATACATACGTTTCGTTGTCCATTAAACTACTTATTCTTGGCTTCTGAATTTTTTGAACTTTTTGAACTTTGTATGTTTTCAACTCCACATTAACTTTAACTTTTCGCACCAAATTGTCAGAGCACTGAGCTAACTGCTAGCCTAGTTTTTTTTAACAGATGTGTTTGGAGTGTTTTCAATATGCTTTTAATTTTCTTGGTCTTCCCAATATCATTTGGACCATTTTTCTTCCCGAACCAAGTTTCCTATCAATGGTCAAATTTTCCTGATACTGTTAAATAACATTGGAAACAGCCAATATATTGTAGGACCAATATGGATTCTTTTTAATAAAGATATCACTTACTTTTTTTCGTCACTAATTTTGATCAGACTCACAGCAAGTCAATGCTTGTCATTAAAATAATAACAGACATATTTTTCAAAGATAACTAGATCAAACAAAAATTTAAATATTTCTTCAGAAAAAAGTTTTCAAATTTTACGTTTTATGGAAAGTGGGCGGTAAAGTGGGCGGACCAAGCCTATTTTTGGTTTCCAAGTTTATATCCATCCTCTAACTAGCTGTACAAAATTTCGTTGTCGTATATGCTTTTGTTGAAAAGATATTAGCAGAAAAGTATGAAGTGAAGCTACAACTGAGTCCATCTGTTTCTAGTATTTAGCCCATATTTTTTTTGTCGATTTTGCCCATTTTCAATGCCAAACAAACGATATATAAGATAAATAATTGAGCAGAATTTCGTCCCCTTAGGTTGTACCGTTTGAGCAATATCCTGCTTTCAACAGACAGACAGACAGACAGACGGACGGACATAGCTAGATCGATTCAGAATTTCACCAGGACCCTGAAAATATATACTTTATGATTATGATTAAATTTATATACCCACCATTTTTTTTTGATGGTGGGTATAAAAACGTGTGCTAAGACTTTTTCAATCTCACTCCTTATATGTATGTTCGAAATATATTCCCATTTGTTGGCTATAAAATAATTTAAAATGTAAAGTATAAAGTATAAAGTAAAAAATTGTACATTAAACAAACCAAATTAAAATAAAGTGATCTATTCAATTTTATGATTTAATTATTTTAAATAAACATTTATTCTAAATCCACAACAATTCATGTTTCTCTAATACTCCATAATAATTGCATGTTAAAATTACATTTTACAAAATTTCTTTTGCACATCACATCAAAATTAAAACTACTTAAAATTTAACTAAAATATACTCGTAACAATGAACACATGACGACGAATCTTATTTATTTGTTTAAAATTTCAAACAACAAAAAAGTTTTATATGTATCTTCCCATACCATTTACACATATTTGAATACAAGTACTAGCAAGCAACTTGTGCCATCTTTATACACTTGTTCAGATTCATCTTCAACTGTGCAACTGTATGGTCAACAGACAATGACTGGCAACCGAAGTGTAACATTTACATAGTTTTTTGTTATTGTTGCAAAAGTTCTTGTTTTTTTTTTTTTTTTTTTCTTATTTTGTAGTTGTTTATTTTGCTAACATATGTTCAAGAGCATTGAAATAAACATTTGAATACATGTATGAAAAATGTACAATGTATTTAGTTATACATCTATAGTATACATATGTACATACATATATGTGTATGTGTATATCTATGTGTGAATGTGTTTGTTTGGTGTGTATTATGTATATGTGTCTGTTGCACTTATTTGTTTGGTATATGTGAATTGTAGAAATTTGCATTTAAACTTTGTTTGCTCAACTATACTGAGAAATGTAGAAAACTATGAGTAGTTTGCAATTGCAAGTAGTTGTTGTTTTTGTTATTTGGTTTATGCAACATATTTTAAAGTTTGTTTTTGATTTAAAAGTTTTAGTTTGGTTTGTTTTAGTAGGATATGAAATAAATTTCTTGTGAGAAAAAAAAAGAAATAGATTTAAGTTTAAGAAATTTGTTAAACTGATTTAAATTGTGTTGTTATAAGAAACTACATATAGGATTTTAAATTAAAATGCTAAAAAAAACATTTATTAGGATTTATTATTGAGCTTAAACATTGGATTAAATTAGCTTAAAAAATTATATGGGGAAAATTATGCTTCCAGTTTTAAGCCCGACTTTTATTTAGCTTTTGTATGTATTAACTTGATATTAACATTTTAATGGGATTTATACCCATGAAATTAATTTTCTGAAGAATGGTTTATATGAGAGTTATTGTCAATTATGGACCAATCATCTTACCAACTTATATGAGCTTTCATTAAAACTACTTTTCCGGAAGGACATTTGTATGTTGACTAGGTGAAATAATAGACCGATTATAACTAAATTTCATTAATTTATATTCAAAATTGCGGGTTGTAGCTTGACTAAAAAGTTTACATGAACGGACAGACGGATGGACGGAAATTTTTAGATCGACTCAGAAAGTGATTCTAAGGCGATTGATGACCAATATTTTTGGATGTTACAAACATCAGCGCAAACACATAATACCCTTCCCACCTATAGGGGTGGTACAAAAAGTGTTAGCTTTTTCTGGCTTTATTTTTTGGGGAATTTAGCGTTTTCTAACCTTTTTTAAAGTTTAATTATCCTCTTTTTTGTCTCACCTCCTAGCAACACTGTTCAGTGCCTATGTGTTTTTCTGATGGAACAGAAATGGCATAATTTATTTTTTTAAACTCTTAAATATGAAGAATTTCATAACAAAAAGTACAACCTTTATGTTTCGAGTTTTAGTTTTTATATTTTTAAGATAACATCTACGCAAAACCACTGTATTTTGGTGGAAGTTTATGGGGATTATGCATAACAATGAGCTTTCTAGCTAGCCGAGAAAGATGATGAATTGGAGTTTGCCCAATCAAGACTTATGCAAACTGCAATAAAAGCTTGCGTCATTGAGAGTAATCTATTATATATATATAATTTGCTAAGCATTTTTTACTTTCCAGAGCATTCTGAAGCTCCCGGACGGGGTAGAAAATTTAAATTTTTATCAGGGAGCGGAGATACGAGTGTACTAGGGGTTAAAAGTCTGACTGTACCCGTCCTATTTTTATTTAAATTTCAAAAAAATTTCAATTATTTTACTATAATAGTTTCTTAGATACATACACTTGGAAGCATAAATCTGCATACGAAATATTAAACAATAATTTTTGTCGTAATTTCTCTATTATATCTTTAAAGATTTTGATTTTTTACAGGTCTATATAATAGCTTAAATCCTTGACAATATTATAGTAAAATATTAAGTTTAGAGATATGAATAGATTCGCGGTTTTCCAAGGATATTTAAAATAGGGTTCTAGAAATATATTGCAAAAAGTCTGCGTACATTATTAACAAATTTATATTTTCGCGGATTTTTTTAATTTTACATGACTGAATTTGGTGGTTTTTAAATTTCTATTTAAAAAAAAAAAATAATTAAAAATTTTGCTACACAAAAAAACTAACTACACAGAAAAAATTATTACCCAACATTTTTTAATTAATACTGTTGATTGGATTTTGTAATAAAATTATATTAAATGGTTGATTTATTAATTTGTTATACACATTTAAAAAAAAAGAAAAAAATATTTGACTTTTTCCTAAAAAAATTCAAGTTGAATATAAAAAAATAGAAATAAATACATTTTTGTGTTCCAAGAATAAATTTATATTTCTAAATGTTCTTCTGGTTCTGGACGTTTTCTTCCATGCTTAGAAATGCAGCAAAGTTCGTTATTTAAGGCGAGTTGGTATATATGTGTATTGTTTTATTATTATTTCTAAAATGCTGTGGCGTTTTTATAGATACGTTCATAGAGGGAAAAATGTCCAAAAGTTCAAGATCAATTGAAAGAATCCTTGAAAGTAATCTATATGTACACTAGCATAGTAAGTATAGACGAAACTAAATATCAAGTTTAATCCAAATATTGTAACTTCCCCCTTCCGCGTAAATTTTTTATTCCTGGAATTAACTTACTCAAATCAGGTATATATTAATTTCACGCTGCGCCTGGGATTACTCAGAAATAGTGAGATCAAGAAAAGACAACAGGCAAAGAAGTTGCTGAAAGCTTAGATGCATAAAAGTTTTGGAAAAACAATTTATAATTTATTTTTTAATATTAGACTTAAGAATGAAAAAGTGAGAATTAAAGAGAATAGGAAATAAAAATAAAAAAAATCGTTTATCAATTAACACATTGCGCAATTCCATCATCTACTTGATTGATATGATTAAAATACAGATTTTTTTCAATTTAAAATTATGATTCATTTGATTAACAAGATGTTTAAATTTTATATTTTTCAAATTATTTTTTTAATTAAAATTTTAAAATTGTTTAATTGGAAAAAAATCTTATATTGACAGTTTTTACAATAATTAGTAATTGATATAATCATTTTGGTGAGAGGTGCAATTTTAAATAATTTTTGAATTGAATGAACCATTTTGATAATTAAAATAATTTTTTACTTTTTTCTGTGTATTAAGTACTTATTTATGTAATGTAGAGACGGTAAATTATAATAACGCCTCATTTCCAAGAAAGTACTTTAATAATTAGTTGTCATTACCGAAAACCAAAAAAATTTTGCTGAAATATTAGACTGTTTCGTATAATTTCACAAAAGCAAATTCCATTTTCAAGAATTACTTCACATGAATTAATTTCCAAAAAATTTCACTATAAAAACTAACTAAGAGTAGAAGATCTAAATATTCAATGACCCCATTTTATAGTTTTTATAATGTAAACTTTTAAATTTTGCAACAAAGTGGGTCAACAAAGTGAGTGCAAGTATTAATGTTACATACAATACAGATGTCATTAATGTTATTGAGGCCAAAGCAGCAACCAAAATCAACAGCAACGAATCAGTCAAGTGAAGAAAAGCAGCAACATAAACTTAAAGTATTTTAGTAAGAGAGAAAAAAAAAAAAAGAAAAAGAACTGAAATATTTGAAACTAAATTCAAATTAAAAGTTTATTTGCTTTTTCTAGTCTCTCTAGAAATTGTTGTATATTTTGTTTGGTTTTAATTAAAAATGCACTATCCACACTATTTTTGTTTGTAAGTAAAATGTCATTTATGTCATTTGAAAATTTAATTTAGACTAGAAATTAAAAGAAAAATAAAAAAATGCTTAAATTAAAATTGTCTTAGTTACTTGGAAAGAAATTTTGTACATAAGTATTTTAAAAAAAAAAGAAATGTTATTATTTTCTTATTAAAAATTAAGCTTTACAAATAAGCAAAACATTTTTTTAAAAACTTTAGATTAATGCATATATTTAAAGTTTCAAGAACACAACTTTGTTTCTTGTGTATATTTCTTAAAATTGAATTTCCGTTAAAATTATTTAATTGATTTAATAAAAATTTACAACCTCTTATTGCATTGCCCTTTAAGCTTAAGCTCTCAATGAAATTTGCATAAATTTAATGTTTGGTTTTCCTGGTATACATATTTCAAGGAAATCTCTATATACTTATTTTTATTAAAAAAAAAAAAAATAAGTAAAAATAATTACAATTTTACTGCGAAAAATTGAGAAGAAAAAAATTTAACAACATTTTTTATTTTATTTCTGCACAACTGACGAAATTAAAAAATAAAAAAAAAAAAACTTCCACTAGTTGCACTTTAGTCAGTGATGCAAACTATTTTCCATTTGTGCCATTAAAATAAATACTCTTTGCTGTAAATTACACATTTACCTACACGTAGACATTAAAGTGTATAGCATACATACATACACACTTGCACACCACTTACTTTTATAATGATATATAAATGTAAACACATACTCTTGCACTTTAAATATTTTCAAAAACTTTGAAATTGTTTGCGGTCATACAGCATCATTTTGAGTATGATGTTAGGAATCTGTTAGAGCTTTACCTCTGACCCTTAAGTAGATGATATGGGGAAAGTTCTTGTATTTTATGTGCTTGAACATTTATTGAAATAGTAAATTTTATCCAAAGAAGAGTTTGTTTCTGAAAAAGATTTCAAAATTAAAATTTACCATTTGGGTTTTATTTCTTGAGAGGAATTTTAATTAAATTCTAGAGGAAAAACAATTTTTAATTACTGCATGATGAGTTTAAGTTTGAAATAGAGTCTCAGAAGCGAAGCTGTGGGAGATCATATTAGGATACCTAGCAAAACTTGTTTCTTATCCAATTTCAATGATTTTTTATATCGTATATTTTACGAGTTATTTGCATTATATATATACATACCCCAAATTTCTGAAATTGCTAACGACTCTAATCTCATAATAGGGCCTAGCATATATGGGAAATTCTTCAAACTCGTTTACTTTTGATGTTCAAATAAATGTCGAAAATTTTTAAATGACAAATCAACGCCGTTAAATAGGCATCAATGTTATGGCTGTTTAAGATAAAAATTTATAAAAAAATTGCCAAAATTCTATTTATAGTCCTAAATCAAAAATTATTGCATTTATGTACTCTACAATGCTGTAACTAAAATACAAATCAAAAATATCGCGATAAGTTAAATATGCGTGGATATATTAGCGATTTAATAATTATTCAATCTTCTTATAAAATTTGCAAAATTCAGTTTTTAGTGATATAGTCTTGTTCATATTCATCCATTTATTGCAAAATTGATATTCTTTTTTAAATAAGTCATAAGACAATGTCATTTATTTATTTATGTGCCTCGACGATTAATGTTAAACTAAAAACATCGCGTTATTAGCAAATGAAAACCGTTGATGAATATTTTTAGTGAAATTATATTTTCTGCGTAAGCAAAACTTTACACAGGAACTTATTTCAGTTTAAAATTGATTTATAACGCCAACATCAGCTATGACAAAATATGCAAAATTGCTGAATTCTTTAAAATAGCAATACACGTTTAACAAATTAATATTTTAAAACGCCACATTGATTTTTAAATTTGGAAACCTTCTATGATAACGCTATACTCTAGCTTCACTGAAATAACGTTGCGAGAGAGCCATTTACGTTTTTTCTCTCCAAGTTTGGGTAACTCCTGCAGCATTTCTGTTGAGCGCTCATTGACGATATATATGTCAAATTATGCATAATTTCAAGAGCTATTAGGCTCTGTTTTGAATTTTTAAATATCCGAAATGACGCGAAAAAACTGCAGTGAAAAAACTGCATAATTTAAATTTTTTTTTAAATTTTATTTCACGACTTTTGCACAACACAATTTAACACTGGTTAACACCACACTAATTAAATCCATGCTGATCATTTTCTACATGTGTTTATAGTCTATATTAGAAGAATTGGACATTTACGCTAAAATCCGCGACTACATCAATAAAAAGAAATAAAAAAAACTTGTTAGTTTCAAACACTTTTTCTGGAATTTTTGTCTTTGGGTGCTTGCCGGCACCACATGGAACCGTTTAAGATCTTGAATTTTTTTTCTGCTACAGCACCAAGTGGTGTTAACATAATTGCATCAAAAGTTGTTTAAAAAAGTTAGAATTTTCAAAAATATTTGAGGTTGAAGGTCGGTTTTATAAAGGTAAACGTAAAAAGATAATTTCCCATATAATTTTCAATTTTATACGACAATGCTTAAGTCAATATATTTTGCAAAGTCAAAAGTACTTTAAAGTTACCTAAAATAAAAGTTTGGGTGCCGAAATTTTTTCGAAAAACGTTATTTTTTTTATAGAAAGTGAAAAATTAAGAATTTGTTTATTTCGGGACAAAAGTTGACATATTTGTTATAAAAAAATATTCTAAACTGTGATTTTCATTCGGAGATAGAGGAGCATTATATAAAAAAGCTAAATTAAACCTTAAAAAACGTCAAAATGTCCCAAGCGATGGACCAACAAAAGCTTATAAAGAGTGTGATTGAAAAAAATCATAACATATATAAAATTCAATAATTTGGAAACGGTCTATCCTAGAGTTTTGATTGTTTTTAGTTTCATTGATATTATATTACAGATCATAAGAAAATAAAACTTTTATACTTCTGTCCACTACTTATGAACTCGTTGACCTTTTTTGTAACCCTTCCATTAGAAATTTCATATTTGTTTTAGTCACTTTTTGGAACACTTTTTTTCACAAAAGTCCAATATCTCTTCACTGGTCTTAGCTTCGGACAATTTAGAGAATTGACCTCTCTTGGTACAAAAACTATATTATTGCTTTGTTACCACTCCAGAGCTTTTTTACGTAGTGACATTATACCAAATCGGGCCAAAAATATGTGGATACATTGTGCTCTTTTATGAAAGGGAAAGATTTTTTTACAAACATTCTTTGATGTATTTTTTGGTATTTGTAGAAACCACTGTAACAAATTACTTCCTTCTTTTGCAGCAACTGCATAAATCTTGCCACAGCACGAATTTTTTAGAAAATTTCGTCAGCTTTTCAGTCCTAAACTTATCTTCAACATTTTCTCGAGCATCAGAAACATAAAAATTTTTACCCGGAATCTGTAAAAAATCTACCAGTACATAAGTTTCGTCGTTCTTTATACAATATGAGCATTTTTGTATGAAATTTTGTTTAAATTTTCGTGCCCTATTATTGGCTTCAAAATTTTTTGCAGCATTCCAGGCTAGAACTTTTTGGACTTTTATGTTCTTAACTCCACATTAGCTTTAACTTTTCGCGCCAAATAGTTAGAGCACTGAGCTAACCGGGCTGCTTTTCTACCAGATGTGTTTGGAGTTCTTTTCATTATGATTTTAATTTTCTTGGCCTTCCCAATATCATGTGGACCTTTTTTCTTTCCGAACCATATTTCCTATCAATGGTCAAAATCTAAAAAAAAAGGTTACATTTACCCGCGAAAAGGCTAGATTGGCAACACAGTTGAACACTAGTGAGTTGTTGATTTGAAACAACACATAATATAAATCATCGTTTTTTAATAAAGCATGAAATAGGGATAAACCTGAATTTTTCAGTAATTAAAATAGCATTTTATTTCAATATTTAAAAATAAAATAAGGTTTGTCTGTACAATACTTACACAAGAGTTCGAAGATCTGAGGAATTTTTAATAACCGATTTGATATTATTTTGTCTTGTTTGATAAATAGTTATGTCTAGATTACGATTCTATTACATTAAATTACAAATAATAGTTTATAATAGCAAATTTTTCAATACTCTGTTGAAAAGTCAAAATTTTTCCATAAAAATAGGTGTTAAGGTCGAAACAAAAAGTCTGTCCGTTTTTGAACATTATCCCATTGAGCAAATCCTGTAATTAATTTACATATAATTAAATATGGTATGTAACTGAAATTATAATATAGTATACTATCAGTCTGTTCGTCTATCTACAAGAAACATTCTTGAGTTCCAATTTCATACTCAAACTAAAGGAAATTCACTCAAATTACCTGCAGTTTTCTTAAGCAGTTTTCCACTTAAAAACTTCATTTGTTTAGTCGAAACAAAATTATAGACAGAAATGTAGCTTTATAAAGATTTATTTTTATTATTATAATACATGCACAGAAAAAAGTCACCAATTAACAAATATATATGAAAATAATTCATTCAATTATAAACTTGTTTAAATTTGCACCTCTCACCAAAATGATTATATCAATTACTAAAAACTATAAAAAATACAAAACAGAAAAAAATTCCCAATTAATAATTAATTAAATCAATCAACTAGATGATTGAATGAATTAAAAATGTGTATAGGAAAAAAAATCATACCAAAATTTAATTTTTATTTTATTTTTTCTTGAATATATTTATTAAATTTTGATGGAAAATTAAACAACTGAGTTAATTGTAAAAAAGACGGTAATAATTTTTTCTGTGTGTATTGTCTGATTTCTGGAACTTAAGTAATAAATTTATATTTAAATTCATAATACCCTCAATCGTTATTAATTACTTCACCTAAAACAATAGCTATCCTTCCCTATATTACACTTATTCCTTAAATCATTAATTTCCATATCCTGTTTATCATTCTCGTCATCATCTAAAACACCATTAGAAAATAGTCTTCGCGTAAACATTTTCAACATTTGTGAAAAATCATTTTATGTAGGCTGCTGCCAGAATTGCTCTCACATACATACACACATACATACATACATACATACATACATACATACATACATACATACATACATACATACATACATATACAGTTTAAATGTATGAATGATATTTTCTACCACAAAGTTTTATCATATTTCATGCAACATGAAAAATACAAAAACAAAGGTTTAACGCAAATATATGCATTTGTATAGAAACACAAATATGTATTTATGTGTATGTATATGTATCTCTACATTACTTTCTAGTTTTACTAAAGAAATTGTTATGTGGTTTCTTTTTGGTTGATGTAGAATTTTCCTACGTCTTTATTGTTTTATTAAATTTGTATTTAAATTTATTTTTTATTAAAAATAAAAACTAAAAATGTTGTACTTTTTTTTATTTATAAGGTTTTAGAGGTTATAATGTAAATTCTTGTTAAAACTATTTAACCACTGTGTAGAGACAGCAAGAAAAAGAAATAACATTTTTAGTT
The DNA here is from genome assembly GCA_951394005.1 of Protophormia terraenovae. Lineage (NCBI taxonomy): Eukaryota > Metazoa > Arthropoda > Insecta > Diptera > Calliphoridae > Protophormia > Protophormia terraenovae. Next base: position 119,195,185 of record OX596074.1, read on the forward strand.
TGTTTATCGGTCAAGGTTGAAAGTTGATGATGATGAAACTTTTAATTAAAATAATGTTAATGACTGAATGAAAAATATAGTACTTTGACTAAACAAGACAGAAATGTTAGCAAAAGAAATGTTTCATAAGAAAAATTTTATTAAGTTCATTTTCTTTTGACATTTAATTATAAAAGTGTTTTATGATTTTTTAAATATTTTAAATATTTTCTTGTTCTTGAAGTTATAAATAGCTTACATATATCCATAATAATATTCGACTTACCTTTTGAACTTTGCAATTGATAAATCTGTAAAGAAATAAAAAAAAATTATTAAAGTCTATTTTGAAAAATGTCAAAATTAAGACTGAAAATGTTCTGATATTTAAGGAAAGAAAGGTCCATTTAATATAAAAATCTGTTAAAAGGGATATCTTTATTATGGCTTTAAATTATTAATCATTTTACAGATTTGTTTTGAAACTATTTTGCCTCGATATTTTGTTACTAATTCTAGGACTCATACTAGACATTGCAATTTTATCAAAAAAACTCTTTCCATTGATATACAAAACTTATTATTTTTTAATGTTTTTAAAATCACTTTTCAAACCATTAGCAATGCTATTTTTTCATAATCCCAAATCAATAAATAATCCATAAAAAGAAATAGTTAACTTAAAAAAAAAAAAAAATAATTTTAATATAAAAATTATTAATAAAAAATAATAAACTATAATGGCAATTAAATTTGTTATTGACACGAAAAATTGTGAAAATTTAATTAAAATAAATGTTAAAGCCAAAGTAGAACAAGAAACCAAATTATTTCACATGCTTTTTTAATGCAATAATTTTGCAATACACGAAAAGGAAAAAAATAAATAAAAACTTAACACAATGCAATTAAAATTTTTTATATCAATACACACCAATAAAACCAACACTGACACATACTACATACACATTTATGTATGTGTGACTAAAAGAATGGATGGTTGGTGTATGAACATAAAAATTAACTATCACCAGCAAAATATTAACAAAAAAGAAAAGCTGGAAAAATTGTAAAAAACTGCATGCATTACCTGCGACAACCTGCTGAGGAAACATGGTAGCAGGAATAAAATATGTATAAAACAACAAACTCAATTAAGGATATGAAATTTATATGTGAATGGTTGCAACATATATATTTTATATATAGAAGGATTAATGTAAAAGAAGGTATATATAAAACGTTATTTTTTAAATGCAATTTAAAAGTTACCAACATTTCTTAATATATCTGATTTATGTTTGAGATCATGCTTGGCTGCTAACACTGTGTGGCAGTCATTCTCGTACATGAAAAAAACCATATACGCACAAAATTAGAGATCATATATAGTAAAACTTCTAGAACGTCAAATTTTCTCTATTCATTCTTGAAAAATCTATCAAATATTTACGAATATTATATCAACACAATATGGGTATCAAATGAAAGCTAAGAATCCCTGCAATATTATAATATTTTGTATTCAAATGTTATTTTCAAGTATACATCAGCCTACAAACAAAATTTTTACAAAAAAAAAAAAAAAAATAGTTATGTGGATAAAATTAGAGACCATCCATGAAAAAAAATTGTAATCAGTTTTGCACCAGGATGAAAAATTTACTTTCGAAAGGACTTCAAATTCTTGAAAGATGCACAATTTTAAGAATACTAAAAAAAATTATACAAGGATTGTATTAACCGAATATGGGTATCAAATGCAAGCTATGAATATCTGAAATATAATATTATTTTTTATTTAAATGTTACGGTACAAAAATTTAAGAAAATATCTTTCTGAAAATTTAATCCTTAATATTATATATGTATGTATTTATTTATTATATTTCACATAATAAATTTTGTTATATTGCAGGGATTCATAGCTTTCATTTGACATCCAGCTTGGGTATAATATATAATGGTTGTTGAAACGTATGTACTGGCAGATTCTCGTAGCTTTCGGGTCAAAATTTTTATATTGCTAGGAAATGTTGAAGATAAGTTTAGGACCCAAAACCACACAATATTTCCAAAAAAAATTCCTGGCATGGAAAGCCTTATGCAGTTGCGGCATTAGAAGCAGGTCATTTGTGGTCTCCGAAATATATATATCAAAGAATGTTTACAAAAAAGGCTTCTTCCTTTCATAAGAGAGCACAAAGCGTCCACATATTTTTGGCCCGATTTGATATCATGTCACTACGATAAGAAAGCTCTGGAGTGGTATTAAAACAATAACACAGTTTTTGTACGAAAAGAGGTCAATCCTTCAAATTGCTGATTTCTTATTCAACTGTCCGGAGCTAAGAACAGTGCAGATATATTGGTCTCTTTTAAAAAGAGATTGAAGAGCACAAAAAAGTGTCCCAAAATATCGAATATTTTAAAAGGAGATGGGCAAACTGTTCCAAAAAGTGACTGAAATAACTATCAAATCTCTAACGAAAGGTCCACGAGTAAGTAGTGGTTGGAACTATAATATTTTTCTGCGATCTGTAATATAGTATCAATTAAGCAAAAAAATAATAATAAAAAGCTCTAAGATCAACCGTTTCCAAATTATTGAATTATATGTAAAGATTTTTTCACTCCTTGGAAAAAAATTTTTTTGAAAAATATTTTCACTCAAAATTATACTACAATTTGAAATTATAAATTTCCTTCTTTATTACAAGACACAGTGCTTTGAAAACCATAACTAAATTTGTTTTCTTCTCTGTAAAATTATTTTTCCCGGTGCTTTTCGCTATACCTTCTGATGCATTAACTTATGCATATTTACTTTGTATAGGGGCTACCTATCCTCTTGGACTTACACGTATACAGTGTTACCCTTTTTTCAACCACCTGGCCACATTTTTGGCCTCTTTTTTAAATGGCGACTAAATGGCGACTTTTTAAGACTTGTGCTAAATGACGAGAAACTAAGATGTTTGAAATATATCGAATCATTATATATTAATTTCATCAAACAAATAAATAATTTTGAAACTGTTTCACAGTAAGTATAGTGATATAAAAAACCGCGGAGTATTTATAAATGAACTGAGACTGTTAGTAACTAAAAAAAAATAATAAAGTTTATGAACAGCTAGTTATATCATCATATGCCAAATCTTTTTGGACTGGATTGAACAAATTTAAGAAAAACTCGATGAATACTTATATCCTAGTTTATGTTTTTACATTCCTCACAGCACATCCATATATTCTGTTCTAAATTTGTACGACGGGAATTTGAAATACTGGAGTACGAGTGAAAAGTACAGAAGTTTAATTAATTAAAATTTTTTGTGAATAAATCTTGAGTTTTGCAATTGTTGTAAAATAATTATAAATTATTTTGTTATTAATATAACTGAATTTTGTAGTTTTTCAAAAAAAAAAAATAATAGTACATATTTTTGTTTTTGTTATAAAAAAAAAAAAATAAGGATCTTTTTTTAGGTTTTAAAGCAATTGACCCCTTTTTTAGCGACTTTTTATTTTGAAATCCTCTTTTTTTGGACACTTTTTAAAAATTCTCAACGGTAACGATGTATGTATATCCCAATTTAACCCAAATTGACTTAGCGCACCCATATGGTAACGCAAACAACGGTTAGATAAAAAGCTATATAGCACAGAAAATATTAAAAGCTTTGAAAACTTTGTTAATAATATGAGCATAATGGAAGGTCATTTATATTGTGTGTTTGGAAGCAAATGATCCTTTTTGAAACCCTTAAAAAAATTATTGTTAACAATTTCAAAAATTAAAGACATGAAAAAGAAATTCATACATTTTTTGACACTGAATAAATTTTCAGAAAAATGTTTTATGATTCTTATATAAATCATTGTTTTTTATGGACTATATATCTGTGTTACCATATGGGTGCGCCAGGCACTACATGGAAATTTTTTTCATAGTGCATTCCTTTTTTTTTTTTTTTTTTTTGTAAAAAACTTGTTTTTCCGGAAAATTTTCCGTCAATGAAGTTTGGAAGAACTTGGAAGTGACAATGATAAATATGTCTAAATGATTTTCATCGAACAGCCTTAAAATAATAGTGATATTAGTAACGTAGGTGATGCTGGTAACATTTCTAACAGTAGTATTTCATTTCAAGTCCTTGATACATTCCTTTAAACCAAAATGTGATTATCATAATGAGTATAAAATAGGAACATCGAAAGGGAGAATTTTTACGTATGTAATGGCATTTGTGTTGAAATTTTTGGTCAGCATCGGGGAAAATAGAAAGGAAGTCTTAAATAATTATAGTTTAGGACACCAAAAGTAATTTGCTGCTCTGCAAATTATATTTAGTGGATGTCAATAATTATATTTAGTGGATATTTAGTGGATGTCAACTACAACAAGGTGTTATATCGGTGAATGTTCCAACTAAAGGGAGTGTACTTAATACTGAATGTTTGATATGTAAATTATGTTTCTCAATACCATACTAGAACTCATATTTAATTGCACCTCCTTAACTTTTTTCTTTAAAGTTTACTGATTTTCTTCTTCCAAAAAAAAAAAAAAAAAAAAAACTAAAAAAAAAAATATGTATTGCCTGGGGTGACCATATGGTAACGGCGCATTCTGCCCGACCTAGAGACCGAAACAAAATTTTATATAATAGTTAAATTTTTTTATGCCCCATAGGCCTGCATTTGAAAATTTCGTCATTATCTGAAACAAAAAACATTCCCGGTCAATTTGGGTTAATTCTATTAATGCGAGGGCTCTCACTGTAATAGATATTCCAAAATGAATATTTTTTTTGTATTATTTAATATTTGAATTTAGAAACGCACAGGATGATGCTGTATAACTCTTAAGCAAATCTTTTCACCCCTTTGAGAGTATTTCAAAAGTAGTATACACAGAAAAAAGTCACCAATTAACAAATATGTTAGAAAATAATTCATTCAATTAAAAACTTGTTTAAATTTGCACCCCCTACCAAAATGATTATATCATTTACCAAAAACTCTAAAAAATACAAAACCGAAAAAAATTCCCAATTAATAAAATCAATCAAGTAGTTGATTGGATTAATTAAAAATGTATATAAGATATAAAAGTATAGCTAAATTTTATTTTTATTTCATTTTTTCTTGAATAAGTTTATTAAATTTCGATGCAAAATTAAATAACTATGTTAATCGAAAAAAAGACCGTAATAATTTTTTCTGTGTATTATAATATATTATAATTTGGACTGAAATAAATTTTAAATGAATTAAGTTGTGCTATTTTTTGACATAACAAAGATAAGCTTGTCCTAAAATTTGACTATTGAAAAACACCAAATTTTTTTGTATCAAAATACTCAAAATCGAAATATGGAAAAACGTTTTTTAAAAATATATTAAAATATAATTGAAATTTTTTGCATTAAAAATTTTTTAATCTGTTCCACCTAGCAATGCATTCGTAAAATATATATATTTACAGTTAGATAAATGAGAAACAAAAAAACAAAAATTTTCAGCGCCACGAGGTCTTTCAGTCGATTCAAATACACCGTATTATTGAATACTACACTTTTTTTGATTATAAGAATGACTTAAAGACTATTTTAATTCGAATTTCCGTTTTGGTATCACTGTACAAAGGTACAATTTTGAAAATACAGTAAAAGCTCCCATAGGCGGACAGCGATCGTCACTCTGATTTTGTCCGTTATCGAGAGATGTTCGTCTATGGGATATTTTACATATTTTTTTTTAAAGGTGTAATTCCGTACTTTATTTTTTTATTCCAACATTCAAGATTGATTGTAATGAATTAACTTTTATATATACAAATTCTTATTTATACATATATATCGTCAACTAAAATTCAAAAGGCCGTAACCACTTAAAAATCAAATGTTGGTTTTATTTACTGGTTTATAATGTACTGACCCAAACTGTATTTATACAAAAAATTTCATGTTCATATCTTCAAAAATTACATCAGTATTGATAAAAGTCAAATAATCGTAACATTAACTTCATGAACAAAGCAGTCGTAAAATTTTTTACATATAAGGAAAATTTTATTTGAAAGGTCATCATTTTTAGTAATGATTTTTTGACGAAAATTTTAAATTAAATAGCATGTTCAGGACAGGTTTGACAAAAAGTCATCATTGGCATGTTAATCCATTTAAAAACGACAGGATTAACTTGACAAAATGATGCTGGAAGCCTGGCCTCGATCTTAAGCAGCTCCCAATTACATTTTTTTATATGACTGATGACAATGTCGACCTCCTTGTTGTGCAGAATTTCTATGTAAAAGTCAAAGTTAAATTAAAAAAATAATTTTTGCTCAAAACCAGCAAAAAGTTAAGTAAAAAACGAATAGTAAACTATTTAACTTCAAAAAATGTAAATAGTGATGAAATATGATTGCAAATACGGACAAAAATGAAAATAAGAAGCATTTCATTATATAATATTTGGTATATTTATTTTACCGTTTATGATTTTTGTCCGCCTACGAGAGATGTTTTCTTTAAAAACAGGTGTCCGTGTCCGCCCAAGAGAGCGTCCGCCTAGCGTAGATGAATTTATTTAAAAAAATGACACCTAAACCATGGGACCTAAAAAATTGTCCGTCTACCGGAGCTGTCCGTTAAGGGAGCTTTAACTGTATATTGATATTACAACTATTTCAAAACTTATGTTTATATCGCTTATATACCGAAAGCAAATATTTAGCCCGACTATGGATTTTATTTGACAAATTAGCATGTTCAACTCACAAAGTTAATTTCTGTAAACTTTTTTCCATCTGTTTTTTTCTTTACCTTTAAAAAAGACTTATGTTGGAAACTGTAATTAATAGGTATTTTACATTTTACAAAAAATTTAACTGCAATTAAAATGCATTTAACATCAATGCACAGACTTATGTAGAAAAAAAAAAAAACTCAGAATTTACCTTTTAAACCAAGAGGCATTTTCCAACCTATTGGCTTAATGTAAAGAAAAAAAAAAAAATGATTTTAAATTGGCGATATTCGCTAGATAGGTCAACAAAACACCAATATATACATGAATGCTCAATTACACATGCAACTAAGAGTTAAAAATAAATTTTAAAAAAATTCTTACATTAAAATCGTTTAACCTACGGAAGTGGTTGAGGGTAAATTTTTAATGGCTGTTGGCATGATCCTGTTTGTTGCACATGATGATTACTTGTATAAAGGTAATGTTGTTGGTATTTATTGTTGTTATTGTTTTTTTTTTTTTTTTTTTTTCTTTCTTGCATTTGTTAAATTTTTTATTGTAGCCTTGGTGTATTTAATGGATGTTGCGTAAAATTTACGACTTTTAAATACCTAGTAGTCTCGTATGGTAACGAGGGTGGTTAAACAATTTAAACTTAAACTTTAAAAAAGTTAAATTTTAGAAGTAAAAGGTTTAATTTAATTTCTTCACTGTACTAAATTTTTAGTCTTATAGTTATTAATGCATATGTAAGGGCCTCTTTCTATGAAAACACCACTAGTATTTATATGATGGCTATTATGTTTTTGCTTATATTTTCTTCTGTTATCAATAATTTCCCTTTACATACCCAGAAATAATTTTCTTTATAACACAGATGTTTCTAAACGCTACTACATGTTCCACTTTGTAATTTTCCTAGCACCATTATTTTCATTAAAAGCTAAAGATAACAAGAGCAACAGAAAACAAGTCAAACAGCGCACAACATAACGACCTAAATATTGTTTCATTTTTTTTCATCTCTAGAGCAGCTGGTCTTTAGAAATCACAAAGGACCATTAAATTTGTAGGAGGTCTCTTAGATAAATTATTATGTTTTGGGGCGTAGAGCAAAAGAGAAAAGATTATTGTTGCCAATACTAGTAAACAAGTGAAAAGAAACAAAAATGTGTAACTGCGTGTAATATAAAAGTGTTTATTTAATGGGAAAAACAACAAGTTAAAAATATTTACATGCAAAGTGTAATTAATGAGTAAAATGGGAATCGTTTAAGTAGACAGGATAAATGATGTATGAGAAAATTAGTATTACTTTCCTTATTATAGGTAGCTTCTTGTGTTAATATTCTTGCCAATGTGTGTTAATGAGGAAGAGTACATTATAATATTAAAAATGAATATATTAATTTAAAAAATTAAAAAAAAAAAAAAAATCTTAACAATTTATGCCATAAACGATATGTGGGGATTGAAAAATATTGCATTGATTACACTATGAACAGTGGGGCAGAATTGAAATTTTTTGAAAATAAATCTGTAACTTCTGATCGGCTGGTTGGAATTGCATGAAATTTGGTATAGGTGTAGCAAAGGAGTGTTCAAAGTAAAGTTTAGAAGGGGGGCCGAACATACCCTTCAGGGCCGGAGCTAAAGAGGCTCAAATTTTGTACCTCGGACATAAAATTTTTTTAATCGCTTGCCAAATTTTTGTTTCTCGTCCGATTTCAAATATTTTTATAGATTATTGTTGGCATTAACCTGCAAAAACATGCTTGCATGTCATATCTATCTCTTATAGTTTTTGAGTTATTTGTGTTTGAATTTTTAAGTACCTCAATTTTGCATGTTCTTGATACAGTTTTTTTCATATATATCCCAGTATTTCTGACCGATTTTATTTGCTTTTCTTTAGCTAATTAGAAAACAAAATTATTAATTGAATAAAAAAAATTTCAAGTCGATATCTTTAGTGAGTCCAAAAATAAATGATTTTGAATTTTAAAATTGCAAAAATGACAACTTTTTGTATTTTTTTGGCCGAAAAAGTATCTACACTCTTTTTTCTCTAAAATAAAATTTTCCTCAACAACATATAATAATTTTATACTGAAAGGTTTCTTCACAGAGAAGACTTTAAAATAAAAATCAAGCCCAATAACTCAAATGATCAAGGTAAACACTCTCCCAAATTTGACCCATTTTATATGAAAGTTTTGACTTTAGTTTATATTTTCTCAAATACCAAAACACGAATCGGCAAACGGAATGCAATTTAAGAATCTCCAATATGTTGTTAAAAGTTTCCAATCAAAATCTACGGGACTTGGAAAAAATGTGGATTTTATAGCCGAAAATGTGAAAAAAAAAAAAAAACAATTTTTGGAATTTTCGGCTTTTTTTGGGAATTGTGGGATTCCTTTTACATAAATCTTAAAGTTTTTTTCACTTTCTCATTTTATACAATAAAGTCTACATTCACCGAAATTTTTGTTATATATGAAAAAACCTGTGCCTAGTTTCTGTAACTAGAAACACACGGTGTCCGTTGTAGCTTCATTTCATACTTTTCTGTTGATATCTCTTAAACAAAAGCATGTATGACAATGAAATTTTGTACGTATAGTTCGGAAACCAAAAATGGGAGTGGTCCGCCCACTTTACCGCCCACCTCCCATATAAGGTGAAACGTCAACGAAATTTTGCACAAATAGTTCATGGACCAATGTAAACTCGGAAAAAAATAATGGGCGTGGTCCGCCCACTTTATCGCCCACCTCCCATATAATGTAAAATTTGAAAAAATTAATGGTGGGTATATAGATTCGGCCGAGCCGAATATAACATTCGCGCTTGTTAGATTTTGCAACTAACATTCCATAATTATTTTCAAAGCAGAGCGATGTTGCGAAAAATTATTTCGAGTTGTTGTTACACGTTGTTGATTTATTTGACGTTAATATTTTCTAAGACTCCGACAACTATCATTCTTAAAATATCGTATTTGAACAATATTTCTTATTTACATTTGGTCTTTGAAGCCTCAGTGTTTTTATTAGTGAACCCAGCAAAAAACGTTAAAGTTCTTCCAAAAAAAAAAAAGAACATTTTCACAACTTCAAAGTGGAACAAAGTGCATATTTTAAACTTCTTTAATAATAACTTCCAAAAAACTGAAAATAAATAAATTTTTAGCGGGAGAAAATGGTAATAATTTTTAATTTGCACAAATAGCTCAAATTTACATTTTACAAATTTTAAAACATTTTTATTATTATTTAACAGGGCAAAAACAGAATTTTTATTAAAAAATTGTATAAATATAGTTTTAAGAGAAGTTCTTCCAAAGCATTGAACAAGAAGTAAAAAGGTATAACATCCTACCAATGAAAACCATGGGTTAAAAAAATAATTTCTGAAGCTCTTTTTCACTACTAAGTACTTCTTTCCAATGACAACACAATGTTAAAATCATAACTTTTTCAGTTCTTTTTTTGCTGCGTGAAGTATATGTTTCTTCTTTTAGAGTTCGAAATAGTGGCTTATTTAAGTTTATTTAGGAAGAAACAGTGGATTTTAAGTTTCAAAATATTTTAGACCAAAATGTTAATAAACATCAACTTATATGAGTGAAGAAAAATAAAGCTTATTCTCTCAATTTGAAGCTTATTTAAAAAGATACAAAGCATTTTAAGGATCTCAGACTTAATTTTTATGAAATAAACAAATAAAGTTTATTTTTTAGAGCTACAAAGAGTGGCTAATTTTTGGTTTCGCTTACATTACAGTTCATTAGAGTTGCAAGTATTTTTTTATATATTTAACTATATTGCGATTACCTCCCTCATTATTTTAGTTAATTCAAATCTCGAATCAAATCATTCAGTTCAGTAGGTAAAACATATTAACTAGGATAATGAAATGAAAGGCGTATTTATGAGTATTCTTGAATACACAATTTTCGTACATATAATAAAATAAATTTAAATCGCCTTTGCAATACTTATTCCATACTTTTAAACACAATCTGCAATGAAATCAAATGTTAAGAATATCACTGAAATAAATATTTTGCCGACATCCACATCAAATAGTTGTTTTGGCGTACATTGGTCCAGTACGTCAGAAAACGAAAACTAAAACCAATGTTGAGTATACCGTACGTTTAATTTTCTATATTTATATATTTCGTCAGAATATATATCGAACTTTATTCAAATTATTTTAATAAACATATAAGCACAATCATGGCGAAATTGAACAGTTGGAACTAGTTTTACAAAAGCAACAATAACACGAATTCGTTTTTTTTATATATCTGGAGTGGTTATATAGAGTTTGGCAGTTCTAAGTATCAGCAGTTTAATACGGTTACTTTTAAACAAGCACAAGTTTTGCATACCAATTGAAATGTTAAACTCCATATATATATATATATATATATATATATATATATATATATATATATATATATATATATATATATATATATATATATATATATATATATATATATATATATATATATATATATATATATATATATATATATATATATATATATATATATATATATATATATATATATATAAATCAAAATTCGCCGTGTTTTTGTAGAACTGCAGCCACTTTTTCATTTTCGCCATGGATACAACGATACAGCAGACTTTGTAAATTGGACAACTGTATTATGTTAAGAAATTTCATATCTTCTTATTGCAGTAAAATAATGTTTAATCTTTTAATATTGGATCTAAAATGTTATCTCCTTATTCACATTCACATCCAATTTTAAACAATAAAATTTAATTTTATATAAAATATTCTTCATAATAATTTTTTCCAAAATATTTTGAGACTTATAAAATAATTTTCATTATAAGCTTTTTAACACACATAAAACCAAAGTAATCTTCAATGAAAATTATTAATGCATATTAGGGTGGTTCAATTCTTTTTGTAGATAGGCGCACAGTGGGGTCAAACGCAAATTTTTTGGTAATAAATCTGTATCTACAAAACTTCTGCTCGGATTAAATTGAAATGTATGGAAGAGTTGCAGAGAAGGACTTAAGCTTTCAGAAAAATCAATTTGTGATCACCCTATGATAACACAAGATAAGCTACAGGGTGTCAAATTTTACTACCTCGAGTATGTAAAAGTTTAAAAAAATCGTAACTTCTACAAATGAAGTGCTTGGCAAGATAAAGAAAAAATAAGCTTACCCACCCAAGTTATCTCTTACAGTTAAAAAGATATTTACTTTTAAATTTTTGATTTTTTGACTCGACTTTCTTTCGTTTTTCGGGAATAAGTGCAGAGATATATGAGGTAAAAATTTTTTAAAAATATTTTGTATTTTGCTATATATTTTAAAATAATATGCAAAAAGAATTTTTGGATTACCTCAATGCATCCAGACGTGAAAAATATTCAAATTCAGCTCTCTAAAATTGGTATGAAAAATGGCTATTTTTTACAAAAATATAGTACAATTCTTTCACATTTTTCTCAAAGCTTCATTAATAAAAAAAACTTTTTCTTTATATATTTTAAAAGATAAGACTCCATAAAAGGTTAATGTAGAAATTTTGAACCGATTTAGGGTTGCACCCTACATCAGGCATTGGTCGAAAATGGTGAATTTTGGAAAAAGGTAAAATTTTTATCGATTAATAAAAAAAATGTCACGCGAGCTTTTTTAAATTTATTGATGACATTTTATCAAGAAATAGATTTAGAACGATTTGACTCTATACTGCTTTCCGAAACGAATGCAGGAGAGCAGATTTCATGAAAAAAGTCAGTATTTTAAACGACTTGCATAAAAAAGCATATTACTATAATATTTTCGCCATTATTTTTTATGTAGTGTATATATTATAAGGACTGCGCACGAACAAATCCATGCATGCAAATCTGCTTATAGAAACTAAACCAATAATAAATTGTTTTCTGTTAGTTTTAAAGAAATATCTGTTTTTTTCCAGAATTATTCTAATTGAAGTTTTTTTTTTTTTTTGTTTTTCGGTCACTTTTTTGCTCGAATAAGTCCATTTATTTTTAAACTCCGTTTCATTATGTGCTGAGCTTTTAATGTCTTTTAAATATAGCAAAAATGTAATCTACAATAAATTCTAAGAAAACTTGCCTAAGAAACTATGGGTCTAAAATCAAAACATAGCTCCCGCCGAGAGACATAATGGAATCTTGGAAATTGGGGAAAATCGTTTAAATTAAACAACAGTGTTTTGACATAAATGCTGCTACTCAAAAACCACTCAAGATAAAGATCCCATTTTTTTATAAATAAAGGTTGAAGGTCATTGGTGAAACCTTAAGTCTTGGAAAGCTATATCTCAAGCGCTATTTTGAAAATTTTGCTGTATTGAACTGTATATTTTCTTTAGAAAAAAATATAAAATATTTGTTTTTTCTTTAAGATACTTTTACCAAAATACACTTTGTTTTTTGCATGCTGAGTTTTAATATGTCCTTGGAAATGTTCTATCGCTTTTAGTTTTTGAGATATATATTTTTGCGATATACTGTTTTGTGCAAAAAATACCACATTTTCAGTAATGTAGGGTTTAATTCTGTTTCATCTTTTCAAGCCATATTTTAGAGACCATATAATCTGTGCAATTAAAATTAATGGCATGCTTTTTACAAGCACTAAGTTTAGTTGAGTCATACAATTGTTCACGACAATATACAATTTTATTAAAGCAAATATTTTTAAATTGGTTGAAGGCAAACTAGTTGCAACATATAAGCGCATGATTCTACTGGCTTCTGTTAACCAGCGGAAATGAACGATTTGTCTGGACACAAACCTTCCGATACAGCTTTGGCTATTCAAAAGAGGTATAGATCGTCAGAAGAAAGATTTTTTTTTCATCTTTAGCGCCCAAAGGTAGATGAATATTAAAAAAAAATCTGTTGAAAAATATGCTACCCTACAACTAAATGTTTGTTTTACTTTTAAGGCACTTGGTATGCCAATGATACTAGCATTCTGATTATTCACAAAACTTGACCTGGAAGAGTCAATTGACATCGCTGATGATTCCATAATTTACAAATTACATAAACAGTAAATTTCTAGAGTGACTAGAACTATTAATAATATTGAATTCTAATTACTCTTTGTTCCAAAGATAATTACTAAATTATACCTTTTAAAAGAGAAGAAAGGAGCTCTGTAAAATCATTTTATTTTTTAAGGTTTGTCGTACAAAAATTAAAATGTAATATCAATGCAAAACCAATTCGCCATTTTTCTTGAGCAAAACTTAGCTGGAACATAATAATTTATTTGTTATCAAATAAGGTTTAAGGATAAAATGGGATAAATAGGTCCAAAAAGAGCAACTATATTTGTGTTTTCTACTGATATACCAGACGTTGCTAGTTTTTTTTATAATCAAAACTTTAATAAAATACGGGATTTTTACCAAATTAAAGCAGATTCTTAAAGCTTATTAAATTTCCCTTAAAACAAGCCGAAATTATATTATGTTTGTATTTAGTAATATTATATTGAGTTCTATTAAATCTATAAAATTTTTTGAAATACCTTGAACTAAAACTTTCTTGTCTCTCGGCGGTAGCTAGGATTTCATTTTAGACCCATACTTTCTTTGGGTAATTTTCTTAGAATTTTATGTAAATTTCGATTTTGCTATACGTTTTTTCTTACTCGAACAAATTGACCCACCCTAATGTATATATAAATATTTTCATAACAGGTTCACAAAAAAAAAAAAAAAAAAAATCCAACACCTGCAATAAGATTTTAAATTAACTTGGCAAATCGTATGGATATGTATTTTTGTTGGGACATGAAAATTATTCTACTCTAGCAATGCAGCTATCGGTCAGTCCGGTCTGCTCTAGTCACACACATAAATACACAAAATTTTATAAAACAATGCTTAAGGCTAGTAAAGCCATAGAAATTAAAGTTTATATTAGTAATTTAAAAATAAGTAAAAACAGATTGAAACAAAAGGTTTTGCACTTAAAATGACATTTAAAGAAATAAAGCTAAGAATCGGATTAACAGTGTAACACATAGAATAAGATGACAAATTTTAAATTACTTAAAAGGAAACTTTGGTATAAGAGAGGTTGGATGAATAATTATAAGAAACTGCAAAATTATCTTAAAATTATATTTTTAATTAAATAGAGAACCAAATCAAACTTCACATAATAAAGATAATATTTTTTAAATTTTCTAAAAATTCTGTTTGAATTATTATGCTTTACATTATCATACAAAACATATTGTTATTGCAGCTATTGCTGCTGTTAAGGATCATCTTAAATACTTAAAATGAAGATTCTATTTATATGTTATAGGCTTATAAATACACATGAATAGTTTACAAATACACTAACACATACATACAACCTATAGAGAGATAAACTTATGCATACAACCACCCATTGTAGAGCTGCTGGATACTTATTCTCAGGACAATTATATAAACAACAATAAGCTTTTTTCTCTATTAGCCATGACAAAAGCACACACTATAGACATGTAAATGAACAGAAGGATAAAAATGAGAACAATAATAAAAAATGTAAATCTCATATGGATTTTATTATACACAACAGGCCAGACCAATTGAGATGGTATTAGTGCAAATATAAAATTTTTACATAAATATGTACACAACATATAAGCACAAGTTAATTTATACTCATTTATAACGTTCTATATTCGAATATACAGTGTGTACTAAAAGCGACAATAATGCAATCAAGAAAAAAATATTTGTTAACTTGCAGCCTATGGCCATAAGAATATGGTACCTTATCGTCGTCTTTGCTGGTTGTTTATAGGGCGAAAAATTTTGGTCCAAAACCCCATCTTGATGTATACCTGTTGACTTATAATCACTTGCTGAGTCGCTTCAAATCTGTCCGTGCGTCTGTCCGTCCGCTTGACCGTCAGTTTATATAAACCGGTCGCATTTTAAATGACAATTTTTAAAAAAATTGATTCATAAACTTCTTATGATCTAGAAATAAACCCTTTTGAATTAGTTTAAATCGGTCCATTATTTTATTTAGTCCCAACTGATTATTATCTCACTGTATTTTCACATATTTATATTTCCTTAACACTCTTGAGCTTTCATCTCATATATGAATATATTTGCAACATCAACAACAGCAACAATGACAATAAAAGAATTAATTGTTGACCCTCTTTGGTAAGGATACAGATAATGATAAAAATTTACTCATGCATTTCGTATATAACCCACTGATGCTTCTTTTTTCTGTCCTCAACTACGAACATTATGAAGGTGGCAAGCAGCCTGGCAGAATGAATTAAAGGCATTAAATTGTAAAAAAAAAGTAGGCTACCAAAGAGGAAAACATAAAGATGAAGTAATATTTTTGCAACCAAGATAAAAATGGAAATTTTATGTATGACATGTTGTGGTTCATGCATATTTCTTGTTTCATATCCTGATACTACTTTTCCTACGTCTTCTAACGCTGCACAGTGTGCGATTCAAAAAATTAAATGAAAACAATTATTGAACTTCAGAACAGCTGTTTCGATTTCCATGAAATTTCACATGGTGATAGTAGAGGTATAGGAGAGTTTAAATTTTGAAGTTGGACCCGCTGTAACAAAAAAACTTCACCAAGACATGCTAAAAATTTTAATCTTTGAAGCTTAATATCTCTTAAACCTAAAGAGATAATATATGCGTACGACGATGTTTTTTGTAGATCTCGACTAGCAAAATCCTTCTATATAAAAATCGTTATACCCGAGGTGTTCAACTTTGGGACCCGGTGGACTCGCCCCCTATAAGTCTATATGGTCCAAGTTCAAAACTTAAACTCGCCTATACGTCTACTATCACCATGTAAAATTTCATGGAAATCGAGACAGCCGTTTCGAAGTTCCATAATTATTTCCATTTCATTTTTTAAATCACACACTGTGCGTTGCTGCTATACTTCTCGCCAAACATGTTTTTCTGGCTGTTGCATTTTGTAAACAATTGTTGCTGTATTTTGTTGTTTAAAGCATGTCTGAAAAACAAGAAAACATTATCCACTTTGTTGTATTGTATTAAAGGAACAAGAGTTTTTTTGGATATTTTTTTTTCCTTTTGCTTGTACTTGCTGTATATGGGAAAGAAAAGTTCATGTCACATGTTGTCGACAGATGTTTAAAATGTGAGGTTGGGTAAGAAATAATTTTTTGCTTTCGGGCTACTTTTTTTTCCACTCTTTTTGGTTTTTGCAATTGTAATAAACTTCAGTAGTTAATGCATGCAACAGAATTTATGTATTTTGTTGTGTATTTTTTTCTTTTTTGGTATTTTGTCTTTCTGATGCTGTTGCAGTTTTTGCTTTCACAATTTAACTACAAACTGTTTACAGAGTGTATACAAGGACTAATAAATTAACATGCAAATGTTAACTGTATTACCTAGTTGTGTCAGTTTTGTAGATAAGATAAAGATTTCTCTTTGTTTTACTGGGATCATAGGAATGTGGGAGGGTTAAGTGATTAATTATTTTGAAACGAAATATTGTAGACATTATGAGGCGTTATGGGTTAAAAAAAATAAATATATAATATGGAGATTTAGCTTAATCTGAAATTTAAACCCTAATATTTATTAGAAAGAAACTAAAAGGGGTTAAAGTATTTATTTAAAAGTCGATTCAAAATATAATTTTTAATGTATACATTGTTAATACACAGAAAAAGGTTTGCACATACATATCCGCCTATAACAAAAATGTATCACTCTACGCCTACGAAAAAATCTTAACATATATAAAGTTCAATAATTTGGAAACGGTTGATCTTAGATTTTTTGGCTTTTTATATTAAATTGATATTATATTACAGTTCACAGAAAAATATAATTTTTATAGTTCTAACCATTACTTATGAACTCGTGAATATTTTTGGATAACTTCCATTATAGATTTAATAGTTGTTTAAGTAAATTTTTTGGAACAGTTTGCCTATTTTCTTTTAAAATCTTCGATATTTTGGAACACTTTATTATGCTCTACAATTGTCTTTTCACAAGAGCCAAAAATTTCTCCACTGGTATTAGCTCCAGATAATTTGGAGGATTGACTTTTTTTGGTACAAAAAATATGTTATTGTTTTGGCACTACTACTCTTATCGTAGAGACATGATGCCAAATCTGGTCAAAAATATGTGGACAAATTGCACTCTCTTATGAGAGAAAGAAGCCTTCTTATAAACATTCCTTTATATATATTGGTATTTATATAGCCCACTGTAACAAACAACTTGCTTCTTTTGCGGCAACTGCATAAATCTAGCCATTTTTTTCTGCTTTCGGGTTCTATAAGATGTTTGACATTTTTCATATGCGATATGAAATTCATATTATACTACTACAAAAAATTTGTTCCAATGTTCATTAAACTATTTCTAATTTGTGGCTTTAGTCCTTGTACCAAATTTCATCAAAATATTTTTGTATTGATTTTGTTATTCCGTGTTGAAATAATCACCCAGCAAAAAAAGAACTGAAAAAGCCATGATTTTAACATTGTGTTGTCATTGGAAGGAAGTACTTAGTGGTGAAAAAGAGCTGCAGAAGTTCTTTTTTTAACCCATGGTTGTCATTGGTAGGATGTTATTCTTTTATACTTCTTTTTCATTCCTTTTGAAGTACTTCCCTTAAAACTATGTTTATAAAATATTTTAATAAAAATTCTGTTTTTGCCCTATTAAATTGTAATAAAAATGCTTTAAAATTTATAAAATTTAAATTTTGTTAGAAATTATTACCATTTTTTCCCGCTAAAAATTTATTTATTTTCACTTTTTTGGAAGTAATTATTAAGAGCTTCCAAAAATGTTTAAAATATGCACTTTGTTCCACTTTTGAAGTTGTGAAAATGTTATTTTTTTGGAAGAACTTCATCGTTTTTTGCTGGGCATTTAAGTCCCCATAAAGTATATATTTTCTGGGTCCTGGTTAGATTCTAATTCGATCTAGCTATGTACGTCCGTGTGTCTGTCTCTTGAAAGCAGGATAGAGCTTGAACGAAACAACCTAGGGAGACGAAATTTGGCTCAAATATTTATCTTATATAAGGTTTGTTGGGCAAAATCGCTTAATAAACAAAAAATTTATTGGCTAAATACTAGAAACACAGGGTTTCTAGTATTTACAACAACGAAATTTTGTACAGATAGTTCGAGGATCGGTATAAACTTGGAAACAAAAAATGGACTTGGTCAGCCTACCTGCCATATAAGGTGAAACGTCAACGAAATTTTGTACATCTACCTCCCATATAATATAAAATTTAAAAATGTTGATATAGATTCAAACAAAGGCGAATATAACATTTTCGCTTATTAAAATTTCAAATTTGTTCACAAAGTTTACAAACAGCCAAACATCTAGGTCAGACAAAAGTACCCATAGCGCTCCGGAGCCAAATGATTTCGGCATTTTCGCATACACAACACGAATGACAACGAAACTAAAAAATTGAGTATGAATATAAAACAAAAATCATTTAGTTGTATTCTAGCTTTCAAAAAAGCAAGATCACATCGCATAGTAAAGCAAAAACAAAACACATAACAAATACCGCAAGAAGAAATTATTATTTTTTTTTGTGTGGTAGATATTACAAACACATGCGCAACAAAGAGCGTAAACAAATAAAATACGCAAACACATTCAAATTTGTATATGCCTCTTTCTGCTTTGTCTGATCTAGATGGACGGACATCGCTAAATCTAATCTGAAAATTATCTAAGTAGAGCGTTGTATTTTAAGGTGAAGAAAAGTATATTTTTGTTGTAGGATCGAAAATTAAAATTTTAGAGAATTTTGTTAAGTGAAGAAAAGGGGATATTTTTATACCCACCATCAAAAAGATGGAAGGCATATTGATTTTGTTATTCCGTGTATATCATGTCGAAGGAATCATTTAAGACCCTACAGAGTATATATTTTCTGGGTCCTGGTTGGATTCTGAGTCGATCTAATTATGTTCGTCCGTCTGTCCGTCTGTCTGTCTTTAAAAGCAGGATAGAGCTCGAACGGGGCAACGTAGGGAGACGAAATTTGGTACAAATATTTATCTTATATAATGTTTGTTTGGTATTGATATAATGGGCAAAATCGGTTAATAAACAAAAAAAGTTGTGGGCTAAAAACTAGAAACACGGGGTATCCATTAAATACTTTTCTACTGATAATTCTTCAATAAAATCACGTACGACAACGAAAATTTGTACGTATAGTTCGGAGGTCGATATAAACTCGGAAACCAAAAATGGGCGTGGTTCGCCTACTTTACCGCCCACCTCCCATATAAGGTGAAAATCAACGAAATTGTGTTCAAATAGTTCAAGGACCAATGTAAACTCGGAAACAAAAAATGGGCGAGGTCCGCCCACTTTACCGCCCCCTTCCATATAACGTAAAATTTGAAAAAGTTGATGGTGGGTATATAGATTCGGCCGGGCCGAATATATTCGCGCTTGTTAATTCTACTTTTTAAAGCAGTAATTTTATTCATAATAAGCAAAACTTTTTAATTTTACCCTACACAATCCTAGGTGGTTGCGTTTGTGATTATGTTTATAATGATTAGAATGGATTTTAAAAGATTCACTTTAAAGTATACCAGTCGATCTAACAATATCCGTCCGTCCATCTGACTATTCATATAAACCTTGTGCAAAAATTACTAGTTGCAATTTTCAAGATAATCCAAAGAAATTTTGTTTAAACTTTCATAACAAAAGGACGAAGCCAAATGAAATTGGTTATGAACGGTCTGCTTTATCACATAGGGATTTAATGATCATAAATGCATTTAATACAACAATATTTTAAAAAAAATTCGGCACAAATAAGTTTTAAGGAATGCGTTCGAAAAAATCTTAACATAAGTTTTGAAACATAACTTTTTTCGGAAGCATTATTTAAGATATTTTTTTATCTAGTTATATTTGAAAAATTATGCTAGTTGTTATTTTGAATGACAACAAGGTTGATTTGTTTGGAGTTTGATCAAAATGAGTGACAAAAAAGATGTCCATGCTATAAATTATTAAAAAAATAAAAAATAAGTGCCTGCTGTCAAAACTGTTTCCAATGTTGTTAAACAGTATCAGAAGAATTTCATCATTGATAGGAAACCTGGTTCGGGAAGAAAAAAAGGTCCACATGATAGGGGAAGGACAGAAAATTTAAAGCATATTGAAAAGAACTTCAAACACATGTGATAGAAAAGCAGTCCGTTTAGCTCAGTGCTCTGACTATTTGGTACGAAAAGCTAAAGCTAATGTGGAGTTGAAAACATATTAAGTCCAAAAAATTTCATACAGGTATGCTGCAAAAAAATTTGAAGCCAAGAATAAGACACCGAAATTAAAATAAAATTTCACACAAAAATTCTCATCACGAACCCAAATTTTTTCTTAAAAGGACTTAGAATTTTCGAAAAAGCAATTTTACAAAAATATATAAAATATTTACCGAATGAACTCAATATGGATGTCAAATGAAAGCTATGAATATCTGCAATATAAACATTTTTATTTAAATGTTTTAGAACATATTAGTATTTATAGTAGTTTTTATTTTAATGTATTTTTTTATTTTATTTCTTTCCTTTTTTGCTGTCATAGCTGATTCTTAACAAGCCATTTGACGTGGAATTAAAGAAGATGGCAACAAATGTATTCCATTAAAAATACAAAATGGTTAAAGGACAGAGAAATATAAAATAAATGAGAAAAGTTTTGCACTTTAAATAGATGCATACAAAGTTAAACAAAAAGTTCAGAGTAAAAGATAAATGACAAAAGCTATTAGAGTTTTTTTCTTTTAATTTCAAATTAATTATTTTAAACTGCAATGAAGTTGGAAAATTTTAAATTTAAGGGAAATTAATTATGTAATTAATTTTAGAGAAAATTCTAATAATAACGATTGTAAAAAAGATATTTTAATTTTTTACAATTTTGTTTATTAAAAAATCTTTGAATATAACTTAAATGCTTATTTTTAAAATTTAAATCTCTAACTTTAACCATTTCCCGTTTAATAAATTAATGTTTCGTAATAATTAAATTACAATTTAATTTGTATCAAATTTTTACCTTCATGCCTGTTTAACCACAACATTATTATCATTTAATTATAATTGTATAATGTAAAAAAGACATCAATGCAAACAAGTTTATATATTCTCACACACTCATACTGTTATTCCAATACATAAACCATTATGACCACATAATTAATATGTACACAAATGTCTAGCTGAAAGAGAGACTGACTGTTTAAATGAACAAATACAAATAAGCAAATTGAAGACATTATCAACAGATTTATTTAATCATGGCTAATTTGACATTTTTCCTAATAATCCTCACAGTTTTTAATAAATGTTTCTATTAAGATATCAAATGAAATTAAAATTTTAAATGCCGAACAAATAATACATTTTTCAAATAAAAAAAAATTAAATCGTTAATAATTTTTTTAATATTTTTTCAAATGTGAAAAGGACTAAAATTATTTATTATTACTTAAAATTTTTACAATAAATTATAAAAAACGTTCCTTAAATGTTAATTAAACTAATTGAGTTGCATTTTATAACTATTGTTAAGCTCTAAACATACATTAATACCATTTAATTTATTTTATAGTTCCAATTAAATTCTAAATAAGTATTGTCTATATACAGAGTATATAAATTAATAGAACTTAATTATAAATTAATATATACATACATATACACATTCTAGGTATCCTTACATCTAAAAATAAATGTGTAATTGTGTGTGTGTGTGTTAAAATTAATTGTTGCTATGCTTCTCATTAAAATAATTGAGAGTACTTATATGTACACAGAAAAAATGATTACGGTCTTTTTTCCAATTAACACAATTGTTTCATTTTGCATCGAAATTTAATAAATTTATTCAAGCAAAAATTAAATAAAAATAAAATTTAACTATACTTTTATTTCCTATATAAATTTTTAATTCATCCAATCAACTACTTGATAGATTTAATTAATATATTAATTGGTAATTTTTTCTGTTTTGTATTTTTTACAGTTTTTAGTGAGAGTTGCAAATTTAAACAAGTTTTTAATTGAATGAACCCAGCAGTTTTTTCGGTGTCAATTCACCCGCTTTAGCACAGTAAAGTCCATTTGTGACTACCCACCTGACTCATTCAAATGTGTACGTTTTTTTATACACCCTAACTTCGCATATATTGTGAGCTATAGTTAAGCTATCGTACCTTTTATTGAGGTGGCGATTTATACTTTATTGACCCTTTGGTGAGCGTGGAGGTGGCGATAGCACTATTTATTGACTCTTTTGAAAGCGATAGGTGGCGATAGCACCATTTATTGACTCTTTTGAGAGCGTGGAAGTGGCGATTTATGCTTTATTGACCCTTTGGTGAGTTTTCGTTTATTAAATGTTTTTACTGAATTTTAGCAAAAATGTAGACATTCAAATGAGAGTTTATAACTGAGTTTTTAGAATTTTGAAACTGATTTGTTATTAAGTTTTAATTACATTCAGTTCTTAGTGAAAGTTTTTTTTAGTGAAAAAATTTATTTTACTGAAAATACAGAATTTTGGTAAAGTTTTTAATTTTTAATACACAATTAAATTTTAAGAAAATTTCAGAGTTTTTTAAAAATTTTGATTCTTATTATAAATTTATCCTTTTTAGAAAATTTTAATTTATTTGCAAAAAAAATTTAATTTTTCAAATATTAGAACTTTTGTGAAACTTGTGAACTTTAGATGAAATAAAATATTTGAATAATTTGTTTAAACGAAAAATATTAACGAGTTTTTAAACAAAAGTTTCCATAGTTATGTTATTTTAAAGTTTAAAGCAAATTTTTAATGAACGGGTCTAATATAAGAAACATTTAACATTTAATTAATTTTAAAAATATTTCCAACAACATACCATACATATACTCATATTGGTTAATTGTTGGAACACAATCTGCACACATTTATATAATATTTACAATTTTTTCATATTTTTTTCAAGACAATTGTTTTGTTTTTAAATAAAAATCCAATTAAAATTAAAATTTTTTTCAAATAATGACGTTCTATCATTTCTATCGATATTTGTCGTTAAAATATACTTACGAAAAAAATCGCTAACTTTAGAAGAGAATAGCAAAATCAAAAACAACAGAAAAATTTGGTTAATTAACGATATCGGTAGTAAATGAAAAAAGTTAGGGAATTGCGGTACTAGTCTTGCTAATTAGGATTTTACAATTAATAAAAAAAATCAATTATTCTGCATTTGTGTGTGATTTTTTTTTTTTTATTGACTTTTTTGTACTAGTCACAATATCGCCACTTTTAAAGTAAATTTTTTTTTTTTTTCATTATGAAAATCACTAATTTAAAGAATGACTTTTTCTTACTAGTCACTATATCGCCACCTTTTGGTCCTTTGGTGGCAATACACTCCTTCCTAGGACACCCCCATGTTAAAGTGACTAGTCAGGTGATTAGTAAAGTGACCAGTTAAAAAGATTGTCAGGTGACTGACTCAATTTCACCAGTAAAAGGACTAGTATGAATTGACTTTTTCGTACTAGTCACTATATCGCCACTTTTTGGTCCTTTGGTGGCGATACACTCCTTCCTAGGACATCCTC
The DNA here is from genome assembly GCA_951394005.1 of Protophormia terraenovae. Taxonomy (NCBI): domain Eukaryota; kingdom Metazoa; phylum Arthropoda; class Insecta; order Diptera; family Calliphoridae; genus Protophormia; species Protophormia terraenovae. The sequence goes on from OX596074.1 coordinate 119,219,665, forward strand.
ATGTTAAACTGACTAGTCAGGTGATAGGTAAAGTGACTAGTGGCGACCCAATTTCGTCAGTCAAGTAACCGGTTTCGGACAGTTACCTTTGACTGCAGGGAATTATTTTCTAACATATTTGTTAATTGGTGACTTTTTTCTGTGTATGTGTTGTTAAATAAGTTAATTTAAAATATTGTTGTAATATTAAATAATAAATCTGTTTTTAATAGAATTTTATTATAATTATATACAACAAATTTATATTATAACATACTTTAGGTTACCCAGCAGTTCAAAAGGTGCCAATTTACCCATTATCACTAGATATATAACTACTTAGACGATTCACTAGTTACTTTTGGTAGTGCAATTGGTTGATAAACGATCACATTCTGCATTACATTTCACTAGTAAAATAACTACTAAATAATGTTTATTGTTTTAACTAGAAAATATAATATCTAAAAGTAAACTGCCACTTCTATGTTTACATGTAATGCATAGAGTTGCCGTTGAAAGCTTTAAAAGCGTAAATTGAGAAATTTATTCTCGTGTTATATATGAATAAGCTGCAAAATTTCTTTTAGTGAATTCACTATTGAAATGTAGTGCAGATAGTGGCATTTCGCTTTCAGAAATTTACATTAATGTATGCCAATTCGCTACAACTATTAATTTAGTAAATTCACTATTGAAATATAATGTAATAAGTGGCCAATTAGCAAAAAGTATTGCATTTATCTCTAGAAATTCCCTACATTATAAACAAATTCGATACAACTATTTTGTTAGTGAATACACAATTCACTTTTACAATTATTGACTTATTTTACTACTCAAATTTAAATATATTTAAGTAATGGTAGTCTGTTTTTATCATATTTTTAAAACTATTCTTCTATAAGTGCCTCTATATACAATTTAAGTTCTCAAATACTTTGGTCGGTATATATATATATATTTATTTTCAAAATTTATAAGAGATATATAAACTAAAAAAGTCAATAAAATATAAAACTTTTTTATGTATGTAATTTATTAACAAAAATATTTAATACTAGCTTTTTCCAGTGCGCTTCGCTACCCCATTTAACGCCACAACTAATATTTACTTTATATGTGGGCCACTACTCCCCCCGCACCTAAGCTGGACGTTCATATGAAAATTTAGGGTTTTCACCATAATAGTTCTTCAGATTATCACTCCCCTGCTACGATAAAAAAGATATATCATATTTGAAGTTAGTGACAATTTATTTATATGAAACAATTTTTTATTTAATTATGAAATAAATTAAAACAAAAATAGTAAAAAAAATTGTTCCGTTGAATATTGAGATTAGAACCCTAATAAATTTAAAGTAAAAAATAAAAATAAAAAACATATGATCGGCCTAACCCGATAATACCTCAATCACCTATGGTAGTGTAGAGTTTAATTATCGAGACAAAAGTTGCAGGAACAACATAATAAAATACCTAATCATTAGCTTTTATTTATTTATTTATTTAATTATTTTTTACAAAATTTAGAGAAATCATTAAAATATAAAGTTTTTTCTTTAAAAACTGTTAAAAAAAGTAAAAAAAAATCTTTCATAGGACAACATTACACTTAATAAATTATTATATATAATATCTTATACTAGTTACTTTTAATAATTTAACTGTTTGTTAAATGTTCACAGTTTGTCTAAATAAATAATAAAAAATAAAAAAGTAGTAATTAAATTACCAATTCACTAACTACATGTAATGCCTAAAATTTCCGTTAGTATTTTGTTAAATAAGACATTTTATGTAAATTCATAATCAGACCCATATATAAATATCCAATTCACTAACTACATGTAATGCAGAAATTCGCCGTTAGTATTTTAGTATAATTTTTTTGGCACAGATGATGCATAAATTACAACAAATATTCTCTTGAAATTGAAAACAGCACATAGCAGAATGTTAAATAAAGAGATCAATAGCCCAGTGGTTAATATGTGTGCCTACAAACCAGAAGGTTAGAAGTTCAAGCCCAGCTGAAGACATCGATGGATAAAAATATAAAATAAAAACATCAGAAAATTCTTAAATAAAACTAAATTTATAAAATAAAAAAACAATAATTACTTATCAGGGAAATTAAAACTTTAAAAATACAAAATAAAAGTACAATTTTATTTTTTCAACTTTTTCGACCCAAATACTAGAGTTTTTGTACTACTGAAAATTCTAGTGACTTGTTATGCTGATAGTGCTAGTTTCTTACGAACAGTTCAATGTGTAGTATTATGTTTCATTCGAAATAACTAGAAAAATGGTACCATTCAAACTACTAGTGAATAGTAATGCAAAGGGTGGCCAATTGGTTACCTCCAATGACATCCCCATGTTAAATTCACCAGTTAAAAGCATTGTGAGTGGGTTGAAAAGTAACTAGTGGTAGTTCTTAGTGGCTAACGAATTCGACGTAAAGAAACTAGTTCGGCGAACTGCTGGGTATATACGCATATACATATGTATGTATGTATGTATGTATGTATGTATGTATGTATGTATGTATGTATGTATGTATGTATGTATGTATGTATGTATGTATGTATGTATGTATGTATGTATGTATGTATGTATGTATGTATGTATGTATGTATGTATGTATGTATGTATGTATGTATGTATGTATGTATGTATGTATGTATGTATGTATGTATGTATGTATGTATGTATGTATGTATGTATGTATGTATGTATGTATGTATGTATGTATGTATGTATGTATGTATGTATGTATGTATGTATGTATGTATGTATGTATGTATGTATGTATGTATGTATGTATGTATGTATGTATGTATGTATGTATGTATGTATGTATGTATGTATGTATGTATGTATGTATGTATGTATGTATGTATGTATGTATGTATGTATGTATGTATGTATATATGTATGTATGTATGTATGTATGTATGTGTATGTATGTATGTATGTATGTATGTATGTATGTATGTATGTATGTATGTATGTATGTATGTATGTATGTATGTATGTATGTATGTATGTATGTATGTATGTATGTATGTATGTATGTGTATGTATGTATGTATGTATGTATGTATGTATGTATGTATGTATGTATGTATGTATGTATGTATGTATGTATGTATGTATGTATGTATGTATGTATGTATGTATGTATGTATGTATGTATGTATGTATGTATGAATGTATGTATGTATGTATGTATGTATGTATGTATGTATGTATGTATGTATGTATGTGTGTATAGATATAGTATTTTTTGTATTTGTTAAACTTTCATATTATATATGATTTATTTAAGGTTCGTGCAAAAACGAAAGGGTTGTTGCTATTATTATTATTATTATTGTTAGAGGGTACATACATATTTGTATGTTTTTATTCACAACTAATGTGTTGAAAATTAATCCCAAAACACACATTATTTTACATTAGGGCAATTATTATAATTATATATTTTAATTATAGTATTTTTTTGCTTTCTTTTCAGAAGCCAATAAGAACTTTACTATAAATTAAATACACATAATTAATTTATGAGCTATAGTAAGCAATGGTCGAATTGAGAATTTCGTTGGATTTTAAAGATGCAATAATAGCCATTTTTATTATAAATTCCCAATATCTAACCAACGATTTTCCAGAAAGTTTAACATAAAACATTCGTGGTAAATTTACTTACTTAATTTTTTTTTTTTTTTTTATAAGTACTCAGTTGAAAATTGTGTCTTGAAGACAGTTTCATAAGTGATTTATAATGTCAAAGTCATTATTATGGGAAAACTATATGACATGTCAACACTTTTTCTACAGATTACTATCATATGAAAATAGTGGTATGTCTGAATGACTTCAATAGCTAGAAAATCTTCAATTAGATAGAAAAAATATTAAAAACCACTAACTTTTTAAATAGTTAACCATTTAAAGAGGTAATACACTGAAATAATAAAGAAAAATCTTCTTCAACAACTTTAAAGAAATGGAAAATTTTCCAGTAAAAATTTACTTAACAAAAACTCTATGACAAACTAGTTAAAACAATATAAATTATCAAACGTTTGTCAAAAAATATAAAATAAAAAAATTTGTCAGCACTATCAACAACATGCTGATTAAGTCTTGAAGAAATTTTACAAAATATATGAATATATGAGTAGTTGTCATGATCTATTTTGTAAGGGCACATATGACAAAGTCAGCAGTGATTGGGCGCGTCATGAAATTGTCTTATAGGGCTACTTAAAAAAATTTCCAACTTGGTAATTAGGAAGTAAAAGCAAAAATAAAAAAATAATTAATTTAATAATCTTAATAGTCCAATGATTTAATCTTTATTGGGTTACCCGATTAATTCGATTAAGTTTACATAATTTAAAATTGTCCATTTACGAAAAACTAATAAGCCGTATAATTTTGTATCTGATTACACTGCTCGAGAAAATAATTTTTTTCGTCCTCCTTTAAAGAAATAAAAAAAAAAAAAAGAAATATGTGGACTATGATTTTATTTCGCTAAAAGAATCTAAACAAGAACCTGCATTCACTTTTTTATTTTAACACGTATTGACTTTCTGTTATTGTCATGGCTACTATGACCACGCTTAAAAAAAATTTTGTTCCATAACTCAAAAATTATTGAGCAAATACAAAATACTGTTAAAATACTTTGAAGAAAATTTTCGTTTGCATCTTTTGGTGTAAATCGAGCAAACAGTTCTTGAGTTATAGTCTAAATGGGACAAACCATTCTCGAGTTTTATAGTGTAAACGCTGAATAAGGTGATGATATTAGTGAGGCCTATTAAACAAAATCAGTACGTGATAGAAAAAAAATTAAAACATATTCTTGTTTGGCTCGTCAAATTCCATCTAGACCAGTTATTTTTGTTTTCAGAAGAGATAAAACAATTTTCTGTATATATTTCTTATTAATAGTAGGTATTCATGGGTATTTTCATATAACTGTGAAAAAAATCAAGATTTTTCATCAATTTTAATGATACAATAATCGGACAATAATTTCGAAATAACTCCAAAACTAGTGAGCACATAAAAAAAAAGTTTGAGTGGCTTGAATATATATTTAGTCCGAATCTTTTGTGTTATGGTGTATTATACTGAAGTAATGGCCTTATTATAGGCGAAATAGTATACAGACCCATAAAAAAATGCAGATCTGATGGAAAAAAACTGAAAACAGATTCGTGTTTAGTACATGAAAATTCATCAAGTGCAACTATTTGTCTTTTTTTATTAAAAAAATATGTTGATTTTTATAGAAATTAAAATTAATATACTTCCGATGATAAAAAAAAAAAAAATAATAATAAGAATAATTTCGATGGTCTTTATTATTTTGCATAAAATCTTAATCATTTTGTTAATAGATAACAAAAAAGAAAATATATTCCAATGACAATGAAAAATTTTAATTTTTATCTACAAAATATATGTACAAATACCAGTACTAACCCATTACTGCCCCGTGATAGCTAAAGTTACACAGATTTTTTGCAAGAAAAAAATCGAAACATATTCTGTCCTTTAGTAAACGGCTACCAGAAAATTTACTCAAAGCGAAATCGCCCAAAAAATTCCCATACGAATTTGGGTCACATTTTATATAAAAAATAACCCAAAATTTTGTGGTTATTTGACTATATTTTTGGGTCATAATTCATTCTGATATCACATCCAATTCAGAAAAATTTGATTTAGCGAAGCTTGTATTTAAAATACGCCAGAGTTGAAACAGCAATTTTGCTTTGGTACAATTTACTGGCAGCTGATAATAAACAGTTATTTGCGAATATTTGACTTTATTTGATTTCTTTTGCTATTGTCAGATATATATTTTTGATTTATTTTCCAAAATGTGACTGAGATAAAGTTTTAAGATTCTCAAATTATTATTTTCACTACAAGGGCACGATTTGTTGTCCCATTTAAGTAGTCAAGAAGGGTTTACAACATCATCGTCATTTATATAGACTCTAAAAATAATTTAAGCATGTTATGCTTATGTTACTTCCAATCTGTAAATGGCTACCAATGATAAAAAGCTCAATCTTTCTTGAAATTTCAACTTAATCATGTCTTTCGGTTTTTCTAATAAAGTTACATTTGCAACTTAAATTTCCGGCCAAGTATCCCCTGGTAATGCCGTATAGACACCAGTCTATTTGGTAGCAAACGTGAGAAGGCGTGCAATATTTATTTTAGTTTTTTTTTCTTTTTTCGAGCAACCAGTTTTCTTGTATATGACGCGTCTCATGAAAGTAGGTCAAAACCAATTCATTAAGGGTCTCTGAAGCCATGTTGGTTTTACACCTGTCTAGAGGTTTCGCTGGCAGCCCCAACACTAGGTTCAGATGCACTGGGATAATTCTCCACTCGTTTTAAATTTACTATATTACAGAAACGTTAACTTTTTATTAAATTTTTTATTATGTTTTTGAATAAATAATGGACATTACAGTGCCTTGATTTGTATGGTGACAAAAAAAAGTTGCAAATTTCCCCCCCTCCCCTAAAATTAAAGATTGATATGTTTTAAACTAATTCCCAAAATATTTCGGTTCAATTATTTAATTTACGTGAACTGGACCATTGTTAAAATACCTCCAAAAATATGGTTTCCGTTCGACGTAGTTTGAAACTTTTTGTCAAAAAAATTACCACATATGATAGAAAAACGATGTCTACTACATACTGAATAAAAAATAATTTAAAATTTGTTTTCACTATCACGAAATTAAAATTTTAGTAAAATTTTCAATGATTTTATTTTAAATAGTATTTTAAGGAGTGAGATCGAAAAAATCTTAACACACATTTTGCCTCATAACTTTTTTCGGAATCAATATTCAAAACTTTTTTTTGATCTAGTTATCATGGAAAAATACTTCAGTTATTATTTTTAATAACAATGGTTGTTAATTTGTCCTTATTTTCATCAAAATAAGTGACGAAGAAGATTTACGTCCTACAAGTTATCAAAAAATTTCAAAACATCCAAATAGGTCTTACAAATAATTGGCCACAGAATTAAATGTAGGCCGTAAAACCGTTTCTAATGTTATTAAGCAGTATCAGGAGAATTTGACTATTGATGTGAAGCCTAGTTCGGTAAGAAAAAAGGACCACATGATATTGGGAAGGCCAGAAAATTGAAGGCATATTGAAAGGAACTCCAAACACATCTGGTAGAAAATCAGCTCAGTTTTCTCAGTGCTTCGACCATTTGGTGCGAAAATTTAAAGCTAATGGGAAAGTTGATAACATATAAAGTTCAAAAAATTCCAAACTGGAATTCTGCAAAAAAAATTATAAGCCAAAAATAGGACACGGAATTTAAAACCAAATTTCATACAAAAATACTCATGCTGTATAATTGACTAAGAAACGTATGTGCTGGCAGAATCTTCGCAGCTTGTGTCTCAAAAATTTTTATTGCTAATGCTCGAAGCAATGTTGGAGGTAATTTGAAGACCAAAAAGCAGCAAAAATTTCTTACAAAATTCATGGTATGACAAGCTTTTTGCAGTTGCGGCAAAACAGGAAAGTCATTTGATACATTCGGATCTATAAATACCAAGAGGTCAATTTTAAAAATTCTCCATAGTTTAAACCAATGGAGAGATATTGAGCTCTTGTGAAAAGTGAATTGAAGAGCACAAAAAAGGTGTCCCAAAATACCGAAGATTTTAACAGAAGATGTGCACACTGTTCCAAAAAAGTGACTGAAGCAATTATCAAATCTCCAAAGAAAGGGTTTTCAAAAATGTTCCACAATTTTATAATTAGTGGTTAACCATAAAAATTATATATTTCTGTGATCTGTGCTAAATTATTAAATGATTAAAAAAAATAATGAAAACTCTAAGATCAACCGTTTCCAAGTTATTGAATATTAAGTATGTTAAGAATTTTTCGATCTCACTCCTTATTAAAGTTTGAATATTTTAGACATTTTTCATCGTAAATTATATTTTTTTGGCGTATCATTGGAAAGTTCTCATTAAATACTATTGATATATGGATTCATTTAACCCTTTAGTTGCACAAATGAAATTTTGGGATTTCCGGTCCATAATTGTTTAAGTTAATTTTAACGGCAAATAAATGGTTAGTTAAGGATGTAAATGTCCCTGAAAGCGTAAATTGATCAAAAAAGCTGTAAATTCGTGTAAATTAGTATCTATATTTCAAAAACACTTTTTTATTCGATTGTTGTCGAATATATATTAAATTAACTTATTGTGTTTTTCATAAATTTATCAATATTTAAGTGCAATGAGTACTTCCATGCGACTTATTTGCAAAAATTGCTAATTTAACCTTTTGGGAACTAAATGCATAAATTCGACCGTCTAGCTCTTCATGGGTTAATTGCGTGTTATCTTCAATAGTAACAGGTACATTAAACCTAATATATTTTGGAAAAATATATTAGGTTTAAAATTACAAGTTTGAACAAAGAAAATATGATAAAAAATTTAAGTAAAATCTTAATATTTCGCGACTAAAGAGAGACATAATAATAATTTAAATGTATATTCATGATCATAGTATGCCTCTTTTATAATTTGAAGTTAATTTTCTTATAACTAAAATTTTGATAATGATATGAAAAAAATACTTGATTTTAGAGGTGTTTTGAAAAAGGTCCAGCTAACGTAAATTTAAAGAATGAGATGTAATATTTTGGGAATCAATCTTCATTTCTAGATGGGTACATTTGCAACTTTTTTTCGTAAGGCACTTTAATGGACATATCGGCAAATCTCATAGGTTTTTAACTTCTGATTGGTGAGATAAGTGAAGTGAGATAAGATTACAAAGGTTTATGTCTGCAAAGTGTTTTTTTTTTAACAGACGGATTCTAATTGCTTTCAGAAATTTTATAAATGTTTTTCAAACAAACACACATCAAGTGTTTTTGGCCCTAACTTTCACTATTTTATAAGGTGTAATTACTATCCAATATGTTAGGAGGAAATTTACATTACGGCCCCCTTTGGGGCCATATAGAACAACGTATTTAAAGGTTGCATTAATAGCTTCAAATGAGGTTTATGGTATCTCAACAGTATTTAGCTTTATTTGAAACATTGAGCTTACGGTTATATTTTTAAAGTAAATAAAGAATAAATTAATGAGATTTCAATGAAAGAGTCATCGTTTTTTTAAACCAGACATAAAGATAGAGGTGACTTCTAAAAAGACAGTCTGCGGACTCTTATAATATGAAACTGATTTAACATAAATTAAGTACAAGATAGGCAGAGATATATTCAAGATATCTTCACTTTTAAAGAAGTTTTAAACTTGCTAGCTTTATTCAACGATAACATAATTTGTTAAATTTAATATATTTCATTTTAAACTATCAAATTGCTTAGTACACAGAAAAAATCCAAAAATCAAATCAATCACCAAATGTGTTAGTAAATAAATCATTCAATTAACAGCTTTTTTAAATTTGCACCTCTCACCAAAATGATTATATCAATTACTAAAAACTGTAAAAAATTAAAAACAAAAAAAAATGTCCAATTAAAAAATTAATTTAATCAATTAAGTGGATGATTGAATAATTTAAAAATTTAAATGAGCAATAAAATCTTACTTAAATATTATTCTTATTTTAGTTTTATTTGAATATATTTATTACATTTTGATGCAAAATTGAACAACTGTGTTAATTGAACAATATATGGTAAACATTTTTTCTGTGTAGGTATGCAATATTACCATAGTGTGCCTACCATACCTGAATATACCCAAACAATATTTAAAAATTAAATATGAATGTATGAGTATTTAAAATATACACACCAGAGAAAAATCTAACATTTCTTACAAACATACAGTTGCAAATTAAACACTAATGAACCTTTTGTTTTAAAACTCCTTTGTTGCTTTAATATCTCTCTCACTATGTACATTCACATATAGATTTTTATGTATATATAGTATATGATAAACTCTACATGGATGTATTTACAAAGCATTTATACATATAAATGATATATGTATATTTTAGTTTATATGTTGTACTATATAAACTTCTTTTGACTTTTTAGGGTAAAACACCGCTGTGAGGCATAAAGTTTTACTAAACTGAAAATCGTTATGGAAAAAAACTTGAAAATTTTATACAAAGGAATAAGCAAACAATACAACAATATATAACTTTTACAAACATATTACCTACACAAATACATGTACATATATATAAACAAACATAAGTGGGTATTTGTTGTGTGCAAAGTAGAGTTTATAAGAGTGTATGTGTAAAACAAGATGTTATTCCTTTAACTATAATATTCAAAAAGTTTTGTGACGAAACTAATTTCAAAGTAATTATGCCAAACACAAAAGTACTGATATTAGTGGAATTATAAGAATAGAGCTAGAGAAAAAAAAAAAATAAACAAACTAAAGAAATAATAACAAAAATAAAAATTTTTAGAAGAAACTTTTTAAATGAACTAGCAAAATATGCTATACTCTTTTTTTACTCTACTAGGCAGGATATTTAAGCAAACAAATAATAGCTACTAACAAGTAAATAACTAGTAAAAAGAAAAATGGCAGTTGCTATTAAGCAATACTTTCAAAAAAAAAAAAAAAAATAATATAATAATAATGAACAACTGCACGTGAAGTAAAAAAATAAATATGTAATCGAGATAATACAGAATAAAAAACCTGAGTGTATAAAATTTTAATTTAACCTTTTCTATTATCCCTTTGTTATTGATTTGCTTAAATTTAAATTAAATAGCTTAGTATTGTTCCCTAATTAAAAACCATTGAACATTCAATATAAATATTTATTTCTCTAATTACAGTTTATTGTTTAACACTAAATGCACCTATACGTTAACAAATAAATCTTTTATGAAAACAAAAGCTTAAAACAATACCATCTATTTTATATTATTTTAATATGTTGACATCAAGGTTTAATGCATTTTGATTGTATCCTTTTAGTAAACCACGTTCAACTTTTGTTTAAAACATTTGTTTTACCGGAAACGGAAATCAAAACGATAAAACAACAAGCAAACAATGATGTATGTTTTTAATGTGCATATTTATTATGTTGTTATTGTTGCTTAATGTAAAAGATAAATATTTTTAAAAACATATTTTTATTATATTTTAAAAAATTTAATGCTTGTTACTTCCTATTGTATTTCTATGGCCTATATCAGACAGGTGTGGTTATATAAGGTAATATGTGATTACAATAATGACATTGGAAGGTTCAGGTTAAAATAAACAAATAAATATTTTAATGTCATGCATATTAATTGCTGTAAAATATTAAAGAAAATAATAAAAAACTTATTTTTATTCATAAACTATTATTTTCAACTATCAACTTTACTTAATGTTTGTTTGAAGATAATTTTCTGCTGTCGCTCGAAAGAAATTTTATATGTCCTCTAAAATCAACGATTTCTAGTTTAAGATTTTTGGCTATCATAAAATAACTAAGATTGGAATAAATGCTCTTTGAAATTCTGACAAAAAGTTATATATGAATTCCAAACATAAGCAAGTTAAATGAGAAAGTGAATTGTATTAAATTTATTGTTTAGATTTTGGTAAAAACGTCAACCTAGAAATATATTATCCAGCTCTAGCTGCAATAATGATGAAGATATAAAAGAGCATTACTATGGTCTAAATGCATAATTTTCTGGAGGAGACCTTATGCATAATGGGAAAGCAGAATGACTGACTAAAGAAATTCATCACTGAGATACTCGTACGTTAAAGGATAAGATGGACTTGAGACATGAAACTATAACAGAGTTTATAAGAGTAGACTACTACAATGCCTGGTTTGTTGAACAAACTCTTTCTAAATACAATTGCAATTGCAAGGTCTTACTGCTTTCAAATAATCAATACAAAAGAAGCAATTAAATAAACCATTTCACAATCAGTCATTAATTTTAAAAATGCCTGCATTACTGCCGTTATCTCGCGAATTATGCGATTAATGTTAGCTTTTAAGTCTTTAATCGTTGCGGGATAAAGACTTTTGAGATTTAATATTATGCGATCAAGGTAGCCATTTGACAGGTATGGAATACGAAGTACTCTGCTCGCCAAAAGTATTTCACAATAAATAAAATAAGATTAGTAGCGATCTTCGCCAACACTCACTACTACAGACTGGATATAGTCTATTACACTGGTCGACAAAAAAAATCCTCCACCAAAGACCAATAGTTGAACTTGATGCATTTTGATGTGCTAAACACGAATCTGCTTTCAGTTTTTGTCCATCAGGCTTGTCTAATATTTTGCCCATAGTAAGGCCATTGCTCTAGTATATTTCCTCAGAAGAGTGTGTACGATTGACATAAGTGATACACCAAAAAATGTGTACCAAAAACGTCGTCAAATCACCCAAACTTCATTTTTTATGTGCTCAATAGTTTCGAAGTTATTTTGAAATCAGTGTCCAAAAAAAAAAAAAAAAATATGCAAAATTTTAGATTTTTTTTTTTTTTACTAAAATTTCTTTTTATAAATGAAAACATCAAAAATGCTTCAGTTTATCATCTTTATCTCAAAGCTGGTAATGCTGCAAATAAAATAAGGCATGTATCTTCAAAATTGATGCACAAATTGTGATTTCATTCACAGTTAAGTAAAAATTCCCATGTATATATAAAATTGAGTAGAAAAGCAGTGGTGAGCAAAAAAAAAAAAAAAAAAATTTGTATTTTTCTTGAAACAGAAATAGGTGGATTAGGTGGATTTTGACGAGTTAAGCAAGAATCTACATTCACTTTTTTTCAATCACTTACTGGTTTTTTATGGGCATAACTAATATCATCACCTTATTCAGCAAGCACACTATAAAATTCGAGAATAGCTTGTCAAATTTAGACTATAACTCAAGAACCGTTTACACGATTTTAATAATTGATACACTAAAAGATGCATATAAAAATTGTCTTCAAGGTATATCAAAAATATTTTTCATACGCTCAAGAATTTCTGAGTTATGGATCAAAATTTTCACCACTTAAAAAAAATAGAAAATAATTTTCGTTACTAATTACCGAATAACTACGGAAATATTAACTGGACAAAAAATTATGTAAATTCAGCTCAAAGACAATTTAAGTCGCTATATATTGGAGTTTAATATATCTTAAAAGGACAAACAGTTCTCGAGTTATACAAGTGTGACAGCCTAAAAAAAAATCAATACGAGATAGGAAAAAAGTTAAAGCTTATTCTTGTTTAGCAAATTAAATTCCACATAATCCACCTATTTTTTTTATTTAAGACGAAAAAATAATATTATTTGCCCGCTAGTTTATTTTCACTTAACTGCAGGTATCCAGCAAAAACTTGATAATGGCATGTAGTAACGAATGTGGTTACTTTTCAATGATAACAACATACTGTCTGCATTACATGTAAGTAGATTAGTAACTACTTACTTTTAACCTGATATGTAATCAAATACTTGAGATCTGATTTTTGGGAATGTTATTTTTTATCAATCGTATAAACACCAGAGTCTCTAGTAGAGTCGATCACATGACGAAAGGCAGGATTATTGTCAACAAAATCATTGGGGTACTTACTCCATTCATGAAAAATTATAACTGTAATTTTAATATTTTAAGTTGTATATGTTTCAAATAAATAAATTAAAAAAAAATATCTGCTTTTTGTTATTCCATATTTAAGAACTTATTTGTAACCAATAATGTAACTAGTTACTATTCATTTTACTAATAATGACTTCTGTAATACTTTTAAATTAATGAGTTATTGAATAGATTCAAAGCAATTAGTTCTTGCAATGACATTTAAGTAATGACTTTAAAAAAATGAGTTATTCATCTAAAGTGTAAGTTGTGCATATCCCGTGTATCAGCTTCTTAACTCATTATATGGCAAGCAAAGTTTTTGCTGGGTATGCATGGGTATCCCAACTTAACGGTGAATACAATCAAGATTTGAGCATCAATTTTTAGGACACGTGCCTTTATTTACTCGTAGTTTTTCCAGCTTTGAGATAAAGATGATAAACTAAAACATTTTTGATGTTTTCACTATTAAAAAGAAGTTTTTGGAAAAAAAAAAGAAATCTTGAATTTAGCAAGAAAAATTATTTTCGGACACTTATTTCGAAATATCGAAATTAATGCTAATTTTATTCCACACATTTTGGTGTATTATTTATATAAATCGTGTATACAGTTCTCGAGTTATAGTGAAATATACTCTAGTAATTGGCTTATTTAGGACGCAATATTAGACACGGCAATAAAAAAATCTCGACCCGATAGGAAAAAGTGAAAGCAGATTCGAGTTTAGCATGCGGAATTCCACCTAGCCCATATATTTTCTTTTGAAGGAGCACGAACAATTTGTTTTTTTTTTTTTTTGTCGACCAGTGTTATAAGTGCAGTGTTATAGTGTTATTGGGCTCTTAAGTTTGACATGAACCAACTACCCGAAAACTTTTTATTTTTATTTTTCAATTAATATAAATATCTTTATTGTTCAAAATGTTTTTTCATTTATGAAAAAAAAAATATATATATATGTAGGAACTGGAGGAGAAAGATGGGAGGATCACCGAGGTTTTGCTGGACAGAGACGTTAGTTTGGAGTTTTAAGGGTTGGGCTTAAACAGGACGGGATAAGACGGAATGGGAACGTGGGTATAAAAGACCGACAATTTTGACAAACTGGGAGAGTTACTCAGTGTGAGTTGAGCTGAGTTGAAGTAGCTTAACACAAAAGGAGTTTGTGTTAATGCTAGGCTATTTTTAAGTTTTGTAAATAATAATGTAAATAAATGTAAATATGAAATTTGAAGTGTCGTGTATATAATTTAAAATAGAGGAGTTAGAGTGTGACAGAGAGAAGTCACAAAAACATCAAAGTGTTCATCAAAGCGCTTTGTAAAATCTACAAGTGGGGGCTCGTCCGGGAAGTTCTCATGAGCCAATGAGAAAAAAACGTACAACAATATTCGTTAAAATATTAAGTACAGTGTGCGAGAATGAGACGTATGGAAAGTTATTTGTTAGGAGAAAACAATAACAATCGACAGAGCAGTACCAGTACAGATGAGACAAAACAACAACTGAGCAGATGAATTGCAGCAGATGTGGGCGTTCGTATAAAAAAATCCTTCGTAGATGGCGGATAGAGTGTTTACGAGTGTATTTGAGTGAAATTTGCTCGTTAACAGGTGACGCGATGAGTTGCTGCGGTGGTATTTACTCACTGATAGATGGTGCGATGAGTTTCTGAGGTAAAATAAACTTGTTGATAGATGGCGCTGTTGTAAATTGACCGTATGAAGGGAGAAGACTTGTGTATGCAGGAGTGTGATAGAGACAGATAGCCTATATCGCCTATGAACGCTGAGCATGGGAGAGAGAAAGGATATAGAGTATCTGCAGAGGCGCATAACCTGTAGAGTGAGTAGTAAATAGCAGAGATTTACTAAGGTGTTGGGAACATGCGACAATACAACAGGCAGCAAAAGGAGAAGGTTGATCGTTGTGCAACAACAGAACGACGACAGAGTGTGAGATACCGCCCAGAGGAGAAATTGTGTGATTGTTGTTCGATTTCAAGTCGTTCTAAGGAGAATTGTGCGTGTATGAGTATTGGTGTGCACGTGCAATTTGTTTGTTTTTTGTGTGTTGATTTTTTTTTAGTTGAGTGTCCGTTAGGTGAATTTTGGGGTGCGCAGTATTGTGTTGTTAGTGTTTTTTTTTTTTTGGGATTTGTTATTTTTAGTATTTGCAGCTGCGCAATGCAATTTTAGTGTCCGTGGTCCGTTAGGTCATTATTATTTTTATACCCTTCACCACAGGTGTAAAGGGTATATATAAGTTTGTCATTCCGTTTGTAATTTCCACAATTTTCGTCGGAGAGCAAAAAAGTTTATATTTTCGGAATCCTTGTAAGAAGCGATGACGATTGGACCATGTCCGTCCGTCCGTCCGTCCGTCCGTCCGTGTGTCGGTTGAAATGGCGTTTATGAAGCCCACCGATAACTGACATATATAATATGTATGTCAAACGATCGGAAATGCTTTCGAGAATTTTGCTATTGGAATTTAGCAAGATAGGTTCATACAATGCGGAGATATGTTCAAAAAACCGGTTTTTTGAACCGGTTTTCCAGTTTCTGAAGCCTCTGTATACACTACGGACTTCGTTTTTACAAAGAATTCTCGGACATTTTTTTCTGAATTTTTGTTCTGAAAAAATGAAATAAATCGGTTCAGTAATAACTGAGATATCGGACAAAACGCATTTTTTATTTTTTGAAGCCTTGGTTTAAGCTATAGATCTTTATTTTTATACAGATCGGTCACAAATATTTTTATAAAATTTCAGTTTTTTGAATCAGGAAGATCGGTTTATAAATGGTGGAAATATGCTTTAAAAACCGGTTTTTAGAACCGGTTTTTTAGTTTCTGAAGCCTCTGAATATACCAGGGACTTCGAATTTTTAAAGGGGGCTCGAAAATTATTTTCTGAATTTTTGTTCTGAAAAAATTAAATAAATCGGTTCAGTAATAACTGTGATATCGGGGAAAACGAATCTTTTATTTTTGAAGCCCTTGTTCAAGCTATGGATTTTTATTTTTATATAGATCAGTCATAAATATTTTTATAAAATTTCGGTTTTTTTAATAAACCAAATTCGTTCATAATCAACAGAGTTATGGCCCAAAAACAAATCTGTTAAGAATATAAATACACCAACAAACATGTATATTAAGCATTGTAATGACTATTAGTGACGTTTTTTTGTTTTTTGTATAGACAAGTAGTTTAGTTATCAACAGCAGTAATATGATGAATAACAGTGTTGTTGTTGTTGTTCTTTGTATATGCAGTCTGTACAAAAATAAATAGATATGGAATTGTAGTTGTTTATTTTTAAAAACTAAAACATATCTGTTAAGAATATACATAAATACATACACAAACATGTATATTAAGCATTGTAATGACTATTAGTGACGTTTTTTGTTTTTTGTATAGACAAGTAGTTTAGTTAGCAACAGCAGTAATATAATGAATAACAATGTTGTTGTTGTTCTTTGTGTATTCAGTCAGTTTGTACATACAAAAATAAATATATATGGAATTGTTGTTGTTTCTTTTTTAAAAGCAAAGCCTGTTATGATTGTTTTTTTTTTCATATTCAAATTTTCGTAGTTTGAAAAAAATTTAGATTTAGAAAATATGCTAGCATACGTTAAGGCGAAAATTTTATTAATTGTCGGTAATATGGTAATATGATGTCGATAAGATGGTAAGATGGTAATATGGTGAAGGGTATCAAAGATTCGGCACAGCCGAATCTTTTTTCAATTTCATTTGTAAAAGGGTTTGTTATTTTGAGTTTTTTTTTTATGGGTGATTTTTTTTTTTTTTTTGTTTGTGTACAAAGCACACGTGTTTGGGAAAGTGCTTTTTGTTTTGATGTTTTTAATTTTGTCCGTGTATTTGTTTTTGTAATTTGAGGGATCATACTTTTTTTTTTTTTTTTTTTTGTGATCGTTTTTGGGTTGTTGGGATATTGTTTTTATTTTGGGTTACATTTTTTTAGTTTATTTTTGTAAATACGTTGTCAATGTTATTTGGGATAATATTGTGCGTATTGGTTTTTTTGGTCCTTTTTTATATTTGGGTATTTACGTTATTTTTTTTTTTGTTGGGAGTTCTATTTACATATTTATTATTATTTTGTTTTTTTTTATGTTTGTTCGAGGAGATTTTGACGTTTGACGGAAGCAAAACGGTGATGGTGTTGATGGTGCAGAGTTCTTTGCGAAGATATCCAACCCAAGGCCTACAGTTGAGGTGATATTGAAGATGCATAGTCGGATGGGCAAGATTTCATTAAAAATCTTGACCTATAGAAGCATAGGAGTATTGGAAGAGGTCAACATGGTCGTACGGTTTGGAGATTGAGGGATTCTGGTAGATGTACCAACGTCACAGAGGACGTGAATCCGAGGGTTTCTACATTCGGGGTCGAATGTGCTGTCAGGAGGGCCGAATGTAGGAACTGGAGGAGAAAGATGGGAGGATCACCGAGGTTTTGCTGGACAGAGACGTTAGTTTGGAGTTTTAAGGGTTGGGCTTAAACAGGACGGGATAAGACGGAATGGGAACGTGGGTATAAAAGACCGACAATTTTGACAAACTGGGAGAGTTACTCAGTGTGAGTTGAGCTGAGTTGAAGTAGCTTAACACAAAAGGAGTTTGTGTTAATGCTAGGCTATTTTTAAGTTTTGTAAATAATAATGTAAATAAATGTAAATATGAAATTTGAAGTGTCGTGTATATAATTTAAAATAGAGGAGTTAGAGTGTGACAGAGAGAAGTCACAAAACCCTAAAGTGTTCATCAAAACGCTTTTTCAAATCTACATATATATATATATATATATATATATATATATATATATATATATATATATATATATATATATATATATATATATATATATATATATATATATATATATATATATATATATATATATATATATATATATATATATATATATATATATATATATATATATATATATATATAGATTTATAAAAAATACTAATTTTTTTACGGAGGGTCATTCGATTTTGTTCATATTTGTCGTACGCATACCCTATGGAGCTATTTAAATATCTGCATTTTTATTTTTTGTAAAATTTGAAAAATTCGAAGATTTATTCGCGATCTTAATTTTTCAAAAAGTGAAAAAAATGACAAAAGTGTCTAACTTTAAACACCAATATCTCAAAAAGTTGTTAACGGATTTTAATGATTTAAATTGCATATTTAAGAAAAATAAGTCCACTGTAAATGCAGTAATTTAAAAATAATATTTTCATTTAAAAATGCATTCATAATGCAAATGCAATTTTAGGATGCATTTTTGAAAATTTTCTACCCTTTTGATTTTAATTTTCTTTTAATATGTTAAAAAGCAATATCTTTACTATAAAATGCAAAAATAACTGTTCTGGGACAATAAAATTTACTATTTTTAATATTTTTTTAAAAAAATTTCAATCATATTTTTCATACGAAAATTTAAATTTTTTAAAAAATTTTGATTTTTAATTTTTTTGGTTATACTTTTTTAGTAATATGTAACTTTAAGCATTTATAACTCCTTAAGTATACGTGGGATTTTATTGATTTAAGAACTAGTGTAAAGCTCATTACAACAAATATTGTAAATTATATTGTATAAATCAAAAATAATTTGTTTGCTAAAGATGCACTCACGAAAATAATGCAATTTTCGGATGCATTTTTAAGAAATTTCTACCCTTTTGATTTTAAATATTTTTGCTTAATATTGAAGACAAATATGTTTATTATATAAAACATTAGCACTTAATTTGGGACAAATAGGTTTTCTATCACAAATAACAAATTATAAAATATTATGATTAAAATTAATTTTAAAATAAGCTCACAAAAATTAAAAAATACAAAAATTAAAAAAAAAAAAAAATAAAATTTTTTGTATGAAAAAATTTGAAGAAATATTAAAAAAAAATATTTTAAAATAGTGAAACTATTTGTCCCAGAACAATTTATATTGCAATTTGTAGCAAATATAATATAAAAATATAAATCCGCGAATTTTTCAAAATTCAAAAATATTAAAATGGAGATATTTAAATGGCTCCATAGGGTATGCGTATACCAAATATTACTAAAATCGGAAGACATACAAAATATTCTTGGGCGTTCTTTCGTGGAATGAACAATATATATATATATATATATATATATATATATATATATATATATATATATATATATATATATATATATATATATATATATATATATATATATATATATATATGTGAGCGATTTTTACTTTTTAATATAAATATCCATCATGATGAAAACAATAAATATCTTTAACAATAAATATCAGTATGGAAAAAATTTCAAATCACTTTTTTTATTCATTCATTCATACTTTTGTTTTCGTATTTTTTATTCAAAGAAATTGTTGCTGTTTAAAATAATTTTTATCCGATGAAATAGTTCAAAATAATTTTCAACTTTTGTAATAAATATTACAAAGGATATTTATATTATTTCTTTCGATCATGATGAAAAAAATTAAACTATTGATGAAAATAAAAAAAATAAAAAAATTATGATGGATTTTTATTATTTTTGGAACATTAAAAATTCTTTTTCAATTGAAATAAAAATAAAAAATTTGTTTTTTTAGTATTGAAATGTGGGGAACAATATAGAAATGATGCAAAGTGTGAGGGAAAATTGGTCCTTCTTTAAAATATTAGATATAGTTTTTTAGGCTATAATAAAGGTCCTGACATCAATTTTTTTCGGTAGGCAATTTTGGATGTTTGATCGACTTCTCAGGATAACCCAGTCGGATAATATTACTTTACATTAAATAAACTCTCTAGCATATGGATTTGAGAATGCAGCTTTTGTTGATACGGACCGTCCCAAAGTCCACCAAAAACTATTTAACCATGCCCCTGAGCTAGATTTTACTAAATTAGCTGGCCAAAATTGTTACTTAATATTGACATTACTGATTTGTAAACAGCTGTTAAATATATTTAGTTGTCAATATTTTAAATAGAAATAAGATCAGGTCAAACTTAACCTCATAGCCTTTGTAAATTTTTCTCTTTAGAATCATTTTAGTGTTCCTAAATTTTAGAAGTGGTTTGGTAATGTCAATTGTTAATATCATCTTTTTTTGTATGTAAAACTTTTCAGAATTAGAATACGTAACTTCAATTATGATTGCAATTACAATATTTCTAATTCTTTACCTATATTATGTAGAAACTGGAAGGGAAAGAGATGGGAGGATCACCGAATTTTTGCTGGACGGAGACGTTAGCTAAGGGTTTAAAGGTTGGGCTTAGACAGGACGGGATAAGACGGAATGGGAACGTGGGTATATAAGACCGACAATTTGGACAAAGGGAGAGAGTTACTCAGTGTGAGTTTAGCTGAGTTGAAGTAGCTTAACACAAAATGAGTTTGTGTTAATGCTAGGTTATTTTTATCCTTATTACATTATTGATTCTATGCAATAATTTAATTTTATTCGAATTATATTATAATTATACACTTTATTGAATTTACTCATGCTATGGGAGACAAACCACTATCACATACCAGGGTATGTACTGGCATATACTTAGATATCACGCCCTTGACCTCTAGAAAAACTTAATTTATTTATGACTGGAAATAGACCCCAGAAAAACAAAGGACTCAATCGAACATTTTAAATAATTAAATAAAGTTTTTTATTAGACTAAAAAAACACTATATCAGATCCAAAATATAAAATAAATACCTTAACATGTTGCAAGATCTTTAAAATATAACTCAGTCTCCTTACATTTTTAATTAAAATATTAATTCTTTTCCCAGCGATAGTAATGAAAATATTTACATTTTTGTTTTCGTACTTTATATCCATTTACTCATTTTTTACGTAAACTTTTATACGCACAAGCACAAAGACATACATAGAAACTAGCATATATAAGTAACACGTACATACGTATGTATATGCTAAAGGATTAATGGTTAAAAGCCTCCAATACTTGTACTACTTTATTAACCACACATGTATACTTTTTAACGTTTATGTATGCGAATATGATATTTACCAACTATAAAGCATATTTTCTACATTTTAATCTGTAAGGATCTCTTTTTTGCATTTTTTCCAGAAGAGCTTATTATTTTCGTATGTGCTAGAGTTTTGTATGTGTGTTGGAATATAGTGGAAAAGTACTTTGTGTAAAGCGAGTTAATACCTTGTGCTTTACTTAAGTTATTGACATTGTACTTTATATATTTTTTTTTTTTTTTCATTTTTTTTTCATAAGTACAAAAATGTACTTTAAGGAGGTTGGTAAAGAAAAGAGGGGCTTCGAAAAAATGTGAAATTTTATAAAAAATATTTAATATTTAAGAAAACATAAAAAATTTAACGTCTATTGCTAAAACTAGAATCCTTGCTTATAGATTCTTATTTAGACTTAAAATTGAAAAAATTTTAATTAAATATATATATATTTTTATTATTTTTATTTCAAAATTGCAACAACCTTAATGTGATACAAAATACTGCCATCCTTAGTAGTTCTTTATCCACCTTATTGGAATTAATATTCGAAATTTTTATTGAAAATATAAAATTCACAAAATATCTTTCTTCTTTTACTAGTTCTTTGCTCA
Organism: Protophormia terraenovae; assembly: GCA_951394005.1. Lineage (NCBI taxonomy): Eukaryota > Metazoa > Arthropoda > Insecta > Diptera > Calliphoridae > Protophormia > Protophormia terraenovae. Next base: position 119,242,003 of record OX596074.1, read on the forward strand.
CAAAGAACTACTATAATTGTTGAATTTTATGGCAGAATATTATAGGATAAAGAAAAACAGCATTTAAGTAAATACTTATGGCATCTTTATAAAATAAATTACATTTATTGAAGTTTACTTGTAATTAAAAAAAATATATATGTATATAAATAAAAACTGAGACTTGAGTTAACAAAATATTTAAAATATTTAATATTAAAGGGATTTGTAATTAAACGTAATGTGGAATTTTAAATTCTTGGCTTTTATATAAATTTAAATATAAAAATTTAATTTTTATACCCATCCAGATTTTACCCAATCATAATTTTGACTTTTTTCAAACTATGCGTATAAGTAATATTTATAAATAGTAGTTAATCAGTATTTAATAAACTACTTGATAGATCGAATGAAAACATATGGGGTAGTTGTAGAGAAGGACTTAAACTTGCAGAAATATTATCATCTTTTCACCCTGAAATACAATGAGAGAAGTTAAGAGTTAAATTTTTCATTGTTACTTTTTGAGTTGCCAGTTAAAAAAAATTAAAAATTAACATATATACTATCTCTGGAAGTAAAATAGATAACACATATGTATTTTTTTGTAATTTTCAACAGCTATTTTTATAATATACATTTTATATACAATGGCTCACAGCTAATTTTATGCCGTGTATTACGTCAATACTATTTTCAGGGCCAAATTTCACACAAGACTTTCATCAGCTTAAACAAAACGGACTGCATGCTCAACTTTGCCAAGGAACTTGTTTCCAAGGATGAAGCTTTTTGGAATTCGGTTATTTTTTGTCAATGAGTTAAAATTCAATATATTTGGCTCAAATGGAATATCCTATGTGTGGTGAGAGCCGAATACCGATGAGCACCATGAAAACCTGAAAGCAACAGTGAAGCATATTGATGACGGTTTCATGGTCCTATATTTAGGTTAATGGTGGTGGAAAGTTGGAATTTATTGGAACAACAGTAGACAGATTACGGTACCTTTAAATCCTAAAGTATAATTTATTTCATAGTGAGGAGAATCTGGGCATACAATCATATTTTTTAATTTCCAAGATAACAACCTGAACAAAAAATTTGTTATTGAGCAAACTTTCTAATATATAAATGGCCAAATTTGATCACGCTCCTCAACAGACTTATTGAAAATTTGAATAAGGCCATAAAAATGCTGTAGGAATACATTTCGCTAAGTGTTACACAAAAACTGCACGCACCGGTAACAAATGGCATTAAATCTGTTATATATAATTAAGACTACCATACCAAATAATAAATTCAGTAAATATCGGTCGTAATTTCGAACTTTCAGAAGTCAGAAGTGGCAGCATATAATATGATATAAAAATATGGGATTTTTTTTATTTTTTTATTATTATTTAAAGATAAACTGTACCAATAAATGATGTTGCAATGTTAAACTAAAGATCCTTCAATTTCCAACGATTCTATATTTTATTTTGAATTCCTGTCTGTTACTTTGTTATGGAGTTTAAAAAAAATATTGTGTAAAATAAGCTGTGAGCCACTGTATATATAAATTTATTTTTTTATACCCACCATCAAAAAGATTGGGGTTATATTGATTTTGTCATTCCGTGTGAAACATATTGAAGGAATCATTGAAGACTCCACAAAGTATATATTTTCTATATCACGTAAAATTTGAAAAAGTTGATGGTGGGTATATAGATTCGGCCGGGCCGAATATAACAAAAGTTAAATAAACCCGACAGCATGAAAATATTCATGTTCAGTTTTAAAATTATTTAATTCAGATATCTCCAATAGAATAGTTACAGGATTATTTTAATAAAAAACTCGTTTTGAGACGTCGTAAACCCTAATGTGTTTTATATTTATTTTAAAAAATTCATACAAATATATTACATAGCACAACAAGAAAAAAATTTCCTCAATAATTAAAGCTTACCAAAGGATTTTTCAAAGTAACCCGAATTTTGGTAGCCTCTTGAATTTAAATTTTTAAGAGCCTAATTTTCAATTTTAGCTGTATAAGTATATAGAAATGAGTATGTGTATATTTGGGCTTTATACACACAAATAAAAAATATGGTTCTAGTGACCATAAACTAAGAGCAACATACTATGATTGTAATATATGATTAGAGTTAAAAATAAGTATTTTTGTACATAATTATTTATTTTATAATTTGTTCATCATTTAATAATTCGATTTAGTAAGGTTTATAACCTTTTCTTAGATATTGCTTCCAATTTCATCATGTTTTTATCATTTAATAATCCCATTTTTATCATTTATTATAATCCCATGCTATCATATACATAATTTCATGTTATCATATATATAATCCCATTTTATCATATATATAATATCATTTTATCATATATGTTTTCATATTTATATTCATTTGTACCACGATATGTGGTACATTCATCATACTGAGTATAAACAAACCTTGTCAATTTATATTTGTTCATATCTAAATTAAATGAGACTTAATATACTAACAAACTACAGGACTGATATACAAAAATGTGTATTCAGTAGTTATTAAAAGCAAATGAAAATATTAACTTAATCGTTGTAGAATTAACCAAATTTGTAAAATTTACTGAATGGTTGTAAAATTAACTAAATAGTTGTAGACTAAATGTTTGGAGTTTTCATAAAAATGGTTCCATATAAAAATATTTAAATACATATTATAATTTCAGTCAACCATATTAAAATTTTGATTGTGGATAATCATTAAGTTATCAAGCAGAAACATAAACGCTGCTATCATGAATACGGTATTATTCAAATCAATGAGATGCAGCTATACAAACATTGAATAGTTGTAGTGATCATGCTATAACCATTTTTTTTTTCTGCGTGTAGAAAGCACTGCCGAACCGATTTTTTAAAAATGTTCACAGCATAATTTTGTAATCTCCAAAAGTACTATATTTTTCGATAGAGGCAAGATGTGTGCTACCCCATACAAAAACAAAATTGTCTCATATCTTAAGACATTTTAAAATTTTGTGGAGATAAGTTGCTTCACAAAGGTTAACAATTGTGATGAATATAAAGCGGATAGTTCTTGGGGGAATGGTAGCCCCCATATAAAGAAAATCCTAATTACTGCATATTTCAAGAATTTCCTTATCGAGATTCACAATTGAGATGAATATATACGTGGCCCCCATAAAAAGTAAATCTTAACTATTATATATTAAGAGAAATATAGAAGCAAAAGTTTACGACTTTGTAGAAATAATTTCTTTATAGAGATCCACAATTAAGACAAAAATGGAGCGGACATATTCAGAGGGACTGTTGAGCTAAAAATAGGGTTGATAAGCCCAAGGGAATTAGTAACCCTCATACAAATATAAAAGAAAGTCACAAATCACTAGAGTATTCATTTTACTCGACTTTTTCATTGTTCGAATAATCAAATAACTCGAAAATGCTGTTTTTAAATTACTCGAATAATCGAGTAAAACTTTTAAGTTGCTCGAGTTATTCGATTAATTTATACCTTAAAATTTTGTTAGATTTTTCAATGCTTATCAAAAAAAATATAGTTTAAAATAAGAAATAGTCATTCCATAATTAAAATTTCCGTAAAAGTTTATGAATATTTGTCTTTTTTGCTTTGATAATGCTGTTGTTTCTCTATATTTAATATATTCATTGATAGTTAAATAAATAGTCGAACCAAATTTTATATTAAGGGTAGTCCGAACTGCGATTTTGTCTCATAATATCACATTTTAATTTGGACACACACTATGTACAACAGAGGTTGGTTTCCATTTATATTCAAAATGTTTGTACAATATTTGTAAATACGGAAAGATCTACTAAACCCAGATTTATTTTTGGAATGTTTTATAATTCATCGTTCAATTATGTTCGATATAATTGGCTCTATTTTGAATTAAACGACAATTTCTATCGAAGCGTAAAATATTTTATTTCTCATTTCTTCTTATTTTAAAGAAGAAATGAAAAATAAGCACTATGGACTATTATTTTCAGAACAAGTTTACATGCTAAACTTATTTTTAAGTCCAAATTCCTTCTATATAACAAATTTCATTCAAACCATCTCCATAATATCCTCTACACCTCTACAGCATTTATTGCTATATAAACTATGTACTTTCATTCGTAGAACCAATAATGTTTTTCCAAATCAAGTTTAAAATCCTTTAATTTAATTCTTATTATTTATTAAATTTATATAAAATTATTTGAATTTTACTTTATAATTAATGACGTTTATATTTTTATTTAATTAAAAATTAATTAAAAAACGACCTTTAGGCATTTATTCCGTTCATTTTATTTAATACATTTAACGAAATTAAAGTTTGTGGTACCAATTTTAGATTCGAAACATTCTATACAAATTTTGAAACATTGTTTTAAGCTAAATTTTCTAGAAAGCTGAAATTAGAACATTCTAGAAACTAGTTAAGAAAGAAAATATTTAAAATATTTTTTACTCGAATTATTTATTGCTCTAATAAATTGTTACTCGAAATTCTGGATTTTAATTTAATCGAACAGTTGTTTGATTTTAATTTGTCGATTAATCGAACAAATAATATTCGAGTAAATACCCTACAAATCACCAAATATATTAGTAAATAATTCATTCAATTAAAAACTTGTTTAAAATTGCAATAAAAGAAAATCATTACTAAATAATTTACATTTATTTAATAACAAAATAATTTTCCTCAAATATGACTTACAAAAGAAATGAGCTAAAATTTTAAAATTTTAAAAAATGGAAAAAACTAATAATATTATTTTTAATATACTTTATACTAAGATGATTAAGAAACTGATTTAAAAAATATACTTTGAAAATTATTTGTAAAAAAAAAAAGTTCAGCATTATTTAAATATTGGGAATTTTATAAAAATCTTTAAAAAAGAAAAATTTATTTTTTTATTAGCTTATGTTATACAAGCAGGTAGATAGCATATATATTCTTATATACATATAAGCATATGTATGTATATGTTTTTTATTGTTGTTACATTTTCAATTTACAAGTGCAACATTAAATTGCAGCTGATGCTAACAAAACAATAAAAAATATTCAAACATTCATACATATTTATTTATTATAAAAGATATTTAACAACAAAGTTAAGCATTTACACACACATACATATACATCTATTTGCAATATTGAACAATACTATTTTTATGGAAATGTTTTACTCGAACATTGTATTTATGTGTTAGTGTAAAAATGGCGTAAAAAACGGTAACGTACTAGAGTATTTCCTGTTGAACAATGTACATGTATGTTATAGTTAATAGTAGTTGTTGTAGTACATTCTACATAAACATGCCACAATATTTATTTATTTTTCTGGAAAAAAATTTTACACGGTTGAAAATACAATATTTTAATGTGTGTTCAGGTGAATGATTGTGAGCATAAAGATACAGAACAGAAAAACAGAAATTATAGCAATTTTTTTTTAATTAAAATAAAATTATAAAAATATTTTTTCTGGACTTAAGGCAGATTAAAATTTAATTTTGTTACTATTTTGTACTTTAATTTATTAAATCAAAAACTTTCATTTAATATACTTCTGTCATCCTTTACTAAATTGCTATATTTTCTATCCCAGCTGCCTTTACAACTCTTGCAACAACAATAGGAAAAAAACGATTTTCAACTACATACAACAACCAGGTAGTAAAACATATTGGCACAAACCATCATCAGCTTCTGTATTTTTTACTTATTTTCTTTTTTTCTGCTGAATAGTATAATAAAAACAACTTTTACTAGAGAACAGCAAAAAAAAAAATTGTTTTATACAACCAACAGTTTCAATTTAATAGAAACGTTTAAATATTTAAAAATATTTATTTAGTCCCTTTTTTATGGTGTATGTATACATTTTCATTGAAAATTCTATATTTTTTCCATTTTCTCTTTTTCCTTTTTTAATTTCTCTATAGACAAATTAAAATTTCATGATTTTAATTGAAGTTTAACCAATGTTGCGTATACTTAATATATGGAGCGAATTAATGTTGCTTAAACGAATACGGTTACGAGTGTTTTAAAGTTTTTAATGGGGATGTATGTATGTAGCTTTCTTAAATACATGTATAAATATTTAAAATGTATAAATTAACAAATTAAAAAGGGGAGGTTATAAAGGGTGGTTAAGTAAATACTGAACAAGTCATTTTTGTGTATAGATATTCGAAATTTAATGAAGGGATTAAAATAGTTTTATGTAATATTTAACAGGATTAATAGTTCAATGGAAATATTTTAGTTTCGAATTAAAAAATAAAATACTTTAGATATAAAGTAAATTAGATTTTTAGATTTTAATAATAAAAATAATAATAATAATAATATTAATAATTTTTACATACCTTATATTAAGTTCATTATCTGCAAAAGACAGAAAAAAATTTAAATTAATATTTATTTTGTTATAAATCGTAAATTGTTGTTAATGAAGTTTTTTTAAAGTTTTAAAATATATATTAAATATTTGCCTGAATTGAACCAAAAATTTAACGAAATTACTAACATATAGTTAAAATTTTTTTAGAAGGAACGATCAATAGACGAAATATCTAACAAATCATAAGGCATACTAATCCCCTGACGTGGTATACTATATAATATTTAGTTTTTATATGTGAAATTTAGCAGTTCTAGTATATCATATTTCATATGTCTATATATGTATAGAATTTGCTAAGTATTTTTATATCCTACATCAAAAAGATGGGGGTTATATTGATTTTGTCATTCCATGTGTAACATATCGAAATAATCATTTAAGACCCCATAAAGTATATATATTCTGGGTCGTGGTTAGATTTTGAGGCAATCTAGCTATGTCCGTCCGTCTGTCTATAGAAAGCAGGATAGGGCTAGAACGGGATAACCTAGGGAGACAAAATTTGTCTCAAATATTAAATTTATATAAGGTTTGTTTGGTATTGAAAATGAGCAAAATCGGTTAATAAAAAAAAAAAAAAAAATAAAAAAAAATTATGGGCAAAATACAAGAAACACAGGGTGTCCTTTCAAGCTTAATATCATACTTTTCTGCTGATATCTCTTAAACAAAAGCTTGTGCGATAACGAAATTTTGTACAGATAGTTCGAGGGTCAATATATATTTTAAATAAAAAATGGACGTGGTCCACCCACTTAACCGCCCACCTCCCATATAAGGTGGGCCAATGTAAACACGGAAACAATAAATGGGCGTGGTCCTACCACTTTACCGCCCACCTCCCTTATGACGTAAAATTTTAAAAACTTGATGGTGGCCGAGCCGAATATAACATTCTCGCTTGTCTCTCTTTCCAGAGCTTTCTGAAGCCTTCAAATTTGGAAATTTGTATCAGGGAGCGGATAATTTATGTCACTTTTTTAAGCTTTTTTCTCTTTCCAGTGCTTTTTAGAGCTGCCAGATGTGGTAAAAAACTAAAAATCGGCTTATTTATAAATTTGTTCATATTAAAAATTCTAACCGAGCCAGATTTTTGTATAAGGAAGCTAAAATACGTTTTTTTTTTTTTTTTTTGTTTTTTTAATTGGTTTTCAGTTTCCTACCTGCAATTGAAAAATCATGGGTCGCATACATTTTGGTCAAAAAAAAAGTTTAGATTTTTCAATCAAAATTGGTATCAAAAAATTCGTAATTTTATGTTGGTTGAGGAAAAAATATTTAAACAATTTTTTCCTTGGCATTTTGTTTAGCTAGAAGACTTTTTAAGGCATTTTGATGAGAAATTTTTTAGAAAAATTTGGAAAATTATATATTATCAGCAGTACTTACTACAATGCAAATTTTTAATTTTTAGCCATAAAGCGAACAAAATTATAAAATTCTTATCCATTTTTGTAAGAAAAATTTAGATTTTTTTTCATGATGTACTAAAATGATGGTTTTTTAAAATTTGTTTAATTATTTTTTTTTGTAGTCTTCCTACGAAATTTTTGTCTACGGGACACTATGCTGTCCATGTTAAACTTGTGCGCAAAGTACAGGTTGCAATTATTTAATGAAATTTAAATAATTTAATAAGATTTGGTACATATGATTTTTGCATAAGGACGAAGCCTATTGAATTTGGTTATGATCGGCCCATAATTTCTCCTGGCCTCTATACAAATATCCTCCCGGAGTAAAGTTTTTAATAAATATAAATAAGTATAAATCCGTATGCCAAATTTCGTGAAGATAAATATATGTGAATGTTAGTATCGAAGTAATATTCTGTATAAGTATGATTCATTACATTTAAAACCAACCAGCTGATTTTCTAACCTCTTCCGAATTTGATAATATTTGGTGCAATCATTATTCTTATCAAAACTAAGACTAATTCAAAATTTCAGATAATTTCATCAAGTAGTTCGCGAAACATAGAAATATATTTGAAACTGTAAAATAGCTAAAAATATGTACAAAGTTGTGTACACATAATTACAAATATCTCCAAAACTATTTATGATATGTCATATTAAAGGTATCAAAATTACCTTTAATATGACGTAGAACATGACTTCTTTTCAACATCAAAATTGTCCATATCTCGTGAATTTTTATTCAAGGGTAAAAATATCTCGAAAAGTGGTCATTTTAAAAATTAAAAAATATATATGTTAATGATGAAAATGTTTTTTATAACCGTGGAAAGTGGCATTCTGGGACTCGCAATATTTTAAGAGTTATTTCAACAAATGTCATAAAACAACATAGACAATGGTGTAAGGTATCATATGGACATTCTTGACCGACAATATCTTCTTTTTTCGTTTTATTATTATTAGTATTATAATATAATATTTCCTGGCATTGGCAGGCTTATACACTCGTAAGAAATAATCTACTGGGATGATGAGTTTCATTTAATTTCATTAAAAAAAGTTTAAATTAAACTATTTTTAAATATACAATTTTTATATAAATAAAATTTTTTATTTGTATAATAATTTGCAGAACAGAGCAGTATATAATCTATATTTTTCTATAACGGTAATGTCGATATATTTTTATACATATATATTTTTCGGAGGAAAGCGAAGTAGAGAAAATTTCATTAATAAAGGCAGTATCGAAATTTACACAAATAAAACGACTTGTGATTATAAAAACTTAACGAAAAATGTGTAAAATTTTTCCAGAGAAAAAATATAATAAATTCACATATAAATGTAAAAAATTGCAAAGACTTTATATCCCTTAAACATATTGATTTTTACTCCAGTGAACATTGAAGATTCCTGGTAAGAATTGGAAAAATGTATACGATTTTTTATATATGTATTATGTATAAAATCTTAAAGATCTATAATTAATACTAGATTATTTTCAACATTTTTATTCTGTTGAGTCTTCATTTTAATATTTTTTACCCTACACCACCATAGGTTGTTGGGGTATTATGCGTTTGTGCTGATGTTTGTAACGCACAGAATAAATTATCGGACCCCCACCTTAAAGTATACCATTCGACTCAGAATCACTTTCTGAGTCGATTTAACGATGTCCGTCCGTTCGTCCGTCCGTCTGGCTGCTAGCTGGCTGTCTGTCCATGTAAACCTTGTGAACAAAGTACAGGTCGCATTTTTAAAGATATCTCGTTCTTGACCGACTATAGTTTCTCTCTCGTTTAATAATTAAATTAAAAGCTAGAAATAACATTTAATAATATTTTAGAATAACATTTTAAATTTTACATAAATAATTGTTAAAAGCATTATTCATATATTGTTTATTAATATTTTTACTAAATCTAAAAAATTGAGAGATGTACATTGAAAATATTTCAAGTCAAAATGACCCAATTGTTCATGTAACTTTTTGATACTATACCGACGCTGGGTTAACTAATAAAAAATTATCTGAATAAATGAATAACTGTCTAAATAACTAATAATTTTCTTATATTTTTTCATTCTGTTCTGGATTAAAGCGGTTATGGAAAGGTGGCCTTCGGCCGGATGCTCGAGTTTTCAACGCTGGTGTATTTCAAACCCCTGCTTCAATTAAACTTTTTCCGAATAGGATAAATATTTACTTTACTTTCTCAATCATGTTGAAAAATTAAAAAAAACATTAATAAAAGAAAACAAGCGCGAATGTTATATTCGGCCCGGCCGAATCTATGTACCCACCATCAACTTTTTCAAATTTTACGTTATATGGGTGGGGGCGGTAAAGTGGGCGGACAACGCCCATTTTTTTATTTCCTATTTTACATTGGTCTTTAAACTATTTGAACACAACTTCACCTTATATGGCAGGTGGGCGGAAAAGTGGGCGGACTACGCCCATTTTTAGTTTCCGAGTTTATATCGATCCCCGAACTATACGTACAAAATTTCGTTATCGTACATGCTTTTATTGCAGAAGTATCAGCAAAAAAGTATAAGAACGGACACCCTGTGTTTCTAGCTTTTAGCTCATAACTTTTTTGTTTATTAACCGATTTTGCCCATTTTCAATACCAAACAAACCTTATGATAAATATTTGTGCCAAATTTCGTTCCCCTACGTTGCCCCGTTCGAGCCCTATGCTGCTTTTAACAGACAGACAGGCGGACGGACATAGCTAGATCGACTCAGAATCTAACCAGGACCCAGAAAATATATAGTTTGTGGGGTCTTAGATGATTCCTTCGACATGTTACAAACGGAATGAAAAAATCAATATACCCCCCCTCATTTTGATGGTGGGTTTAAAAAGATTACCCAAAATATCAAAAACTAATTATAGCCCAAAAACTGCGAAAATTTTAAGTAATTTTTCATGTGAAATATGTCCCAAATTTATACGTGAGATATTTCTATATTTGATTTGGACGATTTTGCTTTGGATAGTTTTTTGGCGAATATGCGATAGCAGATTTTTTTTTTTTTATTTTACCGTTTTTTAATTTTAGCGATATTTTGGGTTACAGCAAATTTTTTATTTTTTTTATTTAAAGCAGTCCCTTGAAGCAGGTGTACCCCAAGGCAGTATACTGGGTCTCTTTTTATATTTAATATACACTTCTGATATGCCAACTAATAGTCGAACCCATATATCAACATTTGCAGATGACATAGCTATTCTAGGCGTTCATGAAAACCCCCAAGAAGCATCTAAACTCTTGCAAGATCATATACTATTTTTAAAAAGTGGTTAAAGCAATTTAGAATAAAAGTGAATGAACAGAAATGTATACATATTACATTCACATTGCGGAGAGATACGTGCCCCCAAATCCTGATAAATAATCAGATTATACTTCAACAAACGGAAGTAAAATATCTTGGTATGCATCTAGATCGACGTCTTATGTGGAAATCACATATAAATAAAAAAATTAACCCAAATGAAGTTAAAATCTCTTCGAATTAACTGGCTAATTGGTAGAAATTCAAAATTCCAACTTTGGGGCACGTCCTCAGCTTCAAATGTACTTATTGTTAGTTCACTTAATTTTGTGAAAATTCAATAAATAAATTTAGATGCAAAAAAAAAAATAAGCATTTAATAGATTTTAATAATCTTTGTTTTAATTTTTACTCACATTCTGCACATCGATGAAAAAATATTTAAATGATATATGTATTGTTTTATTTGCAACGAATTAAATCTGGTTTTTGCGATAAATCGCTATTTGCACAATTAAAAAACTAAAATTGTATTCAAGTTATACTCATATAATGTTTAATACCAACAACCTTAAATTTTGTACAAAAATAAAAAAAAAAAGAAATCATAAAAATTTATTTTTTTATCATAAAGAAAAATTTGTTGCAACTAAACCGATATATATATATATATATATATATATATATATATATATATATATATATATATATATATATATATATATATATATATATATATATATATATATATATATATATATATATATATATATATATATATATATATATATATATATATATATATATATATACATACATATATATATATATATATATATATATATATATATATATATATATATATATATATATATATATATATATATATATATATATATATATATATTTCATTCAAATCCATACATAAATTTTTAATTTACTCACAAATTAGTGAAGATACTCATTTATAAATAACATAGAAATATTAAAAATAAAAAAATGTTCACTTTTTTTTTGCCGTTTAATTTTAATTCGATTTTAAAATAAATTTGTTTTAAGCTAAAGCACAAAATAAAAAATAATCGTTAATTTTAAATAAAAAATCGAAAAATAATAATTAAATTGTGAACATTATGATATTGCTCATCTTTTAACTCATCTTTTAACTCCTGATCAAATACAATGTATTTAATGCCTTCATGATACGAGCACTTTCACTTACTAATTCTACTATAAAATATAATAAAATAGTATGGGTGATTAAATCTTAATTAATCACTTGGTTTATATTATATAACAAGAAATGTATCAACATCATGCTCTTAAAATCTTTAGTTAACAACAACCACATATGTATATGTAAATTTATAACTCATTAAATTCATTATCTTTTTTGTGTGTGTATGTGTCTTAAATAAACCTTAATACAAAAAGTGTTTTTATTAAGATTATAATATGAGCATCAGGCTTCTTATGTGTTGTTTTTAAAACAACATAATAAATAAACATTATATTGTTGAGACATTTATACTACATATATTATGTTGATTAATCAATCAATCAAGATTTTTTAAGACTAGCAGGCAAGTCTTTTCATCTGATTTTTGTTTTTCTTCTGGCTGTTCTTAAAGAAAATTGATTTCCTTATAAATAGGTTATTATAAAGATCTTTAAAGGTTTTTTTCTTTGTTTAACTAAGACAAAAAGGTTTTCTAAAACAAAGGCAAAAACAATAAAAAATAAAAAAATAAAATAAAAAATAAATAAAGAAATAAATAAAAAAAAAGATATAATTTGTTATTTTTGTTAAGCAGCTTAAAATAAACATACATATTTGTATTTATGAACAATATGTTGGCATTTGTAAGCATTAGCTATGGTACATTTATTAGGGAAGTGTCAAATATTATATCCTGAAATTAACCACTCGAACAGGCATTCAAAATCTGCGAATTAAACGTATTCGAGTAAAAATATTAATTAAAATTCAACCTATGAATAAATTTGTGCATTCAATTATTGAAATTATCACTTATTACATCCTACCCCATAGGGTTTGCAAATCGATTATAATCGTAATCGTAATCGCAATTAATCGCACCATTTAATCATAATCGTAATCGCATAATAATAGCTGCGATTATGTGCAATAACAAACTCCAGTTTTATCAAAGATTCGTATAATTTAAAAGGACTCACTCTACCTAAAACTGAGAGTGGTGTTATGAGTCTTATTTTAAAAGATTATATGACAAACAGATGTTCTCTAATGAACTAAATAATAATGAAAAATTTAGTCTTACTCTAGACGAGTGGGCTAGTGTTCCTGGAGGAAGATATTTTAATTTGAATATACACAAAGCTGATGGACAATTTTTTAATTTAGGGCTAGCACGTATCAACGGATCGTGTTATTCCATTAAAATGCGCATAATAGAGGCCCATTTAGTAGAGTTTGGAATAATATTTAAAAAAGACATAGTAGCTTGTACTTTAGATGGTGCAGCGGTCAATGTAAAGTTTGGCTATGAAAGCGCAACGGAAACGTAATTATGTCTTGCACATGGAATTCATCTTGCCGTTATGGACGTTATATGTGGTAAAGGGGATATAAATGCATCGGAAAGTGAGTCTGAAAGCAATGATATTTATGAAACAGATTTGTTTGAGTCTACTTACAAACAATTAAAATTAAACCAAAATATTAATGAATGTTTAGAAGTTGTACGCAAATTAGTTAGATTCTTTTTTTTTTTAATCTTCTATAAAAAATTAAATTTTGCAACAAAATCTAAAAAAATACATAAATAAGAACTTATGCTTCACTTAGATACCAAATCACGTTGGAATTCTATTGTTACAATGTTGGGAAGAGTATTTCTTTTAAAATACTGCATTAAAGATAGTTTGTCATCTCAGAATCTCTTTCATATTGTCGATTTTGAATTAGTATCTCAACTTTGTAATGCTTTTTTTACCGGTTAAACTTGCAGTTGAAGCTCTTTGCAGATCGAATGCAAATATAACAAAAGCAAATTTTGTACAAAAAATACGATCCCTTTTAGGTGACCAATCATTAAATGCATTGGTTTTTCTAAAGTTTTATTACCTTAATACTATTAATTAGTTATATTTTTTAACTGTTTTCTCATTAGATTAAGTGTTATTTTTCTTTTGGTTACGTATTGAATTGTATTTTTATTTCAAATAAAAAATATGGAACAAGAAACGAGCAATTAATCGATAATCGCGATTAATCGCTTCATTTTTAATCGATAATCGCGATTATAAGAAATTGCAATTATATGCAAACCCTACTACCCCACCATAGGTGGGGAGGGTATTATGCGTTTGTGCTGATGTTTATAACGTCCAAAAATATTGGTCTAAGACCCACCTTAATTTATACCAATCGGCTTAGAATCACTTTCTTAGTCGATTTAACGATGTCCGTCCGTCCGTCTGACCGTCCGTCCGTCCATGTAAACCTTGTAATCAAATTACAGGTCGCAATTTTATACCAAAATTAATGAAATTTGGCACACAGGTTCCTTACAGTCCAGGGACGAAGCTTATTGAAATTGGTTATGATCAGTCTATTATTTCACCTAGCCCCATACAAATGTTCCTCCGGAAAAGGGTTTAACGATCATAAATCCCTTAAATATGGCAATATTTTAATGAAATTTTGCACATATAAGTTCCATGAAAGTCTAAATAAGTGTGCTGATTTTTAAAAATATCGGTCTATAATTAACCATAGCTACCATATAAACCCATTTTCGGAAAATCACTTTAACGGGAATAAATCTCATTAAAATGTTAGTATCAAGTTAATATTCGACACAAATAAGCTTTATATAAACTTAAATGATAGTGCCAAATTTTGCAAAGATCGGCGCATAATTTACCACAGCTCTCATATAAGGCCCTCTTTTGGGAATCACCCAAATGTGAATAAATGCATATAAATGTTAGCATCGACGTAATATTATGTATTCGTATGTTTTATTTTATACTTATGAGTATCGGTCCACATTTGGCTCCAAGTCTAATAAAAGACTTCTCCCCGAATTATAATTTACACAATGGTGTAGGGTATCATATGGTCGGGCATGACCGACTATATCTCTTTCTCTTGTTTTTATTTAAATTTGAATAATTTATTAATAGATACAATAACAATAATAATTGAAAGCCGATAAACTGTTTTAGTAAAAAATATAAGAAAATTTTAATGTTGATCAATTGAATAATTGATACAATTAAAAAAGTAATTAAAATAGTTTTTATCTTTGATAACTCATTTAATATACAATACTTTTTTCTGTGTAAGTAAAAAAAAAGTAAAGAATGACATTTTAATATTTTTTAGATCAAAAATTCAACTCAGATTTCTAATAAAATAAATATGTTTGATATTACTTATATCTCTAGCATTTGACAGATGATCCATGAAGTCATATAATATAAACGTGATAAAAAGCATCATACACCGGCTGATTACAAAGAGTAGAAACTACAACAATAATATAATAACAGCAACATGTTGTTAACTTATACTGATGATTTTATATTTCAAGGGATGTTGAAAGTGTATTACTTTTAAACACTGAAACACGTAACAAATGCTAAAAAGATTTTAATTCTCTTTTTGTTTTTTTATACCCTACACCACCATAGGTGGGGAGGGTATTATGCGTTTGTGCTGATGTTTGTAACACCCAAAAATATTGGTCTAAGACCCACCTTAATTTATACCAATCGGCTTAGAATCATTTTCTGAGTCGATTTAACGATGTCCGTCCGTCCGTCCGTCCGTCTGACCGTCTGTCCGTCCATGTAAACCTTGTAATCAAACTACAGGTCGCAATTTTGAATCAAAATTAATGAAATTTGGTACACAAGTTTCTTTTAGTACAGGGACGAAGCCTATTGAAATTGGTTATGATCGGTCCATTATTTCACCTAGCCCCCATACAAATGTCCTCCCGGAAAAGGGTTTAACGATCATAAATCCCTTAAATATAGCAATATTTTAATGAAATATGGAACATATAAGTTTTATATAAGCCTAAATAAGTATGCCGATTTTTAAAAAGATCGGTCCATAATTAACCATAGCTCCCATATAAACCCCTTTTCAGAAAATCACTTTAACGGGCATAAATCCCATTAAAATGTTAGTATCAAGTTAATATTCGACACAAATAAGTTTTATATGAACATAAATGATAGTTCCAAATTTTACAAAGATCGGTCCATAATTTACCATAGCTCCCATATAAGGCCCTCTTTCGGGAATCACCCAAAAGTCAATAAATTCATATAAATGTCAGCATCAACGTAATATTCTGTATTCGTATGTTTTATTTTACACTTATGAGTATCGGTCCACATCTGACTCCAAGTCAAGACCCCTCCCCGAATTATAATGTGCATAATGGTGTAGGGTATCATATGGTCGGGCTTGACCGACTATATCTTTTTCTCTCGTTTTTTTTTTTTTTTTCAAGTAATAAAGAAAAGGGCGTTGCCATTTATTATGTTTCACAAAGTAAACAGTTAATACAAAATAAAATAAAATTCCAGAAAAATATATATATCAGCTAAAAAAAAAAAAAAAAGAAAATATTAAATATTATTATATGCATATTAAAAAGAATAGCATCATTGACAAAAAGAGAACAAAATATTTGCACAGCTTCTTAATATATGTAAAACAGTGGGGTAAACTAAAAAGTTTGTACCAAAATTGGCATTTTTATACATGCTTAAATGAGGTAAAAAATAATCTTTTTTTAACCTTAAAACCAAAATTTTAAATACACAAATGAAAATTAAGGAATATTAGAAATATACCCCCATTGTGCACCATATTATAGATACTGTGATGAATACATGATACACCTATTATCTTTTTTGTCTTCCCTTTCTTTATACATTTTTTTCCTTCCTTTATTTCTGGTCTGTTACAATAGCGTTATTATAATTCTGCGTAAAATGTCACAACTGTCAGTTTGTGTTGCCTTATAATATCATTATTCATGTGACATGTACTCTTCAGGCATTCACACATACTCTTCATGCTCATACATACACAAATGTAATATACATAAATATTATTTTTTATATTATTGTATACAAAAATGGTCCAAGGATACAAGTAATAACACATGCTGCTGGTATATAAAAAAAGAAAAAAATTACTAAATAAATAAAAAAAGGTAAATTTAATGCATATATTTTTATTATATTTACATATATATATATAATACCAAAAAATAAGCCTGATATATGGTACGATTATAGAATTACAAAGTATGTATATGAGGGTTTTTCTTTTTTTTTTTTTTTTTTTTGGAAAACAATGTGTCATTTTTGTGTATGATGATTTTCAAGAGAAAGGAAAAAACTTTTTGTAATTCAATAGACATATTAGTATAAAGAAGATTTGGTATATGATGTGTTTAAGAAAATAGGATTTAAAAATAGTTTTCTTAAGACTTAATCAATATTACGGAGTTCAGAAGCAACAATTTAATATAATTTTATCGTAAGAACTTTATATTTATAAAATATTTGGAAGAGGTTAAAATTTTCAATAGTTTCATAAAAATTAAAATCTTAACCTTTTTGTTTACAACCAAAAATTTAAAAGTATACTTACAACCAACATAGCTGGGTATGTCATACATTTTGTATACAATATTTGACACTTTAAAGTTTTCAAGTGTTTTTACGATAGAAAGAAAAACATGTGGTATTTGATAATAATATTTTCCTGTAAGCAATTATATAAAGAGTGCGATCGAAAAAATCTTAAAATATATAAAATTAAATAATTTGGAAACAGTTGATCTTAAAGTTCTGATTGTTTTTTTTTTTTTATTAAATTTACATTATATCGTACTAAAGATCATTGAAAAATATAACTTCTGCCTACTACTTATGAACTCGTAGACTTTTTTTGGTAACCCTTCCATGAGAGATTTGATAGTGGTTTCATTCACTTCTGCTCATCTCCTTTTAAAATCTTCGATATTTTGGGACATTTATTTTGTCCTTTTCGATTCTCTTTTCACAAAATCCCCATATCTCTTCACTGGTCTTAGCTCCGGACAATTTAGAGGATTGACCTCTTTTGGTACAAAAACTATATTATTGCTTTGGTACCACTCCAGAGCTTTCTTACGTAGTGAAATTATACTAAATCAGGTCATAAATAAGTGGACATATTGTGCTCTCTTTTTAAAGGAAAAATATTTTTATGCAAAAATTTTTTAATGTATTTTTCGGTATTTATAGAGCACACTGTAACAAATGACTTGTTTCTTTTGCCGCAACTGCCATATCATGAATTCTTCAGGAAATTTCGCCAGCTTTTCGGTCCTAAATTTATCTTCAACATTTCCTCGAGCATCAGCAACATAAAAATTTTAACCCGTTAGCTGCGAAAAATATGCCAGTACATACGTTTTGTCGTTCTTTATACAACATGAGTAGTGTTTATAAGCCGGTTAACCGGTTAACCGAAAAACCGGTTATTTCTTCAAATTTCGGTTATTTGCGAATGTTATTTTTGGCCCGGCCGAATCTATATACCCACCATCAAATTCTTCAAAATTTACGTTATATGGAAGGTGGGCAGTAAAGTGGGCAAAAAAATAGGCGGACATTGGTCCTTGAACTATTTGAACACAATTTCACCTTATATGGAAGGTGGGCGGAACACGCCCATTTTTGGTTTCGGAGTTTATATCGATCCCCGAACTATTCGTACAAAATTTCGTTGTCGTACATGCTTTTATTGAAGAAATATCAGCAAAAAAGTATGATACGGACACCCTGTGTTTCTAGTTTTTAGCCCATAACTTTTTTTTGTTTATTAACCGATTTTGCCCAAATTTCGATTTCGTCCCCCTACGTTGCCCCGTTGGAGCCCTATTCTGCTTTCATCAGAAAGACAGACGGACGGACATAGCTAGATCGACTCAGAATCTAACCAGGATCCAGAAAATATATACTTTGTGGGGTCTTAGATGATTCCTTCGACATGTTAGACACGGAATGACAAAATCAATATACCCCCCATCTTTTTGATGGTGGGTATAAAAACATACCCCCCATCTTTTTGATGGTGGGTATAAAAACATACCCTGGTATGTAGTTGTAAACATAAGGGTTAAAGAAGTTCGAAATACTTAGGCCCACATAAAAGACTAGGGCAACCACTATCTGGATATTTATACAAAACCTCTACGGTGATTGTCACCCTCTAACAATCTGCCCGTGACAGGTATATATTGTGAATGAAGTGGATTATTGAAATTCGTCCCAAGTTATGTTAATATTTCTATATACCATTACAGTTCAAAAAATCTACCGAAACAACACTGGCCATCACATATTCGCATCAATAAAATTGTCTAAAAATATAGAAGAAAAGAGGGTAAAAGAAGGATCATTTGCTATTCTTAAGCTTCCCAAACTTTATTTTGTCGTAAAAACTAAGATGTGTTGACTTAGATTTAAGAACTTTTGATCCTTACTATCCCCCTTCTTTTTGTAAAATTTTATAAAGTGTTTGTCTATTTATGGTAACTTTTATTATACCCTACACCACCAAAGGTGGTTGGGGTATTATGTGTTTGTGCAGAAGTTGTAACGCAGAGAAAAAATCTTCGGACCCCCACCTTAAAGTATACCGTTCGACTCAGAATCACTTTCTGAGTCGATTTAACGATGTCCGTCCGTCCGTCCGTCCGTCCGTCTGGTCGGCTGGCTGGCTGGCTGGCTGTCCATGTAAAGCTTGTGCGCAAAGTACAGGTCGCAATTTTGAAGATAATTTGATGAAATTTGGTACATATGCTTTTTTCAACACAAGGACGAAGCCTATTGAATTTGGTTATGATCGGCCTATTATTTCACCTAGCCCCCATACAAATGTCCTCCCGGAATAGAGTTTTAACACATAAAGATGCCTTAAAAATATGAATATTTTAATGAAATTTAGTACAAATAAAAAAAAAAGTTATGTGCATTGAAAAGAAGAATAGAGAAAATATATTAAAAGAAATTAAAAATAGATCTTCAGTTCCTATTAAATTAAATGTTAATTTCGCCAAATTCGTCATTGTACTTTTCAGGCACCAAAAATTAGTACAATTATAACAACTTTAAAATCTTTTTTGCGTAAAATATTAAATATTATTTTTATGCAGAAATTGCAGATCGTCACAAAAAATCACAAAAATATTTGAAACTAAATAAATAACCACAGATGGCCCTAGTTTCACGGAAAAATGTTTATTAAATTAGTTTTCTTGTTTAAAAAGTTTTATCGTTGCGAAATATTTACTCACGGAATGTAGTCAATGCGCGCTCCTTGATGATGCTTTATAGTATCGATATAGAAGTTTCATTACTTTCATTTAAAAATTCGTGAGATGAGGAAATTTCGATTTTTTAACTAGTTGAATGCAAAATATAAACAAAAAATATTTAAACAATATATATAAGTATTTTTTACATTTATTTAAAAAAATGCAAAATGTAACTTACAGTAAAACTGCTTACACCACCATAGGTAACCTCTCGCTTTAAAATATACCGTTGGACTCAGAATCACTTATTGAGTAGATTTAAAAATGTGTCTGTTAGTCAATCGGTCTGTCCTCATGTAAACCTTGTGAACAAACTTCAGATCGCAATTTTGAAGATGCAAGTAATTATTTTGGTAAAAGCACAAAGTCTATTGAAACTAATTATTACTATTATTTTCTAGCCCACATAAAAATGTCCTTCCGGAATAGGGGTTTAATGCCCATAAATGACATAAATATAGCAGTATTTAAATTCGGCACAAATAAGCTTTTTGAAAATTTCATGTAAACCATCTTTGGAAAATCACTTTGACATGAATAAATCCCATATAAATGTTGGTTTTAGAGCCCAAATACAAGAAAGCGATGGCGGATGTTGTTTTGAGCTCTAAGAGAGAAATGCAAATTAAATGAAGACGGCGTCCAGCAGCGGATTTCACATATATTTGGTTTTGTTTTTTTTTTTTTTTTTTATATGGCACCAACAAAACTACATGTGTAAAAAATGTTTTTCTTCCTCTCTTAAATTCCATACATAAAAAATATAAAGCAAATCTTTCTATCTCTTTCCTTCCTTTATAAATTTAATGTAAACCTATGTGATTCATTTTGTAACCACGGCAACATCGACAGAGAGGAAGAGTGAGAAAATGAGAGCTTTTGAGAATCCATTGTAAAAATTTTAATTTTCAGGGGATTCCGCTGTGTTGTTTTAGTTGCCAAATCTTCACAAAAAAAAAAAAAAAACCGCTTGGTTGTGTTTGGCTCTTACGATTATACTTGACACAAACAAAATAAAAATCAATTTTAATTTATTACACTATGCAACAGTATTTTGGGGGCAGATATTATTAGCTCTTGACTTGTAAAATAAACCCTCCAAAGGATTTTTCGCTGGTAGGCAAAACTTTTGTTTTATGACCACTTAAACTTTTATATTTTTGCACCAAGGTAGTTACAGATAAATCGGAAAAAATAATATCAATATAGTTCGAAGCTAAAATAATTTTCCATAAATGTTTAGAGCATTTAATGGGGAATATTTCATTAGAACTTTAAATTCATTTATCTGTCCTTATAAGGGGTCATTTCTAGTCCGCTTTAAGGAAATGACATGAAAATCGATTTAAACTTGAGTTTAATGGGTTTAAATGTTCTACAGATATTTTCTTCTTCAAATTTTATTAGGGGTCTCCAAAGATAAAAAATTCATCCGACTTATCATATGTTGTTAAAAAAGAAAATTATGAAATTTTTAAACATTTCTTATATAAACTCCTTAAACTAGGCAATGAAATATAACATAAAATTAAAAGTTTTGTACAAATCGTAAACAAAATTAATAATAATTTCATCAATTTCATTTCTTTGGATAAACGCTTCACCGTATAAACTTTGGACCTTCGGTGACCCCTATTTAAATTCGACGTAGAAAATTTCTGTTGAATATTTTAACCCATTAAACTCAAGTTTTAATGGACTTTTATTTAATTTTGTTTAAACGGACTAGAAATGACCCCATATAATCAGAGACAGATGAATAGAAGGTTCAAATAAAATATTGCCATTTAAATGCTCTAAACATTTATGCAAAATTATTTCAGCTTCGAACTATATTAAAATTATTTTTTTCAATTTGTCTGTAACTACCTTGGTTCAAAAATAGAAAAGTTTAAGTGGTCATAAAACAAAAATTTTGCCTACGAACGAAAAATACATAGGAGGATTTATTACACATATCAGGAGCTATAAATTGCAATCGGAATGATTCCGCCACTACGCAATGATCAAACCTACATATATAGGTTATCAATACACATCTTGGTATTTTTATATCAGAATCGCAAAAAAGTAGTTTTTTTGTTAGCATACATTTAGATTTCATTAAAATCTAAACATTCCAATTAGACATTGCCACATGTCTGAAAAATAAGTTGAGGCAAACTCACTAGAAATCTGACGATCTCCAGTGGGGGTCTTATACTCCTCAAAAA
Source organism: Protophormia terraenovae (assembly GCA_951394005.1). Lineage (NCBI taxonomy): Eukaryota > Metazoa > Arthropoda > Insecta > Diptera > Calliphoridae > Protophormia > Protophormia terraenovae. Next base: position 119,264,772 of record OX596074.1, read on the forward strand.
CTAAGAAACTTATAACAGAAAATACTTAGAGCAAATTATATTCGAGGATTAAAAAAAAAAAAAAACAAAAAAACAAGCGGTGATAGGGGGCATCCTTGTTTTCTCCAGCTTTTGTGTGAAATGGTTGACTTATATGCCTATTGTGAAGAACTGAAAGTTCTGCCTTTTCGTACATAGCTCTGATGATTTGAATTAAATTTTGGGGTATTCCTCTTCTTCTCAATCCTTTCAATATGGTAGTTTGTCTGATGGTATCAAAGGTTTTCTTGAAATCTACGAACAGTAAGTACAGGAGAGTACGTCATTCTAGAGATTTTTCTATTATTATGCGTAAAGGGTTGGCCTGGTCTATGCAGCTCCTGTTTGGCCAGAAACATGCCTGTTAGCCTTGTAGATTTTTCTCTATTTTACTTTAAAGACTTTCTTGTATTATGACTGCTTATATCTTGTATATGGTGTTAAGCAGAGTAATTCCTCTCCAGTTGTTGCAATCATTCAAGTCGCCACATTTCGGTAACTTAACGATGATGCCTTTTTTCAAAGTTGGAGTTTGTTCAGACTGCTTGGATTCTGTTACACTTACGATTGTTGAGACAATTTATCGTCTGGTGTCATTTTCTCATGTTGTTCTTGCTAGTCGCTTTTTCTGCTGTCTTTGCTAGCATTTTTAGGAACTTTCTTTTGTCTCTTCTTGCAGCTTTCTTTACTTTTTTAGCCAGCTGTTAGTACTGCTCTCTCAAAGTATTGTTGTTGTTTAACTACAGTTTGAGTTCCCTTCTTTGAGAAAGCAGGTTCCAAGTGTCGTCTGATATCCAAGTTTTTTTTGTGGTTTCGCTATTCCCAGTGTTTCTTCTTTATTATGTCCCGCCAAATGTCCTTCTGAGTTATTTTTGTATAATTAAAAATAATAAATCAATGGCTCAATGGCTTTTGGCTCTTAAAAATGAAACAATATTATAAAAAATTATTTCAAGATTTTTGGCGAAAACTGTGTTAATTTATTATCCTGCTGCTTTATATAACTTATATTAAAAAATACCTTGAAATAAATATCTCAAACAATATATTTAAAAATAACTTTTCCCATTCACAAACTCTTTCTATTGGTATATAATTATTGAAAAAAGATCAAAAATAAAAATAAAATATTTTTTGAATCGTAAAAATATACTTCGCATTATCACATTCTTTTTTATATATATATCGAATAAATAATAATGTTAAAAAAATACTTTAAATATTTTTATTTTATTTTTGCAAAATCTAATCTTATTAATACTCAACCTTTTGCACGTGATATCGTTTTGAGTAATAAAAATCTTCTGCAATTTTTCACAACATCCCACATTAAAATATACACAAAAACATTTTGAATATTAATTTACACATTATTTATCTTACCCGTTATTATGCGACAACATATTAACAACATTTTCCTCTACTTTACGCTTCAAACAAAAAAAAAAAAAAAAAATCTATAAATTTATTACACTTTTCAAAATCCATTTAAAAACGATCTCGTTCATATGCATACAAAATAAATTTAATATTCACATTTTGCTCTTCTTCGCTCATTCAGTGCCATTTATTGATGCTCATAAAAATTGTCGAAAATTACCCCGACATTCAGTATCATCAATGTCATCCTTATTGTCATAAAATATTGTTAAATGCTTTCTCCAAAGGGAGGGAAGCGGGTATGGGTGGTATTTTATGCATTGTTTGAAGTAACAGAATAAAAACTCACACCCTCGTAAATATAACCAATATATATAAAAATGTTATTACATTTAGAGTGCCAGGGTGTACGTAAGTATATATATAAGGGTGCGTTTATTTTTTTTTTATCTTATTTTATATATCATATGTTGCATCAACAATGACTGTAACAAGTAATATTTATGTATTTAAAGGGTAGAAATTTACACACATTTATTTATGTATGTATTTAAAAGTGTGTGTGTGTAAAACATAAAAGTAATTTTGTTGACATACTCATATGTCAAATACAATAAATGTTTTCGTGGTACACGTTTTTAGCTTGTTGCATTATTTGTTATGTAACACTAACTTGCATTTGTTGCACATACACATAATATTAACGTTGATACATATGTATGTATACGTATATTTTAGTATTTGTGTTTTGTATGTATTATTATTATATTGAATGCTTTTGAGCTGTTGGTTGTAAAATATGTGTTCATGTAACTATATATATTAATAAATTTACACGTATTTTTTCTGTAATAATATAGAATATTGAAGATAATATAAACGCACATAGAGAACTCTGACAGTGTCGGAAAAAATTGATAAATTGGAATAAATGATATGAAGTTATAAATAATTTTTCGTTATGTATATAAAGTATAAACATTTTATAATTGTAAAATAAAAATAATGAAGTTTTTGATTTCTTAATGCAGTGTGAATGCTGGTTTTTCTATAATAATATTATGTTTGAATATGTCTTTGGGAAAATATTTAACAATAATTATGAAACTGCTAATTAAATAATATTTGAGAAAGATCACCTTTCTTTAGATCTACTCTATTTGTGAAAGAATTTGGAAATTGAAACTCGGATACTCAAATACGCCTAAACTCAACACTCTGGTGCAGTATTTTAGTAGCATAGAAACGGGAATGTATATTTTCTGTCCCTACTCTTCCATTATTTTTTATGCAACAACAAAAAATAAAGATATTTATGAATCTTTTTAGTTCATAGAATAGATAACGATAAAAAAGAAGATAATAGAGTATGTGCTATGAGTTGAGAATGACACGATCAATACGGGATCAAAAGACATTTAAGGAAATTTATGAACCTTTTCAGTATTTTTAAGTTTGAAAATCAAGAGGTCGCTACTACAGGATGAGTTCATAGAATCCTTTGCTACTATTCGACTAATTAAACACAACGCTCTCTACAGTCTTGTACGGCATTGCATATTTGCAGACCATTTGTTGCAATCATTGATAAGATTTATGATGCAAATGGGATATTTTTGGCGGAACTATATGATACTTTGGAGACTATAATTCATGCATATCATAATACCAATATCTTCCAGTTATGCAATTTATATTAAAGAAGAATCTAAAAAAAAATGAAGATCTTAGCAATCTTCTTCAAAAAGAGATCGATTTTATATCGTCGAAGTTATCTTTTACACATTTAGATGCAGCAAAAGAATAATTTGAAGGAAAACGTTACCATAATAATTCAGTAGAATTTTCCAATTAAAAGTAGTGTTGCTAACAATATCAAATACAATTGTTAAGTAATTTTTAATATGATAAAATTTATAAGAAATATTCCATAATACAAAAGTGGAGAATTAAAAACAAAAAAATTAAATATTACTGCCACTCAGAAAAAAAAAAAAAAAACATTTCTCAATATGGTTGCCCCAACAATATTATTTTCATTGCAAACATCGTTATTGTTGAATATATTTTATTTTAAAAACAATTTTGTTGTAGCAATTATACATTTGTTCTCAATTCACAATTAAATTGTTGGCACAACAGTTTAAGCAATATGTTTAAATTAGAAACACATTATTGTTGTTAAAATCCATGTGCAAAAAATTATTTTCAATACCTGAACATATTATTGTGTTTGTAATTTTTAATTGACAATTAAATGATTATTTTGTATTGGCAACAAGATACATTTGTTCTCAATTCACAATTATATTGTTGACATAGCATGTTAAGCAATATCTTTAAATTAGAACCACATTATTGTTGTTAAAATTCCATATGCAAAAATATTATTTTCAGGACCTGAATATATTATTGTATTTGTAATTTTGAATTGACAACAAATTTTTTTGTTTTTTATTGGCAACAATATACATTATTAGTACTTGACAATAAGTATACTTGCTGATTTTTATTCAGTTTAGTGTGCTTCTTGTATAGAGTTAGTTATCTGTCGGCGTGTTAAAAATTTAATATTTTTTTAATATTTTTTTATTTTAATTAAAATTAAAATTAAATATTTAGATCTAATATTTTACGTAAGTTTTTCAGATTGTGAAAATATTTTAAATGGATAATATACAAAGGAAACAACATAATAGGTAATCTTCGGATTCCAAAAAAAAAAGTGTCACCTTGTACGAGTATATAAGAAATTTCTCAGATTTCATCATTCACCGGTGGTGAATCTATCTATGTTTTTACACCAAAGTGATTTATTTTATATAACTAAATTATACTTAATTTTAATAAAACTACCATACAATAAATTTATTGGCTTTTATTTATTTATTTTTTGGCATAATAACTGTTTCTCGAGACTATAAGTACTTTTGTGGTGAATCAATCATATTATTGCTGTATACATGAATCAAGTACACATACAACAAAAATATGGTTGCAGATCAACAGTATTTTTATTGTCATTTAACCATATTATGGTGCTACATCTAACCATAATATAATTTACTGACAACCATAAAATCCAACCATAATATGACATTACTCTGTTATGGTTGCTATTCACCATATTTTTTCTTTGCGTGTGTACAAAAACTTATGATAATATTCAATATGTTTACTTTAACTATTTATTCTCAAATATATGTCATCCTGCAACAATCATTCTACAGGTGAAAAAATCGTTATATAAAGAAAAATATAAACAATCCATGCTAAAAATGTGTATCTAGTTTTTTCCAGGATTTCCTGTCAAAAGTAAAAATTTGTAATTTTTAAGAATATTATAAAATATTTCCGAATGATATATCGGTCCAACGTGAATGCCAAATCCCTACAATATAATAATATTTTTTATTTAACTGTTTTAAAGTTTATTTAAATTTTAAGCTGCAAAATATTTATTATTTTATTACATACTTTATAAAAATGATATTTAATTAACATTTTGTGCTGTAACACTTAAATAAAAACATTTGTTATATTGCAGGGATTCTTAGCTTTTATTTGACATTCCCAGCAAAAACTTTGATTGCCATGTAATGAGTTAAGAAGCTAATATAATGGCTCTTCACTACTTACACATTAGCTGAATAACTCAATAACTACTTCCTTAACTACATGTCATTACCAAGTTTTTGCTGGGTTCATATTGTATTGATGTAATTTTGGTAAATATTTAATAAATATTTTTTAAATTTGTTTATTTTAGTTAATTTTGAATTCCTTTTGAAAAAAAAATTTTACTTATTTACACGGTGTCTTCATATGCCTATCTACACCAATTGTTTATCGAAAATTAAAGATGAAAACATTAAATTTTTAGCAAAAAATTAGACAATTTATTGTACTAAATTTTATATCAACAACTGAATTGTGACTTAAGCATTCAGATAAGCTATTTAAGGAGTTTTAACATTACTCTAAAATTACATAAAAACATAAAAAATACATATCGATGGCTTATATTCAAATCGGTCCTCATGAAGATTTAGAAATTTTTTAGTTTTTGCGTCAGAAAAAATCTGCTAAAAATTTAAAATTTTATAGTTTTTAACATCACTGTATCACAATCAAATACTCACAAGAACACACGTACTTATTTATCTTCACATATAAAAAAGTATAACATCTGCGTTTATTTCACTTTTTATTTAAAAACCCATACATACAGACAACCAACCATATGTGTTGCATAAAATAAAATAAATATTATTTTTAATATTGCACAACCATTCATATAGCGATAAATAGACCCTTTATTCACATATACCTATATAAAATAATTGATGGAAGAGTTATTGTGTGAATATTTATTACATTGACGTTTATAGTATTATGGTAAAGAATTCTCATATCGCAACACATTTTAGATATTAAAATTGTATTTTTCAGTTGTAAATATCAAATGGTATGTTGGATATTTACGACATTATCTGGCTTGCAATTTAAAATAAAGGTTTATGTGTAAAATAAATATAAAAAGAGATACAACTGGAATAATAAATATTAAAAAAAAAAATCATACAGCCTGCAGTAAAGATAAAAAGTTTCAAGAGGACAAAAAACACACACATTTTTAGATAAATATAAAGTTTTATTAAATATTCTTTAATTTATAAATTGTTAATGTTTATTTTGAATTCAAAGAAAAGAAATAATGTCAAAAATATGCTGTTAACAAATTTAAAACTTAAAATTTTAAAAAATATTTCTATTCCCTGTTTACATCATATTACTTTTAAGAAATTCATATGAGCATAAATTTCACTGAACTTGTTTATTGATTTCCGCTCAATTTAATCTAAAAATATCTCTCAAATGCGTAGAAAATAATAAAGATTTCTCATATTCTTCAATCAACAAAAAATTAAATTTTACCACATGTCATTCATCTAAGGCTTGATAATGCTAAAAGCTTATAACTGTCAGTAAAATCTAAACCACAATCAAGTAAGTAAAAAAGAAAACTATTTTCTCTTAAGTAACACAAAAAGCACGTTATTATCTTTTACATTGTTATTACTTATTATTATGTGTAACCAACAAACCAAAAAGTATCACGTACAAAACGACCTTTTCTTTTTTGGTTTCCTTTTGCCATACAAAAATACATCATTATTAAATTTTATTCCCACACTCTTCCTACGTATGCATGTATGTATTTATGTATGTATGTAGTAAGTAGAAATGTAATAGTTTTTGTGTAAATGCATGAGTGCGTGTCTTAAGGATATTGTTTGTTTATTTTAGTTTTCATACTTAGTATATTTTGACAGTCTTAATTGATTAAAAAATAATATCCAACTGAGTAATATCTAACAAAAATGTATTATATCTTCACTACACATACATACATACATACATACATACATATAACAAAACCTCAAGAACAGAAGAAAAAACTTAACAAAAGTAAATAGTAATAATGATAACTTTATTACTTGTTCTGTTACTTTGGGTTATTTTTTTCGGCACACAAGTTTATCTTAGGGATTTTGAGACTTAAGTCTGTATTTCCTTTTTTATTTAATTCTGATAATTTGAAACCAAAAATAGGAAAAAATATTTTCTTTGTTTTTAATTTTTGTTCAAAATAGGAAATAAAAACGAAAACTCATAACAAAACTTTGTTTTTTCTTTTATCCTTTGGAGGCTGCTGTTAATATTATCTGTATTTGTTTGTGACGTCTAATTACATTTAAAAGTATTTGTTACCACTAAGCTCATTAATGTTTTATATTTTACTTTAATTATTCATGGGTATTGCTTGTTTTTTTTTTTTTTTTTTGGATTCTTTGATTTTATATTCAAAAGTTTTGTTTAAAGTAAAGAGAAAAAGTATTTTTAATGTGGTCAATATGAAGAAATAATTAAAAGTTAAACACCTTTATCTTTTGTAATAAATTTTTAATTTTAAATGCAAAGCAGGCAAAGAAGAAAATTTAACAATCTTTCTTAAGTTACAAGGTTTTTTTTTTTTTTTGTAAATTTCGAATTTTATGCCTTAAGGCAAATTATGACATAAATACTTCAAAAAAAATACTTTAATATTAGATTTGAAAAGAAGAACCATTAATAAAAGAAGTTTGCATAAATATATGTATAGATATATTTATTTACAAATTATAAACTTTTTCAACAGTGTGACCGCCTTATTCATGGCTTCATACTAGTCATACTCATAAAAAATAGGTACTAAACAAATTCCTATTTTGCATATCAAAACCATCAAATTTAGATTTTTTACCAAAACATTGAACTGGTGGGAAACTTCGGAATTTTGATTAAATGAAAAAAATTTTGGTAAACTTTGTTTTTTATTTTAAAGAAATATAAAATTTTTGGTGAAATTCGAATTATTGGTGAAATATATATATATTTTTTTTATATTTCCCATTCCGTGTGAAATTTCCGGATTTTGGTAAAACATATGAGGGACCACAGAACAAAACGTAATTTTTTGTTTATTTAAAATGAGATCCAAAGATTTTCAATTGTAAAAAAGTACGTTTTGTTAACAAGATTTAGAAAAAGATCGTTTTGTTAAAAATATATTTTTAAAAAGTACGTTTTGGTGTGGGTACTTTTTAACGTTGTTGTTATTGCAGAATATATTAGATCATCCATCATCCTTTTTGCTTAAGATAAAATATGTAAGAAGGATAAAGTGTAAATTTTGGTGAAATTTCGAAAGTTTATTAAAATATTGAATCATAAAGCAGCGACAAAACAAAGATGTTTGAAAGTGCAATAAACCTTATAATTTCCGCATTCGAAGATATTAGTTCTACATACTAATCACGTTAAGTTGTCCAAAAATTTAAAATTCAATGCAGTTTATTTAATCGCGGTTCAAAATTTAGTTATTTTAGATACTTTACTTGACTCCATAGATCTTCAGATCTAGTTGCCTGATTTAAATAAAATTAGGATCCAACTGATTACTAATATAGTTTTTAATTTTTTCTTATACAAACGAAATAAAAAAATTGTATTCATCCTGTATCATTTTGATTTTTTAAATTAACTCGTAAGTATTGCATAAAGTACAGTATATAAATTGCAATAATTTTTAACGGATCTTTTGCAAGTAAGAACTTGTATAAAAGACCCTTGCAAACTTGTTTCTGTGTAAACGAAACAGGTAGCCTTACGTGACTAATAATGTTAATTAGAGGAGTCATTTAGTACTTATTTTTCTCCTTGGATAGTTAGTTGATATACAAAACAATATTGTTCATTTAATAGTTTTAAAATTATGTCCCAAAAAAAATTTATTTTAAAGAGAGTAACATAAAATCTTTAATTGAACCATAATTAAATGTTATTAATATGTAAAATTAATAAGGACTTATTTATAATACTTATGATATAATTAATTTCTCTTAAAACTTATAACGATTACGTTATTGATAAATAAAATTTACGGAATACATATGAGAAATTCTTCAAACTCATTTACTTTTAGGGCTCAAAAAAATTTCGAAAATTTTTTAATGGTACCAATAATGTTTGGCTCTAGTGGGACACAGATCTGTTCGCGTGAATGACTTTTCTGATTGGCGTCAATGCCCGGTGGGGCAGAATCGGAATTTTTTGGAATTTGCAATGTTATGAAGGTTTAAGATAAAAATGTAGAAAATATTTCCAAAATTCTATTTATAGTCCTAAATTAAAAATTATTGCATTTATGTACTCTACAATGGTGTATCTGAAATAAGGAGTGAGATCGAAAAAATCTTAACAAACATTTTTCCTCATAACTTTTTTCGGAATCAATATTCAAAATTTTTTTATCTAGTTATCATGGAAAAATACTTCAGTTATTATTTTTAATAACAACCATGTTAATTTGTCCTTATTTTCATCAAAATAAGTGACGAAAAAGATTTACGTCCTACAAGTTATTAAAAAATTTAAAAAAACCAAATAGGTCTTACAAATAATTGGCAACAGAATTAAATGTCATCCGTAAAACCGTTTCTAATGTTATTAAACAGTATCAGGAGAATTTGACTATTGATGTGAAATCTAGTTCGGTAAGAAAAAAGGACCACATGAGATTGGGAAGGACAGAAAATTGAAGGCATATTGAAAGAAACTCCCAACACATCTGGTATAAAATCAGCTCAGTTTTCTCAGCGCTTCGACTATTTGGTGCAAAAATTTAAAGCTAATGGGAAAGTTGATAACATATAAAGTTCAAAAAATTCCAAACTGGAATTCTGCAAAAAAAAAATTACAAGCCAAAAATAGGACTCGGAATTTAACACCAAATTTCATACAAAAGTACTCAAGCTGTATAATTGACGAAGAAATGTTGGTGCTGGCAGAATCCTCGCAGCTTGTGTCTCAAAAATTTTTATTGCTAATGCTCGAAACAATATTGGAGATAAGTTTAAAACCCAAAAGCAGCAAAAATTCATGGTATGACAAGCTTTTTGCAGTTGCGACAAAACAGGAAAGTCATTTGATACATTCGGATCTATAAATACCAAAATATGCATGAAGGAATATTTGCAAAAAAGACTTCTTCTTTTCTTAAGAAAGAAACAACGTGTCTACATATTTTTGGACCCATTTGGTATCATGTCACTACGGTAAGAAAGCTCTGGAGTGGTACCAATTCAATAACATAGTTTTAGTACCAAAAGAGGTCAATTTTCAAAATTGTCCATAGCTTAGACTAGAGGAGAGATATTGAGCTCTTGTGGAAAGTGAATTCAAGAGCACAAAAAAGGTGTCCCAAAATACCGAAGATTTTAACAGAAGATGTGCACACTGTTCCAAAAAAGTGACTGAAGCAACTATCAAATCTCCAAAGGAAGGGTTTTCAAAAATGGTCCAAAATTTTATAATTAGTGGTTAAGACCACTATATATTTCTGCGATCTGTGCTAAATTATCAAATGATTAAAAAAATAATGAAAAAAAAGATCAACCGTTTCCAAGTTTTGAATATTATGTATGTTAAGAATTTTTCGATCTCACTCCTTAAGTACAAATTCAAAATATCCTGATATATTAAGTATGCGTGGATACTCGTACATTAGCGATTTAATAATTATTAAACCTTCTCACAAAATCAGCAGAGTTCAATTTTCAGTGATGTAGTCTTGTTCATATTTATCCATTGAACCTTGAACAGGACTGTTGTTGAAGATAAATTTAACACAAAATATTTTTTTTTTGGAGAGAAGTTTAATTTTGAATACTTATAACTCTTTTATTTTAAGCAAGATTTTTAGGAATCTTTTTTTGTTTTTAAGTGTTATCTATAGTAGAAAATAAAAATAATATGAAAAATTTTATGAACAAAAAATCTTGGGGATTTTTTCGTCCTAAACTTTTTGTAATTTTTTTATTATTATATTAATTTTTATTGGACAAAACCTAAAAAGTCCCACAAAGTCCCGTTAGCTTAATAACACTTTTGTAATTGGTGGTAGGTGGTCTTCCAAAATCAGTAATAAAATTTTGCTCCAATTTGCTCCTTTTCAATTCACAAAGCAATTACTTATCATATGTCAACGAATTTCTCGCCAAACGTTTTTTGATCTTTGGTTGCTTGCATCAAAGAACATAAAAAGTTTTCATATTTTCTAGTTTATTTTTAGAAATATTAGCACAGTTTAATTAAAAATATTAATATTGAATCCATAAAATCACTTTTAAACAAAATAGTTAATAAAATTCTAGATGAATATTAGCGAGAAGAATATCATTTACGATAAAATTGCTTAAGCTATAAATCTTAATACATTGATGAAATATTGATGATTTTGAGTTTTAGATTTTCGTCATTAAGGCTCGATATGTCCCATATACAACATGCAATTTAATTCCACGGAAAAAATATTATCGAATAATGTATGTTCCAATTGGTAAATTATTAGAGGGGATTTCAATGCATATTTGATTCAAAGATTATTAATTTCATCAGATTCATTAATTTGGAGCATACGATAACCACCGAAAACTAATGGGTCAAATGTAACAACCGCAATTTTATTTCTGTTAAAAAACCGTATATATCAGATGAATAATTTTTATTAATTAAGATTCGTGTAGAACTGATATTAATTTTCGTTTATCATTTAAAAACACATATATACCAGCACATTTTTCACAAAATTGCATTAAGTTGAAACTAGCCCAGTGTTTAAGGAATGGTTTGTGCTAAATTTCATCAGTTTAGCTTCCTCAATTACAAAAATATAGACTTTTAATCACTCAAAATGCAAAAATCGCACACTGTGCATGGTTGGCATTGGCAGGATGTTATTCTTTAATATTTCTTGTTCATTGCTTTTGAAGCACTTTTCTTAAAACTATGTTTATAAGATTTTTTAATAAAAATTATATTTTAGCCTTATTAAATTATAATAAAAAGGCTTTAAAATTTGTAAAATTTAAAGTTTCCTAGAAATTATTACCATTTTTTCCTCCTAAAACTCATTAATTTTCACTTTTTTTTTGGAAGTAATTATTAAGAACTTCAAAAAAAGTTTAAAATGTGCACTTTGTTCACTTTGGAAGTTGTGAAAAAGTTTTTTTTTTTCGTTTTTGCTGGGGTTTTTCAAATAAGTCATAAGACAAATTCATTTATATACATAATTAAATCTACAAAGTTGCATTACATGCAAAATCGTACTTTTTTTCGAACGCCATATGGGTATGAAAGCAGCTAGAGATTGATTGATTATCGCAAATCCGCTACAACAAAATATGCAAAATTTCTGATAATTTCAAGAACTATTAGGCTACATTTTGAATTTTTCAATACCCGAAACGATGTAAAATCTCTATTAAAAAACTGGAAAATTTAAAAATTTTTGCACAATTTGACACTGGTTAATGGAACGCTAATTAAATCTATGCTATTCTTTTTCTACAAGTGTACAAGCCTACATTAGAAGAATTTGACACTTATGCTAAAATCCGAGATTACAGCAATCAAAAGAAAGAAAGAAAACTTGTTATTTTCAAACACTTTTTTAGATTTTTTACTTTGAGTGCTTGCCAGGACCACATGGAACCAGTCAATTCGGATACACGGTATTAATAAGTACTAAGCCTCTAATTCACTTTTTTTTTATTGAATATATTTTCCCAATAAATCGCGATTTGTAAAATTAAATATTAAAGCATATTTCAAAAACGACTTGTCTAATTTTGTTCAAAAAATATCAAAATATTCTAATTGAAATTATCTTTAAGTCGTTCTTACATTACTTTTTAATATGGTCAACAGTTTTTTTTTTTTTTTTTTTTTTTTTTTTCATTTTGTAACTATGTATTTGTAGATTTTTTTTTTTTTTTTGACATTTTGTAACTTTTTATTATTTTTCATGATCTTATAAAATTTATTATATTTTTTTTTTTATATGGACTTTAAAGGCTCAAATATATTTTCAGGAATTTAAATAAATATCTTGTAATAAACCATAAAACAAAATTTAGGTAGTACAACTTTCATGTATTTATTTCTTCCTGGCGCCAATAAACTTTTACAATTTATTTTATATGTCTACAAATTTAAATCAAATACATATAGAAATAAGCAATAATTTTTCTAATGTTAGCTAAAAAAAATATTTGTTGGTCGATTTAGAAATTTATGGTATTAAATAGAAAAATAAAGTAGAGAAAACTTATGATGCCGCATTACTATTGTGGCCATAAAGTAAAACCACAAAAGAGTTTTATTTATTTTTTGTATAACTTTAGATGTCATTATAAGTTAAATAATCCCCTGATGATAATAATTTCTAAGTAGAATAAATATTTTGATTATGCTTTGTTACTGGAAATAAGTTTTTTTTCTAACAAATGTTTGATAGTTTTGACATTTAATGGTATTTCTTCTTATATTTACAAAATAGTTTTTTATTATAGATTATGGATCAACTTTAAGCCATTTTAGTCAATGCTAACATATGTATGTGTTAGTATGTGTATTTAAGAGTTTTATAGGAAATTTTAAGATGTTTTTATTTTATTTATGTTTTTATTTCCCCTTGTATTGTATTATATGTATTTGCTTTTTAACCATTTTCATCTCATACATCATATAATACATATTTATTTTATCCATCAATTGAACAAATCATTCATTTATAATATTTTCTCTCCCCTTTATTTATTTTGCCAACATATTTCCCAATTTATTACATTAAATATTGTGTTTTTATCTTTTATAAACCGTAAAGGACTTATTTGACTCTTATTCTTGTCAGTTACAATATTTTATGACAATATTGTGTTCATTTGTTAAAATATATTTGTGTGAAAAAAATCTTGTCTAGCTGGCAATAATTTTTTTGTACTTGTTTTTCTTGTATTGGAATTAAATTATTAAAGAAAAATATCCAAAATTAAATATTTTATAAATTTATGTGATCAATGAAGAATATAAAGAAAAAACGTTTTTAATAAGTTTATGTTAAACGAGAAAGAATGACATAGTCGGTCAAGACCGACCATATGATACCCTACATTATTGTGTATGAGCATCAAAATTTGTGAAGGGGCTTATATCAGACCTATGTCCAATTGTGGACCAATGCATGTACTAAGTGTGAAATAAAATATACGGATATATAACTAATAATGCGTTGATACTAATATTATAAGTGGGTCTTATATGGGATCTACGGTCAATTATGAACTGATATAAAACTTTTATGTAAAACTTATTTCTGTCGAATATTAACTTTATATTAACATTTGAATCAGATTTGTACCCGCTAGTTTTTTTTTTTGTCGGAAAAAAAGTTTATGAGAGCTATGAACAATTATGGACCGATCTTTATGAAATTTTGTCCACAGATTTATAATTATATAGAGCTTCTTTGTGTCAGATTAAATTAAATTATTCCGAGAGGACATGGGGGTTAGGTGTAATAATGGATAGATTATAACCAATTTCAATAGGCTTCGTTCTTGTGCCAAAATAACTATTTGTACCAAATTTGTTAAATTGGTATATTATTTTGTTTTTCAGGGAAAGTGGGCTTTAATTAGATTTTTTGTTGTTACTTTTGAGCTAAAAGCTGATTAAATAATCAAACTGTAAATTGAAGTCAACTTATTATATAAGATTATGTTAAGAAAAAACATACAAATGCATTTTATATTAGAATTAATGTTATTGAAAGTATTAAAAATTAAGGCAATTTCTTTAGTTAACGGAAAAATAATGCAGAAAATCAAGAAATTGAGATTTATTTCATTTAAGATATATTTTTGGCAATTAAAAGACACATAATTACGAGAAATTTAGTAAAAACATTTTTGTTACTCTTTTAACGGCAACAGGCAAAAAGAAAAGGGATGCAACCTGAATGACACTCACTCTGGTATAGATCATGGATTCCGCGACTCTGTACTAAACCGGAAATCAAATGGGCTATTAGTACTTTTGTACCCTTACAAATCAACTGGATTAGATGGCATATACCCAATCATGTTACACGAATCAAGTTCTATTCTAGCAGATATACTAGTGAACCTCTACAACGCATGCATTAACTATTCCTATGTTCCAGTAAGCTCGCATAGAGTTAAGGTAATTTTTATACCGAAGGTGGGGAAAATACAACATAGTGAGCCAAAGGATTACAGGCCCATTAGCTTATCTTCCTTTCTTTTAAAAACTCTTGAGAAAATCTTAGATGATCATATTAGAGAAAGAATGAAGGAAATGGCATTCTCACCTGACCAACATGCCTATATTAAAGGAAAATCAGTTGAGACTGCTCTACTCAGCTCAGCGACGACTTGCATGCTTTCTGGACATAGAGGGGGACTTCAACAATATCAAGTCCGAGGCAATACAAGTAGCACTTAATGATAGTAAATATGACGAAAAGGTAAATTCCTGGTTAATGAAGGTACTTACATAGCGACTAATTCAGGCTGAATTCGACCGAAAATTTAAATGGTTACCAAACCTAAGGGAAAGAGTAAAGAAAGCTTATGCAGGTATGTACACGTGCCAGAAACTCATAGGTAAATCATGGGGACTGAAATCACGCCTAACATATTGGATTTACAAGGCTATAGTCAGACCTATGCTGGCCCATGGAACCTTGATCTGGTAGACAATAATGGATACGCGCACACACGTGTCATTTATTAAGCGGGTCAACAGAGTAGCTGCACTATGCATATCTGGGGCCCGTAGATCAACTGCAACTGAGGCTATGTATAGAATACAGGACATGGACCCTCTTATATTAAAGATCATGCTCTGATAACAAAGGTAAGGCTGGGCCAAACTGGACAACTGATTATTATAAACTTTGGACACTTTAAAACTTTGGAATTTCTGGATCACAATATATAAATATTGCTACTGACTACTTAACTATTCAAATCGAATGTAATAAGGAGTTAAACGCGGTCATACCACCAAAGGAAAACTGGGAGATATATAATCGTAACATTGAAGTCTACACTGATAGCACAAAGGAATAAAAAGGGAACAGGATGTGGTGTTTTCTGTAAAAAATTAGATATTAACTATAGCGCCAGACTTTATGATGCATGTAGTATATTTCAAGCAGAGGTTTTTACCGTGTATGAGGCAGCCAGATATATATTTATGAGACCGATATTTGCGAGCGATATCACAATATACATAGATAGTCAAGCTACGATAAAGGCACTCTGTAATAGGAATATTAGATCAAAGGTAGTCAGCCGTTGTCGCCGAGAGCTTAAGGTTCTCAACGAACAACACTCATTGAAACTGTGTTGGGTACCGGGTCATAATAATATACAAGGAAACGAATATGCTGAAGAGTTGGCACGAGCAGATATTGCTTGCGAAAGCATCTATCCGGGTTTGAACTCAATCTATCTTAGGATTCGGGTGGAATTCAGTAGTAAATCAGACGAGATTTGGCGAAAATCACCACGTTGTAAACAAACGAAGATATTATGGAAACCAAAAGATAAAAATACGTTAAAGTCTTTACTTAATATGGAGAACTGCGAATTGTGACGGTGTATTGGTATTATTACAGGCCATAATGAACTAAGGTATTTGCTACACAAAATGGGTCTTAGTACAGTGAGTATATGTTGATGGTGTAATGATGCAGAGGAGGATACATTCCACTACCTTTGCCAATGTTTTGTATTATAAGGTTACAGATTTAAATGTTTTGATTCCTATTTCTTTCAGAATTTAGAGGAACTGAGAGGAACGAATCCAATGAAGATGCTAAAATTTGTGAAATTAACTGGACTATGTGTACAAAATATTGAGACGCAAGTGGATAGAATATAACACTATCAAATGGACTAGCTAGAGAACGTGAAGCAGTGCTATAATATGATGCTGATTCTAAACGTGTTGATGAGGAACTTCGAGGATTCACTTTGGATTAACAAATATGGCATTGTGATTACACACGATTCCGTGTGGTCCTCTCCTAAACCTAACCCAATCTAACCTAACGGTAACAATTGTTTAAAATGGCAAACGAAATAAGGCCAGATGAAATAACGCCCAATTAGAAAAAAATTAATTAAATCCCAATAAAATTGCAAAATTTTTAAATTTGGTACTATTTCATTTTATTAAGCACTAATTCATTTTTTATTTGGGATTTATTTCATTATAAAAAATTAAAAACATTTAAAATTATTAATTGGGCTATATTTTATTTTCATAAAAATTATTTATTTGTGTTTTAAGATGTAAATTTAAACATAAAAACAATTATCAAACATGTGTTATGTATAATTTCTGTATATATTTAAAACATTTTTGGGCTTTATTTCATTTTATTTGGGTCTAATTTCATTTTCATAAAAATGGTTTGTTTAAATTTTTGAATAGTTTTAAAACTCCAGGCTACCAATAAGAATCGTTAGGATCGACAAAATAATTTAAAAGTAAATATATCTTATGATAATGTGTCAATAATTATCATACTTTTGAAAACTGTTGATCAAGTTAAACATGGAATACGAAATTTTTTGTGGTCCGTCTTACACTGCAAGTTGCTTCATTTAATTAGTGAAGAACATTTATACTTATAAAAAATTAATTTATAAAAATAATATATTTATAGATGTTACGAAAAAAGTTGTTTATCAAAAAGAAGCAGTTTTTAAAAACTTTGGGTGTACTAGACACAGTGATGGATCTGGAAACCCGTTTTTCAAAATATATCATGAGGAAAAAGATTTTTTATACTGCGTATTTGTTTCTGACAAATGCGTTAAAATAATAGAAAATATTGCAAACAGTTCAAACAGAAATATATTAATTGATAGCACATTTGTATTTGTGCCTATCGGATATTTCAATCAATTATTAATAATAGCAATTGAATATTTGGAAAAGGTTAGTAATGTTAGTAATGTTAAGTTAAAGTGATATAATTGAGTAAATGTTAAAAAAGCGACACAGGCAAAAAAATATTTGTAAAAAAAATCACCGCGATTTGGAATATTTTCTGTGTATTCCTTGGCTCTAGTAGAACACAGATCTGTTCGCGCGAATGAATTTTACCGAACAGCTTCAATGTTATGTAGGTTTAAGATAAAAATTAATAAAAAAAATTGCCAAAATTCTATTTATAGTCCTAAATTAAAAATTATTTCATTTATGTACTCCACAAGGTGTATCTTAAATACAAATTGAAAATATCGTGATAAGTTAAGTATGCGTGGATATATTAGCGATTTAATAATTATTAAACCTTATAAAATTTGCAAAATTCAGTTTTAACTGGTGTAGTGTTGTTAATATTCATCCATTTATTGCTAAATTCATCATCATAAAAAGATCAGAAGTTAAAAAAATATTTTAGGTTTAAGGTTGGTTTCATAAAGGTAAACGTAAAATGAGAATTGCCCATATAAGAAAAATTATTGAACTTTGAGAGAGTGTAAGTAAACAATATAGAACAATAAATTTCACAGATTATGATAGTTTAGTTTGTTTTTTATTACCCGGTAAAAAAATGTATTACAATATACAAACTTTATTTTTTGAAATAATCCTCGTTTTGAGTACTGTTCAACACAACGTGGAATGGACAGACGAATGCAAATCGTTAAATTGAATCAGAAAGTGATTCCAAGCCGATTGAAATGAATTTAGGTGGGTCTTAAAGCAATATTTTTGGATGAAAAAGTATTTCAAATCAAGAACTTTTAAGTTTTATATTCTTTAAGTACAAAACTCGATTTAAAAAATATTTATTTAAAAATATGTTGAATTTTCAAATAATTTTTTAATCATTAAATTCTTTTCTGTACAAAATTCTCTCTTATCCATTATTTAAACTAGCTAAATCCCATTTTAACTAATTTTTTATGGACCAATATTTATTGCCTTTTTATCGTACATTTAATTGCAATCTCTGCCAGTAATAAATGTTAACATTCCTTTTTGATTTTATTGCTTTTTAGAAATAAAAACCCCTAGCAAATTAATAAAAAATACTTTTCCAATCACAAATTGTTACACACAATTAAATGTCTTGTAACATATTCTAACACAATAACAAAACAAATAAAATCTAAAAACTTGGACACAAGTTACAATTAAAAACAAAAAACTTTAATTTTTTTTTTTATATACATTCTAATGATTTTCGAAATTCTTTTAATTTTTTTCTATACAAACAACTGTAACGCCAAAACATGTAAACAATTAAAGAAAATTTAATTACCCGCATACCAATGATGGCAATTTTTTATTGTGCACCCAAAATGAAACGAATTGAAAGCAAAAAAAATAAAAAACTCAAATAAAAAGACATTTATTGCCATTAAATTGAACAAAAAAAAAAAAGAAAAGAAAATAAAAAAGTAAAGAAGAGCTAAAAAAAAGAAAATAAATTTCTTTTTAACTAAAAGGAAACGCGTACACAAGAATCTAAACTTTTAAATTTTTATTTGCTATAATCAACAACAACAAATGTTTTTTACATTTAAACAGTTAAGAAAAAAGGGTAAAACGCATAAAATATCTATTTTTAAAGAATACGCAAACAGCAAAAAGGAAATTCAATCAGTAGAAATGAAGAAGAAAAAAAAATTTCCTAAAAAAACACGTTTGTAATATTGAAGAAAAATGTTTTCCTTCAATAAAAATTCAATTTCCTTCAAATAACAGATGTTGTCGTCTGCAGGTTGGTTATATGTAAATATGTAAGTGTGAGTATGTTAAACACTCTAATATATTACTATATATATATATATGACTATAAACCCATGTAAAATCTAAGTTATATAATATTGCTAAAAATTCAAATTTAAATATAGTTTGGGATAAAAAAAAAATATATCATCAATACATCATTAGGATAAGAACGTTCTAGATCAATAGTAATTTGCTAGGATTTTTTTTTTTTATTTGCATTTTACTACTTTAAATAAAAACTTTTTATACTTTTATCAGTCAGCAAAAAGGATAATATGAAATTTAATTTTGGAAAATAGTTTCTAAATTCATAAGAAATATTTTTTATTTCCTCTTGTGTAAAATTTCATATTAAGAAAATAAAAAAATCAATACCGCTGTGTTACAGCCATTCTCACACATGAAAAAATTCATACTCGCACGAAACTAGAGACCATTGTTGACAGTTTAGCCTTTTTAAGGCTAAATCTTAACATAGTTTTAAAAATGCTAAAAATTTACTAATTTTATTTTTACAGAATCATCAATTTAAGCATTTTTGTGTATTAATTCGCACAAAAAAATCTAAATTATGTCTATGTAACGAAAATTTTCGCCTGTGGCGCTTCATTCTACAAGAATATTTTTATTATTTTTAATCAAACTTTATTACCCATAAGAATTATCTAGGTTATATTTATAAATTCACTAATATATTTTTAAGAAACACCAAAAACCTATAAGAACAAAAAAATAAATGCATTTTTAAATTCATTAGACCTTATATTTTTTGGAACATTTAGCCTTTTCTGACCTTTATTTAAGTCCAATTTAGCTTCATTTTTCTTAAATCCTGGCAACACCACTAGAGACCATACTTAAGGTATGTTCAGACTTGTCAAATATTTGACCAAAATGACGTAACCACTATATAAAATATTTTCTAACTTCTCTATTTTATTGATAATTTTTTTTTTAAATATAGTTAACATAGCTGACATTTGCCTGAATCTTGTTTGAAGCTGTAAACGGTAAACAATTTTTTTTTGCAGAATTAGTGGTCACGCAAATTTTATTAAATATTTGGCAAATGTGAACATAACTTTAGTAATTGCGTACTCAGTTTTGCTCTAGGAAGTAAAATTTTCTCTAAAAAGGATTAAAAAATTTCGAAGGATACACATTAAAAAAAATTTATAAAATATTTACAAATGAAAGCTAAAAATACCTGCAATATTATAATATTTTGTACTTAAATGTTGCAGCAAAGAAACTAAATAAAATATCCTTTTGAAAATGTACCCTTTTACTATTTATTTTCAAGTATACATCAGCCTACAAAAATCATTTTCAATATGAACAAAATTGTGTAGTTAGTTTTGCTCCAGGATGTCAAATTTCATTTCGAAAGGATTTCAAATTTTCGAAAGTTGCACAATTTTTAAGAATATTATGAAATACTTACGAAAACTATATTTACCTAATATGGGTGTCAATTTGAAGCTACGAATTCCTGAAATATAATATAATTTTACTTAATGTTCTGGTACAAAAACTTAAGAAAATATCTTTTTGAAAATTTAATCCTACCCCTAGTCCCTAGTTATTATTTAATTAAACACTTTTTATAAATAAGTTTTTCTTAATATTTTATTCTAAAATATTTAAATAAAAAATTGTAATATATTGCAGAGATCCATAGCTTTCACTTGACATCCATACTGGATTTATATAATTTTGGTAAATATTTTATATATTTTTTTTTTTTTGAAGTTTTATCTTTTTCGAAACTTTGAAGTCCTTTTGAGATAAAATTAATGTCCTGGAGAAAAACTGAATATGCAGTTTTATTATGTTTGAGTTGTAGTTTAATACATATATCGATTTCGTTTGAGTTGTATTTTAATACATGTACCCATTACAACTCAAGAGGGCACTTAAATTTGTGCAAAATTTAAAAAGGAATAACATTTAATTAAAAAATATATATCGTACATTCCATGATAGTTATCAAAAATGCCAATTTTTTTACGGAGGGTCATACAATTTTGTTCATATTTGGTACTCATATAACCTTATGGAGCCAATAAATATCTCCATTTTTTATTATTATTATTTTTTTTTTTTTTAATTTTAAAAAATTCGCGTATTTATTCACGATTTCGATTTTTCTAAAAGTTAAAAATATCGGAAAAGTATGTAAATTTGCACATTTAAACTGCATCTAGATGATGAATATGTCATCTTTAATGTAGTTATTTAAAAATAATATTAAAATTTAAAAATTCATTCATAATGCAAATGAAATTTTAGGATGAATTTTTGAAAAATTTCTACTAACTGTCACGCCTGGAATTGCTAAAAAGCAAAGAGATTTTTAAATAATTATAAATTTTCTAGAACTTTATTACACTTTTCACTACACTACCACATCCCGTAATGAGTTAAGTTCAAAAAATAGTGCCTTTGTAGAAAAACTTTACTTAAAATATTTTTTTGAAAAAAAAAAAAAAATGGAAAGAAAGTGATTCATAAAACGTTTTTTTTTTTTTTTGGAAAATTGCAGCTTTTTGAAGAGAATTGTATGCTCCACAAAAACAAGCTTTATTTTATCACTTGATTTAAATCATCCTAAGCGCAAAAGCTAAAAAGTTTTAAATTTCTTACTGAGTCATTCCATTTAAAACCAACACGAAAAATTCTGAGAGGTAAAGTCAATTACAATTGATTTTACCCCTCCGAATTTAATGATATTTTGTACAATCATTATTCAATCATTATTTAAAATCTCAGATAATTTTATTAAGTGGTTCGCGAAATATCGCGATTTGAAAGTGTAAAATAGCTCAAAATATGTACAAAGTTGTATTTTACAACTTTGTACATATTTTGAAGTATTTATTACATAAAATTTATTGTGATGTCATATTAAATGTATCATAATAAATACCAAATATTTATTAAAATTTGTATTGTTTTGTTTGTAATAAAATACAAAAATCGCCAATTTCTTCCAAAAATCATTCGAATGTAATAAAATTCGGCAAGAATATTAATATTGACGCTGGTAACGCAAGTGCCGAGAGGAAGTTCGATTACAGCAATAGTTCGCTATTTATAATATCTCAAAAATGAGGAAAATTGTCTTTTTAAAAATACAAATATTTTCCAAAATATTTACTTTACAATGTTCATTGAGGCGAATATTTAAAGATGATTAAATTACCTTTAAAATGATATTTGAAACATGTTTTATGTTGAATTTTTTTGGTGGATAATTCGCGATTTAATTTTCGCTTTTCTCCAAAAAATGGTATTTTTAAATTCGTGAAAAATATATATGTAGAGGATGGAGCCATTTTTAATGTTCTCTGTAAGTATCGTGATGGGACTCTCAATGACTTCTGAGTTATTACAAAAAATATAACGCAGTGTAAAATAAAAAAAATAATTATTTTGAAGAAAATTTCAAGCATGAATTTGTCCTTTTTATACGGTGTGAATTTTTTTAATAACTCAGATACTATTGAGAGTCCCAGCATGATACTCACAGAGAACATTCAAAATGGTTCCATCCTCCACATATATATTTTTCACGAATTTAAGATACCATTTTTGGAGATAGGTGACCGCGAAATTTAATTCGCGAATTATCCACCAATAAAATTCAACATAAAAACATGTTTCATGTATCATTTTAAAGGTAATTTCATTAACTTTAAATGTTTAAATGTCTTAATGAACGTTGGAACGTAAGTATTTTGGAAGATATTCATATTTTTGAAAATACAATTTCCTCATTTTTGAGATATTAAAACTCGCGAATTATCGCGGTAATCAAACTTAAACTCGCCATTTGCGTTACCAGCGTTAATATTAATATTCTTGCTGAATTTTATTGCAATCGTATGATTTTTGGAAGAAATTGACGATTTTTCTATTTTATTTTAAACAAAACAATACAAAGTGAAATAAATATTTAGTATTTATTATGACATTTGTTGTAATAACTCCTAAAATATTGCGAGTTCCATAATGCCACTTTCCACGGTTATAGAAGACATTTTCATCATTAACATATATTCTTTTTTAATTTTTAAAAAGACACTTTTTCAAGATATCATCCCGCAAACTAAAAATCGCGTGGTATGGACCATTTTAATGTTGAGAAAAATGTCATATTATACATCATATTAAAGGTAATTTTGATAACTTTAATATGACATCTAATTAATCTTATATCATAAATACTTTGAAAGTACATATTTGGGCTATTTTACACATTTAATTTGATGAAATTATCTGAAATTTAGAATTTAGTCTTTGTTTTGGCAAGAATAATGATTGTACCAAATATCATTAAATTCGGAAGAGGTGAGGAAATCATTGGTTTTAAATGGAATGACCTAATATAAAACATTTTCAAAACTTAATTTTAAAACTTCGTTTTAAATTCAAGAAAAACCTATTTGTTTTTTATTGTTTTGAAAGCTTATGAATATTTTGTTTTTATAAGTTTTTTAAATTTCTTTTTGTTATATCTATTCATTAAAAAATAGTTTACAATTCTTTAATGTGTAAGTCTTATAGCCATTTTAAAACAGTTTTTTAATATTTTTTATAGAACGTAAAAGGTTAAACATCTATTTAAAAATAAAATTGATTTAAATAAAAATTAAATTTTTTATTTATTTTGTGGTTAGGCATAATACATTTATTTATTTTATTTTCAAAATAAATTATTATATACCACTAATACCTTAGTAAATATGCTAAATCCAAATATTATTTTTTTTTTTTTAATTTAAAACTATGAATGGAGTCGAAATTAAATGATAATAATAAAAATTATAAAAGCTGAATTCAAAATATTTTCTTATATTCTCTATAAAAGAATACTCTGCGTATGATGAACAGTGTTGCCAGGACTTGAGAAAAAAAGAAGCTAAATTGGACTTAAAAAAAGGTTAGAAAAGGCTAAATGCCCCAAAAAATAAAGTCAGAAAAAAGCTAACATATTTTTTTTATTTAAAAAAGCATTAATTTTGTTGTTCTCATTAGATTTTGGTATTTGTTAAATATATTTTAGTGAATTTGTAAATATAAAGTAATTAGTTTATATGGGTAATAAAGTTTGTCAAAAAATAATTGTAATAGTTTTGTAGAATGAAGCGCCGCAGGCTAAAATTTTCATTAAATGTAAATAATTTCGATATTTTTGTAAGAATTAATATACACAAATGCTTAAATTGATGATTTTGTAAAAATAAAATTTGTAAAATTTTAGCCTTTTTAAGGCTATGTTAAAAATAAAAAAGGCTAACAAAAAAGCTAGAAGCTAAAACGAAAATTTTGAGGCTAAAATCAAAATAAAAAGGCTAGATCTAGCCTTAAAAAGGCTAAACTGGCAACACTGATGATGAATGTTAATTAATAAATATTAAGTTTTCTCCCAAATGTATGCAGTGAATTTTGAAGCTTTAAGTTTATTTAATTAGCTGGAATTTATGATGTATGATAATTTTTTTTGGAATATTGATTATACGCAGTGTACTTCATATGTTAGAAGCAAGATAAAGTTTGTTAATTAACAGGGCAAAAATACACCCTTTTAATTATTAATTATTAAAATTGTAATATTACATTCCATTTGCAATCGATAGCTCTTGATAAGTGTAATAAATCCTCCAAAATTTTGGTTGTATGGTCTTTTAAATTTTTCTCTTTTTGCACCAATAAATCGAAAAAAAAAAATAATAATATAAATATAGTTAGACGCTTAATTATTTTAACATAAATAATTAAAGCATTTAAAGGGCAATATTTCATTACAATTTTATTTTAATTTGTCTCTCAATATAAGTGGTAATTTTTAGTCCGTTAAAAAAAAATTTCATAAAAGTCGATTCTAACTTGAATTTAATGTGTTAAAATATTCTACAGAAATTGTCTACGTCATTTATTCAAAAAATTAAATTAATAAAATTATTAGTAATTTTATAAATGCCTAATAGCGAAAAGTCTTTTGGAGGGTTTATTACACTTATCAAGAGCTATAAATTGAAAATGGAATAATTTCGCCTCAAAATAATGTTCAATAGTGTTATATATTCAGTTTTCTAAAATTAAAAGAAAAAAATATCATTAAATCCCAACACTCGTGTTATATAATCAATCAAATTTTTTAATATATATAGAATGCAAATGAAATCGAAAGATCACTCTACATCTACCTACTTATCAAACGAATAAAGGCAAAATTAGAAAATAAATAGCAAAAAAAAAAAAATAATATAATAATAATATTAATAAATTGTTTGCTTCCCGATATTGAGTAAAAGTGAGACGAAAATTTGTTTCGAAAAACTGTATGGAAAGGAATAAAAAAAAAAAAAATTATAAAAATATGTTTTTTGTTTCCAGTATAAATTGCGAAAATTTAATAAAAGACCAACATTTTTTTTTTTTTTTTTGTGTTGTACAATAAAACTTATATTAGAAACTCTCTTTAATTTCTGTATAAAATAATAATCCTAAAATATTTTTCTAGCTAAAATTCTACACCTAGAAACACGTATATTCTCTAAATTCGTTTTGCAACCACTAAATTAAACTGTGCTAAAGTGTCCTCAAATATCGCTTAAAACTTCTAAGCAAAAATTAAATTTTTTATAAAATATTTTTCAGTTTCAATAACTAAACAGATCGTTATTGAAACCTTGAAATTCTGAGAACAAAAAAAAAAAAAATATATATTACTGGCCATTAGTTACACATAATGAACATTGTACTGCAGTATGGTTATGACGGCGGAAACGGAAGTGGTATAAAGAACTCAATTTAAAATAACAAAACAGACAGTGTTGTCATTTTTTTACAAGAATCGTTGATAAAAGAAAACGACAAAGATGGAAAAACATTAAAAGGCATTAAACAAATTGTACAAAAATAATAATGAAACAAAAATAGAGGAGGAGATTAATAACAAAAAGGTATTTTTTAAATCAACAAAAAAACTAATTAAATGTTTCTATAGTAAAGAAATATATAAAAATTTCAGATAGAAGAACTTATAATTTCTCCAGGCAATAAAAAATATTATCTCTTTGTAAAATAAATACACATTTAATACATTTTTCTTTTTTTTTTTTTTCATTTCAATAAATTCTCTTCATAATTTTTAATATTGACTCCAAAATTATTTTTCATTACTCAAATTCTTTTCCTCTTTACGTAAATACTTACATAAAAAATATTTGTGACCAAGGAAAAATGTCTTGAGATTTAACACAAATAATTTATATTTCTTTATCGTTTTCTTGCCACTCTTATAACCTTATTGGTCTTACGGAATATAAATTACTTAGCAAAATGAAAAGGAAAAAAATAAATCGACCAAGAGAAAATGGAAAAAAATTGAAAATATTGTTAACATGAAAAGCTATGTCACCAACATTTTTTTATTTTTTTCAATTTCTCCGTTAAATACATCTCGCCAACATCGTCATCATTAACAACAATCAACTTTCTAGACCAACAGAGTGCAACCAACAAATCATTATAGCGGTAAGACAGACACAAACAGCGCATATGGGTATGTATGTGTTTGTGTATGTATTATAACGTCATCCTTAGAATTGTTTTTAGCATCATTATAATTATTATCTTTATTATAGCTGATGCTGTTATTGTTCTTATAATGCACTACAACGCGCTGAGAATATTTTTCATTTTTCTATAAAATTTACACGCACACATTTGCTTTAGGATTTCCGTTGAAACTTATATGTCTCTATTTGTTTTCCTCTCTCTCTCTCTCTCTCTCTTCGTAGTCTTTTACTTACTAAGACTTTTTGAACTGGCCTTAGTTGTGTTTAGTTCTTCGAGCATTTCTCTATTCAACATAACAAACTACAATAATAACGTACTCACACATATACATATATAAACATGTAGTATTCTGTATGTAACATCCTTCAATGTCAGTATCCGTTTTCATTTATTTTCTAGAAGATTCTGTTTTCTTGCCAACATCATATAACAAGAATATTTTTATAATTTTCTGTCGTTTCCATTGGGTATATTTGTGTATGTCCGGAAGCAACAGTGTAATTGAGGGGTATGTGGGTCATTCAATAATAAGATGAATGTATGTATACTAGGGATATAACCAAATTTTGGCCCTAGCACCACGCAATGGCGAATGTCCTATTATTTACGAAAACAATTTTTTTCGAATCATTTTGGAATAAAAACCTCATCTACAAAAACGATTTTTTAAATTCTTCCCCAAAAAAAAGTACATTAATTTCAAATAAAAAACTTTTAAATATTTTATTAATAAAGTAAAATAGTAAATTGAAAAATGTTTTTTAATTATTAAAAGACATAAACTTCAAATTTAACGTGGAAATTGTTTTACATAATTGATAAATGTTCTGTACTACTTCAATAGCATGTTTACTTTAATATATGTCTCTTTAATATACTCGTATATTTCTTTGCTCTTACATTGGGTATATTTACTGCGTTTTGTTTGCGAGAAAGTAATAACATTTTTTAAATAATTTTCAATGGCCTATTCAACTATGCTAGGGCCACTTTGATATTTGCAAAAAATGTGAAGAAGTTATAGCCATAATATATATATATCGTCAATTCTACGAAAGATTTATAAAAAATTTAAATTTTTTTACGGAGGGTCATTCGATTTTGTTTATATTTGATACACATATAACCTATGCAGCCATTTAAATATCTCCGTTTTTATTTTTTTGTATTTTTAAAAATTCGCGAATTTATTCGCGATTTAATTTTTTCAAAAAGTGAAAAAAATTACAAAAGTGTCTAACTTTGCACATCAATATCTCAAAAAGTTGTTAACGGATTTTAATGATTTAAATTGTATATTTAAGAAAAATAAGTTCACTATAAACGTAGTAATTTAAAAATAATATTATCGTTTAAAAATGGATTCATAATGCATATGCAATTTTTAGATGCATTTTTGAAAAATTTCTACCCTTCCGATTTTAATTTTCTTTTAATATGTTAAAAAGCAATATCTTTACTATAAAATACAAAAAGAACTGTTCTGGGACAATAAAGTCTACTATTTCAAATATTGTTTTCAAAAAATTTCCATAATTTTTTTCATACAAAAATTAAAATTTTTTTATAAATTTTGATTTTCAACTTTTTTGGTTACACTTTTTTAGTAATATGTGAATTTAAATATTTATAACTCCTTAACTATACGTGGGATTTTATTAATTTAAAAACTAGAGTAAAGTTTATTACAATAAATATTGTAAATTATATTGTATAAATCAAAAATAATTTTTTTGCAAAAGATGTACTCACGAAAAGAATGCAATTTTCGGATGCATTTTTAAGAAATTTTTACCCTTTTGATTTTAAATATTTTTGCTTAATATTGAAGACAAATATGTTTGTTATATAAAACATCAGCACTTAATCTGGGATAAATAGGTTTTCTACCGCAAATAACAAATTATAAATTATTGTGGTTATTTAAAAATATGCTCACAAAAATTAAAAAATACAAAAATTAAAAAAAATAAAAAATTTGTATGAAAAAATTTGAAGAAATATTTTGAAACAATTTTTTAAAATAGTGAACAATTTTGTCCCAGAACAATTTATATTGCAATTTTTAGCAAACATAATAATGTTTTTTTTTTTATCGAAAGAAGAAAAAAATTAAAGAGTAGACATTTTCCAAAAATGCATTCAAAAATTGCATTTGCATTATGAATGCATTTTTAAACGATAATATTATTTTTAAATAACTACATTTATAGTAGACTTATTCTTCTTAAATATGCAATTTAAATCATTAAAATCCGTTAACAACTTTTTGAGATATTTATGTTTAAATTTAGACACTTTTGTCATTTTTTTTACTTTTTGAATAATTTTAATCGCGAATAAATTCGCGAATTTTTCAAAATTCAAAAAAATAAAACCGGACATATTTAAACGGCTCCATAGCTCCGTATGCCAAATATTATTAAAATCGGAAGACATGAAAAATATTCTTGGGCGTTCTTTCATGGAATGGACGATATATATATATATGTATAAAATATACATACAAATATTATTTTAAAATTTAAGAAGCCGTATAAATTTGAGGGTATTGAATTAAAAGAAAATGGTAAGGAATATTTTTTTAGTAAATTTATTTTTAACTCGATATCATTCCCAGATTTAATTCAACCCTTCGTCTTACAAACTGCTCTGGCCAGACCAACTGCAGTTTTTAATGTAAATTTCATATATTTATAATTTAGCTAGAGAATTGAAATTTCAGGTACCCTCCTACAATTTTGTTTTCTAACGATCTGTGAAAAAACCAGAATGATAGAACTAATACAAGGATAGTTATAAGGATAAATTGGTGTAAATGTCACATTCGTAATAAATATGGTCTGGCTGGACCAATTATATTTTGTATCGAAAATTATACAGTTTGACAATGCTATCCGTTCTTTTTATATTGTATATTATTTTAATAAAACCTTTTAAACTGAGCTCTCATCAGTTTACACACATTATTTTATGATATTCCACCTTTTCGTTCATATTTTGTATTATGCGTTTTTAGACCCAAAACAGGGAGAAGCTATGCGGTAGTGATGCTAGAATATAGTTATACAAATGTAATAATATAAAAAAATCAACAAAATTTCTATTGAAATATATAAAATTACAGAGCTGGTCTGGCCAAACCATATTTGTTACGAACGTGACAATTAAAACATCTGTATGACGAAGGGTTAAAAAGAAATATGTTTTTGTTTGATTTGGAGTTTCAAGAAGATATCTGTGTGGCCAAAAGGAAAAACTACATAACCTGAGTTATGTTGTTTTTCATTTTTTTTTTTTTTTTTTTTTAATTTTTAGAATAGTTGAATTCCATTACATATTGTGTAAATTTTTTTGAGAAATCTTTAGGAGATAGTAGTCTGAAAAACAACATAATTCGCTTGATTTTCCTTTTTTCGAAATATAAAAAATTTATAAATTAACATACCCTAGGAAGCATAAATCTGCATACGAACTATTAAACAATATCTTTTGTCGTAATTTCTCTATTATATCTTTAAATAATTTGATTTTTTACAGCTCTATGTAATATCTTAAATTCTTGACAATAATATAGTAAAATATTAAGTTTAAAACTATGAATAGATTCGCGGTTTTCCAAGAATATTTAAATTAAGGTTCTATAATTATGTAGCAAAAGTCTGCGTACACTATTAGAAAAAGTATTTTTTCGCGGATTTTTTAATTTTGCATGATTGAAATTGTTGGGTTTTAAATTTCTATTGATTACTTAATTATTATTAAAAATTTTGCAATAAAATTCAAGATGTTTTTCGTAATAAATCAGAGAAGAAATTAAATTATCCTTACCTTCATTTTTGTAAGGATGTTGAATGAAAGTTCCAGAAATAATTATATAAAAACATTCATCTGTTTAAAAAGAAATGAGTACTTATCAAAATAATAGAGTCTCTTTTAATTAAGTCACGTTTTGAAAGTATTTACGACAAAGATTAATGAAAAAATAAAAATTCAGGACATGTTATACGTCAAAAATTGGAATAAACCGCTATAAAATTTACTAAATTATGAAGATCTATTTAAATCGAAATGTATTTTTGTTGAGATTGTAAAAAAGATATCATTAAATATTAGGCTTTATGCTATAATACCACCAATATAGAGTTATGCTTTATTAAAGAATAAAACAAAAAATATGCTCACTGCATGAAAGCGAAAAAATCAATAGAATTTCTAGAAAATTCTTTAATATTGTTAAAGATTTAATCTACCATATAGAGCTGTAAAAATTCCAAAAATCTTAAAGGATATATAGAAAACTTGCGTCAATAATGTCTTTCATATGTTCGTACGCAGACTTCCGCTTCCTAGTGTATGTTGTTTTTCCATATTTCCTGCATTAAAATTATGGTTGAATTTAACATACTTATTTCAAATATGTATTTTTTTATGACATAAATTTTATTTTCATAATATTTTGGAAATGGTTGTTGCTAATGATAAAGAAATGTTAATGATCCAAAAGCAGACAAAATTAAAAAAAAATCATGGCATGGCATGGCAAGCTGTATGCAATTGCGACAAAAGAAGCAAGACATTTATTACAGTGGGCTCTATAAATGCCGAAATATACATTAAAGAATGTTTGCGAAAAAGGCTTCTTATTTTCATAAGAGAGCACAATGTGTCCACACATTTTTGGCTCGATTTGTAACCATGTCACTACGGTTTAAAAGCTCTGTAGTGGTGCCAATATGATAACATAGTTTTTGTATCAAGTGAGGTCAATCCTCCAAATTGTCCGGAGCTAAGACCACTGAAGAGATATTGGATTATTGTGAATGAAAAATTGAGAAAAAATCTCCCAAAATATCGAAGATTTTAAAAAGAAAACAACTATCAAATCTTAACAGGGTTAACAAAGGAGTTAACAAGAGAGCCTACGAATTCATAAGTAATAATATCAATTAAATAAAAAATCATAACTCCAAGATCAACCGTTTCCAATTTATTGAATTTTATATATATTAAGATTTTTTCGACATCAATCTTTAGATACTAAAATCAGAAGTTTTATATCAAATAGGTCAAATATACCTATTTGTTATATACCTATTTGGCTTGTTTTAACTCTAAAATTATCTCCATGAAGATATCTTTCAGAAAAATATAAAATGCTTCATTGTGATGGGAACTGATTGTTTGTCGTTAACTTTTGTTTCCAGCTTATGCTGGAAAAATGCTGAAACTAATGTTGAGTATAGAAAAATGAACAGAACTGAATAGAGTAGTTGATGAACTCAACATTTTATTAAATATTAATTATTGACTTTAGTTTGCAATTATTTATTTTTTAATAATAATGAGTTTTCATTAATATGTGAGCAATTTATTTATTTAATTTTATGTTTTATTTTTCAAAGATTTTGTTTCATATAAGTAAATAAATATTTTATAAGATTTGTTTTGTTAGGATTTTAATTAATAGAGAATTGAATTTTAATGACAACTTACCAGGAAGGAATATTTATTTTGAGATTTCTGAAAATAGAAAAAATATGGATTTAAATTAATTGAACATGATTTAGAATGAAGCATTTTATATTTTTCTTTGATCTTAAGGAAAATTTTATTTTAGAGAAAAAAGAGTCTATAAATTTTTTTGGCCAAAAATTATAATATTTAGCATTCTCAGATTCAAAATAGTTTATTTTTGAATTCAAAAGGGATGTCGACATTTTTCATTCGAAAGATAATTTTGTTCTTTAGCTTGTTATTATTTTTTTTTTAATTAAGACAAACATATTGAGATACATATTGAAAATACTGTACCCATTTGCAAATTTGAGTTAGCTGAAATTTTAAATGCATTTAACTTGAAAACTGTAAAACATACATTCCCTATCGAAAGCTTTAAGAAGTAAAAGTATTTGAAATCGTATAAGAAACAAGCATTTGTGGTAAAATATTTTCTACTCTATATTGAGTTTCTATAGCTCCGCTTCCGGATCTCCCTTTCAAAACTCAATATTTTTCACTTCTCTGCTACAATTATGTGCAAATTTTATGTCAATCTAACCAGTCGATAAGAAGTCACAGATTTATTTAGTTTCTGTCCCATTGTACATCGGATGGTCCAAAAAAAAAAAAAAAAAATAAAATAAATAAAAAAAATAATAAAAGCTAGAAGGCGTTAGAAAAAAGACACTTAAGTATCCTTTAAAAAAATTCCAAAAAGGCCAGATCAAAATTAAAGCTTTTTTAATAAAAACTATTTTTTTTTTTTCTAGTTTTCATTACATTTTTATATTTTTTAAAATGTTCTACACTAAAAAATTTAACTAAGTAATCTGAACTTAAATCAATTCGAAGCGGTGTCAAAAGTACGGTAAACATTGGATTTTCTTGAACAATGGATGAAATACATGATTCTAGAATGGATAAAATTCTTAATTTTAGCTTTATTTAAGCCTAACCTGGATCGAGTTAATTTTTTTTTGATATCTCTATATATATAAAAGAGTAACGTGACTGACTGACTGATTCATCATCCCACAGCCCAAACGGCTGAAGCTAGAGAGACGAAGTTTGGAACGTAGGTAGGTCTCCCACCATATAGATCCACTAAGACGGGATTTTTGGAAATTCGAATGTTTAGGGGGTAAAAAAGGGTAAAAACGGGTAAAATCGGTAACTCTATAACTCCTAAACTAATAAAAATACGCAAAAAGTTGAATAATTGTCGTTATTAATTTAAAAAATAATCGGACAGGTGTCTGGTACTTTTTTGAAAATCGGTCGTTTTAGGGAGAAAACGGGTAAAAACTATATTTTAGTACTTTTTTGGCACCATATGTATCTTTGAAACCAATCAACATACAGATAAAATTTATATCGTATTCATAACTTATCAAAAAATGAGAAATACAAATTTGGTACTTTTTAGAAATTCAAAAGTTTTAGGGGTAAAAATTGTACCTATTTTTGGTACTTTTTTCATAAAACCTTCTTTTATATTTATTGAAATATTCATATGAGTATTTTAATATGGGATACCACTACAATTTAGAAAGTAATTGGAATAAAATTTTTGATACTTCGATGGGTGAAAAAAAAGTACCAAAAAAAGGGGTAAAGGCGGGAAATTACATTTTATTCAAACTTAATAATGAATTTTCAATTACATTAAACATAGAAACATGAAATTAAGAAAATGTAGATAGGAATTCACAAGAGTGGAATTTGTGGTACTTAAAGATACATGGTCCTGTGGGTAAAAATTCAAGAAGATGGACATTGTGGTACTTTTTTCTTCTATTGGTAATTTTTTGCATTTTCTGTAATATTTAACCTAGAAACATGAAATTAAATACGCATGGTCCGATGTTGGAAATAATTCACAAGGGGGGACTTTGTGGTACTTTTTCGTTCTTCCATTATGTAATTATGAACCTAGAAACATGAAATTAGGGATATGTGGTCCTTAGTTAATGAGAATGCATAAGAGGGGACGTTGTGGTACTTTTTTATTATTTTAATATTACTTTTTGAATTTTCTATAATATTTAACCCAGAAACATAAAATTAAAGATATGTGGTCTTAAATGAATAAGAATTCATAAGAGAGGTTTTTGTGGTACTTTTTCGTTCTTCTAAAGGTACTTTTTGAATTTTCTATAATTATGAACCTAGAAACATGAAATTAAGGATATGTGGTCCTAAATGGATGAGAATTCATTAGAGGGGACTTTGTGGTACTTTTTTGTTCTTCCAATGGTACTTTTTAATTTTCGGTAATATTTAACCTAGAAACATGAAATAAGGATGTGTGGTCCCAAATGAATGGAAATCCATAAGAAGGGACTTTGTGGTACTTTTTTCGTTCTTCTAATAGTACTTCTTGAATGTTCTGCAATTTTCATCCTTAGAAACATAAAATTGAAGATGTAAGGTCCTAAGTGTATCAGAAACCTTAAAATGGATTTTGTGGTTCTTTTTCTTTATTCTATTATACCTTTTCGTAATTCTGATATTTATTTTTCATTATTCTAAGATTATAAACCTGAAATTAAAGAGATATTGTTATTTATGGATGACATAACACCATTATTAAAAATGTTCCCAAGGGAGTTAAGAATCTTAGTTTAAATTTATTATATAGTATGGTTTTTATATAATTTTCTATATTTGGTGGGATAAAAAGGTTTATATTTATTACGGGCTGTTAAGCTAGATAAAGTGATCACGAGAGATTCATACCGAACATAAACAATTTCTTTGAGGAAAGCGTTCAACAAAATTTTTTTAAAATATGCGTCTGGATAAGAGTCCATAATTTCCTTTTCGACAATGTTGTGTTAACAGTTAAAAACAATTTGGAATATAGTAGATTAAAATGTTTACCCCATCCGTTAAGTAGTCCAAACATTATTCAACGTTTATGGCATAAAACTCTTTATCTAATATATAACTTAAAATTAATCCATTTAATGGCTCAATATAATATTTAGAATAAAATTCACTATTTACTGAATTAAGATAGTAATTAAGATTTCATTAAAATACTAATTTAAATCATATAATCTAAAAATTACATTATTTTCCTCTTCTTTATTATTATTTCCTTCATTTATACTTATTGATTGCAAATACTCTACGAGATTAAAAACAACAGGAAGTAAAAATAAACAAAAGAAATACTACAATTGCACACATACACTCTAACAATTAAAACAATCCGGATACACTCTCTAACTTGTCACTGTTCCAATTTTTAATTTTCTACAACATTTCACTTTTTTTTTTTTTTTTTTTTTTTTGTTTTTTTTGTTTTGTTTCCTATTATTATTTATTTACTTTGTTTATATTTTCTTTTTTCTTACTGTACATCCTCCATTTGCAATTATTTTTTTCTATAAAATATTTGTTTTGTTATTGTTTTGTTTAACCAAGAATGAAAAAAAGGATATGGACGGACATACATACGACTATGTTTACTGCAGCTGTTGTTCTGGTTATTTCCACATTAATATTTGTATAATAATGAATGATTTGATGAATGACTGAACAAATGAATGCATGAATGGGAAGTTGTTGTGATGGGAATTGATTGTTTGTCGTTAACTTTTGTTTCCAGCTTATGCTGGAAAATTGTTGAAACTAATATTAGAAAAATATAGAAAAATGAACAGAACTGAATAGAGTAGTTGATGAAGTCAACATTTTATTAAATGTTATTTATTGACTTTAGTTTACATTTATTTACTTTTTAATAATAATGAGTTTTTATTAATATGTGAGCAATTTATTTATTTAATTTTCTGTTGTATTTTTCAAAGATTTTGTTTCATATAAGTAAATAAATATTTTATAAGATTTGTTTTGTTAGGATTCTAATGAATAGAGAATTGAATTTTAATGACAACTTACCAGGAAGGAATATTTATTTTGAGATTTCTGAAAATAGAAAAAATATGGATTTAAATTAATTGAACATGATTTACATTGAAAAAAGTAATTTCAATGAAAGAAGTACATTAAACAAAATTCATTAATTTTTTCCAAGAATTTATTAACTTAAAGTACAAATTCACTGCTTCAATGAAAATATTCATTAAAATTCAATGAAAAAATAAACGCTATTATAAACATTACATTGAAATTATTCATTAAATTTATTTTTTAATACAATAAGTAAATCACTTATTTGATTTAATTTATTAGTTCATTGAATTAATTTATTCAATGTACCAATACATTGATTTTATTAAGAAGAAGCATTACACAATGAAGAAAAGCATTAAGCCAATGAAATATTTCATTAAATTATATTAAAATAAATACTTTCTAACGGGAAATAAAGTAAAACGAAAACAAATACATTTCAGTTTTCTTTTATCTCTTAACAAGAAATGACGCATTTTAAACAAAACACAAAAAATAAAAAAAAACAGTGTTGTGTTAAAAACGAAAATAATTAAAAACTAAACAAGTTATAAATCGAATTATTAAAATACATAAATATAATTTATTCGCAAAGGAGAAGTCGAGCAGAATAATTGAATACACCAAATTAAATACCCAAAAGAAGTAATTTGGAGACTTGCCTTCCTAACACGTAAGTTCAATAATGTTTATGATTTTTCAGAACAGAACAGTTTTTAAATATTACATTTCATTTATATATATGTAGATAGAACCACTAAAATGCAGAAGAATGTGTTATTAGCCAGGGTTTCTAAAAATATTGTTATTTCAAAACCAGAGGATTTTATTCGTAAGTATAAATATATGAAATATTTAAATTGAATTCTTAATAACAATTCATTACAGACTGATTAAGATTTGGATGCTACATATGGTGATCGTCAAAATAATGGAATTTCTATAGACAAAAAAAGATTTAAAGGTAACTAGTTCATATATTTTAAGCAATTGAACGAATTTTAAAAATTTTATTTATAAACTTTTTTTGTTCAGGATAATGCAGTTGTTATATTAATGTGGCGTCTAAATAGATATTCCATACCATCATTGAGAAATATAGAGGACAACAGGAATTACTATATTATTATAAATGACAAAACAAGCACGATCACATCTGTAAAATGCATTTTGTTTACTAAATTTTTTTAGTGAAATATAATATTTTTATATTAATATTTAGTTTTTGCTTATATTAACTCAATATCATATAATTTAATCATTTAATTTAAAGTAAAATAAAAACCAAAAATACAGAACAAGCCTATTTTTATAATACATTTTTAATGTATAGTTTCATTGGGACAAAATATGAATTCATTGAAATCAATGTACTGTTCACTGGAATTATTTATTTTATTTAATGAACGTAAGAAGAAATTTAATTAATGAACTTGTACATTGAATTATAACATTAATGTATGGCAATACATTGTTTCAATGAACCTGTACATAGGGTCAAAATTAGTGCACAAATTCATTGTAATAATGAAATTTTTCATTGTATTTATGTACCTTTTTGGTTCAGTGTAGAATGAAGCATTTTTTATTTATCTTTTTAACAAAGAATTTATAAGACATAAAGTTTAAAATTTAAAAAAAATATTATAAAGAAAAGACACACTTATTTCCGTTACTTAATGTGTAACAAGTAAAATGAGATAACAGCTATTTATAATTGTACAATTGTTAATATATTGTTTGAGGTTAGTACACAGAAAAAAAAAATATTTCAAATTATTTCTTTAATAAAATTATAAACTAACTTTATATTAGAATTTAATTATACTATCTATTAATCTAATTAATTTTCTAATTGGGTTACAATTTTTTATATAAATTGACCGCTATTAATAAAATATAAATAAAAATTAAAAAAACCGAAAATAGGTCACGTCCGAGAATAACTTTTTTTTACAATACAAAGGGATGTTGTCAGTGTTGGCATAGCGTCCTATCAAGTTTGGAGCTATAATATTGAAAGTTTTCTTTTCTAAGCACAAATGTAGGAAATAATTTAAATTTTTAGCTCGTTACATATTATCCTTCATTTCACTTTCTGAAGTTCCTAAATAACCTAGAAATTAAAAAAATCTTATTTCTGAAACCGGTTCTCTTCCAAATCTTATAAAATGGCATGACAATATAGTCATGGACATGCTTATTAACTAGCTTTGGCAAAAAAATTATAAAATTTTAACTTTATATGAATTAAAGTGCAATAAAAATAAGATTTTCAATAATAAATGGTGCAAATAAAAGTTAATTGTAGTGCAACATACAGAAATTATATGGGGGTACAGGGTACCATGGGTATTAACTCATGTATGTATCAACTTCAAAACCATTTTTTGTATAGTAAACCAAGTTAATAATATTTAGGTTTTTCAGTTTCTATATTGTATATACAAATTTATCACGATGCACGTTGGGGTAAAAGGGGTCTAAAATGGCGCTTAATTTAGGGAAAGGTGATATCAATATTTAAATAATCACGTTTTATTTCTTTATTGATTATTAGCTAAAAAATTCAATTTTAGAATTTTTTTTAGATTTTTTTTTTTTTTTAACAGAACGGTAATGTCTGTCCTTCCGTCTATATATTAAAGTTAAATGGGTTGAAAATTAATTCAGAGAAATTAATTCAGAGAAGGGTGGTATCAACACTTTCATGATCACATTTAATTTTTCTATTCTATTAGTAAGTAAAAAAAATTTATCTTTTAAATTACAACATGTTTTTTGGCTGAATGGTATTGTCCGTCCTTCCGTCTATACATTTGGGTTATATGGGACGAAAATGACGCTTCATTCATGAAAAGATAATATCCAAATTTTGATGATCACTTTCTATTTTTTCTATTTATTAGTTTGTAAACAAATGCATTTTTAGAATTCTAAAATATTTTTTGGAAGCATGCCAATGTCCGTCCGTCTATACATTTGGGTTAAATGTGTCGAAAATGCCACTTAATTCGGGGAAAGGTGATATCAAAAGATTAATACTCGATTAAAATGAAAACCAAATTTCATATTAATAGAAAAGTGGAAAAAAAAATATCTTTCGAATTTGAAGACTTTTTTTAAGAATTCTAATGTCCGTCCATCAGTCCGTCTGTTTGTTAATTTTTGCAAACTTTCCAGTTCAAAATCGTTTAACTTTTGACTCAATAAAGATAATGACTAAAACTTTTCTTTGTTCGTTAGATAATTTTGCTTTTTAACCAACTACGTAAAATATAATAAAATCGGTTGAAAATATTTAACCATATATGGAAAAATCTTAACCAAGATCTTGTGAAATTAAGATTTTTTAAATTTCAAATGTGTATAACTCAAAGAAATATATAAGATAAGTATATGCAAGCATGTTTTCTAAAAGAATTTATCAAGGACTTTAAGGTGATATAAAAATCTTGGAAATCGGGTAAGGAACAAAAATTCGGTAGTGGTTAAACCCTTTCTATGACACTAGTTGTCTATTTTGAACCCCTATAGTTCCGCTCCTGTTGCGAATATTGGACCCCGCTACTAAATTCAAAAATCTGCTGTTCTCTGCTACGGCTGTATAAAATTTTATGCAAATCCAACCAGCCGATTAGAAGTTACAGATTTATTTGTTTTCTTAAAGGAAAACAAGAGTTTCCACCCATAATAATAATAAGAATAATATAGTAGTAAATAATTTTGAAACTTAAGGAGAGTTTTAAGGAGAAAACTAAGTATTAGAGTTGTGTTTGTTTTCAAATAATTTTTTTTACTTAAACTTATATTTCTCACAATCGATTAAGATTTTTGGCAGCAGAGCTTCATATCCATTTATCTATAATCTTCTCTATTCTGACCCTGAATTCTATGTTTTTTTTAAATTGAATTCCACACGCAGAGAAAAAACATGGTTAAGACATTGTCACTACAATAATATTATGTTCTCATTGTTAATATTCGTTCATTTAAATAACATTATGTTTGATTTATGATAGCATTGTTTTTGTATAAGTTTCATAATTTAATGTTAACATTCTATAAAAATTTTAATATATTTGACTACAACAATTGTATGTTTTTAAATATTTTCACCAGAAACTAAATTCGCAATTTTTTTCCTTGATCTTAAACCACATTCTGTTCTTAAACCATGTTAATAATATTACTCAATACTAATTAATATTAACAGTACTTAATAAATATGAAATAAATACTAAAATAAAGAAAATAATGCTAGATAGATTATTTTATGATTACATTGTTCTTATTTATTATTGTCATTATTACTATTATTATTATTATTATTGTTATTATTATTTATGACCATAATAATTTTTAAAAGCATTCATATATTCCAATCATATTATGTTATTATGCTCTTTAATTATGGTTACCAAAATCATAATTTTTCTTTACGTGCACTTATTCCCTTGGCGAAATAGTGGCCATAGCACGTTGATTTGCTAAAAATGTAAAAAAAAGATAAATATTTATGGCACATCCTATGCCATTTAAATTTCAATATTTCCACAATATTGCTCCAGTTAAAGTTTATATAAAACAACAAGCAAATAGTGCGAAAATGTGCTGTATTTAGATTTGGATCTAATATCATCAGCACTTCTAGATAGACAGACTTTACACACACATTTAAATAAATGTTGGAGTAATAAAAAATACAATCACTATAAACGACAAAAACAATTATATATGTATATGAATATCTCTTTTCTCGTAGTTTGCATAAGGCTTGGAAATTTTCCATCATAAGTGTGTTAGTTTTTGAATATATATATGTGTATGTAAAACTTAAAAATTTTCATTCTATTGCTTTATTCGCGTTTATACAATACAAATATTACATACAACAATTCAGTTATTTCTCGAAAGAGATGAGCTTGCATAAATCGTATGTAGATGAAATGAAAAAATGGACAATGCTATTGAGAATGATGATGATGATGATGACAATGGCGATAGTTGAATTGTTTTCGGAACAATTTACGCCAATATGTATTAAATTTTTGAAAACTATACACTGAGTTTTGCTATATGAATTTTTTCTTTTTGTGTGTTTATTTTTCATGCAACAATTGAAAAATTTCAATATAGAAAATGGGATGGTGAGAAAAAAAAATATAATTTTTGTTCTATTTGTTCTTTTTACTGGGTCACTGAAAATTGTAGTTTTGTAGAGTAAAATTCTGAGTTATTTGTAATTGTAAAGTGCGATTTTCTTAAAGGGTATTAGAAAATTTCTAGTATTGGAATTTTTAATCAATTTAATTTTATTAAATTTTACTTTGACTGACTATATATCGAAGTATTTATATAAAGAACACAAAAAAAAAAAATAATTGTTAAAATAACTTGTTACATATAACTCTCTCTAGGCCCAAAAACATTTTCAATATTTCTTTATTTTTGCATTAAAATTTTCTGAAATTTATTCTATTTAAAATAAAAATATAAGGGACATTATCAAAAATTTTTGATTTTAGCCCTTCAAAAAAATAAATATTTTTTTCCATTGACACATTAAAATCTTTTTGCATACATATAAATTGACTGGAATGCAAGTAGAATCAGTTCGCGTTAATAATTTCCTGTAAGGGGCGCGAAAGTTATGGCGGTTTTAAGTTGAACATATAAAAATTTTTACAAAGTAGTAGCTTATATATAATTCAGGTCAAATTACACGTAATATCAAAACCTAATGAGTTATTCCAATAAAATTTATAATATTTTCAATGTTTGTTGGGATTAGTGCAGCATATTTTAGGATTTCCTAGTAAAATTTAAAAAAATTTTCTTTACAATAAAAACCGCGATTTTTAAAAATTTTACGAAAACAGGGGATCGAATCTAAGTAATTTCTCCATACATTGAACGAAAATATATTTTGTTAGAGTCTATTACAAAGAAATGCTTTTTAATTTTTTGGTCCATAAAATGTTTATTTTTCGAAATTTTTTGATGTGCCTCCGCATTTTTATTAAGCATAAGAAACACAAACAGTGACTTTTCGAACTTCCCTCGTAGTTATATGAAATGCAACACTGTTCCCATCAAGTACCACCTGTTAATAGACTACTGTCAAATTTTGAGCAAGCGTTTAACAGCTGTTCAAAACATACAACCTCGTGAATTTTTCTAAAAATGGAAAAAAGTGAATTTCGAGTGCTCATTAAACATTATTTTTTGCGAAAAAAAAAAAAAAAAAAAAAAGTCAATCAAACCAAAAAAAGGCTCGATAAATACTATGGTGACTCTGTACCATCGATTTCAATGGTAAAAAGTGGTTTACCGACACAAGTACAAATGACGCTGAACGTTCTGGATGGCCAATTGAGGTCATTACACTCGAAAATGTCGAAAAAAATCCACGATATGGTGTTGGCCGACCAAAGAGTAAAAGTGCGTGAAATTGTTGATGCCATAGGCATTTCATATGGCAGTGTGGTTTCGATTTTAAATTATCAGATGGGTTTAAGAAAGTTGTCTGCTCTCAATTGAACATAAACGTAAATGTGTGACAACTTTAAAGGATTGTTTGGAGTTGTTTAACCGCAATCTGTGGATGAAACACGGATCCATTAGTGTACTAAACAATGGGTTTCTCCGGGTAACCTGCTCCGAAGAAGGCCAAGGTAAGTTTGTCGGCCAATAAGGTGATAGCAACAGTTTTTTGGGAAGCACGTGGGATAATCCACATCGATTACTTTCA
Organism: Protophormia terraenovae; assembly: GCA_951394005.1. Taxonomy (NCBI): domain Eukaryota; kingdom Metazoa; phylum Arthropoda; class Insecta; order Diptera; family Calliphoridae; genus Protophormia; species Protophormia terraenovae. The sequence goes on from OX596074.1 coordinate 119,308,171, forward strand.
AAAGGGAAAAACAATAAATGGCGAATATTACGCCAACTTATTTGACCGATTCAATGAGGATTTAAAAAGAAAACGACCCCATATGGCCAAGAAAAAAGTTAATTTTCATCAAGATAATGCATAGGTGCACACGTGTGCAGTCTCAATGGCAAAACTCTATGAATTGGACTACGAATTGGTACCTCATCCGCCATATTCTCCGGATGTAGCCCCTAGTGACTACTTCCTATTTCCAAACCAAAAGAAATGGCTCGGTGGAAAGAGATTCAGCTCCAACGATGAAATTATTGACCAAACAAATGCTTATTTTAAGGACCTCGAAAAATCCTATTTTTGGAAGGGATACAAAAACTGGAGAAGCGTTGGACTAAGTGTATTGAGTTAAATGGAGATTATGTTGAAAAATAAATTTTTGTTTTGCAAAAGATACTGTGTTTCATTCAAAAAAACACTGACTTATTGATCCGCCCTCGTATATATCCAATATTTGTTAATTTGTAATTTTCTATATAAAAATAGAGAAAAAAAAGTGCAATTTTTGAATAATTTTCAAAAAGTCCATGAAATTCTTGTATTAAATTTATTTTTAATGCTCCTCCGATTTTGTTATGTAAAATAACAAAAACTAAGTTCACGCAGTAATCCAGCAATTCCATATGAAAATGTAAATGTGCCCCGCAAAAAACTGACTTTTTTAAAAATTTTCGCTCATGTTTTCCAAACTTTGAGACTATCTACTACGTTGATTATTTCGGGTACATCAACGGGATATAGCGCATTTACATGCGCAATTACAACAAATATCAATCCCTATCAAAAATTTTGTATTCGGTTGAGTGTTGCACAAACCCCGCCCAAAAAACTGAAAAATTTTAAACAAGCGCGAATGTTATATTCGGCCCGGCCGAATCTATATACCCACCATCAACTTTTTCAAATTTCACGTTATATGGGAGGGGGCGGGAAAGTGGGCGGACCACGTCCATTTTTTTTCCGAGTTTACATTGGTCCTTGAACTATTTAAAAACAATTTCGTTGATTTTCACCTTATATGGGAGGTGGGCGGACCACTCCCATTTTTGGTTTCCGAACTATACGTACAAAATTTCATTGTCATAAATGCTTTTGTGAAGAGATATCAGCAGAAAATTATAAAACGGACATCCTGTGTTTCTAGTTTTTAGCCCATAACTTTTTTGTTTATTAACCAATTTTGCCCATTTTCAATCCCAAACAAACCTTATATAAGTCAAATATTTGTGCTAAATTCCGTCCCCCTACGTTTTTCCGTTCGAGCCCTATCCCGCTTTCAACAGACGGACAGACATAGCTAGATCGACTCAGTATCGAACCAGGATCCAGAAAATATATACTTTGTGGGGTCTTAGATGATTCCTTCGACATGTTACACACGGAATGACAAAATCAATATACCCCCCATCTTTTTGATGGAGGGTATAAAAACCAAAAAATTTGGTCATCAAAACTTTACTACCCTGTATTTAACTGTCTGCACAACAACAAAGATGGTGCAGAATTTATTAGCAAAGTCCGGTTAGTTTATTTATGATAGAATGTGATTAAAAAGTATAAACGCGCGAACAAAAATTGTAGAAGAATGGGAAAAACTTAAGTTATTTTAAGCCATTTTTCTATGTTCTTCAACTTTGAACAACAATCATGATTAAAAAAAAACCTATGGTGCTAAAATTTTGCAGTCAATTAGTATAAGATCTTGTAAGTTCAGATCTGTAACCAATTTGTTTAAATTATCATTACGATAAAACTTATTGAGGATTTAAGTCAGTTTCAGCCATGTTAAAAATTTTTGGTAACGGCCCGTATATATTATCAAATTTTCTTTTAGCATTTTTAAACCTATTCAACTATTATTTTTTTACTTGCTATATCTCAAATTATACATGTATTCAAATAATTTTCATTTGAAAAGTATCATTATACAACATATTTTTCTTTTTTTTTTTTCTCAGTTTTACATTTATTCATTAAAATAGTAACTATTTGCATAATAATTGAAATGTAGATTTCCATACGGACATTTATACATATATAAATATCTATATGAATTTATTAGCAAAAAGTTTAAAATATGTATGTATATATGTATGTGTATATATAATATTTGATATACTACCAAATCGAACAAATAAGTTTATGTAAAATTTTAATATTAGTTTTCATATTCAATACAAATAAAATATTTTTAGAGTTGGAAGCAAACAAATGTAAAAGCTTCTTGCTCTTCAATTCCATAATAAGTAAAAATATTTTTTTTTTTTAATATTGTTGTTGTAAGAAAAAAATTGAATAAATAAAAAAGAGAATTTTTATCATTTAGTAAAAAGATATGTAACTTTAAATTGATTTTTAATTAAATTTTTTTTTTCATTCATTAGAAAAGATATTCATATCAATTATAGCATAAATTAAAACAGTATATGTAAAAAATATAAAATGTTATTGATATTAATTTTGAAATCGTCTTAAGTTCATATATTCAAGAGTAAAATATTTGCTAATTTTTTTCTGTTTCATATAATTCTAAATTAATTAAATTTATTTGAGTTTTATAAGACATGATATCTATTACAAGCTAATGTATGTTAAACTGATTCAAAATATATGTTAGAATAATTTTGAGGTATTTTTTTGTTAGCATCTTTTTATGTTCTACTACCTTCTTCCGCTGCACTTCGCTACCCCATTGAATGCGATATCTAATATATACTTTATATAAGGGCTACTACTCTCCCTAGACCTATCTACCCTATTCGAAATTTAATATGAAAAATTACTTCTAAATCTTTTGAAGACTTTCACTTTAATACTCTTTTGATATGCGAAAATTAATATTTTCTTTGCATGGGTGTTCTCTCTCCCACTGGACCTATGGGTCCTTCTCTTTATCAATGCGATATGATAAGCTAGGCTATTACCGTAATAGTTCCTTAGATATACCATAATAAGTATTTGCTTTGTATATGGAGTACCACTCCCCCTACTCCGATACAGACAGAAGAATCCAGACAAAATAATACGAATTTTAACACAAAATTTCTATGTCTCTACAACCAAATCATAACTGATTTATAGTATGTGTTCCATGAATCGTATTATTTTATGTAGCAGTAATAATCCAAATCAATATACATTAGCATTATCTAATTATTTTTCCTGGACTTGATAGGGTTTGACATATAATGCAGCTGGATGAAGCCTTTGTATCAGTCAGAGCCTGATTTGTTTAACCCCTTTTGACCTTCAAAAATTATACTCAACTAAAATTCAAATTTGACTAAAATATAGTACCTGAAAAAACATTTAATAACACAACAGGTATAAACGCTACAGAGACACATGATATCATTTCTTAAGGACTATTATCCTAACAACATACATTGTGGTAAAAGGGGTCGAAAGTGACGCTTAATTCAGAGAAAGGTGATATCAATATTTTAATGATCACGTTTTATTTTTTATGGATTATTAGTTAAACAATTAATTTCTAGAATTTTAAGATTTCTTTAACATTAGAGTTAAATGGGTCGAAAATTATGAATTATTTAAAGAAGGGTGGTATCAATACTTTAATGATCATGTTTAACTATTTTATTTATTAATAAGTAAAAAGATTTATTTTTAGAATTATAAAATGTTTTTTTGCTGAATGGTAATGTCTGTCCTTCCGTCTATACATATGGGTTAAATGGGACGAAAATTCAATTTTCAATTAAATTTTTTCTATTTATTAGTTCGTAAACAAATGCATTTTTAGAATTCTAAAATATTTTTTGGTAGCATGGCAATGTCCGTCCGTCTGTCTATACATTTGGGTTAAATGTGTCGAAAATTCCACTTAATTCAGGGAAAGGTTATATCAATATTTTTAAAACTTTCATTTGGTTTTCATATTAATCAAGAAGTAGAAAAAAAAATATTTTTCGAATTTTAAGATTTTTTTGAAAGAATTCTAATGTCCATCGTTCTCTCCGTCTGTTTGTTAATTTTTGCAAACTTTCCAATTAAAAATCGTTTAACTTTTGACTGAATAAAGATAATGACTAAAATTTTTCCGTGTTCGATAAATAATTTTGCTTTTTAACCAACTACGTAAAATATAATAAAATCGGTTAAAAATATTAACCATATATGGAAAAATCTTAACCAAGATCTTGTGAAAGTTATCTAAAGGATTTACCAAGGACTTTAAGGTGATATAAAAATCTTGGAAATCGAGTAAGGAACAAAAATTCACTAGTGGTTAAACCTTTCAATGACACTAGTACCCCATTTTGAACCCCTATAGTTCCGCTCCTGATAAAAATATTGAATCCTGTTTCGAAATTCGAAATGCTACTGTCCTCTGCTATGCTTATGTGAAATTTCATGCAAATACAGATTTATTTCGATTCTTCCCCACTGTTTAATGTTTGATAGAGCAAAGAAAATGTCTGGCACTTAAGCTGTTTTTTGTATGAAATCTCCCTGGAGTTTTTTTGAAAAAAAAAAGAAATATTTTCTCAAATCGGGCTATATATGAGCACGATTTTTTTTATTCTTTTTTCATAGTATTAAAGTGGACAATATGTACTATATTTCAGAAAATTTTCAGAACAATCATCCTGCAACATTTTAAGTTGCATTCCATGAAATTTGAAAATTAGTGTATTTTAGGATAATTTCCAAAAAAAAAAAAAAAAAAAAAGAATATCAAAAATATTAGGGCAAAATATAATTTGCAAATACTTGAAGAAAAGTACACTTTAATATCTGAAGTTGATGGTTTCATTTTAAATTTTTACCTTAAAAGACTTTTTATTTAAAATAAATACACTGAAATCTGATGAAAATTAAATTTTTTACTATTTTTCAAAAATGTAAAAAAAATATTAACTTTGACAGCTCCTTATAAAAATATTGATACATAATTTTGTGTATTTTTATTCGGTACCCAACATTATTACAAAACTTCAAATTTTAAAATTCAATTAAAAGCCACTTTTGACGCATTTTACCCCAACGTACAACATAACAAAAGTCAATTTTACAAAAATCAATTTTTTTTATAAAATAACATAAAAAATTTGTGTTTAACAGCATGCCACGCCCAAAATTAGCAATATTTTAATATAAATTTTTGGCCACCTTAGTTTCAATATGTTTACTATTGAATGATATTTTGACTTTTGGCCCATGAAATTAATTTCTGAGCCACCGTGCAAAGTTTAAATTTTTTATCTCAATACTCGCATGTAGATTTATTCCCCAGTTCAATTTTCCATTAGCAATTGCAATATCAACAGCTGAGACCAAAGAAAAAATAATATTTGCTACCAAAATATTGTAGTATATATGAGTACAAATCTTTTTTTCCTTTCTACATCTTATTGCTCCTTTTTATTTGCATACATTTGCAAACAAAGTTTATTTTCATCCCTTTTTTTCCATAGAGAAAAACTGTTCAATTTCATATATTTTTTTCCTATTTTCAAGTAAACTTTTAAAATGGTAGGTAAAGTAGACAGTTGTAGAAGCAAAAGAAAATATCTGTATAAATGGAAAACATATAAACTACTTTAAAACAGCATTGAAGTTTACTACAAGAAGATTAATGTTTTACTGCCAGCACACCTTTTTGACACTTTCATATGATTTATGGGTATTTGGTTTGTTATAAAAAATTTAAACACTTATTTTTCATTATAATAAAAATATGTGTATAACTTTTGTACAGAGTTTACATTCCTGAAGTGTCAGAATACTTATTGATAGAGTGTTTATTTTACTGCATAAATATGAAGGAAAAAAATATTTGAAGTAAATAAAATGTTTAAAAATAGGTACTGCAAAGGAATATGGTAGTGAACAAATTTTCAATTTTAAAATTCATAACTAAAATTATAATATACCCAGCAAAAACTTTGATTGCCAGGTAATGAGTTAAGAAGCTAATATAATGTCTTTCCACTACTTACACATTATTTTAACACGGTGATGACATTAGAGACAACTACTTACCTCATGTCATTACTTAGATAATTATATTATAATTGCTTTTAAGTTGTCCAATAACACGATTTTAAAGTATTCCTGAACTTATTATTAGTTAAAACAAGAGGAACTAGTTTCTAAAGTCACTAATAGGATGAAATTTTAGAATATTTTTTTTTTTCTTTTTTAATACTAAACGTTTAAAGATTTTATAAATTTTAATTTCAAAAACCTAACAATAAAGAAAAATTTAATATTTTAAAAACTATTATCATATTCAAAACGAGAAAAAAGGTATAGTCGGTCAAGACCGACCATATAATACCCTACACCATTATGTATGACCTTAAAAATTCGGGAAGGAGACCTATATTAGATCAATACTTTTACTAAATGTAAAATAAAATATACAAATACAGAATAATACGTTGATACTAACATCTACTTGATTTTATGTACTTTAGGGCGATTCTCGGAAGTGGGTTTATATGGGAACTGTGGTAAATTATGAACCGATTCTAATAAAATTTGGAAATGTTGTTTCTACTTATATAAAACTTATTTGTATCGAATATTAACTTGATACTAACATTAGTATGGGATTTATGCACGTTAAAGCGATTTTCGGAACAGGGGTTTATATGGGAGCTATGGTTAATCGTGGACCGATCTTCATAAAATTTGGTACAAAGTTTGATACTTATATAAAACTTCTTTGTACCGAGTTTCAATAAAATATTCCTATTTTTAAGGCATATTTTAGTGTTAAAACTTAATTCCGGGGGACATTTATATGGGGGGTAGGTGAAATAATGGACCATAAAAGTCCTACCTGCCAAATTTCATTCAATTATCTTCAAAATTGCGACCTGTACTTTGTGCATAAGGTTTACATGGAAAGCCAGCCAACAAACCAGCCAGACGGACGAACGGACGGACATCGTTAGATCGATTTAAAAAGTGATTCTGAGTCGATTGGTATACTTTAACGTGGGTGTTGGATATCGTTTTCTATGCGTTACAAACATCAGCACAAACGCATAATACCCCAACCACCTATGGTGGTGTAGGGTATAATGAATTCAGAAGCTAATTAATAAAATATTTTATTTGGTAAACTGAATAAAAAATTAATAATCAGTAGTTTTTCAAAAACTCTGATCATAAGTAAGTAATTACATACCGGGTTATAAATAAGAGGTCTCTAAACTACTTCTATGTAATGTAGACGGTATGTTGTTGTCATTAAAAAGTAACTATATCCGTAACTACATGCCATTACCAAGTTTTTGCTGGGTAAGTAATAATTACGGAAATTTTTCAAATATTACCTACTTAAAAAATATACTTTTTATTTTTAAAGTAGGTAATATTTGAAAAATTTGAAAAAAATCTTGGATTAAAGTTTTTTTTCGTTTTTGCTCTTTTTAAAGTCTGAGAGTTTAAGATACAATTGTTAATAATTCTTTGATGTTCATAGCAAAAAAAATCTTTAATTTCTTTCTTAAACCAACTTATCAACATTTAATACGTAATTTCATCTTAAACAGATAACAGCTGAAAATATTTTCTATTAACTTTAGCTTTAGTTTAACAAATAAATATCAAATAAATATTTATTGTATAAACTTACTACAATTTGTAATATATTTGATTGCAACAAATAAATATAAAAGTTACATCTTTAAGTAAAGTCATCCATTCAGTATATAAATATTTGGTTTAAGTAAAATATTGAAAAATATATATTTATAAATAAATACTCTGTTCAAAAAAATATATGTTAGGTTTTCTTATGCATTTGCAAGTATTTATCTAACTGCAAATAAATTGATATAGAAAAATGTTGCAACTTATTTGAGCATATACATAAAATATATTTGCTAAAATATAACAAAATATAATGTTGCAGATTTATACAATATGGCAAACATTTTTGTGCATGAGATCATGAACTCTAAACTAAATAACCTCAATGTAAATTTAACTTGCTTTTCTAGTACATTTATATAAAAATGCAAACAAAAAATACATGTAGAAAATAATTTTTTGGGAAAATAAAAATTAAGAGCAAAAAATGTTTTATTTCTTGTGTAATAAATTCACTTGAAAATTGTATACAAATACTGCATATAAAGTGAATGGAGTAATATGAAAAAATAAAGTAAAACTTAAAACGCAGACGCATACATTAATTTGGAATTTGCTAAAAAATCATTTTAATAGATTGCTTTGAATTTTGAGTTTATATTTAGAAGTTTTGATGTGAATTATCAGAGGTTTTTACTAATAAAAACTTTCACAAAAAACAAAAAAAAAAAAAAATATGTTGTAAATTTTTAAGTATAAAAGGTTATGATACTTTAATCCAATACAAACTGATCATACATTTTTAAGAGGTCATTGAGGATAAAAAGTTTTATAATAGTCACATCATTACTTTAGATAATCTATTACATGCACAATTACAATTAACAAGTAATTTGTAATTGAAATTTTCAATTACAATTACAGGTTAATTGTAATTGAAAATTTTAAATTACAATTACATGTAGTTGTAATTGAAAAGTTATAATTACAATTACAAGTCATTGTAATTGAAAAGTTCCAATTAGTAATTAACTTCGAAATGTATGTTTTTTTTTAATAATTATTGTATAGCATTCAAAATATTCAAAATTACCGGAAAAAAATCATTTATTGATTTTAACAATAATAACAATTAATAACAATAATTTTCAATTACATTGTAATTGTTATTGGACATTTTCAATTAAAATTACTGTAATTGAAAAAATATCAATTACAATTACTTGTATTTGTAATTGGAAATGCTCAATTACAATTACTTGTAAAGTAATTTAATTGAAAATTTAATCATTAACCCCCAACCCTCCTCTAAACTACTTTCCTTTCCTAAATTTATTGTTTTTGGAATACAACAAAAAAAAAAAAAAAAAATATTTATAAATATCGACAACTCCATGAAAGAACTCCCGAAAAAGGGCAATTTCTTACTTGATGGCTTTCAATTTCTATAAACATTTTTATACACAAACTCTATTATGAATTTTGTCAATTAAAGTTTTCAGTTTCGCGAAATTGCCAAAAATCCCGATTTCATTTCACTTTTTCAAAAACCAAAAAAATTTCAAAAGTAACTTGAATAGCAATATCTCTGGAAAGGCTTTGTGGATTTTACATATGTCGGCCTTAATACGAACATTTTTACATATTTTGTTAACATATAATGTTTATATATTTTGTTAACAAAAATTCCGCTTTAGCCTTTTTGAAAGATAATAAAAATGCTTTAAGGTTTTTAAAATTTTAATTTTTGTAACAATTATTAACCTTTTTTCCCACTAAAAATTCATTTATTTTCACTTTTTTGCAAGTAATTATTAAGAACCACTTTTGAAGTAGTGAAAAAGCTCTTTTTTTGGAAGAACTTCACTGTTTTTTGTAGGGTAGTTTTAGTTTGGAATTTTTACATTAAAATAAAATTGTTAAATTTTTTGGATGCGAAAATCTACTATACAGTCATTCCATTTAAAACCAACACACAAAATTCCAATTTTTGACCTTTTCTTTCCGAATTTAATGATATTTGGTACAATCATTATTCCAGTAAAAACTAAGACTAATTCAAAATTTTTGATAATTTCATCAAGTGGTTCACGAAATATCGCGGTTTGAAAGTGCAAAATAGCTAACTCAGAAGCCATTGAGAGTCCCATCACGATATTTACAGAGAACATTCAAAATGGTTCCATCCTCTACATATACATTTTTCACGAATTTGAAAATACCACTTTTTGAAATACGCGACCGCGAAATTTAATTCGCGAAATATCCACCAATAAACATGTTTCAGGTACCATTTTATTACCATTAAATATTTGCCTTAGTGAACATTGTAACGTAAATACTTTGGAAGATATCTGTATTTTTAAAAAGACAATTTCCCTCATTTCTGAGATATTATAAATCGCGAACTATGGCGGTAATCAAACTTTAACTCGGCATTTGCGTTACCAGCGTCAATATTAATATTCTTGTCGAATTTCATTCAATTCGGATGATTTTTGGAAAAAAATTGCGATTTTTAAATTTTATTACAAACAAAACAGTACCAGTTGCAATAAATATTTCGTATTTATTGTGACATTTTTTGTAATAACTCCTAAAATATTGCGAGTCCCAGAATGCCACTTACCACGGTTATAGAAGACAATTTAACTATTAACATATATTTTTTCAACATTTTTAAAAAGACCACTTTTCGGGATATTTGGCCGCGAATGGAAAATCGCGAGATATGGACCTATTTGATGTTGAGAAAAAAATATTATACGTCATATAAAAGGTAATTTTGATACCTTTAATATGACATCTCAAAAAATGCTCTGTAATAAATACTTTGAAAGATATTTGTAATTTTGTGTATGCAACTTTGTACATATTTTGAGCTATTTTGCACTTTCAAACCGCGATATTTCGCGAACCACTTGATGAAATTATCAGAAATTTTGAATTAGTCTTTGTTTTGGATGGAATAATGATTGTACTAAATATCATTAAAATCGGAAGAGGTGAGAAAATTAGCTAGTTGGTTTTAAATGGAATGACTCTATACATGATCTAATTTTTATAAAAATATGTTTCTAGTTGTTCATATAAAAAAATTTTTTTTTCTTATTTTTTTGAATTTTTGTTTTAAATTTGTTTTTTTTTTTATTTTTTTTTTTTTTTTTGTTCCAAATATTTGCAAAATACAAATTCAATTTATAGATGCGTTTTTAATAATTGTGAATTTATTAAATTTTAATTTTTCTACAAGTGTATTTAAATTTTTTTTATACCCACCATCAAAAAGATAACCCCCCCCCCCCCCCATCTTTTTTATTTTTTCATTCCGTGTATAACAGGTCGAAGGAATCATTTAAGACCCCATAAAGTATATATTTTCTGGGTCCTAGTTAGATTCTGAGTCGATCTAGCTATATCCGTCCATCTGTCCGTCTGTCTGTCTGTCTGTTTAAAGCAAGATAGGACTCGAACGGGAAAATCTAGGGGAACGAAATTTGGCTCAAATATTTATGTAATTTGTACAAATAGTTTGTACAAATTTTGTACAAATAGTTTAAGGATCAGTGTAAACTCGATAACAAATAATAGGCGTGGTCCGCCCCCTTTACCGCCAGCCTCTCTTATAACGTAAAATTTGAGAAAGTTGATGGTGGGTATATAGATTCGGCCGAGCCGAATATTACATTCGCGCTTGTTTTATTATAAATTTAAGCAATAATTATTCTAGTACATTAAGGTTTACTATCTTTTAATGAATTTTTAAAAAGTAACAAAGTATTTTTTTTTTTTTGTTTTTAAACCAAATAAGTAAACATACACATATTTTAAAAATAATACCAGAAATATATAATTCTTATATGAAAAAAATTAAATTGGCTTAAGAAAAAGCGAAATTTTGCATAGTATATATGTGCGTCTCAAAAATTTGAGATTTTTATTTTAATGTAAATATTCCATGCTTTCCAAATACATATGTTAAATAGTTAAACAAATTTTATAAACATTCTTTAAAGAGATTCATAAGACCATTTGTGTGCAAAATTTTCTGAAAATCGAAAGACACTTGGTAAATTTTTGTGGGTTCTTTCATGGATTTCTCGATATATATTTTTACAGATTTTTTTAACTGTAATTGTTTTTTAATTTTTTACAAATTACTGTTTTGAAACTAATTGTAATTTATCGCGAGAACTAGAGTCAATTCAAAAACTTGGATTAGAGACAGCCGTGTTCAAAATAAGTTTTTAATTTATGTTTGATGTACATTAAAGTGTCCCGAGGAAAGCCTTTTTCTAGATTTCGATGTAGTAAGAAAGATCAATTTAATTATTATTTTTTTTTAAATTTTTCCCATATAAAGCTAATTTTTACGTATCGTTTGAGGGATCTTCCTACAAAATTTTTGTCTACGGGACACTCTAATGTACATGCCAGCTAATACACAATTTAGCCTTAATGAATTTATTAAGAAAATCGTATTCCAAAAATTATTTACTGTCTATATTAACTAATAAACTGTTTTTTGTTTATAAAGGCAAACCTTCTCAGTTTCTCTCATTCTTATTGTCAGTATTTTTAGAATTAAGAATAAATTATTCGTTAAATGTTTTATTCTATTATTATTTTTGATGTTTGAAGACGTCTTAGGTGATAAATAAGTTTATTTATTTTGGAAAAAATACCTTTGTAAATATACTTACGTATAAAAGAAATAATTTTATTTAATTTTTGTTGCATGTAATTATATGTATCTGAATAACGATTATTCTGTGATAAAATCAGCGTCGCTATTTCATATTTGGTTTTGCTTATATCATTTTTGTTGAAATTTTGGTAAAATTTAACTATTGCAATAATTGTTTCTGTTAAAATGCATAAATTTTAACCCGAAGTTAATATGATAGATTAATTACACCATAATCTAAGACGTGCATATATTAATATTCTATTTTGTATTACGTGGTAACAGATGTTAAACATTGTAGAGAAAATTGGGTTGACATGCTGGCAGCCGAAATGTTAGTATTTTAATCCAAAAGCATCCAGAATATACTTTTTCCTGTTTATGCTTATGATTTTAATATAAAACAGTTTAAAATATGTATATAGTTTTAAAATAATTACAGAAAAGAATTCTGTCTTGGAATTCGTTTAGTACTTTTATAAATTACTATACTGACATGTTTTTAAATTTCGGAAAATATTGTAACATCCGAACATTAAAAAATTAAAAAATGTTTCGTTTTTGTCAAAAATTTACGAATGAATTAAAAATGTGTATTATTTTTTTTCTTGCAAAATGTAACGAAAATAATTTTAAAATAGCCTTAAGGTAGGGTCAAACCAATATTAAAATATTTAAAGTAAAAACAAATTTTAGTAACATTTTCTTTTTGTATTATAATTATCGTAGTTTTGTAGCAAATACTTGAAAACGCCAAAAAATGAAGTTTTTTTTTTCCTTTTTTTTTACTGATTTTTCTTCATAATTCAACAGGTTAAAGTTCAGTTTCTTAAGCAAATTTAAAATTTGTATAAAATAGGTGCTTTTTTCAACGGTTTTCATTAATTTATAATTATTGAGTACAAAAATTCTTTAAATAAGTTTTTTATGAAAAATAGATCTTAGGATAAATACTTTTATAATTGAATACGAAATCAGTTAAAACTTGTTGTCAATATTAGAATATTGTACGCGTCACGCGGCAACGGGCGGAAGCATTATTACCAGCTTAGAAATTAATCAATTGTTTACAATAAAGTGACAAAGAAAAATTTGAGAACACTGTCATAAATTTAATCTGGCAATGCTGTTTCACGCGGCAACGCGTCAAAGTTGAATTTTTTTCCACTTTTTTTATATGGACCGCGTGAAAACATGATCAGCTGATGGCCGCGTGTTACGCGTGCCGCGTACATTGGCCTTCCACTAATAGGGTTGACTTCTTGGCTACTTTTTGTTGTTAATATAACAACACAAAAATGTTTGTCTTTAAGTTGACCCAAACAAGTATCGTTAAAAGTGTTACAGAATAACGAAATCGACAATTTTGTTGTTTACTATTTTTATCTATTCGATTATCGTTAAAACAAGTATAAGTTAGCATTGGAAATTCTTATGATTTACAAAGGTCTAACTAATGAATGAAAATGCCAAGATAAAAAAATAAAATAGCAGATATTGCTAAAATATATTTGTGTATCAAAATAAATGCTGCTAAAGCAAAATTCACGCCTTTATGTTGAGTTATAAGTGAAATATTTGCAAACTTCCTTTGGAATGACTTCACTTCTGACGCATAAAAAGTGTAAAAATTCATTAAATTTTTGAAATAAAAAATAAATATATTAAATTGTTTTAGTTTTCATCTAAATCATATTTCAAACAAGATAATTTTTTTTTTTTTTTTCCATTTTGGTAGTTTTGGCCAAAAAAAAGTGGTCAGTGAAACCATAGTGCAATGGTGTACCAAAGGTATGGTAAGCCAATCATCGTTTTTGAATACAACATTTAGTACTTATTAATATATAGACATCTATATATAATACAAATTTCTATAAACGCTTTACAGTATTAGATAATTTTATATAAAATTTTTATGTACAACAAAATTTTCTCTAAAAATAATTTCAGTACATAAGAACTCTTTACAAAAAATTGTTAATACCATTTTTAGTAAAAATTTTTTATTGAGCGACGTAATATCGATTCTGTAACAGTTATTGATTTCAATAATTTTTTATATAATGACATATTATGTCAGCTAGACAATATAATATGATTGATTTTCGCAATTGAAGTAAAATTTTATTTAAAAAATTGGTTTTGGAAGAAACTATTAATATTCTGTACTAAAATCTTTGTTAGTAGGTTTGTTTAGGTTTCAACAAACCCAAAATGGATAAGATACCACGAATGCTGATGAAGTGTGTAGCGGCACAGAAAATACGTATTCCATTCTGCTGCTGTCTTATTATAGTCTACAAACTCTGCTTTGGTACCGCCAAACAGAGACAACAAGGCAATTTACGATTGCAGACTTGTTTAGATCTCTTAATGAAATTTTCGGCGAATATAGACGTTGTCGTATAAAATGAGAAATTATAATAAACTTTAAGATTTTTGTAAAAGAAATCTAACAATTCCCCAAAAAAAAAAAAGTCGCAAGTCCCTTAAATGAGATGTTTTGCTATAAAGTCCACATTTTCCTAAAGTCCCGTAGGTTTTGATTGAAAACTTTTAAAAACATATTTTAGATTCTTAAACTAAATTCTGTTTGCAGATTCGTACTTTGGGATTTAAAAAAATATAAAATCAAAACTTTCATATAAAATAGGTCAAATTTGGAAGGGAGTGTACCTAGACCGCTAAGGTTATTGAGCTTGTTTTCCACTTTAAAATAAACTTTATGAAGGTACCATATAAAAAAGTGTAAAACTGTTATACATGTTAAGAAAATTAAATTTTAAAGAAAAAGGAGTGAAAATACTTTTTCGAACGAAAAAGCAAACACAAAATATCGTAATTTTTTGAAATTTTCAAATTCAAAATCGTTTATTTTTTGGTAAAGATAACGACTTAAAATTTTTATTCAATTCATAATCCTGTTATTTAATTAGATAAGGAACAAATGTAATAAAATCGCTCAAAAATACTGGGGTATATATAAAAAAACACTGGATCAAAAACTTACAATATTGAGGTAATAAAAAGTCGGATAAGAAAGAAAAAATTTACAGCGTTTAAAAAATTTACAAGTCAGAGATATTCTAATTTGAGCACTTATAGTTCCACCTCTGAGGGGCATGTGGGGTCTCCCTTCCAAACATAAAATGGTATGCCCCTCTGCTACGCCTATGAGAAATTTTATGCAAATCCAACTGTCCGATTAAAAGTTACAGATTTATATCAAAAAAATTCGATTCTGCCCCACATGGTGGCGAAAAAATGTTTTTTCTTCTATAAACAAAATAGTTAGATTAGATGGAATTTGATGACCTAAAGAAGTATATGTTTTAATTTTTTTTCTATCACGTGCGATTCTTGTTATAAGCTGGAACTATAAGACCACCTTATTCACCGGCATAACATTTAACAACTCTATAACAGTTTTTGTATAACTCTATAACAGTTAGTCAAATTTAGATAGACAAAACTTTCAAAGATGTCTATTTTAATTATTTTTAGGTTATCTTAACATTATTATTCTGTCCGGTTAATATTTTTGAATTTAGGCAGTAAAATTCTTTAAATTTTTGATGAAAATTTATGTATTTTTTCCGCCTCTAATTTTTCAAATAAGTCCGAAAATATTAAGCGTATAAAGCAATAATGTAAAGATGACTTGAATGTAATTTTCTGAATAACTACACAACTGTTGGACAGATAAAAATAATTTGAATATATATAATTTTGTTTGCATCTTTTGTATTTCAATTATCTTAACCCAAAAACTCATTCTCAATTTATATTATCACGACTTGATGAAAAAAAAAAAAAAAAAATACTGAAAGCAAATTCGAGTTAAGCAGATAAAATTCCATCCAGTCCACATATGTGTTTTCGAAGGAGGAAGAAAAATTGTATTTTTCAGACCAGCGTATTTTATCATCTTCATCATTTGGTTTTTATTTAAATATGTTGGTTTCATTTTAAATTGCACACTTTTTGCTTTATATATATATACATATTTTTAAATCTTCCATTAGCTACAGATAGTAGGGTGGCAGTGCTTAACCAATCGTGTTTTCTTGTTATATTTTTAGTTTTTGTTCATCTTGATTCATTCACAAATTTCCGTTTCCCTTTTCTATATGTGTTCTTTTTTTAATAAAAGAAATAGTATTTTTTTACTAAAATCTATAAGAAGCCATCATTGATTGCAAAACTATATAATTCATTGTTGTAATTTTTCTATCTATATTTGTAGTCTGTTCAGTTTTTGTTGGCAGGGGAATAAAATCTATAGAATGTTGCAACGGAAGTACGTTTATAAACATTTATTTATTTGTCTGTAGTAGAGAGTTGAAATAAAATAAATTGTAAACTGAATATGATGTGTAATATTGGTAAAGGTTTTTTAAAGCGATGATTTTAAAGAAAATTTTAGTTAGTGATAAAAACTAATTTTCTATAATGGCTATTGAATTTATACTAAACTGTCTATAACTTAAATACTGTTCTGTCACATTTTAGAAATGATGATACATTTGCAAAAAAAAAAAAAAAATCCCTTTTATTTTTATTGATTTAAGTATTTTTATAAAGTATTTTTTTATTTTTATTTCTGTCTATGTAACAGTTAAAAATGTTTAAATTGCCATTACAAGTAACTGATGATGTTACTATCACAATGCCTTACCCACAATATATGTTATACTTGAGTTCTGAATAACTTTCAGTTAGCAACAATTT
The DNA here is from genome assembly GCA_951394005.1 of Protophormia terraenovae. Lineage (NCBI taxonomy): Eukaryota > Metazoa > Arthropoda > Insecta > Diptera > Calliphoridae > Protophormia > Protophormia terraenovae. The sequence continues at coordinate 119,325,191 of OX596074.1, forward strand.
ATGCAACATGCCAATTTCTATATGATACTGATACTCCAGAGTCAAAGTAAGGACTGCGCACGAAAAAACCCGTGCATGCTCTTGGGCTTATAACTTTTGATGTGGTGAAAAATAAATAATTATGTTAACTAGTTTACATTTGTCATTATGCTCACTAGCAGTGTGCTAAATTTCATGGTAATAGCAAAACTAGTTTTTCTTAAAATGGAAATTTAACAAAAAACATCAAAACACATGATTAAAATTTTTCATGAAATCTTATATCGGTCATATAAAGCAATTGCTAGGAAGGCAGTTGTGTCAAAAAATACAGTTTCTTGAGTCATAATATTATACAAAGAAGTCATGGTCACTGAATGAAAACCTGATAGTGGAAGAAAAATGGTATCTTCAGGTTGTAGGGCTCAGACAAACTAGAAAGGATTTTCAGAGAAAATCCCCTTATCTCTGGAAGAAGTGTCATAAAAAGTTAATTGCTTTGAGTCTTTATCAGAAAATTTTAAAGGAAATCTAGCCTGATGACGTATAAAGTAAGAAAAAAAAAACCTGTTAAAAACGCAAGTAAGAATTTGGAGGAAACAAATAACTTGAACGTTATTCAAACGAATTTTGTTCATAATTATATTAAGTGTATAATAGGCGATAAAGCATTCGTACAGACTGACGTTTTTCAACTTCCTGGCCAGGAATTCTATGTTGCAGATGCTAGAGGGATTAATGCAGAAAAATGTTATGTAACAAAGAAATCAAAATTCCCAAGAAAGTTTTTGATTTGGAAAGTCATATGCATATGCGGGAAAAAAGCACTTCATTCTTAAAAAATGGTTCCGTTAACACAGAAATACACATAAATGAGTGCCTTTGAAAAATAGTTCTTCCTTTCCTAAGAAAATACAGTGTATCCGCTATTTTCTGGCCTATTTCCGCTTCTTCTCATTACAACAACAAAACAATGGAGCGGTAACAAATAAACTGTAAGTGTTTGTACCAAAAGGGGCTAATCCATCAAATTGTTCACAACTCCGTGAAATTGAAAGATATTATGCTCTAGTAAAAAATAATTTAAAGGACATTAAAAACACAGTATAAAATTAAAATGGGTTTAAAAATTAGTGGACCTATTCGAGCAAAAAAGTGACCGAAACACAATAAAACCTTTAATTAGAATAATTCCGGAAAATATCAGATATTTCCTTAAAAACCAACAGGAAACAATTTATTTTTTTATGTTTAGAACTTGAATATAACAGTCATTAAAAAAAATATCACTTTAAAAAAATTCATCCATTGGTTTAGATTCTATAAGCAGATGTGCATGCAAGGATTTTTTCGTACGCAGTCCTTATATAATTTATAACACATTTCCACAACAGATGTGAAGTATTGAAAAAAAAGAACAGTTTAGTTAAATTGCAAATTTTCAAAACATATACTGTCAGTTTAAAAACTATTTATGTTAAAGTAGTAGAAGAGCCACTAGTGTATCGAAATGCATGAATAAACTTAATTAGTTGGTTGAACACATAATTCAACACCTGCCAAAAATATATGTATTTATGTATATTTTACTTGTATTTATCTATTGTTATTGGTGTACTTGAGGTAGATACACCTGTTCAAATTAAGTCAGTTATTTATGTGTGTATTCATATGAAAATATACTTAATAATATAGTTGGCACAATTGATGATAGATTACATAGAATTGTAAATTTGCATCTACATGTCCATACATCAATGCATAGTTTACACAACAGTTACATAAAACCTTTATAAGTTGTTTAACAAATATATTTTAGTTAAGGTAATAAATATAAGAATATTATAATGACCACATTAATGTTGTTGTAATAATAATGGGGTACTTGTTTGAGTGTATTAGTAACAGTGCAGCAGGACATGTTTTATAAATTTTGTTAAAAATTTTAATGTGCAATGTTGAATAAATTTTTTATAGAGATTATTTCAAAAATTTTCTCTATAAAAATTTTTCCATAAATTTTTTTACAAAAACAAAAAAAAAAAAAAAAAAACAAATAAAATAAAATAAATTCAATGGATTTTCACCTTATATTAAAATTAAGAAAAATTTCCATAAATTTTCCCTATAGAAAATTTTTTAAAGAAAATTTTCAATCAAATTTATTGAAAAATTTCTTTAAAGAATAAATAAATTTTCTATATAGAAAATTTTCAATAAATTTTCGATTTATAAAATTTTCAATAAATTTCGCTTATAGAAAATTAGCAATAAATTTTCTCTTATAAGAAACTAGCAATAAATTTTCTCTTGTAGAAACTTTTCTATCAATTTTGTGCAAACAAAATTTTGAAATCTTTTCCTTTTTATAGAAAATTTTTAATAAATTTTCTCTTTATAGAAAATTTTCATAAAATTTTCTCCTTATAAAAACTTCTATTTAATTTTCTCCATAGGAAATTTTCAATAAATTTTCTTTTTAAAGAATATTTTTAATAAATTTTCTCTATAAAAAAATTTTCAATAATTTTTCTCTTTATAGACAATTTTCAATCAATTTTCTCTTTATAGCTAAATTCTAATAAATTTTCTCTTTATGGAAAATGTTCAATAAATTTTCTTTTTATAGACAATTCAGTTAATTTTCTCTTTGTAAAAAATTTAATAAATTTTGTCTTTATAAAAAATTTTCATTAAATTTTCTCTTTATAAAAAAATTTCCAATTTAATTTTCTCCATAGAAAATTTTCAATAAATATTCTCTTTATAGAACATTTTTAATAAATTTTATCTTTTTAGAAAATTTTTAATAAATTTTCGACTTAGAAAATTTTCAATAAATTTCTCTTATAGAAAAGTAGCAATAAATTTCTCTTATAGAAAATCAGCAATAAATTTTCTCTTATAACAAAATAGCAATAAATTTTATTTTATAAAAAATTGGAAATAAATTTTCTCTTATAGAAACTTTTTCATAAATTTCCTGCAATGAAAGTTTTCCAATCATTTTACCTTTTTTAGAAAATTTTCTCTTTATAGAACATTTTTAATAAATTTTCTCTTTGAAATTTTTAAACTAATTTTCTCTTTGTAGAGTTTTCTTTAAATTTTCTTTTTGTATAAAGTTTCTTTTTACATTTTCTCTATATAGAAAGTTTTCAATAAATTTTCTCTTTAATGGAAAATTTTCTTTAGTACGAAATTCTCAATAAATTTTCTCTATAGAAAAATTAGAATTAAACTTAATGTTTATAAAAAAATGTCTCTCTTTCATAAAAATTTTAATTAAATGCTCTCGTTTTACGACATTTTCAATATTTTTATTTTCAATAAATCTTCTCTTTATAGGAAACTCAACGAATTTTCTGTTATAGAAAATTCTTATTAAATTTTATCTTTATAAGAAATTTTGACTAAAAAAATTTTACATAAATTTTCCTTTAAAGAAAATGTTCAATAACTTTCATCTTAAAGAAAATTCTTCATAAATTAAAATAAAAATTATTATTTTTCTTTTTATAGAAAATGTTAAAAAAAAATTTTTGTGTATAGAAAATTTTCAATAAATGTTTTTCTCTTTATAATAATTGCTCCATACATTTTATTTTCAATAAAGTTAAGAAAATTTTTTAATAAATTTTGCTTTAAAAAATTTTATATAAATTTCCCTTTGAAAGAAAATTTTCTATTTTTCTCGTTTAAGAAAATTTCATTTTAAGAAAAAATTTTATAAGAGAAAATTTTCAATACATTTTGTTTTATACTTATACCTATAAAAAAAAATATTTGTTTCATTTTTTTTTTTTTTTTTTCAAAGGAATTTCTTCAACAAAATTTTGCAGAAAATTTTAAACAACTTTGTTCTAGAAAAAATGTTCAATGAATTCTTATATTTTTAAACCTGTATATCCTCATACAGACACAAAAACCACAATCAAAATACAATTGTATCATCATCATCGTTCATTCCTTAACTCTGACCCAATATACACACAGTAATCCACCAAAAGATTTATAGTCTATATTGGTTCATTAAAGATAGCAAATAATACCTCTACAACTGACCGTTTTATAATTGAATTCTGTCTAGGGTATATTTAATAAAGATTTTACAAAAGCTTTAAGTTGGAAATAAATAACCACCACCTTACAAATGTTACATAAAATCTTAAATATAGTTTATTGTATAGTTAGTTGATATATCTACGGTACTACACGTACATATAGATACAATATACACATACAATCTTACGTATACACTCATCTTTTATTCCAGTCAGATACATTTATTTACTGCTACTCAGTTACTGATTAGTTTCATTATGAGTATATTGAGTTTGGTGCGTGTAACTGTGTGCTTAGGCATGTGTTAGAGTGTGCGTTTCATATATGTGTGTGTATATAGATTTATTAGTAAATATTTTGTTTGCTTCAACACTTTTCTGATATTATTGACTTATAGATTTGACATTTGTTTTCTATATAATTGACGTGTATGGAATATAACTATACATACATACAATTAGTTGTTGTCAGAGATGAAAATAAATTTTATATAAATGTTTTATCAACCATGAGTAGAGTAGACTTTGAGAGTATGCTGACAGCTTTAAAATTAATGTTTTATGAATTAGTTACTGTTTGAAAGTTTAAACTCAACCTATAATATACAGTTTAATTGTATAGTTAATACTATTAGTTATTATTAAAGTAAAACAAAAACAAAAATAAACAAAATTATCAAAAAGCAAAAAATAAAATAATCAACATGATAAAATCAACAAAACGAAAGAGAATTATTACAATTACTCAGAGTTTCATTCGCTCTCTCTTCTATAAAAAAAAAAGAGTTTAATTTCTAAAATTAGCAAGTGTTCAGTTTTTGTATTTTGTAACTAGTTTTTTTAATAATAAATTGTTGTTGTAATAAATTTATAAATAAAACATTGAACGACTACCAACAAATTTTGCCAATGAAAAACCGCCCACAAAACATTTGGGTTATATTTCATATGAAAAAGTACATAATTGTTAGCCATTTTTGAATTATAGTTCCTTTAAAAAATTTTGGGTGATTTTACGATTTTGTAATTAATTTTTAAAATTCTATTTCTAAAGAGTTTCTAAGGTTAATAGAAACTCTTTAGAGTCCTGAAACTGAATTCCACCAAAACACGCATTTCTGGCTAACACACCGTTTTTTATTTATTTAAAAATTTAAACTTGGTACATATATAATTTTAGACCCATAATAAATATATACAAAGTTTTGAAAAATCTGTGCCTACCTTCCATATATTCTGAATTGTGAAACGCATTTTCTTCCAAAATACTGGTCAAAGCAGTATCAAAGTTTACGATAGCTATTGGAAATGGGTTTTTATGGGTCTAAATAGCAGCAAAGGCATACCTACCTCCCCCAAGCCCTATAATTTTTAAATATTATTTTAATTTCTGCACCCACATTTTATGTTCAGTAAATCATTAATTTGCCTAATTTCGCCCTTTTTCCGGTCCAAAATTTTTATTTTTTTTTAGTTTTCAATATTTTTTTAAATCTTAAAGCAATGTTGATTTAACAACACGAAATATTTCAACATAAAGAATTTTTTGACTTTTGTGTAATAAAAGGAAATTTATAAATATTTTTTATTATCGTTTTTTTTTTAGTTGTAACAAAAAATAGGAAGTAATTCTTCTTTTATATATTTAAAAATAATACTTAATTTTAGAATCAAGCAAAAAAAAATTGTATAATTTTTTTTAATACTCCATCGAACTCATGTAATTTTTGTATTAAAATTTAAAAATGCTCTATAATTAGCGGCATCTGGAGGATTTTTAACGTAATATACTAGGTCCAAAAAGTATATTTTGCTATTCCTTAGCTGTTTTTTAAATTTCGAAATAATTTTTATAATTATATTATTTTAATTTAGCAAAATAAATTACGTCAACATTGAGAACTCTTTGTAATTGAAGTAAAAACGGAAAATCAGACACTTATTCAATTTAACTTTTTTTAAAGTTGTGGAAAAAAAAAACATTAAATACTTTTTTAACTGTTAAATAACTGTAAAAACTTACATAAACCGTAAAAAAATTTTATAATTGTTGATAATTTTTTTTTATATCCTTCATAAAATTTAAGTTATTTTTAGATTTTAAGTAAAAAATATGTTTAAGTTTGAGCAATAATATATATATATTCTATCTTCTAATCTACTGCTGCTTGAATAGCCATTTTTCATACTAATTTTAAAGTGCTGATTTTGAACATTTTTCACGTCTAGACGAATGGAAATAATCGAACAATTTTTTCAATATTTAACAAAAAAATTTACTCATATGACTCAAGGCTTATTTCTCAAAATCAAAATAAAGTCGAGGCAAAAGCTCAAAAAAAAAAAAAAGCTAATTTTTTCTTTGTCTTGTCAAGCACTTTACAGAAACATAAAAATCTTTTAAATCAGACTATCTATTGACACACTATCATCTCGTGTTATCACAGGGTGACTACAAAAAAAGCATGGATCCTCTTCTACATCATTTCCATATATTTCAAATCGATCCCAGTGTTTGACCCTACTGTGGCACCTCAGATATTATTTAATTATTATATTAAAATATATACGTACGTCACGTATTGGATCAAAAAATAATGCTAAAATGAAAAAAAAAAAAAATTTATTAGTGAATTTCGTATTATAAATTATTAATTCTTAATATTTGTGACATTTTATTTACTTTCTATTTAAAAGCTTGATTATTATAATTAAGATAAGAATATTGATTGCGTAAAATATTTATTTTAGATAAATTTAAAATTTTTATTCATGATATTTTTAATTACAGTTCTCACTTTCAGCATATTAAGAATCATATATAATTCTTAGAAAATAATTATTTTATTAAAACAGCTTTCATTATAATTCTAAGATAAAAAAAAAAAAAAAATACAATTATAAAATTAAAATCACCTGAGTATACGAGTACTAAGAAAATAAAACATTATTTTTATTTTTCTACTAGCATTTAAATAAATATAAAAAAATCTCTTTATAAATATACTTGACGAAAAAAGGCGAAAACATTTTGGCGTCTACAATATTAAAGTAAAAGAGTATATTTACAACTTAATTTATCTTGATAAAAATAAACATTCAAGGTGTATACTAAACTACTGAAGAAGATGATGACGAAATTATATATAAGATATATTGTTAAGGAATAAATAAAAATAAGAAATATTATTTCTTATTACGTCTTTAAATAAGAAGTATATAAAATACTAGCTACATACATATGTATGTGATATAAAATGTTCTTAATAAAAAACTACTCTACCAATTTCATTCTTTACACCCATATATACACTTGTAACATGAATTTACATACGTAAATTTATGCTGATATACAGTTTAAGTTTATTTTTATCTATGAAAGAAGAAGTAAAGAAAAAACCTTTAAATTTAACTGACTGTCAGTTATATATGATAGATAGACTTATGCGAAGAAAATAAAAAAATAAACTTAAACGAACTAAATCAACAAACAGGCATACGGTTAGACTGGCTGTATTGCAATCTTGCCAGACAGTTAGGCAGACATAAAGACAGACATTTCAGTTCATAAAAAATTATATATATACACTGTCGGACAAAACAAAGTGCGGTTTTTTACTATTAATATTTATTTCGTAATAATTGCCTTCTAGGTTAATAATGGTCTACATTTTTGGTGTCCACGTATTTGTCGTTTTGTATTCTTTAATTTAATAACCAAAAGAAGTTTTTAAAATACATTAATTTCGAGTTTGGAGTAAAAGCGTTGTGTTGGTCATGAATTTTGTGCGACAAAATAAAGTGACACTTTACCTAATTTCTTAAATTTGGCTTCCAATTTTGGAATTTTTTGATACAAAATGGAAGGCATATGTTTAAAAAGTGTTAAATTTTAATATTCTATCCATTAAATTCTATTCTAATTATTCTTAATTTTGAAAAAATAAGAATAGATCCGGCCATATTATCGGAAAGTCTTAGAACACAATCCAGTAAGATTTCTTGATTCCAGATAGATAAAACGAAATAAAATTAATGTATTTGTCTTTAAAGAGCAACTTTTTAGAATCTGAGGCCAAACGAACCAAACGAAGAAATCGAGGATAAGAAACCCTAATACTGCGAAGTAAAATCGAGCTATATCGCAATTCTCGCCAAAAAGAATCTCATTTTTCTAAGCGGAACATAAAGGAGGAAGTAATTTTAATAACTACTAGCCTAACTGTCCAGACAAGGTACAAACAAATTGGTTTCATATGTGCCAAAGTTAAGAAAACATTTTTTATAAGAGCTCCTATTACAAAAATTTAAAACTTCACACTTTTCCATAGCAGTTTCCAAAATTTTCTCAGATTTTTAAAAGTTTTAATAAGATTTTTTTTTTTATTCATTCAAATAACTGTGTTTTAGAGTGGTTCTTGAACTTTAACGATTATTTTTCTATTACGGGTCGCTTTATTATATTAGCACAACAATGATGTGACTTTTACTTAGAATAGGTACATCTAAAAGTCGTATATTTGGGCTTTTTCCTGGCTGTAAAAGCTAATATATTTATAATTACTTCTTTCTTTATAAACTTAGATGATGAAACTCATTCTCTTTTGGCGAGAATATTGATATCGTTACGATTTTAGTCTTAGGGTTTCTGCCCCCTCAATTTCTTCTAAATTTCAATTTGAATTGTAATTTTGTATAACGAAATGAATATTTTAGTCTCAGATTCTAAAATGTTGTATTTTAAAGACAAATACACTAATCTTAACTTATTTTCCTCTTCTGGAGTCAAGAAATCCTCCTGGATTGTGTTCGAAGACTTTACGATAATATGACCGTACTCATCCTTATTTTCTAAATTTTATAGTTAATTTAATTAATACAATATTAAAATTTAGCACATTTTAAGCATATGCCTTCCATATTGTATCAAAAAGTTAAAAAAAATTGGAAGCCAAATTAAAGAAATTAAGTAAAGTGTCACTTTATTTTGTCGCACAAAATGCATTACCAACACAACACTTTTGCCCCAAACTCAAAATACACATATTTCAAAAACTTCTTTTGTATATTAGTTTAACGAATATAATACAACAAATACGTGGACACCAAAAAAGTAGCCAATTATGCACTTAGGAGACAACAATTATGAACTAAATAGCAATAATAAGAAACCGCACTTTATTTTGTCCGACAGTGTATATGTACATAATGTTAGTCAGTTCGTTATTTTCAATTCTCTATAATTCTTTTTCTACCACTAAAGATGCAAATGTAAATATAACAAAAAAGAAAATATTTTCTTTTCATAAAATTCAAACTATTACACAGTATATTTCTCCTACAACAAGTACAAGGAATATGAATGAAAGGATGTTTTTTCTTATAATAACGATGAAATTGAAAAATAAAAAAAATAATAATAATACAAGATTGAAAGAGTTGTTCAAAATTGTGTAAAACTGTAAAAAAAATATTAAAAAAAACATGTAAGTAGGAGAAAAGAAAAAATTATAAAATTTTACAAAGCTGGCAGTAGTGTGTATAGCCTTTCAATCAAACTGTCAGTGCATTTGTTTGGTTGCCTGTGGTTGCTGAAGTGAAGTTTTAAGTTTATATGAGGAAGTATGTTCGTTTGTACATTTGTGAATATTCAGAGAAAGACAGTTGACTACAATTTTTAACTTGTTCAATTGCAGAAAAACGTTTTATATTATCGATAATTTAATTTTCATAATTTTTAATGTAAACATTTTAACAAGCAAATTGTGGGGGTATTTCGTTGGGAAGTGAATGAGAAGGAGTTTAATAATATGGAGTTATTAAACTCCTTATTATAAACTTATTGAAATATTTTATGAAAATAATAAGATTATTCGCTCAAAATGTTAATTTTTGAATTGGTTAGTACAAAATAATCTACTCACTAGCGTTGCCATGTTAGCCTTTTTAAGGATAAATCTAGTCTTTTTATTTTGTTTTTAGCCTCAAAATTTTCGCTTTAGCTTCTAGCTTTTTTTTCTAGCCTTTTTTTAATTCTTAACATAGCATTAAAAAGGCTAAACATTTTCTAATTTTATTTTTACAGAATCATCAATTTAAACATTGTTGTGCATTAATTCGCACAAAAAAATCGAAATTATTTATATCTAACGAACATTTTCGCCTGCAGCGCTTCATTCTATAATTATATTATAATTAATTTGAGTAAACTATATTACCCATTAAAAACCATTTATGTTATATTTATAAATTAACAAAAATATCTTTCAGAAATATTGCGTTTTTAAGTAAAACAATATATTAGTTTTTTTCTAGCTTTATTTTTTGGGGCATTTAGCCTTTTCTGACCTTTTTTAAAGTAAAATTTAGCTTCTTTTTTTCTCAAGTCCTGGCAACACTGCTACTCACTTAGCTTTTTCCTATAAATATGTATATGAAGGAAATCTCTAGGTGATTGTAGTAAAAAAAGCAATCGCGAATGTTATATTCGGTTCGGCCGAATCTATATACCCACCTTCATCTTTTTAAAATTTTACATTATATGGGAGGTGGGCAATTTTTGATTTCCCAGTTTACATTGCACAGAGGGCCAGGGAAATCGATTTTTGGCTAAAACTCTTTATCGTTGTCGGATATGGCAAAAAATTCATATTTAAAGGTTATTGGACTTGCTGATTCCAAAAGTGAATTAAAAAATTCAAAATGGCTGCCAAAATTTTTAAAAAATTTTCTTAAAATCAGAAATGGCGAACTCAACATGATTCTTTAAGTCACATTAATTTTATCCAAAATATAATTTTTTTTATAATCGATAATTGTGTCAAAAACTAAATACAAGAATACTTTGAAATCTGTATTCTATAAAATTATCGAAAATATTAAAAAATGCAAAATGGCGAAAACAATATGGTGTCCAAAAATTGTTTGTTACCGTATCTTTCTAAAATTAAGCTTTCTGTTTGTTTTTGATGTTACTGAACTCAAGAGCATACATAAAAATCAAATAAGAAAGTTATAGTCGGCCTATCCCGACAATATAACACCCTACATTTGTGCATTAAAATGATTTCCGATATGGACCTAATATGAAATTAGTTTTTATGATTTTTACTCATTTTAAATTAATTTGTGTCAAATATTACAATGATACTGTAATTTATGTTAGATTTTGTAAGTTAAATTGATTTTCAAATATGAACTTTATATGGAAGCTATGCCTAATTGTAGACCGATCTTCCTTATATTTTGTACTCCGATTTAGATTGCATAGAACTTATTTGCACTGAATTTTATTGAAATAGTGATATAAATAAGGAATTTCTAAGCGTAAAAAGCCTATTTGTGGGATATTTGCATGCTAGCGAGTTTAAATAATTGACGAATCATGACCAATTTCCATACTTTTTTTCATATTTTAAATAGAGATAGAAAATTAAATGCATCTATAATTATACCTAACCTTTTTTGACTTTGGTTCGATATATAAGGAAATGGTGTAGATGGATAACAAAAAAATTTCGGGAAACATGGTTTTAAATTTCCCCAATAATTTGCCATATTCTTGTTTTCAGATTCTTAAAAATGACTTATGGCCAAAAGTCTATCCCTCTGGCCCTCTCTGCATTTGACCTTGAACTATTTCGTTATCGTACATGCTTTTGTTTAGGAGTATCAGCAGAAAAGTATGAAATGAAGCTGCAACGGACACCCTGTGTTTCTAGTATTTTGCCCATAACTTTTTTGTTTATTAACCGATTTGGCTCATTTACCAACCAACCATATATAAGATAAATATTTGAGCTAAATTTCGTCCCTCTACGTTGTCCCGTTCGAGCCCTATCCTGCTTTCAACAGACAAACTGACGGACATAGCTAGATCGAATCAGAATCTAACCAGATTTCGAATCAATTTAATTTGTTTATAATTATTTTATTTTGAGTTATAACCTTCTTATCGCAAATGAGTAAAAATTTTCCCTAATATTATTAAATATAAAATATCTCATATGTATTATTGTTTATTATTAATGTATATATGTATTTATGTTAATATACTCAAATATATATACGAGTATACCATAAACAAGAAATGTTGGTTGCATTTTTTCTGCTATCTTTCCTTGAAAGTAAAAGAAAAATATAAATTTTATTTCATTTTTTTTTTTTTTCTCTCTCTTTATACTTTTATTTAAGCTTTAGTATATAAAGAAAATTTTATACCAAAAAGAAGCCAACAACACAGAAAAGGTACAAATTATATTATTTTTGCTATTTTACAATTTTTAATTATTATAATTGAGTTTATTGATTCATATGAATTTCTTTTTGTTATTTTTAATAATTATTCCTTTGTAATAAAAAAAAAAAAAAAATGTAAAGGAATTACATAAACGAAAATTATAAAAATTTACATATAACTTTAACGAAAATATAAAGAATGACATATGAGTTTTGTTTAATTAAAATAAATATCAATCATACGCTTCGTGTATACAAAAATATGTACACATAAATTATGTATGTGAAAGACACCATTAAGAAATACAATAAGAAAATTTTAACAATAATAAAATATGTATCGTTCATTCAACGAGATATTTATAGTCTTTCGATCTATTATTTTTTCTCATTATCAATATCTTTTTACAATGTAAACGGATTTGAATGATTCAAAGCTTTAAAGAAGAATAACTGACACCGCTTTAAAAGGCAAATTGTTTATTATTTTTTATATCTACCCATTCGATTTTAATTTTTTAATTTCTGTGTCGATTTAACTATTTCTGTCCGTCCAGCTGGTTGGTTTTTTATAAAACGTATGTTTAAGTTCAAGTATTCCTATAAAAGTTTTCTTTTCGAAGTGGGATTTCTATATACTATTTTTATATAATTTTATAAATTTCATTGAGTTAATTTGGTGGAGTACATCTTCCTAACGGATCAGAGGGGTTGTAAGTGTCCTCCCAAAGTTGGTCTTATCGGGTATGTTTTTTTTTTTTATTTATTTTTTTTTTTTATTTATTTTTTTTTTTTTTTTAATCGCAAAAAATTCCAAATGATCCGAAAAAAATCTTACTGAAATTTTGACATATTATATACAAATTTCCCTTAAAATTAAAGAATTAAAAAAACTCACTTTTTTTACCAAAATGCCCAAAATCTTAGTCCGGGAAAAATATCTTCCAAAAATTTACTTCTTTCATTGAAATCGTCACTTTGTCGTTATAAGAGGCGTCCGTCAGAAAATATTTTTTAGGTATTTACTTTGCATATGGAGGTATTTAATGAAAAAATTTTATGTTGATGGCGGCTTTGCAATTTGATAATTTAACAAAAATTTTTTTTTTTTTTTTTTTTTTTTTTTTTTAATTTACTAAGTTTGGATAGGGCTTGTGTTTGTGTTAAGATTTCTTTTGCAAACATTCAAAAGTTGTATAGCATAGAATAAAAAACAAATTTTATAAGTAAATAAATATTGCCACCTTTTTGGAAAAAAATCCAAAAAATATGAAATTTTAAACAAATTCCAGCTTCAGATTAATATAACTTTTTATCGGAATCATATATTTATATGATTCTTGCAGCAGTATTATTTAGAATTTTATCTAGTAAATATTTAAAAGAAATATAGAGGCGATTTTATGCCCGTCAAGTTAAAAAATGGAAAAAAACAGATTAAAAATGGAAGAAAAAAATATTTATTTTATATTATAGGGTAAGTGCACCTATGTTGGGCATGTACCAGTAGTTGGCAATTTTTAATTTCAACATAAATAAAATAGATTAGCGATTGTCAAATATTACCATAAGATCAATTTTACATTGTTAACATATTCTTATTTTCAGTTTTAATGATTAAATTATGCTAAGGTGAGTACTTCTGTAGCATTTTTCCTCAATTAGTTTTGGATAGCTTTTTTCTAGAAAAAAATTATTGTATAGACAAATTTCAAAAAGGCAATTTACTTTATATTTTATAAAAAATGTATCCTGAGAGTACATCGTAGTGAAAAATTATTACATTTCATATTTTAGTGGTTGCCGACTTTAGGAACAAAAATTTTTTATATATTCCTATAGTCGGCATAGACTGCTGACTACTGGCAAATTAGATATTTTCCATGTATCCTAAAGTCGGCATCAGCTCTAGTTATTATTTTATTAAAACTAATTGACCAAGAGGTCTCGAAATAGCATGCTATTTTGGGGTATGTGAAGTTTTTTGACAATATATACATATATCAAAGCTCATGGTTTTCATTTTATTTAAATTCTAATGCCATAAGTACTAAAAATACTTAAATTATATTAATTTTCATACCAACGAATGAAATTCACGAGTCTTGTATATTTGGGAAAAAAATGTTTCACTTTTTTTTTCTCAACAATGATTTCAAACATTCGTATTTTTAACTTTTAACTTAATACATCATAGGCAAATATTTACAAAACTGTGGCAAAATTATTGCTTTAAAAATAGTTTTTGCTGAAGCTTAGATCGATCTAAAAGTATTGTAAACAAATTTTTCGTCGGAAATCCTAAAAAATTCTCTTGTAAACCGAAATCGTTTCCCTTTGATGGACAAATTTTTTATATTGGTTACTTTTTTTAAGTCATTTGGCCATAGATATTACTGATATCAATACTAAAGGCCTATGTTATTTAGTTTGTCCTTTATAACTTTAAATATTGGTCTTGGACAACGGAATGCTGTACCTAATTTAAATATATATTTTTCTTCCATAATATGTTTGAGTAAATAAAAGTATTATGAAAAATTAAATTTATCCCCATTTTTTAGAATAACGGACATAAAAAAACGATTTTCAGTGCAGTGTCTTTTTATTTCATTAATAAAAAATGCCATGCCGACTATTGGATCATGATATGTCAACTAAATGTTAATTGGAAGTTTTTTATAAAATATATTAATTGGGCATATTTAGCAATATTTATTTAGCAAATGTCTTCGTAAATATGAAACAACACCCTTTATTTATCTTTCAAAAACTACGTCCGCATTTGTAAGCTGACAACTTTAAAGTAAGAAAAATAGTTAAACTGCTGACTACCGGCACACTTACAATATTATTTATTTAAAATTTATTTCGACCTGAATATTTCTTAAACTAAAATAGATAACCTAAAACTGTAAGCACGTATCATAAATGAATTTCTTACGACTTTTAAAAAATGAAATGAAAAATTAAGGAAGCTGCAGTCCTCTAAATATATTCAAAAATACCACAGCTCTGATCACGTAAAACAAGTTACAAATTTATTTTCGAAAAAATCATTTTGGAACGAACCGAAATTTTTTAAATATTTTTTCAAATTAATTGACTCTGAAAACTTAAGAAATAATCTTGATTTAATTTTTGCTCCTAGATTTCAATTCCGAACCTATGTGCGATGCTATAATTTTTAGAGACACATATATCTGCAGAATATTCGATTTTATCTGGAATATTTTTCTTTAACATTCTACACATTTAGTATTTCCCCTCTAAAATATAAACTAAGAGTGATTCCATATCAAAAGGGGCAGAAAACAGCCAGAGGTTCTGATATAACATCTTCGACTTCAATAAATATTTCTTAAAATTTTAGACTCACCAAGGTGAACTCATTTAACTGTCAATAACTTCGAAAATATAAAACGTGAATCTGCGTAATATTCTATGTTGAAAAATTAGAGAAATAAACAGTTTTTTTTGCTCACTTGAACTAAGAGTGATTCCATATCAAAAGGGGCAGAAAACAGCCAGAGGTTCTGATATAACATCTTCGACTTCAATAAATATTTCTTAAAATTTTAGACTCACCAAGGTGAACTCATTTAACTGTCAATAACTTCGAAAATATAAAACGTGAATCTGCGTAATATTCTATGTTGAAAAATTAGAGAAATAAACAGTTTTTTTTGCTCACTTGAACTAAGAGTGATTCCATATCAAAAGGGGCAGAAAACAGCCAGAGGTTCTGATATAACATCTTCGACTTCAATAAATATTTCTTAAAATTTTAGACTCACCAAGGTGAACTCATTTAACTGTCAATAACTTCGAAAATATAAAACGTGAATCTGCGTAATATTCTATGTTGAAAAATTAGAGAAATAAACAGTTTTTTTTGCTCACTTGAACTAAGAGTGATTCCATATCAAAAGGGGCAGAAAACAGCCAGAGGTTCTGATATAACATCTTCGACTTCAATAAATATTTCTTAAAATTTTAGACTCACCAAGGTGAACTCATTTAACTGTCAATAACTTCGAAAATATAAAACGTGAATCTGCGTAATATTCTATGTTGAAAAATTAGAGAAATAAACAGTTTTTTTTGCTCACTTGAACAATTAGTGTTTTGCATATGGCCCGTTTTGAATATAAGGCCTCGATATATACCATACGCTTCCTTTATTATAAAATGTTATTAAATTCTCTTTTCATTATTTTGATTATGATAAGGTAATGTTGGCTACAATTAGTGTAACCATATTTTGAAATTGATGGTTTTATAAATACTTATTTAATGTTAGTTTTACTCATTTATAATTTATATCAATTACTTTAACTACAAATATTTATTTTTTCATAAATAATAAAAGCAATTTTATTTCATTCGTTTTTATGCAAATTTATTTCATAAATTAATTAAAAATTTAATAATATGATTTTTGATGGAAAATTTATTAAATGACTATTTATTAAAATGATATAATTAAATAATTTAATTTTTAAATTAAATTGATAATTGGCAAATAAAAAAAAAATATTAATTATGTATAATAAATAAGTAAAATGAATAATAATTGATATTGAAAATTGAGTGTGAGTTCATAAATAATTACATTTGGGTGACTTTTTGTTCATAAATCACTAACTACAGTCAAGGCAAATATATGTAACTAAACATTGAAATAAACAGCAATAACAAAGTTTTCTCTTTAATACCTCTTATTAAAAAAATACTCTAAATAGAATTATTCGAATACTTTAAATTCCCTTTTAATAAATATTACAATAATTATAATATTCTTTGCACAATTTAATATTCCAAGGCATTTAAAAAAACCAACATTTCCAATTCACTTGAAAACAAATACAAAACTTTAAAAAAAAAAAAATAAATAAAAACAACCTTCAATCAAATTGACATAACAGGGTATGATCTGTTTGTGTTGACATACAAATTAACAACCAACCATCAATTTGTATAAAACTCTGGCTGCGTTACAGCAGGGGATATGGAAAAAGGGACCATATTAATCATTGTGTTGTTTGTAGCGGAAACTTTTGAAAAAAAAGGAAAGAAAAGTTAAAAATAATTGCAAAAAGGTTTTCTATTTTTTTCCCATTCATATTTTTGTTGTTTATTATTTTTTGTCCAAATAATGAGGGCCAAAGCTTAACACAAAAGTTATGCAGACAAATGACATCAACATAAAATGAAACGAAACACAAATGACAAACAGCAACAACTGTAAAGGATATGTTATCCTTTGAGTTGACATAATATCGATTGGATTTTTTTCCATTTAATTTTTTTTTTTTTTTTCGACTTTTTTTATTTTCTTACTTTCATAAAGGAAAATTGTATAAAGTGATAATTTATATTGGAAGAGAAAGAAAGCAAAAAATACAAACTGAATAAATACAAACCATTGACAAATTAAGCAACATTTATATACAAAATATTGTAAATGATAAATTGATGAATACTATGACCTTAATATTGGTTCTGATGAAAATATTTGTTTGCTTAAGATTTGATGTTTTCTAATTGCAATTTGATTTCGTTTTTCAAAGAATTCATTGCGTAATTAATGAAGTTTTATGGAGAAAATTTATTTCAACGATTTTTATAAATAAATCAAGCTTTTTAGAAATTATTAATTGAAAATTTTTAATTTTAATAAGGCGTAAGCGTAAAAATATATTTTTTTAAATATGTGTCATAAATGTAGACTACATTAATTTCTATTATTTATGACAAAGAATACTTACAAAATGTAAAAAAGAGATTCGAATTTCTAAGATTTTATTCCATTTAGAAAGCATAGCTATGCAGTTTTATAATAAATAATTCAGATTTTGTGTTTTAAATAATTCAGACGTATTCAGCGTTCCATTTTGTGTGATCAAACTAGCTGATTGTCTTATTACGTAATACATTAAAGGCCATTGGTTTCATATGCAGTCATTTCTAACCGGCTCACATTGGGGTAAAAGGGGTTGAAAATGGCGATTAATTCAGAGAAAGGTGATATCAATATTTAATGATCACGTTTTATTTTTTTATTTAATACATACATAATATTAAAAAAAAAATTAGAATTTTAAGACTTTATTTGGCAGTATGGTAATGTCCGTCCATCTAAACATTAGAGTTAAATGGGTCGAAAAAGGATGCATAATTCAGGTAAAGGTGATATCAAAATTTTAATGATCTTGTTTAATTTTACTATTTATTGGTAAGAATTAGAATTATAAAATATTTTTTGGCGGAATGGTAATGTCCGTCCGTCTATACATTTCGATTAAATGGATCGAAAACGACGCTTAATTCAGAAAAGGCGATGTCCAAATTTGGATGATCACGTTCTATTATTTCTATTTATTAATTAGTAAAATTGAGAATCAGAGTTGAGAATCTCAAGTAGTAAAAGTTTCAAAAAACATAGCTTCTATAAATTAAGTGAGATTTCAAAGATTTTTATATTTATATAAAATGCTTGAAACGATCAAGAAAAAATAAGCTTCTCACATACATAACTTATCATTATCTCCATTCGTCTAGACGTGAAAAATGTTCAAAGTCAGTACTCTGAAATTCACTTTTTTCTCAAAGTTGTATTCCAAATTACACAATATTTTTTAAAAAATTTTCAATCATACACCTCAGGTCTTATTCCTAAAAAACTACCCAGCAAAAACTTTGCTTGCCATGTAATGAGATAAGAAGCTAATATAATGGCTCTACACTACTTTCACATTAGATGAATAACTCATTATTTTAACACGGTGATGTCATTAGAGGCAACTACTTACTCTATATTATTACAGGTAGGCATTTCAGAAAGTCATTACTTAGATGTCGTTACAAGAACTAATTACTTTGTAGCTATTCAATCACTCATTAGTTTCAGTGTATTACAGAAGTCATTATTAGTAAAATGAATAGTAACTAGTTACATTATCGGTTACAAGTAAGTACTGAAGTATTGAAAATAAAAAGACGATCATTTTTATTTTTTTTTTTTTTGAAATTTATTTATTTGAAAATATGCTGAAATCAGAATTAGACATACATACTATTTCAGACTTGGAGTTAATTCTTGAAGCTCATTCTTATGACCCGTGCAGAAATTGAATAAAATTCCGGACCTTAATGACTTGCCCCGTCTGAAAATTGTTAAGAGTTTAATACGCTTAACAAATTGTTTTAAAATAGCCAATAAATTTTTCTTAACTTTATGTAATTGTATTTCCTAAATTGCAATCTATTCAAATTTGTTGCCTGTTGAGTTTCTAGGTTTTATAAATGTGTGCCTAAGAGAAACAATACAAATTAGTGGATATTTTTTTAGTAATATTCAGATACTTACCACTTTTAAACATTAATAATTTACCAAAAGCCTTTTGAAATAAGGAATTGATTTTTGTAAACATTAACAAAAAATTTTATTTTCTTGAGTTTATTTTCTTATGTCAAGAATTTTAATTTTGAAAAATTTGACAAACATTTCTTCAGACACAAAATTTATTTAGTACACAAGACAGTAAAATTAAATGAACAATAACATTTTTTGCATACAACTAGCATGTTGAGCGTAGTACGTATTTTGATGTTAATACAACATTTATAGATAATAAAATTTCCTACAAATTTCCTCTAGTACATTTTTATACCCCTTTATTGGTTTAAGAGTTATACCGTATTTTATGTTTGATGTACATAAACTCAAATTATAGAGTTCATGAATGAATTCATGTAGGTATAAAGTGGCCTAATGGATTTGTTAACAATAAGCTATTCTGTCTGCTTACGTCGTGGTTTCGACTTCACCGGAGACTGGTGTGTTTACGATTAATTATTTGTTTTAGTCTTCGTGACTTTAAAAAATAATTAATGTATTTTCATATTTTAACCACTTTTAAAATATATAATCTTTAAAATATAAATGAAGACATTTCCAAAAATCAAAATCTGTTCTTATGTAATTGATTACATATCAAGTTAAAATTAAGTAGTTACTAATCTACTTTCATGTAATGCAGAAAGTATGTTGTTATGATTGAAAAGTAACTACATCTGTAACTGCATATCATTACCAAGTTTTTGCTGGGTAAGTCAAGGAAACAAAAAAAAAAAAAAGAAAAAAAAAAAAATAATAAGCGTGAATATATTTTTAACTATAAAAAATAGGTTAGGCAAGTAAGCTGTATCTTGTCAAGTACTTTACAGAAATATAAAAATCTTTGAAATCGGACTTAATTTGTAGAAGTTATGATTTTTAAGCTTTTACATAATCGATATAGACAAATTTGACACCCTGTAGCTTATCTCTTGTTATTACAGAGTGACTGAAAGATAATTTTTCTAAAAGTCTATTCCCTTATCTATAACCCTTTCACACATTTCAGTTCGATCCGAGCAGTAATTTGCGTTTGGTCCCACTGTGTTACATAAATGGAAAATTCTTAGTCTTTCGTATTATATCAATGTTTTTGTATCTCTCTATTTTAAAAAATAAATATTTTATTTATATTTTTTAGTGCAAAACCATTTATCTCACTGAGTAATTACTTTATTTTAAATTTTTACTAATTTATATATGTTTAATGTAAAACATATATAAATTAGTAAGACATATATAAAGTCGTTTGAATAGTTTTTGAATAATAAACATTTTACTCCAATAATTTTTATTGCTTTGTTTGTATGGGGGCTATAATTCTCTCTGCTCCGATCTTAAAACAAAGTACCCTATTTGAATTATGTTGGTTTTTCAAATTACTAACTAGTTTAAAAACTTTAAAAATTACACTTTAATTTTGTCATTCCGTAAGTAAAACCCCACAAAGTATATATTTCCTGGGTCCTGGTTAGATTCTGAGTAGATCTAGTTATGTCCGTCTGTTGAGAGCAGGATAGGGCTCGAACGGGACAACGGAGTAGGACGAAATTTGGCACAAAGGTTTGTTTGATATTAAAAATTGTCAAAATTGGTTAATAAATAAAAATGTTATGGGCTAAAAACTAGAAACACAGGGTGTCCGCTTCATACTTTTCTGCTAATATTTCTGAAAAAAAAGCATGTACGACAACGAAATTTTGTATAAAAAAAAATAAATTTTCTGAAAATGAGCGAATTGACTTAACTGCGAATAAATTCGAAAATAATCAATAGATTTTTATGAACGATATCTCATTTCGTTTTCGATTTTTAGTGATTTCTTTAAAACAAAAAACTTGATATTTTCACGTAAAAAATATATTTTTTGTTTCGTTTTTTTATTATAACTGCGAAACTACTGAGCCGATTGAAACGCAATATATAAAGAGATTTAAGGTTGTATAAATATAATTTTTTCTAAGTTTATTTCAATAATATCGGACACTTTTTGAGTTATCATTAATTATATGGAAAAACGTCTAAAAAAATTTTAATTTTCGAAAAAAGTTTTAAAAAAAAAACTTCTCCTTAGAATTTAAAATTTGGACCATATTTGGACTACTAGAACTATAATACATCAAATCTATATAGTAGTTATTCGAGCCTTTTTTTGCTGTTGACCTGTGTGATTAAACGGTAATAAAATGGCCCTCGATATATATTTTTTACTTTTAACATTACGAGTATTTACGAGTATTACTTCTAATATCTAAGGATATTAGTTATCTTTGAAAAATATGTCTCTTATTATTTTTAATGGTAACCAAGTTGATTTTTTGTGCGTGATCCAAATGAGTGACGAAAAAGATGTACGAACTACAATTTATTACAAAATTTTAAAAAAATCCAAAGTGGTCCTACAAATAATTGGCTAAAGAATTAAACATCTGCCGTCAAATTGTTTCCAATGTTATTAAATAGTATCAGGAACATTTTGCCATTGATCGGAAACTGTGTTGGGGAAGAAAAAAAAAGGTCCACATGATATTGGAAAGACCACACTTTTTGTACCAAGAGAGGTACGGAGGTAAGACCAGTAGATATTGGGCTCTTGTGAAAAGTGAATTGAAGAGCACAAAAAAGGTGTCCCTAAAGATGTTTCAAAAAAAGTAAATGAAACAACTATCAAGTCTCTAATGGAAGGGTTACCAAAAAAAGGATCACGAATTCATAAGAAGTGGTTAGAACTATTAAAGTTATATTTATCTGAAATTGTAATATAATATCAATTAAATAAAAAGAAAATGAAAACTCTAAGATGGACCGTTTCCAAATTATTGAATTTTATATAGTCAAGATTTTTTCGAACGCACTCTTTATTCTACCATACAGTAACATCTATGCAACATATTTCACCAACTATAGTAGTTTATGTTGTTGCTTGTTTTTTTTTTATTATTTATAATATTGCTGCTCTTAATGGTGTTCATCTTCATTTTTAAGCCATAATTATAAAATTTATATTACTTTATATACATATTTTTTTTTCTCCCCTTTTTATTTTTGCAAACATACAAAAAAGTTATAACGATGCTTATGCGTATATGAAAGAACTTTTATGTTGCAGATTGTTTTTTTTTTTTTATATATATAAATTGTTTTTCTCTTTATATTACATCAAACTTTTGCTACAGCTGACATATAACTCTTTAATGTTTTACGGCAGTTTAAGTTTTCTGTGCTGATTTTTATGTTATAATAATGATGCTGCTGCCTTGGTGATGGCTCCTACTAAAGATGCATAACGAGTTTTTTTTTTTAATGAACTAAAATTTTTTAATAAATTTGTTTTATAGTTTTTTGTTTTTGTTTTCTTTGCATATGTATAATGATGATATTTTAAAGTTGTTTGAAATAATGTATGCTACTTTATTGGTAACATTTGTTATTTGTGTTAAGTTAAAATATGTTTTATACTTAAAGATATAGTTTAATGTCTGAGTAACATATGTTGTTGCTTGAATTACTGCGTTTTGCCATTTTTACTATCAGGAAATAATGTGTAGAAACAAACTTTTGTAATATTGCTGATTATGTTGAGGAACTATTAAGAAACAAAAAAAAAAATATATATGTTCTATTTGTTTCAACTATTAATATTAAAAGTTGAAAGAAAACTCAAAACTCTCTTTAGATATAATGGAAAATAAAATGGCTGAAAGTCTGGTCATTTGTCAAACATTTGAAATCATTTTTTGTAGATAAATTTATTTGATTATTAACAGAATTATAGGGAATTTGCTTTCAAGAAACTCTATAGTTCTACAAATTCTAATTTTTATATTAAAAGAAAAGAAATTACTATTACTCTAACACAATAAACTATTTTTATTTATTACTTATCTTTACTTATTATTACTTATTGCTTTATTTTTCTTCTGTTTTTCTTTTAAAAATCTGTTGCATTTTACTGCACCATCTCCATAAGTTATAACTCATCATACTTATAATAATTTAAGTTAGTGTCTATCTTCTTTACTTGATTTCTCATTTATTGTCTTATCTGTCTGTGTGGCATAAGTTGCTGTTTTTCTTTGCTTTTGCTGAGTTTTGAAAATAAAGTTTGCTCTTATTTTTTTGTTGCCACTATAAAAAAGTTGTAGATGAAAATTCTCAACTAAATCTTGTTTGTTTTAGTGTTTTTTAACTGTCACTTTGATCCCTGTTATTGTTGATGCAGATGTTTTATATTTATATTGTGCTTTTTTCAGTTTGGTAAGAGGAGTTTTAAAAATGTCAAGGAAAAAATTATTGAGAAAAAGTTGCAAAAAGTTTTTTTTTTATAATTTTTATTGTTGTCTCAGCTTTAAATATTTACATGAGACATTTTGTTTTTCGGTAAATTTTGTTCGAAGCTTTTAAAAATATTTTCTTAAGAAGGGTATTTATTTTATAAAAATTATATAATATTTCTGTTTAAATATTTAAATGTTGATGACAATAATATCAAAAATTCTGCGGTGGTGCTTGACGATTGCATTTTCCGTTTACGAGAAAATTTGGAAAATGTAAAAAAAATCGAAAAATTTAAAAAAGTTCGTTTTTTTCACCTTCATTCATATATAACTTTTGAAGTAGGAATGTAATCTTCAAGCACCACCGCAGAATTTTATATATTATTGATCGCAACAACCATGTTGACTTTCAAGGCATAACATTCAGTCCAATTTGTGGCGTACAAAAAACAATAAAGCCTAATTTCGGCAAATTTTACTCATTCATTTAAAAAATATAGTGCACATTTAAAAAAACGGGAGTTTATGTTACTGAAATGAATTATACAGTAGTAATTAAGACCATACACACTATTTTTAATTTAAAACCCCATAAAGTATATGTTTTCTGGGTCCTGGTTAGATTCTGAGTCGATCTAGCCATGTCCGTCTGTTGGAAGCAGGATAGGGCTCGAACGGCACAGCGAAGGAAGACGAAATTAGGCCCAACTATTTATCTTATATAAGATTTGTTTGATATTGAAAGTGAGTAAAATCTGTAGATAAACAAAAAAGTTATGAGCAAAATACTAAAAAGCACAGGGTGTCCGTTGTAGCTTAATTTCATACTTTTCTCTCTATAATAAAGTATGTATATCTCTCTTAAATAAAAGTATGTACTATAAAATTTTCAAGGGTCGATATAAATTTGGAAACAAGAAATGGGGGTGGTCCGCCCACCTCCTATATAAGGTGAAAGGTCAAAGAAATTTTGTGCAAATACTTTATGGACAAATGTAAACACGGAAACAAAAATAGGCGTGGTTCGCCCACTTTACCTCCTACCTCCTATACAACATTCGCGCTTGTTTACATTTGTAATGTTATTGTTTTTTGTTGTTTTTCTTTGTATCACTGTTTTTGTTTACAATATTTTTTTACTGATATCTGGTTATTTTTCAACCGATTTTCAAAACAAAGCTCTTTTTGTAAAGGTATTCAAATTACCTTTCTAATTGCTGAACATAGTTAGTACAAATTATTGCCGCTAGATGGCGCAAAATTCGTTTTTTATTAAAATTTCTTCAAAACACCCTGCATTTGCAAATATGATGAGTTCATATGTTCAGCAAAAATACTCGCAAAAGGATTTTGTACACAGTTGCCAAACATCATTTGATCGAATTCTGGAAATTTAAAGGTCAAAATTGTGATTTTCTTCAATAACCTGAGAATAACGGTAATTTAGTAAATAACGGAATTATAAAAAAGTCGCAGAACAAAAGTTGCTGCTGAAGCCCTAAAGAACCATTTTCAACAACAAAAAAAGTTCTTTTTCGCAAAAAGCCGTTTTTGGCATATTGCTATGTATGTTAGACAAAATATTTTTTTATTAATTCAATTTTGGAAAAAAAAAAAACTAAATTTTTTATACTTATTTTTAAATCTTGATATTAAAAATACTATGTAACAAATCTTGGGTAATGAAATATCGCCTCAAGGATTTCAACGCAAAATTATGCCCATTTGTTTAATTAAGTCCCCAAACGATTTTTCAAAGACTCTTAAACTTTGGGTATTTTATTAAATTCTACTCCCTTTTACGCCCACTTTTCATAACAAGATTGTATGCAATATATGAATAGTCACATTATTCAACCAACTGAAATGATATTTTGCTCACTTATGAATGGTGCATCCTCCGAAAGGAAATATAGGATAAAAAAAAAAAGTTAAAGTTCAAATGATATTTATCACATGTACTAATTATTTTTATTTTTATTTTTTTGAAAACAATTCATGCAAAAACAATTCTTAAAAAAAGTGAGAGTGACTTTTAACTTATATTTTAATTCATCTTTTCTCCAAAAAATACTTAATATATGTACTAACTTTTATTTGAACTTCTAAAAAAGAATTATTAAAAAAAAAAAAAAAAAAAAAAAAAACGATCAATGAACTTTTATTTAATTTGTAAACTATATTTTCTTTCAGAGGATGCACGATTCATTTAGTACTTCTTTCAAGGATATAAATATGTGCCAAGTTATAATTTAATAAAATATAAATATGTGCCAATATATAATTTATTAAAAGAAAAAAAAAAAAAAAATAGAGAAAAAATATAAATATGATAACTTCCTTAAGTTCCACACAATCACATAATCTTTACAGTCAATCCTTTGATGCCATGTCAATCCGTTCGGGGTCTCGATTGTCATGTTACTGGACTTCCATTATTATATGAATCCTTGTTGCCTTAATAAATTTCAAGATCTTTAATAGACTTATCCCTCTTAACTCTTCCAGGTTCTGAAAAAAATAAGAATCAAAACATTTAAATCTATAGCGCGATAGTACAGCACACTCGCAGAGAAAATTAAATGTAGTTTGAATTTATCTCTTAGTCCAGGATAAATGTCTTCACATGCGTTAGTCGATTTCATATCTACCCTGTTCGTGCTAGTTCATCAGCTGTTTTGTTACCTTGAATATTATTGTGACCCGGTACCCGTTTTTAAAAAGTGTTGATCGTTGAGAACTCGTACATCTCTGCGACAACGGCTGACCACCTTTGATATAATATTCTTATTACAAAGTGCCCTTATGGTAGCCTGTCTATCTATTGTATTATCACTCCTTAATATTGGCATCGTAGATATTAGTCTCGAGTTTCAGTTGTCTTGTAATCTGTTATTAAATTTTCCTTTAGGAATGAATGTCTATAATCTCTAATTTCCAGTTGTTCATTTTGGCTCAAACTTATATGGGTCTTTAAAGCGTATTATTTTATGTATAAATAAAGTGGTTCAATTTCCAGAATTCTACACAATGCGTCAGTGGCGGGGGATCTTCTTGCTCCTGTTATACACGTTCAATGAAAGAAGCATTGCCTTATATATCCAGTAAATCAAGCGTGGTTTAAGACCCCAGGATTTGCCGATAAGCTTGTGAAACAAGTACAAAGCAGCGTAAGCTTTCTTTACTCCTTCCTCTAGGTTAGATATCCAGTTAAATTTACGGTCGTAAAAAAAGCTTAAAATGTTGCTCCATTTGAAAGTTTCAAAGTTATACCACCCAGTTTCAGTGGGTTAAATGCAGGTATTCACCTTTGCTCTGCGAAAAGTATCAGTCCTGTTTTCTGAGGATTGTTAACCAAATCCCATTTATTAAATATCTTTAGAGCACCTTCCATTACCTCTGCAAGAGTACTCGGAAATTTTTCTCTTATTAGTAGCATTATATCATCTGCGTATGCCACTACTTCTACACCTAATGCATTAGGTTTCAATAATATTTCATTCAATGCTAGAATTCACAAAGATGGTGATATGACTCCGCCTTGAGGGTGCCTCCGTTGACTATGGCATTTAGAAATGTTCCACCTAGTTCAGCTTGAATCTCTCTAGTGCGAATACTCCTTGGTGTATGCTCCCTTCTATTCTCTTCGTTAAGCTATATATTGCAGTTTCAACTGATTTTCCTCTTAAAATGCATGCTAATCAGGAGAGAATGGCAAAGTATGTATTCTGTGATGGTCATCTAAGATTCTCACGAGAGTTTTCAGCAAAAAGGAAAACAAACTGATTGGTCTGTAGTCCTTTGTCACAACATGTTGTATCTTAGCCACTTTTTGGTAATCACCTTTACAACTTGTTGGAACAGGATAGGATAGGGTTCAGGGCGGACATCCTAGGGGGATGAAATTTATCTCAAATATTTGTCTTATAAAAGGTTTGTTTGGTATTGAAAATGAAGTCGGTTAATATACAGAAAAGTTAAAGACCAAATACTAGAAACACAGGGCGATTTCATACTTTTCTGCTGATATCTCTTAAACAAAAGCATGTATGGCAACAAAATTTTATATTTTCACTTGTTGTCAATGTTTTTTTATCTCCTGACTACATTCCCAGATAAAATGGTCAAAATCAAATACAAAATAGATCAAGATTTTATGTTATATTAGTTGAAGTTCTACGGTACAGGAAACAATTTGGCATTCCATTTAAATTAATTTTTAGATATTTTTTATCTAATAGTTTAAGAGGGGTTTACACGGAAGCTCATGTCAGTGATTAGAGTCAATCGAACGGACTTTTTCAAACAGAACGCGTACCCGAAATTCGGTAAAAAGTTCGGGTTCGACCGAACTTTTTATTATAAGACCTAAGAAATGCAAAAAATAATCATAATTAACAAAAAAAAAAAAATCGGTAAGTATTTTCTAGGCGCTGTTTAAACGCATATAAATAAAATAGATTTAGAAAATGTATATATATTTGTATTTAATTTATTAAGTCAAAGTTGTAGTCAAATAAATTTAATTTTCTTAATTAAACTCATTTTCATCATTTTCTTCGTGTTTTTTTTTCGCAATTGTACTGCTTTTGGTGATAAAAAATACATGTTAAATTCAGATTTAAAAAAAAAAAGGAATCCCGAACACCTACCTAAAATCACTTTTTACCGAACACCGTAGCCAAACCCGAACTTTCGTTCTCGGACACTATCAATTATAGACTGATCTTCCTGAAATTCGAAACAAATCAATCTGTGCTCATTAAACCCCTGTTCCGGGAGAACATTTTTATGGGGGCTAGGCCAAATAACAGACCATAACTTATTATGTCCTTGAATCATAAGAAACCTGTATACCAATTTTCATTAATTTACATTCAAAATTGAGACCTGTAGTTTGATTATAATGTTTACATGAACGGACGGACGGATAGACATCGTTAAATGGACTTATAAAGTCATTCTAAGTCGATTGGTATAAATTAAGTTGGGTCTTGGACCAATATTTTTGTGTGTTAAAAACATTAGCACAAACGCATAATATCCTCCGTACCTATGGTGGTGTAGGGTATAACAAAAATGGTATAAGGAGTGATATTATAGAAATAACCCTTGAATATTTAAAGATACTTTTCTGTTTTAAATTCTCTCTAAAAAGTATCAAAAATTGTACTCACTCCCACAAGAACTGGTTCCATTATATCTATACAATAAAAGTATATAATCATGTATCTCTGTATGTGTTCCTTAAAATTTATAATGGAAGCACGTGTTAGTGATTTCTTCACTAGGCATGTGTTTGTAATATTTTAAGGACGGGTAAGAGTATTTGTATGTAAAAAGGATATAAAAAAAACTTGAGTGTTGTTGAATATTAAATTTTTGTTGCTGGTTTTATAAGCAGCAGAATCATCTTTTTTTTTTTTTCTTGGTATGAAAAAGTCGTAAAATACCAGCAACAGTGGCAGATGTTGTAACTGCGCCAATAGTTGCTTTAACTTTAAATTAATGATGCAAAACTTTATAATTAAATTACTCATATAATATATTCTAGTTTTCTAGAATAAAGCACATAAAACACAGCAGCCTGTTTCTAAATATTCAAGATACATTTTATCAATTTATATTTTTTCTTATTTCTTTCAAACATTTTCTTAAATTTATTGATTTTATATTAGTTTATAGAAGTTTGTTTTTCAGTAACATGTGTATATGTATGTTTGTGTGAATAAGGATGTTGATGATGAAGACATAGTTGAAATTTATGTTCATGTGTATGTTTATATATAAGTCTGCCTTTTCACAAATATTTTCTACTAGACTTTGGCAATTGGTATTTAAGTTATTAAAAAGCCTTTTGTTGTTGTTTATTCATACTAAATTTCAGCAATGTATAGCAAAAATGTTGATTATTTTTATAACATTTATAGTATTTAATTAAAAAACTATTTAGGGAGAATTTTAAATATAAGGAAATGAAGAAAATTTTAAAAATGTTTCTTATATTCATATATAAGTTTGCATGTGTTTAGAGAAATTTTCTGTTTATTTTTTTGTAGGTATGGATTTGTTAGGATTTATTTAATATTTAAATTTTCCATTAAAACGTTAAATATTTAATCCTTTTTTTGCCAAATTTTTTTGTTTTCATATTTGTCATAACTTTTCTCTACTAAAATACTTACTTGATATTTCCATAAGCTTTTGAAGAGTATGAAATTCCTGTAAATAAAAAGAGACGGAAAACATAGAAATTAGATTTATTAGCTAAACATTTATTTTAATAAAATATTACATATATAAAAATATTTAGTTTATGACATAATATGACAAAATAAATGTGTTCGCATTAGGCATTTAATTTTCCTTTCTTTGATTGTAGTGAAAAGGATGGAGGGTGGAGAAAAACTAAATCAAATAAGCGTAAACAAAAATATTTGGTTTTTATAACCATACATCACGTGAAAAATACACATTATTTACACAAAACAAAAAAATAATAAACCAAACCTTGAAAAAATTTACTATTGAAAAAATAACATTTATTTTAGATAAACCAAAAATATGCACAAGTGTATTAGCAAAAATAAAAATAAATAAAATAGAAAAAAATAATAAAGCCAAACCCATAAGCGAATGAAAATAAATGCTGATAAAAATTAAAATAATGATGATAATAAATGGTTTCATTTAGATTTGTCAGCTATTTTAATGCCTACAAACTATGACTACACATTTTTAGTTTCTTATGACAAGAATAAAATAGGAAATACAATTTTAGTGTTAAAATTAGGTTTAGGGAAATTTTTTGTAATAACTCTAATCGATATAAAATTTCAGGAAAAATAAGTTTAAATCTTTAACAAAAATTTTAATAAAAACTTAAAGTTTCTATTATTCAAAATATTTAATATTTCTTGCTTAATACTAAAACAATGATGATTAAATTTTCTATTTATTTTTTTATGTAGAAAAATAACCCACAGCTAAAATATATAATAAATACTAAAATATAAATCTTAAAAAAATATATATAAATTTCCACAAACATAGAAACAGAGGCAGTGAAAAAAAAGAAAATATTTCATAAATAGTTATAACTAGGGGGCGGATTTATATGCAAATGCCTGTTTTTTTGGGGGCATTTAAAAATGATCTTATATTGTTATCTATTGGAATCAGACATTTTACTGAAAATGGCATCGATTTGTTAGTGCATATTTTGTTGAAAATGCTTATTTTTGCATATTTTACATAATAATGCATATTTTTATTGCATATTTTTCATTTTTTTATACCCACCATCAAAAAGATGGGGGGTATATTGATTTTGTCATTATGTGTGCAACATGTCGAAAGAATCATCTAAGACCCCACAAAGTATATATTTTCTGGGTCCTGGTTAGATTCTGAGTCGATCTACCCATGTCCGTCCGTCTGTCCGTCTGTTGAAAGCAGGATAAGGCTCGAAAGGAAAAACGTAGGGGGACGAAATTTGGCACAAATGTTTGTCTTATATAAGGTTTGTTTGGGATTGAAAATGGGAAAAATCGGTTAATAAACAAAAAAGTTATGGGCTAAAAACTAGAAACACAGGGTGTCCGTTTTATTTCCTTTTTGCTGATATTTCTTCAACAAAAGCATGTACGACAACGAAATTTTGTACGTATAGTTCGGGGATCGATGTAAACTCGGAAACCCAAAATGGGAGTGGTCCGTCCACTTTACCGCCCACTTCCCATATAAGGTGAGAATCAACGAAATTGTGTTCAAATAGTTCAAGGACCAATGTAAACTCAGAAACAAAAAATGGGAGTGGTCCGCCCACTTTACCCCATATAACGTAAAATTTTAAAAAGTTGATGGTGGGTATATAGATTCGGCCGGGCCGAATATAACATTCGCGCTTGTTTTTTTTTGGTTTTTAAAAATTTTTTTGTTACAATCTTATTTTTATATTTTTGTCAATCTTCTTCTTATTTTTCAATCAATATTAATATCTTTACTGTTCAAAAAATAATTTTACATGTGTTGAAAAAAATATGTGAAGGATTTTTATTTTTTAATATAAATATCCATCATGATGAAAATAATAAATATCTTTAACGATAGATATCTTTAAAAATAATTACCAGTGTGAAAAAAATTTAAAATGATTGTTTTTTATACTCATTTTCCGGTTATTCTCAATCAAACACTGTCGTTTTTTTTAATTTTTCTTAATGAAGCTATTGCAAAAATCGAAGCTGCAGAAGGCCCCGTTGCTGAAAAAATTAAATTAAATTTGCAAGCTGTTATTAAAAAAAAAAATAAATGATTTGAGAAAATGAAAAAAAAATTTAGAATCAATTACTTTATGTTCAAATGAAGTTTCGTATTCCTATCACTTCTGTTGACGTTGAAAGATAATTTTCTATGTATGTACGCCAAAATAGACAATCATTTACATTTGACAACTTAGTACAAAATATGTTTGTATAAATATAAATAAAAACCTATCTAACTAAGGTTGTATTAAACTCAATGTCACTAATAAAAATATGATCTTAAGGAGTACAAATTTAAAAAAGTACAAATAAATTAGTATTGATCTTTTAAAACATAGCTTTAAGTTTTCAAAATACAAAATGTATTGCATTTCTTAGCTTAAGATGGACTGATTTTTGTTTTTTCTTATAGAATAATTATTTTTTCTTTTTATTTAAAAAATTTAAAACAAAATGCATATTTTTTAATTTTTTAGGGTATATTTTGAATTTTTTAGTGCATTTTATAAGCGCATATTTTCCAAAAATAAATGCATATAAATCCGCCCCCTAGTTATAACAAACCATTTGACAGGTGAGATCTAGTGTAAAATATTCGTATATGACAGGCTATAACACATAAGCTTTAGGGTAGGTTGACGTAAAAAAAAAAACCGAACAAAACAACACTAAAGTTAATACAGCCAATGTGCAATTTTTTTCCTACCCCAAACTTTAATACAAATATTTATTTATATATTTTTTAAATAAAGCCTTAAGCAAACACATACATACATATTTCATATGATTTTTTTAATTTTTTTATTACAATCTTTTCATAAATAAAAAAAAATAAAAAAATAAAAAAATGGAATTATACACATTTTATAGTAATATTATATGGCATATGGATGAAAAACTCGTAAGGAAGAATGAGTATTTGTCATAAATCATATAAATGAAATTGTAAAAATAACATGACCACACATATACTCAGATGTATAAGTTTGTGTTAATCTAAACATTTATACTAGTGGGTATATTAAATAGTTATTATAGTAGTGTATGTTTTAAATTGAAGAAAAATCAGTCAAACGATCTATAATTAATTAGCAGAAGACAGGCAAAATAGTTTAAAAATTGTATATCTTCCAAAACAAAATGGTTTTCTTATCCATTCTTGATATCTTGTCTTATGAAACATATAAAAAAAATATATTTTTGTATTAAATAAATGTTCACTCCCATATTGTAGAAATAATTTGAAATAAAAAAAATTAGGAAAAAAATTAAAATTTCAAAATTCATTGCTTTTAAAATCTTTGATATCAGACTTGTTTACGACTTGTTTAACATTTTTCATACTCATGATGTTCGACTTTGACAACCTGTATTCAGTGTTACCGTTTGGCGACTTTAGTCGCCATTTGCCCCTTTTTCAGCCACCTGGCCACTTTTTTGGCCCCTTTTTTAAATGGCGACTTTTTAAGATTGTGCGCTAAATGACTAAAAACTAAGTTGTTTGAAATATATAAACCCATTATATATTAATTTCAACAAATAAATTAATTATTTTGAGATTGTTTCGTAGTATAGTAACATAAAAAACCGCGGAGTATTTATAAAAGAACTGAAATTGTTAGTAATTAAAAATAATAATAAAGTTTATGAACAGCTATTTATATAATCACATGCCGAATCTTTTTGCACTGGATTGAACAAATAAAAAAAGAAGATTCGATGAATCCTAATTTATATTTCTACCTCCTTCTTAGGTGAACGTATTTTTTACTAAATTATCAATAATAACCATCAACTTTTTAAAATTTTACGTTATATGGAAGGGGACGGTAAAGTGGGCGGAACACGCCCATTTTTTGTTTCCGACTTTACATTGGTCCTTGAACTATTTAAACACAATTTCGTTGATATTCGCCTTATATGGGAGGTAAAGTGGGCGGACCACGCCCATTTTTGGTTTTCGAGTTTATATCAATCCACGAACTATACGTACAAAATTTCGTTATCGTACGTGCTTTTATTGAAGAAATATCAGCAGAAAAGTATTTAACGGACACCCTGTGTTTCTAGTTTTGAGCCCATAACTTTTTTGTTTAGTAATACCAAACAAACCTTATATAAGGCAAATAATTGTGCCAAATTTAGTTTCCCTACGTTGCCTCGTTCGAGCTCTATCCTGCTTTCAACAGACGGACAGACAGACGGACAGACGGACGGACATAGCTAGATCGACTCAGAATCTAACCAGGACCCAGAAAATATATAATTTGTGGGGTCTTAGATGATTCCTTCGACATGTTACACACGGAATGACAAAATCAATATACCCTCCATCTTTTTGATGGTGGGTATAAAAAGTTGAAAGTCAATACTTGTGAATCCATGTGCTCCGTCTTAAATTTTTCCGAAGGGGATTTGAATGACTGGAGTACGAGTGAAAAACACATACAAAAGTACAGAAGTTTAGTTAATTAAAATAAGGATTGTATGTTAGCTATTTTTGTGAATAAATTTTTATTTTTACAATAATAAAATTGTTGCAAAATAATTATAAATTATGTTTTTATTAATAAAACTGAATATTGTAGTTTTTCTTAATTTGTTTTGCTTTTGTTGTTATCAAATAAACAAATTTTAAAGAGTTTTTTAGGTTTTAAAACAGTTGGTCCCTTTTTTTCAAAAAATTCCCTTTTTTTGGCGACTTTTTATTTTGAAATAACCTTTTTTGGACACTTCTTAAAAATTCTCAACGGTAACGTTGCCTGTATCTATTATAGGGTGACGACAAGATTAACATATTTATTAATAAAATTTCGACCTCACTGTTTAACGAGGTTTAACGCAAACAATGGTATTTATATCAAATTAATTAAACATAGATTGCTGTTCGAAACTTTCACTCCGGAAAATAAATTGAACGTGCATAAATTATATCTATATAAGATTTTATGTATGTATGTGTCGCTATACACTTCATCAGCATCTGTCCCTGATATGCACTTAAGTGCCCATGCATAGGGTTGTAAGCAAATGTTCAAAAAACTTAATTCTTTAACCTTTTCAGTATTTTAATGCCATATGGCATTACAAAAATTTTTGGAAATTTTTCAAAAGCTATGAAGATTTTTAGATTAAATTTTACTAATTTCTATTATTTAAAATCTTCTTAATAACATAAAAAGATTTATTGAGTTTTCTTTATTTTTAACAACAAAAATATTGTGTTTAAAAAATTGTCTCTACAAATTAATTTTTTTTTTTTTTTTTGGTCAAAAATGCTTGGTTTATTTTTATTAAAAACTTAAAAAATTTTGATAAAAGTGTAAAACTTTTTCATAAAATTCAATAAAGTATTCAGAAAAGAGTTTGCGTTAATTTTTAGCGTCAAAAAATATAAGTTTAAAAATGTTTCTTCCATGTAGGACCGTTTTTTAAAAAAAATCCAAATACACATGTTCTGTCTGAAAATTGATTAAGGATAATTACTTGTACTTTTTAATCCACGCATTAAAAACATGTACTGAAAGGGTTACTTACGTTTTAATATCGAAGTAAAAAAATTGATACACGCACTATACAATTTTAAAAAAAAATATTTACAAATCAACCCAATATTGATGTCAAATGAAAGCTAAGAATCCCTGCAATTTATAAATATTTTTTATTAAAATATTGCAGCGAAAAAACTTAGCAAAATATTCTTTTAAAAATGTTACTTTTACTATTTATTTTCATGTATACATCAGCCTACAAAAATCATTCTCACACATAAAAAAAAAATGTTATATGGATAAAATTAGAGCTCATCCATCAAAAATTGTGTAACCGGTTTGGTCCAGGTGTCAAATGTCCTCTCGAAAGGATTTAAAATTTTCGAAAGATGCGCAATTTTTAAGATTATTGTAAAATATTTACGAAGATGAAAATTAAAAAATTAAAGCTACGAAGCTCTCCAACAAAATAATTGGGGGATACACAAAGTGAGCTATCATGTCGTATTGTCATAATATCATAAAATTTGACAAAGGAAAAGCAATAACAATATTTTTTATACATTGAAATATTTTAGGACATATGACAATACAACATGATAGCACACTTTGTGAATCCCCCAACTATTTGTTTAAAAAATTAAAAATATCTTTTTGAAAATTTTATTCTGCAATATTGTATTTATTACTTAATTACACACTTCATGTTTGCCACTGACTATGGCACGGGTGTCCAGAAAATATGTGTACTGTAGCAGGTTGCAAGTCAACCTGAGGCTACCAAAAAATAACACAATAAAAGAACACAAGTTTATATAGGGTGAAAAATGTCAATTCAAAAAAAACTTTCCTTTATCTTTTCTCTTCGATTCACAAAAAATACAATATTCACAAAAAATACAGTATTTTATATTATTTATAATTTAACAAATTATTTAATTTATTACAAAAACTATCTTCAATAATTCAATAAAAAACTCTATTTTATTCACGAACGATAATCAACGAACTATATTTTTGCCCGCCATCAACAATCAAACTTCAAAGTTGACGCCTAAAAGTTGACATAAGACAAATATATTGCAAAAAATAGTGCCCTCTGGATGTCGCCATCAGCATTACAGCTTATGATAGTACCGTCACCAGATCAATTCAAAGATGGTAAAACAGCACCCTCATTCAAACTTGAACACTTCATATAAAAATTTTTTTCTTAACATTTTGTTTTCCAATATTTAAGTAAAAACTCTTTTTATATTTCATAGATTTTTGGTAAATATTTTTACCCTACACCACCATTTGTGATGAGATTTGTAACGCACAGAAAAAATATTCCAACCTTAAAGTATAACAATCGACTTAGAATCATTTTCTGAGTTTATTTAACGATCCCGTCCGTCTGGATGGCTGGCTGGTTGTCTGTCCATGTAAACTTGTGCACAGGTCGAAATTTTGAAGGTAATTTGATGGCTATGTGTTTATTTTGGAATAACGACGAACGCTATTGAAATTGACCTTAATCGGTCCATTATTTCACCTTGCTCCCATACAAATGTCCTCCCGGAATAGAGTCTTAACACTAATAGATACCTTAAAAAAGGAATATTTTAATGAAATTTAGCACAAATAAGTTTTATATATGCCGAAAATCACTTTAACGTGCATTAATCCAACAAAAATTTTAGTATTATGTTAATATTTAACACAAATAAGGTTTATATAAGTAAATACAAAATTATGTCGATTAGAATGGTGTAGGGTATCATATGGTCGGTCTATACGGTCTTGCATGTTTTTCAAAATATTCAGAAGATATTACGGAATATAATATAATCTATCTATTATTTATAAAAAATTAAACATAATAAATATTTTACTTGTATTCGATAAAATATTTCCATAAACTGCTCTGTACATACTTGGGTATGCTGGTTCCAAAAGTAAGGGTTATCGTCACTTTGGCTATAAAAACTTTTTTTTAGCTTTTTATCATATGACAACTAAAACTCCAGATATGCTAATATAAAAATGGACGGACCATGCCCCATTTTTGGTTTCCGAGTTTATATCGACCCCCAAAACTATTTATAAAAAATTTTGTTGTCGTAAATGCTTTTGTTTAAGAGATATCAGCAGAAAAGTATGAAACTTTTTTTGTTTATTAACCAATTTCACCCATTTTAAATCCCAAACAAACCCTATATAATATATATATGCATAATGTTTGTGCCAAATTTCGAGCCCTATCCTGCTTTCAACAAACGGACAGACGGACGGACATAGCCAGTTCAACTCAGAATCAAACCAGGACCCAAATATATACTTTGTGGGGTCTTAAATGATTCCTTTGACATGTTATACACGGAATGGCAAAATTAATATATCCCCATCTTTTTGATGGTGGGTATACAAAATATATATATGTAACGATAAATCAGTTATTTATTTTATGGAGAAAAAATAATAAAAATTAAAAGATCCTTTTTCAGAATATTCTAGAATATTCCTACTTAGGAAAATATCATTTTATGATAAAATGGAATCCCAGTCCTATAATGCAATAATTCTAACTCACCTTTAGATATACAAATTTATGTAATATAAAAGTATAACTATATTTTTCAATCGGATGATGCATTTATGTTATCTTTATTACAATTAAAGAAAAAAAAAAAAAAAAAAAAGCGCTATATAAAAGTAAATTTTTTGTAATATTATGTATGTATACAAAATCGCTGATTAGTAGAAACTACTTGATTTTCAAAAGTAGTTTTCATGATTAAAGAAACCATCTGATGACCTTATCTCGACATGAAATATTCTGTCAAAAGCCAGCAGATATAATTGCTCAGCACTGCCTTAATAAATGTCTATAAAATATTTTTAATTTTTATTTATTCTTTTTTTTTTAAACAATTTAAATATTCAAATTTTTGAAGGTACTTTTATTTCATCGTTTTTCGAGTATTTCAAGCGTATCATTTTAAGTATTTAAAATGCCAATTGGTTTTAAAATTTAGTTTTTATTTTTTTTATTCTGTTGTATTTTTTTTTTTTTTATATTTTTTATTTTTTGCACTGAGTTTTGAATTTTTTTTTTCAGTAATTGAATAAACTTTATTTACACACTCAAACACAAACATTTATTTTTTTCGTTTTGTGTTTTTGTTTAAATTAAAAATTTGTAAATATGGTGCCAACAGCAAATATTTATAATGTCCTGGGATTTTTTGTTCTCTGTGTATGTTTTTAATGCCTTTTGATTTATTTTTATGAATACTGAGTATATAAAAACAGTATTTATGCAAATAGTTATTTAAAAAACTATATACAAAAATTGTGTATATGTTTTAGTATATAAAATATAAAGCTATATAACTCAACATATGATAATAAAATAGCTCATATTATACCATAGTATGTATTGTATTGTATAAGGAATTTTTAATTGGCTATAACTTTTTATTATTTCTACTCTATATTTTAGTGGCGGAAAATGTGCGAGAGAAATAAAAATGTGTAAAATGTACGATAATTAAAACAGCAAATAAATGCAAATAATGGGAATTTAATAAATTTGCAGCTGTATGTGGAAGCAAGTATTTTTATTATTATTATTTTTTTTTTTTTTTATTAACCAGAAATTATATGTTTTTAGATTAACTGGTAAAATAAAAATAAATATGCATAATTCAAGGAATTTGATAAAACAGAAAATTAAATTTATGAAAACATTATTGCAAATAATTGTCGAAAATGTTTATGTAAACGCAGGCCCCGATTTGAGTTTTCGATTCATTATTTCGAATTGCGTCTCTATTTTTTCGATTTGCGTCGTCATGATTTCAATTTGCTTCGATATATGCAATATATATTTTTTTTTAAGTTAAAGCTACTTAAGTAACTGTATGTGAAAACAGTATTAATTTATTGATTTTCTTATTAAATTCTCTGTTTTTAAGTAAAAATTCAAAACATTATTTATATAAATATTTTTTTTTAGTAAAGATTAACATCTTTTCTATTCAAATATTTTCAACCTGGAATCAATTATTAAGAAAATAGTGTAAATACATATAAAATAGTTCTTCGACTTGCGTCGTTTCAGTTTGCGTTGCAGTTTTCCGGTCCCCATTAACTATGCAGACCGGAGCCATAATGTATGTTCATTAACCCAAAACCATGTGGTAGCGCAAACATTTGTTACATAAGAAGCTACGAGGGCGGACCAATAAGTCCGTGATTTTTTTAATGAAACACAGTGTTTTTTGCAAAACAAAAAATTTTTTTTCAACATAATCTCCTTTTAACTCAATACACTTAGTCCAACGTTTCTCCAGTTTTTGTGTCGCTTCCAAAAAATAGGATTTTTCGAGGTCCTTAAAATAAGCATTTGTTTGGTCAATAATTTCATCGTTGGAGCTGAATCTCTTTCCACCGAGCCATTTCTTTAGGTTTGGAAATAGGTAGTAGTCACTAGGGGCTAAATCCGGAGAATATGGCGGATGAGGTACCAATTCGTAGCTGCACACGTGAGCACCCGTGCATTATCTTAATGAAAAAGAACTTTTTTCTTGGCCATATAGGGTCGTTTTCCTTTTAAATCCTCATTTATTGTTTTTCCCTTTTTAAAGGTAATCGATGTGGATTATCCCGCGTGCATCCCAAAAAACTGTTGCCATCACCTTATTGGCCGACAAACTTACCTTGGCCTTCTTCGGAGCAGGTTCACCCGGAGAAACCCATTGTTTAGTACAGTAATGGATCCATTTTTCATTCACAATTAAAAAACGCCGGAAAAACTCATTCGGATTGCGATTAAACAACTCCAAACAATCCTTTGAAGTTGTCACACGTTTATGTTTATGGTCAATTGAGAGCAAACGCGGCTCCCATCTTGCAGACAACTTTCTTAAACCCAGCTGATCATTTAAAATCGAAACCACACTGCCATATGAAATGGCTATGGCATCAGCAATCTCACGCACTTTTACTCTTCGGTCGGCCAACACCATATCATGGATTTTTTCGACATTTTCGGGTGTACTGACCTCAATTTGCCGTCCAGAACGTTCAGCGTCATTTGGACTTGTGCGACCACAACGAAAGTCAGTAAACCACTTTTTTACCATTGAAATCGATGGTGCAAAGTCTCCATAGTATTTAACGAGCTTTTCCTTGTTTTGATTGACGTTTTTTTTTTTGCAAAAAATAATGTTTAATGAGCACTCGAAATTCACTTTTTTCCATTTTTAGAAATACACGAGGTTATATGTTTAGAACAGCTGTTAAACGCAAAGTAAATGACGAAACTTGCTCAAAATTTGACAGTAGTCTAATAACAGGTGGTACTTGATGGAAACAGTGTTGCATTTCATATAAATACGAGGGAAGTTCAAAAAGTCACGGAAATATTGATCCGCCTTCGTATTATAGCACTGAAAATATTCAAAATTTTTAAAAAATCTGAAATGCATTTTATCTTAATAATGTTAAGATGATGGAAGGTTATTTATATTATGTGTTTCAAAAACAATAAAATATTTTTATTCTGTTTTTTTATGAACTATATAAGGAGTGCATTTGAAAAAACCTTAACACACGTTTTCCATCAACGCTTTTTTCGGAAGCAAAATATTTAAATGTTTTTTTTTTTTTTTTTTTTTTATCTTGTTATCTTTGAAAAGTACGTCAGTTAATATTTTTAATAAGAGTTTGATTAAAATGATATAAATTAAAAAAACAAAAAAATTCAAATTTGTCCTACAAAAAATTAAATATCTGCTTTCAAACTGTTTCCAATATTATTAAACAATATCAAAAGAATTTGACCATTGATAGGAAGCCTGGCTCTGGAAGAAAAGATCCACATGATATTGGGAAGACCATGAAAATTTAAAGCATATTAAAATAAAAAGAGCTCTAAACATATTTGATAGAAAAGCAGCTGGTTAGCTCAGTACTCTAACTATTTGGTGCGAAGAATTAAAGCTAATGTGGAGCTGAGAACATATAAAGTCTAAAAAATTCCAGACAAGAATGCTGCAAGAAATTTAGAGGCCAAGAATAGGGTACGGAAATTAATATCAAATTTTATATAAAAATTCTCGTGTTGTATAACAGACTCAATTGATAGAATTTTTGCAGCTTCTGGGTCAAGATATCTGGGTTGAAGATAAGTTTAGGACCCAAAAGCAAACAAAATTTCTTAAAAAAAATTGATGGTATGAAAAGCTTTATGCAGTTGCTGCAAATCAATTAAATCTTTTTTTACAGTCGGCTCTATAAGTACCGAAATATACATCAAAGAATGTTACAAAATGGCTTCTTCCTTTCATAAGAGAGCTCAATGTGTCCACACATTTTTAGCCCATTCATCATGTCACTATGATAAGAAAGCTCTGGAGTGGTACCAAAACAATAACATGATTTTTGTACCAAGAGAGGTCAATTCTCCAAACTGTCTAGAACTAAGATCAGTGGTGTCCTAAAATTTCGAAGATTATAAAAGTAGATGGGAAAACTGTTCCAAAAAGTTTACTGAAATAACTATCAAATATCTAATTGAGGAGTTATAAAAAAAAAAGGCCCACGAGATCATTAGTAATAGTTAGAACTATAAAATTTATATTTTTCAGTGATATATTTTTCAGTCAACCGTTTCTATATATATGTATTATATATATGTTTTTCGAACACACTCCTTATCTGCGTTACCATATGGGTACACCAGCCACAGCATATGAATTTTTTTCGTAGAACATTCCTTTGAAAATTTTGTCAATTTTTTTTTTTTTTGGTATAAAAATTGTTTTCCGAGAAAATTGTCCGTCTATGAAGCTTTGAAAAACTTGAGAGTGGCAATAAAGAATATGTCTGAAGAATTTTTGATCAAATAGCCTAAAGATTATAGTAATATTAGTAATTAAGACGCTGGTAACGTTTTTAATAGTAGTATTCCTTGTTAAGTCCTTGACATATTCAATTAAAACCAAATGTGATATATAATAAGTATGTCAAGAGAAAAAACTCCACATCATAAACCCATTGGGGGTTTTTTATAACCTCCAATTCGGGAAAAGTGTTAAAGATATTGTACAAATGTATTCCTTATTAAGATATATACTTAATAGAATATTAAATCGCTCCAAAATTCCCGTATATTGTAGTTGATATCTCTTAATATCCATTTACTTCAAATATTTGGCAGAGTTATACCTAGAAAAATTAAGAAAAATTTGAACATATCCACTAGGGCTTATGATAAAGGACCGTGGAAATTGTATATCAATTTTACCTTCCAAGAAACAATGAAAAAAACACAGATGGATTACAATTGCAGATGGGAAGCTACATGGAAAGAAACACTCTTATGGGGACAAAGTATTCAACAACTATAATAATTCATAATAATTTAAGTTGATAAGCTCAAAAAGTTATGGAACGAATTATATGTCGTACAGGAATGTTTATACTATATAAAATTACAATTTAATATGGTCAGAACACGCCGGAAATCTTTTAGAAAGCATTTAGAAAATTAAATAATAAATATTCATATTTTCGCATTTAAAAGATATTGTTAAATACAGATCAATTTTATTCAAAATAGTTGGAAAATCGGCTTTATTATAAAATTTAACAGGTGTGATTTCTAAACTTTTAAAGCTCATTTAATAAAAAGGGTTCATAAATATAAGTTTATGAAGGACGAAAACTAAAATTCAAGTCATGAGAAAAATAATTAGTCCAAGCATATATGAGCAAATAGTGATAATGCAGCAAAATTTATTAGCAAAAATCTTTAAATATACCAGCTTAAGGTCCAAACTTTCATCCTACGTCATTTTTTTCTCCTTATTTGAAGAAGAAAGTAACTAAAAGGTATTACAAGACCATAATGAACTAAAAAACGCATTAATGTTGGAAATATACAAAATTCCAATTGACTGTGACATTCATTAATAATTTTATTTGATGGAAAAGGTTCCACAAGCAGTTATGTATACCAGCTGTTACCATTTTAAATTAAAAATTCCGAAATTTTGTGATTTTCTTAAGCACTTTTACAAATGTAAAAAGAATTTCTTGACACTAAGATTTTTGTGTTTGTTTAGTTTTTGTTCCATTTCAAATAGTTTAAATCATTAAATATTAAATTTCTTTGAGTTATATAGTAATAAATATATTAATTAACAAACTCGTATTAAACATTTTAATATTAACAAAAAATTATATAGTTTTTGAAGCCAAACTTCGACAAATTCATGTTTTCTTTTAATGTAAAAACATTTTCTTTATATATATATATATATATATATATATATATATATATATATATATATATATATATATATATATATATATATATATATATATATATATATATATATATATATATATATATATATATATATATATATATATATAAAAAAAAAAAAAATTTCTATATGGTAATGGGCCATTATGGCCGACCTAATGATTTTATGCCTAATTTAATAAAATTCTTAAATTAAAAAAAAAACATTATTTTAGTTTATTAATTCTAGTTTTTTTATATTTTTTGTGCTGCCAATCTAAACAACCAACTGTATAGTATTTTCACTTTTTACATATTTACTTTTTATTATCGTCATCTACTTTAACCACTTCTCTCGTTTTCGCTTTACATCGTTATCATTACCAGCGGCATCACTATGTTAGTTTTTCCTCTATATAATTTTTTTTTTTTTTATTTTTTTCCCTTTTACATAAAAATAATATTTTAGCAATTAATTTTATACTGCCAGGCATCTTTTAGTTATATTGTGCTACATTACACCCAGACAAATATCAAAGTGCACCCAAACACACACACAGGTTCAGACTCATTTTCACATCGGTCTACAGACATCAAGAATATTATACAAGACTACTTGAAAGTAGAGAGTAAAGTGAAAAAATAAAGAAAATATCAACTAGTAAGTAGTAACATGATGGCATTCTCATCATGTTTCTTAGTT
Source organism: Protophormia terraenovae (assembly GCA_951394005.1). Classification (NCBI taxonomy): domain Eukaryota; kingdom Metazoa; phylum Arthropoda; class Insecta; order Diptera; family Calliphoridae; genus Protophormia; species Protophormia terraenovae. The sequence goes on from OX596074.1 coordinate 119,369,911, forward strand.
TCGTGTTTCTGTGTTTTTTTTTTTATATATATATATATAAAACGGCGCTCAACCACTTAAGTGGCTGTAAGTGTTTGAGCGGCTTTTCACATTTCATTATGTAACACGTTGAGCACGTTAACGAGTAAATCAACGACCAGGACTGACAGACTCACGGTGTGTATATTACAATGTTATAGATAGTAAAAAAATAAATTATTAAAAATACTCACACTATAGTGGAAAGCAGTGCATAAGTTTATCATTATTTTAAATAATATAAATTTTACGAAATCCAAATAAAAACGTTTTTAATTTTTTTAACTAAAAATTCAATTGTATATTATTAAAAACAATCACTTGCGAGTTTAAATTTATTTATTTTTTAACCAGGAGAACATAAAATTTTGTGTATATATTAGGTCTGCTAAAAATATGTTCTAAAAAAAGTGTTTTATGCTCATAAAAAATGCTCCTAAAATCGGAAAATATGACCTTAAAATTAAAAAATATGCTCTCACAATATTATATTTCTGGCTAAACCTTTTAACAACTATTCATGCAAAAAAAAAAAAGTTTTCTTAAATATTCACAGCTAATTAATAAACATCTGTGGCGAAAAGAAAAACTGCATAATTAAGTTTTATTACTTTTCAGGAGATGGTTTTTAAGGTTTAAAATTTAAATTAAAGGTTATTACCTTCCATGTAAACATATGGGTATAAGAATTATTTGGTATATTTTTGGAACCGATATGTATACTGGTTATTGAATAATATCGCAATAAAGTAATGGTGTTGTTTTTCCCTTTATAAAATGAATATTTAGTTTAAAATATTAAAAAAATTAAATTTATGTTTAAAAAAACTACATATTTTAAATAATACAAATCAATGTAACGGAATATACCCAAAGTTAATGGGAAGCAATGACTCTAATATGTATTTTAAAGATGGCAGAATTCAACACACATAATTTGCAACATGAGAATCCGACTGCCGTTGACCACGAGTCACTTAATTGAGTTAACCTTACGCATCCACTTTAGTCGGTCAATAAAAAATTTAGCAAAATTTAAAGTATGAATATCAAATTATAGACTGAGTGATTATCGAATTAACTTCTCATGTAAGTATCACTTTGAGATCGTTTTTTTGAAACAGTATAATAATATATTTTATTTTTATAGGTTGAATTGGCATTTTTAATTGGAGGAATGTACTTTGCGAAAAGAAATAAACGCCTTTGTTTTTCATTTTTAATTTACACTAATATTATCTGTAAGAACATCTAAATTATATTAATGTAGAATTAGTATTCATAACACTGCATTAGCTTTAATAAATATATTTATTTTAATTTATTATTACTATTATTTATCACTATATTAATTGATTTTATAATAAATTTTGCTTGAATTTATTTTTAAAACCAAATATTATTTTTCTTGTTTTACTAAAAAAAAATTATTGAATTTTAGAAAATTTTCAAATATTATATTTTATAAATAGCAATAATATTTTAATAAAGAAAAAAACTTTTTATTTTCAATAAAATATTTACGAATGTGAGTACTTGATTTTACTAATTCAGTGATAGGTCCGATTTCATTTAAAAATATTATTGAGTTTAAGAATTTAGTAATAGAATTTGAAATTTAATTTTTTCTGTGTAAGTATCTTTTTAAATTTAATCATGAATTTTAATATAGAAAAAATATATAAAAAAAACATAACGTCCCTGCGCTGACTGAATTACCTATGTAAAAATTTTGGAAATTTTCTTTATTGCTGAATTTAGATCCCCTACTAGTTATATACAGCTGCGTTCATAATAATAGGAGTGGTGACAAACGAAACCTTCTTAAGTAAAAATTTATACTAAGGTAATTTTAAAACCTCGCAAAATTTCAAAAGTATTTACAACGAAATGTAAAAAGTTAAACACAAAAGAAATAATCCCAAAAACAATTACGTTTATGATTTAATTCACAATTGTTTCATTTTTCGTTCAATGCACATTGATCATAAAAATAGGAGTGATGGTGAATAATTAAAAATTAAAGTGTTTACGTTAAAAATTGTTTAATGAAAATAAAAAATAATTATGAAGAAGTAAGCAAAGTATATTTTAAATAGTTTTTTTTTTTTTTTAAAAAACAGTTACTTGCTTAATAGCGGGACGAGGAAAACGCTCTTCTGAGGAAAAGCGAAATTAATAAAATAAAATCGTAGAAATCATGTAATTTTTTTTTAGAGAAATAAAGTAGATGTTATCATGTGTCGATAAAATGATGGCAAATGCATTATCGTACAAGAAGAAAGTGGAAGTGTTAAGCCGAAGCGAAAAATATCGAATGCGGATGACCTTCGTGTAGTCCTTTTTAGTAAAATAGATTATTTTCTGTCACCAAGTAACATCCAAAAGAAGCTAAATTTGTCAGTTAGTGCTCTTACTATTCGTAGATGTTTGATTAAAAATAATTTATTTGCTCGAAGTCCCCGAAATCGTAACTTTCATTTGACACCCATATTGGTTTAAATATTCGTAAATATTTTATAAATTTTTTTAAAAATGTGTAACCTTCGAAATTTTACAGTTATTTTTAGAGCAAATTGTATGTCCTAGAGAAGAATGTATGTCCTGTCCTGTGTAATAATGACTGTCACACAGTGCATACAACAATAGTTATTAGTATTTTTTTAGACCCCCGATACCAACATTGTCTTAAGAAATACCGACACCAGTTATGGGTTTAATTACGAGTATTTCACAATATTTTTGTTTTATTTTTAAGTAAACTATTATCTCTTATATCAAAATTTTCCTTATTTATTTCCTTAAGTTCTAATTAAAAGTATCTATGCTTTTAATTTCTCCTAAAACCATTACCTGGCACAACCAAAAAATTCTTGTTGAACTCATAAAAACTCTAAATTGCACTCAAATAAAAGAAATTTCTGCTATAAACATTTAGGTGACATTAAATTTTCCGCCTTTTATTTAAGTGAATTAAAGTGGAATTTATATTTCTATAAATTTAATTTCATTCATTTGAAAAAAGGTGTGGCTGGCTGCAGTCAGTCACACAAATACAAAACCTTTCTTCTCATCAACAACATAAAATTTCATTTATTTTTTCAAATAATAAATCTCATTCTGTTAAATAATTCAGGCAAGTTGAAGCTTAAGTATTACTACGCTAAATAAGCATTAAGCTTTATATGTTGTTAGTGCTGTTGTTATTATTGTTGGGTGTTCTTATTTAACGATAAAGTAATGACACTTTCAGCGGAAGTAATAATACAAGGAATACCAAGAGAGGAATATAATCATTATTGTTGTTCTTGTAGTGGTAGTTGGTTGTTTTTATTCTACTCGTCATTGTCGTTATAGTCATTATTATCATCTTCATCGTCATGAACAGTTTTAACAGCAATTGCAGTGGCAATAGCATTTAAATCCTCTATTCATCTCTTTTGCCTTTAACTTTTTAGTATGCTACAGTTATATGAGGAGACTAAGTTGGTTTTAAGTGAGAAGTTTGTAACATAGAGGAGTCAGGAAGATTTTTTAAATATTTATAATAATTTTAGTATAATAAAAAAAAAAAATATTTACTTACATTTCTTATACAGCTTGTGACCCAGAGATCTAAAAATATAAGAAAAAAAAAAAAAACATCTTAATTAATTATTTATTATACAATTTTATATAAATGTAAATTTCTAAATAAAGAGTAAACAAATTTCGTCTATTACAAATTAGAACACAAGACACTCTGTTTTAAATTGTGTCCTCATTTGTTCAATCACCAACCACTACACAACATTATTATTGTCATTTTCCTTTTTTTAACCCATTTAGATTGTATGCACCCTGTTTGAATATATGTGTATGTGGTTTAATGACTGCAAGAGAATATCTTTTGTATTCTTTTTTTCTAGTTTCTCTGTAATATTTTTTGCTTGTTTTTATTTAATTCTTAACACACCCCTGTATTTACTTTCAGATTTTTGTTTGTAACTAACAAGTACATTATTTAACTTGAAGTTGTACACACTCTAACACATTTCAGCACAGTGGTACAAAATAATTCAAATTCAATTAAAAACAAGCGCGAATGTTATATTCGGCCCGGCCGAAATTATATACCCACCATCAACTTTTACAAGTTTTAAGTGGGCGGACCACGCCCATTTTTTGTTTCCGAGTTTACAGTGGTCCTTGAACTATTTTAACACAATTTCACCTTATATGGGAGGTGGGCGGTAAAGTGGGCGGACCACGCCCATTTTTGGTTTCCAAGTTTATATCTACCCCCGAACTATATGTACAAAATTTCGTTGTCGTACATGCTTTTATTGAAGAAATATCAGCAGAAAAGTATGAAACGGACACCCTGTGTTTCTAGTTTTCAGCCCATAACTTTTTTGTTTATTAACCGATTTTGCCTATTTTTAACAAACCTTATATAAGATAAATATTTGTGCCAAATTTCGTCCCCTTACGTTGCTCCGTTCGAGCCCTATCCTGCTTTCAACAGACAGACAGACGGACAGACGGACAGACGGACGGACATAGCTAAATCGACTCAGAATCTAACCAGGACCCAGAAAATATATACTTTGTGGGGTCTTAGATGATTCCTTCGACATGTTACACACGGAATGACAAAATCAATATACCCCCCATCATTTTGACGGTGGGTATAATAACTAAACTAATAACGTCACCCAGCAAAGAGTTTTATTTTATTGTAAAATGTTTGCAATTCCCTTCAAACTACTGTACATTTCTTAAATATATGTAGCATATATTCTTCCTTTTGGAAGTTTTACAAAAGCACTAGCCAACGACAACGACAGACGCCTTCAAAATTGTTGTTAGTATGTTTATCATGTATATATCTTTCTTATATGCTGTTGCTGCTGTGTTTTACAATAGTTGCAGACAAACTACATCCTTTAAAATAAATTCCTTAATTTTTTTAATGTTTTATATAAAATTTTTTTCTTTTGCTTTCTTCACTATATTGTTAATTCTTTGTTTATTATATGAGTATATATATGTTTATATTTGTTTGTCTATATTATTTATTTTTATACACTATTTGCCCTGAAAAAATTCCTTTGTATGGCTCAGTTTTTGTTCTTGGAAATTGTGTATATAAATAAAGTAAAATACAAATATCTGCTTTTAGTTTTAGTTGTATTGTTTAATATCTCTCTCTTGTTTTTGTTATTTTGTTTTAATTTTAGTTAAAGAATTTATTTACTTTGATTAAATAGCTTTCGTTCTGAGAGACAGTTTGTTTTTTTTTCTAATTTGTAGCAAGTATTTATATTGATTTTTTTTTTGTTTTACTAAAATCTAAATTACTAAAAAGTTTTGTTTTGATGGTAAAATTTTAAATGTAGGTAACATAACATAATAATTCATTTATTTTAATTTAAGAGATGTAATGTTAATTTGTGAAAATTTTTTTATATATCAATTTAAAAATGAAAAAAAAAAGAAACTTTTTCTTATTTTTAACAATTTAGTTAGATTAGAGCAATGATACCCCAATGAGGCTCTTCGGACCACTAAGGATCCGTATTAACATTTTGACTCTAAAAGAGTGTATAAATATATTTGTTGTTTTTTTTTTTTTTGGAATAAAAGTGGGAATAGGAAATCGAGTGAGTGTTTCCGGTGGTAAAGAAGTAAAAAAGATATTACATTATTATAAGTTATGCGGAATCATTCGAATTTTGTTTCACCAAAAAAAAAAAAAGTAGCAATTTTCATGTGCTTAACAGCGTTACCGTTGAGAATTTTTAAAAAGTGTCCAGAAAAGAGGATTTCAAAATAGAAAATCGCCACAACAGGGGATTTTTTGAAAAACTTTTTGAAAAAAAAAAAATAATAATAATAATAATTAGTTTAATTAATAACAAAATAATTTAAAATTATTTTACAAGAATTTTTATTATTGAACAAATTTAGATTTATTCACAAAAATAGTTAACATACAATTTTATTTTAATTAATTAAACTTCTGTACTTTTGTACGAGTTCTTCATTCATTCCCCAGTCTTTCAAATCCCCTTTGGACAAATTAAGGATGGAACGCATGTATTTACTTAAGTTTGTTAGACAAACTATTTATTACTATTGCTAATTTACTAAAAAAACACGTTCCCCCGATGGATTGCTATGAGGAATGTAAAAATATAAATTAGGATATAAGTATTCCATTAGAGATTTGATAGTTGTTTTAATAACTTTTTTGGAATTGTTTGCCCATCTCCTTTTAATATCTTCGATATTTTGCGAAAATTTGTTTGCGCTCTTCAATTCTCTTTCACAAGAGCCCAATATCTCTCCACTGGTCTTAGTTGCGGACAATTTGGAGGATTGACTTTTATTTGTACAAAAACCATGTTATTGTTTTGGTATCACTCCAGAGCTGTCTTACCGTAGTGGCATGATACCAAATCAAGCCAAAAATATGTGGATACACAGTGCCCTCTTTATTGCATGCAGTCTTTGATGTTTATTTCGGTATTTATAGAGAGCACTGTAACAAATGGTTTAATTATTTTGCCGCAACTGCTTAAAGCATACTATTCCAGGAATTTTTTACGAAATTTTGTTTTCTTTGGGTCATAAACTTATCTTAAACATTTTCTCGAGCATTAGCAACATAAAACATTTGACCCGGAAGCTGCCAGTGCATAAGAATTCTTCTTTTTGGAGTGGAAATGTTTTTTTCTTATTCCGATTTAACAAAACTTCTTCTTTTTTACTGTCTTGGTTCTATATCTTTTAAGTAAAAATTCAAAAAAAGATGAAAATTATATATATTAATGATATCTACTGAATCGAATGAAATCAATTTTGAATCGATTGGAGTACGATAACTAGGAAAAGTTCGGGTTTAAAGAGAAAATACGCTATGTTGACCTCTTTGTCTGGATAGACCACAATGTGAGTTTAGACGTTATTAAATGCCATAAAATAGTTTTTCCAGATTTTAGCGCCTTACAGCAACTAAAAAGGAAGAGGATGAATAGGGAATGATGTCTTGTCTTGTCTTTGAAATACAGATAATGTTCAAATGTCATTTTCATACAGTAATGATGAGGGTGACCAAACGATAGGTTCGAATAATAATAAAAAAAAAAATTGGGACTTAAAAACTCTCATAATACTATAATTAAAAATTACAAACCCGACAATTTCCACCGATTACTATGAACATTTTTAAAATAATGCTTAATATTTTTGTTCAAGATACTAAAAATGAATTGCAATAGGTACCGTGAATAATAAACAACCAATGGAATAGGTTTATTCGATCAAATTACGATATTTTCATATAAGGCGAAAAAGTTAATAAGATGCTTCACTTCATTGCTTTTTTTTCGATCTTATAATTCAAGCAATCACTCTAATCATCAATAGTTTAGAAAATCAGCTATCGTAGAAGATCATTGGGTAATTCTCATTAAAAATATGGAGTCATTATATACCCCTTTCGTAAATTTGTACGTGAATAAATAGCTCTATTCTTATCTTGTACGTGCATATTTCAAAATATACATTCCGCCAGAATGCGAAATTGCTACTAACCTATGACATTGTAAATAAGCAAATTCATATGTTTGCTATGATTACCAAGCAGAGTAATATTAGATAAATATTATTTTTAATAAAAATAACAATATTTATACACAATGCATATCATTTATAAATAAATCTAAATTTATTTAAAAAGTGCAATTTATGAGCTTTTTCAACTATTTTCTTTTCATCGCAATAGTTGTTATTATAAGTCTAGCAAATCATTTCCACTTTATATTAACGTATATAACTTATGTTAACTATTATCTACAACATCAAATAAAAATAAATAAAAAATAAAAAACTTCTTATATACGTATTAGGGTGATCGATTCGGTTTTCTAACCGGTTTTTTCAGTTAATGTGCTGTCGGTTTGTTCAAAATGTTCAATTTTCGAATGTCGAATAGACCTGTTTTTTAAATATAAAAAACCGGTTTTAAAAATACCTTTTTATTTAAAAAAACCATGCACTAAATATTGATATTTGAATCGAAATTTATGATTATTCTTTTAATATTCATAAAGTATGATTTTTAATGTCTTAAAAATATAGTTTAAGTTTAAATAAATAAGTAATAATTATCCTGAATGAAATTTGTTTTACCTATTGTAACACCTGTAATATTTTTGCATCTAATTTAATTTTTTTTTTTTTATTCAACGAAGAAATTCTTTTTTAAAGATTTTGTTTTAAAAAAGTTTCACCTGCAGAATATTTTCAATAAAATTGATTCTTGCTAACCCATGGTTTATTTTTATGTAAATGTTAATATAATTTTTTATGATTATTTTCTTACAATTTATTATGCGTTCGTACTTATGTTTGTAATACCCAAAAATATTGGTCTAAGACCCATTTTCATTTGTACCAATCGGCTTTAAGTCAATTTAACGATGTCCGCTGTCCGTCTTGTAATCAAAATACAGGTTGCAATTTTTGTTTCTTATAGTCCAAGGATGAAGTATGTTGAAATTGGTTATGATCGGTCCATTATTTCACTTAGTCCCCATACAAATAACCTCCCAGAAAAGGTGTTTAACGATCATAAATTCCTTAAATGTAGCAGTAATTTTTGCACATCTAAGTTCCATATACGTTTAAATCCGTGTTCCGAATTTCATGAAGATCGGTCCATAATTGACCACAGTACTGGTCCACAATTCCACTGGTCTAAAAAAACACCCCTCCCCGAATTTTGATGCACATAATGCTGTAGGGTAATGTCGGCCATGACCGACTATATCCCACTTTATCGTTCTTAATGTGTTAATAGTTAATTCCAAAAATAACAAGCGCGAGTGTTATATTCGACTTAGCCGAATCTAAATACCTACCATTAACTTTCTCAAATTTTACGTTATATAAGAGGTGGGCGGTAAAGTGGGCGGACCACGTCCATTTTTTGTTTCCGAGTTTACATTGGTCCTTGAACTATTTGAACGCAATTTCGTTGAAGTTTCACCTTATATGGGAGGTGGGCGGATTACGCGCATTTTTAGTTCAAAGTTTATATCGATGCTCAAAATATTTATACAAAATTTCGTCTTCGTACATGCTTTTGTTTAAGAAATATCAGCAGAAAAGTATAAAATGGACACCCTGTGTTTCTAGTTTTTAGCCCATAACTTTTTTTTTTTTTTTTTGTTTATTAACCGATTTTGCTCATTTTCAATCACAAGCAAACCTTATATAAGATAAATATTTGTGATAAATTTCGTCCCTCTACGTTTTTCCTTTCGAGCCCTATCCTGCTTTCAACAGACGAACAGACGGAAAGAATGACATAGCTTGATTGAATCTAACCAGGATCCATAAAATATATACTTTGTTGGGTTTTAAATGATTCCTTCGACATGTTATATACGGAATTACAAAATCAATATACCCCCCATCTTTTTTAATGGTGTATTTAAAAAATATTTATTGATTTTTCTTTAAGAAATTTAGTCTTTTGATAGAAATATTAACTTCTGCAAAAAAAAAAACGGTTAACCGTTTTTTTCTGAATTTAAAAAAGTGCAACCGGTTTTTTCTAAGTACCAACTATTCAAACTGGTTTCTTCAAAAAGTCGAATAATCGATCACCCTAATACGGATGCCTATAAATAAACAATATATCGTAATGATACGAAATGTGTTAATGGTTCAATGAAACAAAGAAAATTAATAATCCAATGAAAATTTCAAACAAATTTGTATCTAACATAAAAACTAATGGTTTCATGAACTTTTTCAATTTATTATCTCGTTAAAATACATCTTTTCTTCATATAAATTGACTTAAACACTTTTCTTTAAAATTCTTTAAATAACTTTAAAATTAAACAAAGTTTTTCCTTTTTATTAACGTCTCTATGATATAACAATTTTTACCACTCCCTCGTTATACTATATATCAGTAAGTAAACTTTTTACTAAAAATACTATTAAATATTTTTTTAATTAAAAACTAATGTTGCGCAAATATGAACTCAATTGCTTTCTGCAAAAAAAAAAAAAGAAATATAAGGAAAAGGGAGGGAGAAAACAGGATGAGTAAAGAAAATTTAAAGAAACCAAGAAAAAATATTACAACGCAAAAAAAAATAAAAATAAAAAAAGAAGAGGAAAAAACACAAACTGTTAAAACGTTTAATAAGTTACAAAAAATTAAATAAGATTGGAACATGGAGCAAAAATTAACTTTATATATACTTAAACTACTAGCAGCAGCATCTTGGTAAAAAGCATAAAAATAAACTAAACAAAATATTTAAACGTTTTTCTGAGTTTATCAAATAAAAAATATGGGTGAAAATAATAAAAGGATAGAAAGGGTAGGGACGAGGAATTAAAGGAAATATTATAAGTAAATATGTAGGTATGTATATATAAACATTTACATGAAATCTTGTTGCATACTTATATATAAGTATAAAGTTAGATAAATATATGAATGAATGCTTGGTTGGATATTATTAGATTATATGGAGTGTATAAAATTGTGCCAGAAGTAAAAAAGTGCTAAAAACACTCTTACACATACATATAAACATTAACAAATATATAAACACTATGAAATAGAAAATTAACGTTAAATGTATTTACTAGCAAAAATGTATATAATACAGCACAGTGTATAATATAAACACATTTATGGTTGAGAAAAGACCATGAAGAATCCTCAAGCCAAAAAAAAAAGGAAAAAAAAGAAATGTATATATAAGCAAACCAAAATGAGCTCAAAGTAAATTACTTCTAATTGCGAGTGTTTAATTATGTAGTACTAGTTAATTTTTATAGCTTTGCGGTTACACAATGTAGGGTAGAAAAAAGCATTACTTTGCCAGCAATTTTAATACACTCAGGGAAATAAAATAAACATAAAGGTTTGGTATTTTTGGGAGAAGAGTAAATAAATTTTGTGTAATACATAAAAAATGTATTAGTAGATCGATAAATTTTAAAAGAGAGTTTAAATTACTAGTGTGATATAATAAGTGTTATTTCAGAGTGTAAGCTAAATACAAAATCTGAAAATTATTTTGATTCTTTTAAAAAAACAATATGTTTGCTGTAGTAAAAAATGGCATCAAAATTTATAAATTTGATGCCATTTTTGGTAAGTTCACATTATAAAAAAGTAGCTTTTTCTGTGTTAGAGGACTACCTGTACTTAATCTTTGAAGCCATAGACAGCAGATTTTTTCCTTTGTTTTTAATGAATTTTTTACTAACACATTGTTCAAATTAGGCTTTTCTGTCAATCGACTTAGGTTTTTGAGAACGGAGCTTCATTTATACGGCTTTTGTAACCACCTGTAAGCCTTTGCGAATGCCTTCACATCCCTTCGAAAAAATTTTAAACACATTCCACTTTGCCTTCTATAAAAACTCCTTAAAGAATGCCCCTGCTGCCATAAAAAAAAAAAAAAAAAAAAAAAAAATCAGTACTAATTCTTGTTTAATTCTTGTTTACCTTTTGTTAGATGCGAAATAGAAGGTTTTTAACCCATTTCCGACCACTACCCGATTCCGTTGAGATAACTACGAAATTTGGCACAAAGTTTGTTTTTGTCGTTGTGATAACAAATTAAGAAGATTTGAATGCCTAGATAATTTTCATTCCTAAATACAAGGCCTGGAATATTTCAGAAATCGTACCATTTTTGGACCCGAAAATTTTTCTAAACAACATTTTGAAAATTTTTAAGCTCAAACTCAAAGCTATTTATTTTTAGAATACACCCATAGCATAAAATCACTTTTTCGGAAAGCAGATTTAAAAATGTCGCCGAAATGACCATTGATGCGTTTTCGCAACACTTACGTTTTAGACGATCCATGTGGCTTTAATACCTAATTTTCGAGAGCCTATTTAAAAAGAAAATTTTATTTTTTCTAATATCTTTAAGACAGCAAATTAATCTAATAATAACTGGAAAAAAAATTTGCATTAACTGCATAATTAGTTAATTATGCGATGTACTGTACTGATGCGAAAGCGCAACAGCGGTCGGGAATGGGTTAACTTACTTATTAACTATCTCATTATAAAAAGGAAAAATTTTACTTGCAAAGCTTACAAAACGCACAGTCATTTAGTCTTATTTTAAGTATCAATAAAAGAGGTAGTCCACAATTTTTTTTTTTTTTAATTCTACTTCAGATTTATTTTTAATGGCATTGAACATAAGAGAGAATATTTTTTATTTAAGTGTCCTTACCTTTTCGCTTCTTTTTGGAAAGGAGAAAAGAAGGCCTTGCTAAAATGACAATGGAAATGAGAAGAGAAGGCCTTGCCTAAAATGACACACCGCACAGTGATTCGTTTCATTGGCAAAAATACAAAAGTAATAATTTTAAGAAATTTTACATTTTTCTTATAGCTAATCCCATATCCCATATTTTTAGAAAACATATTCATGCCAGTAGAGGGCGCCAAAATCAGCTGATATATAGCAAAAATGTGTGTATTGAAAAAAATTAACTTCGATGGCTCTACTTAAATAATTGGTAAAAATATACTTCAACATTTTTTGTTATTTCTTTTCAAAACGTAAGTTTGTAACTTTACCTAAAAACAGTATATTTTATCTTTTCGATTTTTTCTTAAATTATTACTAAAATTTTGTTTGCAAATTTGGATTTCAATAAAACTGAATTTACAGGAAAAATAAAAAATTTACTAAATTTGAAAAGCTATTTCAATGAGATTAGTTCATGGATTTTAAGTTTTTAAAGCTATAGCTATAGTTTGATATCTGACATTTTTAAAACAGCGAAAAACGCAACCACCTTTTGCTTATAATTTATATAATAAAATATTTTGTAGAAGGGAAAAATAACATTTTTTATTAAAATCTGCTATAAATCTGATGCAATAAATAAGTTACGCGGAATGTGAACTCCAACTAATTAGCAAAAAATATATAACGTCCTTTCCATGAGAGATTTTTAAAAAATGCAAATTTTTTTACGGAAGGTCATCTGATTTTTCTATCAGGTCTTAATTTTTTTTTTCAATGGGAATATCTAATATTATTATATCTAAATATATTATATTATGAAGTTACATAAGTGCTGCCAGAAGCTGAGAAAAGAATATGCTAAACTGAAATTTAAAAAAGTTATAAAAAGGCTAAATGCTCCAAAAAGTGGACGAGAAAAAATTTTATTTTTTTAATTTTTACGTAATTTTTAGACTATAGTTCCATTTAAACTTTTTTTTAAATTTAATTAATTTTTTTTTTTTTTTTTAATACTAAAATTTTTTGTGCAAATAAATACACAAAAACACTTAAATGAATGATTCTGTAAAAATCCAATTTTCAATTGAAAATAAAAAATTATTTTCTTGGTTGCTAAAATGCTAAAATTTTAGCTTTCGTAAGGCAATTTTAAGAATCAAAGAAAGCTAGAAACTAAAACGATAGTCTTGAAACTAAAAGCGAAATATAAGATTAGATTTAGCCTTAAAATGCTAGATTGGCAACACTGCTAGCTAGTATAATTCGAAAACAGTTTGTCCAATTCAGATAAATAAAACTGCAATAAATTAAATTATCTAAGAGCTATCTTAGCATTATTTTTTACGCTACAGATTACTTCTGATTTATCCAGAGATTATTGGCTAAAAAAATCCATTTTTCATGTAAAATTTAGCATATTATACTCCTTAAAAGTATTCAGTTTTTTGCCAGTACTTCAAATTTTTTTTCTCAAAAAGACTTTCGAAAAAATACGCAACTTTAAAAAATGTTTAAAATATTTAACAAAATTATATCAATCCAATGCCAAATGAAGGCTATGGAATCTCTGGAATGAAACAAGAGTTTTCACTAAAATTTTCTTCATAAAATATTAATAAAAAATCCTTTATATAAAGTGTGTAATTAACAGGATTGGGGGTTAATGATTACATTTACAATTAAATTACTTTAAAAGTAATTATAATTGAACATTTTCAAACACAAATACAAGTAATTGTTATTGATATTTTTTCAATTACAATTACAGTAATTTTAATTGAAAATTTCCAATTACAATTACAATGTAATTGAACATAATTGTAATTAATTACGCTCTTAAATACTTTAAAATTAAATTTTATCGAAATGCTATTAAAAAAATTCAACATTCAATTTTTATTTCCGATAATTTTAAATATTTTAAATGCCATACAATCATTATTTAAAAAAAAAAAAAAATATACATTTCGAAGTTAATTAGCAATTGAATTGAATTTTCAATTACAATTACTTGTAATTGTAATTGGAACTTTTCAATTACAACTACATGTAATTTTAATTTAAAATTTTCAATTACAATTAACCTGTAATTGTAACTGAAAATTTAAATTACAAATTACTGGTTAATTGTAATTGTGCATGTAATAGATAACTTGAAGTAATGGTTACCCCCCAACCATGGTAATTAAGCAATAAATTTAATATTACAGGATTAAAATTGCAAAAAGATATTTTCTTAAATTTTTGTATCAGAACATTAAAATAAAAATTATTATATTGCAGGTATTCATGGCTTTCATTTGAGACCCATATTGGGTTAATATAATATTCGTAAATATTTTATAATATTTGTAAAATTTGTGAATCTTTCGAAAATTTTAAGTCTTCTCGAAATAAAATTTGATAATCTCGAGAAAAACTGGTTACATAATTTTAACATAAATGGTCTTTATCCATATAACGATTTTTCATGTGTGAAAATTATTTTTGCAGGCTGATATATACTTGAAAATAAGCAGTAAAAGGAACCACTTTCAAAAGAGTATTTTTTAGTACAATATTTAAATATTTTTATTTAAATATTGCAATTACTATTACACTTCATTTGACACCCATATTGGTTTGATATAACATTCGTAAATATTTTAAAATTTGTTTTTTAAACGTGTATCCTTCGAAAATTTGAAGTCCTTTTTAGAGGAGATTTGATGTCTTAAAGAAAAACTTAGTATGTATTTTTAGTACGTATTTTAGATTAAAAATTACTGACATGCGGGATTGTAATTACGAATAGTTGAAATATGGAAGAAATGTCATCATTGGATAGCATATCTTAAGGTTGATATATTTTTTGTATCAATTACTTGTATGTCATAATATTATAAAAATTGGATACGGTGATCAAACCAGTTATTATTATTCTTCTGTTTATTTAAGTCATGTAGTTAAAATACAAAAATGTAAAATAAAAATGGAAACCATAAATTCCAAGTCTTAAAGCGAATTAAAGAAGCTCAAATTAAAGTGTTGCCAGACGCTTGCAAAAATTGATTATATGAGTCCACAGAATTGTTGCCAGTTTAGCTTGTTTAAGACTAAATCTAGCCTTTTTATTTTGCTTTTAGTCCCAATATTTTCGTTTAAGATTCTGGAGTTTTTTTTTTTTTGCCTTTTTGGATTCTTAAAATCAACAAAGATGAAAAAAATTTATAATATCTTTAACAATTTCATTTTTACAGTATCATGCATTTAAAGCTTTTTGTGTATTAAATCGCACATAGAATAGAGATTATTTATATTTAACAAAAATTTTCTCCTGCGGCGCTTCATCCTTCAAATCAAATATAATTGAACTCATTTTATAGACTTACTTAATCAATTATTATAATTAATTATAATAACCATAGAAACTGTTTGTTTACGAATATAATTTAAAAAAATTATTATAAAAGAGAATTATCACTCAAAAATTTAATTCCTTTTAAAATTCAAAAATAAAGAAAAATCACTTAAAGAAAAATTAGGCAATTTTTCATATGAATTATAACCGAAATTTAAATGGAAGTTTTGTGGGCTATTTTTATTGGATAATTTAATTGGCAGTCGGTCTATGTTTTATTTATACAATTATTACAATATAAATAATCAGTTTTAAAATATAAAATGTTAGCTTTTTCTGGTTTTTCTCACCTCCTGGCAACACTGGTCCACAGTTAAAAAAAAATTAAAAATTTCATTGTTGAACTAAAGCAAATTTTTTCTAAATTAAATTTTTTCAGTGACAGGCCTTATTACTTTTTACCTGAAAATAATATAGTTTAGTTAATTTTTTGTTAATACTTTTATACTTTTATTTTTATACTTTTTTTTTTTCTTTTTTGAAAACTTAATTTTTACTACAAAGCTTAATTAACAAAATTTTGTGAGTGTACTATGAATGTATACTCTCTTCATCCAGGTTTTTACATTTTGTTTATGAGCTTTTTTTATTTTACTTTTTTATCTTTATCCTTTAAGAATAATTTAGTTTTTACTCTAAATTTTTGCTTTTTTGTTTTATGATGATTTTATAGTTAATGGAACTTAAGGAAGTGCTGATGAAAATATAGTATTCTTTTTTTATATATTTTTAAAACATACTTATTCGTTTATATACATATGTACGTATGAATATAGTTTTAAAGTCTTTTCAGTGATAAAAATAAAATTTTAAAGATGGAAATTTTTTTTTTTTTAATAGAAAGTTGTTTGTTTTTTTTAATGCAATTTATAAAATATTTAAAGTATTATTTTTATAAATTAGCACAAGCAAGTAGATTATTGGTAATAAAGCTATTTTTACTTTTAATGCAGAATTTTTTCTATTTATTTTAGAATATTAATATTTAATTTCAAAATTAAAAATTAAAAAAAAAAAAAATATTAAAAGTTTTGAAATAATTTTAATTATCTTCAAAGTGGCAAAAATTCTCAGTGGTTTAATATATATAATTGGGGAACTATGTACGTACTAGTATTATAAAGATTTAAAGTTATTAGTTTATTAAAGATCATTACTTCCATATATACAATAATACTCCCAACGACAAAGCGGCAAATGCTTTTCAAAAAGAAGATTTTCAATATTTCAAAAGTACATAAGGAGTGAGATCAAAAAGAAGTGAGATCGAAAAAATCTTAACACATGTTTTGCCTCTTAACTTTTTTCCAATGTTATCTTTGAAAAAAATGTTAGACAACAATATTAATTTGTTGCAAGTTATTAAAAATTAAAAAAAAAATAAATTAGTTCTACAAAAAATTGGCCAAAGAATTAAAGGTGTGCCATCAAACTGTTCCCAATACATTATCAGGAGAATTTGAAAATTGATAGGAAACCTGGTTCGGGAAGAAAAAAAGGTCCACATGATATTGGAAAGGCCAAGAAAATTTAAAGCATATTGTAAATAGCTCCAAACATTTCTGGTAAAAAGCCCAGTTAGCTCAGTGCTCTGAGTATTTGGTGCGAAAAGTTAAAGCCAGTACAGGCCTTAAAGCATACAAAGTCCAAAAAGATCAAGACAGAAATGTTGCAAAAAAAATATAAGCCAAGAATAAGGCTTGGAAATTATAATCAAATTTCATACAAAACAAGTGAGAATGTTATATTCGGCTTGGCCGAATCTATGTACCCACAATCAACTTTTCCAAATTTTAAGTTATTTGGGAGGTGGGCGGTAAGGTGGTTGACCCCAAGTTATCAAGGATTTTAAAGGGAGATGGGCAAATTGTTCCAAAAAAGTCACTGAAACAACTGCCAAATCTCCAAATCCACGTGTTCGTAAGTAGTGGTTAGAACTCTAAAAGCTATATGTTTCTGTGATCTGTAATATCAAAAAATTAAAAAAATACTTCCTTTCAAAGAGAAGACAATAAAAAATCATTAGTAGCTTCAGTGTTTTTTATTTAGTTATATTATTATTCATTTTTTTTATTTACTATTATTTATATTCTTGTACAATATATTTATATATTGTATATTTACAAAAGGTACTACCTTTTGTCAATTAAACTTTTCTATAAGTGCTTATAATACTTCTACTGAGTACTCTTATTCTCATACACTTATAAAGCACATACTCTATGACGTATGAGTGTTAAGTAATTTATATTAATAACAATTATACGCTCTAGTGTAAATTTATTTCAATTGAATTGTATATACTTTGCATACCGGTTTGCATATATGTATTTGTATTGATGCTTGAAATAAACAGAATTATGCATATTTCTTTGAAATAATAAAAATAAATTTTTAAATTTTTTACAAATAATAAATTGATTAATTTAAATTTTACTTTAAGTAAGAAAGAAATCCTTAAATTTAATCAATGTTTTAAGACATGTCCTTTATTAATTATAATTTTGCGAAATTTTAAACCAATATAGCTTTTTTGTTTTTTTCGAAATCGTTCAAAAATATTTTTTTTAGTGTATAGCCAAAGTTCTATTTTTAAGATTATTTTTTTTAAGTTTCAAATTCAAACCTCCACAATTTTTTGCACATTGAAAAAATTGTTAATGCGAGTTTTTAAAATATTTTTAACTACAACCAGAGTAAAGATTAGTTTTAAAATGATTACGAAGTTGGATATTTGATAAACTACATAAAAACTTAATTGCAGTTATTAAAATTCATTAGTTCTATAAATTTTCTTCTTTTATAGTTTTAAAGCATAATTGTACATAAAATTCTTATAATATTTGATTAAGTTACTGTAGTCAATTAAGACTGGTTATTATATATTAAGCAAATTCAGCATTGAATTCATATTTCAAAACGATTTGTATGTCTTTCCAAATAAAAAATATTTTATTGTGATAATTTAACTAATAACTGAATTTTCATTTATAGTTATCATTAAAATTAGATTATAGTAACGAAAAAAAAAAAAAAATCAATTCATTATTTGCAAATGAAATAAGTTTATACTGATCAAAGAACATGTGAAAATATATATATTTGACATTTAAGGACTGCGCACGAAAAATCCATGAATACAAATCTGCTTATAGAATTTTTTTAAAGTGATATTTTTATTAACGACTGTTATGTTCAAGTTCTAAACATAACAGAATAAATTATTTCCTGTAGGTTTTTAAGATAATATCTGATATTTTCCAGAATACTTCCAATTAAAGGTTTTATTGTATTTCGGTCACTTTTTGCCTCAAATAAGCCCAAGTATTTTTAAACTTCGTTTCATTTTAAACTGAGCCTTAAGTGTTCTTTAAATTATTTTTTACTAGAGCCCAATATCTTTCAATTTCACGGAGTTCTGAACAAATTTGTGGATTAGCCTCTTTCGGTACAAATAGTAATAATTACTTTATTACCACTCCATTGTTTTGTTCCTGTAACGAGAAAAAGCGAGAGCAGGCCAGAAAAAAAAGACATTCACTCATGTATATTTCTGTGTTAATGGAATCCTTTTTATGTATGAAGTGCTTCTTTCTCTCATATACATATGGCTTCCCAAATCAAAAACTTTCATGAAAATTTTGATTTCTTTGATACACGATATTTTTCCATCATATTTCCTCCAGCCTCTGCAACATAGAATTCCTGGGTGGGAACTTGAAAAAAGTCAGACTGAACGCACGTTTTATATTATACACTAATCACAATTATGAAAAAAGATTCATCTGAAGTTCTTTCACGCTATTATTTCCAAATTCTTGCTTACGTTTCTATTAGGATTTTTTTGTACTTAATACGTCTTCAGGTTCGCTTTCCTTTCAACTTTTCTTATAAAGATTCAAATCAAATAACTTTTGGCTACACTTTTCTTCCAGAGATGAATGGATTTTCTCTGAAAATCCTTTCTATATTGTCTGAGTCCTACAGCCTGAAGATACTATTTTTCTTTTACTACCAGGTTTCCATTCAGTGACCATGACTTCTTTGTATATTATCATGATCTCTATTATCAAGAGGAATTTGAATTAATTTGTTGATTCCCATAAATATTTTTAAAATGGATAACATTTTTATTAGCAATAGCTTAGCCACCATTCAAGATCAAATATCCTTTAAAATCCTTCAACAAACAAATTCATGGAATATTCAAGAAGTCTTCATTTTCTTATCGGTCGATCTTTTAGAGGTCTTAAACGAGTTTAACTTCCAGTTAATATACTGTTTTGTGAGATAGTGACCATTTTTTATACCTTGCAACTTATTTTGCGATTGTGTGGCTACCAAAGTTATTTTTTAAACTCTTGAGTACCTAATTTTTTTCCACGTTTCTCTTTGTGAATTTTATGGTGAGATAATATCCTTTTGCAGTAATATTGAACAAAATTTCAGAATTAATTAACCTTCGTGCTATCATCTGCGTTTTATTTGTTGGTGTCACGCTAAACCTTGGGTATAGGTACCTATTTTCTTAGAAGGAAGCCTTATGTGATGTCACTGGCCTAAATTCAATTAGTTGAAAGAAAAATAGAAAAAATACAACTGCTTAGTCTTTCCGGGTAATATTCTTGTAAATTGTTGTCAACTATTTATTTTATATTTGTATCTAGTTTAAATTTTTGCAATAAAATAAGGAGAAAAAATAAATAAATATAAAAAGTAAATTTTAATGAGAATTAATAAATGAAAAAATACAGTCCTCCAAATCGATATATTCAGAGCTTTTCATCGAATTGATATTTTGAAACTGTTATACGTACCATTCAGCAATGGAAATGTACTTGCAACCGAATTTAAGATAGTACTTTTAACCAAAATTCGTTTGTCCAAAAAAAAGTCGGTTGCCACAACAAATCTGTTTTCTCTGTGTAAAATTTTCAAAATTTTTGAAATTCCTTATATATAAACATATCAAATGAAAAATATTAGCAGTTTCATTATAAATAAACATTAAAAATACAAAAAAGTTTTAAAATTTGTTACGCCTTCTTTCTACAACTGGAATTTTTAAAATCAACCTTATTGGTTTTTATCATATTCATAGAAAAAGTTTTCCACAAATTTACCCAATTTTTATTTTCAATTTTAAAATTAAAATTTTATGATATTCTAAAAATTTAATTGTTGTAAAATAAAATAAAAAATAAAAATAATAATAAAAAATCTTCACAATTTCAAATACTCTCACAACGTACCCTAATTAGATAATATTTGTTATTGTAAAGTCTGACATACTTGACTTAATCAGATGAGTCTGTATAAATAGAAAAATTGTGGTAATGGCGACAGAAAAATTTCCTTTTATTTGATTAGGGTTTTTTCCAAATACTCACACATACAACATAACAGATAAAAATAGAAAAACAAAAAACAATATCACATAATATTGTTATCCTGAATAGAAACACTGACAGAGCAAAAAGTTTTTTTAAGGAAATACAAAAATTTCAAACACATGTATACAGACAGATATTTACATAAATGTGTTTGTATATGTATTTAAATGTATATAACCATAAACATACATACATATATTTTTATTTAAATATTTATATATCTATACTTTTGTCTATGTCTCTAACATTTTTTATGTAAATAAAAAAATAAAAAACTAGTTAAAATTTATTTTCATACGACTTTTTCTATATATAAAAATATTTATTTCTCTATATGATTTTTTATACTATTTATTCTACGAGTTCTTGTTTATTTAATATATTTAGTTTGGTTTTTTTAATTTGTTTAGGCTTAAAAATTTATTACCATCCACATATAAATATATGTAAAGGGAAATAAAATAAAATCGTATATAGGCATAAAACTTTACATACATATATGTTGGTAATATGTTCTATGTTATATGTAATTTTAGGTTTTATTTCTATTTTTTATTAGGGTAAAACTCAAGTATTATTTTTCCACACAAAAATTAAAAGAAAAAAACCAAAACATTTTAGTATCCTTGATAATGGTTGACTGAATTTTATGAGCTATTTTCCTTTCCCCTAATTTTAACATACATACATATATGTTTGTAGTTATGTAGAGGACAGTGACAGCCTTTCAAGTATAGTATGTATAATCATGTGTTGGAAATTTCTTCCTATTTCTAACTATTTATTTGTCAAGAGGTTAAATGGGTAAAAAGTTAATCTAAAAAAAAAAAAAAAACAAGTTAATAAATAAATTTAATTTTCTGGAGTTTTAACTTTCTTGCTTATTATATCTTCTAATTTCGTTAAAGAGGATTTAAATTAAAGAGGTTTTCAAAAGGTTTAATTTGTTGAAAATTAAATACAAAAGGAAATATTTATTTAAAATACTTATGCGGTGAACTTGGTTATTTTTAATTAAAAAAAGTAAAATTTTATCAATCAGTTTTTAATAGAAGACAATTGGGAAGGTTATAAATAGTTAAGCCCATATTATTCAAAAGTATGACGTCAAATGAATGTAAATTTGGGTAGTGTTATTTGTATCAAAATAATCTTATGAGCAAATATTTTTTTAAACTACATACAGTAAGTAGCACAAATGAGTACATGCTTGTAATTTATTTTATCAAGCGATACCTTTTTGTTTTAAAAATGAAGTATAGAATTAGATTACGTATTAAAAAAAGTATGTCTTTTAATAGTGTGGATCAAAAAAAGATATAAATTCAAAATATAGAAGACAAAATTCAAAAACTGAATTTGTGTCTTAAATATTCAAGATAGTTTTGCTGTTTATTTTAATGAGTATATACTTATTAAAAAGGATAATTTTTTGACTTTCTAATACAGTTTAAATAATTTAATTTGGTCTACTGGTATTCTAGATATAAAATTTTAAAACCGCGAAGTCCGAAAATGCGGTCCTTCGGATATAGCTCCCGATTTTAAAGGTATATTTAAAATTCTAAAAATTGTATAATAATCTACTGTTAATTATATATAAACTACACTATATTATATTCAAATATTTTTATTGCTGTAAAAAAATATTTTAAAAATCCCTCAGGTGCAAAATTGAGTTCATGCGAGTTGTTTTCGTTTTGTCGGATTTTTTAGTAGAGCTTGATGCTTTTATTTTTAAGTTATAAATTATTTTATTAAATAGTAAACATAAAATAAATTAAAGAAAAACTTTTGGATTTGCTGTACTGCTTTTATTTTTATGCAACGACAAGTGCAGAAATTACAAGCATGTACTCATTTGTGCTACTTACTGTATGCTTTAATAACAAAGTTTTTATGTATGGAGCGGAAATTAGAATGACAAAATCAATTGGTTTAAACTAGTGTGCTATATCAGTACTTTTAAACATTTCAATTATCATCAAAAGCATATTTTAAAGTTCCAACCCTGCTTTAGCATTTATTACTGATATTGGAGAACCCGAATATTAGAAATGTCTGGCATGTTTAATCGTATTTGGAAACAGTAGCCAAGCCCAAATGGTTTTTTAAATATTTACAACATTTTTGTTTGCCACCGAATGTGGCACGGGTGTCCAGAAATGTGGAGCCAAAAAAATGTGTACTGTAGCAGGTTGCGAGTCAACCTGGGGCTACCAAAAAATAACACAATAAAAGAACACAAGTTTAGGGGGTGAAAAATGTGTAAATAAAAACAAAACTTTCCTTTATTTTTTCCGATGGGAATTCACAAAAAAATATAATATTTTATTTTATTCATAATTTAACAAATTATTATTTTAATAACAAAACTATTTAAATTCAATAAAAACTCGACTTTATCCACGAACGATAAACCAACGAACTATCCACGACTTATATTGATTTATATATTTGCCCGCCAACAACAACCAAACTTCAAAATTGACGTCAAAAGTTGACATAAGTCAAATATATTACAAAAATAGCGCCCTCTGGATATCAATGCTGGTATCACATAAAATAATAATACAGTCACCAGATCGAGCAAAAGATGGTAGTGCCGGCAACCTCTATTCAAACTTGAACAATTTTTCTATATAATCATATTATTCATTATGAAAATTCCACATAAAACTTTTTTGTTTTAAATCTGGTTCATTCGAATAAAACAAAACAAACAAATATTGACATAAAAGTTAACTGAAATAAGTTTCTGTTATGAATACTTAAAATAAAATATTGCAGGA
This sequence comes from Protophormia terraenovae, assembly GCA_951394005.1. NCBI lineage: Eukaryota > Metazoa > Arthropoda > Insecta > Diptera > Calliphoridae > Protophormia > Protophormia terraenovae. The sequence continues at coordinate 119,393,819 of OX596074.1, forward strand.
TTTTTCTAGTTAGATATAACTTTTTTTTATTTTCTTTGAAACACCTTCGTTAATTCGTTACTCTGCGTAGCGTTTTTAGAATCAGCTGTTCACATGTGTTTAAAATTTGTCAATGTTTTTAATAAGTCCTACTTTATTCCCTTTTAACAAGGACCCAATATCTTTTAAGTTCTGGACTGTGTGCAAGGTTGGCATTTTTCAGAACAAAATTAACGTTGTATTTATTATACCATTCTACGATGCCAAATCAGGCTAAAAGAACTTTGAGTCTTTATATTTTCCTACACAGAAAAAATGATTATGGTTTTTTTTTTTTTTTTTTTTCAATTAACATAGTTGTTTGATTTCACATCGAAATTTAATAAATTTATTCAAGCAAAAATTAAATAAAAATAAAATTTGACTATACTTTTATATCTTATATACATACATTTTTAATTCATCCAATCAACTACTTGATTGAATTAATTAATTTATTAATTGGGAATTTTTTTCTGTTTTGTATTTTTTATAGTTTTTAGTAATTGATATAATCATTTTGGTGAGAGGTGCAAATTTAAACAAGTTTTTAATTGAATGAATTATTTTCTAACATATTTGTTAATTGGTGACTTTTTTCTGTATATAAATGGAAGCAGTCTTCTTTATAGATATTCCCAGATATAACAAGCGAGAATGTATTATTCGACTTTGTCGAATCTATATACGCACTATCAACTTTTTATACATTACACCACCATAAGAGATTGGGGTATTATATGCTTGTGCTGACATTTGTAACGCATAGAAGAAGTTATCTAATTCCCACCTTAAAGAGTACCAATCGACTCAGAACTACATTTAAAATTGATCTAGCGATGTCCGTCCGTCCGTCTGGCTGGACGGCTGGCTGGCAGTCCATGTAAACATTGTACACAAGGTACAGGTCGCAATTTTGAAAATAATTCAATAAAATTTGGCACGTGGGACTTTTATGATACAAGGACAAAACCTATTGTAATTGGTTGTGATTGGTTCATTATTTCACCTAGTTCCCATACAAATGTCCCCCTGGAATTGAGTTTCAACACTGAACAATGCCTTAAAAATTACAATATTTTAATGAAATTCGGTTCAAAGAAGTTTTGTATAAGTACCAATCATATATCAAATTTTATGAAGATCAGTCCACGATTAACTATAGCTCCCATATAAATCCATCTTTCGAAAATTACTTTAACGTGCATAAATCCCATACGAATATTAGTATCAATTTAATATTCGGCACAAATAAATTTTATGTAAGTAGAAACAATATTGAAAGATTTTATGAGAATCGGTCCATAATTTACCATAGCTCCAATATAAACCTACTTCCGGGAATCGCACTGTAGTGCATAAAATCATCTAGATGTTATTATTTTTTATTCCAAATTCTACTAATTTTATGATTTCATAAAAATAATAATAATAATAATAATAATAATAATAAAATTGAAGTACTCAAAACTTTTTCTAAAGTTTTTTATTGTTTTCTTAATAACATCGAATAATAGTAATTATTTAAATTTTTCACACAGGATGCTTCATCAGTGTTACCTTTGGGCAACTTTAGTTGCAAATTGTCCCTTTTACAACTACCTGGCTACTTTTTGGCCCCTTTTTTTAAATGCCGACTAATTGGCGACTTTTTAAAAATGTCGATACACAGAAAAAAATATTTCATATAATTTTTTAATAAAATTTATATTGGAATTTAATTATATGATTTATTAATATAATTAATTTTCTAATTGGTTTTTAGTTTTGTTTTTCAATAAATTGACAGCTGTTAATAAAATATAAAGAAAAATTAAATATTTGTCTATAAAAGTACAGAAATTAAATAAATAAATTTAAGTAAATTTTCAAAAATGTTCAGCTCATTGCATCCATTGAAGGAAAAGAAGTAATAACAATATCAATTATTCTAGTTATTAATATTATCATCTTGATGATTGGAGCAAAATCAATTAAAAATTAATTAATATTACAAATTTCGTAAATGAAGTCCATTTTTACTTTTTTCTATGTACACGGCCAGAATTTAAGTTGTTTGAACTAAGTATATCGACCCATTTTATATTAATTATTTTGAGATGGCTTCGCAGTATAGTAAAATAAAAACTGCGGAGAATTTTTAAATAAACTGAAACTATTAGAAACTAAGAATAATAATAAATTTTAGAAACAGCAAAAAAAAAAAAATTGTCTAACATACTTAAGCCAAAACTTGTGAATCCATGGATTCAGTCCCAAATGTGTTAGACAGGGATTTTAAAGACAGGAGTTCCAGTGAACACCACGTAAAAAAGTATAGAAGTTTAATTAGCAAAAAATAAATTTATATGTTAGCTATTTTTGTGAACAAATCTTTATTTTTACAATAATAAAAATTATTGTAAAATAATTATAAATAAATTATTTTGTTATTAATAGGATTGAGTTTAGTAGTTTTTCTTAAAATGCTAAAATTTTGTTTATGTTGTTAAAAAAAAAAAAGGGTTGTGTTGAACCAGTTAACCCCTTTCTTTCAAAAAATTTCCTATGTTTACGCTTTTGCTCCTGACTATCTCCCTGTTACGTTAATCTTTTAATGAATTTTCTGAAGTAACCAAAAACGGTGAAGTTACCTCAAAACTAGTTCTTGTTTATTACTAACAAGTTTATAACACGGAAAAAATTCTGTGATCAATTCCGAAAACTATGAAAGTTATCACACAAAATACATACAGTGAAGAGTTTTGGAAAGTATTGAAAAAACAATTATTCAGGGTTACCTCGGTACAAAATTGAAAATAATAAAAATTGACAGATGAAAGTTTCCTCTTTTTTTATAATTATAAAATATTGTTTACTTTATTTATCATTTTAGTCACTGACCAATTAATATTACTTATATGTAAAATATTTATCAGTTAATTTAATATTTAATTAATTTTATAAACATAAAAAAATGAAATTAACTAAATATTAAATTAATATTACAACAAAGTACTTATGGCAAAATTGCTGCAATTTTTTTTAAAGCAATTAATTATAATTTTCTCTAAATGATTTATAATGTCATAATGAAAACATATAGAAATTTAATTATTAATAACTTTTTAATACGAGGTATTACAAAAAGAACCGCACATAAATTAATATTTACCACAAAATAAATAAAATCTTGTTTAATATGTATGTATGTGTTTTTTGTTTTTTTTTTTTTTTCTCTTAAATGTATGCTATGTTTGCTATGTTATCATATGGTGCGTATGATTAATATTTATTATTAAATAGAAATTACTCAACAAAATTTAATAACAAAAAACGAGAAAGAAACTATTGTCGGTCAAGACCAACCATATGATAACCTACACCAATCTGTATGAGCTAAAAATTAGACCTGTGGATAATTGAAGACCAACACTTTTACACAATGTAAAATAAATTATACAAATACAGAACATTGCATTGATACTAACATTTATATGATTTTATGCCCTTTAGGCAGATTCCCGGAAGTGGGTTTATATGGGAGCTATGGTAAATTATGGACCGATCTTGATCAAATTTGGCACAATTAACACTTATACAAAACTCTTTTATATCAAGTTTCATTGAAATATTGTTATATTTAAGGCATTTATGATTGTTAAACCCCTATTCCGGGAGGACATTTGTATGGGAGCTAGGTGAAATAATGGACCGATCATAACTAATTTCAATAGCCTTTGTTCTACTGTGTCAAAATAATTCATTGTGCCAAATTTCATCAAAATATATTTAAAATTGCGACCTGTATATTGTTCACAAGGTTTACATGGACAGACAGCCAGCCAGACGTCCAGACGGACGGACATCGTTGAATCGACTCAGAAGATGATTCTGAGTCAAACGGTATACTTTAAGGTGGGTGTCCGACAATTTTTTCTCTGAGTTAAAAACATCAGCACAAACGCATTATACCCCAACCACCTATGGTGGTGTAGGGTATAATAAGCTTTAAGATAAAAAAATAAATAAATAATAAAATATTAATAACAAATTTCTGTAATTAGCCTTGTTGTTTAACTAATAATATAAATTTCCGCCTGTGGGTTTTTGACAAAGTTGTTCATTGTGAATATTTTCATTAAAATTATTTGTTAAAAATAGATTATTTTTATACTTTATTTATATTTTTAGAAATAAAATGATTCCAAATTATTTTATACTCTTTGTAATATGATTTTCAGTTACTTAAAATTAATTTGAATAAAAACCTTTTTAAATATTATTCCATTTGTTAACAAGTTAGATAAAATAAAATTCCCACAAAAGCATTCGAATATGAATTTATAAAATTTAAATCAAATTCGAAAGTCTTCAACTAATTTGAAAATATATTTTATTTCCTTAGCTTGAATACAATTGCTTTTTATTTTATTTTCTATTTTAAAAATAAAATACAATCTGTTTTAGAACATTCAATTTTTTTTATTCATAGAAAATTTTTTAATATTTTTATTTAACATGAATTTGTTGAAATAGTTTTAAATTTGCTTTGAAAAAGAAAAATAAGTAAAATATTTTTTTTTATACATGAATATTTGAAAAAATTTTATAATTTTTTTTTTTTTTTTATTCAAACCTTTTGAGGCTGAATATTTTTATTTCTTTGGAGTTTTTGTCGAATAAAATAATGAAAATATTAATTTAAAATTTTTCTATTTGAATATAAAGTTTTTGAATAAAATTCAGAAAAAATTGTTGAACTTTTTTAATTTAAATAAAATACATATGAATTTTATTCAACGTTAGAATAATCAAATAAAAAACTTTTGGTTACTTCTTATAAAAAAAAAAAAAAAATTGTTTTACTTTTGATTAAATAAAATATTTTAATTTATTTTGTTCAATTTATAATAAATAACAAGATACAAATTTATAATAAATTCAATTGTTTTAGTATAAAAAGAAATCCTTAATATTTGTATTTAAAGTTAAAGTAGATTGATTAACAAATATTTTTAATTAGAAATAAGAAATATGAATGAAATAAAAAGTATTTCAACTTTTTATTTCATTCATAATTTACAGCTGTGGTTTTTGATAATATAAGAAAATTTGGGAGGGAAAAAATACACGTACTTAAATTTTTATAATAAAAAATAACTCCAATTTGATGGCTGAATTTTCTACTTGTTTTTAAGAATAAATGCAATTGTGTCATTGTGCTCTGCGAGGAGCATGTTATGCTTTTTTCTAGACTGCCTGTCATTTCATCCATTTGAACCTTTTACAATAGTGTAGGGTATTATATGGTTGGGTAAACAAAAAGTAATTTCAACATTGAATCCACAAAGTATCTAATTAATGTAAAACTTATATTATTTTTTATAGCTAAACGCTAAAGGTTTTTCAATTATTTGAACAATTACAAAAAATAATTGTATTACAATACTCAAACTAATTAAACTTGTTTGAAAACTTTTTCCATTGACTGTATATATGTGTATGTTTTTATAACAAGTTAATGTTTGTTTAGCCAGCATCATGATGTTGTTTTTATTTTTGTTTGCTATAACAGATTTTTGAAGTACAAAAAAAAAAAAGTAACAAATATTTACATAAGCTACGCATATGTATAAGAATTGTTACTACCACATCAAATGTAATATACATATACACATATTAAAACAAAAAATGATATTCTAACAAGTACTTTTACACACATATGCATGTATATGTTTTCTTATATATTTTTAGCTTAAGGCTTTAATTTTTAGACCCTTATACAAAAACAAAAACATTCAATTGTCTATAAGGGGTAGAGTAAAAAAAAAAATATACAAATTCTCATTACAAATACAAGCATATTTGCAGGATGTTTGCTTTAATAAAAACATACATATGTAGACATTAGCTATAAGAATGTTATTTAGTGTGTGTTGTCACCCACTTTGTTTTTATATGTGTGTATAAAATATTCATATGTATTTTACTCTATACGAGGATGAACTTAAATATGGCCTTTACGTTTGATAAATCTTTTAGTTTCTGTTTACAATTTTAAACCCTTTTTCATTCCAGACCTCGTTGTATATTTATTCCAATGAATTTGAATTTCTAACTAATGTCAGACTATTTGCTAGGCTGCCAGTGTTGGTTGCCTCAGTGAATGACATGTGTTTGACTGTGGTAAAGCCTGTTAGTCTAGCTGGGCTAATGGTTTGACTGTCTCTCTGACTGACTAGTTGTTTTCCTATGATTTGGTTTGAATTTGCTGACTGTTATGTTAAGTCGTTTGGTTTTTGACTGTCTTGTATAATGTCATTTCGTGTTGATTTTTAATGAGTCTCATTTTTGATTTTGGTTTTCGTTTCTGCTACTCCTGCTGCTGTTGCTAACAACATCCATTGTCGTTGTATTGTCTCTTATGTTATTGCTCCTTTCTTTTTTTTTTTATTTTTTTATTTTTTTTTTTCTGCCTCTTCTCTTCTCCTAGATTTTTATTACTTTCTATGGTTGTTTTGTTTGTATTGTTGTCTTGTTAATTTGTTTCATCTTACATATACATATATACGCATATTACCAAATAACAAGGATAAAAATTACAATACATGTGTAGATATGTATGTAGCAGTCTATATACACATACAAATTTATTAACAATGAATACATGTCCTTGTTATCAAATGCTCAGGCCATTGTTGTCAGTTTATGTAGATGATTGTCAGAGCAAAGAAAAGACAAAGTTTTTTTTTTTTTTTAAATTCGTATGTATGTGCTTTTGTATATGTAATTTAGAGCAATGGGAAAAAATAAACAAAAATCATTTAGGCTTAAGTAATTTTTATGTATGAGAATTTTGATTTTTCCTATTTTGTTCTTAACTCTTCATGGTGTACGTTAAGTTAATGTTAAAGGATTGAAATCAGTTAAATTTTACTTTAAACTGATTTCTATAGGGGTTTTCATATAATCGCAAAAATGCCTCATAAAGCAGATATAATGTATAAATTTATAAGCTCGTGAAAAATAAAAAAAAAATAGTAATTTTAAATGTTGAAAATTTTTTCAGTTGGCAAAATTCTTCATGCAAATAAAGGAATACAATATGAAATAATAAGGGGCATTCATGTAACACGTAGGTAAATCGAATAAATTTACTAATTGAGCAAACTTTTATGTTTATACGAAAACCATTTATAAAAAAAATAAAAATTTAAGTAAATTTTTTACATTTTAAAATATACTTATTCTAATCGAAACTAAATCTTAATAATTTGGTCATTTGGCCATTTTAATGTCCAACAAATCCTAAATTTGTTTAGGTTGAAATAATAAAATATTAACCCTAGAATACTAATGTGCGTAAATTTTATGTCTACATTTTTTTCAAATCCTTATTGCTATTGCATATGAAAACCTAATGGTATGAGTATCGTTAGTAATAACAATATAAATTTTAATATAAAATTGAAATTGTTATTTGACTAAATTTTGAAATGTTCACCGAATAATATTAATTTGGGGGATACAATAATCAATTCTAACTTTTCAATAAAATTAATGGCGAGATTACCGTCATATCGAGAATTTTCCACAGAAAGGCAAGAAAAATGTGATGTAAATTTATCTGTTATGCAAAAAATAAGAAAGGATGAAACATATTGTCATATTTAATATGAATCTCAAATCTCTGGTGAATGCCAGATAATAATTTATGATGATTTTTTATAAATAAAATCTCAGTATAATTTAAAGGACTTTTCAGTAATGTATTGTGTTATATAGAAAATTAAAAAAGATGCTTCGAATATTGAAAAATATCTTGGAAACAGTTTGTCTAATCTGGTTTAATAAAACACAAAAAAGTTTAAATTTGAATTGACTGTTAAAAAGTTTTGGAAATTTTAAAAATAATATTACGAACAAAATTTTTATTTATTTATTTATTTTTTTTTTTTTTTAAACGTCAAAAAATTTAATTTACCAAACTTTTAATTCTCGATTAAGTCAAATTACAATTAGCCAGTGCATGGGCTAATAACAAAAACTTAAATTTTACATTTGAATGTCAGAAAAATTCTGTCCTGATGTAAAAAGAATGTAAAGAAAAATAAAAATCTAAATATATTGTTGTGCTTTGTTAAAACTTTGTTGTTTCGTACATATTTAGCTTTTAAAACTCTCATTGAGTTTAAAAAAGTTTTTATATGTATAGACAACTTTAGCTTTTCTAAAAACTGGGAAAGGTTTCCTGATGATCTGCCATAAGCAACCAGTGAAATGCGCATAGAAACCAGCTTATCCCTACAACAATAAATTTAAATTTAATTTTTAAAAATCTAATTTTTCTTTCCAAGAATTAGATTTTGAGAATCAAGCACGAAAAAAGATCAACTTAAAAAAGAAAAAAATACCAAATTTATTTTATTTTTTTTCTCTTATCTCAAATCTGCATATATTATAATTATCTGCATATATTTAGAATAAGCTACACTTTCCTAAAATCTGTACATAAATCATTTTCATTTTTAATCCCAGTAATTTTCTTTCTTATAAAAACAAATTTCAAATAACAATTATAACTCTTGTTCAACTGAACTTGGTCCTTATTCAATTTAAGTATGCAATAAAATGTCTTTAAGTGATACAAATAAAATCTTCTACTAATTTTATTGGTTTTTAATGTGATTACTCACACATACAGCCACTCATACATGCTTTCCAAGAAAATATCTTAATATTCAATTCAATACATTAAATTTCTATCGTTTTTTTTTTTTTTTTTTTTTTTTGCTGTTTTTGTTCATGTCCTTGATTAAAAGGGATTTTTGTTACTTAATTGTATTGTATTATAATCATGTCTCCATATCTCTAACAAAATTTGTTTAAGGATAATTAACCATATGAATAAATGTATGTGTGTTTGAATGTAAATAAGTGTGTATATGTAAACTTTTTTGAAAATCAATTTTCTCTAGTTAATCCTTAATCATTTGTCTGGCTTAGACTTTTTTGTGTAATTTGAATGCAACATTGAACACAAAATTGTTAATAAACTTAAGAGGCGTTAAAATCAAGAGATATGAATAAATTTAAGATAATTTTTGAGATATTGTTAAAGGAAATAATTTGTTAAAGGATTTTGTTTGTAATATGAATAATAAAATAAACAATTATGAAGAAAATTTTAATTTAAAATTTTAACAAATGTGGTTATTTAATGGTTCTTTAATAAAATTTCTACTAAGAAGACTAGATGTTAAGATTGTTATCTTGAATAATAAAATAACACATAAGCTGCCTTAAAGTGAACTAATTTACGCATGAAACCAGAGACCATTCATAGTAAAATTATGTACTCAGTTTTTCACTACGACGTAAAATTTCCTATAAAAAGGACTTAAAATTTTCGAAGGATACACTCTTTTAAAAAGATCTATAAACTATTTACAAAAATTGGTAAATATTACAAATTAGGCTTATAATCTTTTCAATATATAAATATTTTTTATAAAAATATTGCAGGAAAAAACTTTCAGAAAATATCTTTTTGAAAATGATACCTTTTACTATTTATTCTCAAGTGTATATCAGCCTTCAAAAATCATTCTCATACGTGAAAAAATCGTTATATGGATAAAACTAGAGGACATTCAATACAAAATTATTTAATCAATTTTGCTCCAGGATGTAAAATTTCCTTTCGAAAAGAAGGACTTTTCTTTGAAATCATTTTGAGAAAAATATTTACGTCCTGGTAAAATAATATAATAGGGGTTTTCATACAATCAAATAAATGCCTAATAAACTGATAAATATACAAGCTCGTAAAAAAAATTTCAAATTTTGTTTGAAAAATTATTTACACAATTCATAAATATTTACGCCTCAATTTCAATGTGTAAACTAATTCGTAAACTTTTATTTTTATAATATCAAATTTTAAATAAAAAAATAAAATTGTTTTTTATATTTTTTCATGTTCAAATGAAGAACAAATACAATTTACGAAACAAAAAAGTTTGGAAACATATTTTCTTTGCAAATTTTCACAAGAAAAATAAAATCGTACACACACATTTGCAAGGGGACATTCATGAAACATGTGTGTAAAACGTATAAATTTACTAATTGATTAAATTTATCCGTTTGGATGAAAACCCTTAATATGTCTAGACTGGTCAACTTTTAAATTTTTTTTATTTCAAATGTATTTTAATATTTAAATACGAGATGAGTAACATTTAATTCTACAAAATTAAGTATTATACATACACAGCCAATATTTCAATTTCACTGAGCTGAATAAAATTATAAATAACTTTTTCTAATAAACAGTTTTTTCGAAATTATTCACGCCTTATATACCTACTCCTTTATATGCTCTTCTGCATAATTATTTAACTAAACAAATTTATTAGCTAGAAATAAAAAAAAAAAACAAATATTCCTTTTTATTTTTGTTGCAAAATATATGAATTTTTTTACATCAGTTTTGTTCCACGATGTCAAATTTCCTTTCGAAAGGCTTTCAAATTTTCGAAAGATGCACAATTTTTATGAATATTATATTAACACAATATGGATGTCAAATGAAGGTAGAAAAATTTTTGAATCTTTTATTAAAAGGTTCCGGAACAAAAATTTAAGAAAATATGTTTTTGAAAATTCAATCCTTTAATATTATATTTATTACTTAGTTATACATTTACATTTACATTTACATTTCATATAAAGGATTTTATCTTAACAATTTGTTCTGCAACATTAAAATAAAAACTTTTTTTTACATTGCAGAGATTCATAGCTTTCATTTGAGATCCATATCGGGCTGAAATAATTGTGGAAAATATTATATATGTTTGTTTTTTTTTTTTTTTTTTTTTTTTTAAGTTGCATATTTTTCTTTGAAGTCCTTTTGAGAAATATATTCACGTCATGGAGAAATAACATAATATGTCTAGACTGGTGAACTTTGAAATTTGTTGAATTCAAATGTATTCTAATATAAAATATATGGTTAAATAAATACGAGTATGAGTAATATTTAATTCTACAAAATTAATTATTAAACATACGCAGCTAATATTTAATTTCGCTGAGCTGAATAAAATTATAAATTACTCTTTCTAATAAGCAGTTTTTTTTTTTTTTTTTTTTTAATTATTCACGCCTTTTTATTCACTCTTCTATATGCTCTTCTGCATAATTATTTAATTAAATTTTGATTCCATTCAAAGTTTAATTTTTTATAACAACATTTCATTAAACTAATTTATTAGATAGAAGTATTTATTTTTATTTTTTATTCCTTTTTTTTTTTGCAAAATACAGCGGGTGTCATAAATAAGTAAACAAACTTATCATTTTTGATTCGCTTTAAAAAGCGAATGTAACGGTCCATTTTTCAAAATTTACATATTTTTGATGAAGTCAATTTGTTTTCTTTTACATTGATGAAAAATTTTTCAAATTTCATTCCATTTTAAGTTTCTTTCTAGGGAAAGTTGAAAAAAAAAGTTCTTTTCGGGCGAGTCAAAAATAAGTAGACAAGCTAATTATGGCTTAATTTCTTTAACTTTTTGTTAAAAGTAAGTGAAGTTACTTGTTACATAATGAGAGAAATAAAGAATTATTTTTCCGATTATATTACAAAATTTGATAAAATCAGAAAAATTTAATTTAACCGTAATTTCGAACAAAAGAATGGCAGTTAGCGCACAATTAATTATAGAAGAACTAAGAGTAACTATCATACAATACGCAAACGTCCACTTTATTCTCAAGGTGGTTAAATGCTTCAAAAACAATGAACGCGTAGACCGCAATTACTCTCGTAAACGCTTAAGAATCACTACAAAAGAAATAGATATCAATTTAGCTTTAAAATTGTATGCTTTCTGCGCCAAAATTTTTATCAAAACATATTCCGGAAGTCCGAAAACTATGGTCTAAAGTTACAAAGTCACAGAAAAATATATAAAGACAGAAAACATGGTCTAGCTGTAAGGAAAATTTTATACATAAGTATAATAAATCTCCAAAATTTGATTACGTTCTATGCAAATTATGTCTAAAAATATGAAAAATTTAGAAAATAAGTCTCTGGATTGAATATCCTATGATTCGCATGAATTATGATGTAGGCTATATGTACGTATAGCTCTAAAATATTTAAACTTTAACTTTTAAGTATAAAAAACCAATACTTAAGTCCGGCAAAAAGGGCTTAATGGTTTGGAAATATATTTCTATTTATAAAATAGACAAAAAAAGTGGTACACAAAAATAAAATAAAATCCCAGATTAACCTTAATCTGTTAAAAGGTATAAAGTTCCAAAAAGTTTTTGTTTAATTTTTGTGGATTTTATCCTATAGAAGGAAAATTCATCCATAAATTTGGGTGAATTTGATTCAAAATATATAGCTGAGGAAGTAATTAACATTTCAGAGTGACCTACACAATGTCCAGATATGTCATCAATAGAAATTGCATAAAATTTAATAAAAAAAAAATAGAGTCCCCATAATTGACCAAACTGATAGACTCAATTATTACTAAAACCTCTTCATTTATACCAACACGTTTGGCACAAATGTATCAAAATATAGGTGGTCACCATGGCTATCAGAAGCCATGTTTACTTATTTATGGAACATTAATTTTTTAGACTTCTTTAAAAACAGTCATATTCACTAAGAAGTACTATGTTGAATTGAATTTTTTGCTGCTTATTTTACTAACAAGACATTATATATTTATTATTATATGTTACTTTTGATATCTTCGATCTACAACTTAAAAAAGGACCAATTGAGTTCAAGATACTACTTTGTTTACTTATTTATAACACCCGCTGTATATGCATTTTTTTTCATATATACACGCATTTTTAATTAAATAGATCAATTATGTATAATTATACAATCTTAAACATACAAATAAATTTTAATTTATTTGAATAGGTTGTCAGAACAACAACAACAACAATAAAGAGAGCAAAAAATTATATTCGATTATAATTTGGCAACCAAAAACAGACCATTGGTCAAAAAAATACTAATTTATTGAATTAGAAAGCAATTAAATTACTCGACCTACCAACATACATATACACATTAACATTTATACACATAAAAGAATCAGCTTCACGCATAACTATAAAATAATACACATACATATATTAAATTTACACAATATATTAAATTGTATTATAAAATAAAATTAGTTTTATTTAATGGAATTTTAATTTATGATGAGGTTTATTTTTTTCGCACAACTAAAATGTATTTTTGTGCTACTATGTACATGCAGAAACTGTTTAAAATTGTGTTTTGTAGTTAATAAATGTAATTGAAAAAAATATAATGTGTGTACAGCTTTCAGAACTGTTAAATAATTGGCTCGTTTGTAATATAAATTGCTTGCATTATTCACGAACAATGTACTGAATGTTATACACACAAATACTACTTATGGGGTACATTTTTAACATCTAAAACTTAATTTATAGTGAATTTAATTACATTAAATTAAATTTTGGAAAGCAAAAATTAGTTTTTTGGTTGAAAATTGGTAGTATTCAAATCAATTCAAATTATATTCAGATTTTTTTTTATATTATTTTTGTTAGATTTTTTATATATATTTTTTATTATTTTTGCAAAAAAGAAATTTGAATAAATATAATTAACAAATTGCTCTTTTAGAAACTAGTATGTGCTTTAAATCTTCTTTAATCACATTTTATTAGATCTTAAAAAAAAATATGACAAAATAATCGATATAATCAAATTTTAAAATTTTTTTATCACTTATTTTTTTTTTTTTTATTATTTTGAATAACAATCTTGATATTCAATGAAAAGTTTATTTGGTATTTTAACTGAGAAATATTTTTTTCATTCATAATTCTAGTTTAAGTTTACAAAAGTATTACATAATAATTTTTTTTTTTTTTGTACAAATTTAATAAAAAACGGAAAGAAATCATATTTTGAGAAGTCTTATTTTTTCTATAGCTGTGGCCGATTGTGTATCAATACTTGGAATAATAAAAAAAACGAAATATCACGTCGATATATTTATATGAATTTATTTACTTTTGCAATATTCCGAAAGTAGGCCTTTTATGAAGGCTATATCAAATTATGCATCGATCTTCTTAAAATTTAGCACTGTCATTTGTATTCATATAAAACTAATTTGTGTTGAATATTAACTTAATACTAAAATTATTACGGGATTTATGCCCTTAAAGTGATTTTCTGAAGAGGGCTTAATATGAGAGCTATTGTCAAATAAGGGCAGATCTTTATGAAATTCCACGCATATATTAAAACTTATTTGTGCCAAATTTCATTTAAATAATTAAGGGATTTATGATAGTGAAACTCCTTTTCCGGGAGGATATTTATATGTGGGCTAAGTGAAATAATGAACCAATCATAACCAATTTCAATAAACTCCATCTAGAATATAAGACACTTGTGTGCCAAATTTCATTGCAAAATTATGACCTGTAGTTTAATTACAAAGTTTATATGGGCGGTATAAATTAATTTGGGGTTTAGACCAATATTTTTTGGTGTTACATCAGCACAAACGGATAATTCCCTTCCCACCTATGGTTGTGTAAGGTATAAAAACTTTTTTTATAAAAAAATTTAATAAAAAAAACAGTTGCAAAAAATTTTTTTTAAGTTTTTTTTTTATTTATTTAGAAAAATTCCATGCTTTTAGCTTAAATCTCTCAATCATATATCTCAATTTATTTTCATTCCAAAAACGAAAACAGAAGGCACTAACTTGAGCTATTTAAAAATATTTTATATTTTATTCTCCTTTATCATTTTGAACCTTAATATACTAATTTTCATTAAGAAACAAAACAATAATTCTTAGTTGATTTTCTTTCTGTTCTTGGTATAGAAATTGAAAATTTTTTGATTTTCTTAATTTCCATTACCGAAAAAGTTTCTAAAGGAAAACATAATTATTTTATGATAATATAAAATGTATTTTTTTAATAAATCATAAGGTAGTAAACAAGATTTTTCTAGAATGCATCCAAATTTGATCCAATTTATGTAAAAATTTTGAATTTATTGTAATTGTAATAAAAATCGAAAGCTGCGATTGATAAAAAGAAAGCATTTTAGGAAGCTTTTGTAAAAATTGGAAAACAACCAGTTTATTGCTTTAATGTATACTTATATATTAGAGTGTCCCGTAGGCAAAAATTTTGGAGGAAGACCCCTCAAACGATGTGTAAAAATTAGCTGAATATGGGAAAAAAACCATCGATTGAATGTCACGGGTCTAGAACATTTCGTCCAAGAAATAGTATTGAGTTTAGTCTTGAAATGGGTATCAAAAAATTCGTAATTTTAAGCCAATTATAGAAAAAATATTTTAAAAAATTTTCGCAAAAATTTTGGTCCATTAACCGTCATTTTAATACATCATGCAAAAAAAATTTTTGATATTTTTCTTAAAGAAATAGATAAGGATTTTATAATTTTGTTCCTTTTAAGGCTAAAATTTGAAAAAATTGCATTGTAGTAAGAACTGTTGATAATATGTAATTTTCCAGATTTTTTTAAAAAATTATTCATTTAAAATACCTTAAAAACAAATTTTTAAAATATTTTTTTCATAATCAGCATAAATTACAAATTTTTTCATAACCATTTCTATTAAAAAATCGAAACTTTTTTTGACCAAAATGTATGGGACCCATGATTTTAAAATCGCTGGTAGGGAACTGAGGACCAATTTTAAAATTTTTTTATTTTATATTTTTCCCATATTCAGCTAATTTTTACGCATCGTTTGAGGGGTGTTCCTACATCGAAATCTCGAAAAACGCTATTCTCGGGACACTCTATTATATATGTATGAGCTTAATAAGGAAAAAAACACTAACAAATTTAATTGGTTTTAATTGGTCACGAGTGTAATATATTTTGACTAAACAAAGTTTAGAGTATTTTTTCAAATAAGCCTCAAAAAAATAAAAATATTGAGCTTGTTATGGAGAAAATATTTTTAAATAAAATTCCCCATGCAATTTTTTTATAAGTTTAAAATATAACATTACAAAAAAAAAAAAAAAAAATTAAAAAAAAAATCAAATTAAAAAATTTATCGAATTAATCAAGTACATGATTGAACGAATTAAAAATTTACATCAAAAATAAAATTTGACTTAAATTTTATTATAATTTTCGTTGAATATATTTATTAAATTTTTATGCAGAATGAAACTAGTGTTTTAATTAAGAAATATACAGTATTAATTGTTTCTATACAGTTTTAAAATATTAAAATTGGAAAAAAATGTAAGGAAACTGGGTGCAACGATGAAATTTAGTATATGGTTAGATATCGACCGTTTATTAAAAAAAAAAGTTTTAAATTTAAAAAATTCTTAATATTATGTCTGTATTGGAACAATATATCATTCAAGTTACCCTTTTTTACACACAGAAAACAAATTGAGTAGAAAACTGTTATCTTAGCTAATATTTAATTACAATTCTAAAAAAATTCATATATGAGCTGATTTTTTTATGCTTGAAATTAATAAAACATTATTGTTATGGAATTAGGATTTTCACGAACGTAAATTCAGTTGTCTAGACCAATTATGTACATTCGTAAATTTATTAAAAGTATTTTGAAGAGTCAACCGAATTTTATTTAGTGTATAAGATCTCAGAATAAAATTATTGATTGTTACAATCAAAAATTTGTTTCGATAATTCTGAAATTCGGTATTATCAAAAGAAAACTTAATTCGGGCTTCGCAACCGAAAATTTGGTAAATTCTTGTGACATTTATAAAATAAATTAAAATAAAAATATAACATATTGTGCAAGAAATGTGAAGAATAAAAAGATGTATATAATTGAGTTTAAATAATAGTGATTTATATAAAAAGTGCAAGTACTGTACGTAGTAATAAGGAATTTGATGTAAACAAAGCAGATGATGCCAATATAATTTTGTTTCAGATGCAAAATAAAGGGTTTATGTACTTTTCCCCATATGTGTGCTGATATAAAGGCTAGATGAGTAAAACTTAATATCTTAAAAAATTGTTGTGGTATTTTATTATAAGCGTATTTTATATATTTTTTATTCAACAGCACAATTTGCATTGATCAAAAGTTGTTATTTTTTATTTCAGTTATTAAAGTGAACGCTGCAAGGAAATGCAAAATAAAGGATGAAGGTATGTCTAAGTCATGATAAGTATAATCTAATATCTTAAAATTTTTTGGTTAGTATTATCTAGCAAAATTTCTTATAGGTAATGACCAACACCACATGTCTGGTTCTCAAGTTGCAAGTTCATAATTCGGTGATTTAAGTGCGCGCGTTGGAGGTGATTTCACAAATTATATGATTAAGTAGAATTAAATTATAGTAGGAAATGTTTTTATCTATTGAGATGTGTGTGAAGATAAATATTGAACTATGAGAGGAAATCAAACATTTTAATTTTATAGCACATAATTAGGTCCTATGAAAAGAGATAACGAAGATCATACCTACATAACATTTTTCGAGTAAATTCACCTTTTTTAAAATCTATTTCTGACATATATACTATACGTAATGAATAACACCCAAAATTGGTATAAAATTCTTAAAAAAGAAAAAAAAAATATTTTGCGAGCATATTTAACTGTCTATAAAGAGTATAAATAGTTAATATGCAACAGAAGTTTAGTGTAGTTTAGTAGGTGGACCTGGTACCATTTCCCTATTATTTCATTATGTTAAAGTTGTTAAAAATTAAAGTAAAATTTATGGTTGTTAAATTTTTTTATAAGTAAATAAACTACGAGTTTATCTTCACACACATCCTAAAATACTAAATTTAAATAATATAATATACAATTTTAATGATATTCATTTGTATTTTATATATTTTTTTTTTTTTTACTGTCTTTTTTTTTAATAAAATCAATTAAAAAATATTTTTTTATATGTATCATTCACAATAATTATTAGTACCTCAATATAGTGCCCTCAATATTTCATTGACGTGCATAACAAATGTGTGGTCATATAGTCAGTTATGTCAATAACTGGCATGTATTACACCCAAATATTGGATATTGGTATATACCCAAATATTGGACATAAATAATTTTTGTACAAATAAGATACGCATTACACAATTTTATAAATTCCCATAAATATACTTTATATAGTTAAGAAAAATCTTCCTAAAATTCACCTATGTTCACTCAGATAATGGTCAAACTTGACCAACTACAAACTTCTTTTTATGTATGAAAACATCTTTGTCATCTTTATCTTGAAGCTGGTAATGCTGCAAATAAAATAAGGCATGTATCTTCAAAATTGGTACACAAATCTTGATTTTATTTATAGTGAAATAAAAATACCCATGCTTACATACAATTGAGTAGAAAAACAGTAATGGACCAAAAAAAAAATATATATATATCGACCATTCCAGGAAAGAACGCCCGAAAAAGTATATTTTTTTACTTGATGGCTTTCAATTTCGATAAAAATTTGTATACATAAACTCCATTAAGCCTTTTATTAATTTGAGTTTTCAGTTTTGTGAAATTGCAAAAACTCGCGATTTAATTTCGCTTTTTTACATTCTCAAAAAAAAAAAATTTCAAAAGTATGTAACTTTGAATGGCAATATCTCTGGAAAGTCTTTGTGAATTTTAATGATTTAAACGGCCTTAAAATTTCGCATATGGCGGCTTTACGAGGAATATTTTAAAAATAAGAAAGATTTTTTAGAAATGCATTTTAATGCAATTACATTTTTTTAAATGAATTTTTCTTTAAATATGCTATTTAAAATTTTGAGTGTTTTAACATAATTAAAAAGTTTGGAATCTTTACATTAAAATAAAAGTGTCAAATTTTTGAGACGTGAAAATCTTATACGCATAATCCAATTTTTATAAAACCATGTTCATAATTTTTCATATAAAAATTAATTATTTTCTTGATTTTTGGAATTTTCTTTAAAATTTGTACAAAATTTAATAAAACATAAAAAGTATGAAATTTTAAATATTCATATCTTTTGAAGTTATTGAAGGATTTCTGTAATTTAAAAAGTATTTAATAGGCTATTATATTTATTTTGTGTAATTTTGTCAGCATTTCCAAAATCTTCTTTTCATTCCAAAATATTTTTAAAATATAAATGCAATTTATGGATGCACTTTTGTTAATTGCGAATTTATTAAATTTTAATTTTTCTAAAAGTGTATTTAAAAATGCTTTGTTTGTTATAACTTGAAACAATAATTAGTCTGTTACATAAAGGTTTACTATTTTTAACGAATTTTAAAAAAGTAACACAATAAATTTTTTAACGAAATATGTAAAGCAACTCATAAAACCAGAAAAATAAAATTTTTTATATGAAAAAATTTAAATTAGTTGAAGAAATTGTGCATAGTATTTGTGTTCGTCCCAAAAATTTGAGATTTTTATTCTAATGTAAAGATTCCACGCTTTCGAAATATGTAAAAAAATTAAAAAATATTAATAGAATATTTAAAGAAAAATGCATTTAAAAAATGCAATTGCATTAAAATGCATTTTTTAAAAATTATTTTTTATTTATAAAAATATTCATGTTTAAGCTAACATAATTACAATTCAAAGGCCTTTTAAATCATAAATTTCTTGAAAGCCTTCCCAGAAATATTTGTATTTAAAGTTGTGAAAAAACGAAATAAAATCGCGGATTTTCTGAATTCAGCGAATCTGAAAACGGAAATCTATATGGACATCCATAGACCTTTTACATGCAAAATTTTATACATATTTACATATGAAGTAATTACATATTTTTAAATCCAAAAAATATTTTCAATTGAAAATATAAATGAAAGGCTTCCAAATTTTAAAGTAAAATTTAATTTTTACAAAATTTTAATATATTCTTTACTGAAGAACTCTATTGAATTAAAAGTTTAATTCAAAGCTTGACACTGTATTTAAAGCTTTAAATATGCTGGTTTCAACTTAAATTTTTGCAAAAGTGATTAATAAGGTATCAAACTATTTAATTGCTGTACTCAAAAATAAAAGCTTTTGTTTTTTTCTTTGATGTTTAAATGTTTATTTCTAGTCACTTTTAATTAAAAAAAAAAATAATATTAAATTAATTTTAAAATAATTAAATTTTTTCCCAATGACAACATATCTTTAAAACTCTGAAATATTTACACTAAATAAAATTTCATTATTATATTTTATGTATATTAAATAATTTTCAACTTACCACATAACAGAAAAACAAAATAAGAGTCGTTGACCATACATAGAAGAGTAGAACGAAAGGATTAAATGGTGATAATTGATTAGCAGGATTTTATTACTAAAAACTAATATTAACAGCTATAACGAATAATGAACAAGTATAAATTGCCAATGCAATTCATTTGAGAGTTTATTTTTATTTGTTTCCATAAACACAATTTTTTAAATGCACAAAATGTTTTTGCTAGTTGGTTTAACCACCAACATGAATTTTAATCAAATGTTGTGGTTATGTTGCAGCTTTAAAGAAGCATTTTTTTATTCAGAAAAAATCATATATTAAATACAAACACATTTTATTTAGTTTATAGTGGTTGGTTAATTTTATTTATATTGAATATAATAGATTTTTTTATGATTTTTAATTGTGTAAATTAAAAGGAGTTTTAGGATTTATTGATGGAGGGTAGAAGAATTTTTTGAGGGAAGTTTTAAGAAATTAAATTATTTAAGATTTTTTGTTTAAGGATATTGAATTAAGGTTAATGGATTTTTAAAAAATTATTTTTAAAATATCAAAAAAAAAAATTTTATAAAATTTAGTTTTATTTTATTATCAAGAGTTATGATGTGGGATATTATAAAATATTCACTTTTCCTAGAGGCTTATATTTTTTTTTGCACCGATTTATGGTAAGGCTTTTTTTAAGGTTGACGTTTTAGCACTTAAATACATTTTTATTAAATTAATAATTTTTTTGTTCGATTTAGGTATTTTTTGGTTTTTATGACGACCTTATTAACAAACACATCTTTATCACACCACTCGCGTTTCATAACTGGTCAAGTTAACGTTTAAACTTTATTTCCCAGAATTTTTTTACGGAAATTCGTGTGCAGCCATTGTTTTTTGTTTCTTTGTTTTTTATTTTCTAAATATGCAGCTTCTTGTTTAAGGTCCCTTTTATTTAAAAGCCAAACACTAGTCTTAAGAGGATTTTAATACAATATTCCCTGTTTTTTTTTTTTTATTTTTTTACTTTATACTTTGCTGTTGTAACATTTAGTAATATTTGCTTTTTTAGATTTTTCTATTATTGTGTTTAGCTGGAGTCACCACCCGACCACCTACAACACGCAATGACGACTGAAAGAGTCTAAAGATAGTGACGACTTAACGTATGGCTCATTACCAAAAGTGTAATACGAGTATGAAAAATTCAACACACAAACAACACTTTTGCAACAGAATATGGAACAAACCGAATCGTCATCAAATACGATGTGAAAATTTGTGTTGAACTTAAATTGAAAAAAAAAGGAAGAAGAAAAAAAAAACGACAAAGACGATGTTACTGATGATGATGACGACGACTCTAAACGAAGTATTTGTTAAAAATAAATGAGAGAATTTCTTGGGGAGTTTTTGTATTTATTTGTGTTTTAGTTTATGGGATTTGAAATATTTTTGCAAAAAGGCGCAAGAGTGTGAGATAATAGTTTGCCAGCAAAGCATCCAAAGAGTGTGTCAGTAAGACCAATTGTAACACACACTCACATACCTAAATTTACATTTAAAAGCAGCGGCACACTTACTCGCACACATCATAAAAAAAAGAAAATAACGACTTTAACTATTTGGTTTACTCTCTGTTAAACAAAAGCACACAGCAAAACAAACGGTAATGAAACACTACAGCATCCTCTCATTAGATTAAATTTTCACTCTCTCGTTAGCTCTCCTTTAATATCCTTAATACCAACGACCCATTTTTATGCTCAATAAACCAACTTATTGTATTTTTATTCCTTATTACTCAGCTTTAAATGTTTATTTTTGCCAGCGCCCGTAAGTCTGTTATCGACAGTTATTCCGGGATAAATAAAATACAATTGTTTAAGGATATATATTTTTTTTATTTTTGCTTTCATTACTCTTTTTCCATTTTGTTTCCATAAAGCAGGTCGTTGTCTTTACATTTTAAAACTCATTGTTTGTAAAACCACTCAAATAAATGTTATTCTTACAACGTACAAAATACCAAAAACTATTTTAGTTTCAAATTCTATGAACTATATTTAACTGGCTTAAAGTCTATGGCGTACTAAACTTAATAAATGTTGCTAAATTCCTTTGAACTCTCTATCATATGAAAGTTAACTGTAGTATTTTTAAAAGAGCTACAAAATGGAATTGAAATATTTGTTTTCGTTTGCAAAAAAGTCATAAAAAATATATATATTTTTTTTTAACATAAAAATAAAAATGTATTTTAGGGATGTGTCTCTGCTTTAAATTAAATCTTTGTAATTGTTTTTGTTTCTTGTACTTTTTTTTTTTTTTTTATTTCAAATTTTTAAAGTCATTGTCATGTATTTGATATTTATAGCCTTCAAACAAATATTATTTACTTTTTAAGCATCTTTTTCCAAACACGTTGATTAAATTTTTTTTTTTTTTAAGACTGCCAAAATATATAATTTCTCCTATTACAATTTTTGATGTTGTTGTTTTTATTACTTGTTTAATTTTTAAATAAATGGGTTTTTACGTAGAAAAAATATTTACATGTCTGACTTTTTTTAATTTGAAATGCTGAAAAATGCTTTTAGGAATTTAATTGACACGAAAGATTTTATTTTGGTTTAAATTACATGAGAGTATTGTAACAAATTCTTGGAATATAAAATTATACTTTATAGTATTTCAATGATTAAAATAAAATAAAAAATATACATATCGAGTTCTGACCGCAATAACATTTTATGTGAGGAAAACAAAACCTCTCAGAAGATTCATGTTTGTATTGACTACATAATTTAATTCAAATGGAAAATGGTACTATATTGACTCCTCTATAAATCTAAAATGGTATTATTTTCTCTATGAAATGTGTACAGATGATGTAAATGATAATGGATAATAAATTTTCAGCAAAAAACAAATCATATTATTACACTTAGGTCTTCAATTCTCTAAAAATATAGCTTTTATTTCAAAGAAGAAATTTTGTGGTAGCCTTAAAAACTAATGAATCTGCTAAATAAGGATTAAATACGATAATATTTGAAGCCTACTTATGAGTGAGGACTTTTATTTTTTTATTTAATTGATATTATACTACACACCAAAGAAAAAAATAACTTTTATAGTTCTAACCACTACTTATGAACTCATGGACCGTTTTTGGTGACCCTTCCAATAGAGATTTGGTAGATGTTTCAGTCACTTTTTGGAATTATTTGACAATTTCCTTTTAAAATCTTTAATATTTTGAAACACCTTTTTGTGCTCTTCAATTACTTTTTTCACAGCAGCCCAATATCTCTCCACTGGTCTCAGTTCCGGACAATTTGAAGGATTGACCTATCTTGGTACAAAATTATTGTTTTGGTACCAGCCCAGAGCGTAATGTGTATACATTTTTGCAAACATTCTTTAATGTATTTGTCGGTATTGGTAGAGCCCACTGTAACAAATGACTTGCTTCTTTTCCAGCAACTGCATAAAGCTTGCTATATCAGGCATTTTTATTTATTTATTTTTATTTTTTTGGAAAATTATGTCTGCTTTTGGTTCTTAAACTTGTCTTCAACATTTCCTCGAACATTAGCAACATAAAAATTTGACCCGGAAGCTTCTAAAAATTTGCCAATACATACGTTTCGTTGTCCATTATACAACATGAGTATTCTTGGCTTCTAAATTTTTTGCAGCATTCCTATCTGGAACTTTTTGGACTTTGTATGTTTTCAAACCTCCATTGGCTTTAACTTTTCACACCAAATAGTCAGAACACTGAACTAACTAGACTGCTTTTCTACGAGATGTATTTGGTGCTCCTTTCAATATGCTTTCAATTTTCTAGATCTTCCCAATATCATGTGGATTTTTTTTTCTTCCCGAACCAGGTTTTTTTTATCAATGGTTAAACTACGATTAATAACATTTGAAACATTTTGACGGCAGACATTTAATTCTTTGTCAAATTTTGTGTAGGACCAATTTGGATATATATGAAAATTGTTATTAGTTTTAACACGTACACAGAAAAAAGTAAAAATTGACTTTAATTACGAAATTGCTTATATTAATTAATTTTTAATTGACTTTGCTCCAATCAACAAAATGATAATATTTATAACTATAATAATTTATTTTATTTCTGTATTTTTACACAATTTTATATTTTTTTTTTTATTTATATTTTATTAATAGCTGTCAATTTATTAAAAAATTGTAACCCAATTAGAAAATTAATTATATTAATAAATAATTTAATTATATTCCAATATAAAGTTAGTTAAAAATTTGATTAAAAAATAATTTGAAATATTTTTTTCTGTGTACTTCTCTTTCGTCGCTCATTTTGATCAAGCTCACAAAAAATCAACATGGTTTTCATTAAAACTAATAACAGACATTGTTAAGATTTTTTTTCGATCTCTCTCCTTATATGCAAGGTTATTATACCATTCTAACGTAAAATGAAATATAACAGATTTTTAAAATCTTATTTTAAATAAATACCTGCAATAGAAAAAATTATATTCTAACTATTAAAACAATATTAGCTACTAATTGATAGAGATACATATGCCAAGTTTTATATTTGCTTAACTTAAATGTACACAATTTAGAAATAGCTAATTTTTTTAAATAAACTTTGTTTCTATTTATTCATTTAAGTAAAAAAACAAAAAAGAAAGCCACAAATATTATTTAAGTAAATAAATCATAAAATATAAAATTGGCAGCATATCAATTAAATTGGTAATAAATAAAATATATTTTATTTATACAGCTGCTCTAACAAAAATAATTTATAATCTTTAACTTATGAAAACATTTATCCAATTCACCATGTTATTATGTTATTTATTTAAAGTTTTATACATGGATATTTGTTAATTTTACATTAAAATTTAATTAATATATACAAGCAAAAAATAAAATAAAAGAAATAGAAAAAATTAAATTCAGGTACATAAATATATTTTTTCATTAACCCATTTCTGACCACTACCCGATTCCGTTGAGATAAATTTACGAAATTTGGCACAAAGTTTGTTTTTGTGGTTGTGATAACAAATTAAGAAGATTTGAATGCCTAGATAATTTTCATTCCAAAATACAGGGCCTGGAAAATTTCAGAAATCGTACGATTTTTGGATCCAGAAAATTTTTCTGGAGAACATTTTGAACATTTTTTAGCTGAAATTTAAAATACACCCATAGCATAAAAACACTTTTTCAGAAGGCAGATTTAAAAATATCGACGAAATTACCATTGATGTGTTTTGGCAACTCTAACGTTTTAGGCGATCCGTGTGTCTTTAACACCTATTTTTGGACAGCTATTTATAAAAAATTCGATCTTTTGCTCTTATCTTTAAGACAACATACTAATCTAATAATAACTGTGAAAAAAATATCATTAACTGCATAATTAGTTAATTAGGCGATGTTAAAGTTACTGATGCGAAAACACATTAGCGGTCGGAAATGGGTTAAGATTAATAATAAATTCTTAAATTGGAAAAAATTTTCTGTTTTAATTTTTTTACAGTTATAAGTAATTTAATCATTTTGGTGAGAGGTGTAAATTTCCAAAAAAAAATTTATTCAATGAATTATTTTGGTGATTGTGTATGAAAAAATATAGCATGTTTTAAAAAAATAATTGGGGGATTCACAAAGTGTGCTATCATGTCGTATTGTCATATGTCGTAAAATATTTCAATGTATTAAAAATATTGTTATTGCTTTTTCTTTGTAAAATTTTATGACATTATGACAATACGACATGATAGTACACTTTGTGAATCCCCCAAATGTCTTTTGTGAATAATATATTATTTCTAAATGTATTAAAATATAATAATTTAAAAAAAAAAAAACGTCAGTATTTTTTTTATTTTATTTTTTTTAATTTTAGTGAAAATTGGTGAAAATCTTATTTTTGAAATATCGGTTTGTCGATATGTATTTTTTTTATACCTACTGTTATAAGAAATGGCGGGTATATTGGGTTTGTAATTCCATGTGTAACATGTCAAAATAATCGTCTAATATCCCATAAAGTTCGTATATTCTGGGTCCTCGTAAGATAATAAGTTGATCTAACAATGTCCATCTGACTGTCTTGGCTAGATCACCTTGGTGGACGAAATTTTGTTGAAATATTTATCTTATATAAGGTTTGTTTGGTACTGAAAATGTATAAAATAGGTTCATAACCTACTAGAATCACAAGGTTTTCGTCACCCCACCTCTCTTTTAAAGTGAAATAGGATCGAAATTTTATACGAATATTTCAATGGTCAATGTAAAATTGGAAACAAAAAATGACCGTGGTCCACCCACTTTATCGAACACCTCCAATATAAGATAGCATTTAAAAAGTTGCAGGTGTATATATTCGGTCAAGCCGAACTTAACATTTCCAGTGGTTTCTTTCTGAAAAATTGATTTTCAGGGATAAAATGAAATTTGGGTCATTAATTAAATTTTTGATTAAAAGTCAGAAAATTTAAATTTTTTTAGAAAATCCGATTTTGATAACAAATTGAATACTTAAATAAAAAATCAGGAATTTTTTGTAAATATACGAATTTTTAGTGTTTTTTTTTTACCAAGAAATCGGATCTTAGTGATAAACGTATATTTATTGAAAAATCGGAATTTTATTAAAATAATGAATTTTTAGTGATAAATCGAGCTTTAAAAATATATTAAAAAAAAAAATAAAAATTAATTTTTCATAAAGTATTGAATTTTTGGTACAAATTAACAGAAAAAAATATTTTATATATTTTTTTAATAACATTATTAATTAACTTCATATTGGAATATAATTATATGATTTATTAATATAATTAATTTTTTAATTAGTTTATAGTTTTGTTTTTTAATAAATTGACAGCTAATATAGAGAAAAATTAAATATTTACAGAAACAAAATAAGTTTAAGTAAATCTCCATTTTTTTTTTTTTTTTTTTCTTAATTTTGAAAAATTCGCGAATTTATTCGCCATTTTGATTTTTCAAAAAGTAAAAAAAATCGCAAAAGTGTCTAACACCAATATCTCTAAAAGTTGTTAACAGATTTTAATGATTTAAATTGCATATTTAAGAAGAATATGTCTACTATATATGTAGTAATTTGAAAATAATACTATTACTTAAAAATGCATTCATAATGCAAATGCAATTTTAGTAAGCATTTCTGAAAAATTTCTACCCTTTAAATTTTTTTCTTCTTCTGATATAAAAAAAATTATTATGTTTGCTAAAAATTCCAATATAAATTGTTCTGGGACAAAATAGTTCACTATTTTATACAAATTTTTTAAAATATTTCTTAAATTTTTTCAAACTATTTTTTTTTTTTTTTTTAGTTTTTGTGAGCTTATTTTAAAATTAATTTTATTCATAATATTTCATAATTTGTAATTTTTGGTAAAAAGCCTTTTGTCCCAGATTAAGTGCTAATATTTTATAAAAAAAACATATTTGTCTTCAATATTAAGCAAAAATATTTAAAATCAAAAGGGTAGAAATTTCTTAAAAATGCATCCGAAATTTGCATTTTTTTCGTGAAAAAAATATTTTTGATTCATACAGTATAATTTACAATATTCATCGTAATAAAATTTATGCTAGTTTTTAAATCAATAACGACGTATATTTTAGGAGTAGTCAACATTTAAATCTACATATTACTAAAATTTTTGTATGAACAAATTTATGATTTTCTTTTTTTATAAAAATATTAAAAATAGTAGATTTTATTGTCCCAGAACATTTATTTTTGCATTTTATAGTAAAGATATTGCTTTTTAACATATTAAAAAAGAATTAAAACCGAAAGGGTAAAAATTTTTCAAAAATGCTTCTTAAAATTGCATTTTCATTACGAATGCATTTTTAAATCGCAATATTATTTCTAAATTACTACATTAAAAGAGAACATATTCATCTTACACATGCAGTTTAAGTCATTAAAATCCATTAACAACTTTTAGAGATATTGATGGTCTCCGTCAAAAAATTTATAATAAAATTTGCACGATGTTTTAAGATTTAAAATTACAAAAAATAAATAAATAAAAAAAAAAAAAGCACCAAACCCTAGCAAACTGTGCAATGTGTGCAAGTTTACACACTTGCAAATGAGCTGCCAAAAATTGTATGGAAAATCATTTGCACAATACTTATAAGTTAGTGCAACTATTTAGTTTATAAATCAGCTTTCTTTTCTTTATATTTAGAAATTATTAATAAATTAGATTTAAAGAATTATTCTTACGTTAAATATAATAAAATTATTGCATTTATCTTTGATTTTAACAAAATGTTTCAACTATTTGCAATAGTTTTTAATTTCCTTATCCTTTATATTGCAACCCCTTTTCAAATGATGTGGGCGTTCATGAAAGATATCTCAAAAACTTGGACAATGGCACAAAAGAAAATTTAAGCGTTTGAATAACTATCCTTAATATATCATTTCAAACATAGCTGTTCATTGTGAATATTTTTATTCAAAATATTTGTTAAAAATAGATTATTTTTATAACCACCATCAAAAAGATGGGGATATATTGATTTTGTCATTCCGTGTGTAACATGTTGAAGGAATCATCTAAGACCCCACAAATCATATATTTTCTGGGTCCTGGTTAGATTCTGAGTCGATCTAGCTATGTCCGTCCGTCTGTTGAAAGCGGGGCAACGTAGGGAAACGAAATTTGGCACAAATGTTTGCCTTTTATATGGTTTGTTTGGGATTGAAAATAGGCAAAATCGGTTAATAAACAAAAAAGTTATGGGCTAAAAACTAGAAACACAGGGTGTCCGTTTCATGCATTTCTTCTGATATTTCTTCAACAAAAACATGTACGACAACGAAATTTTTTATGTATAGTTCAGGAATCGATATATAGACTCGGAAGCTAAAAATGGGCGTGGTCCTCCCACTTTACCGCTCACCTCCCATATAAGGTGCAAATCAACGAAATTGCGTTCAAATAGCTCAAGGACCAATGTAAACTCGGAAACAAAAAAATGGTCATGGTCCGCCCACTTTACCGCCCTCTCCCATATAACGTAAAATTTGAAAAAATTGATGGTGGGTATATAGATTCGGCCGGCCAAATATAATTCGCTCTTGTTATATTTTATTTACATTTTTAGAAATAAAATGATTCCAAATTATTTTATAATCTTTGTAATATGATTTTAAGTTAATTGAAATTAATTTGAATAAAAACTATTTAAATATTATTCCATTTGTTAACAAGTTAGATAAAATAAAATTTCCACAAAAGTATTCGAATATGAATTTATAAAATTTAAATCAAATTCCAAAGTCTTCAACTCATAGCTGTTCATTGTGAATATTTTCAATCAAAATATTTGTTAAAAATAAATTATTTTAATATTTTATTCATATTTTTTGAAATAGATTTCTTTAAAATTATTTTATACTCTTTGTTATATGATTTTCAGTTACTTGAAATTAATTTGAATAAAAATTATTTAAATATTATTCCATTTGTTAACAAGTTAGATAAAATAAAATTTCCACAAAAGTATTCGAATATGAATTTATAAAATATAAATCAAATTCTTAGTCTTTAACTAATTTTAAAATATATTTTATTTCTTTAGTTTGAATACAATTGTTCTTTATTTTATTTTCCATTTTAAAAATAAAATAATATCTGTTTTAAAACATTCAATTTTTTTATTCATAGAAAACTTTTGAATATTATTATTCAACATGAATTTGTTTGAATACCCAGCAAAAACTTTGGTTGCCATTTAATGAGTTAAAAAGCTAATATAATGTCTCTCCACTACTCACACATCAGCTGAATAACTCATTATTTTAACACGGTGATGACATTAGAGGCAACTACTTACCCTATACATCACTTAGATGTCATTACAATAACTAATTACTTCCAAGCTGTTAAACAGTCCATTGATTTTAAAGCATTATTGAAGCCATGATTAGTAATAACAATAGGAACTAGTTATATTTTAGGTTATAAATAAGTAATGAAATGTTAGGATATAAAATATTTATTTTTTTATTTTTTAAATTTAATAAATAAAAATTAATATTTTTAAAAATTTGATCATAAATAATTATTTACATTCGGGTTATTAATAATTAGTTACTAAACAACTTCTATGTAATGCAGACAGTATGTTGTTGTCATTAAAAAGTAACTACATCCGTAACTTCATGTCATTACCAAGTTTTTGCTGGGTAGTTTTAAATTAATTTGAAAAAGAAAAATAAGTAAAATATTTTTTTTTTTTTATACTTGAATATTTGAAAAAATTTATAATTTTTTGTTATTCAATCCTTTTGAGGCTGAATGTTTTTATTTTTTGGAGTTTTTGTTGAATAAAATAATAAAAATATTTATTTTAAATGTTTCTATTTGAATATAAAGTTTTTGAATAAAAATCATAAAAATTTGTTGAACTTTTTTTATTAAAATAAAATACATATGAATGTTATTAAACTTTAAAATAATCAAATAAAAAACTTTTGATTATCTTCTTATAAAAATATATTTGTTTTTCTTTTGGTTAAATAAAATATTTTAATTTTTAGTTTATTTTGTTCAATCAGATACAAATTGATAATAAATTCAATTGTTTTAGTATAAATAGAAATCCTTAATATTTTTATTCAAAAGATAATAGATTGATTAACAAATATTTTTAATTAGAAATAAGAAATAGAAATGAAATAAAAAGTATTTTTATTTTTTATTTCATTCATAAGTTACAGCTATGCTTCAACTAATTTGAAAATATATTTTATTTCCTTAGCTTGAATACAATTGCTTTTTATTTTATTTTCTATTTTAAAAATAAAATACAATCTGTTTTAGAACATTCAATTTTTTTTATTCATAGAAAATTTTCGAATATTTTTATTCAACATGAATTTGTTTGAATACCCAGCAAAAACTTTGCT
Source organism: Protophormia terraenovae (assembly GCA_951394005.1). Classification (NCBI taxonomy): domain Eukaryota; kingdom Metazoa; phylum Arthropoda; class Insecta; order Diptera; family Calliphoridae; genus Protophormia; species Protophormia terraenovae. Next base: position 119,425,111 of record OX596074.1, read on the forward strand.
TGCCATGTAATGAGATAAGAAGCTAATATAATGGCTCTACACTACTTTCACATTAGATGAATAACTCATTATTTTAACACGGTGATGTCATTAGAGGCAACTACTTACTCTGTATTATTACAGGTAGGCATTTCAGAAAGTCATTACTTAGATGTCGTTACAAGAACTAATTACTTTGTAGCTATTCAATCACTCATTAGTTTTAAAGTATTACAGAAGTCATTATTAGCAAAATGAATAGTAACTAGTTACATTATCGGTTACAGGTAAGTACTGAAGTATTGAAAATAAAAAGCCGATATTTTTTTTTTTTTTTTTTTTTTTTGTTTTTGAAATTTATTTATTTGAAAATATGCAGAAATCAGAATTAGACATGTATACTATTTCAAACTTGGAGTTAATTCTTGAAGCTCATTCTTATGACCCGTGCAGAAATTGAATAAAATTCCGGACCTTAATGACTTGCCCCCGTCTGAAAATTGTTAAGAGTTTAATACGTTTAACAAATTGTTTTAAGATAGCCAATAAATTTTTCTTACCTTTATGTAATTGTATTTCCTAAATTGCAATATATTCAAATTTGTTGCCTGTTGAGTTTCTAGGTTTTATAAATTTGTGCCTAATGTGCCTAAGAGAAGTAATACAAATTAGTGGATATTTTTTAGTAATATTCAGATATTTACCACTTTTAAACACTAATAATTTACCAATAGCCTTTTGAAATTAGAAATTGATTTTTGTAAACATTAACAAAAAAATTATATTTTCTTGAATTTATTTCTTTAAGAATTTAAGAATTTTTAATTTTGAAAAATATGACAAACATTTTATCAGACACAAAATTTATTTAGTAAACAAGACAGTAAAATAAAATGAACAATAACACTTTTTGCATATAACTAGCTTTTTGAGCGTAGTACGTAATTTGATATTAATACAACATTTATAGATAATAAAATTTCCTCTAGTATATTTTTATACCCCTTTATTGGTTTAAGAGTTATACCGTATTTTAAGTTTGATGTAGAATTTTACATAAAATCAAATTACAGAGTTCATGAATGAATTCATGTACATATAAAGTGGCCTAACTTTGAGTCTACATTAGAGAAATTTTTATCAAGACAAACGTCAAAATTTTATCAAGATAAAGATTTGTCTAATGTAGACCGAATTTGTCAGTATTATTGCAGTGTTAAAAGAAAATTGTCAGCGAGCTCTGACAACGTTGTCTTGATAATGCTTGGTAAAAGACGCCATCTTGATTGTTGTTGGTACTTTTTGCATGGTTTATTATGACATACGTTTTCCCCTATAATTGATAGAGATAAAAAATTATCTGCAACTCAAACAAAAATTTGACGTTTGTCTTGATACAAATTTCTCTAATGTAGACTCAAAGTAATGGATTTGTTAACAATAAGCTATTCTGTCTGCTTAAGTCGTGATTTCGACTTCACCGGAAAATGGTGTGTTTACGATTAATTATTTGTTTAAGTCTTCGTGACTTTAACAAATAATTAATGTATTTTCATATTTTACCCACTTTTAAAATATATAATTTTTATAATATAAATGAAGAGATAGATAAAAAGTAACATTTCCAAAATTCTGATCTTATGTAATTGATTACATATCAAGTTAAAAGTAAGTAGCTACTAATCTACTTTCATGTAATGCAGAAAGTATGTTGTTATGATTGAAAAGTAACTACATCCGTAACAACATACCAATACCAAGTTTTTGCTGGGTAGTTTTAAATTTACTTTGAAAAAGAAAAATAAGTAAAATATATTTTGTTTTTTATACTTGAATATTTGAAAAAATTTTATAATTATTTTTTTTATTCAAACCTTTTGAGGCTGAATATTTTTATTTCTTTGGAGTTTTTGTTGAATAAAATAATAAAAATATTTATTTTAAAATTTTCTATTTAAATATAAAGTTTTTGAATAAAAATCAGACAAATTTGTTGAACTTTTCTTATTTAAATAAAATACATATGAATATTATTCAACGTTAGAATAATCAAATAAAAAAACTTTTGATTATCTTTTTGTAAAGAAATATTAGTTTTTCTTTTGATTAAATAAAATATTTTAATTTTTAATTTATTTTGTTCAATCAGATACAAATTTATAATAAATTCAATTGTTTTAGTATAAATAGAAAACCTTAATATTTTTATTTAAAAGTTAATAGATTGATTAACAAATATTTTTAATTAGAAAAAAGAATTGGAAATGAAATAAAAAGTATTTTCATTTTTTATTTCATTCATAAGTTCAAGTAACATCCCAATAAGCATTCGAAAAACAAAAATTCACGTAATTGAAGTCTCACTTAAATTCAAGTTGAATTCATCTTTTTCTCAAATTAAAATCATTTGAATGATTCCATATTAAAACGAAGAGCAATCGGGTTTGATATCTCAATGAAATTTATTACAGACATTGGCTCTTGAAAGTTTTTCTCAAATCATTTAAACTTATGGCCCTTTCTAGTTCAAAGATATGATGGTTTAAAAAACGAAAAAATTTAATGTTAAAATAACTCTTCTCCCTGCACATGTAAAATTTCCTGACGGACACTCAATTAGTTTAAAAGCTATGGACCATTTATGTGCTCAAAATTTTCGAAGTTATTTTAAAATAAGTGCCCAAAAAAATAATTTTCATGCTAAATTTTATATTTTTTTTGTTATTAAAATTTCTTTTAATAAATAAAAACATCAAAAATGTTACAGTTTATCATCTTTATTTGAAAGCTGGTAATGCTGCGAACAAAATAAGGTATATATCTTCAAAATTTATGCACAAATCGTGATTTTATTTACAGTTAAGTAAAAATGTCCATGGTACACACAATTGAGTAGAAATACAGTGGTGGGCAAAAAAAATATATATAAAAAATTTTTTTCCTTGAAAGAAAGAAAGGTAGACTCTGTGGATTCTGACGAGTTAAACAAGAATCTGCATTCACTTTTTTTCTATTACGTACTGTTTTTTTTTTTTTATGGGCATGACTAATATCATCACCTTATTCAGCGGTCATGCTATAAAATTCGAGAATGGTTTGTCAAATTTAGACTATAACTTAAGAACCGTTAACACAATTTTTTGTACATCAAAGGATGCATACGAAGATTGTCTTCAAGGTATGTTAACAATATTTTTTATTCGCTCACGAATTTCAGAGTTATGGATCAAAAATTTTCACAATTAAAAAAAAAAAAAAAAAAATGATTTTTCGCTACTAATTACTTAATAACTACGGAAATATTAACTGGATAAAAAAATTATATAAATTCAGTTCAAAGACAATTTAGGTCACTATATGTTTGAGTTTAATTTATCTTAATTGGACATACAGTTCTCGAGTTATACAAGTGTGACTGCCTAAAAGTGGGGTTATAGTAATCATGCCCATAAAAACAAAAATCGATACGTGATAGAAAAAAAGTAAAAGCTGATTCTTATTTAGCACATTAAATTCCATATAAGCCACCTATTTTTTTTTTTTTTTTTTTATTCAAGACAAAAAAAAAATATATATTTTTTTTGCCGACTATTGTATTTTATGATACGTGGCTTTATTTACTCGTAGTTTTGTTAGATTTGAGATAAAGATGATAAGCTGAAACATTTTTGATGTTTTCACTTTTAAAAAGAAGTTTTAGTAAAAAAAAAGAAAAATTAGCATGAAAAATTAACGGACACTTATTTCGAAATATCTCCAAAACTATTGAGCGGATAACAATTTGTTATAAAGCCAATTTTATTCCACATATTTTGGTGTATTATTTGTATAAATAGTGCATACCGTTCTCGAGTTATAGTAAAATATACTCGAGTAATTGGCTTATTTGGGGCGAATATTAGATACGCCCTTAAAAAAATCTAGATTTGATGGGAGAAAACTGAAAGCAGATTCGAGTTTCGTATGCGGAATTCCATCTAGTCTACATATTTTTTCTTTTTTTTTTTTGAAGGAGCACGAAAACATTTTTTTTTTTTTTTGTTGGCCAGTGTAATTTGATGAAATGTGGCACATATGTTTATTTTAGCATAACAACGAACACTATTTAAATTAGTCATGATCGGTACATTATTTCACCCCGCCCCCAGACAAATACTCCCTGGAATAGCGCTTTAACGCTAAAAAGTGCCTTATTTTTAACAATATTACAATAAAATTCGATACGAATAAGTTCTATTCAAAATAAATCACAATAATAAATTACAATATCATGGTAATATTTGACGCAAGTAAGTTGAATATAAACTGAAAACATATTAACTAAATTTCATATGGATTGATCGATAAATTGCCATAGGTGAATTTCGGAAATCATTTTATTGCACAAACGCAATGGTGTAGCATGTCGGGTTTAAGTGACTATATCTTTCTCGTATGCGACAAATTGAGAATCATCGCTTGGGGACAGAATTATTCTACCCGTAATTTATAACTCTTGATAAGTGTTATAACAATCCAAAGGATTTTTCTTTGGTAGGCAAAATTTTAGTTTTATGTCCTTTTATACTTTTTTATTTTTACACCAAAGTAGGTTCAGAAGTTCAATTATTTTAACATAAATTGTTAGAGCATTTAATGTCCATATTTCATTAGAACTTTCTATTCATCCATTTCTCATTATAAGGCATCATTTACAATCCGTTTTAAACAATGACATAAAAGTCGATCAACACTTGAGTTTAATGGGTTAAAATGTTCTTAAGAAATTTTCTATGTACTAGGAAATTAAATTAATAAAAATATTAGTATTTTTTCATGATTTCAACAAAACTTGATTTTATGCTATATTGCATTGCCTATTTTAAGGCGTTTATATAAGAAATGTGGAATTTTTTTTTTTTTTTTTAAGAACACAAGATAAATCGGACTAATTTTAAAACCCATTAAACCCAAGTTTTAATCGATTCATAATCATTTCTTAAATACGGACTAGAAATGATATGTTAAAATAAATGAATTGAACGTTATAATGAAATATTCCCCGTTAAATATTTATGCAAAAATAGTTTAGCTTCGAACTATATTTATTTATATTATATTTTTTTTTTATATATTATTATTTTTTTTTTTTTTTTCGATTTATCTGAGACTACCTTGGAGCAATAACAGAAAAGTTTAGAATTTCATAAAACAAAAATTTTGCTTACCGGCGAAAATCCTTTGGAGGGTTTATTACACTTATCAATTGCAGATGAAATAATTTCGCCACCAAAATACTGTTGCATAGTGTAATACAAAGTGTAACTTATTTTAACAACTACCTTGTAACGCCACTGTCTCTTTCTGTAACTTAACATGTTCCATTTCCAAAACTCTTCTCTGTAAATTTCATTCAAAATTCGTTTACAGGATGCATTTCGCATACCATTACATACCAAAGAGAGTACTAATCCTTTTTGCTAGGGCGCATGCTCATATAAAGTTACATAAAATTCCGTTACTACTTAAATGTTTTACAACTCAAAGGTTCAGTTGTTGTTACCACATTGTAATGATAACAACAAGTGCATGAGTAAATGTAAGTGGCAGTAATCCATTTGAATAAATCTCATAAATTACGTTACTTTTTTGTACAAAATTGTAGGTATTACTGTTAAGGATTTATGGTACACTGTCAATGCCCTTTGGCCGAAAGATGTGTTTTTGTTCTTACTTTTTTAGGGGGAACAGTAGAGATATTTAAACGTAAGATTTTTTTATTTGTACTTTATTAAAGTAAAAACCAATAAAAAGAATTTGTAAAGAAAAAAGTCTAGTAAAGAATCGATAATTTATATAAAAAAAATAAAAGAAAGAATTTGGGATAAAAAAAGAAACGAGAAGCAATGTTAATAATCCCATTGTTCAATTTACAAACTTTTTTCTTTTTTTATTTATTTTTCTTGGTTGGCTTAAACTATTTTCCTGAAATGTTGCCTAATTGTCTGTCTGACTATTTATTGGCCTGAATATTTTAAATTGGCCATATCTTAAAACTTTTGATATTTAACTTAAATTTTATTCAATTGATTTCAAAAGGAGTAAAGGGAAAAATACTGGTCTTGTTTTATGGTTTATAAATTTAACTCCTCTTTGATTTTCCTTTTTATTATTTCTTTAATTTTTTGTGTAGAACATTCCTGCTGAGACACCACATGTGGTCAGACCAAATTAATAGTATGACCACCACATATTTAAGCAACATCATCATCATCATATACTCGTACATCTACAATTCACATCGTCATTCATATTGTCATGGTCTTTGTTATTTAACATACTACATGGAGTTATTGAGGAGATAGACTGAATATTTTATGCGAGGGTTGTAAAATTATTTCAGTATTAAAATAATTTCTAAAATATTCTAAATTTATTTGTATCTCACTCAATTTTGACAAGGACTGAATGATTACAGCTAATTTTAAGAGTTATAACAATTTAATTAAGTATTTGATAACAAGGACTAAGGCAAGAATCTGACACCAGTAATATTTATAATGAGTATGCTACTATTAAGTCTAGGAATCCATAGAGTTCATCTTTAAATTATTTGACAATTTCCTAGTAAACCTCGTTCCTTTCACACCCTCCTAATTCCCAGAACTACATGTCCCCCTTTTTTACCCCAGTTCATTTCGATGACTGTTTTGGTAGTCATTTGTAAAAAAGTGCTTAATATTCTGAACAAATACATGGTCATATATTACCGTCTGATAAGAAATTCTTTAACATTGCGTACACTTGTTATGTTGTCTCTATGTTTGTGTGTATTTTACAAAAAAATAAAAATAAAATGAAGTTAACGTAAAAATTTTGAACGTATACACGTATGTTTGGATATATACAAAAACGTGTAGGTGTTTTATTAAGAGATTTTTTTTCTCTTTATTTTGACAGTGACATGTGAATTATTTATTTTTTTATTTCTCTATATTGGACATTAACTGTATTAAAGGAAACTTTTTTGAGGGTTTTCTTTAAACTAGACAAAAGGGGCAGTTGTATATAGAGAATTATTTAAGATTTTGTTGGCATTATAGCAAATCATTTATATTAAGTTTGAATTTGATAAAATGTCAGTTGTAGATTCGTTAATAATGTCAAATTTTGAAAGGAAAACTTTTTTTATCACAGATAGAGTTTTTTTAAAGTTTTGCTAACTTTTAATATTAGTTTTACTTTTTTTGCAACATCACATTTGACAAATTTTTCTATTTTCTTTTTTGAAAAATTATTAGAGAGTGAAGTGTAGTTACATTTTTATTTGGTAAATACTTATTATTTAGCCAATCGGATATTGCAAATCATTAGCTTTTCAAAACTGTTTTTCTAACAAATTTATGCTATTTATTTTATAATAAACCTAATAAATAAGATTTATACAAGTTTTGTAATTTAATATATTTTGGTACCAGAAGTTAAAAAAATTTAAATTAAATAAAAGAAAAAAAAATCTATCTAAGCACATAAGACTGCACCAAAATTTACCAAATTTCGAATTTTGACCTTAAGTCCCCGTAGACTCGTTCTTTGGATTGCAAAAACGTACTGTGAAAAATATAAACCTGAAGTTTGTAGAGAGCATTCATATGGGAAAAAGTTGGTGTTTTTATAGTCTTTAGAAAAATTATGCTATTTAATACTTTGTTCTACAACTAAATGTTCGTAATCAACACAAAATTATTTATCTATCTTACTAGCTATTTTTGAAAAATAAAAAATAATAACAAATATTGGTATATTTTTTCTTTAGCTATGGTTTGATATATAAATTATTAATATAGCTGAGAAAAAAATGTATATATTTGTTCTAGGATAAATGACGTAAATGGCCGTGCATCATCCTGTTTAGAGTATTAATTTTACTTGACTTTTTCATTGTTCGAATAATCAAATAACTCGAAAATGTAGTTTTTAAGTTACTCGAATAATGGAGTAAAACTTTTAAGTTACTCGAGTTATTCGAGTAAACTATAGCATAAAATTTTACTCGTTTTTTCAATGATTACTAAAAAATAAAACAAAATATAGCTTAAAACAAGAAATAGTCTTTCGAAAATAATATAAATTAATATAATTAAAATTTGCGTAAATATTTATGAATATTTGTCTTTTTTGATTATTTGACTATTGTTCATTGATAGTAAAATAAATAGGTCTAACAGTTTTATATTAAAGTGTGGTTCCAAGGGTTTTTTATCAATGCTATGAAATGACTAGTTTTTACACTAATACCCGATTAAAGGTGATTATCTATATTTTCAATACAATTTAATGTTAAGTTTTTAACCACTTTGAAATATTTAGCGATTTTGTCTCATAACCTCACATTTCAATTTGTGAGGTTATGAGAGGTTATTTCAATCCATGTGCTACACAGAGGTTTTCAGTTATGTTCAAAATATTTGCATAATTTTTAAGTATCGGAAATCTACTAAACCCAGTTTCATTTTTATATACACAAATTGAAGTTTGGGAACATTTTACCCATATACTACAATAACTCATCGCCAAACATAGCCAAATAAAGTTTTTGACAGTCATTTAATATTGCACAAATGTGTATAGTTTTTAAGGTAATTTAATCTTATTTATATTATAGTGGTCTCGTGATTATGTTAGTTCTGTTTTGTGCAAAAATGTTTCGCAACTCTTAATTTTCTATATAAATTTTATAAACTTGTATAGTAAATTAGTGATTGTAAAGTTAATTAGAACAACTTTTCTCCATTTAATAGAAAAATTTATTTTAAATTTAAAATATATAATTCTTTCTCCCAAATGTACGCATAAGAATTATAATTGGCTCTAATTTTTAACTAACCATACATTTTACCCAAAATGTTCAATATTTTATTTTTCCTTTCTTCCTATTTTTTATTTCATCTAAGCCTTCACCATCATATCCTCCACACCAGACTAAGAATTTATTAATATGTTTTCTAAATCAAGTTTAAAATCCTTCAATTTATTTCTTATAAAACATTTAATATAATTTAATACATACAGTGCACGAAAAAACCTAAGCATACAGAGTAAAAGTTTACATATTTTGCTACCTATAAATATAATTAAAATATGAATTATATTTTTAGACACTGCAATCTAAGTGCATTAAAGGGTTTATGGAAAATGTAATATTTTATATGGTTTATTTGGAAAAGTACAAAAATTTCTGAAAACTTCGAACTAAATAACCTAAGCATACAAAATAAAATTTTGAGATAATCATGATGCATTATTCAAAATTTAATTAAAATAACACATTTTGGTATTAATGTTTCTCTAATAATTGAGCCCTGTATAATTTAAAATGTTTCATTGTATTAATGTAACAGTAATTAGCGAAATGTCCCTTTGAACGTATTGAATTAAATAACAATCCGCCAGGTTGACAGCATACAGAATATATGTCTGGATTTTTTGTCAAATATCTGAAAACTAATCCGAAATAAAGGTTATCATATTTATGAGTCCAAACAATTGCGAAAGTTACCGAAAAAAACAGTCTAGAAAAAAGAAATAAAAAAATTTGAATAAGAATATTATAAACATAAAAAAGAAGTATCGCCTCGCTAAATATGAACCATTTTTAAACTGATATTTTCTTTGAGTCGTATTTATGCATTTAAAAATTATATCCCAACATATAGTATGCGAAAAGGGATACTAAAATTTAAATCTTTGTACTCTCACAAAGCACCAAGACTGTCGTTCGCCGAAAATAAACGATTTTGGACAAAAGTTGCAGGAAGTTATTCTTAGTGACGATAAAATATTTAACTTGTATTACCAGATGATTCTTTCGCGTATTGATACAAAATAAACCGCGGGATGAGAAAATCAGATACTTACCAAATTTCTGGTAGGATTTATTATAGAATATCGTACAAATACTTACAATGAAATATTCCTAAAGGGTTTTATAAGTACAGAAATTTATGATAAACGTTCCTTTTCTTACAAAAAGGATTATTGGAACTTTGTCCATACATTTCACCGAGATGTCTCCTCATCAAAAATTAAAAGTTAAAAAAAAAAAAAAAATTTTGCAGAAAAAATTATTCTAATAGGACATTAGCTAATTTTTCGCAGACCTGAATTTGTCCGAGAGTATGCGAGGAATTATATGCCAAACAGTTTTTGCTGAAGGGGCCGCTTTAACACTATAAAGGCCTTAAAAAAATGCATGAACAATAATAATGGAATATTGACGTATATTTTGCCCACAGACTTCTTTATCAATACCTTTACGATAAGGAATCCAATTAGCCATAACAACTATTAAACTGCTATAACATTGTATACAATTTAAAAAAAAAAAAAAAAAAACATGCTAATATAATTTGTATGCTTAGGTTATTTCTAGGGATCCCAATTTCCCGGACTTTTTGATTTACCGGGAAAACGGGAATAAATTTTCGTCTTCCCGGGATCCCGGACTAAAAACTATAATTATTATTATTACTCACATTAGCTGGTCAACTGAGACCCAAATAGGATATAAATCTTTCCATTAGCAGATTTGAAACAGGATTGTAAATGTAGCGAAAATGAAAATCAAGTAATTGATTAATCTGAATAATTGAAAGAGTAATAATAATTATTAATTTTATTTAAAACACCGAAAAATCAAAAATTAAACTCAATTAACAAATATATTAGTAAATAATTCATTCAATTAACAGCTTTTTTAAATTTGCACCTCTCACCAAAATTGTAAAAACTGAAATACAGAAAAAAATAATAGATTAAAAAAATAATTAAATCAATTGAATGAATTAAAAATTTAAATGAGTAAAAAAATATTACTGAAATTTGATTCTTACTTTAATATATTTATTAAGTTTTGAAGCAAAATTAAACAACTTTGTTAATTAACCATAAAACAATGTATTTATGACAGAAAATAGAGATGTCAGAAATTGACTAAAAAATATTTACTCAGACAATGATATTATTCAATAAAATTTTTAACTAGTTTCGCAAATCATTATAAAATTTAAATTTATTAAAAGTCCACTAAAAAGAATTTATTAATTCTTAAAGAAGTGGCTGATGATCACTTTTTCGGAAACCCCTAGTTGTGATTCATACTTGAGTTCAAACGCTATTAAATTGTTTGTAGCTTCAATATCGTAATCCAATTTACAAATGATGACCTTATTCATATTTTAAGGTGGGTTTAAATTTAGCGTGAAAAAATTAAGTTTGGTCCAATCAGCTTCAATTTCTTGTTTATTAATATTCCTAATAAACATTTGATTTCATGTTACAGATCAGACCAGACGATCTCATACATAGCAGAGAATATTATCTGTAGCTTTCCAGTTGAAAATTATATGAATAATTAAGGATCTGTTGGACTCACTTTCTAATTCTTCTCTTAAATTTTAATGTTAATGTTTTGTCAAATTTCTATGAGACAAATTCCGCTTGTTGTCTATACTACTAACAACTTATAACGAATAGGTACATATTTAAAATGACTAAAATTAATCAGTTTTCACTAGCTGTTTTTTAGTGCTAACATTTTATTAAGATGATTAATTGAATAAATTCCATAAAGTCATCCCAAATAAACCGTTTTATATAGTGTACACAAAACATACTAATGGAATTGCCGTTAAGATTTAATTCCTAGCTGAATTTTTAGTTTAATTTTGTTTAAAAATGACTAAAATGTATAAATTTTCGCTAAAATTCAAGTAGACTTCTTCCATTTAAGTGCTTTTAAAATTCCCGGGAATCCCGGACAAAATTCCCGGGAAGGCGGGACATAAAAAATGTTTAATTTCCCGGGAATCCCGGGACGGGAAATCCCGGGATGCATTCTCTAGTTATTTCGTTCTACTCTTTTCAATTTCATCATATATCTTAACAGTGATCTTAAGTTTTGTAATTTCAGTGTCAAAATATGTAACTGCAAATAGTTGAAAATAAAATGTGGAACATACTTTTTAGATATAATATAAATAAAATGGTTTTTCTTATATTTTTATTGTATATGCTTAGGTTATTTCGTGCACTGTATTATTAAAATTATAAAAATAATTTTTACATTATAATTTTTTTAAAGACACGTTTGTATTCTTGTTTAATTTTTGTGATCGAAAAACGTCCTTTAACTACGTTTGTAATTTAGGCATATATTCTGTTCTTTTTACAAAATAAATTTTTTTTAAGAAACTTCCGAATTGTGGTGCCACTTTTAGATTCTAAACATTCTTTGAAAATTTTGAAACATTGTTTTCATGTTAAATTCTTTTAAAAACTAAAATTTAATCATACTAAAATATAGTTAAGAAAGGAACTATTTAAAATATTTTTTTACTCGAATTTGCTCGAAATTTTTAATTTCAATTTAATCCAAACAATATTTGATTTTTATTTGTCGATCCCTAATCCTGTTTCAACCATCGCACGTTGGGGTAAAATGTGTCAAAAGTGGCGCTTAATTGAATATTAATATGTAAAGTTTTGTAATAAAGTTGGGTACCGAATAAAAGTAGACAAAATTATGTATCAGTATCAATTAAAATCGTGAAGTTAGGTTGTGTTGTTTTCTTTTGAGGAGCTGTCAAATTTAAAATTTTTTTTACATTTTTGAAAAAAGGTAAACATTTTAATTTTTATCAGCTTTCAGTGTATTTATTCTAAATAAAAACTCTTTTGAGGTAAAAATTTTAAATTAAACCATCAACTTCAGATACTTAAGTATACTTTTTTTCAAGTATTTGTAAATTATATATTTATTTTTTTGAAAATTGTCCTAAAATATACTAATTTTCAACTTTCATGGAATGCAAATTAAAATGTTACAGGATGTTTGTTCTGAAAATTTTCTGAAAAATAGAATATATTTCTTTTAATATTATGAAAAAAAAAAATCGTGCGCATATGTAGCCCGATTTGGAAAAATAAAAACAGCTTAAGTGCAGACATTTTCTTTGCTTTATCAAACATTAAACAGTAGAGAAGAATCGAAATAAATCTGTAACTTCTAATCGGCTGATTAGATTTGCATGAAATTTCACATAATCTTAGCAAAGGACAATAGTATTTTTAGTTTAGAAGCAGGATCCAATATATGAGTCAGGAGCGCAACTATAGGGGACCAAAATAGGTGCCAGTGTCATGGAAAATGTTTAATCACTAGCGCATTTTTGTTCCTTACCCGATTTCCAAGATTTTTATATCATCTTAAAGTCCTTGATAAATGTATTAGAAAACATGCTTGCATGTACTACTTATCTTATATATTTTTCGAGTTATATACATTTGAAATTTCAAAAATCTCAATTTTACAAGATCTTGGTTAAGATTTTTCCATATATAGCCAAATCTTTTCATCCGATTTTATTATATTTTATATATTTTGTTAAAGAGCAAGTCCTTGATAAATATATTAGAAAACATGCTTGCATGTACTACTTATCTTATATATTTTTCGAGTTATATACATTTGAAATTTCAAAAATCTCAATTTTACAAGATCTTGGTTAAGATTTTTCCATATATAGCCAAATCTTTTCAACCGATTTTATTATATTTTATATAGTTGCTTAAAAAACAAAATTATCTATCGAACAAAGAAAATTTTGAGTCGTTATCTTTATTGATTCAAAAGTTAAACGATTTTGAATTGGAAAGTTTGCAAAAAATAATAAACAGATGGACGAAAGGACTAATATCCCTCCTTTCTTTCAAAAAGATCTTAAAATTCAAAAAAAAATATTTTTCTACACTTCTCGATTATTATTAAAACTAATTGAAAGTATTCAAATTTTGATATCACCTTTCCCTAAATTAAGTGGCATTTTCGACCCATTTAACTAACCCAAATGTATAGACGAACGGATGGATATCACCTTTTCCTAAATTAAGCGTCATTTTCGTCCCATTTAACCCAAATGTATAGATTACTAATAAAAAGAAAAATTAAATGTGATCATTATAGTGTTGATACCATCCTTGTCTGAATTATGCATAACTTTCGACCCATTTAACTCTAATGTATAGACGGACGGACAGACATTACCGTTCTAAATATAAAAATAACTCTTAAATTCTAAAACTCAATTTTTTTTAACTAATAATCAACAAAAAAATAAAACGTGATCCCTGAATTAATCGCCATTTTCGACCCCTTTTATCACAATGTGCATCGTAAGAATTTGAAATTTGGCAAGTATGATCTAAATTACATCCCTACTTCATAATTTTAGGTACGTTTAAATGTAGCTCGAAAAAAAGAATTTTAGACCATAAATGTGATGTAACCTTCAATTAAGTTTATTTAATGTGTAGCACTTGGATTCTAAACACTACTACCAATTCAATAAAAAAAATTAAAATAACCATGGCTGATAGAGAATGTTTAACGTCCCACAGTGGGGTCAAACGCAAATTTTTTGGTAATAAATCTGTATCTCCTAAACTACTGGTTAGATTAAATTTAAATGTATGAAAGAGTTGCAGAGGAGGACCTAAGCTTTAAGAAAAATCATCCTGTAATCACCTTGTGATTACACAAGAAAATCTACAGGGTGTCAAAATTGACTACCTCGAGTATGTAAAAGTTTAAAAAAATCTTAACTTATACAAATGAAGTCCGATTTTAAAGATTTTTATATTTATGTAAAGCGCTTGGCAAGATAAAGTAAAAATAAGTTTACTCACCTAAGTTATCTCTTAAAAACATATTTACGCTTGAATTTTGAATTTTTGATTTTTTGACTTGACTTTCTTTCGTTTTTCGGGAATAAGTCCTGAGGTATATAAAGTAAAAATTTTTTTTAGAAACATCTAATAATTTACTATATATTTCAAAATAACATACTGAAAGAATTTTCGGATTATATCAATGCGTCTAGACGTGGAAAATATTCAAATTCAGCACTCTGAAATTGGTACGAAAAATTGCTATTTTTTACAAAAATACAGTACAATTCTTTCACTTTTTACTCAAAGTTCCGTTTAAGAAAAAAATTGTTTCTTTATATTTTTCAAAAGACAAGGCTTCATAAATGGTTAATATAGAAATTTGAACTGATAATCTCACAATCTGACTCATACAAAGTTGGTTAATTTGTGTAATGCACTTCTCTGTTTTTAACCACATACATAATCACATGACACGATAAACTATCGCGAACAACCTTTATATTTTTAAAACATATTTTAAAAATTTTTACTAAGTTTCTATTCAAATATCACTATTTTTACATGTTTTTTGAATTAAATCCGTTTTTTTTTTTTTTTTTTTTTTTTTTGTACCAATTTTCCTACATTCGAAAAATTAATTAAAGTCGACAGCACATTAACTGAAAAGAACCGGTTTTTAAACCAGTTGGAAAACCGAGTTATCTTTATTGATTCGTGAATCCAACAGATAAGCCACCCAATGCTACAAACATAAACAAAGGAGGAGTGAACAACACGGATAAATGTCTTGGCTAATATTCAACAAAAAGAGAAAAAACCGATGACCTTTAGCTTCTTTTGCTACATATATGGAAAACAGTCCACAATTAAAAACCAACAAGTCGCAGAAGATTATTTCTAAAGCAGCTGAACGAACATTCTACAATAGAGAAAATTCAAGGAAGATCGCAAAATGTACAAATTATGTGACATTTTTTTCTCTAGAAGTGGAACTGAAAACATTTTTCCATCTGAAGCCAAGAAGTTGCACGGTCTCACATTTGGCAGTTTTAGAACTACAAAAATTTAGAACAATAAAAAAAATTGCTAATATGAGGTACCGCACATTTTTTTATAATATTTTAAAAAATCGCAAAAAGTCGCAGCCAATATTCTCAAATATAATTTTATAGATATTCTATTATATAACAATCGTATTTTTAACACTGGCATTTTAGTCGTTTAATAGCAATTTAAAAAATCAAAAAATAGTAAATAAAATTAAGGTCATAATTGGTCAAAATTCCAATAAGTATTTGTATCACATTAACGCCTATACTCAGTGGTATCACGTACGTAAACATTTTCACGTAATTCGTTGGAAAAATATAAAATAAATAAGTTCCAAAATCTTCTACTGGGAATAAAAATTTCATTAATAATTAATTAGTGGCTATATATTCTTTCAAAGAAAATTTGAGTTACAAGAGTTACATAAACATTATACAGGATTGCCTGTCACATCACGTATGATTTGAATTTAATTTTTTTTAAATCTCATTTAAAATATTCTTCATTAACAGAAAAATTTTAACTTGGTTAATCAACATTTTTAGCCTTTCATGACTTAAAGATCTATTAAATGAAAGACATAAAATATCAATATTACCAATATAGTTTACCATATTTCACCTTTAAATTTATTTCATTTATCATATGGCCTTTAAAACACTACATTTAACTTTAATTCTATAATATCCTAAACTTTTATTATCCCTTTTACTTATTGCTGTCAAATTCAGCAAAAAGCCCAACGATTTGAAAACACTTAAACAAAGAAAAACTAATAAAATATCAAATATTTATTATCCAACATAAATCCTATACCACTTTAAGCTGACTCAGGTGTAAGAAAACACTAACAAAGTACTTTATATTTTTATAACATCATCGTTGTTGTAAACTGATATCCTTCAAATTCGTCAATTATTGTCAAGTAAGTTGTAAAACAAACCATAAAAACAAAACTCTATGAACCAAGACAAGTTTATTTTTGCCAATACACACACAAAACAAAAAAACAGGAGGAGGAGGAGGAAAATAAGAAACAAAATTATAAGCAGTTTTCACTTTTAAATGAGGCACAAGGTATGTAAACCTTAGTATAAAAGAAATTTATATGTGTGAGGATTTTTATTGAAATAAAAGTTTGTATATGTTTGTTGTTTTTATGTATGTATATGTTTTGGTGCAAATGTGTTTAAGTGTTACTTTTAAAATACTAAGGAGCAGGGATGTATTAAAAAAAGTATTTAACTAAAAATACAGCTGTTTGTAGATTCTTTTGTTATTGTTATTGAAATATTGTAAACAAGAGCACATAGATGAAAAGTCTATAGGCAATTACAAAGCTATTAAGACAAAATGTATATGTGTGTATGAGAAACATTTATAAAAAACCATTCTACTTAAAACAGCAACGACTAGATCAACCCACATCCCCCTATTTCGCACATTTATTAAAACTGTAACAAAAATTGAATGTTATGGCAACTGCCGACATAATAATTTTTAAATTTATTTTTATTTTTTCATTCTCTATTGTTATTGTAACAAGTATTTTTAAATTAAATTCTTAAAAATAAAAAATATGGTTTCTTTAGCTTAATAGTAGAAAATAGCCATAATTCATTGTTTTTCCATAAACAATATTAAGTATTGGCGAAGAGAGAAAGTTATTTCGTTAGAAAGATAATATTCGTAAGAAATTGTGTCATAGCAAAAATTTCACAAGTAATTCTTTAGGAAAAAGTCATAAGGTAATGATAAATTACATCGGACTACTTAATGATATTTCACAACATTTCTTAAAACGAACTAAAACTATTAATATTTTTACTACCGAATTCCGTTGAGATAACTTTACGAAATTTGTCATAAAGTTTTTTTTTTTTTTTGGTGATTGTGATAACAAAATAAGAAGATTTGGACTCCTAAATATTTTTGATTCCATAAAACAGGGCCTTGAATATTTCAGAAATCGTACCATTTTTGGACCCGAAAAATTTAGCTGAACAACATTTTGAAAACTTTTTAGCCCCAATTTAAAGCTATTTACCTTTAGAATAAAAAAAAAGCAAATGTAAAAATATCGCTGAAATGTTATCTGTGTGGTAAAGCCACACACCCTATTTTGGACAGACTATTTATAAAAAATCGATTTTTTTCTCTTATCTTTAAAAAAAACATATTAATCTAAAAATAACTTTGAAAAAAATTACCATTAACTGCATAATTAATTAATTAATTAGGCGATGTTAAAGTTACTAATGCGAAAACGTAACAGCGGTCAGAAATGGGTTAATAACTCTGGTAGGATGGGAGCGTAATTAACTCCATTAAATCCGACAAACAGACGAAAGGACAGATGAATATCGTTACTTCTTGCTGTATTAAGCAAATATTTTAGAAATTACAAATTAAACCAAAAATTGCATACAAAATGTATATGTAGCGTACACTTTTCTTTAGAGAATATATATTTAATATTTAGAGCTTTAAACAATTTTAGAATTTTTTTTTTATTTTTTGATTTACTAATCTAGTTTCAGCAAAATTTGGTAGAAATGTCCAAGCTACTAAAAGGGACTAATATGAGATTAATTTTGGTAGGTTTATTAATGTTTCTAGACAGGTGTCCTTGCTCCGATTCAAAAAATCTATATAGAATACAATAACGATGTTGTAAGTGTAAGTTTGACCGACTTTCAGAATTTTTATGAAAAAATTTTGGAAAATATAAATTTTTTTAATTTCGGAACTTATGGGAAGTACGTAAATCCTTACACCGTACATTGCAATGCATTGTGGTAAAAGGTTATTTTAAATCTATTTGGAGAGAATTCTGGTGTCCGTCTTTCCGTCCATCTGTTTGTTAATTATACCTTACATCACCAAAGGTGGTTGGGGTATTATGCATTTGTGCTGATGTTTGTAACGCACAGAAATAATATCCCAACACCCACCTTAAAGTATACCAACTGAATCAGAATTATTCTATGAGCTGATTTAACGATGTCCGTCCGTCTGGCTGGCTGGTTGTCTGTCCATGTAAACTTTGTGCACAAAGTACAGGTCGTAATTTTGAAGATAATTTGATGAAATTTGGTACATATATTTATTTTGGCATAACGACGAACGCTATTGAAGTTGGTCATGATCGGTCCATTATTTTACATAGCCCCCATGCATATGATCTCTCGGAATAGAGTATTAACACTTATACATGCCTTAAAAATAGGAATATTTTAATGAAATTTAGCACAAATAAGTTTTATATAAGCGCAAATCCGTTTGCCAATTTTTACGAAGATCGGTCCATAATTGACCATAACTCCCATATAAACCCCTCTCCCGAAAATCACTTCAAAGTACATTAATTTGACAGAAATGTTAGTATTATGTTAATATTTAATACTAATAAGGTTTATATAAGTAAAAACTAAATTATGTATGTCGGAATGGTGTAGGGTATCATATGGTCGGTCTTGACCAGTGTTGCCAGGACTTGAGAAAAAAAGAAGCTAAATTAGCCTTTAAAAAAGGTCAGAAAAGGCTAAATAGTCCAAAAAATAAAGCCAGAAAAAAGCTAATATATTGTTTTATTAAAAAACGCATTTATTTTTTTTTTTAGTTAAAAAATAATCATAATCTTTTTGTGGAACGAACCGCCGCAGACAAAAATTTTCGCTTAATATAAATAATTTCGATTTTTTCTGCGAATTAATATACAAAAATGCTTAAATATATGATTCTGTTTAAATAAATTTAGTAAGCTTTTAGCCTTTTTAAGGATATATTTAAAATCAGAAAAGGCTAGAAAAAACGAAAATTTTGAGGTTAAATGCAAAATAAAAAGGCTAGATTTAGCCTTGAAAAGGCTAAACTGGCAACACTGGTCTTGACCAACTATACATTTCTCGTTTTTTTTTTTTTTTTTTGCAAATTAACAAATTCAAAATCGTATAGTTTTTTATCTGAAAAAGCATGGGCTTCTATTTCCGAATTTTTATTTATTTATTTTTTTTTTAACTAATTATAAAACAGTATTATAGAATTGGTCGAAAATATTGGGCTATATATGAAAAAAACTTGACCATAATCTTGAAAATTTTAGATTATTTAAAGTGCATATAATTCGAAAAATATATAAAATAAGTAAATAGTACAGTATCTTTGAAATCGTTTAAGGAGAAAAATGTTTGCTACTTGTTGAAAAATTTCTAACTCAAAAGTACCCTACTTTGATCCTCCACGGATCCGTTCCTAATATGTATGTACAGTTCTTCTTCAAAACATAAAATTTGATTTAAAAGTTTTCGACTCTGCCCTATTGTGTAATGTTTGTTAAAGCAATAAAGAAAACATGCAGACTTTTGGAGTTAAGGTGTTTTTTGTATGAGATCAACTGGAGTGTTTTTTTTTTTTTTTTTGTTCTCTGAATAATAAAATAGGCAACATATACATATTTCAGAAAGAAAATTGAATAAACAACATGTAACATTTTAAGTTCCACCAAATTTCAAAATTGGTGTAATTTAGAAGAATTTTCAAAAAATAATACAAATATTTGGAAGAAACAAAATGTTCAAATACTTCAGGAAAAACATATTAAAGCACATGTTCTTGATGGTTGCATTCCATTTTTATTACGGAAAGTTTATTTTAAAACTCAATTAATCGCAACTTTCGATACACCGATTTGATCCAAATTTGGAATTTAATTTTTCCAATTTATACAACAATTATGTACAAATTTCATATCTGAATAATAACTAATATTTTTGAAAATTTTCGTATGGAACCGAATCACTGTTCCCCTGAAATATACCCAGCAAAAATTTGGTTGCCTTGTAATGAGTTAAGAAGCTAAAATAATGGCTCTTCACTACATACACATTAGCTTAATAACTCATTATTTTAACACGGTGATGACATTAGAGGCAACTACTTACCCTATACATTACTTAGGTGTTATTACAGTAACTAATTACTTCCAAGTTGTTAAATAGCGCATTGATTTTAAAACATGACTGAAGTCATGATTAGTAATAATAAATAGAAACTAGTTACATTTTAGGTTGTAAATAAGTAATGAAATGCCAGGACATAAAATTGTTTTTTTTTTTTTTTTTTTTGTTGTAGAGATTTTATAAATTTTAATTTAAAAAATTTAAGAACAACTAAAAATTTAATTAAAATAAATGTAATAAAAATAAACTATTTAGATTACCAATTAATTCATACGCAAATTTTGCCTTTCATTTATCCCTTCTTTAAATACAGTGCTGTGCAAAATAATAGACTTATTTTTATTTGGTAAATATTTTCCATTATGAATGATATTTAAATTTATTTTTTATTTATTTAAGAACTGTACTAAAAGATACACCATCCACAAATGTTTCTGTTTTTTTATTTTTTATTTAAATAAAAAATAAAAAAAAAAAATCATTTTCCTATGACTCAAAATAATATTTCTTAAACAAAATTTCATTAAAGACTAAAACAAATTAAATTTTCTACTAATATTGAATATTATAATAATATGCCAAGTTAATTCAATAACCTGAATGACCGCCATTATTGTTTAAAATGCACTGAACTCTTCTGGGCATTGATTCTATAAATTTTTGGCATTTTTCTATAGAAATTGTCTCCCATTTCTTTTTAACATCTTTCCAAAGTTGATTTTTATTGCGAAATGTCTTCCCATCTAGACCTCTCTTCAGTTCAAACCAAAGATTCTCAATATGATTTAGATCCGGTGACTGTGAAGGCCATTCTAAAACAGATACACTGTTAGCACTCAGCCAAGATTTAACAAATTTTTATGATCATAGTCCTGTTGTAAAGTTCATTCTGGTGCCATATTTTTCTCCACATAGGGTAGCATAATATTCTTCAAAATATCACGGTACATTTCTTGGTTCATTATTTTTGTGATCTAATAAAGAGGGCCAACACCATGCCAACAAAATTCACCCCACACCATTATACTTCCTCCGCAGTGTTTTACAATCTTTTTTGTATAACGATCATCTAGTTCCTTTCCATTTGGTCGTGTAACATTTCTGCGACTATCTGACCCGAACAAGTTAATTTTTGTCTCGTCGTTCCATAGAATGTTCTTAAAATTATCAACTTCACTATTTTTAATTTTTTTAATTTTTGTAACAAATTTTTTTCGAGCTGCTTAGTTTTTTGAGCAAAAAAATTGTAACTTCCTGGCGATTCTACTTGGCGAACCTTTCTTTAAAAGTTTTCGTCGGACTGTTGAAGCACTAATTATGTTTCCTATTTCTTCAGAAACGGCTTTTGAAGATAGAAATGGCTGCTTCTTCACTAGAAGAGCTATCTGTGAATCCGTGGTAGCGGTTATTTTGCAAGGTCTACCACGTGTTTCTTTTGATGGCTTCACTTGATCGCGTTTCTTACGAAATGATGAGACTTTCCACGCAATTCCGCAATAAAATCAAGTGTTTTTCCTTGGTCACGTAATTATTTCACTATTCGCCTTTTTTAAGGAGTACGACCCATCATTTCGTAAAAATAATTGTAGGAACTGGAGAAGAAAATGGGAGGATCACCGAGGTTTTGCTGGACGGAGACGTTAGTTTAGAGTTTTAAGGGTTGGGCTTAAGCAGGACGGGATAAGACGGAATGGGAACGTGGGTATAAAAGACCGACAATTTTGACAAACTGAGAGAGTTACTCAGTGTGAGTTAAGCTGAGTGGAAGTAGCATTGACACAAAAAGAGTTTGTGTTAATGCTAAGTGTTGTAAATATTGTAAATAAATAAATGTAAATATTAAATATGAAGTGTTGTGTATATAATTTAAAATAGAGTGGGACAGAGAAGTCACAAAAACCCTAAAGTGTTCATCAAAACGCTTTTAAAAATCTACATAATATTATTTTATAATATTTTTTTAACAATAATATTTTATTTACCTTACATTTAATTATTTTCAGAAAATTTATCCAAATTATAAGATAAATTAAAACAAAAAATATAATCCTTTAAAATAAGTCTATTATTTTGCACAAATTATATTTTAACTTTTCTTGAAATGTTTACGAAAGCGCATAAAGGAAAGAAAGAAACTTCTTAAAAATACCCATTATTTTTTGTATTGACAATATCTAAAATAACGGTACCTAAAATTCCTAAGAGAATGTTTTTTTAATAGTGTTAAATCGAAGAGAAATTATTTAATATAGCACTGATCATAAATAATTATTTACACACGGGTTATAAATAATTAGTTACTAAACAACTTCTATGTAATACAGACAGTATGTTGTTATCATTACAAAGTAACTACATCCGTAACTACATGTCATTACCAAATTTTTGCTGGGTAGCGATAATTAAAAGCAATATATTGAAATATATTCTGATTCTGAAAAATATTCTTCTGAAAAATATATTTCAGAAGAATTGTCACTGAATCACATACATACCTTGTTTGATTTAGAGTCGTTTAGGGTTTTAGTATAATTTTTCAGTTTTAAGCACATTTTCTGGTTCTTAATCTGAATCTGTAGATTACTATCTTATATATATTGATTAACATTTTATTATTTATTAATCTCTCAAGTACTATTTAAAATTATTCTTTAACTGAAATTGTCAGAAATTACTATCTCCCTTAATTACTATCTCTTCTTAATAGCGTCTTGTATCATTTTCAACCAAACGAAAAAAACTAAATATACTAAAAGCCATGTGGCTGAAGAAAAAAAAAATTAAGGAAGCAAAAAAAGTGTGAAAAAATAACTTGCCGTGTCCACAATTCACTTCATTCACAATGTCCCCGTACTCGTATCATATTATCAGGCAACATTTAGAGCAACAACAGTAGAGGGTATAAATATGTTTCAACGAGTATATTGTTATGGATGACTGTTTTCGTTGAATAAACTTTAATTGGAAGTAGTGTGAGAAACAGGATGGTGTGAGTGGCGTTACTATTTCTTGTTTTTGTTGTTGTTGCTATTACCTACACAAACAAGTGATGACCGACCGTAAATGCTGTTGTGATGGTGTGATGAAAACATTGTGTTCAAGAAAATTGTTTAATGTTAGTATGGCATGTCCTTGTCGTCCATTTCTATTAAGTTTATATGTGTGTGCATTTGTGTGATTATGTATGAAGTTCTTTTGTAGCTTTAGTTTATGCCCAGTATTTATAAAAGTTTTATTTTGTAAGAGTAAGGTATAAAAAGTCTTTTAGAAATAAATCACAAATACTCAAAATAAATTTGAATATTGTGTTTCATTATGGACTACTTGTGAAGTCGATTACATTTTTTACATTCTAACATAAAGTTGGTCTAAGGGAGAAAGATGGTCACTGAAATAATCGTTTAAAATTCATAATATCAGTAAAACTTCAATAAAAATTTGTATCGAAATTTTCTACAAATTAAACCTACGAAAAACTTTTCATGATTCGTTTAATTCTGTCCAAAATCATTAGGTAAATAATTTTAAGTTTGCCTTTTTATTTTGGTTGGCATATTTTTTTGGTTGCGTGTAGTTTTGATTCACTTTCTATTCATGTAGTGTGTAAAGTGTCTAAGTTTGTTAGCGTTTTATGTTTGAGAGTTTCTTTTCATACTTTCCACAACAATCGTTAGCAATTGCTGCAATGTCAAGTTAACAGGATGCTTAACAAATTGTTATTGCAAGTGTTTTGTGTGCACACAACATTTTTCTATTCTTAAGTTTGACATGTCAGACACATCAAGCCGTCCAAATTTAACAAACTCACTTAATAATTATGTTTGTGTATGTCTTTCATTGTATTATACATTGTTAGAGAAAGGTTTTATTTTGGGATTTTTTTTGGAAAAAATATTTAAGGTAAATATTAAGTGGTAAATAACAAAATAGCTTTTATAACAATAATTTATCTTAAAAATGGTTTAATACATGAAAACATATACAATGGAAACTTGAAGGCAATTACAAAAATCCCTATAATCTCTAATCTGTATAAAATTTTCTACTCATTATGTTTCAAACATAAAATCTTTTTCAAATCTTGAATAACAATGGTATGCTTTTTTTCACCCTAATCTGTCAGTTGAACAGATTAGTATTTTGAAAAGCATTATAAAAATTCCTATCAGAAAAGGGACATAATAATTTGTTTTAAAATCTCCATTCTAAATCACCACGAAAATTACTAAATATGAGTATAATAAAAAATGGTTGCCTTTTGATTAAATAGAAATACAATTGATTGATTACAATTGTTGAAATAAAAATTTGATTCATTTATCTTGTAAATGGCAGAATAAAATTTATTTTATTTTCTTTTATTTCATTTTGACCTTCAAATATGCTTTTTAGTGATTTTCGTTGAATGGTGTTTTTTTTTAGATGTTTTTAATGTTTATAGCGTTTTTATGAGCACTAAACTAGGAATCCTTTAGAATTTTTGGCTATTTGATATAATTTGAGTTTCTGAGATGAATTATTTATAAAAAAAAATATATATATATGGGCAATTCTCTTTTTACGATTGCCTTTATGAGACCGAACTTCAACCTCAAATATTTGTTTAAATTCTGACTCTTTTATACAACTTTTTATGCAATTATGTTAACAACACTTAATTGTGTAACACAAAAAAGCACCCAAAGTCAAAAATTCCAAAAAAAGTGTTTGGAACTAACAAGTTTTTTTTATTTCTTTTCATTGCTGTAGTTACGGACTTTAGCATAAAAAATATTTTTGAAAATTTTCTGTAAATATTTTTATATTCTATCTAGCCTTGAGTTAATTTTTGGATTGTATTTAGTCAGCTAATACCGAAAATGAAATGCCGGGATTTTTTTCGTCCAATCCCGGGATTCGGGATTTCGAAAAATCCCTGGATTTTCAGGATCGGGATTTCGGGATTAGCATCCCTAATTCAAATCCTTTTGTATACATATAAAGTGACTCGAATGCATGTAGAATCAGTTCGCGTTAATCATTTCATGTGAGGGGTGCGAAAGTTATGGAGGTTTTAAGTTGAATATATACAAATTTTTACAAACTAGCAGCCGTATTCACAAAAAATTGTTAATTTGTGTTTTATATACATACTAGCTAATACACAATTAGGTCCTTAATGTATTTATTAAGAAAATCGTATTCCAAAAACTATTTACTACCTAAATTAACTAATAAAAAGTTTTTTGTTTATGTAGGCAACCCTTCTCAGTTTCTCTCTCATTCTTATTGTTAGTGTCGTTAGCATTAAGAATAAATTATTCGTTAACTGTTTTTTTCTATTATTATTTTTGATGTTCTAGTATGTTTTTGACGATAAATAAGTTTTTTTATTTTGGTAAAAATCTTTTTTTGTTTGTAAAAATATACTAATGTATAAATGAAATAATTTTATTTAATTTTTGTTTGATATAATTATATGTATCCGAATAACGAATATTCGGCGATAAAATCAGCATCACTATTTCATATTTTGTTTTGTTTACATCATTTTTGTTGATATTTTGATAAAATTTTACAATTTTATAATTTTTATTGTTAAAATGCATAAATTTTAACCCGGAGTTGATATGATAGATTAATTACACCTTAATCTAAGACGTATATATATTAATGTACTATTTAGATTTACGTTGAAACAACAAATAATGAAAATGTTAAACATATGCGATTGTGGCGAACATTGGGTTGACATGCCGGCAGCCGGAATTATGATATTTTAATTCAAAAGCACACAAAATATACTTTTTCTTGTTTATGTTTCTGATTTTAATTCAAATAGTTTAAAATATGTATATAGTTTAAAAATAATTACAGTAAATGTTATTCTATCCCGGAATTCATTTAATGCGTTTTTAAATAGATATTCTGAAACATTTTCTATTTTATTACAGATTTTAACATTCGGACATTTTAAAATACATCGTTTTTGTCAAAATGAATCAAAAAATGTAGCATTATTTTTATTTTTCTTGAAAAGTGTAACGGAAATAATTTTAAAATATGGTCTTAAAGTAGGGTCGAACCATTATTAAAATTTTTAAAGTTTACAAAGCTTTACCAAAGGTATAGTAAGCAAATCAACGTTTTTGAATACAACTTTAAGGAATTTTGCTTATAAATGGTTAGTAAAGCTTTGTTAAGTTTTTTTGAATACGGCTGTAGAAGTTTAAGTACAATTCTTGTAAAAATTACACCTACTGAGTTATTCAAATTAAATTTATAATATTTTCAATGTTTAATGGTATTAGTGCAGCATATTTTAGGGTTTCCTAGTAAAATTTAAAAAATTTTCTTTTCAATAAAAATCGCGATTTTTTTAAATTTTGTTAAAAATTTGGATCAAATTTAAATTATTTCTCCATATATTGAATGAAAATAAATTTTGTTAAAGTTTATTACACAGAAAAAAGTCACCAATTAACAAATATATATGAAAATAATTCATTCAATTATAAATTTGTTTAAAATTGCACCTCTCACCAAAATGATTATATCAATTATTAAAAACTATAAAAAATACAAAACAGAAAAAAATTCCAAATTAATAAATTAATTAAATCAATCAATCAAGTAGATGATTGAATGAATTAAAAATGTGTATAGGTAAAAAAATCATACCAAAATTTATTTTTTATTTTATTTTTTCTTGAACATATTTATTAAATTTTGATGCAAAATTAAACAACTGAGTTAATTGTAAAAAAGACGGTAATAATTTTTTCTGTGTTACAAAAAAATGTTTTTTAATATTGTGATCCAATTATAGTTAATTTCATTGTGATCCAATTATAGTTAATTTCATGCTGTCCACACGATGTGCCTTAGCGAAATGTTCAATGATATTTGACTTAAATTTATGATTCCGATCAATTATATTTATCGCCGCTATTATATTTATATATCCAATATTTGTTTAAATTGCAATTTTCTATATAAAAATAGAAAAAAAAAAATTTTGTATTAAATTTATTTTGAATGCTCTTCCTGTAAAATAACAAAAAACTAAGTTCACGCAGTAATCCAAGCAATTCCTGCGAAAAACTGACTTTTTGAAAAATTTTCGCACTTGTTCTCCAAACTTTGAGACTATCTACTTCGTTGACTATTTCGAGCACATCAACCAGATATAGCGCAAAATACGCACAATTACAACAAGTATCAATCCCTATTTTGTATTCGGTGAAGTAGCAATTTTAAAAACTAAAAAATTTTACTACCCTGTATTTAGTTGATGAAAGTTTGCACAACAACAAAGATGGTGCAGAATTTATCTGTAAAGTCCGATAAGTTTACTTATGATCAGTATTACCGTTTGGCGACTTTATTCGCCATTTGCCTCCTTTTTCAACCACCTGGATCCTTTTTTGGCCCCTTTTTTAAATGGCGAATAAATTGCGAGTTTTTAAGACTATGTGCTAAATGATGATAAACTAAGTTGTTTGAAATATATCGACACATTATATATTAATTTCAACAAATAAATTTATTATTTTGAGATTGTTTTACAGTATAGTGATATAAAAAGCCACGGTGTACTTATAAATGAACTGAAACTATTAGTAACTAAAAAAAATAATAAAGTTTATGAAAAGCTATTTATATCATCATCAGCGTTACCGTTTGGCGACTTTAGTCGCCATTTGCCCCTTTTTCAACCACCTGGCCACTTTTTTGGCCCCTTTTTTATTTGGCGACTAAATGTCGACTTTTTAAGACTATGTGCTAAATTACGATAAACTAAGTTGTTTGAAATATATCGACCCATTATATATTAATTTCAACAAATAAATTTATTATTTTGAGATTGTTTTACAGTATAGTGATATAAAAAGCCACGGTGTACTTATAAATGAACTGAAACTATTAGTAACTAAAAATAATAATAAAGTTTATGAAAAGCTATTTATATCATCATATGCCATATCTTTTTGGACTGGGTTGAAAAAAAAAATATTCTATCAATACTTATATCCTAATTTATATTTTTACATTCCTCATAGCAATCCCTCGGAGAAACGTGATTTTTTAACTTAAGTCAATACTTGTGGATCCATGATTTCCGTCCTAAACTTGTCCGATGGGGATTTGAAAGACTGGAGTATGAAGTACAGAAGTTTAATTAAAAGAGGATGTTAAATATTTTTGTGAATAAAACTTTATTTTTGCAATAATAAAAAATGTAGCAAAATAATTATAAATTATTTTGTTATTAATAAAACTGAATTTTGTAGTTTTTCTTAAAATATCAAATTTTTATTGTTTTTTTGTTAAATAGACAAATTTTAAGGAGTTTTTTTAGGTTTTAAATCAGTTGGCCCCTTTTTTTTCAAAAAATCCCCTTTTTGGCGACTTTTTATTTAAAAATCCCCTTTTTTTGGACACTTTTTAAAAATTCTCAACGATAACGCTGCTTAGGATAGAATGAGATCAAAAAGTATAAACGCGCCAACAAAAGTTATTTTTAGCCATTTTTCTATGTTTTTGAACTTTGAACAGCAATCATGATTATAAAAAGCAACGTATTGTGCTAAAATTTTGCACTCAATTAGTTTTAAGTCGTATGAGTTCAGACCTGTAACCAATTTGTTTAAAATATCATTACCACAAAATTTATTCAGTCAGTTTCAGCCAGGTTAAATATTTTTTTAAAAAAATTTTGAAAATTTTTAAATGGCACATCAAAGATATTTAGTACCTTTATTCCCTGGCTCTAGTGGAACACAGATTTGTTCGCGTGAATGACTTTTACCGAACGGCATCAATGTTATGGCGGTTTAAGATAAAAATTTATGAAAAATTGTTAAAATTCTATTTATAGTCCAAAATCAAAAATTATTGCATTTATGTAATCTACAATGCTGCATCTAAAATACAAAGTAAAAAAAAAAACGCGATAAATTAGGTATGCGTGGATATAATTTAAGAGATTTGATAATTATTAAACCTTCTTATAAAATTTGCAAAGTTCAGCTTTTTGTGATGTGGTCTTGTTCGTATTCATCCATTGATTGCAAAGTTCATTCAAATAAGTCATACATAAGACAATGTCATTTATATAAATTTTTTAATTGCACTTAGTCAAATCTTTAAAGTTGCATTGAATGAAAAATCATACTTTTTATTATTAAAGCAGCTACAGATTGACAAATATCATCGTCAATATTGATTAGCGCCTTGGATGTGCCTCGACTATTAATGTTAAACTAAACACATCGCGTTCTTTGCCCACGAAAACCGTTGATGAATATTTTTAGTGAAATTATATTTTCTGCGTAAGTAAAACTTTACGCAGGAACTTATTTCAGTTTAAAATTTATTTATAACGCCAACATCCGCTATAACAAAATTCTGAATTCTTTAAAATAGCTATACACGTTTAGCAAATTAATATTTTTAAAACGCCACAATGATTTTTAAGTGTCATTTGGAAACCTTCTTTGATAACGCTATACTCTAGCTTCACTGAAATAACGTTGCGAGTGTGCCTTGCGAAAAAGGCACGTCTTGGAGCCATTCACGTTTTTTCTTTCCAAGTTTGGGTACCTCCTACAGTATTTCTGTTGAGGGCATATTAACGAGATATATGTCAAATATTGCATAATTTCAAGGGCTATTAGGATATGTTTTGAATTTTGAAATATCCGAAACGGCGTAAAATCTCCAGTGAAAAAAATTGCAATTTTTTTAAATTTTTTAAAGGTTTGTTTCACGAATTTTGCACAACACAATTTGACACTGGTTAATGGCATGCTAATTAAATCCATTCTGGTCCTTTTCTACAAGTGTTTATACACAGAAAAAAGTAAAAATGGACTTCAATTACGAAATTTGTAATATTAATTAATTTTTAATTGATTTTTCATCAAAATGGTAATATTAATAACTAGAATAATTGATATTATTATTACTTCTTTTCCTTAAATAGATGCAATGAGCTGAAATTTTTTGAAAATTTACTTAAATTTATTTTATTTTTGTACTTTTATAGACAAATATTTAATTTTTATTAACAGCTGTGAATTTATTAAAAAACAAAACTAAAAACCAATTAGAAAATTAATTATATTAATAAGTCATATAATTAAATTCCAATATAAAGTTAATTAATAATTGTATTAAAAAATTATTTGAAATATTTTTTTCTGTGTTACATAGATAAAAACATTATAGGTCTGTTCGATTGTATGCTATTCTTCTACTAGTTTTAATCTTTTTGCAAGTACATATTTTACTCAAAAAGCGTTTTTTTTCTCACTCTTATTCCAAAATAAAAAACATATGAATGCATACGCTATTTAAGATTTCTCCACAAACCTCTTAAAATGTCGGCAGACTCCCATTTAGTAACCAATATTTTAAAATACGAGTTGGTTTAACCTATTAAGGCAGAAATTTTAACCTTCCTCAACCTTCGAATTTAATTTCTGCTGATCAGTACCGAAACATTCATAATACCTGTGTTATTATCAGTAAATTAAAAAATAAGTTGGCGATACAGACAAAACTCTAATCTAAATCCAAAGCGTATTTTGGATGTTGAAAATTTTATGAACCAAAAAAAAAAAAAATCCTTAAGTAGAAAACCCATCATGTTATTGTTATAATGTCGAATAAAACATATCATTCAACAATGTTTAAATTTTAGATTAAAATAATATGTTTTTAGTTGAAATATAATATACTAGGGTCCTATTTTTAATATTATCTGATTTTTGCACTTTTAATATTTTTGGATTAAAAAGAATCCCTTTTATAAAAATCAGGTACTGTACCCTTTAAAGTAAGGATTAAACTATTAAAAGTAAAACGAGAGAAAAAGATATAGTCGGTCAAGCCCGACCATATGATACCCTACACCATTGTGTACATTATAATTCGGGGAAGGGTCTTGACTTGGAGTCAAATGTGGACCGATACTCATAAGTGTAAAATAAAATATACGAATACTGAATATTACGTTGATGCTGACATGTATATGAATTTATTCACTTTTGGGTGATTCCCGAAAGAGGGCTTTATATGAGAGCTATGGTAAATTATGGACCGATCTTTGTAAAATTTGGCACTGTCATTTATGTTCATATAAAACTTATTTGTGTCGAATATTAACTTGATGCAAACATTTTAATGGAAGATATGCCCGTTAAAGTGATTTTCTGAAAAGGGGTTTATATGGGAGCTGTGGTTAATTATGGAAAGATCTTTCTAAAAAAAACGCTTATTTAGACATACATAAAACTTATATGTTCTAAATTTCATTAAAATATTGCTACATTTAAGGGATTTATTATCGTTAAACCCTTTTCCGGGAGGACATTTGTATGAGGGCCAGGTGAAATAATGGACCGATTATAACCAACTTCAATAGGCTTCGTCCTATAAGAAACCTGTGTATCAAATTTCATTAATTTTGGTTCAAAATTGCGACCTGTAGCTTGATTACAAAGTTTACATAGACGGACAGACGGTCAAACGGACAGACGGACGAACATCGTTAAATCAACTCAGAAAGTGATTTTAAGCCGATTGGTATAAATTAAGGTGGGTCTTAGACCAATATTTCTGGTTGTTACAAACATCAGTACAAACGCATAATACCCTCCCCACCTATGGTGGTATAGGGTATAATAAATACTCCACAAATTGCCTTATGTAGGTTATAGTTCTTATTGGAGAGATTAATATGTAATTTTTAGAAATATAAATACAGCATAACTTTTCAACTTTCAAAGCCTTTAAAAAATTATTTGCTTACTAAAATAGTAAAATATCATTTAATAAATTTTACGGAAGTATTTTATTTTTATTTATTTTTATTAAAAGACCGATAAGGAAAAAAACAAAAAACATTTTCTTTTGATAATTTTTAATTATTTCCTTAGAAAGTTTAATTGAATTTAATTGAGTTTAATTATACTATTTGATTAAATCGCCTTAAATTTTTTTATTCAAACCTTTTTTATAAAAACATACAAATAACACCCTACCAATTTAACAATTCTTATTATTTAATTTTAAGTTTCATATATTTCTTATACCAGTATCTTAGCCATTAAACACCTTTATAAAACATAATTTATGTGTTTCTATGGTTTCTCTATAATTTACGCCTACTTTTAAAGGAATAATTGTAAATTTATACAAGATATACATTCTTTATTACGTCTAGTCTTTAATTTAATTTTTTTTAGCAAACCGCCTTCTTTATTTTTTTTCTGTTAAATTACAAAAATAAAATATTATTAATATATTTTTTATGATACTTTTTTCTATCTATTGAACTTTTTCTTAATTTTATTATAATTTTCATTCCTGCAGGCATTGTACAAATTTATATATGTATTTACACATACATAAATATTTATATTTTAGTGTTTGTCTTGTTGCATGCCACAAGGATGCCTCCTTCATTTTATTATTATTTATGGGCGCATCGTTAATCATCGACATCGACGCATAATAAGGAAATTCATAAGAAATTTATGTGGAAATGAGTTAATTTCCTATTTTTCATAGACAAAAAATTTGTTACAATATCTTACAACGAATATGATGAGCATGTTTTATGTTGCTGAAAAGTGGGAGTTTGTGTGTTTATGTGAGAAGTGTCTATTTTTGGGTGAAATATTATTTGTTATATGCCAAACTAATAATAAATTTAAGATTTTTTTCTTTTGAATATACATAAAATATTATTTTGTAGTTCTACTTAAGTGTGAATAAAAAATTTTAGGAATTTTTCTTAATAAAATTATTTATAAGTTTTGTTATGTTTGATTTTTTTAGTAGATTTTATGTAAAATATTTAAAAACTATTTTAATATATTTTATTAGTTGGGGTTATTTATAAGGCAAGTATTAATAAGAAGGATAAGTTTATTAAGAATAAATAATCAAATTCTAACTGAGAAATGGAAACAAATCCAGAAGCTTTAGTTGTATGAAGATATTTGAAAAGAAAACTGTGACCGTGCAAGTCTTTAATTCTTAAATAAAAATTAACTCAATAAATAAATGATTTTAAATTTCACTCATTTATTTCATTTAAAATAACGCTATAGAAAGATATAGTTGGTCAAGACCGATCATATGATACCCTACACCATTATGTAAGTGTACCAAAATTCGGAGAGGTTCTTTTGTTAAACCTATGGTCAATTGTGGTCCGATATTTTTATTAAGTGTAAAATAAAACATACGAATACAGAATATTATGTTGGTGCTAATATTTATATGAATTTATGCACTATTGGGTGATTCCCAAAAGTTGGCCTTACATGGAAGCTATGATAAATTGGTCATCATAAAATTTGGTACTACTTTTTATCTTTTCTATTCTCTATATATATAAAAGAGTAACGTTACTGAGTGATTGACTGACGTACTTACTTGGTGGTTAATTCATCATCGCACAGCTCAAACAATTAAAGCTAAAAAGATTAAATATGAACTGTAGATAGGTCTCCTACCGAATAGATCTACTAAGATGGGATTTTTGGAAATTTGAATGTTTAGGGGTAAAAAAGAGTAAAATCGGTAACCTTATATCTCCTAAACTAATAGAGATACAAAAAAAAAGTTGAATAACTATAGTTATTCATTTAAAAAATAATCGGATAGGTGTCTGGTACTTTTTTGAAATTCGACTCTTTTAGGGTGAAAAGTGGTAAAAACTGTAATTTGGTACTTTTTTCGCAACCTATCTATATTTTAATCCAGTAAACATAGAAATAAAATGAGCATTGAATTGGCACTTTATCAAAAATTGGCGAATACAATTTTGGTTCTTTTTGGAAATTCGAAATATTGAAGGGGTAAAAATCGTACCTGTTTTTGGTACTTTTTTCACAAAATGTTTTTTTTTTACTGACACCTACATATGAATATTTTACCATTCAATTAATACAATTTAGAAATTTTTTTTAGAATACAATCTTCGTCTCATTCAGAGAGAATAAAAAGTACCAAAAATTGAATAATATCGGGAAATTAAATTTTATTAAAATTAAGTACGGCATTTTTTATTGTATTAAACATAGAAGCATGAAATTAAGTACATGTAGTCCTAAGTGAGTGAGAATTCACAGAATTTTGTGGTACTTTTTTGTTCTTCTAATGCTACTTTTTGAATTTTCTATAATATTGAACCTAGAAACATTAAATTATATATCTTTAATATTAAGTGAATAAGAATCAATAATATGTCTGCGGGAAATTTGTAGCAATTGCAGTAATGGATCGGTCCCTCAGTACCAGTTGAGTACTAATTGACATCTAACTCGTCACCAAAGTTCCACTTGAGAACCAGTTAACACAAACACACTCACTATTTAACAGTTTAGAGTAAATTTATAACATGCTTGTTAAGTGCGCAATTAGCAACTAGCGCTCAATAACAATCTGTGGCTGAGTGGTTAGCGTTAAAGACTATAAAACATCACATACGTTAGATGAACATGGGTTCGATTCGAGGTGACGCCATCGACATTAACAAAAAATTATAAAATAAAAGTAAACACAATTTAATAAAAATAATAAAAAAAAATGCTTAAAAAATAAACAATTACCGAATTTTTATCAAATTTTTATTATATTACTCGACACTGAACCTTTCCTCTTGGACCAGTTCTGTGACCTATCCTGTCACCTATCCCAAGGGGCTAATTAGTCACCTCCAATGACAACTCCATGTAAAAGTGACAGGTTCCTCTCATATAAATTTCCGGAATTAAGACCGGTCACTAGCCCTGAGAACCTGTCACGTTACCAGTTTTGAACCGGTTCTCTTTACTCTAGGGGTGGGAATTTGTGGTACTTTTTCCTTCTACTCACTGTACTTTTTGAATTTCTACAATATTGTACCTAGAAACCAGGAATTAAAGATAGCACCATAAGCGCGTAAGAATTCAAGAGGGGGAATTTTCGGTAGTTTTTGACCTTCAAACCTTCAAATAGGTAACTAAAACATTGAAAAAGTATATTGTTCTTAATGCCGACAGAACTCCAAACAAAAAAAGCAGTAGCAACCAAATGTCGGAAAACTGATATGCTCAAAAAATGATATGCTTTTTAAAATTTTTATTTTTATTTTTTTCGAGCAGAAATAAAAGTTATTTTCTAAAACTTGAAATTTGATGTTAATAATTGTGAACTGTTCTGGTGTTTCTAATAAATTATTATTTTTTTAATATTGAATTTTTTAATTATTGTTTGCATTTATTTCATTTCGGAGTATATTTTTTTCGCTTTTCGTCTTTGTATAATTTGTAAATAAAAACATTTTGTTTATTTTTGAAGTTTTTATTTTTTTATTTTGGTGATTTTGTTCTGTGGTAAAAGTCAAGAAATAACTTTTATTTCTGCTGGAAAAATAAAAATCAAAAAATAACTGTTATTTCTGCTCAAAAAAAAAAAAAAAACAAAAGTCGAAAAATAACCGGTACTTCTGCTCGAAAAAATAAAAATCAAAAATAAAAGTTATTTTTGCTCAAAAAGATAAAAGTCGAAAAATAACCGTTATTCCTGCTCGAAAAAATAAAAATCAAAAAATAACTGTTATAATTTGATTTTTATTATAAAAGTCATAACGGTTACGGTCCCTGATTACAACTATTCACGAGAGTTAGGAGTCGTAGTTTAATTTTACGGGTTTTTTTCACTTTTGGTATTTTCGTTTTGTTTTTTTTCTAAATTAATAGTCTACCGTTTTTATCTGGGGTATATAGGTACTGCATGATCGGATTAAATGCTATCTATATAAAATTGAATCTGTGTTTGTAAGTCTGTATGTTTTTGAATTTTAGTCGTTGCTTTTATTTTATATCAATACAATTAGGTAGCGAAGCACACTGTGTTTAAGCTATTAGAAATATTATTAAAAAATTTATAGTCATGAAATTATAAATTAATAAAATACAATTTAAATTAATAATGTAGTATCGTTTTTATCCAAAAAAATATACGCTAACCAAGTAGCGAGTATACTGATCGTACTTATATAAAACTTATTTGTGTCGAATATTATCCTGATACAAACATTTGTATGGGATTTATACACGTTAAAGTGTTTTTCGGGAGAGAGGTTTATTATTGACCGGTCAATTATTGACCGATATTCATGAGATTGATAATTATACAAAATTTCTTTGTACCTAATTTCATTAAAATATTGCTAATTATACAACTCTATTCTAGGAGGACATTTGTATGGCGGATGGGTGAACTTATAGACAGATCATAAACAATTATAATAGGCTTTGTCCTAATGTTAAAAAATCTTATGTACCAAATTTCTTTAAATTATCTTCAAAATTGCGATCTGTACTTTGTGCACAAACGGAGGAATGGACGAACATCGTTAAATCGACATAAAAAGTGATTATAATTATAATATAAAGTATGGTGGGTCTTAGACCAATATTTCTTGGAGTTACAAACATCAGCACAAACGCATAATACCCTCTCCACCTTTGGTGGTATAGGGTATAATAAAATACAAGAGTCACATTTTGTTCCCATTTAAATTTTCAATTTATTCAATAATCTACTTAATTCATTTAATAAAATTTTAATTAGAAAAATTTTTCTGTTTTAACTTTTTCGTTATAAATATTTTAGTGAGAGCTGTATTTTTAAAAAATTTTAATTGAATAACCTATAATAAGACCTTGAAGTTGTGATTCAGAAGTAGTGCAAATTCGGATAATTTCCAATGAATTTAACATAGTCTTGTCATTGGAGGACGTTCTCTTTTTTAACTCCTATTTACTAAATAGGAAGTCATGTTCCCTATGTCATGAGGTAAGGAGTGCGTTCGAAAAAATCTTAACATATATAATATTCAATAACTTGGAAATGGTGAATCTTAGAGTTTTAATTTTTTTTATTTAATTGATAATTTATTACAGATTACAGAAGAATATAACTTTTATAGTTCTAACCACAACTAATGAACTTGTGGACCATTTTTGGTAACCCTTCCGTTAGAGGTTTGATAGTTGCTTCAGTCACTTTTTTGGAACAGTGTGCACATCTTCTATAAAAATCTTCAGTATTTTGGGACACCTTTTTTGTGCTCTTCAATTCACTTTTCACAAGAGCTCAATATCTCTCCACTGGTCTAAGCTATAGACAATTTTGAAATTTGACCTCTCCTGGTACAAAAACTATGTTATAGTTTTGGTGCCACTCCAGAGCTTTCTTACCGTACTGACATGATACCAAATAGGTCAAAAAATATACGGACACGTTCTGCTCTCTTACGAAAGAAAGAAATCTTTTTTGCAAATATTCCTTTATGCATATTTTGGTATTTATAGATCCGAATGAATCAAGTGACTTTCCTGTTTTGCCGCAACTGCAAAATTTTTTTGCAGCATTCCTGTTTGGAACTTTTTAGACTTTATATGCTATCAACTCTGCATTAGCTTTAAATTTTTGCACCACATAGTCGAAGCACTGATATAACTGAGCTGCTTTTCTACCAGATGTGTTTGGAGTTCCTTTCAATATCTTTTCAATTTTCTGGCCTTCCCAATACCATGTGGTCCTTTTTTCTCTCTCCGAACCAGGTTTCATATCAATAGCCAAATTCTCCTGATACTAGCGTTATAAACAGTTTGACGCAAAAATTTAATTCTGTAGCCAATTATTTGTAGGATTTATTTGGATTTTTTTTGAAATTTTTTAATAATTTATAGCACGAAAATCTGTGTCGTCACTCATTTTGATGAAAATCATCACAAATCAACATGGTTGTTATTAAAAATAATGACTGAAGTATTTTTCCATGATAACTAGATCAAAAAAAAAAAAAAAAAAAAAAATAATATTGGTACCGAAAAAAGTTATGTTAAGTGTGTTAAGATTTTTTCGATCGCACTCCTTATGTGTTTTTAAATAAGCATAAGGAATGTAATTTAAATTTGTAATCCTTCGAATAGAAAAATATGTCGTTTTTAAAGTAATTTTTATTGAAAATAGACATAATTTTTTTATGGTCAACAAGGTAAATATTTGCGATAAGAGAAACTGTTCATAAATGTTTTGCAACATTAAACTTCATTTCAATCGCTTATTAATAATATCTGCGAATTTAAATAACTTTTTAAGAGGAAAAAAAACATACACTATTTGATACTTTGGAAGTAATGAAAAAGTACTTCCTCAAAAATTACTTCCATTTATTTCTGTTGGGAAGCTATTTTGGTGATTGGTGACTTTTTTCTAAGTTCCAAAATATCTTTTGTATTTTTCAGTTAATTCTTTCAGAATAAAGTAATCTACTTTTGTTAAATCTAGGAAATATTTATTAACTTGTCTACATTATTTATTAAACAGAAGGTTAAATATATTATCATTAGCCTTCAACTGTAAGCATTTTTCCCTTAAAATTTTGTCTTAAAATAGATCTCAGCATTTTCCACTCAACTTATATATGTTGTTTTAAATTTCTCCCTAAATAACATCTGCTACAATTTATTTATTTCCTGCTGCCTTTTGGCAAATGAGAGCCTTAAATTTGTTACTTGCTGTCCAATATTGGAATTTGACGTGTTGTGATTTGTGTAAATGACAAAATAAATGATAATAAATTTTCATCAATAACTACACAGTCATTTGCTATGATAATGATATCACGTGCCATGGTCAGTTAGAGGGTTCTACAAAGAAATAAAATTTACTAAGATTACATTTACTTTAAGTTTAAATAAAATCTTGAAATACACTCAAAAACTTGGTTATACAACATTTGTTTCAAATACACATTTAGAGTAGCTTTTTATAATTCTTTAACTAACTTTGTTGCTGTGACTGTAATAAGCGTCCACTTATAACATTTTTCTGTACGTAATTTTTCGTGATATTAAAATAATTGAGTGTCATCATCATAAAAACACAGCTTGACAAATATATCGACCAAAAGCAATAAACTTTAACAAATCAAGGGAAACAAATTTTGTAAACTCAAGAAGACATATTGCAAATATTTGTAATGTTTTCATTACAGAAAAAATCTTGTCTCTATCAAAATACTTTAGATTTGTTTGGACTAGAGTTGGTCACATATTAAACAGTATAAGGTAATAAGAGTAAGGACAACTACAACTACAAAAACTTCAAACCTTTTCCCCTATTCTCACAAATATAACAGTTCAATACTAAATATGATATAACAGTTCAACACTAAATATTTGTTTCTTATGTCCTCATAATGACTAAATTGACATTTATTTTCTTTTATGATTTGTTCTTAATATTACTTCCTCATACTGTATTATCTAGTAGTAAAACTTTAACTATTTGTTAAAATGACAGCAAACAATTTATTTGACTTAAGTTTTGTTACAATTTCCGTTATACGAGTATCTACATACATATGTATGTAAGTATATCCTGTACGCATTTTCTTCTTTCCAATTTTGTCACTGATAAAATACAAAACGATCAATTGTGTAGCTGTCATTTTGTACATTTACCGCCACTTTATTTATCAACGATGGACATAAACAAACTTACACCAACACTTACATATAATCTACATCATTTAATAGCAAAATATTTCAATGGCTAGTTTATTCATTTAACTGAATTTCTCCATATGTCTAAATATTGCCTTTAGATCTAAATTAAAGCAATTTAAGTTTTTTTCTCTTTTTTCTTTTTTCCAGTTTATTCTGTCAGGTTGTCATTGTCAGTCATTTGGCAAAACAATAATATCATAATCATTGTCATGCCTAAAATTGTCACACAGTCATCATTTATTGTACATGTGTGTGTAGGCAATTGAAATGACTGGAGTTTTACTTGACAATGTACTAATTTTGTCATCGATTGTTTAAATATTTACGTAGCAAGTAACAAGTGGCATTAAAGTATACAAAAAAAATGTGTTATGGAATCAATGTACAAAATATTTTTTGTAGCAACTACCTAAGTTGCCGCTATAATTTAGACAACAAGGAATTATGTATTAGTGTGTGTATTATTGTACCTACCGTTAAATGTAATAATTGAGGCATTTCTCTGAATGACAATCAAACGGACACGTTTAGATGGAATAAATTTCAAAGTTCGTTATTTAAAAGGTAAAATAATTGGGGTTTGTTTTATAATGAAGACATTTTTTCATTATAAGGTTAAAAGTGTAATTTTTCTTCAATAATAGAAATTTTGTGTCGTTTTTAGAATTCAAAGGAATTGTCTTATATTAAGAAGAAGTTGAACACTTTTAATAATTTGTTAAAATGAGGCATAATTTAAAAAATTTATAATAAGGACTGAGCACGAAAAAAATACCCTTTTCTTTGGAGGAAAAGTGTAACAAAAATTTACTTGCTTTGAATCTTTATTAGACAAGTTGAAAGGAAATCTAGCTTGAGAATGTATGAAGTACAAAAAAGATCCTTATAGAAACGCAAGCAAGAATTTAGAGGAAAAAATGAAGTGAAAGTACTTTAGTCGATTTTTTCATAATTATGATTAGTGTATTATAGACGATGAAACTTTCGTACAGGATGACTTTTTTTTAACTTCCTGGCTAGAAATTCTATGTTGGAGATGGTAGAGGGAATATGGCAGAAAAATTTCGTGTATCAAAGAAATCAAAATTCCCACGAAAGTTTTTGATTTAGGAAGCTATATGCATATGAGGGTAAAAAGCACTTCATTCATAAAAAAATAGTTCCATTAACATAGAAATATACGTGAATGAGTGCCTTTGGAAAATACTTTTCCATTTCTTAAGAAAATACAGTGTATCCGCTTTTTTCTGGCCTGTTCTTGCTTCTTCTCATTACAGCAACAAAGCAATGGAGTGGTAACAAAGAAATTGCTAGTCTTTGTACCGAAAGAGGCTAATCCATAAAATTATCCGGAACTCCGTGCAATTGAAAGATATTGGGCTCTAGTAAAAAATAATTTAAAGGACATTAAAAGCTCAGTTTAAAATGAAACGAAGATTAATAATTAATGGACTTATTCGAGCAAAAAAGTGACCGAAACGCAATAAAACCTTTAATTGGAAGAATTCTGGAAAAGATCAGATATTTACTAAAAAAAAACTAAAAGGAAATAATTTATCCTATTCTGGTTACAACTTGAACATAATAGCAATTAATAAAAATAAAATTAAAATGAAATTGAAAAAAGATTCGGCTGTGCCGAATCTTTGATACCCTTCACCATATTACCATATTACCATCTTACTATCTTATCGACATCATATAACCATATTACCGACAAATATTAAAATTTTCGCCTTAACGTATGCTTTCATATTTTCACATATTTAAATCTAAATTTTTTTCAAACTACGAAAATTTGAATATGAAAAAAAAAAACAATCATAGCAGGCTTTGCTTTTAAAAAATAAACAACAACAATTCCATATTTATTTATTTTTTTATGTGTATATATACAAACTGACTGCATATACAAAGAACAACAACAACACTGTTATTCATTATATTACTTCTGTTGCTAACTAAACTACTTGTCTTATAGGCAAAAACGTCACTAATAGTCATTACAATGCTTAATATACATGTTTGTGTATGTATTTACAGTGGTGGCCACGAATTTAAGACACGACATTTCACTTATATATTTCTGATAATTTTTACATCTTATCGAACAAATTTTAGATCCATGTTATTTTTTAAAGATCCTAGTAATGTTATGAAAAAAAATCAACAATAGTTTGTTACCTATATTTAGTTTCCAATTTTTATTTACATATTATACAGATTAATACAAGTTTAAGCCTGGTCATGAATTTAGGACATAGGCAAAATAAAAGTTAATTCACAAAAGTAAAGCTCAGCTTCATAAAACAATATTAGTATTTGGTGGGAAATCCTTTATTTTGAATCACAGCAGCGCATCTCCTGGGTAAACTTTCAACTAAGGCCATACAGCGCTCCTTTGGAATGGCATACCAAGCCTTTTGAATTTCTTCCCATAAATCAGTCAAATTTTTTGGCTTTACTGCTCGTACATGCTCCTCAACATCATTCCACAAGTTCTCAATTGGATTGAGATCCGGGGATTGAGCTGGCCATTTCAGAACTGTGATATTATTTTCCTCTAAGCAACTCTTCACTAGGCGTGAAGTGTGCTTAGGGTCATTATCATGCATAAATTTCCACATTAGAGGCATGTTGTCTTCAGCGAATGGTATCATGATGCTTGTGAGTATGTTTTTGTAAATATGCTGGTCCATTTTATTGATAATCTTCTGAATGGGACCTACACCATGCCAGGAAAATGCTGCCCACACCATGACATTTCCACCACCATGCTTAACCGTTTTAAGGGTGTACTTTGGGTGATGCTCCAGGTTTGGAGGACGCCATACGTACTGTTTTCCATCAGAACCAAAGCGACAAAACTTCGACTCGTCGCTCCAAAGTATATTTTTCCAAAATGTCATCGGCTTATTGAGATTTTCTCTTGAAAACGCTAGTCGGGATTTAATATTTTTTTTTGACACAAGTGGTTTACGTTGTGCAATACACCCACGTAAGTTCTTCTCATTCAGACGTCTTCTTATTGTCCTGGACGATATATTAATACCAAAATCCGATGAAATCTCATTTTTAATTTTACTTGAGCTCTTGAAAGGATCTTTAGCAGCTGATTTATAAATTAAGCTATCCTCCCTGGGTGTAGTTTTTCGGGCTCTAGGGTGCTGTTTGACATTTTTGGTAGTGCCATGTTGCTTGATGTGTTCCAGTGCATTGTAAATCTTGGATCTGGAACATTTTAGTAGCTTGGAAATTTCCATTACTGTTTTTCCATCAGTATTCATTTGTTGGATCAATTTTCGCTCGGCATCCGAACTCCAAGTACCTCTGGCCATTTCTAACTAAATATTTTGATGTATTCTAACATTAAATGGAATAAAACATTCATTACTTACCTTTTAGCTTCAAAAAACACCAAAAAATCACTTAAAAACCAAATATTTCTTATATGTTTTAAATTCGTGACCAGCTTCAAAAGCACGTTTTTACGAAAATATAATAAAAACAGCAACAAAATGTATACACAAACAAAACCAAATAACGGTAATTGATCTTAACATTACAGGGTACACTGAAAAATTAACAAAATCTAATTTTATATTGCAGGGTTGTAAAAATTATCACAACTTAGTTCGTTACATGTCGTGTCTTAAATTCGTGGCCACCACTGTATGTATATTCTTAACAGATATGTTTTAGTTTTAAAAAATAAACAACAACAATTCCATATCTATTTATTTTTGTACAGACTGCATATACAAAGAACAACAACAACACTGTTATTCATTATATGACTGCTGTTTTTAACTAAACTACTTGTCTATACAAAAAACGTCACTAATAGTCATTACAATGCTTAATATACATGTTTGTGTGTGTATTTATATTCTTAACAGATTTGTTTTTGGTCCATAACTCTGTTGATTCTGAACGAATTTGGTTTATTAAAAAAAACGAAATTTTATAAAAACATTTATGACTGATCTATATAAAAATAAAAATCTGTAGCTTGAACAAGGGCTTCAAAAATAAAAAAATCGTTTTCCCCGATATCTCAGTTATTATTGATCCGATTTATTTCATTTTTTCAGAACAAAAATTCAGAAAATAATTTCCGAGCCCCCTTTAAAAATTCGAAGTCCCTGGTATATGCAGAGGCTTCAGAAACTGAAAAACCGGTTCCAAAAACCGGTTTTTAAAGCATATCTCCGCCATTTACAAACCGATCCTGCTGATTCAAAAAACCGAAATTTTAAAAAAATATTTGTGTCCGATCTGTATAAAAATAAAAACCTATAGCTTAAACCAGGGCTTCAAAAAATAAAAAATGCGTTTTGTCCGATATCTCAGTTAATATTGAACCGATTTATTTAATTTTTTCAGAACAAAAATTCAGAAAAAAATGTCCGAGACTTCTTTGTAAAAACGAAGTCCCTAGTATATACAGAGGCTTCAGAAACTGGAAAACCGGTTCTAAAAACCGGTTTTTTTAACATATCTATGTCAGTTATCGGTGGGCTTCATAAACGCCATTTCAACCGACACACGGACGGAC
This sequence comes from Protophormia terraenovae, assembly GCA_951394005.1. Taxonomy (NCBI): domain Eukaryota; kingdom Metazoa; phylum Arthropoda; class Insecta; order Diptera; family Calliphoridae; genus Protophormia; species Protophormia terraenovae. The sequence continues at coordinate 119,469,933 of OX596074.1, forward strand.
GGACGAACGGTCGGACGGACGGACGGACGGACATGGTCCTATCGTCATCATTTCTTACAAGGATCCCGAAAATGTAAACTTTTTTGCTCTCCGACGAAAATTGTGGGAATTACAAACGGAATGACAAACTTATATATACCCTTTACACCTTTGGTGAGCTTCATATATAATATATATATCAAACGATCGGAAATGCTTTCGAGAATTTTGCTATTGGAATTCAGCAAGATCGGTTCATACAATGCGGAGATATGTTAAAAAAACCGGTTTTTAGAACCGGTTTTCCTGTTTCTGAAGAATCTGTATATCCTAGTGACTTCGTTTTTACAAAGAAGTCTCGAACATTTTTTTCAAAATTTTTGTTCTGAAAAAATGAAATAAATCGGTTCAATAATAACTGAGATATCGGACAAAACGCATTTTTTATTTTTTGAAGCCCTGGTTTAAGCTATAGATTTTTATTTTTATACAGATCGGTCACAAATATTTTTATAAAATTTCAGTTTTTTGAATCAGCAGGATCGGTTTATAAATGGCGGAGATATGCTTTAAAAACCGGTTTTTCAGTTTCTGAAGCCTCTGTATATACCAGGGACTTCGAATTTTTAAAGGGGGCTCGGAAATTATTTTCTGAATTTTTGTTCTGAAAAAATGAAATAAATCGGTTTAGTAATAACTGAGATATCGGGGAAAACGAATTTTTTGTTTTTGAAGCCCTTGTTCAAGCTATAGATTTTTATTATACCCTTCACCACAGGTGTAAAGGGTATATATAATTTTTATATAGATCAGTCATAAATATTTTTATAAAATTTCGTTTTTTTTAATAAACCGAATTCGTTCATAATCAACAGAGTTATGGCCCAAAAACAAATCTGTTAAGAATATAAATACACACACAAACATGTATATTAAGCATTGTAATGACTATTAGTGACGTTTTTTGTTTTTTGTATAGACAAGTAGTTTAGTTAGAAACAGCAGTCATATAATGAATAACAGTGTTGTTGTTGTTCTTTGTATATGCAGTCTGTACAAAAATAAATAGATATGGAATTGTTGTTATTTATTTTTTAAAACTAAAACATATCTGTTAAGAATATACATAAATACATACACAAACATGTATATTAAGCATTGTAATGACTATTAGTGACGTTTTTTGTTTTTTGTATAGACAAGTAGTTTAGTTAGCAACAGAAGCAATATAATGAATAACAGTGTTGTTGTTGTTCTTTGTATATGCAGACAGTATATACACACATAAAAAAATAAATAAATATGGAATTGTTGTTGTTTATTTTTTAAAAGCAAAGCCTGCTATGATTGTTTTTTTTTTTTTCATATTCAAATTTTCGTAGTTTGAAAAAAATTTAGATTTATATATGTGAAAATATGAAAGCATACGTTAAGGCGAAAATTTTATTATTTGTCGGTAATATGGTAATATGATGTCGATAAGATAGTAAGATGGTAATATGGTAATATGGTGAAGGGTATCAAAGATTCGGCACAGCCGAATCTTTTTTCAATTTCATTTTTTTTGTAATCAGTTCTTATTTTACTAGTGTTGTCAACTACTTGAAAACGAAACGCGGCGGATATGTTCCAAAACGCGCTAAAATTATAACAAAATAGTTGCTTTTCAAATTAAAATTAGATTTTCATTAAGAGTGACAAATTAAATAAAAATAATTTATATATCGTCCGTTCCATGAAAGAACGCCCACAAATATACCAAGTGTCCTCCGATTTTTATAAAATTTTATTCGTATAAGGTCTGTGTGTGTCTATAAATATTTCCGTTTTCAGATTCGCTAAATTCAGAAAATTCGCGACTTTATTTCGCTTTTTCACTTTTAAAAAAATTTAAAAAATCTCAAAAGTATACAACTTTAAATACAAATATTTCTGTGAAGGCATTGCAAAAATTTCTGATTTAAACGGCGTTTGAATTGTAATTATGTTAGCTTAAACATGAATATTTTATAAATAAAAAATATTTTTTTAAAATGCATTTTAATGCAATTGCATTTTTTAAATGCATTTTTCTTTAAATACGCTATTAAATTTTTTTAATTTTTTAACATAAATGAAAAGTTTGGAATCTTTACATTAAAATAAAAATCTAAAATTTTTGGGACACACACATGTACTGTGCATAATTTCCCCTATTCTTCAACTAGTTTAAATTTTTTCATATAAAAATTATATTTTTCTGGTATTATGAGTATCTTGACGTATTTTGTTAAAAAATATTTATTGTGTTATTTTTTAAAAAATCCTGAAAAATAGTAAAACTTTATGTATCAAACTATTTATTGTTTTATGTTATAATAAACAAAGCGTTTTTAAATACACTTCTGAAAAATTAAAATTTAATAAATTCGCAACTAACAAAAATGCATCTAAAAACTGCATTTATATTTTCAAAATATTATGGATCGAAGACGTGGTTTTTGAAATGATGACTAAATTACACAAAAAATAAACAATGGCCTTTTAAATACTTTTTAAATTACAAAAATCCATCAATAACTTCAAGAAATATGAATATTTAAAATCGCATACTTTTTATATTTTGTTAACTTTTATACAAATTTTAAAGAAAATTTCAAAAAACAATAAAAAAAATTTAATTTTATATGAATAAATTTAAACATGTTTTTATAAAAATCGGATATGCATATAAGATTTCGCGTCCCAAAAATTTGACACTTTTATATTAATGTAAAGATTCCAAACTTTTCATTTATGTTAAAAAATTCAAAAATTTGAATAGCATATTTAAAGAAAAATGCATTTGAAAAATGCAATTGTATTAAAATGCATTTTTAAAAAATCTTTCTTATTTTTAAAACGTTCGTCGTAAAGCCGCTATATGCGAAATTTTAAGGCCGTTTAAATCATTAAAATTCACAAAGTCATTCTAGAGATATTGCTATTCAAAGTTACATACTTTTGAAATTTTTTTGGGTTTTGAGGAAATTAAAAAGCGGAATTAAATCGCGAATTTTTGCAATTTCACAAAACTGAAAACTGAAATTGATAAAAGGCTTAATGGAGTTTATGTATACAAATTTTTATCGAAATTGAAAGCCATCAAGTAAAAAGATATACTTTTTCGGGAGTTCTTTCCTGGAATGGTCGATATTTATTTTATATTTTAACTTCAGCACTAATATTGTATTGCAACAATTAGGGCCAATCACATTTTTTTTTTGGTAATAAATCTGTATCTCCAAAACTACTACTCGGATCGAATTGAAATGTATGGAAGAGTTATAGAGGAGGAATTAAGGTTGTAGAAAAATAATCTTGTAGTCTCCCTATGATAACATGAGATAAGCTACGCGGTGTCAAATTTGACTATCTCGAGTATGTGAAATTTTCAAAAAATCGTAACTTCCACAAACAAGTTCGCTTTCAAATATTTTGATACTTCTGTAAAGAGCTTGACAAGATAAAGAAAAAATACGATTACTCATCTAAGTTATATCTTACAGTTAAAAATATATTTACGATTGAATTCAGAATTTTTGATTTTTTGCCTCGACTTTATTTCGTTTTTCGGTAATAAGTTTTTAGGTATATGAAAGACAATTTTTTTAAAGATACTGTGAAATTTGAAGTATATTCTGAAATAATATGATAAAAGAATTTTTCGATTATCTTCATTGGTGTAGACATGAAAAATATTTATAATCTGAACTTAGTATGAAAAATGGCTATTTTTTTACAAAAATATAGCACTATTCTTTCACTTTTTTCTCAAAGTTGTTTTGACAAAATAATTTTTTTTCTTTATATATTTCAAAAGGCAAGACTTTATAAATGGTTTATAAAAAAATGTTTAATTGATTTAGTTTTGCACCCTACATCCAGTGTTGGTCGAAAATGGTAACAAAAAAATATCACGCAAGCTCTTTTAAATTTATTAACGATATTTAGTCAAGAAATATATTAAGATCAGTATAACACTAAATCGCTTCCCGTACGGCCAAAAACGAATACAGGGGTGCAGAAATACAAGTCGCAACTTTGAATATATATATATTTTGTTGAAATTAACTGGTTTATAATTAACCGTAGCTTCCACATAAAATTCACTTCCGAAAATTCCTTTGCAAGTAATAAATTCAATGTAAAATATTTCTTAAAAAACGTATAAATAATTCTTTTAATTTTAAATTACTTTAGATATCATGAATTTTGCATAAAGAACAAATTTACAATTTAACTAACTTTTTAATACTGTTGATACAAATATACAGCTTTTAGTTTAATATTAACTGGAAATTAGAAAAGTTGTTATTAAATTTAACTTAACCGTACTTTGTGTTACGGCCATTAATATTTTTTAATTGTTTAGGAGCCTTTTAAAGGTTTATGGATTTTTTATTTTTGTTAAATAAACGAATTTTGACAACGTGGTTATATTTAAAATAAATATTTTTTCAGCTTTTATTATTTTTCACAAGGGGTCCGCGAAAAAACAAAAACTTCTAAAAGGCTTCGTGAAGCATTATGAGCTGGGAACCCCTGCCTCAAATAAGTCTCCGATCTACTAAATAGTGAAATAAATAAGAAATGAGAAATAGTGAAATGAGTGATTATTAAATCTATAAAATAATAATCTATGATTCATCATAAAAAATCGATTTGTAATACGCAGAAATAAATTTGTCTACATTTTCTCTAATATAGCATATTATGAAAATTTGTGGTCAATAAAAATTATATGAAAAACTAAGATTGGTGGCACTATTTAAATATGCATCCAATTTTTTCTAAACAAATTTAAAATTAACTCTTGATCCTTAAATAAGCACATAATCGAATTAATAATATAACAAGCGTGAATGTTATATTCGGCCCGGCCGAATCTATATACCCTCCATCAACTTTTTCAAATTTTACGTTATATGGGAAGGGGCGGTAAAGTGGTCGGATCACGCCCATTTTTTGTTTCCGAGTTTACATTGGTCCTTGAGCTATTTGAACACAATTTCACCTTATATGGAAGGTGGGCGGACCACGCCCGTTTTTTGGTTTCCAAGTTTATATCGATCCCCGAACTATACGTACAAAATTTCGTTATCGTACATGCTTTTACTGAAGAAATATCAGCAAAAAAGTATGAAACGGTCATCCTGTGTTTCTAGTTTTTAGCTCATAACTTCTTTATTTATTAACCGATTTTGCCCATTTTCAATACCAAACAAACCTTATATAAGGCAAATATTTGTGCCAATTTCGTTCTCCTACGTTGCCTAACCTGCTTTCAACAGACAGACAGACAGACAGACAGACAGACAGGCGGACGGACATAGCTAGATCGACTCAGAATCTAACCAGGACCCAGAAAATATATACTTTGTGGGGTCTTAGATGATTCTTTTGACATGTTACACATGGAATGACAAAATCAATATACCACCCATCTTTTTGAAGGTGGGTATAAAAAGATGTGATCTTTATAATTCTCCATTAGATATTTTTTTTTATTTTTTTTTTTTTTAAATCTAAAATAATTTTTTACATGAAAAACTAAATTTCGCTGTATTTCATTTAACATTAAATTAAATTTTATTGCCAATACCATACATATAATAAAAAATAGCACTGCTACATTTCCAAATGCATAATAATTATTTTATTCGATTTGTCTAAATTTAAATTGTGAAAATGAACACTATGATGATGAGTGTAATAAAAATATATTGTCATAGTTTTAATAAAACTGCAATTAGTTTGAAATAAACCACAAATATTTTAACTTCATATAAACTCTTTCATTTAAGTAGGTATTCGTAATTTCTAAATACATACATGTTACATTCAGAGACAAGCACATAAATTTCATAATACTAATATACGAGTATTTGACAGTACACTTGCATGCTAGCAGTTACAAAACATTGTTTAAATTACAAATGTATATTAAATTACTAAAATGTAGGATATGTAATACCCAGGTGGTAAATATATATTCAATTAAAAATAATTTTTTTGTAACAAGACTAAAAAAAAAATATCTTAGTATTTATGAAATAAAATAATTGTAATAAATATTATTTTAATAGATGTATTTAAAATATTTATAACACACTTTATTAAATAAAAATTTCTTGTAAAAAAATTACTTATTGGGTTAAGTTTCATAATAAGTACCTACCACAAATACTCTTATATTTCTAACACTCATAAACAAACACACAGACGTACATACTTCCACTCATATAAACACTTTTGTTTAGTAAAGTTTTCTAATTTTTATTAGAAAAAAAAAAAAAAAAAAGTAATGTAAAGAGAAAAGCAACAAATTTTGAAATTTCATTGACACAAAATAAACTACTTCAACCAAAAACTAAATAACCCAACAATACGCATATACACACATACTTAAATGCACTACTACTCATGTAGGAATTTTTATTATAATTGTGCGTATTTTATTCCGTATACATATGTGTCTGCAAATGAGAGCATTCTAAAAGTTATATACAGAAATATGTGCATATATTGCTTACTTCTATATGTTTCAGTAATAAGAGGGCAAAGTTATTCTTTTTTTGTTATTGCTCATAGGGATGTATGCATGAATATGAGCGTTCTTTTGTGCATGTAAATGTATTAGTATAAATAAAACTTTATGTATTATATTTACTTGTTGTTCATATATCTATGTTTGCTTGTATAATAGTAGAAGTTACTAGTTTTATGCTTATATACGCATCACTGTCATCGCCATCATATAGATGATACAATTTATTACACACAAACTGCTTGGCAATTTTTTTTTTTTAAATACAACTGATGTTCTAGGGATGCCAGATCTATTAGTACCCCAAGTTCTAAGTGCTACATAGAAAACAAAAATTAAAAAATAAATATTTTATCTACATCACACTTTTAATAATTTATATACAAATATTTGAATTTTAATAACTATATGGTATATGTAAAATAGTATGGTAACTACTTGCATTAATGCTGTTTACGGCAATGTAATCTAAGTTATATGTTAACTCAACATTATGTGTTATTTATAAAATGGCTTTAAGTTTTATTTAGTAGTGTCCAACATTATGAGCTTCGGTCCCTAATTTATAATAATTAAATATAAACCCACTTTCGGGAATCACCCTAAAGAGCATGAATACATATAAATGTTAGTATTAACGTCCCTAGAGGAAAGAGAACTGGTTAAAAACTAGTCACGTGACAGGTTCTCAGGACTAGTGATTGGTCCCAGTTTATATGAGAGGAACCTGTCACTTTTACATGGCATTGTCATTGGAAGTGGCTAATTAGCCCCTTGGGACAAGTCACAGGACTGGTCCAAGAGGACATGTTCAGTGTCGATTAATATAATAAAAATTAAATAAAAATTCCGCAATTGTTTACTTTTTAAACATTTTTTTATTATTACTTTTATTAAATTATGTTTTATTATACCCACCATCAAAAAGATGGGGGTATATTGATTTTGTCATTCCGTGTATAATATGTCGATGATTGCTTCGACCCCAGAGAGTATATATTTTCTGGGTCCTGGTTTGATTCTGAGTCAATCTGTCCGTCCGTATATCCGTCTGTCCGTTATCCGCCTGTCTGTCTGTCTGTTGAAAGCAGGATAGGGCTCGAACGGGACAACGTACAAAATTTGGCTCAAATAATAATCTTATATAAAGTTTGTTTGGCATTGAAAATGAGAAACAAAAAACTTATGGGCAAAATACTGAAAACACAGGGTGATATCTGATATCTCTTAAATAAAAACATGTACGACAACGAAATTTTGTATTTTGTGTAGATAAAGATAATAAACGGAACCGTTTTTGATATTTTCGCTTTTAAAAAGAAGTTTTAGGAAAAAAAATAAATCTTAAATTTAGCATGAAAAAAAATTTTTTTCGGACACTTATTTCGAAATATCTCTAAAACTATTGAGCGGATAAAAATTTGTTAGTAGAACGGCTCAAAGCCAATTTTATTCCACATATTTTTTTTATTTATATAAATCGTGCATACGGTTCTCGAGTTATAGTGAAATATACTAGAGTAATCAATCGTCTTAATTAGGACGCATTATTAGACACGCCCATAAAAAAAATCTCGACCATCTAGTCTACATATTTTTTTTTTTTTTTTTTTTTTTTTAAAGGAGCACAAAAAATAAATTTTTTTTTTGTCGACCAGTGTTATCATAATGTATTTTTTTTTTTTTTTTTTTTTTTTTTTTTGAGAATTTTAAAACGCCGGTGTTTTAAATATTTACCTTTTACCTTTCTATTATCGATTTTGATCTTTAAACGAAGTAATTAATTTTTTTACACGTCATTTTAAATTCGATATCTTTTTCTATTATATGAAATAAAAACTATAAGTTTACAACATATAGTTTAGAAGTTGTGAGCAGTAAAGTATGCACATTTTTGAAAAAAAGTCAATAGATTTTTTAAAATTAAAAACGTCATATTTGTAGACCGGAATGGGTCTTAAGTCTGAAAGTTTGTAATTAAGCAACCCTTGGATAACTGGAGATATCAAATCCGAAAATTCTTGTCCATTTTGATATAGAATTACTTTTATGAAACAAAAACAAATTTATTGCTTAACAACTGTCCTGATTTTTTATAATTTAAATATAATTAAAAATAACTCCTCTTTACAAAATTCCATTCTTCATAAATTTCTGTTTTAATATGGAATATTTCATATGACAAAATTTGTATAAATAAAAAGAACTCATACGCAATACATACTTCACATCACATTAAATAAGTGGAACTAAATTTAAGCTACTTTATGATGACGAAAGTAAAAAATAAAAAACTACGAATAATGAAAACAAATACACAACAACTTATAAATCTGAAATTGTTGCAATGATAAACTTTATTTTACAGTTCTGCTCTACTCAGCGCTACTGTATCAGCAAAATTTTATGATTTTACGTTTCGATAACGAACAATAAACATTGCGTTGAATTATGTCAACAAAGTCATGTAATGATACAATTTTTAAATCCCCTTCTATAGCATTTAATCAACAGGAAGAGGGGTTTTGTGTATGGATGAATTGCATTCTCTCGAGGGAATAACAATGACAAAAGCAACACTTTTTCTTTTTAATTTGATTTAGTAACAAATCTTTTTTATACATGAACATTTGTCTAATCTTTCGCATAAATTTACAGATTTATTACAATAGAAAAAAAGAAATAGAGGGAGGGATTTAAAAATCAATTGAATTTGGTGAAGTATAGAGAAAATAATGTATGTTATGTTAAGTTTATTAAATAATTTGTAACAAAATATAATTCAAATTACTTTAATTTTTATAAAATTCTAAAACATTTTACATTTTTCTTAATTTATTAAATAATTGTAATTGTTTATATCTCAAATCTCAGCTTCATAAATTTTTAAAAGATTAAGAAAATATTCTTTTATTATTTAAGTATAACAAAATCCACTTGTGTTACTAATCAAAGTTTTGAAGTATAAAACTGCAAAATACCATTAGTGTTTAAGTTCATAGTAATAGTCATAAAAGTATTTTGTAGTGTTAGTAGTGTGGCTTATGTCTAGGGTAATGATCTTGTTTCCCTATTTCTTTCTTTTTCTCATATCCTATTACATTTTTATTTATTTTTATTTCTTGTATGTATGTGTGTATGTATATGTTATTTTAGAGTCCATTGAAAAACTATTGTGTCTGTTATATTGAGTTTATCGAGTGTATTAAATCTGGCAGCAAAATATACAACAATAAAGTAAACAAAATACTAGATATAAAAACGACAACAACAGTAGAGCTCTAGCTAGTAGCTCTTCTACGACAATAATAAAAAATACAGTAACAACAGCAAAGAAAAAAAAAAAAACAATTCTTAAACATTGACAATTTCCTTCTCATATTGAGGGTGAAAATGGCAAATCAATAAAAACAAATTGTACTCAAATGCAATAAAAGCCACTTCTCAACATCAACAACAACCAAAGCAATATTAGAAACTACAATAAGTGAAATATAATGAAAACTGGACATTTAATATACATAAACAGATTCATGGTATAAGAACTATCGTTATCATATCGTTCGTGTTGGTGCTACTTTTTAAATTGGTGGTTGCCATATGTATGGAAGTATATCGTACTTCAAAAAGCAAAAACATTAACAAGATGAAGACGAAAAATTAAGCTCAAAATTAGGGAGAAGGTTAACTTTTAGGAATATATGAGAAAAAAGCCAATAATTTTAATATATTCTGTATTAAAACTCATTTTATTTAAAATCGAGTAACGAGAAACGGAAAACTAATTTTTATTTCTGTACCAAAGGAAATTATCGAAAAATTTTAATTTATGAGAAAAATAATTATTTTTCCTATAAAAGACTATTGCTCATAGGAGAAAATCTGCCTTTGGAAACGAAATAATAAATTTTGTAGCACTTATCGATTTTCTTTCTTCGTATCTATGGTATTTCTTATATTAGAGTGGCTCTTTTTTGTATGGAGAAAAAAAAAAGTTTTAAAGTTTTCGGTTTTACCTCTTTTGTAGCCTAAAAACTAAGATAAAAGTTTAAGACTGATTAAAAAGGTTTAAGGTTTTATAATTTTGTTTCACAAAAACAATTTATTACAACTGAAATTTTCTTGTTATATATCCATTTGAATTCCAAGGTTTATTAAGTTTACGAAATAGTAAAAAATTATCTACTAATATTTAAATTGTTGGCACAATAAAGGTAACCCTCGATTTACACGATACTTCATTTACGCGATTTGCTTATAACACGGTTCAATAATAGAGACCATTTCTTGAAATACGCGTTTTTATTTAACACGAACTTAATATAACGCGTTCAAATAATAATTGCCTGAAGTGCGCGAAATACAGTACTGTATTCTGAACCATGCGCATAAATATTTAATGCAAAAATATATTATTTTAAGAAAAAATTTAAAAAATCATTCAAAATTAAATAATATCGAGACTTTTTAATAAAAAATGTTAATACCCAGGAAAAATTGTAGAACATGTTCTAAAATTATTAGTGCTAGATCTGGTGTAATCAGAACCACTTCAGATTCTTTAATAACATCCTCAGAACTAGTGGTACAACAACCCATTCTGATACTAATGATGTAGAAGCTTATTGTGATTCTAAATTCGTTTTAAGGCCCAGCAAAAACTTAGCTTCTATTTTGAAAAGTAACAGCTTCATGTATGCATTACAATGTACATTCATGTATGCATTACAATGTACTAATAATTTTAGAATTCGCCACCCGCAGCATTACCTAATAGTACTTCAATAACTAGTATTTAGTAAATATGAAAGTAATTTGATTTTTACGTGGCTCAGTTGTCTAGAGCGCCTAACTATAAAAAAGCGTACTTAAATTCAAAGAGAGTTCAACCCTCACTTGAGGCAAATATTTATTTATATTTTTTTATATATAAATTGCGTTTATTTATTTCCTTATATGAAAACCACATTTTAGCATATAAAAACATAAGTCGGTTGTGGTGTATCGAGTAAGACGGCAGACTAACAAACACAACCAGTATGCCGATGCGTGGGTTGTACGTAAAAAACGCATCGGCATACTGGTTGTGTTTGTACTTAAAAAAAAAAAATTAGCATCCGAAACAACTCTTTTGGAACCCAAATAAAAACTTATTTAATTTTGGACATCTCGAACAAAATTCATCAGTTATAGCACTAAAAATGGAAGCTGTTTTTCATACCGATTTCGCTTACAAATCACGTTATTTAGTAGGCGAAGTTTTTGCTGGGGGAATGCTTAAGAACTAATTCTATATGACTTCTACATCACTTCTGAGAACAAATTACTGGTTCTCGAATGACTACCTAGAACTGTTTAAAAAACTCGTATAAAATATTTCAAAAATTAAAAAAAGAGTATTTAGAAAATTAAATTGATTTCAAAGGTGGCCTTTAGAAAATAACCGATTAGAATAAAAAATTAAAAAACAGGTTCTGAAATCGTTCCCTAACTCTTCTATGGAACTAGTTCTAAATGTGACAATCTCGAACAAAAATCATTGATTAAATAACTAATTCTAGAACCGTTCCATAGAACGGGTACTGGCTAGCTAACACTTCCACAGAACTAGTTCTGGAGGTGACAATTTCAAACAAAAATCATTGTTCATAACGCCAAAGTAGAACAAGTACAGGCTATTTGCGTGTGTTCTGGAACTAGTTGTAGAACTAATACAATTTTTCCTGGGTACACTTATTATTTAAATAAAACTAGACTACCAAAATAGTATATAAACAAAGTAAAAATAATATGTTTGAACAAAAAGTTTTAAATTTTGTTCAATTGTGATTGCTTCGAACAATCTAAAACCAATCTTTGGATATCAATGACATTTTCACAAAAATTGGTAATTCAAGAAGTAACTTCATCAAGTGATCGTAAAGCCGCTGAAGCATTTCCATCATATTTTAAATAAACTAATAGACGATAGTATGAAAATCGTTACCAAAGGTCTAATGTGTTCAAAAATAGAAAATTGTTGGAACCAACATAAAAAATAATTAATTTCATATTTTTCAATTCAATGCGATCTTTAGATACCAAGCTAAAATTATTTCATTTGTTTAGTGCTTTAACTTATACGATATATAGAAATTCTGGTCCCGAAATATAAATTTCTTTACTCAGAACCTTGTTTTACCCGTTTTTAATTTACACGTACTTTTTCCGATTACCTCTATATTTAAAGTAAAATACTTGGAAAAATAAAAACATAAAAAACTTGAGGGAAGGAAATGAAACTCAGCGTAATGTTTCATCATGGTGTCTTATGCCAAAACTTACTAAAATAATCACATATGATCTACTATTCATGGAAAAAGTTCACAAAAATCTATTTGGTACTTTTTACTTTTTTTATATCCATTTCAAGACAAAAGTAGACACTTTTGTAGCAATCATTTTTTTAAGCAAGCGATCAGTTTATTTTATTTATCATGTTGCATCATAGGAAACAATAATTATATTTTTTTAACAAAATATATGAATACTTCATACTGTTTTTTTTAGAATAAAATATTTAAAATTTGTTTTACAGTAGTTTTGTTAAAAAAAAATGTGTTCACAAAAATGCTTTAAAAAGTCCTCTTTAATAAATTATGTAAATATACAAAGCTTGTAGTGGAATAATCAAAAATGGTTACTGAAGCTGTTTAGGGTGCTGAATTCGAATCATCACGCGTTTTTTAATTAGTTCTAGTTTTCGAGATATCAACAACTTTTTTCAGTAAATCGGAGTCAAAGAGCAGCAAACATTGGACACTCAACATTAATAGGAGGATCACAATATAATAAGATTGTTAGTAACTACTTAAACTGGAAGATCAATAACCACATATTGAATTCATTGAAGTCTACACTGATGGTTCAAGGAAAGAGAGAAAAATTGGATATTAATTACAACGCCAGAAGCAGCCAGACTAATATCTATGAGACCGATATATACGAGCGATATCACAATATGCATAGATAGTCAAGCTACGATAAATGTACTCTGTAATAGGAATATTAGATCATAGGTAGTCAGCCGTTGTTGCCGAGAGCATCAGGCTCTCAACGAACAACACTCACTAAAACTGTGCTGAGTACCGGGTCATAGTAATATACAAGGAAACGAATATGCTGATGAGTTGGCATGAGTAGAAGCGGATATGGATGAATGCACGGCTTGTGAAAGCGTCTATCTATCTATTTATCATATGATACGGAAGGAATTCAATAGTAAATCAGACGTGATTTGACAAAACTCACCATGTTGCAGACAAAGGAAGATACTATGGAAACCAAAAGACAAAAATACGTTGAAGTTTTTACTTAATATAGAGAAATGCGAACTAAGACGGTATATTGGGATTATTACAGCCCATAATGAACAGAGGTATTTTCTGAACAAAATTGGTCCGAGTACAGTGAGTATATGTAGATGGTGTAATGATGCAGATGAGGATACACCTACCTCTGCCAATTTGTTGCATTATCACGTTGCAGATTTAAATGTTTTGATTCCAATTTTTTCAGAATTTAGAGGAACTGAGAGGAACGAATCTAATGAAGACTGTGTGAAAGAAACAATGAGGCGCCAGCGGAAGCCAGATAATAATACTATCAATTGGACTAGCAAGAGAACGTGAAGCAGCATCATATTACCGTTGAGAATTTTTCAAAAGTGTCCAAAAAAGAGGATTTCAAAATAAAAAGTCGCCAAAAAAGGGGATTTTTAAAAAAAAAGGGCCAATTGCTTTAGAACTTAAAAAATGTATTTTAAGAAAAACTACAAAATTCAGTTTTATTAATAACAAAAAAAAAAATTATAATATTTTACAACAATTTTTATGTAGATTTTTAAAAGCGTTTTGATGAACACTTTAGGGTTTTGTGACTTCCCTCTGTCACACTCTAACTCCTCTATTTTAAATTATATACACGACACTTCAAATTTCATATTTACATTTATTTACATTATTATTTACAAAACTTAAAAATAGCCTAGCATTAACACAAACTCCTTTTGTGTTAAGCTACTTCAACTCAGCTCAACTCACACTGAGTAACTCTCCCCATTTGTCAAAATTGTCGGTCTTTTATACCCACGTTCCCATTCCGTATTATCCCGTCCTGTTTAAACCCAACCCTTAAAACTCTAAACTAACGTCTCTGTCCAGCAAAACCTCGGTGATCCTTCTATCTTTCCCCTCCAGTTCCTACATTCGGCCCTCCTGACAGCACATTCGACCCCGAATGTAGAAACCCTCGGATTCACGTCCTCTGTGACGTTGGTACATCTACCAGAATCCCTCAATCTCCAAACCGTACGACCATGTTGACCTCTTCCAATACTCCTATGCTTCTATAGGTCAAGATTTTTAATGAAATCTTGCCCATCCGACTATGCATCTTCAATATCACCTCAACTGTAGGCCTTGGGTTGGATATCCTCAGAAAGAACTCTGCACCATCAACACCATCACCGTTTTGCTTCCGTCAAACGTCAATAACTCCATAAGTCCCATCTCGAACAAAAAAAAAAAAACAAAATAATAATAAATATGTAAATAGAACTCCCAACAAAAAAAAATAACGTAAATACCCAAATATAAAAAAGGACCAAAAAAACCAATACGCACAATATTATCCCAAATAACATTGACAACGTATTTACAAAAACAAACTAAAAAAAATGTAACCCAAAATAAAAACAATATCCCAACAACCCAAAAACGATCACAAAAAAAAAATATGATCCCTCAAATTACAAAAACAAATACACGGACAAAATTAAAAACATCAAAACAAAAAGCACTTTCCCAAACACGTGTGCTTTGTACACAAACAAAAAAAAAATCACCCATAAAAAAAAACTCAAAATAACAAACCCTTTTACAAAAAATAATAATGACCTAACGGACCACGGACACTAAAATTGCATTGCGCAGCTGCAAATACTAAAAATAACAAATCCCAAAAAAAAACACTAACAACACAATACTGCGCACCCAAAAATTCACCTAACGGACACTCATCTAAAAAAAATCAACACACAAAAAACAAACAAATTGCACGTGCACACCAATACTCATACACGCACAATTCTCCTTAGAACGACTTGAAATCGAACAACAATCACACAATTTCTCCTTTGGGCGGTAACTCACACTCTGTCGTCGTTCTGTTATCGCACAACGATCAACCTTCTCCTTTGCTGCCTGTTGTATTGCCACATGCTTCTAACACCTTAGTAAATCTCTGCTATTTACTACTCACTCTACAGGTTATGCGCCTCTGCAGATACTCTATATCCTTTCTCTCTCCCATGCTCAGCGTTCATAGGCGATATAGGCTATCTGTCTCTATCACACTCCTGCATACACAAGTCTTCTCCCTTCATACGGTCAATTTACAACAGCGCCATCTATCAACAAGTTTATTTTACCTCAGAAACTCATCGCGCCATCTATCAGTGAGTAAATACCACCGCAGCAACTCATCGCGTCACCTGTTAACGAGCAAATTTCATTCAAATTTACTCGCTAAACTCTATACGCCATCTGTGCAGCAAAATTTCTCTAAAAGCACCCACATCTACTGCAAGTCATCTGCTCAGTTGTTGTTTTTTCTCATCTGTTCTGGTACTGCTCTCTCTCTCTCTCGGCTGTTATTGTTTTTCTCCTAACAAATAACTTTCTAGTCCTCTCACTCTTGCGCACCGTACTTAATATTTTAACGAATATTTTCGTACTGGCTCATGAGAACATCCCGGACGAGCTCCCAATTGTAGATTTTTACAAAGCGCTTTGATGAACACTTTAGGGTTTTGTGACTTCCCTCTGTCACACTCTAACTCCTCTATTTTAAATTATATACACGACACTTCAAATTTCATATTTACATTTATTTACATTATTATTTACAAAACTTAAAAATAGCCTAGCATTAACACAAACTCCTTTTGTGTTAAGCTACTTCAACTCAGCTCAACTCACACTGAGTAACTCTCCCCATTTGTCAAAATTGTCGGTCTTTTATACCCACGTTCCCATTCCGTATTATCCCGTCCTGTTTAAACCCAACCCTTAAAACTCTAAACTAACGTCTCTGTCCAGCAAAACCTCGGTGATCCTTCTATCTTTCCCCTCCAGTTCCTACATTTATTATTGAAAAAATAAAGATTTATTCCCAAAAATAGTTAACATATAAACCTCTTTTAATTAATTAAACTTCTGTACTTTTGTATGAGTTTTTCACTCGTACTCCAGTCTTTCAAATCCCCGTCGCATAAGTTTAGGACTGAACGCATGGATCCACAATTATTGTCATAATTGTGTTGGAAAAACTATTTTTTATTCTTGATAATTTAGTAAAAACAACTCGACCCCCGATGTATTGCTATGAGGAATGTAAAAATATAAATTAGAATATAAATATTTATGGAATCTATTTTTTCATATTCTCACTATTGACCAAAAAAAATATTCGGCATGTGATGATATAAATAGCTGTTCATAAACTTTTGTATTATTTTTAGTTACTAAAGGATTCAGTTCATTTATAAATATTCCGCGGATTTTTATTTCACTATACTGTGAAACAATCTCAAAATGATTAATTTATTTATTGATTTCAAAATACTTAGTATCTCGTCATTTAGCACATAGTCTTAAAAAGTTGCCATTTAAAAAAGTGTCCAGGTAGTAGAAAAAGGGGCAAAGTCGCCAAACGGTAACACTGTACATACGTCGTCCATAATACTTTAACTTTACGCAACAAGTAGTCAGAACACAGAGCTAACCTGGCTGCTTTTCTACCATATATGTTTATAGCTCTTTTCAATATGCTTTAAAGTTTCTTGGCCTTCTCAATATCATTTTGATATTTTTTCTTCCCATACCCAATTTCCTATCAATGGTCAAATTCTCCTGGTATTGCAAACATTGGAAACAGTTTGACTGCAGACCTTCAATTCTTTGGCCAATTATTTGTAAGACCAATTTTTTTTTTTTTTGTAATTTTTAATAATTTTAACACGTATTTCTTTTTCGTCATTAATTTTGATCAGACTCACAAAAATTCAACATGGTTGTCATTAAAAATAATAAATGAAGTATTCTTAAAATATAACTAGATCAAAAAAAAAAAAAATAAAATAAATAATAAATAATAATAAATAAATATTGCTTCCGAAAAAAGTTAGGAACAAAACGTGCTTAAGATTTTTATGATCTCACACCTTACAAGGCTTACATGGACTTACAGACCGGCGGGCGGACATCGTTAAATCGACACAGTCATTATAATTCGATTAGTATAAGTTAAGGTTGGTCTTAGAATAATATTTTTGGGTGTTGCTCTTCACCAAAAACGCATTATAGGCCAACCTATTATGGTGGTGGTTTCATGAAAGTTATTAAACTTTTTTCTGCTAAAAATGTATTTATTTTCACTTATTTGGAAGTTTTTATTAAGAACATCCAAAAAAGCATAAAATACACACTTAGTTCTATTGGTGAAAATGTTCTTTTTTTGGATATATTTGTTGGTTTGTAATTTTTTTATTTTTTGCTGGGTGGCATTGAAAATCATTTTCGCCTTTGAGCATTTGTCATTTGTATGTCTATTTTTTTGATGATATTTATAAAATATTTCTTATTATTAGAAAAATGCCACATAATTAGTTGCGTAACATTATATTTAGGTAGAAAATATATCATACGTCGCACAGTGGGTCAAACGCAAATTTTTTGGTAATAAATCTGTATCTCCTAAACTGCAGCTTGGATTAAATTGAAATGTATGGAAGAGATGCAGAGGAGGACATAAGCTTTAAAAACAATCATCTTGCAGTCACCCTGTGATAACACAAGAAAATATACAGGGTGTCAAAATTGAATACATCGAGTATGTAAAAGTTTAAAAAAAAAATCGTAACTTATAAAAATTAAGTTCGATTTAAAAGATTTTTATATTTCTGTAAAGTGATTGGCAAGATAACGAAAAAACAGCATACTCATCCAAGTTATCTCTTACAGTTAAAAAGACATTTACACTTGAATTTTTGATTTTTTTGCCTCGACTTTCTTTTGTTTTTCGGGAATAAGTCCTGCGATATATAAGGTAAAATTTTTTTAAATATATTCTGTAATTTGCTGTATATTTTAAAATAACATGCTGAAAGAATTTTTGGATTATATCAATGAATCTAGACGTGAAAAATATTCAGTCAGAACTCTGAAATTGGTATGAAAAATGGCTATTTTTTACAAAAATATAGTACAATTCTTTCACATTTTTCTCAAAGTTCCGTTAAAGAAAAAATTAGCTTCTTTCTATATTTCAAAAGACAAGGCTTTATAAATGGTTAATGTATAAATTTTGAACTGATCTGGCTTGCACCCTACATCAGGCATTGGTAGAAAATAGTGAATTTTGGAAAAAGTTAAATTTTTGTCGATTAATAAAAAAAATGTCACGCGAGCTTTTTTAAATTTATTTCCGGTATTTCATCAAAAAATAGATTTAAGACGATTTGACACTAAACTGCTTCCCGCCCGGCCAAAAACGAATACAGGAAAGCAGATTTCATGAACAAAGTCCATTTTTTAAACAACTTTTTTTAATAGCATAAAAAGCAAATTAGCATAATATTTTCGCCATTATTTCTTTTGTAGTGTATAAAATATATATCGATCTTTCACTTCTGCAAAAATCATTAAAAAAACTTAACAGTAAATTTTTGGTAATTTTTCAAAAATAAACAATATTTAATAAATATAAGCGATTATTACGAATATTATCTCGTTCAACAACCAAAACGTGCCAATACAATTGTTTGTTACGTATACGCACATATGGAAATATTGTAAATCAATAAATTTTGTGAGAGTTGACCTAAGTTGTCAGATTTGAGACCACGATATAATGCTTTTAAAATGATCTATATATACATTTTATATATCAATGAATTGGCAAATAAGTATATTTTTATATTCTTGTAATATTTTATTAGTTTTTGGAAAATAGGCGGAGTTTTGTTTTACAAAACATTATTTTCTTGTTTTTATATATTTTTTATATTTTTTAATTTTGAAAAATTGCCAAAAATTTATTTGTAAAGCTTTTTTAATGTTTTTTGCAGGATAGAAAGATCGATATATATTTTATACACTACATAAGAAATAATTGCGAAAATATTATGCTGATATGCTTTTTTATGCAGTTAAAAAAAGTCGCTTAAAAACTTTACTTTTTCATGAAATCTGCTCTCCTGCATTCGTTTTTGGCCGGGCGGGAAGCGGTTTAGTGTCAAATCGTTCTAAATCAATTTTTTGATGAATTGTCGTCAATAAATTTAAAAAAGAGCATGTTATTTTGAAATATACAGCAAATTACAGAATATATTTAAAAAATTTTTACCTCATATACTTCAAGACTTATTCCCGAAAAACAAAAGAAAGTCGAGGCAAAAAATTCAAAATTCAAGTGTAAATATCTTTTAAACTGTAAGAGATAACTTTGGTGAGTAAGCTTATTTTTATTTTGCCAAGCACTTTACAGAAATATAAAAATCTTTGAAATCGGACTTCATTTTTATAAGTTAGGATTTTTTTTAACTTTTACATACTCGAGGTAGTCAATTTTGACACCTTGTAGATTTTCTTGTGTTATCACAGGGTGACTGCAAGATTATTTCTCTTAGGTCCTCCTCTGCAACTCTTCCATACATTTCAATTTTATCCAAGCTGTAGTTTAGGAGATACAGATTTATTACCATAAAATTTGTGTTTGGCCCCAGTGTGCGTAGTGATGTCCAATACAATTTATGAAATAAATTGATCAAAAAAAATATATATATTCATCTAAGATATATATTTTTTTTTAAATCATTAAACTTTTTGCTCTTGATCTAAATTTATTTTCTTATTAAACAATTCCAATAAAACGTTTAATTTAATTAAGTACGACTTAAATATTGAATTTCACCATTAACGTGACTACATCACTATGATAATAGTGTTTTTCCCACTTAATGAACAGCAAACGATTAATTAAGTACCAAAGCAAAAAAATCAACAACTAATTATTCAAAACGTGCTAAAATAACTTTTTTTCTTCATTAATTCCTCAAAAATAAATTGGCCCTATTTCACTGATATTGCCTTGGATACTTTCCTTATTTTATGACCATTTTAATGGTTTAACTTACAACACTTAACATATACACGTACTCTTACTTGAAACGAAAGAGTGCGTGATACTATTCGTTAATGTTAAAAAAAAAGAATGAAAAGGAAAAGGATTAGAGCAATTGAAAGGAATCCGGTTTTTAGTAAACAAGCTTATAAAAAAAAAAAAAAAAAAAAAACTAACAAATAAAATCAATAATAAGATGAGAAAGTTCGAGTTCAATATATATTTTTTTAAGTATAAGTTTTTGTATTTATAGACCCCTATATATTGTATAGTAGGGTCATTAAAAGGATAAGAAAAAGTTTTTAATATAAAGTTGAAATGGAAATCACACCCACTTAAAATATCAAAAATTATATGAGTATGGGAGTTAAAGCTTATTAAGGGATGAAGAAAACTATGGTGATTATTATATTTTATAAGCAAAACTTATTTATTGTATAACTATTTTTAGGTTAAAATTTTTATTTTAACTATAAGAAGTGAGATCGAAAAAATCTTAACACACATTTTGCCTCATAACTTTTTTTCGGAATCAATATTCAAAATTTTTATTTTGATCTAGTTATCATGGAAAAATACTTCAGTTATTATTTTTAATAACAACCATGTTAATTTGTCCTTATTTTCATCAAAATAAGTGACGAAAAAGATTTACGTCCTACAAGTTATTAAAAAATTTCAAAAAAATCCAAATAGGTCTTACAAATAATTGGCCACAGAATTAAATGTCGTCCGTAAAACCGTTTCTAATGTTATTAAACAGTATCAGGAGAATTTGACTATTGATGTGAAACCTAGTTCGGTAAGAAAAAAGAACCACATGATATTGGGAAAGCCAGAAAATTGAAGGCATATTGAAAGGAACTCCAAACACATCTGGTAGAAAAACAGCTCCATTTTCTCAGTGCTTTGACTATTTGGTGAGAAAATTTAAAGCTAATGGGAAAGTTAATAACATATAAAGTTCAAAAAATTCCAAACTGGAATCCTGCAAAAAAAAAAAAAAAAACAAGCCAAAAATAAGACTCGGAATTTAAAACCAAATTTCATACAAAAATACTCAAGCTGTATAAATGACGAAGAAACTTAGGTGCTGGCAGAATCTTCGCAGCTTGTGTCTCAAAAATTTTTGTTGCTAATGCTCAAAGCAATGTTGGAGATAAGTTTAAGACCCAAAAGCAGCAAAAATTTCTTTCAAAATTCATGGTATGACAAGCTTTTTGCAGTTGCGGAAAAACAGGATAGTCATTTGATACATTCGAATCTATAAATACCAAAATAGGCATAAAGGAATATTTGCAAAAAAGACTTCTTCTTTTCTTAAGAAAGCACAAGGGTCCACATATTTTTGGACCCATTTGGTATCATGTCACTACGGTAAGAAAGCTCTGGAGTGGTACCAAATCAATAACATAGTTTTAGTACCAATAGAGGTCAATTTTCAAAATTGTCCATAGCTTAGACCAGTGGAGAGATATTGATCTCTTGTGAAAAGTGAATTCAAGAGCACAAAAAAGGTGTACCAAAATATTATCAAATGATTAGAATAATAATTAAAAATGTAAGATCAACCGTTTCCAAGTTACTGAATATTATATATGTTAAGAATTTTTCGATCTCACTCCTTAATAGGTAGTAAAGTAGTTAGTTCGTTTTATTGTACCATCATTAAAATTTGTTTCCTGGTCGTAAATATATTTTATGGAAAACCTACAAATACCTTTTTTTTTGTAATATAAAATTTAACTTTTACTTTTTGCGTACCTTTAAAATAAATAATCACATTAAAATAACTACAGTTTTACAAACAAAACTAAATAAATTTGATTATAAAACATGTACTATATGAAAGCCATATCTCTACAATAATTTAAATTTACTGTTTTAGCCACAAAAACAGAAATACAATAGCCTAAAGGCAAAAAATGTAGCAATTATATTATATTATCTTTTTGACATTTTAACCGAATTTTAACCCAAATAATACTAAAAAGTATAAACGAAACTGACACCATTAGACCGTCAAAAAAATATAAAAAAAATAGCAACAGAAATTATTTACTATATGAGTATACTCAGTTGGTGTATAATTTCTAATTTAAGGTTATTTGGTTGTAGTTTCTATTGTTGCTGCTGTTGTTTAGACCTTTTGCTTGTAGCATTAAACTTATCAAAATCTCATTACTGTAACAAAAACATACTAAAAATCAGACAATAAATGAAACTTTTTTTGTTTTTGGGTATTAAAGGATGCGTGTAAAATGCTGGCATATAAAAAAGGACTAAATTATATTCATAAATATGTACTTGTAACTAGCATAAAAAATAAAATTATGTAGGAGAAAAAAAAGCACCAAAAGTTGTGTGAATTTAAATGTGGTGGCAAAAGGTTATCTTTTAGAAATTAGTTACATGAGGCGTATGAGTATGTTTCTTTTTTATGTAAGTAGTAGCATTGGGAAGTGATTTTAAAAGGACTTAAAAAAATATTTCTATTAATTTTATAAAATGTTCTCTTCAATTTACATTTGATATTATAAGCAAAAATTATATATTTTTAAATAAAAAATTTAAATTTTTTTTTAAAATTTATTTATTTGTTTATTTTTTATATTTTTATTTTTACTAATTTTAAATTTTAATTTTAAGGATCTCCTAAATAATTTTTATCATATTTATATAAAGTCTCGTTTTAATCTATTTAACATTTATATCTTAATTTTTTTCAAAAAATTTAATCCAAATCAGTGTGTTAAACCAACCAGCCCAACTAAACAAAGCCAAAACGGAAGAAACAATTTAAAATATTGTTTATCATACATTCATTTAACTTTTTTTGTTATTTTTGCCTTTGTACCCATTGTCTTACACCTATACACAAAGGACTTTTTGGCGAAACAAAACACATTTAAATACTAATACTTACAAACACAATAAAAGTAAAATGAAAATCAAAAAAAAGATATTATTTAGAGACAGCTTGTGTTTAGGGATTTTAATGTTCAACGCACAAACACACCCAGATTTTTTGACTTCGTAGGCAGACATTTGAACATACATTTTTAATTTTGCCCTTTTATTCTTTGCGCTAGGGGGAGGAAATTTGCGAGCACTCATATAAAAATACACAGACAATCTTATATGAATACAGTGTGACACAATTTATTATTAAGTATTTTATTTCATTTGCTAAATTTTTGTGAATTATTGTAAATAATTTTTTTATACCCACCATCAAAAAGATGGGGATATATTGAGTTTGTCATTCCATCTGTAACATGTTGAAAAAATAATTTAAAACACCATAAAGTAAATATTTTCAGGGTTCTGGTAAGATTCTGAGTCGATCTGACTGTTGAAAGCAGGATAGTGCTCGGTGGTAACCAAGTAGGCGGAAGAAATTTGGCTTAAATATTTATCTTATATAAGTTTTGTTTGCTATTGAAAATTTTCAAAATCGGTTAATAAACAAAAAAAAAAAAATTGTGAGCTAATACTAAAAACACAGAGTGTCAGTTGCAAGTTCAGTTCATACTTTTCTGCAGATATCTCTTAAACAAAAGCATGTACATCAACTACAATTTTGCACAGAGTATTCGGTGATAGAAAAAAGTAAAAGTAGATTATTGTTTAGTACTTAAAATTCCATCTAATCTACCTATTTTTGTTTAACCCTACGTTACATACTTAAAAATATTAACGTTAGTCAATACCCGTGGTACCCCGGTGCCATAGTGTAATTTTCGTTGATTTTATTCAAAAGAATATACAATTTTGTACAAAGTATTTATTACAACTATTTAGCTGGTCACATATCTTAAAGCAAATTGGTAAAAACATTTGAAAAACATGTTTCAGTATTTTAGGGATGTCCGTCCGTCTGTCTGGCAGTCTATTTTAAACTTTTAATGAAGTTACAAATCGCAGCTTTTGAAATAATTGTATGAATTTTGGTTTTATATGAGGCAGATATGAGGTCTGTAAAAATAAGTCTATAATGGTTACCTATTATAACCAAGTCCCCCTATAAATTTTTCTCCTAGAACAGGGTTTTGACGCCCATACATTTTTTTTAGTATTGTATAATTTAGTACATATAAAAGATTTATGGAGGTTAGAACCCCTATTTGATTTTATAAAATAATTTTTATACACGTAAAAACTAATCTATCACTTTTTTTATCAGGTTCGCACCTCAAAAATCCATAGCTCCCATATATGGTCCATTTCCGAAAATCATCATAAATTAGTATTGCTAAACATTTCGTTTTTTTTAGGTATAAATTGTAGTTTTAAACTTTACAACAAGACTTGATCTAAAATAAAACTCACGTTCCATATAAACTCTCTGAGAAAATCGGTAAAGACAGACTATACGTTCTTGCAATCTTAAAGAACGTTAGCCAAGGCAAATTAATTTATCAGGTAAAATCAGTTAATTAGCTGATTTTTTTTTTTACTTTGTTTTAGATATTACCTCTGTCAAACTTTGTTTACGTTTACCAGAGAACAAAGCGGACCGGCAGCCAGTCGCCGCATAATTTTTCTAGCCGTCGCCGCCACTGACTCATACCGGCTAGAAAGGCTGAACAAAATACAAATAAAAATTTATTTAAAACTAGCTAATACCCGGTGTGCTTCGCCACCCCCCCGATAGATAAATGTTTCCCGTGCAAAATTTGAAAATTCAAGCTCTAATAGTTTCCAAGATATACTAATTTTTGTATTTAATTTTTATGGGAGGGACCATGCCCCCATAATCCGCTAATTTATTAGACAAATGTATTCATGGATATCAAAATTCTTTGTGCAAAATTTGAGCATTCCAACTCCAATAGTTGCCAAGATATACGAATTTTTGCATTTAATTCATATTCATATTGAAGCTAATGCAAGTCGTACAAAATTTGAGCTCTCTGACTTTCATAGTTTCCCAAATATACAAATTTTTGTATTAACTTTATATGAGAGATGACACGCCCACTATTTCTTTTCCGCCCATTTTTGCACAAAATGTTCACATTGGCACTTAAGTTTATTGTACAAAATTTGGGAAATGTAACTGTTATAGTTTTCTAAATTTACGGCATTTAGTATTGGCAAGCAATATTAGGCGTCGGATGTGCCACACCCCCTATTGCTAGTTTAGCTTTTTTCCATAATGTTCATATAGGTTTAAAAGTTGTTCGTGCAAAATTTGATTACTCTAGTATTACCAATTTCCGAGATATACTACTTTTAATAGTTATTTAATAAGTGGGCGTGGCACCTCGGCCACATGGAATTTCAAAATAAAAAGTAGCCTATTTTTCCTTCCAGGCATATAGGAACACACTGTGAAATTCAAGAAAATCGGTTTAGCCGTTTAGGCGGCTATAGACTTCAAACTTACATACAAACAAACACACATTAATTTTTATATATATATATAGATATAGATTACATATATTAAACGGAAATATTAGTTTTTAGTAATATACATAAGAAGTGTACTTAATTTATGTAATATAATACAAAAAACACTTTGAGCTGACAAATAAGCTGCCACCAATATGATCTTGTGAAAGTCGCCGACAATTTTGCTTCGGCTTGGTTCTCAGATGCTTACTTTATTTTTTGTTATGTTTACAAATTCGCTTTGTTTCTAATTAGCTGATTTTGACACATCTAACCAGCAAACCATTTAAAAAGTGCCTGTTGTTTTTGTATTGTTATATTTGTTGTAGAACTGACTTTACCTGATAAATAAATTTGCCTTGATGTTAGCGCTGACTTCATCCACAATTAAGCATAGGATGCATAAATGTTCTCACCGAAAATAGGTCACGTCCGAGAATAACGTTTTTTATACAACACTAAGGAGTTGTCATAGCATCCTATCAAGTTTAGAGCTACAATATGGAAAGTCTACGTTCCTTAGCACGAATATAGGAAATAATTTCATTATCTTAGGTACTTGCATGATATTTTGGAGTGGAAGTGGTGGACATATATACATGATATTGAAAAAAGTAAAAGAATTCATAAAAACCAAAGGCAATACGATGAATGATGTGAAAAAAATAAAAGGATCACAAATACTGGCTCACATATTATCCTTTATTTCTTTTTTTGAAGTTCCTAAATAACCCAGAAATTTAAAATAAATCTTATTTCTAAAACTAGTTCTCCTTCAGATCCTAATGGAATCATTACTTATAATTATAACTTATAATTACTGTCATGGACATGCCTATTCCCTACTTTAAACAAAAAATTAGTAAAATTTTAACTTTATATGAATCAAAGTACAATAAAAATAAGATTTTAAATAATAAATAGTACAAAAAAATAAAAAAAAATAATTATAGTGCAAAACACAGAAATTATATGAAGGTACCCTTGTAGCATGTGTATTGGCTCCCATAAGTATCAACTTTAAAGCTATTTTACATATAGACCTAGTTAATAAAAGTTAAGTTTTTCAGTTTTTATACTTTATAAACACCTTAGTCACAACGATCTGAAGTTTCACGGATATATCTTTATTAATAAAGAAATTCGAGCACTTTAGAATTAAAAATAATACCCGGATATGTACCATAGGGTTAAAGAAAAACAAAAATGTGTATTATGTTTTTATCAACAGCGTGTCTCAACTAATTTTAGGTATACGTGGGTATTTTCATTAATTTGTGAATGAAATCAAGATTTGTACATTAATTTAAAATAAAAATTAAAAAAAAAACATCTCATAATTCCAAAACTGCATTTTTGGACATAAGCTAAATATTTTTTTCTGCTTTTCATGTTTTGTGTTTGATGTTCTAATTTGAATTGTAGCTATTCTTTTGTTTTAAATGGTTTTGTTTTAACTATTTTTATTCCCTCTGTAAACGGAATATTTAAAAAAATACACATTCCGTCACACACCTAGATAAACTGTTCAAAAAAAATCAGTAACTTAATTCATGAGGATTTAACTAAGCGCACCACTGATTGTGACTTTGTTGGGCGAATGTCCCACACACATACACATACCTAAACTCGTTTATATGAGTGTGTGATATTTCCCTTATAAAGTTTTGTGATTTTTTACCTCATAGTGTGAGTGTCTGTAAGCGAAGCATAAAATTGCGTGGTGTTTAGGGAAAACAGGAAATACAATATAAAACATGGTATTATACATGTAAAATTACATGCCAAAGCAAAATATTTCTCAATGTTTAATTTTAAATAGAAAGGCAACAAAAAAATTAAAAGGAATGTCATATTCTCAACTAAACATATAGATATAGCAACGAATGACAGACTATGTGTTCCAAACCCATGCTAAAACAACAGTTAAAAGAACCTTTAAACTCAAATCCGCCACATACTCCAAACATTGTTAATACAATATGTTTAATGACAAATTAAATATCCTTTATTTTGTAAATTTTTATTAGGGTTAGTTTTTGCTTATATCGATGAGGCACAGTGGAGAGGCTATTTGATGAAAAATTTTCATAAAATACAAAATATTTAGTAGATCATTTTAATTTTTTGCACTAAATATAAATTCAGATTAACAACGGGAAAAATTAACACTTCTGCTCAGAAATTTTATAAAATATATGTATGTATACAAAGAATTATGTATGTTTTATCGAACCCACAGTACATTACTTTATATTTGCTTACATATTTCAAAGCAATTAACTTACCTTAAAAAAACCTTGTTACTGTGTGTGTCTATATATATTTGTTAATATGTTCACTTGTATATATGTAAGTATATGTGTGGTAAAATAGAAAAGTAGGGTGCGTGTATTTTCAACAATATTAAATAACATTATATACGCGTGGAAAAAGTTAATTATATGTTTGTGTATAAATTAACACTGTTTAGAAAGTATTTAATAAACATTTGAACAAATTTTTTAATGAGTTTGGATGTTTCTACGGTTTGATTAGCTAATAAACAAATTACTTGTTTATACCAGGAACAACAACAATGACGTATGAAGAAACAAAATTAAATAATTTATTTTAAAGTGATTCATGTTAAACCAATATTTTGTTACTTCAAAGAATTTTATATTTATTATGTGGTATTTATTTAGTAATTCTATTGAAAAGTAGGTATAGTAAATAAATATTTTGTTATTTTTCAAATGTAAAAGAAATATTCTTTCTAGTAAAGAATAAATATACTCACGCATACGGAAAGTAGGAAAATTGTATATAAAAATTAAGGAGAAACGAACATTTTGTAAAAAATAAACTATGTTTGTTATTAAGTATAAATATACTAATACCATACAATATATCTAAATTATAAGAAATTTCGAAAATCGTTTTAGAAATGTTGCCCGATGTATTCGTGGTAATTTAATAAAAAATCAATCAAGAATCTTTTAAAAAATTTCTGTGCTGTAATGTTCTTTGGTTTCATTTTCCACGTGGACAAAGTTTTTAAACAGTATCGCAAATATTTCTCGATATAAAATTAAAAACATTAAATAATGGATTTGCAATGTTAATAGTCTCTTAGTGGCATCTGTCCATTCTTGTGCTTATTATACATTCACTAATATGAAATTACTATTCCAATTTATATGACTAATACATTATATTCCCATTATGAGTGTTCATTACGTACATAGTTCCCATGACACTACGAAGTCGACAATCATCTTATAGTAATATTATTTACTACACACAGAAAAAAAATTGAGTAGAAAACTGTTATCATAGCTAATATTTAATTACAATTCTAAAAAAATTCATATATGTCCTGATTTTCTATGCTTGAAATTAATAAAACATTATTATTACGGAATTAGGATTTTCACGAACGTAAATTCAGTTGTCTAGACCTATTATGTACATTCGTAAATTTATTAAAAGTATTTTAAAGAGTCAACCGAATTTTATTTAGTGTATAGATCTCAGAATATTGATTGTTACAATCAAAAATTTGTTTCGATAATTCTGAAATTCGGTATTATCAAAAGAAAACTTAATTCGGGCTTCGCAACCGAAAATTTGGTAAATTCTTGTGACATTTATAAAATAAATTATAAATTAAAACAAAAATATAACATATTGTGCATGAAATGTGAAAAAATAAAAAAATGTATATAATTGAGTTTAAATAATACTGTAAGCAGTAATAAGGAATTTGATGTAAACAAAGCGGATGATGCCAATATAATTTTGTTCCAGATGCAAAATAAAAGGTTTATGTACTTTTTCCCATATGTGTGCTGATATAAAGTCTAGATGATTAAAACTTAATATCTAAAAAAATTGTTGTGGTATTTTATTATAAGCGTATTTTATATTCCTTTTATTCAACAGCACAATTTGCATTGATCAAAAGTTGTTATTTTATATTTCAGTTATTAAAGTGAACGCTGCAAGGTAATGCAAAATAAAGGATGAAGGTATGTCTAAGTCATGATAAGTATAATCTAATATCTTAAAATTTTTTGGTTAGTATTATCTAGCAAAATTTCTTATAGATAATGACTAACACCATATGTCTGGTTCTCAAGTTGCAAGTTCATAATTTGGTGATTTAAGTGCGCTCGTCGGAGGTGATTTCACAAATTATATGTTTAAGTAGAATTAAATTATAGTAGGAAATGTTTTTATCTATTGAGATGTGTGTAAAGATAAATATTGAACTATGAGAGGAAATCAAACATTTTAATTTTATAGCACATAATTAGGTCCTATGAATAGAGATAACGAAGATCATACCTACATAACATTTTTCGAGTAAATTCACCTTTTTTTAAATCTATTTCTGACATATATACTATACGTAATGAATATACGCCTAAAATTGGCATAAAATTCTTACAAAAAAAAATATATATATATATTTTGCGAGCATATTTAACTGTCTATAAAGAGTATAAATAGTTAATATTCAACAGAAGTTTAGTGTAGTTTAGTAGGTGGACCTGGTACCATTTCCTTATTATTTCATTATGTTAAAGTTGTTAAAAAATAAAGTAAAATTTTTTTTGTTAAATTTTTTTATAAGTAAATAAACTACGAGTTTATCTTCACACACATCCTAAAATACTAAATTAAAACAATATAATATACAATTTTAATGATATTCATTTGTATTTTATATATTTTTTTTTTTTTTCTTTTTTTTTTGTAATAAAATCAATTAAAAAATATTTTTTTTATGTGTATCATTCACAATAATTATTAGTACATTTAATTATACTCATCGAATTACACAGTTGTGTGCATCATCTTCATTCGGTAATTGCAACCGAATTATGTGATAGTATATACAACCGACTAAATTTGATTGGCGAAAAATTCGGTTGCCACAACAAATCTGTTTTCTCTGTGAAGTTATCTTCTATATATGAGAAAAAAAAAAAAAAAAAAAAAAATCGAAATTGCTTGAAACCTACTTTAAGTGTTTTGTATTATCAAAGTTTGTTTTAAAATTAGGAAAAAGTGGACAAGTTTTTGTAAATCTTCCAAAATATCTAAGAAATCCTAAATTTTAAATCATTCGCGTAAAATCTCACGGAAATACAGACATTTAAAACTAAAAACTGTGAAAAAACTGAGTTGAAACTATCGAGGATTTTTGGATTCATTTTAGTTTTGCACTGACAATTTACTACTTTTTTACTAACTTTTTCACTAACTAGTAGAAATACATTTGCTGTATAATAAATATCCGGTTTACTATCTGTTGAAAAGTTATGCGGTGATAAAAAATGAAACCAAATATTTATGATTTTTGAAATTTTGCTTCTTTTTTAGAAAATTTGCGCTATTGAGTGAATTTAATTTTAGAGGGCAGAATTTTAAAGACGAAGTGTTTACCTACAATTTAATGTATATCTGTTTGATGCCAGAAAACCAGACATGGGATAGCATCAACACAAACGTTCATATAACTTAGTTTCTTGTCATTTAACACGTAGTCTTAAAAAGTCGTAATTTAAGCAAGGAACCAAAAAAAGTGGTCTTGATTGTTCTTGTTTTTTGACTCTTATTTATATCCTGATTATTGCATGAATTATTTTTTATACTTTTTTGAAAAAGCTTCAAATATTTAACGGCACTGCTTCAAAAGAATTGTTTAAATCTTAGATTAGTTCTGAGTTAAGTTTTTCATACCATAATAACATTACCAAACAGCGTTACCGTTGAGATTTTTTAAAAAGTGTCCAAAAAAAGGGATTTCAAAATAAAAAGTCACCAAAAAATTGTATATTTTATAAAAAAAACTACAAAATTCAGTTTTTTTTTAATAACAAAATAATTTATAATTATTTTATAACAATTTTTATTATTGCAAAAATTCACAAAAAATAATTAACATACAATCCTCTTTTAATTAATTAAACATTTGTACGAGTTTTGCACTCGTACTCCAGTTTTTCAATCTCCATCGGACAAAGTTTGACTTAAGTGTGTTAAACTATTTTTTTATTACTGATAATTTAGTAAAAAAACACGTTCCTCTGAGGTATTGCTATGAGTATTTTAAAAATACAAATTAAGATAAAAGTATTCATCGAATCTTTTTTTTTAATTTTTCGATCCAGTACAAAAAGATTTGGCATATAGTTGTTCATAAACTTTTTTATTATTTTTAGTTACTAACAGTTTCAATTTATATATAAGTTCTCCGAGGCTTTTTATATCACTATACTGTAGTACAATCTCAAATTGATGAATTTGTTTGTTGAAATTAATATATAATGAGTCGATATATTTCAAAAAACTTAGTTTCTCGGCATTTAGCACATAGCCTTAAAAAGTCGCCATTTAGTCGCCATTTAAAAAGGGGGCCAAGTGGTTGAAAAAGGGGCAAATGGCGACTAAAGTCGCCAAACGGTAACACTGTTCCCAAAAACACAATTCTACAGCTTTGTTAAAAGACTTTTGTTCAAATAGATTAGTTTATAAGTAATTCATTAATTTTTTTTAGATTCAAATCTTTGCTAAACTTAATGAAAATATTTTTCATTAATTCAATTTTTAAATTTTTTAATCTTTTACAAAACCAATATTACGCTATTTACACTAAACGAAAACTAGTAGTTTTTGGCCTCATTTGGTTTTTGTTTGGAAAAATTCTGGAAATACATTCTGAAAAAAAAAAAAAAATTGGATGTCAAAAGTCACAATTAGAAAAAATAAAAATTTGTAAGGAAAATATAACAATAAATCAATTATTTAATAGATAATTATAGGTAGATTATGATTTTTTAACAATTAGTTCAAAACAAAGTATTTAATAGCAAAATATTTCTAAAAACGATTTCACTAATATTTCACACAGTACGTTTTTGCAACTGAAATATAAATTTGTATTATTTTATAGCAGGATTTGCAGTTTTCGATACATTTCATCACATTTGCTTAATATATTAGGGTAGATGCCCAAAATCTAAACTTGAGGTATCAATTTTTCAATTATTATACAAATTTTTAGTACCATAATTTGTATAATAATTTGTATAATATAGGATGTAGCATGAAATTCTGAATCACTACAGAGAATATTTTTAAACCACTATCGAATGAAACAGTCACTAGAAATTTAGGTGTTACCGATTAACCAAAAATTATAAAAGTCATGTCAACTATCAATTATCCACTCAATAGTTTAGGAGATATTTCGAAAAAAGTGAACTTTAATAAATAGCGACCTAAATTATCTTTGAGCTAAATTTATATAATTTTTTGTCCAGTTAATATTTCCGTAGTTATTCGGTAATTAATACCGAAAATTTTAAAATTTATTTTTTTTTTTTTTGAAAAGTGGTAAAAAACTTTGATCCATAACTCTGAAATTCCTGAGCGAATGAACAGTATTGTTGACACACCCTGAAAACAATTTTCATATGCATCCTCTGATGTGTCACTTATCAAAATCGTGTAAAGGGTTCTTGATTTATAGCCTAAGTTTGACAAACCATTCTCGAATTTTATAGTGTGATCGCTGAATAAGGTAATGATATTAGTCATGCACATAAAAAAAATCAGTACCCAATAGTGTGAAAAATAAAGTGAATGCAGATTCTTGTTTAACTCGTCAGAATCCGCCTAGTTCACCTATTTTTGTTTCAAGAAAAAATAAAAAAAAAAAAATGTTTTTGGCCACCACTGTATTTCTACTCAATTGTATGTAACATGGGTATTTTTACTTAACTGTGAATAAAATTTAGATTTCTGCATAAATTTTGAAGATACATGCCTTATTTTATTTGCAGCATTACCAGCTTTAAAATAAAGATGATAAACTGTAACATTTTAGATGTCTTCATTTATTAAAATAATTTTAAATAACAAAAAAATCTAAAATTTTGTATGACAATGATTTTTTTTTTTCAAAATATCTCCGAAAGTATTGAGAACATAAAAAAAATAAGTTTGAATGATTTGAAGATATTTTTAGTCCGCATCTTTTGGTGTATCACCGTTCTTGAGTTATGAGGAAATATACTAGATTAATGGCCTTACTATGGGCGAAATATTAGCACGCCCATAAAAAAAATGCAGACCTGATGGAAAAAACTGAAAGCAGATTCGTGTTTAGTACATCAAAATACATCAATTCCAACTATTCGTCTATGTGGGAGGATTTTTTTTTGTTGACCAGTGATAATTTAAAATATAATTTGGTGCAAAAGTTATCAGAAATTCTTTTTTTCAGAGTTGCAAAAAAAAAAAAAAAATGATTTATTTCGCATACCAATAAAATATTACCACAAAGTCCTTTTTCAAATCAAGGACATCGCACAATTGTACGTTCTAGGTTATAAGCTACAAAATAATTTTCCAAAAAGCACAAATAGTTTTAATAATTTTTATTTACAAATTAACTTAAAATACGCAGGTACTTCATTGCATTAAAAAAATAAACTTTTTAATAAAAAGGAACATGAAAAGAGATCAATTGGTATAAAATTCTATAAAAAAAAGTAATAATAAATAAGTAAAAAATAATAATTCACTTAGTGTGGTATTTTTCAAAGCAGTCCTTATTTTTTGCTAAACAAAGTGTTACTTGACATTTTTGGCATCGTCCTCTTGATCGACTTCCACAATTGTTACGGCATATTCTTGGCGGATCGTCAGAAAATGTTGGCCAATGATCAAACCTGTCATATCTTATGTCATCAGGTGCATCATGGGGGCGATATTTAGTACCATAGAACTCTTTAGGCAGTTGAAATTTCTCAACATTCTCGGGAGCTTCAAATGAAGCAGCTAGAACTGTACCTATCTCCATTTTGAATGTTAAAAATGATTTTATTTTTGATTTTGGCAGCCCCATAAGTTCTGTATCTTTTCTATATTTCATCCAAGAATTATAGATCGCCAGATCAAGAAAATGGAAAAAGACTTTTACAGTCCATTTCTTGGTTTTCATTTTAATCCTGTAATATTCTAATATTTGGTCACACAAATCAACTCATAAAAGCATTGTACTTTTCAATTACTGCCGGTACTTGAACGGGACATCGGCGTTTTAAATTTTTATTCCACCTGTCTTCTATTCAACTTAAAATTATATTTAAATTTATATTTTAAGTTGCCACTTGTTTCCTAATAAAATACAAATTAATTTTGTTCTAAGTAAATAAAAAATCTATTTTCATAAAAAAATTAAAATTGGTAACGATTTAAATTTTTAGTGATCAAGGGCATTTAGTCCTTAGATCATATTTATATGAAATTATAGATGATCACATATTATCATCATCCTTTCATTGACTTTTTTATTTATTTATTCAACTTACTTATTTAACGTTTGTTGTTATAAAAATAAGTTCAAAACTTAAAACCCTATTTAAAGTGCCTTGCATTGAACTTAAATAATTAAACGGAAACGCACACGCTTATCTTATTTATAATCCACATATACATAGATAATTATATATATAAGATCATATTCAGAATATGATACCATCAACCACATTAATTCATACATAAAATCTAAACAATTAATAAGTATATACTTATACTCCATATATCCTTAACGTCATATGTAATACATACATATTACAAATATATTCAATATAATACAGGCACATGAATAACAGCAGGATACAGTTAAATTATCTAAGAAATGTATGCAAAATATAATGAACCAACGCATACAAATAAATATGAATGTATGAGTGCGTATTACGAAAAGAGATTACAAATATATACAAATCTAATTTACACCAAACACACCATTACCTCCCAAACACTTGTAAATATTTACAACTACATATGTGATATAACGTCAGTATTAGGGTGGTTTCAAAAATAATTCCTCCGTTTTCATATTTTATATTTTCATAGTGATAAAATTTCTTAAATTTCCTGTGATAATGTTAAGCGTTCCTTTACTCTTTCTTGGAATAATCCTTTTTTTGTTGCTTTAACTGAAACTACCCTAATGAGGATATACGTTCTTATAAATTTGGTTATGAAACAAGTGAGTGGGAAGAAGATTAAAATACATTTGGTGAATTTAAAGTGACAAACAATAGAGTGCGTACGTAGTAGAGATATTGAGACAATGACTTGCTAAAGATGACAATGGTTACGGATGAGAATGATGACAGTGATGTTGGTGGCGATGATATTTTTGATAAGATATGAGAAAACTGTTACATATTTTATATATACTAAAGTGTATGTTGAAGTTTGCTGCCACCATAAATAGGGATATATATATAAATTTCTATATCTTCTAGGAATTTACATAAGTGGATAAACCAAAAAGAACCTTCAAATAATCTAATTAAGAAGACAAATATTAAATTAAAATTTTTGTTCATTTTGATTTTGCTCTTTGAGAGTTTAGGCCTGTCAGGTAATTTATTTTTTTAACTTTTTTAATCAAAGTGTTAAATGTTGCACTATAAATTATTTTAAAAATATTTAAGTAAATTATATCCAAGCCCACCTATATCATATGAAACCTACTTGTGTATATTTCCTTTCAGTGCCAAACACATAACAATATGATAAAATTGCTGGTGGCAAAATTTAACTATTCCTGTTTCATATACATAAGTATATTATAGAATATGCGAATATGGTATCTAGTAAGTAT
This sequence comes from Protophormia terraenovae, assembly GCA_951394005.1. Lineage (NCBI taxonomy): Eukaryota > Metazoa > Arthropoda > Insecta > Diptera > Calliphoridae > Protophormia > Protophormia terraenovae. The sequence goes on from OX596074.1 coordinate 119,506,781, forward strand.
GCCACGGATATTAAGAACCAACATAATAAATACAGCATTATACACATAATAGCAGTTGGAATATAGTAATCTATGACTAACTTGCTTTCTAAAAAAGGCTAAAATTCTTTTAAATAAAGCTTTCTCTTTATTTTTCTCTCTCTCATGCTTCCTATATTAAAAAAGTTTTTTTTTTCTCAGAAATTGTTAAGTAGTAGATAAGAAAAAAACCAAACCAAAAAAATAAAGTTAAATATGTACGCAAATTGTAGCAATACTCGTTGCTATTATATTTTTGTAAGAATGTAGAGCAAGTAATTTGCATACCGGATCAATCTTGAGAAATTAATGGCTTCCCAGACAGATAACGCTATACCGCAGAAAGGAAACACCAACAATAGTCTGCCAACTGTTATAGTATAGCACTTAAGCAAAAGGAAAAGAAAATAAAGTTAAATAAGAAATTATGTAAAAAAAAAAAAAAAAAATTAAACAAAACAAAATCAACAGCAGTTAAAATACCATGTGTAATTTCCTTTTTTTTTTAATGGTATGAGTAAAGCGTACGCATAACCCAAAAATACGGCAGCATGCAACAAATTGAGCATAGAAAATAGCACAAAAACCATTGCCACCATTGACACCACCACCATCAACGACATATGACATTAAACAGCAGGATGTAAAAATAATAGTAACTACATTATTAAGCAAATACTTCAATAAAAAAGAGAAATATAAATATTTATTTAAATAAAAAATTTTATTTAAAAAATAAAAAAGTGCTACAAAAAATCTATTATTTAGTAGTCATCAGGGCAACCACAAAAATATTGTTTACTTACTTTAAAACATACTAAAATATGCTAAAATATGCTATTATTACTCAATGTAAAAATGTTTAAATTAGCAAATGCGGATAAATAGCTAACAATTTTGTTCATGGAAGCAGAAGAAAAAATATAATTTTTCACATATTTCACTAAATTGCACATAAGGGCAGCTATAAGGAAAATTTTGGCAATAAATCAAAATTTAAAAACACGTTTTATGATAAAAAATTCTATATAACTTTAAAGAGGAAATTTTTCTACACAACGTTTGTTCACAACATTTTTCGTCAATGCGAATGTGTTGTCGTGACTGAAGTCCAAAGTGAAAGAAAAATTTACTAAAAATATTAATTTAATATTTTTTTTTTTTTTTTTTATTTTCATATGGTACATATTCGAGTCAGAAAATATCATATTATAATACAAATAAAGAATTTTTACTAATTATGATAGCAACTTTTGTTAGGAATAAGTGTAAAAAATGTTACATAAAAATGCAATCGTCAAGTGGTCAAATTGACAATTTATCAAAATAGTATAATTACTATTAATTTTTTTTAAGTTTCAAAAATTTTTGAAGCAAAGAAATAACATAAATATCCAATATTATCCATAGCATTTATATACACCTTAAAGATCACAATGTCCATTTATATATTCTAATTTAAAATTTTGCGAATTTTTACGAATTACGCTTTTAAACCATTTTGAAATAATTATTGATCATTGAATTTTTTAGACTTGTAGCTCGCAATTTTGAAAATAAATGAATGAAATTTGGTGTGAATGATTTTTTTGACACAAGAAAAATTATCACTAAAATTTTGTATTATCGGGCCATATTTTCACCTACCTCCCATACAAAGATATTCCCGGAGTAGAAGTTAAATGATTATATATGACATATTTATAGTCAGATTTTAATGAAATTATGCAATACTACATGTTTGGTAACCATAAATTACTCTACCAAATTTGAAAGGAACTGGTCCACACTAGACCACAGTGTCCAAATAAAGTACTTCCCGAAATTAACTTAAAGTGCATAAACCTCAAAATAATTTTAACTTTAGGTTCACACTTGGCACAACTAGCTTTTATTTATAAGATTCTAAAATTTTAGGGGCATTAGAAACGGTAGGCAACACAGTGCACTATGGTTTCGCCTACCACGTTTCTTGGCCAAGACTAATTTTGGTAACATTTTCTTTTTGTATTAATTTGTAGTCATAATACAACAGTTTCTTAAGCAAATTTAAAATATGTATAAAAAATGCCTTTTTTCAACGGTTTTCATTATATTTACTGTGTACATCAATCTTTTAAATAGGTTTATTATGAAAAATAGATCTTAGGATAAGTACTTTTATAATTAAATACGAAATCAGTTAGAACTTGTTGTCATCTTAGAAAAATACTGTTTGTTTTACAAACCCCAAAATGAAATTTGATACGTAAAAAAATTTACATTTCATTAGACCTGCAAGTTTTTGGTGAAAATCGGTAAAGAAAAACTCAACGGAAATAAATAAACATATATTTGGGCTATATTTTCCATATTGTCTCGTTTTGCGATTTTCTGTGATTTTCGAGAAAATCAATTTTTTTCCGAATAAGCTAGCATTGGAAATTCTTATCATTTAATAGAGTCTAACCAAAGAATAAAAATGCCAAGATAAAAAAAAGCTATCAGATAATGCTAAAATATAGTTGGATATCAAAATTAATGCTGCTAAGGCAAAATGCACGCCTTTAGGTTGAGTTATAAGTGAAATATGTGAAAACTTCCGTTGTAATGACTTTACTTCTGACGCATAAAAAGTGTAAAAAGTAATTAAATTTTGGAAATACAAAACATATACATTAAATTGTAATTTTGGCCAAGAAAAGTGGTCATCGAAACCATAGTGCAGTGGTATGCATGGAACAAAAAAAAAAATTCTTAAATTTATAATTTCCTTTTATGTTGAATAAACTTTAGAGTTGTAAAATTTTTGGCATGTATTTAGACCTTTTTTTAATTATTGAATAATAAAATAGTCTTTAAAAATTTCATATTCACCATAGAATAAAATTAAGAAAATATAAAAAAACTTTATGAATATTTTCATTATTTTTGCATTAATATTGTTCGGCAGGTTAAAAAAAATGTGGCGACTAAATGGCGACTTTTTAAGACTATGAGCTAAATGACGAAAATTAATTAATTTAAACAAATAAATTAATTATTTTGATATTGTTTCACAGTATAGTAATATAATGAGTAAAGACCTTGTACAAAAGTACAGAAGTGTAATTAATAAAAGAAGGATTGTATGTCAGCTATTTTTGTGAATGAATCTTTATTTTTTTTTTAATAATAAAAATAGTTGTAAAATATTTATAAATAAATTATTTTGTTGGTAACAGAATTGGATTTAGTAGTTTTTCTTAAAACACAAATTTTTTTGTTTTTGTTGTTATCAAATGAACAAATGTTAAGGAGTTTTTTAGGTTTTTAAGCAATTGGCCCCTTTTTTCAAAAGGGACACTTTTTAAAAATTCTCAACGGTCACGCTAATTGTAATAATAAAAATTGTTGTAAAATTATTATAAATTATTTTGTTATTGATAAAAGTGAATTTTGAAGTTTTTCTTAAAATAAAAAATTGATTGTTGTTATCAAATAAACAAAATTTAAGGAGTTTTTTAGGTTTTGAAGCAGTTAGCCCCTTTTTTTCAAAAAATCCCCTTTTTTGGCGACTTTTTATTTTGAAATCCCCCTTTTTTGGACACTTTTTAAAAATTCTCAACGGTAACGCTGATTAAAACATATTTAAAATCTAGAGAAAATGATCTTTTCAACAATACCAACGCGGTTTATTTAATGTCACGTTTGGTGTACCTTTGCCCCTATGTGCATTGGTAATACTAATATAAACATGATGACATTTAAATTTAGGTCATTAGCTTACAAAAATAGTATTGTATTAAAAAAAGTATAAGTTTCATTACTAGGCATCTTTACAGAAAATTATAAAATACACAGGTCAACAAAATCGCAGAAAAATGTTATATCTCAAATAATTCTACAAAATTATTATTCCTTAGGCTTGATATAGTGTAGAAAGTAAAATGAAAATTTTCCATCACGTCAGATTTTTAACCCATTAATGACAAAAGAATATTTGCTTCCTTGAGGAATTTTTAGGTTATAAAATTGTATGGGTAATATTTAGAGGAAATTATTTAGTCACTTTTTACAGCCAAGTCATGGGACTACATAAATATGGTACTAGTCCAGTCTCTAATTTGTCACATATAGCCCCTAGAACTCCTTAAAGTTGTTAAAATCGAGAATTTCTCAGAAATGGTAAAAAATTTTAAATCACATTGACAAAAAAAAAAAAAAAAAAAAAAAATTATATCTTGAATAATTTCATTTAATTCTTACTCCTTAGACTAAATATAGTGAAAAAAGTCAAATGAAAAATTTTCATCACATCCCACTTTTAATGCATTGATGACCAAAGAAAATATGTTGTTTTATATATATATATGTATATATATCTATATATATTTGTATTTATTTATTGGATCTTCTTAAAAATAGAACTAACAATATGTATTCAAATCTTAAATCTAAAAATTATTATTTATCTGGTCCTCATTTACGGATCAGGTCTGACGTATTTCTTCTTTTCAAGCGTATGTTACTTCCTAATATATTACAATCGAGTGGGTTTGGGTGTGTTTCAAGCTTTTTTAGGTTGTTGATGCGTGCTTTTTTATTTCATTTGATACCAGAGGTACGCCGAAATCTTTATGGATATTCAAATTTTGTACATACTAGGAGGCAGTTGTAATTGTTCCTAAATAAAAGTTGAAGCCGTGCCCCATAATTGAATACCATAACACCATATTGGCTTTAGAATTGAATTGTAAAGCAGTAGTTTACAGTCTAAACTCAACTGAGAATTTCTTCCAATGAGCCAGTTAATCTCATCAGCTTTCAACTTCATTTGGGTTAACTTTGCATCAATGTAAGATTTCCATGTAAGGCGTCGATCTAAATGCATACCAAGGCATTTAACCTCCGTTTGTTGGTTTATAATCGAATAGTTGGGCATGATTCTCCCCTCAATGTAATGGTTAATGGTAAATAGGTAAAAAAAGGACCAAGTATACTTCCCTGGGGTACGCCTGCTGTTATAGGCTGGGGTGAACTTAGGTAGTCTCTTTCTTTAAGGATAAATTTCGCTTGAGTTAAATAGCTTTCAAATAGCTTGTATGTATTTTTGGGTAAATTTACTCTTATTTTATATAACAAGCCTTCGTGCAATGAATTGTCAAAAGCTTGCAAAACGTCGACGAAGAGAGCAGAACAAAATTTTGATTCTTCAAAAGCCTTGCATATAACATTAACAACTCTGTGTGTTTGTTCAATAGTGCTTTGTTTTCTTTTAATATCAAATTGATGATTCGGTATACAATCAGTTCGATTCATTATCAGGTTTAACTTGTTCATTAATAGCTTCTCGAACAGCTTTGACATATTTGATAACAAGCTGATGGGTCTATACGATTCTACTTTAGTGTGATCTTTTCCTTGTTTAGGTACTATAGTAATCAATGAAACCTTCCATTCTGGTGTATAGTATTCAAGGCGTAATATAGCGTAGAAAATAAAAAGTATTATTTTTATTTTTTTATTTATTTTTTTGGTCCTCAATAGTTTTAAAATGTGACGTGGTAGAGAAAAATCGAAATGTTCCTGGTGATTGGTATAACTATACCTACAACAACATTGATGGGGATCTTGTAATGTTGTGTACATTTTTTCCAATTTTTATAAAATCAACATAAAAAATTCAATCAGTTTCAATAAACTTAATTGCTGGTACACACATACATACACATCTGCTCAAAATAATAGATACACCTAGTGGGATTATATTAAAGTAACCATAACTTTGGAAAATTCTTCAGAAATACTTCGAGTTTCTTTTATTAAACAATTTGATCTGGCAATAATATTTTAAGGAAAAATATGGCAAGTATGAGCCTAAAAATTAATTTACACATACGTTTTCGATTTTAATACAAACAATTTATGCTCATAATAATAGATACAGTTAATTTATTTCTAATTTTTTTATATTAAATTGAATTCTATTGTACACTTTTGATTAGTTTTACATAACAGAATAAGAAAAGTTTCATTTAGGTTGAAAATATTATAAAGAAATAGTATTCTGACACAGAAAATGGGAAGAAACAATCAGAGTACCAAATGAGAAAAATGGTTCAAAACAAGCGAAAACTGCAAAGTCAGTATTTCTGAAGAATTTTCCAAAGTTATCGTCACTTTAATATAATCCCACTAGGTGTATCTATTATTTTAAACAGATGTGTATGTGTCAAGTTTAATTAAAACGAGAGAGAATCTATAGTCGGTCAAGACCGACCATATGATACCCTACACCATTCTGTATGAGCTATTGCAAGAACAAAGATTTATTCACAAAAACAGTTAACATATAAACCTATTTTAATTAAATAAACTTTTATACTTTTTTACGAGTTCTTCACTCGTACAGTTTTTCAAATCCCCGTCGGACAAATTTAGGACGGAACGCATGGATCCACAAGTATTGACTTAAGTCTGTTAGACAAGCTTGTTTTTTTATTATTGATAATTTAATTGCTATGTGGAAAGTAAAACTATAAATTAGGATATAAATGTTCATCGAATTTTTTTTTTTCCATCCAAAGAAAAAGATTCATAAACTTTATTATTACTGGCCAGACGGACGGACGGACGGATATCGTTAAATCGACTCAGAAAGTGATTCTGAGCGGAACGGTATACTTTAAGATGGGGGTCCGATAATTTTTTTTGTGCGTTACAAACATCAGTACAAACGCTTATAGTGTTGTAGGGTATAAATACTATGTATATAGACGGACAGACGGACAAACACCAGTAGATCGACTCAGTTAGCGATTCTAAGCCAATTAGTACATTTTTTAGAAGGTGTTAGTTTTGTCCTAAATAGGCAACACTTCCTGCTGCGTTCGCGTACCCAAAATATAACCAAAATTGACAGTTTATGAACTGAGTTTTACTAGTTTTCTTTTTGCTTAAAATTCCAATAACACCATGTGGTTGCATAAAGTAGAACAAAAAATTAACAAATCTCAACAAAAAACGAAAAGTATTTGACAAATTAAAAAATAGTAGTTTTGCATTAAAATAATATTATGTAAATTGTATTTAAAGAAAGTAAATATATTTCTAACAAAAAGAAAAATTAAGTTTCAATAAAATTCAATAAAGTGCTTGTACTCGAAAATTCTAATGCTCTAAATATGAATAAGATAATAAGGTTTTTATAAATCCCAAATGAACAAGACATCAATAATACTGATAAAGTGTGCTGCGAGAAGAAAGTAAATATTCCATTAAAACAATATATATAATACTGATTTTGGATCAAATAGAAGAAATTCGTGTATTTTGAGTTGTTGATTGTTTATAGGTTATTTATTTTCTTGAAAGAAACAATAAAATCTTCTGTTTATTTCGTTTATCCCTTTAAAGGTGCAATGGTTTTAATCTACTTAAAGATTTCTATAAAAAACTGTATGTTTTCATAATAATGCACTTGTTCATTGCATATTACGTATGAGTAATATTTAAATTGAAATGTAATAAGTATACGTTGCGATAAACTTACTACCACCTTAAAATATAACAAGATACATATGTAAAACAAAAAAGAATTTGCCACTTCTTCAGTGAATTAAAATTTTTTGTCATTTAAAATCCAAAGGAAATATATTGTACCAACATACCTCCTTCTATACAATTTCGTGCATCTTAATCCTTACATAAACACTAGGTTACATGTTGCAATTCCATTAACGATTACAGCATATTAAATTTGTAGCAATATTGACTATGATGACGACAATATCAGCACTTACCCATCATCGAAATGCAGAAAGTGCTATTGCGATAACTATAAGGAATATAAGAATATCTTCAGAATATATTTTATTTCTTTCTCTCTTCTACGTCAGTGACAGCTAACAACTCAAAACCATGCATAAAATATAAAATTTCCAATGAACCTGCTATATTCTGAATTCATATTAAAATAAGGAATGAGTAAGGATGTTTTTGAAATCAACGACAATGTTCTTTAAATATTTTACAACAACAAGTTAAAAAATATGCCACTGTATTGTCAATAGAGTGGCTGGGTGTAAACGAATGTAACCGCAGTCAGTTCTCATTCAATTGAACTATTTTGTTTTTTTTTTTTTTTTTTTTTTTTTTTTTTTTGGCGTACGCTATAATAGGTAATGTTTATCCATTTGAAGTGTTAGCAATACTTAAAAAAAGCACAAACATTTTTTAGATTTTTCATAAGTAATTGGATCATTTGTTTGTATTTTTCTAATAACATAAATAAACAAGATCTAAATTTAATTTGTTCCAATAGAGCTTCTCTATAGTCGTTTTTACTGCAGCAATTCTTACGCATTTACATATATTTTTCTTATATTTTACCATCTGCACAATGAAAACAAAAGTCTTTTATGCAAATGCCATAAAAACTGTTGACTTTTTATCTTCTCCACGCCCGTTTTAACTGCATGTTCCATTCCTTCGTATGGATTTAAACAAAATTGCACTTGCATTTTAATAAGTTTGCATATAAATGTATATTGTACACGCAAGCACTCAAACACCCTTACCCCTAAAAGAAACTGAATGAAAACTCATTGCCAGTAGCAAAAAAGAAATTTTGTTCATCATGGTAAAAGAAACTGAATGAAAACTCATTGCCAGTAGCAAAAAAGAAATTTTGTTCATCATGGTATTCTTTAGTCTAGTTATAGTTGTATTTACTTGGGTGGCTTATATTCGTTTGTTATTCATGTAATTTCATTTTTGGGTAAATTATTTGAATGCATATAATTTATCAGAGAAGTTCTTTTAGTAAATGTGTGTATTTTATTTTTTTAACTTTACCCGCGTCTGTTGATTTTTCTTTTGGTTTCCTTTTTTTTTTTTTTTTTTTGTTATATTTGCATATGCTTGTAATAAGATTAACCTTAACTTTTCTTTATTTTCAAATTGTTCATATGGTTACAAAGTATTTATGTAAATTTTAATTCTTTGGTTAAATACGTAAACAGAAATATTTAAATGCATCTGTGCATTTTCAAAATGTAATGAAAATTTTATTCTTAAAAAAAAAAATAATTCAATACTCAAACATTGAGTACTGATATGATGAATAGTGGAAAAATATTGAAAATTCACCTTACTTTTAATACCAGATACTAAAAATTATGGGTCTAGTATATTTTGCTCCAAAAAGTTTACTTTTTTCCCCATACTATCCTCAAAAAATTCATAGGAAAAATATATTATAAATTTTTTCAAAAACATTTCGATTCATAATAGAACCCATTATGAATTACTTAAGGCAACTTTTTTCAGCAGAATTGAAAAAAAAAATCAAATTTCTAAATACTCTAATATACAGTCAACACAAAATTCTCATTGCTTAAATTTAACCTGACGCGCCGGATATCCATATGTAATTAAATTATAAGGTACGTATATAATGTTATATGTATGGCGCACGTTGGGGTTAAACAGTAAAAAGTGGCGATTAAACCTTATATATATTAAAGTTCCTTGATTTGTATGGGTACAAAAAGTTGCAAATGTACCCCCCCCCCCCCCCCCCCCTAAAATTAAAGTTTGATATGTTTTAAGCTAATTCCCAAAATATTTCGGATCAATTATTAAATTTACGTGAGTTGGACCATTTTTAAAATACCTCCAAAAATATGGTTTCCGATAGACAGTATACACAATTTTTAACTTTTTGTCAAAAAAATTACAACATATGATAGAATGAAATTGAAAAAAGATTCGGCTGTGCCGAATCTTTAATACCCTTCACCATATTACCATATTACCATCTTACTATCTTATCGACATCATATTACCATATTACCGACAAATAATAAAATTTTCGCCTTAACGTATGCTTTCATATTTTCACATATATAAATCTAAATTTTTTTCAAACTACGAAAATTTGAATAAGAAAAAAAAAAAAAAAAAACAAACATAGCAGGCTTTGCTTTTAAAAAATAAACAACAACAATTCCATATTTATTTATTTTTTTATGTGTGTATATACTGACTGCATATACAAAGAACAACAACAACACTGTTATTCATTATATTACTTCTGTTGCTAACTAAACTACTTGTCTTATAGGCAAAATGCTTAATATACATGTTTGTGTATGTATTTATGTATATTCTTAACAGATATGTTTTAGTTTTTAAAAATAAACAACAACAATTCCATATCTATTTATTTTTGTACAGACTGCATATACAAAGAACAACAACACTGCTATTTATTATATTACTGCTGTTTCTAACTAAACTACTTGTCTATACAAAAAACAAAAAACGTCACTAATAGTCATTACAATACTTAATATACATGTTTGTATGTGTATTTATATTCTTAACAGATTTGTTTTTGGACCATAACTCTGTTGATTATAAACGAATTTGGTTTATTAAAAAAACGAAATTTTATAAAAACATTTATGACTGATCTATATAAAAATAAAAATCTGTAGCTTGAACAAGGGCTTCAAAAATAAAAAATTCGTTTTCCGCGATATCTCAGTTATTACTGAACCGATTTATTTAATTTTTTCAGAACAAAAATTCAGAAAATAATTTCCGAGCCCTCTTTAAAAATTCGAAGTCCCTGGTATATACAGAGGCTTCAGAAACTGAAAAACCGGTTCCAAAAACCGGTTTTTAAAGCATATCTCCGCCATTTATAAACCGATCCTGCTGATTCAAAAAATCGAAATTTTATAAAAATATTTGTGACCGATTTGTATAAAAATCTATAGCTTAAACCAGGGCTTCAAAAAATAAAAAATGCGTTTTGTCCGATATCTCAGTTATTATTGAACCGATTTATTTCATTTTTTCAGAACAAAAATTCAGAAAAAAATGTCCGAGACTTCTTTGTAAAAACGAAGTCCCTAGTATATACAGAGGCTTCAGAAACTGGAAAACCGGTTTTAAAAACCGGTTTTTTTAACATATCTCCTCATTGTATGAACCGATCTTGCTGAATTCCAATAGCAAAATTCTCGAAAGCATTTCCGATCGTTTGATATATACATTATATATGTCAGTTATCGGTGGGCTTCATAAACGCCATTTCAACCGACACACGGACGGACGGACGAACGTACATGATCCTATCGTCATCATTTCTTACAAGGATCCCGAAAATGTAAACTTTTTTGCTCTCCGACGAAAATTGTGAGAATTACAAACGGAATGACAAACTTATGTATATATACCCTTTACACCTTTGGTGAAGGGTATAAAAACGACGTCTATTGTCATACATATTGAACAAAAAATAATTTAAAATTTGTTTTCATTCTCGCGAAATTCAAATTTTAGTAAGATTTTTAATGATTTAAAGTTTGAATATTTTGCACATTTTTCAACGTAAACTATATTTTAGTGCATCACTAAAAAGCTCTCATTAAGTACTGTTGATATGTGCATTCATTTAACCCTTAAGTTGCACAAATAATATTTTGGGATTTCTGGTCCATAATGACGGTTATATTTCAAAAGCTCCTTTTTATTCGATTATTATCGCGGTTCTAAATGAACTTATTATGTTTTTTATAAATTTATAAAAATTTAAGTGTAATAACTACTTCCATTCGATTTATTTGCAAAAATTGCTAATTTAAGCTTTTGAGAATTAAATACATAAAATTGACCCTCTGGCTAATAATGGATTAATTACGTGTTATCTTCAATAGTAACAGAATATACAATTCCTATGGTACATTAAAACCTAATATATTCTTAAAAATGTCCGAAATATATAAAATTACATGTTTGAACAAAGAAAATATGATAAAAAATGTTAGTAAAATCTTAATATTTCGCGACTTAAAAGAGACATAATAATTATTTAAATGAAAATTTAAAATCGTGTTATGCATTATAGATCTTATTATAATTTGAAGTTTATTTTCTTATAACTAAAATTTTGATAATGATATTGAAATTTTAGAGGCGTTTTGAAAATGGTCCAGCTCACGTAAATCTTAACATTGAGATGTAATATTTTGGTAATCATATAAGAACATACTAATCTTCATTTCTAGAGGGGTACATTTGCAGCTTTTTTTCGTGAGGCCCTTTAATGTATATGGGCAATTCTCTTTTTACGTTTGCCTTTATGAAACCGACCTTCAACCTCAAATATTTTTTTTAAATTCAGACTTTTTGAAAATACTTTTGATGCAATTATATTAAAAACACTTTTTGCTGTACCAGAAAAAAAATTCAAGACCTGAAACGGTTCCATATGGTGCCGACAAGCACCTATAATGTACATCACTGAAAAGTTGATAAAATACTGGCAGATGTTGAAAGGGGTAACTTAAGAAGCATGCAATCTTTATACCGGCCTTATAACTCGTCGAAATTTGGGGGGGTTCAAAGCTTCATTATCCCCTTCATTGCCACAAAGTTACATCATAAACTTTAATGAAGTTTTGACGATACTGATTAAATAACTTATTTATGTTACTAGATCTTCTGTAACAGATGAGCCCACCCTACCATGATCAGCGTTACCGTTTGGCGACTTTAGTCTCCAATTTCCCCTTTTTTGACCACCTGGCGATTTTTTTTGCCCCTTTTTAAAATGGAGACTAAACGGCGACTTTTTACTACTAAGGGCTAAATGCCGAGAAACTAAGTTGTTTAAAATATATCGAGCCATTATATATTAATTTGAACAAATAAATTAATTATTTTGAAATTGTTTCACACTATATTTATATAAAAAGCACTGGAGTATTTGTAAATGAACTGAAGCTGTTAGTAAATAAATATAATAAAGTTTATGAATAGCCATTTAAATAAGCATCTTTTTGGCGATTTTTTTTTTTTTTTTTTTTTTTTTTTTTTTTGTACTGGATTGGGAAAATAAAAAAACAGATAAACAGATATCCTAAGTTATAATTCCTTATGACGTGTTTTTTATTTACTAAATAATCAATTATAAAAATTAGTTTGTCCAACAAGCTTAAGTCAATACTTGTAGATCCATATGTTCAGTCCTAACAACGGGGATCAACGGGGATTTAAAAAACTAGAGTACTAGTAAAGACCTTGCAAAAAAGTACAGAAGTGTAATTAATAAAAAAAGAATTGTATTTCAACTAAATTTGTGAATAAATCTTTATTTTTGGAATAATAAAAAATATACAATTTTTATAAACAAATTATTTTGTTAGTAACACAATTGGACTTAGTAGTTTATCTTAAAATACAATATTTTTTGTATCTGTTGTTATCAAAAAAATAAATTTTAAGGAGTTGTTTGGGTTTTAAAGCAGTTGGCCCCTTTTTTATGAAAAAACCCCTTTTTTGGCGACTTTTTATTTTGAAATCCCCTTTTTTGGCGACTTTTTAAAAATTCTCAACGGTAACCCTGACCATGATCATAAAAAAAAAAAATCCCTGAAAAAAAATTTGAACATTTTATGATCCCATAAAATATCTAAAACAACCGAACTTCCTAAATCAACCAAACAGACAGATTATAGAATATTTAAGCGAACATGTTTAATTTATTCTAAAAAAAAAATATTTAATTGAATACATAAAACAAAGTAATAATAAAATACATAAAACAAAGTAATAATAAAAAAAATAAAATAAAACTGAATTTAGGTTTAAAAATGAAAAAAAAAAAATAAACTATTAATAATAAAAAGGAAATTATAAAAATAAGATAAAAGTAGATATTTAAAATAATAAAGTAATAATTTAGATTACCAGCAAATATATAAATTATTTAGTAAAACTATGCGTGAAATTCTAAGATCATAATTTTATCAAATATGAAAATGAAAATATTTAGCTGGTCACCTTTCAAAAAAACAAAAATAACTAAATATAAAATAAGAATAATTTATAAAAACAAAATAAATAAAATTTAAGTTAAAGAAAAATAATGTATATAAAGAAAACAAATGTAAGTGAAAGAAAAGAAATAAAAACTCACATTATTCAGCACTGCTCACATATCCAAAGATCTTTGTTGATGTTGCTGATGCTGTTGCTGATCATTCTCTTACATTTGAGTGATGTTGCTATCCAAATGTTTAGATACACTTAAAAGTTGCAATAATATTCTTTTAAACACTTTTTTCTTTTACGTATAAATATAAATTAACAACAGTAAAAAGCAAAAGCAATATTAACAAAATGTAAATTTTTACAAAAATTAACAAAAAAAAAAAAAAAAACACAATATGATGAACATTAAAGAAAATCAAAAATATAAACTTTTTACTTTTGCTAATTTAGGAGCACAAAAAGAACTAATAAAAATAAGGGATAATGATAATTAGTAACTGTAAAATTTTAACATTTCATATTTACATACAAAAATCACATTTTTTTTATATAATAAAAAAACACAAAACACAGAACATAAATTTTTGAAATATTAAATTAAATAAATATATCGACCCTGCGCTGACTGAATTACCTATGTAATTTTTAATAACTTTTCAGGAAAGCTAAAAAACTGTTTAACTTTTTTCGCTACTTCGCTAAATTTTTACTAAATTTTATCGATTTTGAATAGTGTTAATAACAAAAATAATGCGCATTATGAAAAAGAACGAAATTTTTGACGCATTTTGGAGAAAATCAACGAAAACGTTACATAGGTAATTTTGTGGCGCAATTTTTTTTAAGGTACGTTTTTGCTTATCTTTTTGTAAGTTCTTAAGTTTATTTAAATTTAAGTTTGAACTATGGAAGAAGGTATTATTAGTATTAGTAATTAGATTGGAACATGCTACTAAACAGTAATTTGTTAATGAACTCAAAAAATTTTCCAAAAAAATAAAACAAAAATTCTATTTAATATTAGTATTATGTTATACATAGTATTAACTATATTATTTTGTAAATCCTAAACCAGTTAAAATATCGGCAAATGCTTTGGTGGTTTTATGTACAGATAAAATTTATATCGTATTCATAACCTATCAAAAAATGAGAAATATAAATTTGGTACTTTTTAGAAATTCAAACGTTTAAGGGATAAAAATCGTACCTATTTTTGGTACTTTTTTCATAAAACATTTTTTTTTTTATATTTATTGACATAACCATGTGCGTATTTTAATATGGAATCTCACTATAATTTAGAAACTCACTGGAATACAATTTCTGATACTTCTATGGGTGAAAAAAAAGTACCAAAAAAGGGGTAAAGGCCGGAAATTACATTTTATTCGAACTTAATAATGAATTTTCAATTACAATAAACATAGAAACATGAAATTAAGAAAATGTAGATAAGAATTCACAAGAGTGCAATTTGTGGTACTTAAAGATACATGGTCTGTGGGTAAGAATTCAAGAGGATTGACTTTTTGTACTTTTTTCTTCTTCTATTGGTACTTTTTTGCATTTTCTGTAATATTTAACCTAGAAACATAAAATTAAATACGCATGGTCTGATGGTGGAAATAATTCACAAGAGGGGACTTTGTGGTACTTTTTCGTTCTTCTAATGGTACTTTTTGAATTTTCTATAAATATGAACCTAGAAACATGAAATTAAGTATATGTGGTGCTAAGTGAATGTGAATCCATATGAAGGGACTTTGTGGTACTTTTTTGTTCTTCCTATGGTACTTTTTTAATTTTCTATAATTGTGAACCTGGAAACATGAAATTAAGAACATGTGGTGCTAAGCGAATGAGAATCCATAAGAGAGGACTTTGTGGTACTTTTTTGTTCTTATAATGGTGCTTTTTGAACTTTTTATAATATTTAAAGTAGAAACATGAAATTAAATATGCATGGTCCTATGTGAGAAAGAATTCACAAGAGGGGTCTTTGTGGTACTTAGTTTGCTTTTCTAATGGTACTTTTTGAATTTTGTATAATTATGAATCTAGAAACATGAAATTAAAGATATGTTGTCCTAAATGAATCCATAAGAAGGGACTTTTTGGTATCTTTTTTCGTTTTTCTAATAGAACTTCTTGAATGTTCTGCAATGTTTAGCCTTAGAAACATAAAATTGAAGATGTAAGGTCCTAAGTAAATTAGAAACCTAAAAATGGTTTTTGTGGTCCTTTTTCTTTATTCTAATATACTTTTTCGTAATTCTGATATTTATTTTTCGTTATTCTAAGATTAGAAACATAAAATTAAAGAGAACTTGTTATTTATGGATGACATAACACCATTATTAAAAATGTTCCCAAGGGAGTTAAGAAGAGTTTAAATTTATTATATAGTATGGTTTTTATATAAAATTTCCGCTAACGAAGTAGTGGGTTTACAGCTCGTATATATATATATATATATATATATATGACAAAATTAAAGAAATAATTTAAAAAACAAAAGGTCTTTCGCTAATAAAAATATAAAGACTGCATTAAAATTATTTATTTCATTATTTTTAATATTATTTAAAAATATTTCAAACGAAATTTAAGAAAATTGAAATGATGTACCTAAATACACAGAATAAAGTAAAAATGGATTTCAATTACGAAATTTGTAATATTAATTATTTTTAATTGATTTTGCTCCAATCATTAAAATGATAATATTAATAGCTAGAATAATTGATATTATTATTACTCCTTTTCCTTAAATAGATGCAATGAGCTGAAAATTTTTGAAAATTTACTTAAATTTATTTTATTTCTGTACTTTTATGAACAAATATTTAATTTTTCTTTATATTTTATTAACAGCTGTCAATTTAATAAAAAACAAAACTCAAAGCCAATTACAATATTAATTATATTAATAAATCATATAATTAAACCCCAATATAAAGTTAATTAATAATTTTATTAAAAAATTATTTGAAATATTTTTTTTCTGTATGGGTCTTAAAATTAGATTTCAGTGGAAGGTCCGATAAAAGCACTCATCTCTGCTAAATGTTCAAAGTTGGGAGTTCTTCGAGGTAAGTTTTATAACCTAGGAGACAACATATAGACAAAGATATGAAATGCATGATTTTGTTTGTAAAAAAAATATCCAAAAATTACACTGGTCGATAAACAAAATTTTTTTTCGTGTTCCTTTAAAAAAAAAAAAAAAAGTGAACTAGATGGAACTCCGCAGGCTAAACTTGAATATGCTTTCATTTTTTTCCCATCAGGTTGAAATTTTTTTATGGGCGTGTCTAATATTGCGTCCTAAATAAGCCAATTACTCTAGTATATTTCACTATAACTCGAGAACGGTATGCACGAATTATGTAAATAATACACCAAAATATGTAAAATCAAACTGGCTTTAAGTCTTTTTACTAACAAATTTTTATTCGCTCAATAATTTAGGATATATTTCGAAATGAATGTCCGAAAAAAATGTTTCATGCTAAATTCAAGATTTCTTTTTTTTTTTACTAAAACTTCTTTTTAAAAGTGAAAACATAAAAAAAGTTTCAGTTTATCATCTTTATCTTAAAGCTGGTAAAACTACGGGTTACACAGAAAAAATTATTACCGTCTTTTTTTCAATTAACTCAGTTGTTTAATTTTGCAGCAAAATTTAATAAATATATTAAAAAAAAAAAATAAAAATAATTTTTTGTATGATTTTAACATTTTTAATTCATTCAATTATCTACTCGATTGATTTAATTAATTTATTAATTGGAAATTTTTTTCTGTTTTGTATTTTTTATAGTTTTTAGTAATTGATATTATCATTTTGGTGAGAGGTGCAAATTTAAATTTGAATGATGATTTATAATTGAATGAATTATTTTCATATATACACCCAGAGAAATATCAATCACATACGTGTTGAAAACGATACCATTCTGTATCAATAGTGAATCTACACCGTATGTGTTTAAATTAAACACTGCGTGTTCAATTCTTATTGAAAATCGATACCTAATTGGCACCAAGTTGAAACCATTTCGGTATCAAATTGTTAAATTACGTATGTTTTCAATGAAATTTGTTAACGAATGGTATTAAAAAGCTGTTATCGTAAATTACCAATGTGAGCACAACCGTTGTTGATTTTGAATCGAATTTTTTCCCTTAGTGTATTTGTTAATTGGTGACTTTTTTCTGTGTTAATAAAGCCATGTATCATAAAAATTGATGCACAAGTCTTAATTGCATTCACAGTTAAGTTAGGATACCCTTGCATACCTACAGTTAACTGGAGATACATTAGTGGTCAAACAAATTTTTTTATTTTTTTGTTTTTTTTCATTTTAAATAAAAAATAGGTGGATTAGGTGGAATTTAACGTGCCAGATAAGAATCAGCTTTTACTTTTTCTCTATCACGTATTGATTAATTTTTTTTTTTTTTTTGTGGGCATGACTACAATGACCCTCCTTTAGGCAGAAGAGTTTGTCCAATTAAGATAAATTAAACTTCAATAGATAGTGATTTAAATTATCTTTGATCTGAATTTACATAATTTTTTGTTCAGTTAATATTTCCGTAGTTATTCGGTAATTAGTAGAAAAAAAATTAAAAACAAAAATTTCAAAAATCGTGAAAATTTTGATCCATAACTCTGAAATTTTTTAGTCAATAAAATATATTGTTCAAATACTTTGAAGACAATTTCTGTATGCATCTTCATTTATCATCTTCATGTATCATTTGTTAAAATCGTGTAAATGGTTCTTGAGTTATAGTCTAAATTTGACAAATCATTCTCGAATTTTATAGTGTGACCGCTGAATAAGGTGATGAATTTAGTCATGCCTGTAAGAAAAAATCAGTACGTGATAGAAAAAAGTGCAAAATGCAGATTCTTGTTTAACTCGTCAAAATCCACCTATTTTTTTTTACCCACCACTGTATTTCTACTCAATTGTATGTAACAAGGGTATTTTTACTTAACTTTGAATAAAATCAAGAATTGAGCATTTTTGAAGATACATACCTTATTTTATTTGCAGCATTACTAGCTTTAGAAAAAAAGATAATAACCTGAAACATTTTTAATGGTTTCATTTATTAAAAGAATTTTAGTAACAAAAAAGTCTAAAATTTTGCATGAAATTTTTTTTTTTGACACTTATTTCAAAATAAATTCGAAACTATTGAGCACATAATAAAACTAAGTTTGGATGATTTGAAGATATTTTGAATACGCATCTTTTGGTGTATCACATATGTCAATCGTACACACCGTTCTTGAGTTGTAAGGAAATGTACTAGAGTAATGGATCTATGGGAGAAATATTAGACATGCCCATAAAAAATCCAGATCTGATGGAAAAAAAAAAAAACTGATTCGTGTTTAGCACATCAAAATACATCAAGTATTTGGGGGAGGATTTTTTTGTAGACCAGTGTTATTACCTCTTACTCAACTATATACGGAATTAGTTAGAAAGAGAAGATAAACACTTCTCACATATGAGCAGCTTTTACACGCAATATGTTTTTAATTTCGACATGACGGAAATATGTATCTAAAGTAAAATCAATATACTTAAGAGTAATACCAAAATACTTGCACTTACCGAATACTTAATAAAATTTCTGTAGCCTGGAACCTTTAAGATCTAAGCTGATTTTATAGACGTTTGTCTCAAAATTATATTTAATTGTTCTATGTGAAAATTATTTTTCTAAATGTTTTAATTTTTTGTAAAAAATTTTAAAAGCTGTAAAATTTTCAAAAAATAATTTAAAAATATAATTTATATGAATTAATAATAAATTAAGTTTCTAGAAAAAATTGAACAATAAGTTAGTTAAAAATTTTGATACAATAATTTCTGTTAAAGTTTTTTTCCTAATAACTTTTTATCCATAATACAACAATACTTTCGTCTAAAGGCCCGGAGACCAAAATTAAAAAATGGAATACATATATTAAAATTACTTTTTTAATAATATTGAATAATAAGTGTATTTTCTTTTCTTGTTATATCTATAAATTTATTTACTTTAATGTTAGTTTTAATTAATTTCCTTAAAATTAAGCCTTTAAATAATTAAATTTTTCTTCTTTCATAAATAAATAAACTATATTTTAAAATATTATAAATTATTATGACCCAAATACATAAATTAATTACCAACACAAAATAGGTGGAGTTTGCAATTATTAACAACACATATTTAGCCATACCAATATGGCACGAAAAAACTTAATCTATAATACTGATATGCAAACATATTAGTAGATATAATAAAGAATCATGATATAATGATTCAATTAAAAGACAACTTGCATAAATTACTGCTTTGGAATATTAAATGACTCTTATTGAAATATGAGTATTCGTAATATTCATAATGAATATACATAAATTAATAGACAAAAGCATTATATATACATTCTTATATGTAGAGCATTATGTACACATACAATACATACATACAAACATTCAATATTTATGTATTTAACAATAATGCAATGCTTATAAACAATACAAACACACAAATATTTCTATTAAGATTTATACTTGATGCAATACAAGCAGAAAAGCAAATATTTCACATACGCTAGAGTGAACGCAAGTCAATGGAACTCATACCCATACATACAGAACAAAATATGCGTACGACTTACCCAGCAGGAAAATATGTTAGTGATTCCTCCTTGAAGTCCTTGTGAAAGCCTTGGCTTCCTTAAAAAAAAAAAAATACGGTATTAATTCTTGTTTCACTTTCATTAGATGCGAAATAGAACGTCAATCACTCACTTATTAACTCTCTTATTACAAACAGAAAAAAATTGTAATTTCGAGAGTTACAAAACTATCAATCATTTAGTCTTAATTTAGTCCTTATTTTTGGAAGGGAAAAGCCTTACCTCAAATGACACTCCATGTAAAAAATAAATTACGTTGGAATGCGAGTGGCTTGCCTTGTGGATCCAAAATTAAGCATTTTAGAATGTCTCTTTAGCTCTTCTTTTTCCGACAGGGTATACACATTAAAGTGCCTCACGAAAAAAAGTTACAAATATACCCCTCTAGAGAAAAAAATAAATAAGTATGTTCTTATATGATATTACATCTCAATGTTTAAATTTACGTTAGCTTGACCATTTTCAAAACACCTCTAAAATTACGTATTTCTTTCAATATCATTATCATAATTTTAGTTATAAGAAAATAAACTTCAAATTATAATAGAAGCGTACTACAACTTTGAATTTTCATTTAAATAATTATTATGTCTCTTTTTATTCGCGGGATATTAAGATTTCACTAACGTCTTTTATCATATATTCTTTGTTCAAACATGTAATTTTATATATTTCGGAAATTTTTCAAAATATATTAGGTTTTAATTAGGAATGCCAATCCCGATATCCCTATCCCGAAAATCACGGGATTTTTCGGAATTACAAAATCCCGAAAGATTGGACGAAAAAAATCCGGGGATATCATTTTCGGGATTTAGTGTCATAAATACAATCCAAAAAAATAACTCAAGGCAATACAAAACATTAAAATATTTACAGAAAATTTTAAAAGATATATTAAAAATCGATTACGTAGATTGGAACATTATAGGTCTGTTGGTTTGTACTCTATTCTTACTAGTTTTACTATTTTTGCAAGTATTTTACTCGAGAAACCTTTCTGTGCACATAAAAATAGTAAAAATAGTAAACTTTTCAAGAGAAAATGATTTTCTATTTTGCTATATTCTACTTGAATATTTTGTACGAGGAAGTCTAAAATAATTATAGTTTAGGACTCCAAAAGTCATCTGGTACTATGTAAATTATATTTAGTGGACGTCCTCCAGTATTCAAAGGCAGATTCTTAACACAATTAGTTTTGATGATCGTGATGTAAGTCATTTTTTTGGTACCAACAGTTACAATAAGGTAGCTCCAACTAAAGGCGGTGTACTTAATGCTGAATGTTTGATATATAAACTATATTTCTCAATACCATACTAGAACTCATATTAAATTGCATCTCCTTAAGAACTTTGCCAATAAGAAACATTTTTTGCAAAATGAACTAATTTTCTTCTTACAAAAAAAAAAATATCTATGTAGTGCCTGGTGTTACCATAAGGTAACGGCCCGTTCTGTCCGACCTAGGGACCGAAACAAAATTTTATATAATAGGCCCCATATATAATTCTAAGGCCCCATAGTCCTACATTTAAAAATTTCATCATTATCTGAAACAAAAAACATTCTCGGTCAATTTGGGCTAATTTTAAAAAAAATTGATTTGGTAGTTTAAGATTATAAACGATTTTATTTGTGTTTACATTTAAGAAATTTATAAGGGTCAAACTCTATTCTGGAAAGACATTTGTAAGGAAGATGAAATAATGGACAAATGTTGGATTATACAAGTTGTAAGACCAAATTGCATTAAGTCATCTTCCAAATCAATCTGTAGTTTTTTGGATGGATATTAACTAAAAATCATACATATTCCTAGATAAGAGAAATTTTATAAAAAAATTATTCACAAAGGAACATATACCCGTATTTTTGAGACATTTCCAGGTTTCCATAAAAAATAAATTTAATTTTTTATTGACACTAAGATTTATTTTACTATTTTCCGCTTTCTAACTTTTTCAAGTAAAAGCTTGGTTTTTAGATTTCTTTTAATATCTCATTTTTTCTTTTTTAAATTTCTTTAATCAAAATATGTTAAATTTCTTTAATTGAAATATATATAAAAAAAATTATTTTTTCCATATATAAATGTGTTTTCATATAAAATATCAATCCCGAATCCTGAAATTATAAAATCCCGAATCCCGGGATTTGCAAAATCCAGTCCCGTTTGGCATCTCCAGTTTTAATGTACCATAAGAATGGCTAATATTGAATGTTATACGTAATTAACCCATTAAGAGCTAGATGGTCAATTTTGCGCAATTAGTTTCCAAAAGGTTATATTAGCAATTTTTGCAAATAAGTCATATGGATGTACTTATTACACTTAAATATTGATAAATTTATGAAAAAAATAATAAGTTCTTTTAACCCTTCGTAATACAGATGTTTCAATAGTCACATTCGTAAAAATATGGTCTGGAGAGACCAGCTCTGTAATTCAATATATTTCAATGGAAATTTTTATGATTTTTTTATGTAATTACATTTGTATAAGTATATTCTAACATCACTTCTACATAGGATTGCAAGACATAATATTTTCCAATCGTTACTCTTCACGCTCTTCTCCGTGTTTAGGGTCTGCAAACGCATACAATATTTCTTTTCAAACATTTGAAGTTTTACTCTCATAACACAACATATGAACGAAAAGTTGGAAAATCACAAAATAATATGTGTTAACTGATGAAAGCTCAGCTTAAAAGATTTTAATAACATAAAATACAATTAAAAAAGAACGAATAACATAGTCAAACTGCATAATTTTCCATACAAAATGTAACTGGTCCAGCCAGACCATATTTGTTACGAATGTGACCTGTACACCAATTTATCCTTATAACTATTCTTGTGTTAGCTCCGTCATTCTGAATTTTTCACGGATCGTTAGAAAACAAAATTGAAGGAGTGTATCTGAAATTTCAAGTCTCCAGATAAATTATAAATATATGAAAATAACATTTTAATCTGCAATTGGTCTGGCCGCAATAATAACCGCAATAATAATCGGGAAAAAAAGAAGTTTTTGAAAATTTTGCGCTATTTCACACGAAGTTGCAGCTTTTCTTTTGATCTATTTATACTTTTGGAGACATTTGTATCCTTAACTAATTATTTATTTGCTAATAAATTTAATTATAGACCGGAAATCCAAAAATATTATTTGTAAAACTAAAGGGTTAAATTAATGCACATGTCAATAGTATTTAATGAGAACTTTCCAATGATGCCCTAAAATATAACTTACAATGGAAAATGTCCAAGATATTTAAACTTTAATAAAATACTATTTAAAATAAAATCATAGACAATTTTACTAAAATTTTAATTTCGCAAGAATAAAAAGAGATTTTAAAATATTTTTTTTTTTTACAAAAATTTAAAAATTTTGCAAGTATTTTAAAAATGGTCCAGCTCATGTAAATAAAATAATTCAACCAAATTATTTTGGGAATTAGTTTAAAACATATCAATCTTTAATTTTAGGGGTTAAAATTGCAACTTTTTTTGTCCCATACAAATCCAGGCACTTTAATATACATAAGTATGTATGTATAAGTATGAGTGCGTATACTTTTGTACTCTACTTAATGTCTATGAAAATACAATAATTATCTATTGTTTAGAAACGACCATACACACATGCTATGCACTAGAGACCAATTTAATTAATTTATATTTGATTTTTCTTAAATATTTTAAATATTTTACTTAATTTGTTTGCAAAGATGATTTGCATTTATAAGTAGTAAATTAAAATAATAAAAAAAAACTGCAAAGTTTTTATGTATCCCCCAGGCGTCATAAAACCATTGAGATTACAAAAAAAGAAAAAAACATTGTATATTGGAATGTTTTCAGAATTTTAAGTATATATTAACTTTATGAAGCGGTCTCAAGTCGTTTGGTATATCTAATGAGAAGATTTATTTTTCCCAGAAAAAAATTATTTTCGAAAATTAGAACTATAAACAACATTAGAAAATTTTGAGGCATCTGAATAGATTGGTATTTTTTTTTTCTTTAATCTTCATGGTGTAGGGTGAAAATATGAATAAGTATTGTTTGCTAACAATATGAGAATTAAGCAAACAAAATAAGTATGCAAATGTTGAGAATGCTTTTTATGTTTGTATGTAGTATTATGGTATAACAACAATATAAACACACAACAAAAAGATATACTGACCAACATAAATATATATATATGTATATAATATACGAAACAACATGCTAAATACAGATATATACTTATATATTTGCACAGAGAAAAAAGATTGGTTGGTGCAACTGAATTTTTAGCCAATCGAATTTAGTCGGTTGCATGTACTATTTTATAATTCGATTAGAATTGTACTATATTACGGTAGTCTCAACTATTTGGATAAATGTAATTCAGTTATGATAATATTAATTCGAATATAAAATACTCACATATAAATTAAGCCTGCCCAATTAAAAAGAAATGTGTTTTTTAATTTGTTTATATATTCATACGTATGTACATTATTCACATACATATACTATGTATAAGTGTAAGTTTTTTTATATACTTAAATACAAAGAAGTGATTTCCAATATATATTTGCTGCAGAAGAAAAGTTCTGATGCACAGTCTGAATTGAGTAATGAATGTAAAAACATTGATAACGCTAAGAACAACAACCATATTTTAATAAGTTTGCAAATAAATAAAATTAATAATTGTACTGAATTGTTTTTCTTACCATTATTTTAATCCACTATCATTCCAAACGTAGCACAAAGAAAATGCACCAAGGGACACTGTTGAAGCTTTGGCTGCCGTTATAGTAAATGTATAATCCAGTAAAAAGACTGTTGAATAATTACCAAATTAACAAGTTGCCGGACAACAAATATAAAATATGTTCAATACGTTAGAATGAATTGCCTGAAGGACTTCCAAATATATCCAATTTGATCGAACCACGTTTTGTTGATATCTATATATGGAATAAATGTATTAAAATATATAACATTTCGTACATATGTAGCTAAATACTTACTCTATATAACAAGGAAAATGTAATCTTACTATGTAGTAATGTTTTGGGATAATTTTTAATTTCTTGTTAGCTTAGAATTTTATTAAATATTTTTTATTAAATTTTTATTATTCTAAAAATGTCAAAAACAAGATTGTATCTAAGGAACTACCATCCAATCGGTTCAGAATATCGAATTTATTTTTTTATATTATAATTGTAACTGAATATATGGCTAGCGGGTAAATTAACCTAATACAATCAAATTTTTGATTGCAAGCGCCAATATTTTGATTAAAAATTTAAATTTAATTCGGCCACATGTACCAATTTCGATAAAATTATTTCAACCATATGCAAATTGATTAAACTAACTGAATTTACAGTTGTAGGAATATAAACTCTATGGCAATTATGTTTCTACTGTTATAGGTAAAGAAATTCCTTTAAAGGTACATTTGATCAATAATATAAACTAAATTATAGTTACTTTTATTAAATTTTAATGGCTGTAACCATTTTCCAACCAATCTTTTTTCTGTGTGTGTGTGAAAACTAAAAAAGAATTAAATTATACATATATGTATGTATATGAAAATTTTTAACATATTGATAATAAACATTCACACATTTTTGCATAATATATACATTTTTCTACAAGTGCGTTCTTCTGTTAATGCCTTAAGTCATAACCAGGGCAAGTTTTTATATGCACAAAATTAATTGAAATATGCGCTGGAAATAGCACAAAAAAATGGTATAATATGCACAGAAATATGCAAAAATAGCATGAATATGTATATAAAAACCAACGAATTTATGCATTCTTATATATTAATGTGTAAAAAATATGCACAAATATGCATTTTTTAACTTTTAATCTCTAATAGATTTTTATGTTTATAAAAATATAACTATTTTTATTTTAAGTATCATATTTGACGCTTCCGATTTTTTTTCTTTCTTTACAATATTTACAATGTACTCAAAATACTCACAAAAAAATTTTAGAAATCATTTCATTGAACTCCAAAAAATCACCAAAAAATTGTGTTTTTGTTAAGAAAACTAACTTTTGTATCCATTATATGCAATTTATGCAAATATTTAAAATATAAGCATTTTTTGTGAAATTCTTTTGATATATGCAAATGCTTACTTTCCAAGCGAAAAGCTTGAAAAACTTGCCCTGGTCATAACTAATCTTTCAAATAACAAATTATTACAACGCCATCGTTCTGAAATAATTTATGTTTTTTTATATATATTAAAATTCTAATAATTTTTTTAAACTATATAACATTTAACTAAACGTTTGAATAAATTTTGTTTTCTAAATACACACAGTAGTTTGCTCTTAAGGCAAAATTATATTTAAGAATCTTAATTAAGCAGACACAAGTAGATACTCGTATATGTTAATAAATCGACAACAAGAATTTATATGCCCGAGTGACTTATAGTCACGTAGATTAATCAAAATTAAGTTAATAATACTATTAAAGTCTTACTAAAAGGGTATTTTAAATAACTAGGTCAAAACACATAAACACAAAGGAAAGATATAAGTACAGTGAAAGCTCCCATAGACGGACAGCGATCGTCACGCTGATTTTGTCCGTTATCGGGAGATGTCCGTCTATGGGATAAGGTACATCAAATTTTTTTGCAAGGGGTAATTCCGTACTATATCTTTTTATTCCAACATTCAAGACTGATTGTAATGAATTTACTTTTAAATATACATATTCTTATTTATACATATATATCGTCAACTAAAATGAAAAAGGCCGTAACCACTTAGAAATCAAATGTTGGTTTTATTTACTGGTTTATAATGTACTGACCCAAACTATACAAATGTAGTTCATATCTTCAAAATTTACATCAGTATTGATGAAAGTCAAATAATCATAACATTAACTTCATGAACGAAACAGTCGTAACATTTTTTACATATAAGAAAAATTTTATTTGAAAGGTGTTTATGATTTATCTATTTTTGCATTAATGGGACGTTTGAAAAGTTTTACTTAATAGCTCAATTTTAAAGCAGAAAAACTAAAAATTGTGATTTCTTTTTGCTTTTGATTCTGCGGCAAACGACGTTTTGCATTTTCATTTAGACATTATTTGCAATAAAGTATGATTTTATGAAATTTATTTTATGGAATTTATGAAAACAGTTCGATTCCCTCCGTTTTCATTCCATTTTCCTAAATTTACTTTCTAAATTGAATAATTTTTTGTATGCGAAATTTTAAAAATAAAAAGCATGTTGATGACAAGTTTGACAAAAAAGTCATCATTGGCATGTTACTCCATTTAAAAACAACAGGATTAACTTAGTAAAATGATGTTGGTAGCCTGGTCTCGATTTTAAGCAGCGTCCAATTACTTTTTTATATGATTGATGACAATATCGCCCTACTTGTTGTGCAGAATTTCTATGCCCTTTGTTCAAAAAAGTTGTCAAGATTTGTAGGAATCTGTCGCCATTGTGTTCCCATTGAGACTGTCTTCAGGACATAGATAACTGAGACAGCATCTGTTTTTAGGGGTCGTTTTCATTTTTTTCTTTTCTAGTATGAAGAATTTTTAATAAAGTGTAAAAGTCAAAGTTAAATTAAAAAACTAGTTTTTGCTCAAAACCAGCTAAATGTTAAGTAAAAAAGGAATAGTAAACTATTTAACTTTAAAAAATGAAATAAAGATGAAATATGAATGCAAAAACGGACATAAATTAAAATAAGTAGCATTTCATTATATAATATTTGGTACATTTTTTACCGTTTATGATTTTTATTTGCCTACTAGAGATGTTTTTTTAAAAAATTGGTGTCCGCGTCCGCCCAAGAGAGCCTAGCGGAGATTAATTTATTCTAAAAATGCCACCTAAATCATGGGACCTAAAAAATAGTCCGCTTATGTCCGCCTATGAGCTACCCGTTAATGGAGCTTTTACTGTATTTGTGTTGTGATGCTAGATTTACAAAATTAAAAATATAAGATGTAGATTTTAAATATGAGTTTAAATTTAGCTCGAATTTTTTTTTTTTTTTTTTTAATATATAAATAAATAATAGTATTTTAATATTAATTTTGACACTCCATTTGTACTTTCTACATTTTCCACATAAGACTTGATAAATTCTATATGTATGTTATGAATTCTTAAAATGAAACCATCAACTTTAAGTGTTTTTAAAATAGTTTTTCCATATTCAGCTCATTAATAGGTATCGATGGATTTGGTTTTCCGACAAATTGCACGGGTGCACACGTGTGCAGTCTCAATGGCAAAACTCTATGAATTGGCTACGAATTGGTACCTTAACCGCCATATTCTTCGGATTTAGCCCCTAGTGACTACTTCCTATTTCCAAATCTAAAGAAATGGCTCGGTGGAAAGAGATTCAGCTCCAACGATGAAATTATTGACCAAACAAATGCCTATTTTAAGGACCTCGAAAAATCCTATTTTTTGGAAGGGATACAAAAACTGGAGAAACGTTGGACTAAGTGTATTGAGTTAAAAGGAGATTATGTTGAAAAATAAATTTTTGTTTTGCCAAAAACACTGTGTTTCATTCAAAAAGTCACGGACTTATTGACCCGCTCTCGTATTAACAAGTATTCCCTTTATTTAAAAATAAAATGATTTAAATAAAATCTTATAGAACAGTCTTTCGAATTGCTTTAGCATATGTCTGAAGACTTTTCAGTTTGTGACTGTAATTTTATCTTGTAGAATTAACTCAGAATCACTTCTTGAGTCGATTTGAAGATATTTTGATGGAATTTCGCACGAATAATTATTTTGGCACAAGGACGAAGTCTATTGAAATTGGCTATAATCGGTGCATTTAGCTCCCATAATATCTTCCCGAAATAGTTTTCAACGATCATAAATATAACAATATTTAATGAAGTTCGGAACCAGTAAGTTGTATACGAGTGTAAATCTTAGTGGCACATTCAATAAAGATCAGTTAATATTTCACTATAGCTCCAATATAAGCCCTCTTGCGTAAAGTATGACACAAATAAGTTTTATTTAAGTATAAAAGGCAGTGTCAAATTTTATGAAGAACGGTCCATTATTTACTATAGCTCTGTCCCATATAAGGCCCATTCTTGTTAATCAGTGCAAATATTCATATTCACCCCTATTATGTCAGTCACTGTGAACATCGTCGTCATTTTGTACTCGTTGTCACATTAATAGTATTGTGTAACGTCGACTTGTTATCGATAATTTAAAACATATAAGTATCATACATAAATATTTTGTGACAATTTTTGCACTAAATTGGAGTAAAAGATCTACCAATGAAAAAAACAAACATATTTTTAATTTGCCGGGAATCAAAAAAAGTTAAACTTTATCCTATGAGTTTGTGGTACTTATAATAAAGCAACATATAAGAATTTTTAATAAAGGGTGGTCCAACCATAATACACGATGTAAATTTTGAGTCATACCTTAACTTCAAGTTTTTTTTTCCAACTTAACTTGACATTTCCTTGATTCAGTGTTTTACAAATTCAACCATGGACCATTTCAAGCGTCGTCAATATGCCGAATGGTTGGTTGAACAGACAAAAGTGAATGGTGACTTTACAAAGAAAATTATCTTCAATGACGAGGAACATTTTCACCTCAGTGGATTCGTTAAAAAGCAGAATTGCCGCATTTGGGCAAATGAGAATCCACGCGTAATTGTTGAAAAGCCGATGCATCCACAAAAACTAACACAATCAAGCAGTTACCCTGAATGAAATTGAGGATATAGACCTGGACAATATGTTGTTCCAACAGGATGATGCCACTTGTCACACAGCCATCGAAACAATGGCTCTTTTGCAACATCGTATCTTGTTTTGCAAAAAAATTTACTCAGCCACCACCAGTTTCATTCACTATTTTATTATTGATTAGTCAATATTTTATCCGTGATCCATAACCAAAAATAAGGAGTGAGATCGAAAAAATCTTAACACACATTTTGCTTCATAACTTTTTTCGGAATCAATATTCAAAATTTTTTTGATCTAGTTATCATGAAAAAATACTTCAGTTATTATTTTTAATAACCACCATGTTAATTTGTCCTTATTTTCATCAAAATAAGTGACGAAAAAGATTTACGTCCTACAAGTTATTAAAAAATTTCAAAAAATCCAGATAGGTCTTACAAATAATTGGTCACAGAATTAAATGACGTCCGTAAAACCGTCTCTGATATTATCAAACAGTGTCAGGAGACTTTGACTATTGATGTGAAACCTAGTTCGGTAAGAAAAAAGGACCACATGATATTGGGAAGGCCAGAAAATTGAAGGCATATTGAAAGGAACTCCAAACACATCTGGTAGAAAATCAACTCAGTTTTATCAGTGCTTCAACTATTTGGTGAGAAAATTTAAAGCTAATGGCAAAGTTGATAACATATAAAGTTCAAAAAATTCCAAACAGGAATTCTGCAAAAAAAAAAAATACAAGCCAAAAATAGGACTCGGAATTTAAAACCAAATTTCATAAAAAAAATACTCAAGCTGTATAATTGACGAAGAAACGTAGGTGCTGGCAGAATCTTCGCAGCTTGTGTCTCAAGAAATTTTATTGCTAATGCTCGAAGCAATGTTGGAGATAAGTTTAAGACCCAAAAGCAGCAAAATTTTCTTACAAAATTCATGGTATGACAAGCTTTTTGCAGTTGCGCCAAAACAGGAAAGTGATTTAATACATTCCGATATATAAATACCAAAATATGCATAAAGAAATATATGCAATAAAGACTTCTTCTTTTCTTAAGAAAGCACAACGTGTCCACATATTTTTGGACCCATTTGGTATCATGTCACTACGGTAGGAAAGCTCTGGAGTGGTCCCAAAATACCGAAGATTTTAACAGAAGATGTGCATACTGTTCCAAAAAAGTGACTGAAACAACTATCAAATCCCTAAAGAAAGGTTTTCAAAAATGGTCCACAATTTTATAATTAGTGGTTAGAAACATAAATTATATATTTCTGTGATCTGTGCTAAATTATCAAATGATTAAAATAATAATGAAATCTCTAAGATCAACCGTTTCCAAATTATTGAATTTTATGCATGTTAAGAATTTTTCGATCTCACTCCTTATAATGATACATAATTTATTTATTATAAATAAAGAAATAATTATATTTAATTTTTAAAAAAGGTGAATTATTATGACTTTTCTTTAATTTTGCCAACTTTCATTCTGAGTCGACATCAAAAAATATGTCGACAAAATCAGAGTCATTTCGACTCGATGTCGACTTTAAGTCGCCTTAGAAAATTACAAAACTTTGTCAATATTGAGATTTGTAAATGTGACTTGCTGTCGACAACGATATGGGTGATCAAGGTAGATTAAGAAGGTAACGACAACTTTACAACAACTACAACACCAAAAAAACCCCATGTATTTTGTTTTTGCATTGTCATCTCTTATGTCAACTTTAATTTTGTCATTTCACATGTTTATTTACAAAAAACAAAAACAATTCATGTAGTAAAAAGAGAGGAGAAAGACGCAATAACACAAAATTATGCAAAAAAAAAAAATGTAAACATAAACAAAAATTTGACACTTCAAATTTCAAAACACAGGCAGCCTTATTGATTTCCAAAATAAAGAAAAAAAATTCTCAGCTGTTTTAATGTCGTTACTTTCTTAATCTACCTTGATGGGTGATTAATTTTAGTATCAATGTAATATTCTTATTTTACAAAGTATTAGTTCACACTTGACCACAGGACTAATAAAAGACCCCTTTCCGAATTTTGGTGCTCATACACTTGGTCGGGCTTGACCGACTATATCTTTCGTACTTGTTTTATTTGAAATAAATATTAGGCTAAAAAATAAAATTTAAGCAAAATAAAGAAGTATTTTAAATACTGATAATTTATTACATGTTTTTTGCACCCCAAGCTTTTAAATAAATTTAACCTAATATAAGTATAAAGTAACAGGTTTAAAAAATATTTAAATATATTCAGCAAAACAAAATACCTCAATTTTTTCCATATAAAAAACTTAAATGCCCAACTTCATATGTATGTCATAATCATTCCTGACCAGAGATTTATATTAACAAAAAAATAAAAATAAAAAATGGTACTTCAATACATAGGTATATTAAAGCAAACTCGTTTTTTATGATTATAGTAAGTAGTATGTATGTATATTAAACATAATCATATTTTATAATACACACACTCACACAACATTTTATATAGTACGTTTATATATGGGCCATTATCAAAAATTTTTAACCTGGCTGAAATTGACTTAAATCCTTAATAAGTTTTGTGGTAATGATACTTTGAACCAATTGGTTACAGATCTGAAATCAAAAAACTTGAAACTAAGAGAGTGCAAGATTTTAACACAATAGGTTTCTTTTTATAACCATGATTGTTGTTCAAAGTTCAAGAATATAGAAAAACTGATAAAAACTACTTAAGTTTTTCCTATTATTCTACAATTTTTGTTCGCGCGTTTATGCTTTCTGATCTCATTTTATCATAAATAAACTAATCGCACTTTGTACATAAATTCTGCACCATCTTTTTTTTTTTTTTTTTGTGCAGACTTTCAACAACTAAATACAGGGTAGTCAAGTTTTGATGACAAAATTTTTTGGTTTTTTAAATTTTTCAGTTTTTTGGGCGCGGTCTGTGCGCCCCTCAACCAAATACAATTTACAATACAATTTGATACTTGTTGTAATTGTGCGTATTTTGCGATATATCCCGTTGATGTGCCCGAAATAGTCAACGTAGTAGATAGTCTCAAACTTTGGAAAACAAGTGCGAAAATTTTTCAAAAAGTCAGTTTTTCGCGAGGCACATTCACATTTTCATATGAAATTGCTTAGATTACTGCGTGAACTTAGTTTTTCGTCATCCTACATAGCAAAATCGGAGGAGCATTAAAAATAAATTTAATACAAAAATTTTATGGACTTTTTGAAAATTATGCAAAAATTGCACTTCTTGTTTTTATATTTTTATATAGAAAATTGCAATTTAAACAAATATTAGATGTATAGATATAAGAGTGGCGATAAATATAATTGTTTGGGATCATAAATTTAAGTCAAATGTCTTTGATAATTGAAAACGGGGCACTTTTGTCAAAACACATTTCGCAAAGGCACATCGTGTGGACAGCATGAAATTAACTATAATTGGCGTAATTAGTAGGTGTTTGTTATACTTAATAAAAATTCGGAGGCGCATCAAAAAATTTTGAAATATAAACATTTTATCGACCAAATAATATTTACTTGTGTTAAAAAATGATCACAATATTAATAAGCATTTCTATGTAATAAACTCTAACAAAATATTTTTTCAATCAATATATTGAGAAATAACAGACTCGATTCAAATTTTTCACAAAATTTTTAAAAATCGCAATTTTTATTGAAAAGAAAATTTTTAAAATTTTACTAGGGAACCCTAACATATGCTGCACTAATACCATCAAACATTGAAAATATCATAAATTTTATTTGAATAACTCAGCAGGTTTTGATATTATGTGTAATTTTGACCAGAATTGTACATAAACTTCTAGTTTGTAAAAATGTTCGAATTTAAACCGCCATAACTTTCACGCCCCTCACATGAAATGATTAACGCTAACTGATTCTACATGCATTCGAGTCACTTTATATGTATACAAAAGGATTTTAATGTGCCATCAAAAAAAATGTATATTTTTTTGAAAGGCTAAAATCAACAATTTTTGATAATTGCCCATATACAATATAACATACATTCATATTTGAATATTATAACACATACATAGCAATACATATGTATATACACATGTATATTGCTATGTATATGTATATAGAAGTACATATGTGTCATATAATTCATACAAAGTCGGCTATTTACTTTATATGTTTGTTTGTGCTCTTGGAATATTTTTGAAGTATTTAAAATGTTGATGGCCGTTAAAAATAACAGCTTATGTGAATATACAGGACCACAATGTTCATATGATTTTTTTTTTTTTTTTTTCACTTGTTCTTATATGTACTGAAGAAGATGGTTGTTTTAAATTTATTTTAATTATTTGGTCTGTGCTTTGAAAAACGAATCAAGGTTGCCAAGTTTGGCATGGATTCCAAAAATGAAAACATTTTTTATACAAAACTAAAATGTAATTGTGGGTATCAGTTACCGTTAGGAGACTTTAGTAGGCTATTGCCCCTTTGGTACCTTTTGGTAAGAAAATGTAAATAAGGAAATCGAATAAGTAGTTGGTAGATTTAGAAAAGCGGGATTTCTTAATAAAAAGCGGGAAAAATATTTTAGGCGGATCGAAGTTTAAAAAGCGGGATAATCCCGCCAAAAGCGGGATGTCTGGTCACGTTACCTATAATGCATAAAATCTTCTAGATGTTATTATTAACGCATTATTCTGTACTTGTATACTTTATTTTAGATTTAGTAAAAGTGTTAGTCTACAGATCTAATATAAATCCATTTCCGAATTTTTATGCTCATACGCAATGGTGTTGGGTATCATATAGTCGGTCTTGACCGACTATATCTTCTTTTTTCTTTTTTTTTTTTTTTTTTTTTTTTTTGGAAAATTTAATATTAAAATTCATATAATATTTTTTACTACGTAAAAAATCTTTTTCTTTAGTATTTTTTTTTATAATCTAGCATTAAAAATCAAGTAATTTTTATATAAACTCACAAATACATATAAACAAACACAAATTATATAAAAATGCATAAACTCTTATAAATATTTTCCCATATATTTATAAGTATACATATGTCTCTGTATATGTAAATAAGTAATGGTCATAGCCACAGTACTCATGTTCAACAATAAAGAGTATAAAATCATGATGATTAAAGCCTTAAGTAACCGCTTTATATAAACATAAATACGCTATGTAAAGGATAGAAAAATATACACGTATCCATATAAACAAAATTTGAGTCCTTGTAAAAAGTTCCATGTAGTGGTAAGTCTACTAGTACTATGACGATATAAAGAGTGATGTTGACTTTGATGTTTACCATGACATACACATGTACATGGTCTACTCTATGGATTGTATTGCATTATGACAGTCTTTGGTTACGGAGCACAAGAAATGTTAATATGTTTGTTAAATGTTTTTTTTTTTTTTTATTATTTTGTGATATTTTGCTTTATAAAATAAGCTGGTTTGTTGCATTCAATTAGCAGAATGTTAGGTTAACTGAGGTTGTAATGGCTATGTTCTTTACTGATCGTTTGCCTCTCGAAGATTCACTATCCTATCATGCAGATATATTGCCATTGATATACTCACATTATTTTTATGCAAAAAATTTGTGTACCTTTTTGGCCTGCTCGTTAGTGCAGAACATATGAAGACACAACTCCGTCAGAGTCCTGCCGCAATGGAGAAAGTTTTGGCGTCGCCATTCGCACAGCTGAAAAACGTGCTAACAATTAAATATTTAATAAAGGTAATTAATTAAAAGCTATTGTTGTTATAGCCCTCAAAACTCGAATTTTTTTTAAAGTAATATTTTGAAAAATATTAAATTTTTTAGATAAATTATAAACGAACAATTCAAGCAATATAAATATAAAAAAATGTTTGCATATATTTTTCAGCGGCCCAATATGTGGTGTATTTAAAAAAATAAATGTGAAAATCCTAAACTTGTAGAGAAAGATCTAAGCCTCCAGAAAAATTATGTTATGCTTATTCTGATAAAGAGTGCGTTCAAATAAAATGTAACACATTTTTTTTTCCTTTTGTGATTTAAATATCTCTGAAAAATACTGCAGATTTTACAATGATATGAATTTTCCAAATATTTTGTGTGTTTGCTCACAATGGAGAATTAAATTGAAACACATGAACAAATTTTTTGAAATAAATTGCAAAACAGCTAAGCATCAGCAGATGCAATTGATTGGAAACCTGGAACAGAAAAAAAATAATAGACCACAAAACGAACACAAAACCGCAAAGGTGCAGCAGTTCTTAAGAATTTTTCCAAACAAATGGACACAAAGTGGCTTGTCGTGTAAAATGTTCTGAACGCTATGAGCGCAAAGTTAAAAAAATATTGAACTTAAAACATTTTAAAAAGTACCAGATAGGAACGCAATGAAGAAAACTGAAGTCTAAAAAGATTGCTTTTTGTTTGAACGTTATGTAATGGATGACGAAGCGTACGTCATTTCTGATCTCTCTTAGCTTCCAACACAAAAGTTTTATGTAGCAAGTTTTAGGGGAAATGATCCAGGAGAGTACCGTACCAAAAAAAACTAAACGTCACAAAAAGTTTTTTTGTTTGGCAAGCTATATGCAGCTGTTGTAAAAGTAGTGGTAAAGTCGTGCAAAGAGCCTCAAATTCTGTTGGCCTGATTTGGCATTGTGCTAGTATAGTAAAAGCCCTTTAGAATGATACAGTATTGGCCTATTGAAAGATATTAACCCTCCGTCGAAAGGGAATTAGGGAAGACTAATGCTGCGCCCAAAACATTAACATGTAAAGCATGCAACTTCTTTGATTTTTTTTTACTAATAATTTCCGTGGTATTATATCCCGTAATTTCCAATATACATATTTTTTATAAAAATGTAGTCTATTTTTTTTTTTTTATTATTATTTTGTAAATTTTGATTACTTAATAAAATAATAACGAGAACTATATTCGTTTATATACTCAACATTTATATGTAACTAGCTTATCTTGCTCCGCTACTTCTTTTGAAGCGATAACTAAAATTTACTTTATATAGGGACTACTAGTCTCCATCGGCCTATCCATCTTACTAAAAATTATCATTTTTATCACTTCTATAACTTTTTAAAACATTCGCTGAATGACTCCTTTAGATATGCGAAAATTAATGTTTTCTTCGTTTGGGTTCTACTATTCCCCCTGATTCTATCCGTTCCAATTTCAGAAAGTATGGAGGTTGATGAGAAAGTTATTTCTACATAATGTTAAGACTTTTGTTCAAATAATTCTTAAGATATACCCACGTTATTTTAAATTTTCATTGTATAGGGATACCATTTCCCCGGTTCTATCCATTCTATTTTCTATGCTTCTATGCTTTTGCTATTACAGTATTATATTATTTGATAAAAAGTATTTTATTTGTATACCCCTTCTCCTAATCTTTCCTTTTTCATCTCAGTTATAAAGGATGATAAATTCAATGATTTTTGCATAAACAGTTTTTAAGTTATGCTATGATTAATATTTTCTATGTTTTTTGTGCTCCTGTTAAAGAATAAAATAGCCTATTTTAATTCTAGGGTTCACAGGAAGATAATGTGAAATCGGTTCAGCTGTCTATTAGGTACACACAAACAAACCAACAAACACAGATTTATTTTTATATATATTTACACAGAGAAAACAGTTTCGTTTTGACAACCGAATTTATTGCCAATCGAATTTGTTCGGTTGCATGTACTTTCGCTAAATTCGATTGTTATAACCATATAAATCAGCGTTTGTTGCCAGTTTAGCCTTTTTAATGCTAAAGCTTTCATTTTTATTTCGCTTTTGGCCCCAAAATTTTTATTTCAGTTTTTATCTTTTTTTCTAGCCTTTTTTGAATTTCTACATAGTCTTAAAAAGGCTAAAACTTTCAGTTTTTTTCCATCAGGTCTGGATTTTTTTATGGGCGTGTCTAATATTTCGCCCATACTTTAGTATATTTCCTCATAACTCAAGAACGGTGTGTACGATTGACATAAGTGATACACCAAAAGACGCGTACTAAAAATATCTTCAATTCATTTAAACTTAATTTTTTTATGTGCTCAATAGTTTCGGAGTTATTTTGAAATAAGTGTCAGAAAAAATCATTTTCATGCAAAATTTTAGATTTTTTTTGTTACTAAAATTTCTTTTAATAAATGAAGACATCAAAAATGTTACAGTCTATTATCTTTAAAGCTGGTAGTGCTGCGAACAAAATAAGGTACGTATCTTCAAAATTGATGCACAAATCATGATTTTATTCACAGTTAAGTAAAAATACCCATGGAACATACAATTGGTGGGCAAAAAAAAAAAAAAAAAAATTATTTCATCTTGAAACAAAAATAGGTGGACTAGTTGGATTTTGACGAGTTAAACAAGAATTTGCATTCACTTTTTTCTATCACGTACTGATTTTTTTTTAGGTGCATGACTTATATCATCACCTTATTCAGCGGTTTCGCTATAAAATTCGAGAATTTTTGTACAATTTAGGCTATAACTCAAGAGTAGTTTACACGATTGTGATAAATGATACACCAAAAGACGCATACGAAAATTGTCTTCAAGATATGTCAGCAATATTTTGTATTCGCTCAAGAAAAAAAAAAAAAAATTTTTTTTGCTCACTAGTGTATTTTAACTTAACTGTAGGTATGCTTGTAATTTTGCCAGCATTGAGATAAAGATGATAAAATTAAACATTTTTGATGTTTCATTTTTAAAAAGAAGTTTTAGTAAAAAAAAAACAAATCTTCAATTTAACATGAACGAATTTTTTTTCGGACACTTATTTCAAAATATCTCCAAAACGATTGAGCGGATAAAAATTTGTTAGTAGAACGACTTCAAGCCAATTTTATACCACATATTTTGAATATTTTTTCACGTCTAGACGAATTGAGGTACCCCAAAAGGTCTTTCAGCATATTATTTTGAAATATATAGCAAAGTACAAAATATTTTTAAAAAAATGTTAATTCATATACCTCAGGACTTATTCCCGAAAAATTAAAGATAGTCAAGGCAAAAATTCAAAAATTCAAAATTCAAGTGTAAATATCTTTTTAACTATAAGAGATAACTTATGTGAGTAAGCATATTTTATCTTTATCTTGCCAAACGATTTAAAGAAATATAAAAATCTTTAAAATCGGACTTCATTTGTAGAAGTTACGATTTTTTAAACTTTTCCATACTCGAGGTAGTAAAATTTGACATCCTATAGCTAATCTTGTGTTATCACAGGGTGACCAAAGATAATTCTTCTTTGTTTATTTACCGATTTTGCTCATTTTCAATATCAAACAAACCTTATATAAGATAAATATTTGGGCCAAATTTCGTCCCCCTTCGTTGTGCCGTTCGAGCCCTATCCTGCTTTCAACAGACGCACATAGCTAGATGGACTCAGAATCTAACCAGGACCCAGAAACCATTTACAACTTTATGGAGTTTTAAATTAAAAACGCTGTGTATGGTCTTAATTCATTTCAGTAACTTAAACTTCCGTTTTTTTAAATATGCACCCTATTTTTTAAATGAATGAGTAAAATTTGCCGAAAATAGGCTTTATTGTTTTTTATACGGCACAAATTGGACTGAATGTTATACCTTGAAAGTCAACATAGTTGATGATAACAATAATATCTAAAATTCTGAGGTGGTGCTGGAAGACTTCATTTCTACTTTAAAAGTTATATATGAATGAAGGTGAAAAAAATTATTTTTTTTTTAATTTTTTCGATTTTTTTTTTTTTACATTTTCCAAATTTTATCGTGAACGAAAAATGCGATCGTCACGCACCACCGCAGAATTTTAGACTTTAAAGTCATTAATAATTGTATTTAATGACAAGACATAATATTCAGCCCAATTTGTGCCGCTTTAAATGTTAGCAGTAGTATTTTGTCACTTCCATGTTTTGTTGTTGCCATTTTGTTTTTCTCAGTTTATTATTGCAACAATATCCGAAAATGGAAGACTACTACCCAGACTAACTATCCAACTAATAAAAACATTGAATTTTTAGCGGTTAACATAAATAATGCGTTGAATTCCTAAGAAGTTTAAAAATCCAAGTTTTAAAGGCCACCCTATATTTCCGTTTTAGGACAAGTGAGGGACACCCTAATTAGATATTATGGTAGCTGATTCTACCCCCGAAGAATTAAAAATCATTCGGCATACATAGCTTGAAAATTAAAAATTATTTTTTTTGGCATATTGTTAATTATATATATTTTAATTTATTTAAAAATTAATAGTATATTTAAGTATCTTATCATATACTGTATCAACTTTTTCTAAGCGTATTTGTAGAATTTGTGTCACTAACAAACCAATAAAAGGCAAATTAAGTATATTCATCGAAATATGATCGATAAAGGATCTTGCTTTAAACATTTATACAGAAGCATTGATAATTCTAATGATGATAATGTGTGGTTTTCCCCGTAAACAATAAATGCGTTTGAGAAATACTTTAAAAGTATGTAAATTTCTTACCTTTATAACTCATAATATGGAAGCAGCCCAAGCGAAAAGTTGATGAGATGCCTTTGGATATCATACGATATGACTGTGAAGAACCGCTTAGAAAATCACTTTATGATGAAAATATGAACTAATAAGTCTCATTGAATGGATAAAAATATAACAATATCGTACTTACTTTTTAAGTTTTTCAATCAGTAAAAATCAAAAAGCTTCTAATACAAAATTATGTAGATTTTTGTTTATTTTTTGTATAATAATGTATTCATCCACACATCCGCAACAATATAAAAATATTTGCTTCTTGATATAATGATTTTTTATATCTTCTTATATATACCGAATTGCTTTATTTTCTATTACTTTAATCGAATTATATTGATTGCAGTAACTGAAAATATTGTTAATATTTAAATGTGTATAGATATGTAAATTTTAAAACATTTAAAAATCGAATCCCTCTGTTGATATAGAACCAGAACGCCTAAGCTTTAATTCGCTACACCTCAATTGTTTCTGGGCTCAAAAGAAAAAAAGTGACTTAAAAATACAATCCGTAAATTGCCAAAAAGATGGAAAAAAGTTGTAAAACGCATTGTACCCTTAGCTTGAAATAAACTTAAATTATCATTAAAAATCAATGGAATTTAAATTTAAATATCAAAAAGTTCGATCACTTTAGACGGTTAAATGATAAAATTTTATATTACAAATATAATTTTTTTATTTCCTTTTAAAAATGACCACAGTAGGGTAAATTTGTATTCTTTCTTTACAAGTATAACATCGTTAGTTGTACATCATTTATATGGCTAGATGTATGTTAGTCCTTTGGCGGGATTTTCATATTTGATTTGTTGCTTTTTTATCACTTTGTTTTCTATATTTTGTAGTTTACTGGCTGGTTCAAATCTTTTTTTTTAACAATATTTTTTAAAACCCTAAGTCATAATACTAAAAACACACTTCTACAAAATTATACACATACATAAACAAAAACACACATAGGCAGACACTGACAGTTATAGTACAAGCAAATCAGAAAAAAAAAACAAGATATTTTCAAAAAGGTACCATCATAACATGAGATTAGAAAATAGTTACCCGGTCACAAATACATACTTATGTATGTGTTTATATGTGTGTATACATAGACTGTTTTAAACCATTTTATATTTACATCGGTTTCAAGTATGTTATGGTGATATACACACATATACATACATACATATATATGTATGTGTTAGTCTAAATAAAAGTTTGTATTTTATGTTCGAATTAAAACTAGAAAATAACTCTATATATGTCAATGATTCTTACAAGTGTGTATACATTTTGACTTTTAGTTTGTTTAACAACATAGTCTTTTCATCTTTTCTTTATCTAACATTGCCTTCACTCCACCAGTTGGTATCCAGCTTTACATAATGGTCAACTGGAACTGCAATAACGTAAAAAAAAATATATAATAAAAAAATATATTTTTATACAACCATTATATTTTTTTAGATTTAAGGCAATATGTCACTTGTATGTCTCTGTCTGTAGTCTTTTTCCTTAGCCATTGCAAACTCAGCACATTTTCTAATATGGGTCCTGTATTGATATTAAAAAAAATATATATGTATATGTATGTGTGTACAAAATAAATACACATTCTTTGCAAGAAAACGGCCAATATTAAAGCGTCATTTATGGAATATTAAATGATAAAATTGGATTTTTGCCAAACTAATATAACGTTAATTTGGAATAATTAAAACTTTTCTAATTTTGCAGTTGTTTTCAATATAAAGATGTATTTGTTTTTCATATTATGAATTTTTGTTTGTAAGATTAGTATTTTGTCGCATTATCTTCTTGTAAATAATTTGGCAACTTTGAAAGGTAACAGCTGTCTTTTGATTTAAATATGTACACAGAGAAAACAGATTCGTTGTGGCAACCGAATTTGTTGCCAATCGAATTCAGTCGGTTCTACGTACTATCGGACAAATTCATTGTCCGATTACCGTAATTTATACATGCTTCTAAAAGACATTCGTTAACAATAGACGAATTTATAACTATATAAATTGGTTGTAGTTTTCGAATATTTCGTTCGTATAAAAATATTTACACATTTTGTTGTTTTTACTTTTCATTTTATTTACGGCGAAAATAAACACATTAATTGTATTTTAAGAAAATTATAATTCACAGCATAGTATACCATGTGGTCCACTAATAACGAGAATATTTCCTTTAGATTTCAGATTTAAGAATTTTTGTTAATCATTCTAAATGGGACATAATATTTTCACATCTCACCTGAAAACCCATTAAAACAATTAATGCAATAAAATACTACTACGAGTATATTCTTACGTATATTATGGTACTAACATATATATAATCACGCTACATTTATCTGTACGGCCAAAAAAATCGCCAAAACCCAAACAGCTCTCTTGGTAATCCGTGATTGCAGACATTTTACAAAAATCTAAATTCACAAGAAATTAATACATATGCCTCTATTAATATCAAAACATGTTAGCTTACCCGTATTTCTGATTATTTGAGTTATCCATTTATCCTTAAATTTTTACAATTTTGGATGAATGTTAATCTAAAATATAATCTTTGTTTATATTTTTTATATTTTAAAAAAGTCAAAAGCTTTTAAAAAAATTTCAATCTATGTAACAAATATTTTTCTATTGTGAACACCGAATTGTTCCTTTTTATATTACAAACGAATCCTTGTAATTTCAATAATCAATTATTTACTTTTGTTCAAATAATTCTTAAGATATACCCACGTTATTTTAAATTTTCATTGTATAGGGATACCATTTCCCCGGTTCTATCCATTCTATTTTCTATGCTTCTATGCTTTTGCTATTACAGTATTATATTATTTGATAAAAAGTATTTTATTTGTATACCCCTTCTCCTAATCTTTCCTTTTTCATCTCAGTTATAAAGGATGATAAATTCAATGATTTTTGCATAAACAGTTTTTAAGTTATGCTATGATTAATATTTTCTATGTTTTTTGTGCTCCTGTTAAAGAATAAAATAGCCTATTTTAATTCTAGGGTTCACAGGAAGATAATGTGAAATCGGTTCAGCTGTCTATTAGGTACACACAAACAAACCAACAAACACAGATTTATTTTTATATATATTTACACAGAGAAAACAGTTTCGTTTTGACAACCGAATTTATTGCCAATCGAATTTGTTCGGTTGCATGTACTTTCGCTAAATTCGATTGTTATAACCATATAAATCAGCGTTTGTTGCCAGTTTAGCCTTTTTAATGCTAAAGCTTTCATTTTTATTTCGCTTTTGGCCCCAAAATTTTTATTTCAGTTTTTATCTTTTTTTCTAGCCTTTTTTGAATTTCTACATAGTCTTAAAAAGGCTAAAACTTTCAGTTTTTTTCCATCAGGTCTGGATTTTTTTATGGGCGTGTCTAATATTTCGCCCATACTTTAGTATATTTCCTCATAACTCAAGAACGGTGTGTACGATTGACATAAGTGATACACCAAAAGACGCGTACTAAAAATATCTTCAATTCATTTAAACTTAATTTTTTTATGTGCTCAATAGTTTCGGAGTTATTTTGAAATAAGTGTCAGAAAAAATCATTTTCATGCAAAATTTTAGATTTTTTTTGTTACTAAAATTTCTTTTAATAAATGAAGACATCAAAAATGTTACAGTCTATTATCTTTAAAGCTGGTAGTGCTGCGAACAAAATAAGGTACGTATCTTCAAAATTGATGCACAAATCATGATTTTATTCACAGTTAAGTAAAAATACCCATGGAACATACAATTGGTGGGCAAAAAAAAAAAAAAAAAAAATTATTTCATCTTGAAACAAAAATAGGTGGACTAGTTGGATTTTGA
Source organism: Protophormia terraenovae (assembly GCA_951394005.1). Lineage (NCBI taxonomy): Eukaryota > Metazoa > Arthropoda > Insecta > Diptera > Calliphoridae > Protophormia > Protophormia terraenovae. The sequence goes on from OX596074.1 coordinate 119,551,559, forward strand.
CGAGTTAAACAAGAATTTGCATTCACTTTTTTCTATCACGTACTGATTTTTTTTTAGGTGCATGACTTATATCATCACCTTATTCAGCGGTTTCGCTATAAAATTCGAGAATTTTTGTACAATTTAGGCTATAACTCAAGAGTAGTTTACACGATTGTGATAAATGATACACCAAAAGACGCATACGAAAATTGTCTTCAAGATATGTCAGCAATATTTTGTATTCGCTCAAGAAAAAAAAAAAAAAAATTTTTTTTGCTCACTAGTGTATTTTAACTTAACTGTAGGTATGCTTGTAATTTTGCCAGCATTGAGATAAAGATGATAAAATTAAACATTTTTGATGTTTCATTTTTAAAAAGAAGTTTTAGTAAAAAAAAAACAAATCTTCAATTTAACATGAACGAATTTTTTTTCGGACACTTATTTCAAAATATCTCCAAAACGATTGAGCGGATAAAAATTTGTTAGTAGAACGACTTCAAGCCAATTTTATACCACATATTTTGAATATTTTTTCACGTCTAGACGAATTGAGGTACCCCAAAAGGTCTTTCAGCATATTATTTTGAAATATATAGCAAAGTACAAAATATTTTTAAAAAAATGTTAATTCATATACCTCAGGACTTATTCCCGAAAAATTAAAGATAGTCAAGGCAAAAATTCAAAAATTCAAAATTCAAGTGTAAATATCTTTTTAACTATAAGAGATAACTTATGTGAGTAAGCATATTTTATCTTCATCTTGCCAAACGATTTAAAGAAATATAAAAATCTTTAAAATCGGACTTCATTTGTAGAAGTTACGATTTTTTAAACTTTTCCATACTCGAGGTAGTAAAATTTGACATCCTATAGCTAATCTTGTGTTATCACAGGGTGACCAAAGATAATTCTTCTTTGTTTATTTACCGATTTTGCTCATTTTCAATATCAAACAAACCTTATATAAGATAAATATTTGGGCCAAATTTCGTCCCCCTTCGTTGTGCCGTTCGAGCCCTATCCTGCTTTCAACAGACGCACATAGCTAGATGGACTCAGAATCTAACCAGGACCCAGAAACCATTTACAACTTTATGGAGTTTTAAATTAAAAACGCTGTGTATGGTCTTAATTCATTTCAGTAACTTAAACTTCCGTTTTTTTAAATATGCACCCTATTTTTTAAATGAATGAGTAAAATTTGCCGAAAATAGGCTTTATTGTTTTTTATACGGCACAAATTGGACTGAATGTTATACCTTGAAAGTCAACATAGTTGATGATAACAATAATATCTAAAATTCTGAGGTGGTGCTGGAAGACTTCATTTCTACTTTAAAAGTTATATATGAATGAAGGTGAAAAAAATTATTTTTTTTTTAATTTTTTCGATTTTTTTTTTTTTTACATTTTCCAAATTTTATCGTGAACGAAAAATGCGATCGTCACGCACCACCGCAGAATTTTAGACTTTAAAGTCATTAATAATTGTATTTAATGACAAGACATAATATTCAGCCCAATTTGTGCCGCTTTAAATGTTAGCAGTAGTATTTTGTCACTTCCATGTTTTGTTGTTGCCATTTTGTTTTTCTCAGTTTATTATTGCAACAATATCCGAAAATGGAAGACTACTACCCAGACTAACTATCCAACTAATAAAAACATTGAATTTTTAGCGGTTAACATAAATAATGCGTTGAATTCCTAAGAAGTTTAAAAATCCAAGTTTTAAAGGCCACCCTATATTTCCGTTTTAGGACAAGTGAGGGACACCCTAATTAGATATTATGGTAGCTGATTCTACCCCCGAAGAATTAAAAATCATTCGGCATACATAGCTTGAAAATTAAAAATTATTTTTTTTGGCATATTGTTAATTATATATATTTTAATTTATTTAAAAATTAATAGTATATTTAAGTATCTTATCATATACTGTATCAACTTTTTCTAAGCGTATTTGTAGAATTTGTGTCACTAACAAACCAATAAAAGGCAAATTAAGTATATTCATCGAAATATGATCGATAAAGGATCTTGCTTTAAACATTTATACAGAAGCATTGATAATTCTAATGATGATAATGTGTGGTTTTCCCCGTAAACAATAAATGCGTTTGAGAAATACTTTAAAAGTATGTAAATTTCTTACCTTTATAACTCATAATATGGAAGCAGCCCAAGCGAAAAGTTGATGAGATGCCTTTGGATATCATACGATATGACTGTGAAGAACCGCTTAGAAAATCACTTTATGATGAAAATATGAACTAATAAGTCTCATTGAATGGATAAAAATATAACAATATCGTACTTACTTTTTAAGTTTTTCAATCAGTAAAAATCAAAAAGCTTCTAATACAAAATTATGTAGATTTTTGTTTATTTTTTGTATAATAATGTATTCATCCACACATCCGCAACAATATAAAAATATTTGCTTCTTGATATAATGATTTTTTATATCTTCTTATATATACCGAATTGCTTTATTTTCTATTACTTTAATCGAATTATATTGATTGCAGTAACTGAAAATATTGTTAATATTTAAATGTGTATAGATATGTAAATTTTAAAACATTTAAAAATCGAATCCCTCTGTTGATATAGAACCAGAACGCCTAAGCTTTAATTCGCTACACCTCAATTGTTTCTGGGCTCAAAAGAAAAAAAGTGACTTAAAAATACAATCCGTAAATTGCCAAAAAGATGGAAAAAAGTTGTAAAACGCATTGTACCCTTAGCTTGAAATAAACTTAAATTATCATTAAAAATCAATGGAATTTAAATTTAAATATCAAAAAGTTCGATCACTTTAGACGGTTAAATGATAAAATTTTATATTACAAATATAATTTTTTTATTTCCTTTTAAAAATGACCACAGTAGGGTAAATTTGTATTCTTTCTTTACAAGTATAACATCGTTAGTTGTACATCATTTATATGGCTAGATGTATGTTAGTCCTTTGGCGGGATTTTCATATTTGATTTGTTGCTTTTTTATCACTTTGTTTTCTATATTTTGTAGTTTACTGGCTGGTTCAAATCTTTTTTTTTAACAATATTTTTTAAAACCCTAAGTCATAATACTAAAAACACACTTCTACAAAATTATACACATACATAAACAAAAACACACATAGGCAGACACTGACAGTTATAGTACAAGCAAATCAGAAAAAAAAAACAAGATATTTTCAAAAAGGTACCATCATAACATGAGATTAGAAAATAGTTACCCGGTCACAAATACATACTTATGTATGTGTTTATATGTGTGTATACATAGACTGTTTTAAACCATTTTATATTTACATCGGTTTCAAGTATGTTATGGTGATATACACACATATACATACATACATATATATGTATGTGTTAGTCTAAATAAAAGTTTGTATTTTATGTTCGAATTAAAACTAGAAAATAACTCTATATATGTCAATGATTCTTACAAGTGTGTATACATTTTGACTTTTAGTTTGTTTAACAACATAGTCTTTTCATCTTTTCTTTATCTAACATTGCCTTCACTCCACCAGTTGGTATCCAGCTTTACATAATGGTCAACTGGAACTGCAATAACGTAAAAAAAAATATATAATAAAAAAATATATTTTTATACAACCATTATATTTTTTTAGATTTAAGGCAATATGTCACTTGTATGTCTCTGTCTGTAGTCTTTTTCCTTAGCCATTGCAAACTCAGCACATTTTCTAATATGGGTCCTGTATTGATATTAAAAAAAATATATATGTATATGTATGTGTGTACAAAATAAATACACATTCTTTGCAAGAAAACGGCCAATATTAAAGCGTCATTTATGGAATATTAAATGATAAAATTGGATTTTTGCCAAACTAATATAACGTTAATTTGGAATAATTAAAACTTTTCTAATTTTGCAGTTGTTTTCAATATAAAGATGTATTTGTTTTTCATATTATGAATTTTTGTTTGTAAGATTAGTATTTTGTCGCATTATCTTCTTGTAAATAATTTGGCAACTTTGAAAGGTAACAGCTGTCTTTTGATTTAAATATGTACACAGAGAAAACAGATTCGTTGTGGCAACCGAATTTGTTGCCAATCGAATTCAGTCGGTTCTACGTACTATCGGACAAATTCATTGTCCGATTACCGTAATTTATACATGCTTCTAAAAGACATTCGTTAACAATAGACGAATTTATAACTATATAAATTGGTTGTAGTTTTCGAATATTTCGTTCGTATAAAAATATTTACACATTTTGTTGTTTTTACTTTTCATTTTATTTACGGCGAAAATAAACACATTAATTGTATTTTAAGAAAATTATAATTCACAGCATAGTATACCATGTGGTCCACTAATAACGAGAATATTTCCTTTAGATTTCAGATTTAAGAATTTTTGTTAATCATTCTAAATGGGACATAATATTTTCACATCTCACCTGAAAACCCATTAAAACAATTAATGCAATAAAATACTACTACGAGTATATTCTTACGTATATTATGGTACTAACATATATATAATCACGCTACATTTATCTGTACGGCCAAAAAAATCGCCAAAACCCAAACAGCTCTCTTGGTAATCCGTGATTGCAGACATTTTACAAAAATCTAAATTCACAAGAAATTAATACATATGCCTCTATTAATATCAAAACATGTTAGCTTACCCGTATTTCTGATTATTTGAGTTATCCATTTATCCTTAAATTTTTACAATTTTGGATGAATGTTAATCTAAAATATAATCTTTGTTTATATTTTTTATATTTTAAAAAAGTCAAAAGCTTTTAAAAAAATTTCAATCTATGTAACAAATATTTTTCTATTGTGAACACCGAATTGTTCCTTTTTATATTACAAACGAATCCTTGTAATTTCAATAATCAATTATTTACTATAGTTGCTGAGAAAATTGGTTTTTATTCAATCATTAAAACTTTAAACAATTTTTTAGTTACATCCAGCAACATTTATAATATGAATGTTATTTTATTGTGGTTGACTCAAACGAATGGTTTAAATTTACTTCTCTATGGTACGAAATGGTTGAACTGACTATTTCAACAGTTGTAGATTTTTCAAAAGTGTTATAAATATTAATTTCTAGCTACGATTATAAAAAATCAGTCATTGTTAATAACTGTTTGCAAAAACAAACAAAAATTTATGTATATTGTATTAAATGTTCGTTCTGTTAGCCGTATTCCAACAAATCTTTTTTCTGTGTGTATGTATTAGTTCAACTAATAATTATATTATTCTATTAGGAAATCATTTACAAATTGTTTATAGCTTTAAGAAGAATAAAAATATTTTCAAATTATTGAAAATTTAATATATTTTTTACATATGAGTGAAACTATATAAATACGAATGTAGAGATAATTTATTTAATATTTTATAGTTTAATTATTTTTTTTATTTTTTATTATTATTAAAGCAAAAGAAAAACAACATCCAAAAAAGTCATAAATATATATTTTGAAAATTAGTATTAAAAGAGTATTTAGCTAAAATCAATACAAGATCAACATGATACTATCCAGCTAAAGTCCACACTAAATAGAAGATGATTGTGTCCAAATAAACTTTGTAAAGAAGCTACACTTCACAGTTTTAAAGACAAATAATACTCGTAATACGTTCTCTGTGAACATACTATTTTTACTAGTTTTACTATTTTAGCAAGTATTTTACTTGAAAAGCTTTTCCGTGCACATAAAAGTAGTAAAAGTAGTAAATATTTCAAGAGAAAATATTTTTCTCTTTTGCCATATTTTACTTGAATTTTTTGTATGAGCAAAAGTAGTAAGAAATTTTTATTTTCAAATATCTATAGAATTTTATTTTAAAACAGAACAATTAGAAAATGTTTTCTATTAATTTTATTAATTGAAAATTAAATTTTTATCAGATTTGAGTATTTGAATAAAAAGTATTTTAAGGTAAAAATTTAAAATGAAACCATCAACTTCAGAAGTGTACTTTTCTTTATATACTTGTAAATTATATTTTGTCCTAATATTTTTGTTATTTTTTTTTTTTTTTATTATCCTAAAATACACTAACTTTCAACTTTCATGGAATGCAACTTAAAATGTTACAGTATGTTTGTTCTAAAAATTTTCTGAAAAATAGTACATATTGACCACTTTAATACTACGAAAAAAATCGTGCCCGATTTCAGAAAATATTTTTATTATTTTTTTTTTTTTTTCAAAAAAACTCCAGTAGATTTCATACAAAAAACAGCTTAAGTGCAGACATTTTCTTTGCTTTATCAAACATTTAACAGTGGGGAAGAATCGAAATAAATCTGTAACTTCTAATCGGCTGGTTGGATTTGCATGAAATTTCACACAGGCGTAGCAAAGAACATTAGCTTTTTGAGTTTAGAAGCGGGATCCAATATTCGCATCAGGAGCGGATCTATTTCAAAATAGGTTACTAATGTCATGAAAATGTTTAACCACAAGCGAATTTTCGTTCCTTACCCGATTTCCAAGACTTTTATATCACCTTAAAGTACTTGATAAATCCTTTAGAAAACATGCATGTACTACTTATCTTATATATTTTTCGAGTTATATACATTTAAAATTTCAAAAATATCAATTTTACAAGATCTTGGTTAACATTTTTCCATATATAGCCAAATATTTTCAACCGATTTTATTATATTTTATGTAGTTGGTTAAAAAGCAAATTTGTCTATCGAACAGAGAAAATTTTTAGTCGTTATCTTTATTGAGGCAAAAATTAAACGAATTTGAATTGGACGGACATTAGAATTTTAAAAAAAAAAAAAATCTTAAAATTCGAAAGATATTCTTTTTTCTACTTCTTGATTAATATGAAAACCAAATGAAAGTATTAAAATTTTGATATCACCTTTCCCTGAATTAAATGGCATTTTCGAGCCATTTAACCCAAATATATAGACGGACGGACGAACATTGCCATGCTGCCAAAAAAATATTTTAGAATTCTAGAAATGCATTTGTTTACTAACTAATAAATATAAAAAATAGAAAGTGATCATCAAAATTTGGATATCACCTTTTCTTGAATTAAGCTTCATTTTCGTCTCATTTAACCCAAATGTATAGACGGAAGGACGAACATTACCATTCAATCAAAAAAAAAAAAAAAAATCTCATAATGCTAAAAATACAATTTTTACTTACTAATAAATAGAAAAATTAAACATGATCATTAAAGTGTTGATACCACCCTTCTTTGAATAATGCATAGTTGTCGACCCATTTAAGTATAATGTATAGACGGAGGGACAGACATTAACGTTCTGCTAAAAAAAATCTTAAAAGCCTAAAGCTGTATTTTTTAACTAATAATCAATAAAAAGATAAAACGTGATCATTAAAATGTTGATATCACCTTTCCCTGCATTAAGCGTCATTTTCGACCCCTTTTACCCCAATGTGCAGCGGTCAATTTTGAATGAAATATTGCAACTTTTGGAATTACGATTAATAATTTTATAAAACTTACGTGAACAAAATTGTATTGTAATACTAATATATGCACATTTAAGGGGTTTTGGGAAAAAGCCGTGGTCAAGTTTGAACTGATCCTTTTAAAATTTGATACATTGAAATATATTTAAATAAAATGTGCGAATTTGTGTACATATTGACATTTTTGACATTCTTATCATGTTTAATTTAGAGAAGGTATGAAGCTTATGGTCAACTAAAGTCCAATGTTAAAAAATTTAATGTGGTAATTTAAGGTTACAAAATATTTTGTCTGTGTTGTATTTTACTACATGTAAGAGATTTAAAGGGGTCAAACTCAATTCAAAATAAACGTTTATCATTTGGAAGCTATGTGAAATTGCATTAAATTATCTTCCAAATCTACCTGTAGTTTACATGGGCGGACATGAACTATTGATGATATTCAACAAGGCTAAAAATCATACTTGTTATTAGATTCTATAAGAAAATATGTAAAAAATTATCTGCAAAGGAACATATGCCAGTATTTTTGAGTTGCTTCCAAGTTTCCATTTAACAAAAATAAAAAATCATATAAAAATTTTATTTTTTATTGACACTAAAATTTATTTTACTCTTTTCCGTTTCAAGTAAAAGTTTACTTTTGAGCATTATTTTTAAATTTCTCTTTTTTTACTAGTTTTGCTAGAATTTCAAAGGAACAAATCTTACAGTTACGGACAATAAAATAGGGTCAAGAATATTAATTTGAAATTTTTTGAGTTTACAACAAAATTGTATGCAAAACAATAAAACTTTTAGTGCGAAATCATTGCGAATATATTGAATTATAAATCTATATAAAAATAATATATTTTGATGTTATCCTAATAACGGTACATTGTCTGAAGTGCAAAAAGTTATTTTTCAGTGCGGACAAAAAAATAGGGTCAGTTGTAAATTTTTCAAAATTTTTTAAAATTTGTTTAACATTTTTTTTGAAATTATAGTTTTTTTAAATCTCGATAACAATATTAAACATAAAAAACCGAAAAAAAGATAAGAATCATTGATAGTCTCAAATTCCGAGTACTATTCCTGCCAAAAAGGATCTATATATTAAGCACTTTAAAAATATGGGTAAAATCGAAGGATCCAACAAAAGATAAATACCGAAATTGATCATTATAGCTAAATAATTTTATTTTCAATTAAAAATCAGCAGTTAAAAGCAATTAACATAAAAAAGTTCATCGGAAACAGTGTTGTTAATATAATAGTTGTAATGGTATTTTGTTATTAAAGGTGTTGACAAAAAGAAATTACAAATTGTTAGGCATAACGATTAGACCTCACGTTCATTAATAGGCTAGGACTCGATGGGGTGTGGTTCTTGGTCAAAGTTAGTCTTTTTAACCTACCAATACAAAATTATAGAATGTGTTTATATTATTGTTTGAATTATTTCAAATAAAGCGTACGGACGAAAACCGGGTTATTTTTTTAGTTAGCAGAAACTAATTGTTAAAACAAAACTTCCTCAATTATTTGACGCTACAAGAGATCTTTTGGTTTCCTAGATCTAAATATTTAACATATTTCTGAAGAGCCCCCTATCATACACTACCTGTATTCTAGTTTTCTTAACTTTCACAAAAAAATTATATCATTTTAATTAAAATATTTATTCAATAAAAAATAATAACATTCAATATAATTTTACGTTAGTTATAAAAATGTCTATGACCTAAATTTTAAAGCATAAATCTTATAAATTATGTATATAGTAATATTCTTAAATTAACTCATTTGTACGAAGGCCTCCGCAAAATGTTTGTTGGGTTAGCCCTAGCTAAAATAGGCTTAAATAACAAGATTATAAATATCATAAAAAAATTAAATAGCATTGATAAACGAAGAGATTATATGAAGCAATTGGAATTCGGCAATGTTTCGTTGATCAATACTTTACAACATTAATAAAAATTATAATTTCTTCCAACTTAAATCGAATAGAATTGGATTTATAGAAATATATTGAATACTTAAATGACAAAATTTTTTTATATCACAAGTAAAAAATCCCGCGGTTTTTGGGAATCATATTTTTGACCGTGAAACGTTAATATGATTCTTTTACTATTTGACGTACATATATTTTATATTGTTAAACAAATTCAAAATAATTCTTTATACCCTACACCACCAAAGGTGGTTGGGGTATTATGTGTTTGTGCAGAAGTTGTAACGCAGAGAAAAAATCTCCGGACCTCCACCTTAAAGTATACCGTTCGACTCAGAATCACTTTCTTAGTCGATTTAACGATGTCCGTCCGTCTGGTCGGCTGGCTGGCTGTCCATGTAAAGCTTGTGCGCAAAGTACAGGTCGCAATTTTGAAGATAATTTAATGAAATTTGGTACATATGCTTTTTTCAGCACAAGGACGAAGCCTATTGAATTTGGTTATGATTGGCCCATTATTTCACCTAACCCCCATACAAATGTCCTCCCGGAATAGAGTTTTAACACTTATAGATGCCTTTAAAATAGGAATATTTTAATGAAATTTAGTACATATAAGTTTTATATCAGCAAAAATCCGCCTGTCAAATTTCATGAATCGGTCCATAACTGACCATAGCTCCCATATAAACTCATCTCCGGAAAATCACTAACGAGCATAAATCCCATACAAATGTATTATGTTAATATTTAACACAAGTAAGTTGTATATAAGTAAAAACAAAATTATGTGGATGGTAATGGTGTAGGGTATCATATAGTCGGGCTTGACCGACCATATCTTTTTCTCTCGTTTTATTTTATTATTATTTTTGGCGAATTTTTAATTAGTTTTGATTTCGTTATGAAAAATCTAGTTTCATTTTAGGGTAATATTTCATTTTTGTTTGAGGTAACTTTTCGTTATGAAAATGTGTCCCAATAATTCGGCCAATTTTTCATTTCAAGTTTGGGGTAATATTGAAATTTTTTTGGGGATATATATTTAAGAACTTTGGGGAACTGATTAATTACGAAAAATTGCCCCAGAATTAGGACCATTTTTCCTTTAATGTTTTGGCGCCAAATTTCCTGGGGCCCAGCGTTACCGTTAAGAATTTTTAAAAAGTGTCCAAAAAAAGGGGATTTCAAAATAAAAAGTTGCCAAAAAAAGGGGATTTTTTGAAAAAAAGCGGGCAACAGCTTTAAAACCTAAAAAAAACTCCTTAAAATTTGTTTACTTGATAACAACAAATTTTGTATTTTAAGAAAAACTACAAAACTCAATTCTGTTAATAACAAAATAATTTATTTTTATTTTACAACAATTGCAAAAATAAAAATTTATTCACAAAAATAGTTAACATACTTTTAATTAGTTAAACTTCTGTATTTTTTTACGAGTTCTTCACTCGTACTCTAGTCTTTAAAATTTAAGATAGAACGCATGAATCCACACGTATTATCATAAGTCTGTAAGACAAACTATTTCTAATTTTTGATAATTTAGTAAAAAAAAAAAACACGTTCCCCCGAGGGATTGCTCTGAGGAATGTAAAAATTTAAATAAAGATATAAGTATTCATCGAATCTTTTTTTTTTTTTTTTTTAATTTGGCATATGATGATATAAATAGCTGTTCATAAACTTTATTATTATTTTTAATTACTAACAGTTTTAGTTCATTTATAAATACTCCTCGGCTTTTAATATCACTATACTGTGAGGCAATCCCAAAATTTTTAATTTATTTGTTGAAATTAATATATAATCCGTCGATATATTTCAAACAACTTAGTTTATCGTAATTTAGCACATAGTATTAAAAAGTCGCCATTTAGTAGCCATTTAAAAAAGGGGCCAAAAAAGTCGCCAGGTGGTTGAAAAAGGGGCAAATGGCGACTAAAGTCGACAAACGGTAACGCTGCTGGGGCCACAGTTCGCAGCGCCCAAATATTACCGTTATGTTAGTTATATTAGAGTGCAAAATGTTTCTAAATGAATATTCCAATTTAATGAAATTAAAATAAATTATATTTAGCTTTCCTAACTACAGATAAGATTATGAGTTAAAAAATATGAAATTAAAAATGTCATTGTACTAGAATAATTTCACAGAAAAATGCAAGTTTTCGTTGAAAAAAAAAAAAAAAAATTATATAAATTAAAAAAATAATGACCAAAATAGGTTCCGTTCTTTAATGAATACTATTAAGGAGTAAAGTGAAAATATAATAGAAAAAAATTATTTTAAAACTATTTACTAATCTTTCTTATATATTTCATCAAACTTTGGCAGTTTTATGTTCTTAACACAAAATAAAATCATACTTAAAATGTATAAAAGTATTTAAATTTTACTAGAAAGTAAGTACTAACGTTTTATTTTGTTAAAATTTGCATAACTACATATAAAAATGTTAAAAGAAATTTAAAAATCAGTTCAAATTTATTTTTTTGATTGTTCAGTTCAAAAAATATATATATATATATATATATATATATATATATATATATATATATATATATATATATATATATATATATATATATATATATATATATATATATATATATATATATATATATATATATATATATATATATATATATATATATATATATATATATATATATATATATATATATATATATATATATATATATATATATATATATATATATATATATATACGAAAGAACGCCCAAGAATATTTTGTATGTCTTCCGATTTTAATAATATTTGGCATACGCATTCCCTATGGAGCCATTTAAATATCTCCATTTTTATTTTTTTAAATTTTGAAAAATTCGCGGATTTATTCGCGATTTTAATTTTTCAAAAAGTGATAAAAATGACAAAAGTGTCTAACTTTAAACACCAATATCTCTAAAAGTTTTTAACGGATTATAATGATTTAAATTGCGTATTTAAGAAGAATTTTTCAAAAATGCATACAAAAATTGCATTTGCATTATGAATGCATTTTTAAACGATAATATTATTTTCAAATTACTACATTTATAGTGGACTTATTCTTCTTAAGTATGCAATTTAAATCATTAAAATCCGTTAAAAACTTTTAGAGATATTGGTGTTTAAAGTTAGACACTTTTGTAATTTTTTTAACTTTTTGAAAAAATTAAATCGCGAATAAATTCAAAAAACTAAAAACGGATATATTTAAATGGTTCCATAGATTATATGTGCACCAAATATAAACAAAATCGGATGACCCTCCGTAAAAAAATTGACATTTTTTATAAATCTTTCGTGGAATTGACAATATATATATATATGAGGAAAATAAAAAAAATTTCGAAATTGTTTCAAACCTACTTTAAGTATCTTGAGAAAAAGTGTTGATGGCTTATTGAAGATCTCACAAAATAACTAAGCAATCCTAAATCTTAAATCATTCGCGTAAAATCACTCGGAAATACAAGCATCTAAAAGTAAAAAATTTAAAAAAACTGTGTTGAAGCTTTCGAGAATTTTTGGATTCATTTTAGTTTTGCAATGACAATTTACAACTTCTTGATTTAAACCATTAACCTGTCAGAAGATAAGACTTTGAAAATTCATTTACTGAATAAAAAGTGTCCGGTTTACTATCTGTTGAAAAGTTATGAGGTGATAAAAAATTAAACCAAAAATTCAAGATTTTTGAAATTTTGCATTTTTTATAGAAAATTTAGATGGCAGAATTTTAAAGTGGAAGTGATTACCTACAGTTTGATGTATATCTCGTTGATGTCAGGAAACATGACATGGGATAGTATCTTCACAAACTTTAATATAATTGGCGTAAAAAGTATGTTTTTCACTTCTGACAAATTCCGCTTTAGTAGAAATTGTCCAAAAGATCATTGAAAAATATCTATTAAGAATCATTTCAATGATTAAAATTTATATTATGAAAAAAATTAAAGAAACGTAATTTATATCGGTTACAGCGGCATACATTTCCAAACTTATTTTGCTTGCTGACAACTATGGTTTTTTTTTTTTGTGCTATTTAGGAAATTTTGCAAAAAGTAAAATTAAAGAATTTTATTTTCAGTTTATTTCGATAAACATTGAAGATTATGTAATAATTTTAGCTATCAGAAGATCGTCGCTGCGATGACTGAATTACCTATGTAAAAATTTTGGAAATTTTTTATATTGGTGCATTTAGATCGCCTACTAATTTTACATACGACCACCAAAGCATTTGTCGATATCTGGACTAGTTTAGGATTTACAAAATTACCTATATAAATAATTTTTCATGCATGGTTATATTAAAATTTAAACATAACGTATTTAATATTGTATGCTTATGATATACCGCCAGAAAGTGTACACCCTAAGACTAGTAACACCAAAATTAACTGATGCAGACTTAAGTCAACTAAAGCTTTGATGATGTCTGTCCGTCTGTCTGTATTTCAATTTCAGATTATTATAAATTTTTTTTTTATAATAAGAACATTAAAAAGCTCGTGAGACCATATTGGCATCTGAGCATTACCTATTATGTATTGGATTTCTTTTAATCAAAAATTAAATGTTGTGTTTTGTGTTGATCGAAAATAATATTTTTGGAGATACTTTAAAATTGTTCCAGCTCACGAAATTGAAATAATTGATTCCTAAGATTTTGGGAATTAGTTTAAGACACATAAATTTTTTATTTTAGGAGGGTACACTTGCAACATTTTGAAATATTTTTTCATAAAATTTTAAAATTTTTTGATTTTTCTCATATATATGCATATATCTATTAATTCACTCTTAAGGTAATCACATCATTACAAACAAATAAATACAATTGTTTATAGTTTTTCCAATTTTATTTTTCTGTACTTAAGCAATGCAGTTAAAAAATAATATATATATATTTTTTTCCTTTTTTTAATTTCTGTAAATACAAATCGAAAGAAACTTGTCAAATTAAAACAAATTAAAAGGCATTACAGTCTTAGTTTTAATTCTAAACCTAAATCCAATAATCGTATTGAATAAACTTTTATATAAACAGTATGACAGAATGACAAGAAACGATTGTCGTTTTGCACCATTAAAGAGAAGCTCTTGTTAAAAATTTGCAAACAGGAGAAAAAAAGAATAGAAACGACTTAAAATGTTCTGGTCAGGTTTAAACGAAATGAGAAAAAAATTTAATAGACAATAGAAAGAGGAACAACAAATAAACTTAAAGCTGACACGTAGATTTATTGTAGTTTTTTCTTCTGCTATTTTTGAAAAAAAAAAAAAAAATGATGTAATTTAGGGTAAGCCTGTAGAATTTTAAAATTAAAAATATTGAAAATCAAGCTCATATAAATTGTATGAATATGGACTTTAAAGCTAATTTATAATACCAATAGAATTTTGGGATGTAATACTTTACTATAAGTATATCTGATTGTATTTTATCATGAACACCCTATCTACAAAGTTTTACCATTTCTCTTAAATTTTAAAACTATAGCCAAAAGTACTTTTTATACAAGCTAAATACCTTCTCCAAGAGACAAGGTAAGTTTGCATGGAGTAAACCAATATAAAATGGTACTAGTATGAGTATGAATATGGATAAAGAAATGAAGAGGAACATTTTATGTCAAGACAAAATGAGGCGACTTTAAATCTTTTGCGTCACGTAGGCGCTTCAAAGTTTTTACTCATCTTCTTTTGAAAAAAAAAAAAATAATAAGAAAAATAAGAATTTTTATTCAAAATGTTTTTGTTTCTTTGAGTAAAATTTACGATTTAACGGTAAAGAGAAAGTTTAAGCATCAAATCTCGCTAAGTAAGTACAATTTTCTTGCACACGTACATTGGATTTAAGTTTGTAGAAATTTTTCTTTTGTTTTTACCCTCATTTGAAATGTTAAAAATACATAGGATTAATATTTAAGGGATAGAAGTGATTGTAGAAATAGCAGGAAGGGGAAATATTGAATGAAAGAAGGTTATATTAGAGGAATACCGAAAAGGGGTTAAACATTTATTAAAGCACAGAGTTTTAAGCATTAAAACTATGTACTGGGAGCTCATTTTATGGGAGCTAGGTGAACTAATGGACTCATATCTAATTTCAATAGGATATGTCCTTGTTTAATTCAGTAGCTTTAAAATTATATCTTACAGACATCCTTAAATTTAAAAAGAACTATTGGTGTATTCATGTTTTTTTATGAAAAGTTAATATTATTTACAAGAAAAATCTTCAATATATTCTATTCAAGGCATATTCCGTGGAAAGCTAAGAATGTTTTTAAACTTTTATGTAATTTATTGATTTCGTTTCAAAACCACTTCCCATTTTTAAGGCCAGAAAAAAATTAAGCCAATTTTTCATACCTTGTAATTAAACAAAGCTTTTTTCAGCTATGACAATCCGAATAATGCAAAGCAAAAAGGGTCAGAAAAAACAATGTCTGGGCTAAGGAGTGCGATCGAAAAAATCTTAACACACGTTTTGCCTCTTAACTTTTTTCCGAAGCAATATTAAAATTTTTTGTTTTGTTCTAGTTATCTTTGAAAAATATGTCAGTTATTATTTTTAATGACAACCACGTTGATTTGTTATGGCTTTGATCAAAATGAGTGACGAAAGAGATGTAAGTGCTATAAATTATTAAAAAATTTCAAACAAATCAATATTGGTCCTACAAATAATTGGCCAAAGAATTAAATGTCTGATGTCAAACTGTTTCCAAGGTTACTAAAGAAAAAAAAATCCACATGATATTGGGAAGGCCAAGAATATTGAAAGCATTATTGAATAGAACTCCAAACGCATCTGGCAGAAAAGCAGCCCGGTTAGCAGCAGTTAGTGCTCAGACTATTTGTTGCGAAAAGTTAAAGCATATAAAGCGTTAAAAGTTCCAGACTAGAATGCTACAAACAATTAAGAAGCCAAGAATAGGGCACTGAAATTAAAATCAAATTTCATATAAAAATATTCATGTTGTATAATGAACAACGAAACGTATGTACTGGCAGATTTTTCGCAGCTTCCGGGTCCATATTTTTATGTTGCTGATGCTCGAGGATATGTTGAAGATAAGTTTAGGATCGAAAAGCTGACGAAAGTTCCTAAAGCATTCCTGGTTTGGCAAGATTTATGCAGTTGCGGCAAAAGAAGCAAGTCAATTGTTACAGTACACTTTATAAATACCGAAAAATATATCAAAGAATGTTTGTAAAAAAATCTTCTTCCTTTCATAAGAGAGCATAATGTGTCCACATATTTTTGGCCCGATTTGGCATCATATCACTACGTAAGAAATCTCTGGAGTGGTACCAAAACAGTAACATAGTTTTTGTACCAAGAGAGGTCAAACCTCTAAATTGTCCGGAGCTAAGACCAATGAAGAGATATTGAGCTTTTATGAAAAGAGAATCAAAGAGTAAAAATATGTGTCCTAAAATATCGAAGATTTTAAAAGGAGATGGGCAGACTTTTCCAAAAAAGTGACTTAAACAACTATTAAATCCTTAGAGGAAGGGTTACCAAAAAAGCTCTACAAATTCATAAGCAGTTAAAAAATGTAAAAAAATTATGTTTTTCTGTGATCTGCAGTAAATAAAAATTAAATAAAAAACAATCAACACTCTAAGATCATCCGTTTCCAAATTATTGAATTTTATATATGTTAAGATTTTTTCGATCTCACTCCTTATAAATTTTTCAATGCCATAATGTTGAACTAGTTGCACTGCATAAGGTTGAACACTATCATATTCTGCCCATTTTCCGTTCAATGTTCTCTTAAAACGTTTGAAATGTATTCGATATCAATATACTGTAATCGTTTTAAGAGCTTATTATAAATCCATTGAAATACAAAGTGATACCGGCGACAGAGATATTCAGGTTTGGTGGTAATTTTCCTGGCTGTTCGGGCTTCACTTAAGAAAATTTTCACTTTATATTATCGTACTGAATCTACTACTCTTAACAATTCGATGCTAAAACGACTTCTTTTTGTTGCAAAATTGTCATTCGACGACTCTTTGCTTCTTCTTCCTTTCTCTTTGATTTGCGTATGACACCCAATTTGCATACTTTTAATTGCATCCAAGTTTTTTTAAATATCTTTAAATCATTGCACGTTGGCGTAAAATGTGTCAAAAATGCCGATTACTTAAATTTTTAAATTTTTGTAAAAAAAGTTGGGTAGCGAATAAAAATAGACAAAATTATGTATCAATAGCGGCTCTGCAAACTGTGGCCACAGGAAATATGGACTCAAAACACTAAACGAAAAATTGCCCCAAAGATTACATGGAATACAACAACACGCAATTTTGGGGCAAAACCTCATCGTTTTATGGCCATTTGGAGACCTGATTTTTTGGGGTGAATTTTTAAAAAATTAAAATGAAAAATTGCCCTAAAAAGATCAGATGAAAAAAAAAAATCCCATAAAAAAGTTTTATTTGCAGTTTAGGGTTATTTTTCATTCAACGATTTTTTGAAAAATTTAATTTCACAATACTTGTGGGAGAAATTTCATATTTTGAAAGATAACGACGGTCAAAGAACTTTCCATACGACTTGTATTAACGAAAAAAAGTTTTCTTATTGTATTTTCTAATCTTAAAAAAAATTTTATTAATTGAGGAAAATATTTTGAACTTTATTTTCTTATAAGATTGTTTCATTTGTTAAGAAAAAGAATAGTAAAATATGTCTATTTTAAAATTTGTTTTGAAATAATTTTACGTTTCATTTAAAAAGTAAAAAAATTTCAAAAATTTGAAGAATATTATTTTAAAATAACACTCCTAACTAATAAAAATCTAATTTTTCAGGAGGCGTTATAAAATATTTTTTCGTTAATAACATTTTTTTTCTTGCGGGCCTTTGGCCGGGCTTAAGGACTTTCTCCTCTGAGTATGTCGAATACTAGCTTCGCTAAATAAGCTTTTTTTTAATGTTAAAATATGTTTAAGGTTTTTCCTTTTTAATAAAAATTATAATTTCTTCCAACTTAAATCGGACATGTAATGTTAAAGATATTTATAGAAATATATTGAATACTTAAATGAGAGAATTTTTTATATCACAAACAAAAAATCCCGCGGTTCTTGGGAATCATATTTTTGACTGTAAAACGTTAATATGGTTCTTTTACTCTTTGACGTACATACAGTGGCTCACAGCTTATTTTAACCAGCACCTATTCAAATATTTAACTAACTGAGGCTCTCGAACCAAATAATGTATACAGATTCTTTAAAAGCAAATTCATAGATAGAAAGGATCTAACATCAAGTTTAAAAAAAAAAAAAATCAAAAAATTCTTTATAACTGACCTGAAATGATAAAAAAATCTATTGTGTTGCATAAATTTGCCTCACAGCTTATTTCAACCACATTATTAATAGAAACTTTATTTTGGTTTTACGCGTCAAATATCGGTTTTTTTTCTTGTTTGTACTTTGTTATTGTTTGTAGAACAATTTATAGTAACAACTTGACAGTCAACTTATTTACGTGAGTTATTTTTTACAATGGGACGACGTACAACTATTGAGCAGCGAGAGTTAATTTTAAACCATTTTAAAAATGGTCATTCACGCCAGAAAATAGCAGAAATGGTATGTTTAAGTGGCTCAACTGTGCAGAGCATTATATCGCGCTTTGTACGTGAGAATAGAGTTCACGACAAAGGCCGAACTGCTCCAAACAAAATTTTTACCGCTGCGGATGAGCGTTATATTATCCGAAAAATAAAAGAAAATCCGAAGTTATCGGCACCTAAACTTGCCACTGAGATAAAGAATGAGTTAAGAAAATCTTGTAGTGCAGAAACCATCCGTCGAGTACTACGAAACCATGACTTTAAAGGTAGAGTTGCTCGCAAAAAGCCTTTCATTATGGAAAATGCCGCATTATTTTTGTCATTTCTAGTTTCAGTTTAGTGTAATATTTCATTTTTGTTTGGGGTAACTTTTCGTTATGAAAATGTGTCCCAATAATTGGGCCAATTTTTAATTTCAAGTTTAGGGTAATATTGCATTTTTTTGGGGTTATATTTCCATAAACTTTGGGGAAATGATTTATTATGAAAAATTGTCCCATAATTGGGATCATTTTTGGTTTAGTGTTTTGGGGACAAATTTCCTGGGGCCTCAGTTCACAGCGCTATCAATAGCAATTAAAGTCTTTAAGCTAGAATGTGTTGTTTTTATACCCACCATCAAAAAGATGAGGGGTATATTGCTTTTGTCATTCCGTGTGTAACATGTCAAGGGAATCATCTTAGACCCCACAAAGTATATATTTTCTGGGTCCTGGTTAGATTCTGAGTCGATCTAGCTATGTGCGTCCGTCTGCCCGTCTGTTGAAATCAGGATAGGGCTCGAACGGGGTAACGTGGGGGGACGAAATTTGGCACAAATATTTGTCTTATATAAGGTTTGTTTGGTATTGAAAATGGGCAAAATCGGTTAATAAACAACATAAACAGTTTTGGACTAAAAACTAGAAACACAGGGTGTCCGTTTCATATTTTTTTGTTGATATTTCTTCAATAAAAGCATGTACGGCAGCGAAATTTTGTATGTATAATTCGGGAGTCGATGTAAACTTGGAAACCAAAAATAGGCGTGGTCCGCCCACTTTACCACCCACCTCCCATATAAGGTGAAAATCAACGAAATTTAGTTCAAATAGTTCAAGTAAACTCGGAAACAAAAAATGGGCGTGGTCCGCCCACTTTACCGCCCCCCCCCCCATATAACGTAAAATTAGAAAAAGTTGATGGTGGGTATACAGATTCGGCCGGGCCGAATATAATTCGCGCTTGTTTTTATTAGGAACTGTCAAAGTTAAAAATTTTTTAACGTTTTTGAAAAAGAATAAAAAATTCAATTCAAAAATTCAACATTAAACAGTGTGGCAGAATCGAAGTAAACCTGTAACTTCTATTTACATGAAATTTCACATAGGCGTAGCAGAGGACAATAATATTTAGAGTTTAGAAGCAGGATCCCATATACGCTTTAGGAGCGGAGCTATGGGTGTTCAAAATAGGGTACTAATATCATAGAAAATGTTTAACCACTAGATTTTTATATCACCTTAAAGTCCTCGATAAATCCTTTAGAAAACATGCTTGTCTCCTATATATTCTTCGAGATATATTCATTTGAAATTTCAACAATCTCAACTTTACAAGATATTGGTCAAGTCTTTTCCATATATATCCCAACATTTTCAATCGATTTTATCATATTTTTTGTAATTTCTTAAAGAACAAAATTGTCTATCGAATAAAGAAAATTTTAAGTCGATATCTTTATTAAGTCAAAAAATAAATGATTTTGAATTGCCAAGTTTTATATTTTTTTTACTTTTTGACTAATATAAAAATTAAAACTAAATATTAAAGTATTAATATCACTTTTCTCTGAATTAATTGGCATTTTCGACCCACTTAACCCAAATGTACAGACGGACATTGCCATTCTGCCAAACAATATTTTAGAAATCAACCCATTTAACTTTAATGTATAGACAGACGGACGGACGGACATTACCATTCTACCAAAAAAAAAAAAAAAAAGCTTAAAAATTTACTAAGTTTTTACCTAATATTCAGAAAAAAATACCCCTAATGATTCTGAACGCATTTCTTACGTTTGGCATTAGTATTGTAGTAAAACCTTCAGTTATTTATCTTTAAACTTTTTCGGCTGGCCTAGGTGCTCTTTCGAAGTCGGCAATTTTCAAACGTTTAAACCACTCAAAACAAGTTGATGGCAAATGTTTAATTTTTTCATGTTTCTTTTACAAAATTCTAATAACTGTGCTATTCTTTTCATCTCACCTATTTTATTTACTCATACCCCAAGGCTAACTTAATTCAGTTTATTGCAACTTTAGCATTTGTAAACTATTATTTTGTATGTATAAGAGAAAAGCTTTTTTTTTTACAACTTTAAAGAAGTGTTAGACAAATGTCAAAAAAGAATAACTAAGAAGTTGGGAACCATTCAACCAACAAACCCTTACATTGCAAAAGGTGGCACAACTTAATACCATGAATAAAAAAAGAAACATACAATTGAATTGAAATTGTCTTTTTTTTTCCTACTACGAGTGTGTGAATAAATGTTATTTTTCTTTTTTATTACATTTTCATTCATTTTTGCTAAATAAAAGCAAAAAACAAAAAGACATAAACACTTTTTTCTTAAGAGAAATTTTTATACAATTTTAAGCGTGAAAAAAGAAAAAAATTAGCAAATAAAACACTGGAATAAAATTAAACTACATGTACCTGCCTACTAAGAAAAAAAAAAACACAATTTACGTATTTTTGTCATAAAAAGCAAATCAAGGAAAAACAACAAGCATCTGTGATTTAAAAAGCAAATAAAATTTAAATTTTCCTTGTGCAAAAAGAAACAGAAATAAATCAGAGAAAATTATTTGCTCAGGAAAATAAAGATGAATTACGTTTTATTTCATTCAATTTGAACATCTTTGGTAAATGTGTCATAGATTTGAAAATTGTAAATTTTTCAATATATGATAATTTTGTTTTTAAAATACAAGGAATGAAATTAGTCAGAACTAACCAGGGTTGAGTATAATGATAACATTTTCAATTAAATTATTTTACATGTAATTGCAATTAAATATTTTTAATTACAATTTAAATTTATTCTTTTTTTCAATTACATTTACAATGTAATTGGAAATAATTGTATTTCATTACACTTTATGATCTTAAAATACAACATTCGATTTTTATTCCCGGTAATTTTGCATTAGCAATTAGAACTTTTCAATTACAATTATTCTGTAATTGTAATTTAAAATTCCAATTACAAATTACAGGTTAATTTTAATGGTGCTTGCAATAGACCCTGGACTAACTATACTAAAAAACCTTTCAAATTTATACTCCAAAAAGGAAATAAGTGAAATATTGATTTTAAAAATTTATTACAAATTTTCTTCGGCTTTCAAAATAAATAAATTCTTCTTAACAGCGGATTCTTTTTCTAAATGTATTAAATCCTTTTCTAATAATTTACTGCAAGGTATATTTTCAAATAAAATTGCTTCTTTAATTAACAATATATTAACCACCACGATTTTCTATGACCAAGGAAAATTTTTAAGAATTCTTTAAGATACTAGGAAATCGTTTCCTGCCATGTGGCGACTATATTTCCAAACATACTTACTGGGATTCTAGATTGATAAATCCCAGAGGTAGACAGCTCTATAAGGCACTAGTTGATCGCAAAAATGGCATGGATTTGGTGTCCCCTGGACACCCAACATATTGGCAAGCTGATCTTAGAAAAATTCCTTATCTCTTAGATTTTGCCATATCTAAAAATATAAACCGAAATTCAATAACTACGGAAATTTCATATGATTTAACTTCTGACCAATCTCCGATAATAGTAACATATTATGGAAGGACTAACATATCAAAATATATTACTAATACTTTCTATAGGACAAATTGGTTAAAATATAGAAAATAAATTAGTAGTCATACCCATAAAAATCCATATTTTCAGTATGAGGAAGATACAAACAAATGCGTACACGACTTTACGTCGTTAATTAATTTAGTCATGGACCATTCAAAAATATTTCTAATCGCCAAAGTAATTTTCTAAATTGAAAGCTTAACAAATAATAAATATACAAATTTTTCCCTATTGAAGGCAACGAAAGATATTAAGCCACCGGTAGAGGCACAAAATCCTTTAAGAAAGGCTGACGGTACCTGGGCCCGTAGTTCAGAAGATAAGGCCAATTTATTTGCGTGATATTTAAGCTCAGACTCAACCAAATCCCCAAACAAATAATTTTGTATTGGAAGAGACACCTGACACTACACTAAATAATGATAATATAATTGTTGTTAGCCCAGAGGACATTAATACAGTTATCAAGGAAAATATAAATATTAAAAATCACCTGGATATGATTCAATAACACCATTCATGATTAAAAACCTACTGAATGTGGCAATTATTGTGCTTTCAAAATGGAAAACTTCTCAGACCTATTAGCCTTCTATCTTGCTTGTCGAAGCTGTACGAGAAAGTATTTCTAAAGAAAATTATGCCATTCGTGAACGATAGAAATATCGTCCTAAGGACTGCGCATGAAAAAATCCGTGCATGCAAATCTGCTTATAGAAACTAAACCAGTGGGCGAATTTTTTAAAGTGATATTTTTATTCTAGACTGCTATATTAAAATTCTAAACATAAAAGAATAAATTAGATCCTGTTGATTTTTAAGGAGATACTAATTAAAGGTTTTATTGTATTTCGGTCACTTTTTTGATCGAATAAGCTCTTATTTTTAAACTCCGTTTCATTTTATGCTGAGCTTTTAATATCCTTTAATTTATTTTTTGCTAGATTCCAATATCTTTCAATTGCAAGGAGTTTTGGACGTTTTGATGGATTAGCCTCTTTCGGTACAAACTCTTACAATTTCTTTGTTACAACTCCATTGTTTTTGTTGTTGTAATGAGAAGAAGCGGGAACAGGACAGAAAAAAGCGAATACAATGAATTTTATTAGGAAAGAGAGAAGTCTTTTCAAAAGGCACTCATTCACGTATATTTCTGTGTTAATGCAACCATTTTTTAAGAATGAAGTGCTTTATTCCTGTGTACGCATGTGACTTCCCAAATCAAAAACTTTCTTGAGAATTTTGATTTCTTTGATGCACGAATTTCTGGCTAGGAAGTTGAAAAGAGTCACCCTGTACGAACGCTTCAACGTCTACTATACAGAAATAAAATTTCTGAAAAAATTCATCCGAAGTACTTTCATGTTATGTTTTTACCTCCAAATTATTGCTTGCGTTTTAATTAGGATTTTTTTCTTACTTTATAAGTCTTCAGGCTACACTTCCTTTAAAACTTTCTGGTAAAGATTCAAAGCAATTAACTTTTTTTGACACTTTTCTTTCAGAGATGAGGTGAATTTCTCTAAAAATCCTTTCTGTTTTGCCTGAGTCCTACAGGCTGAAGATACTATTTGTCTTCCATTACCAGGTTACCATTCAGTGTCCATGACTTCTTTGTATAATATTATGACCCAAGATACTGTATTTTGCGGCACAACAGCCTTCCTTGAAAATTATTTAATATGACCAATGCAAGATTTCATGAAAAATTTCAATTATATGTTTAGGTGTTTTTTGTTAAACTTCCATTTTAAGAAAAAACCATTTTGCTATTACCATGAAACTTGAAACATGGCAAGTGAGCATAATGGCAAATACAAACCAGTTAACAGAATTATTAATTTTTCACCATATCAAAAGATATAAGCCCAAGAGCATGCACGGATTTTTTCGTGCGCAGTCCTTAGTTCACCAGTTTGGTTTTCGTGAAAAACATGGAACCATAGTGAATCGTCTAACTGGAGAGATAAGAAAATGTTTTGAATTATTGTTCAGCTATCTTTTTGGATATCTTGCAAGCTTTCGACAAAGTTTGGACAAGGGTCTAATATATAAAATTAAATGTTACTTTGTACTTAGTTTGCACTTCTGACTTACCAGTATGCGATGGACTGACTGTTTCTACGTTTGCTGATGATACGGCAATACGCAGTTCCCACGAAAACCCGCACATAACATCTAGCCAACTTGATATTTACCTCCGACATGTGGAGACATGGTTGAAAAACTGGCGTATACGAGTAAATGAATTGTAAAGTAACCACCTTACATTCACCCTCAGAAGGGAAAATAGACCTCCTGTTATACTGTAAACATAGTCAGATCATGTTACATACCTTGGTATACATTTAGATAGGCGACTAACGTGGCGTCGTCATATAGAAA
Organism: Protophormia terraenovae; assembly: GCA_951394005.1. NCBI lineage: Eukaryota > Metazoa > Arthropoda > Insecta > Diptera > Calliphoridae > Protophormia > Protophormia terraenovae. The sequence goes on from OX596074.1 coordinate 119,576,879, forward strand.
CCAAGAGACTTCATATGAAGTTAAAAGCTTCTAGCATTCACTGGTTAATAAATAGCCAATCAAAAGCCTTCACAGAAAAAATTATTACGGTGTTTTTTTTTTTTTTTTTTTTTTTTCAATTAACATAATTGTTTTATTTTGCATCGAAATTTAATAAATTTATTCAAGCAAAAATGAAATAAAATAAAATTTAACTACACTTTTATATCTTATATACATTTTTAATTCATCCAATCAACTACTTGATTGATTTAATTAATTTATTAATTGGGAATTTTTTTCTGTTTTGTATTTTTTACAGTTTTTAGTAATTGATATAATCATTTTGGTGAGTGGTGCAAATTTAAACAAGTTTATAATTGAATGAATTATTTTCATATATATTTGAAAATTGGTAACAATAAAGTCATCCTGTACAAAACCATTTTAAAACCAATTTGGATATATGGTATCCAATTATGGGGTACAGCCAGTAAAACAAGTATCGATATTAAACAGAGGGCCCAATCAAAAATTCTTAGAACCATGACGGTACACCATGGTATATAAGAAATGAGAATATCCATAGAGATTTAGAGGTTCTATTTTTAAAAGACGAGCTTAAAAAACACAGTGAAAAATACATTGTAAAACTGCAGACTCACCACAACACGCTCGCAAGATTTCTTACTGAAGTTCGCTATTAAGAGGATAAATAATTCGCTTGGACATGCTCTCGTTAGAGATAAAGTAGTCTTTAGTTTTTAGTTTTAAGATTTGAATACATAATGTGAGGCCTTAAAAAAAGGTAGATTCAATATATAAATAAAGAAAACGTTCAAAAAAAAAATTAACGAAAATGAGCACAATATTCTAACTAGTCTCAGCCCTTACAATATAAATGAATTTCTTTTTGATGACTTTAGTAGTTTTGCTTTATATATATGTACATACATACGTACATTACGGTGGCTACAAAACGAAAATAATAAATGTTCGCAGCTTTATTTCTTTTTTGAATTTTATTTTTTAAAATTTGTTCCTGACATTATCCTTTCGCAAGCTAGAACAAAATGAAAAAAGGACCCTTTTTCAAGGTTTAAGGATTTTTTTTTCATATTTCTGCCAAAGAAACAATATAAAAATTTAGTATCGCAAGAAAGGCCTTTGAGACGAGCATTTGATGATATAATAAAAATTTAGGACCAGGTTGTAAGCATTTCGCTTACACTTAATTTATTTAATTAGTTATTATTAAAAGCTTGAAGCAAATATGCACGTATTTTGATGCTAAATTCATATTAATGTCTCTCATATACAAACATTTGTATAAGAAGGAATTTATGTTTTGAAAAATTTTACTAAAACTCAAAGTTCTTAAACTAAAAAACGGAAAGCCTGTTTCGGACAACAGCTTGAGGATTATATTCTATTATTTTAGTTCTATTTTCTTCAGATATTTATGTGTAAAAAATTTAAAATTTTACAACACCAAATTGTCATACATATTAGTTATTTGGCAGAAATATGAAAGAAATCAAAAAACATGTAAAATGATAATGCCACGACAAAAGTTTTAAAATTCAAATTCTGGGCACATCAATATCTTATTTTCTCTCTATACAAACGCGACAACCTTAATGAATGTATAGACACTCAAAATATATCCACATATGTTTGTATGGATGTGTAAGTATATTTGTATTTGTTTTACTTTTTGGTGTGTGTGTTGACTTACCCAACACTTTCTTCATTCAACAAAAGAGTAGTACACATTTTGTAAACTTCATTGCCAGTTGTTAGGCATTGATTCAGAATACCAATTACATTGCATTCACCAAATTTATCTTGTAGTTTTGTTAGTGTTGCTATTTGAGTTGTAATTATTTGGCAAGTACTATATATTGATAAACTGTTTATGTGCAGAATACTTTAATCATATCAAGTGTTTTACGTAAAATTTTCTATTAACAAAATTTTGCAACTTGAATTGAGGTGATTTGTTTTATTTTTTTTTTTTTTTTCTTTTTTTTTTATTGCAAAAAAATCAGGGATCAAAAATAACGATTATTACAAACTTTTAGGCAAAATGACAAAACTCCTAATGAAATAAGTCCTAATGAAAAAGGACCTTAAAAAATTAATTAAATCCAAAATATTTTAAATGAAATAAATCCTAAAAGAAATGAAATTATTTCAAAAACAATAATGCAATAAAACCCAAATTTTAGATTTTATTTCATAATGAAATAACTCCCATACAGGAAAATGAAATAAATGCAAATGAAATAATTTCAAAAAGTAATGAAATAAGTCCAAAATTATATACATATATGTATATTTAAAAAATTGTTGAAGCTTTAATATTAATATTTAAGAGTACAGCGTTAATGCTTTCCTTTATAAAAATTTCATGATTTCTATTAGAAATATAAAAAACTAATTTTTAAATAGAAAAAATTATAAAAATCGGCTGACGTTTTATTGAAAATATCTCTGTGAAGCCGTTGACGTTCAACTAAATGTTATTATTATTATATTTTTTTTTCAAGTTATTAATAAGATATGGTAAAATGAAAAAACGTTTTCTATTGAAAATTTTTAATAAAAAATTACGCGATTTTTTATTATAAATTTTCGCCTGCGGCGCTCTACCATACAGATTCTTTTTTTTCCATATATTTATTAAAAGTTTCAAAATAGTTCTTTTTTGAAAAATTTTAATAAAAAATCGCGCGTCTCCTGAAAAATTAGGTTCTTGGAGTTATGAGAAAAAAAAAGCCATATGCATTACATAACATAAAAGATTTCAAGATAACACTCTTCAAACTTGCTGAAATAAATGACTTCTTAAAAGAATTGAAAATATAGTTCATAAATAAAGACTTAATTAGACTTTCATTCAGAAATTATAAAATTAACCCAAATTTGAGAAAATGAAATAAATCCTTAAAAAATTAAATAATTTCTCACTTTTTTAAAAAATGAAATAAATCCCAAAATAAATTTTTGAAGGGATTTATTTCATTATCCGTATTTTTAAAAAATTAAATAATTTCATAAGAAAATGAAGTTACTCCCTAAAAAAATGCAATAATTTCAACTAAATTTAGGAGTTATTTCATATGAAAGAACTTCCAAAATGTATGGAATTTTTTGGGACTTATTTCATTTTCGTTTTTTGAAATTATTTCATTGGGAGCTATTTCATAGAACCAAACTTTGACGTGCATAACACTTTTATTATTATATGGGCCATTATCAAAAATGTTTAAACTGGCTGAAACTGACTTAAATCCTTAATAAGTTCTGTGGTTATGTTATCTTAAACAAATAGGTTACAGATTACAGGAATTCATAAGACCTGAAACTAATAGAGTGCAAAATTTTAGCACAATAGGATTCTTTTTATAATCATGATTGTTGTTCAAGGTTCAAGAATATAGAAAAACTTCCAATATCTTTCAATTGCAAGGAGTTTTGGACGTTTTGATGGATTAGCCTCTTTCGGTACAAACTCTTACAATTTCTTTGTTACAACTCCATTGTTTTTGTTGTTGTAATGAGAAGAAGCGGGAACAGGACAGAAAAAAGCGAATACAATGAATTTTATTAGGAAAGAGAGAAGTCTTTTCAAAAGGCACTCATTCACGTATATTTCTGTGTTAATGCAACCATTTTTTAAGAATGAAGTGCTTTATTCCTGTGTACGCATGTGACTTCCCAAATCAAAAACTTTCTTGAGAATTTTGATTTCTTTGATGCACGAATTTCTGGCTAGGAAGTTGAAAAGAGTCACCCTGTACGAACGCTTCAACGTCTACTATACAGAAATAAAATTTCTGAAAAAATTCATCCGAAGTACTTTCATGTTATGTTTTTACCTCCAAATTATTGCTTGCGTTTTAATTAGGATTTTTTTCTTACTTTATAAGTCTTCAGGCTACACTTCCTTTAAAACTTTCTGGTAAAGATTCAAAGCAATTAACTTTTTTTGACACTTTTCTTTCAGAGATGAGGTGAATTTCTCTAAAAATCCTTTCTGTTTTGCCTGAGTCCTACAGGCTGAAGATACTATTTGTCTTCCATTACCAGGTTACCATTCAGTGTCCATGACTTCTTTGTATAATATTATGACCCAAGATACTGTATTTTGCGGCACAACAGCCTTCCTTGAAAATTATTTAATATGACCAATGCAAGATTTCATGAAAAATTTCAATTATATGTTTAGGTGTTTTTTGTTAAACTTCCATTTTAAGAAAAAACCATTTTGCTATTACCATGAAACTTGAAACATGGCAAGTGAGCATAATGGCAAATACAAACCAGTTAACAGAATTATTAATTTTTCACCATATCAAAAGATATAAGCCCAAGAGCATGCACGGATTTTTTCGTGCGCAGTCCTTAGTTCACCAGTTTGGTTTTCGTGAAAAACATGGAACCATAGTGAATCGTCTAACTGGAGAGATAAGAAAATGTTTTGAATTATTGTTCAGCTATCTTTTTGGATATCTTGCAAGCTTTCGACAAAGTTTGGACAAGGGTCTAATATATAAAATTAAATGTTACTTTGTACTTAGTTTGCACTTCTGACTTACCAGTATGCGATGGACTGACTGTTTCTACGTTTGCTGATGATACGGCAATACGCAGTTCCCACGAAAACCCGCACATAACATCTAGCCAACTTGATATTTACCTCCGACATGTGGAGACATGGTTGAAAAACTGGCGTATACGAGTAAATGAATTGTAAAGTAACCACCTTACATTCACCCTCAGAAGGGAAAATAGACCTCCTGTTATACTGTAAACATAGTCAGATCATGTTACATACCTTGGTATACATTTAGATAGGCGACTAACGTGGCGTCGTCATATAGAAACCAAGAGACTTCATATGAAGTTAAAAGCTTCTAGCATTCACTGGTTAATAAATAGCCAATCAAAAGCCTTCACAGAAAAAATTATTACGGTGTTTTTTTTTTTTTTTTTTTTTTCAATTAACATAATTGTTTTATTTTGCATCGAAATTTAATAAATTTATTCAAGCAAAAATGAAATAAAATAAAATTTAACTACACTTTTATATCTTATATACATTTTTAATTCATCCAATCAACTACTTGATTGATTTAATTAATTTATTAATTGGGAATTTTTTTCTGTTTTGTATTTTTTACAGTTTTTAGTAATTGATATAATCATTTTGGTGAGTGGTGCAAATTTAAACAAGTTTATAATTGAATGAATTATTTTCATATATATTTGAAAATTGGTAACAATAAAGTCATCCTGTACAAAACCATTTTAAAACCAATTTGGATATATGGTATCCAATTATGGGGTACAGCCAGTAAAACAAGTATCGATATTAAACAGAGGGCCCAATCAAAAATTCTTAGAACCATGACGGTACACCATGGTATATAAGAAATGAGAATATCCATAGAGATTTAGAGGTTCTATTTTTAAAAGACGAGCTTAAAAAACACAGTGAAAAATACATTGTAAAACTGCAGACTCACCACAACACGCTCGCAAGATTTCTTACTGAAGTTCGCTATTAAGAGGATAAATAATTCGCTTGGACATGCTCTCGTTAGAGATAAAGTAGTCTTTAGTTTTTAGTTTTAAGATTTGAATACATAATGTGAGGCCTTAAAAAAAGGTAGATTCAATATATAAATAAAGAAAACGTTCAAAAAAAAAATTAACGAAAATGAGCACAATATTCTAACTAGTCTCAGCCCTTACAATATAAATGAATTTCTTTTTGATGACTTTAGTAGTTTTGCTTTATATATATGTACATACATACGTACATTACGGTGGCTACAAAACGAAAATAATACATGTTCGCAGCTTTATTTCTTTTTTGAATTTTATTTTTTAAAATTTGTTCCTGACATTATCCTTTCGCAAGCTAGAACAAAATGAAAAAAGGACCCTTTTTCAAGGTTTAAGGATTTTTTTTTCATATTTCTGCCAAAGAAACAATATAAAAATTTAGTATCGCAAGAAAGGCCTTTGAGACGAGCATTTGATGATATAATAAAAATTTAGGACCAGGTTGTAAGCATTTCGCTTACACTTAATTTATTTAATTAGTTATTATTAAAAGCTTGAAGCAAATATACACGTATTTTGATGCTAAATTCATATTAATGTCTCTCATATACAAACATTTGTATAAGAAGGAATTTATGTTTTGAAAAATTTTACTAAAACTCAAAGTTCTTAAACTAAAAAACGGAAAGCCTGTTTCGGACAACAGCTTGAGGATTATATTCTATTATTTTAGTTCTATTTTCTTCAGATATTTATGTGTAAAAAATTTAAAATTTTACAACACCAAATTGTCATACATATTAGTTATTTGGCAGAAATATGAAAGAAATCAAAAAACATGTAAAATGATAATGCCACGACAAAAGTTTTAAAATTCAAATTCTGGGCACATCAATATCTTATTTTCTCTCTATACAAACGCGACAACCTTAATGAATGTATAGACACTCAAAATATATCCACATATGTTTGTATGGATGTGTAAGTATATTTGTATTTGTTTTACTTTTTGGTGTGTGTGTTGACTTACCCAACACTTTCTTCATTCAACAAAAGAGTAGTACACATTTTGTAAACTTCATTGCCAGTTGTTAGGCATTGATTCAGAATACCAATTACATTGCATTCACCAAATTTATCTTGTAGTTTTGTTAGTGTTGCTATTTGAGTTGTAATTATTTGGCAAGTACTATATATTGATAAACTGTTTATGTGCAGAATACTTTAATCATATCAAGTGTTTTACGTAAAATTTTCTATTAACAAAATTTTGCAACTTGAATTGAGGTGATTTGTTTTATTTTTTTTTTTTTTTTCTTTTTTTTTTATTGCAAAAAAATCAGGGATCAAAAATAACGATTATTACAAACTTTTAGGCAAAATGACAAAACTCCTAATGAAATAAGTCCTAATGAAAAAGGACCTTAAAAAATTAATTAAATCCAAAATATTTTAAATGAAATAAATCCTAAAAGAAATGAAATTATTTCAAAAACAATAATGCAATAAAACCCAAATTTTAGATTTTATTTCATAATGAAATAACTCCCATACAGGAAAATGAAATAAATGCAAATGAAATAATTTCAAAAAGTAATGAAATAAGTCCAAAATTATATACATATATGTATATTTAAAAAATTGTTGAAGCTTTAATATTAATATTTAAGAGTACAGCGTTAATGCTTTCCTTTATAAAAATTTCATGATTTCTATTAGAAATATAAAAAACTAATTTTTAAATAGAAAAAATTATAAAAATCGGCTGACGTTTTATTGAAAATATCTCTGTGAAGCCGTTGACGTTCAACTAAATGTTATTATTATTATATTTTTTTTTCAAGTTATTAATAAGATATGGTAAAATGAAAAAACGTTTTCTATTGAAAATTTTTAATAAAAAATTACGCGATTTTTTATTATAAATTTTCGCCTGCGGCGCTCTACCATACAGATTCTTTTTTTTCCATATATTTATTAAAAGTTTCAAAATAGTTCTTTTTTGAAAAATTTTAATAAAAAATCGCGCGTCTCCTGAAAAATTAGGTTCTTGGAGTTATGAGAAAAAAAAAGCCATATGCATTACATAACATAAAAGATTTCAAGATAACACTCTTCAAACTTGCTGAAATAAATGACTTCTTAAAAGAATTGAAAATATAGTTCATAAATAAAGACTTAATTAGACTTTCATTCAGAAATTATAAAATTAACCCAAATTTGAGAAAATGAAATAAATCCTTAAAAAATTAAATAATTTCTCACTTTTTTAAAAAATGAAATAAATCCCAAAATAAATTTTTGAAGGGATTTATTTCATTATCCGTATTTTTAAAAAATTAAATAATTTCATAAGAAAATGAAGTTACTCCCTAAAAAAATGCAATAATTTCAACTAAATTTAGGAGTTATTTCATATGAAAGAACTTCCAAAATGTATGGAATTTTTTGGGACTTATTTCATTTTCGTTTTTTGAAATTATTTCATTGGGAGCTATTTCATAGAACCAAACTTTGACGTGCATAACACTTTTATTATTATATGGGCCATTATCAAAAATGTTTAAACTGGCTGAAACTGACTTAAATCCTTAATAAGTTCTGTGGTTATGTTATCTTAAACAAATAGGTTACAGATTACAGGAATTCATAAGACCTGAAACTAATAGAGTGCAAAATTTTAGCACAATAGGATTCTTTTTATAATCATGATTGTTGTTCAAGGTTCAAGAATATAGAAAAACTTGTAAAATCTACTAAGTTTTTCCAATTCTTCTACAATTTTTGTTCTCGCGTTTATACTTTTTAATCTCATTCTATCATAAGTAAACTAGTCGGACTTTACAAATAAATTCTGCATCATCTTTGTTGTTGTGCAGATTTTAAACCGTTAAATACAGGGTAGTCGAGTTTTGATGATAACAGAATACAAAATTTGGGATAGGAATTGATACCTGTTGCAATTAGATAGATAGTCTCAAAGTTTGGAAAACAAGTGCGAAAATTTTTCAAAAAGTCAGTTTTTCGCGAGGCACATTCACAGATTCATATGCAATGCCATGGATTATTGCGTGAATTTAGTTTTTTGTTATTTTACAAAACAAGATCGGAGGAGCATTAAAAATTAATTTAATACAAAAATTTTATTGACTTTTTGAAAATTATGAAAAAATTGCACTTTTTGTTTTTGTATTTTTATATAGAAAATTGCAATTTAAACAAATATTGGATATATAGATATAAAAGTAGCGATAAATATATTTGATTGGGATCATAAATTTAAGTCAAAAACATCAAAACACACCATGTGGACAGCATGAAATTAACTATAATTGGCATAATTAGTAGGTGTTCGTTATGCTTAATAAAAATTCAGAGGCGCATCAAAAAATTTTGAAAGATAAACATTTTATGGACCAAAAAATATTTACTTGTATTAAAGAAGGATCACAATATTAAAAAGCATTTCTTTGTAATAAACTTTAACAAAATATATTTTCAATCAATATATAGAGAAATAACTTAGATTCAATCCAAATTTTTAAGAAACTTTTTAAAAATCGCGATTTTAATTGAAAAGGAATTTTTTTTTAAATTTTACTAGGAAACCCTAACATATGCTGCACTAATACCATCAAACATTGAAAATATCATAAATTTTATTTGAATAACTCAGTAGGTTTTGATATTACATGGAATTTTGACCAGAATTGTACATAAACTTCTAGTTTGTAAAAATTTTTATATGTTCAACTTAAAACTGCCATAACTTTCGCGACCCTCACATGAAATGATTAACCCTAACTGAATCAACATGCATTCGAGTCACTTTATATGTATACAAAAGGATTTTAATGTGCCATAAAAAAATTAATATTTTTTGAAGGGCTAAATTCAAAAATTTTTGATAATGGTCAATATATATTTTTTGACGCGCTTTCGAATTATGCAATAAACTTTTATTTTTTGATTTTTGTAAAAAAAATCTATAAATAACAAGTATTTTTGATTCTTATTTTTTGCTCAAAATATAATGATTATTTTGTCAAAAAATAATAATTAAATTAAGATTTTTATTATAGAACTTATAGTCGTTACGGTCTCTGAAAAAAGTTAAAAAAATTTTAGTTACTAGTAGGGTTGGGGGTTTCCCGTGATATTTTTTGCTTTTTTCTTAAAATTTAAATTTCCCGGGAATTCCCGGCAAATCGATTTTTTTATTCCCGTTTCCCGGGAATTCTCGGGAAATTTAAATTTTAAGAAAAAAGCAATGATTTTTTATAAAGAATGTAATTTTTTCTATTCAGTACTATAAAACAATATTATAAATCAAATTTATGATTAGTTAAGGTGGTTTTACACTATAATACTTTGTATTAATACCATTAAAAACGAAAAATTGAGTTGACTACAAATAAAAAAATGTGCCAAAATTTGCTTTAAGAGATGCAATTACATTTAAAAAATTTAAAGACTTCAACATACAAAGTATTGAATGTATTTACATCATAATACATTTGAAAATATTTTTGGTATTAATACAAAGTATTATAGTGTAAAACCAATTAAAAATTTAAACAATCTTAAATATTTCACAAAAAAAAAAAAAAAATAAGTGCTCCAAAGGCTTAGTTGTTTAATTCACTTTTGAAGATCGAATTAAATTTATTTTCCCAGTAATTTCTTTAAAGCTTTCATATTTAATTCATAGACTTAAATTCTTTAAATTCACAAGAATTAATTGCTTGAAGAATCCACTACCAATATTGCAATTCAAGCTTAAAAAATATTTTGAATCATTCAAATTTTCTTCTATTCAAATCTATTACGATTTAGATTTAGAAAATATTTTTTGGTTCATTTTGTAAAATATTAGCTTTGTTCATGTACCTAAATTGGACCACGCGGGATCCCTATTTTACCGAAAAGTGTTTGACGGAGGTTCATCCGATATTGTTCATATTTGGCACGAATATTTCCTATGGAGCCATTTAAATATCCCCATTTTTATTTTTTTGAATTTTCAAAAATTCGCGTATTTATTCACGATTTTAATTTTTCGAAAAGTCAAAATAATCGGAAAAGTGTGTAACTTTAATCGTCAATAACTCTAAAAGTTGTTAACGGATTTTAAGATGATGAATATGTCCTCTTTTAATATAGTAGTTAAGAAATAATATTACAATTTAAAAATGCATTCATAATGCAAATGCAATTTTAGGATGCATTTTTGAAAAATATCTACCCTTTTAATGGAATGAAAAATTAGTATTTAAAAGAAATTTTAAAATGGTACATCATCATTAAATGTTTAAAAGATTGTAGAAATATAAAGTTAAAAACTCGTGTATGAAATAATTGGACAAAATAAAACATTTTTTTTCCTAGTGAAAAGTAGTCAAATAGGACTTTTCATCAGCGCACCGATGAAATATTTTTCAATAATCTAAAATATCACTTGTATCTAATTTTATTTATATTTCGTATTAGCATCTAAAAATTCCTTTAGTAAATGTACAATTTTCACTTAGGCGATACAAACAGTAACATTTTTTCCTATAGGATTATAAAAATACATGAATATTAAATTTCCCGTTTTTCCCGGAAAAATTTAAAAAAATTCCCGGGAATTCTCGACGAAGAATTTCCGGGAATTCCCGGGATTTCCCGCCCGGGAATTCTAGTGTGTAAATATTATAGATATTAAATAGGTTTTTGAACTAACTGCAATTGAAATGAAGTACTGTTAAAATTGCTTATACCATAAATACAAATCGTAAAGTAGAACATTCACAAACAAATAAATAAAAGCAAAAATTAATTAAAAGCAAACATTTCTAGGAATAAAAAAGGTTTCTATAAATGCAAATTAAGCCCCTTTTACCTTTCCGCCACAATTTCGTCTTAAAACACAAGTTTTTTTTTACTCACCATCAAAAAGATGTCTCGAAAAAGTAATTTAAGACCCCATAAAATGTATATATTCTAGGTTTTGATAAGATACTGAGTTTATCTAGCTACCCAGCAAAAAAAATTTAGCTATTTTTGAAGCAATACAACTGATGGAAGCAACATTTTGCTTACTTAATTGCATAAAGCTTCCAAATATGCAATAGAGTAAGTTATTGAGGGAGTTCGAAATACACAATAGTGCTCGGGAGAAGCAAAAAAATCTCTTTCTATTGCTTCTAGGTATGCATTATAAAAGCACTTTTGAAAGCAGGATAGGTCTCGGGTGGACCACAGAAAATTCGTTCAAATATTTATTTTATTAGTATAAAGCTTGTTTGGGACAGGAAATATGCAAAAACGGTTAATAAAAATCACTTCATACTTTTCTACTAATATCACTTGAACAAAAGCTTGTACGACAACGTTATTTTATGCAGACACTAGTCCGATATAAAAGTATATGCACATAGGGGCAAGGGTATACCAAACGTGGCATTAAATAAACCGCGTTATTTTAACATAAGTGTACAAACTTAGTTGAACATTGTTCAAACTTAGTTGAACATATTTTATTATTTTAATTTAAATAGATAAGTAAAATTTTATTACATTTTTTTGTCATTCTTTTAAGTGTTATATTAAATTTTAATTACCATTTGCATTATGATAGATCATTAGATCTTAATAATTTTATGATTGTATACATTGGTTGTGGACATACGGATGTGCGTTGGTCTTTCATACATGTATAAAACAACCCTTGTCTTTCACACTTGTGTGTCATAAGAATTATTAAAGGGTTTATGTGTATAATAGAAAAGTACTTAAAATTATTTAGTCTAGTTAGTTTTAAGAAATTCAATGTTAGTTCTTAAGGTTTTTACAATTATTAATAAATTTAGTGCTTCACGAGCATTCATGAATGTCTTACAAACATTCAACGACAGAAGAACTGTTTTAATTGTTTTCTTTTATACAATAAGTGATTAGTATCGTTGAAAAGATAATTTTCTCTAGACTTTAAATATGTTTTAACATTATGAAAACATACATATAGATTTCTTTTTTATTCAACATAAAAGGAAATTATAAATTTGAGAAAAATGTATTTTTACATGCATACCACTGTGTACATAAAAGCCAGTTGGACTAAATATGAACCTAACGTTAAAATTATAATGTAGTTTATGCACTTTAACTGAATTTCAGGAAGTACTTTATATGGACACTGTGGTCTAGTATGGACCAATTCCTTTGAAATTTGTTAGAGTAGTATTTGGTTTGAAAAATTTAAAAATCTGACTATAAATATGTCATATATAACCATTTAACTTCTATTCCGGGAATATCTTTGTATGGGAGCTAGGTGAAAATATGGACCGATTATAACAAAATTTTAGTAATCATTTTTCTTGTGTCAAAAAAGCCATGCCAAATTTTATAAATTATTTTAAAAATTCAATGATCCAACAAATATTTCAAAATGTTTTAAAATCAAAATTCGCAAAATGTTAAAGTAGAATGTATAAGTGGACATTCTAATATTTAAGCTGTATTTAAATTCTACGGATAATTCTGGATACTTATGTTACTTTTTTGCATTCAAAAATTTTGAAACTTAAATAATAATAAAATTAATTGTACCATTTTGATAAATTGTCAATTTGACCACCTAATGACTGCATTTTTATGCAACATTTTTTACACTTATTCTTAACAAAATGTTTCATCATAAATAGTAAAAACTCTTTATTTCAATATAAAGTCTGATAATAGTTTTACACTCTAATGTACATATACCATATAAAAACGAGAGAAAAAGATATAGTCTTTCAAGCCCGACCATATGATACCCTACACCATTGTGTACATTATAATTTGGGGAGGGGTCTTTTATTATACTTGGAGTCATTTGTGGACCGATACTCATAAGTGTAAAATAAAACATACGAATACAGAATGTTACGTTGATGCTGACATTTATATGAATTTATTCACTTTTGGTTGATTCCCGAAAGAGGGCCTTATATGGGAGCTATGGTAAATTATGGACCGATCTTTGTAAATTTTGGCACTATCTATTTATATTCATATTCATACTATTTATATTCATATAGAACTTATTTGATACTAACATTTTAATGGGATTTATGTCCGTTAAAGTGATTTTCTGAAAAGGGGTTTATATGGGAGCTATGGTTAATTATGAACCGATCTTTTTAAAAATCGGCACACTTATTTAGACTTATATAAAACTTATATGTTCCAAATTTCATTAAAATATTGCTATATTTAAGGGATTTATGGTCGCTAAACCCTTTTCCGGGAGGACATTTGTATGGGGGCTAGGTGAAATAATGGACCGATAATAACCAATTTCAAAAAGCTTCGTCCCTGAACTTTAAGAAACCCGTGTGCCAAATTTCATTAATTTTGGTTCAGAATTGCGACCTGTAGTTTGATTAAAAGGTTTACATGGACGGACAAACGGACAGACGGACGGACGGACATCGTTAAATCGACTAAGAAATTGATTCTAAGCCGATTGGTATAAATTAAGGTGGGTCTTAGACCAATATTTTTGGGTGTTACAAACATCAGCACAAACGCATAATACCCTCCCCACCTATGGTGGTGTAGAGTATAATAAAAATTTTATTAATTTAAAAGTATTAAATTTTTCTTTCAATTTGGACTTCAAGCACAACCACACATTATTTTTGACGAAAAATATTGTGAACAAACATTGTGTAGAAAAATTTCCTCTTTAAAGTTATATAGAAATTTTATCATAAAACGCATTTTTGATTTTTGATTTATTGCCAAAGGTCCATATAATTGCCCTTATGTGTTTTGCAGTGAACTTGCCCTATTTTCTGCGAAGTACAAGATTTAATTTTTTCTCTTCCTTAGTTGAATGATGATGAGATAGCACTATCTGATAGTACTAAATATCTTGGTCTTATTCTAGACAGGAAATTATATCGAAATTTGAATAAGCATCTGAAGCTTTAACGGTCATGAATGTGTGCAAGAAGGCCATTGTAAGAGTTATGAGAACAACTCCAACTAAGACGTTATTCGTAAAAATAAACTGGTTACCAGTGAATTTGATGGTATAAAAAACTAATTTCAATAAGGTGTAACATCAGTATCCCAGAGCTCATTGAAGATCTTCCAGACTATATAGATTATTGTATTTCTAATAACTTTTTTAATAGGATTTTTAGAATTGTTTTTCAAGAAAATACTGATTTTAACTACGATTTTAATTATATGTGGCTCTATACTGTTAAATTATAAAGAAGAGAATCAGGTAGATAGTGGATTTTTTATACAAGAAACAGCTACGTGTGTATCATTTAGACTTCCGGATGGATGCAGCAATCTTTAGGCTGAAATATCTGCTACTAAGTGGGCAATGAACTGGCTGAGGTATCGTAGGATATCTGATAGTAATATTAGTATCATTACTGACAGCCAATCTGCAATTTAATCCGTGGATAGTGTTTAGGAAACGCAATCGGCTAGGACTTAGAATACTATATACTAGAAATACTATTGTTTGCTGGTATCTCTTATCCAAATAAAGTTCATACGTCTGACTTATGGAAAACAAACTCGTATTCGATATATCGTTACTTTGCTATAAGTCGTTTTATTAAATTTGATAATGGAAATACACGCCAGGAGCGCAAGCAAAACGACAAAGCCGCATTAATTTTAGATATTTTCTTGATGCTGAATAGGAATCTTCAAGACAATTATATAGCAGGAACAGAAGTCACCGTTGATGAACCATTATACCCTTATCGTAGAAGTATGAGATTCACTCAGTATATACCAAAATATGGCATAAAGGTTTAGTGGGTGCGTAATGTTACGAGTGTTACTTCCTATCTGCTGAAAGGACAAATTTCCACAGATGTGGCACCTTCTGGAGAACGAAAAAGAAACCAAGATGAGCCCGTGGTAAAAGATTTATGTTATAATCTGTTTCGAGGAAGTGGAAGCAACGTGGTATATAATAAATCCTTCACATGCTACAATTTGGCCTCTACTTTGATGCTAGACTACAATATATCGATTTTGGGAACCGTCAATGAAAGGAGAACATTTGTACTACCTCAGTTTTCTAATCCAAGTGGAAGATTAGTAGAAACATATACTAATAGCATAGACATGATTTCATACGTTCCAAAAAGAAAGTCGGTTGTACTGCTTTTCACATTATAATGTTGAACTGATTACAACAGAAGCAAAGCAGAAATAGACAATATGGATAAATGTCTTGGAAAATATTCAAAAAAAGGAGAACAAACCGATGGCATTTAGCTTTTTTTATAACATTTTGGATGTGGCTTTTTGTTTGAAAAAATATCGCAAACTGTACAAATTTTGCTACATTTTTACTCTATAAGTGGAATCGAAAGAATGTTGGGAGGTCAAATAAGATCAAGGGATGAAAATTTTTCTATCCGAATGTAAGGGGTATCTTCACAAAAACTCTTATAACATTGTCTATGAAAACTTTTTCCTTCAGAATATCATATCTAACAACTTTACTATTGACAAACATCTAATTTTTTTTAAGTTAATATGATAACCAAAACTCATAATATGCTAATTTAAAAATGAAAAACATACTATGGTATGCGATTGTCAACATAAGGGTTAAAAGCAAAATGGTAAACTTCTACAAATATCAAAACCTTTAGAGTTTTAAAAATTCTTAAAAATTTGAGCTTTCAGATAACTAAAAAGTAATAAAAATAGTGTTTTCCATATAATTTATTTTTTGTTCTTTTATTTATTTTAAATTAAAATAAACATAAAACTCCTTACAATTTAAAAATGAAAAACATACTATGGTATGCGATTGTCAACATAAGGGTTAAAAGCAAAATGGTAAACTTCTACAAATATCAAAACCTTTAGAGTTTTAAAAATTCTTAAAAATTTGAGCTTTCAGATAACTAAAAAGTAATAAAAATAGTGTTTTCCATATAATTTATTTTTTGTTCTTTTATTTATTTTAAATTAAAATAAACATAAAACTCCTTACAATTTAAAAATGAAAAACATACTATGGTATGCGATTGTCAACATAAGGGTTAAAAGCAAAATGGTAAACTTCTACAAATATCAAAACCTTTAGAGTTTTAAAAATTCTTAAAAATTTGAGTTTTCAGATAACTAAAAAGTAATAAAAATAGTGTTTTCCATATAATTTATTTTTTGTTCTTTTATTTATTTTAAATTAAAATAAACATAAAACTCCTTACAATCCAAATATCAGCTTACACCTCAATTAAAACTACATATTTTAAAAAAACAATAAAATCAGCAGTTCTTTAAATTATTCATGCATATAATTATATGCTGCTTAAATAAATGACACTATTTTTATTTTAAAACATTTATTGCAAAAAGACACCAAATAAAAACTTTTTACAACCTAATTGTTAAATCATAAAAGTGCATCAGCATTTTAGCACACTAACATATGAGACTCCATAACAAAAATTACATACATACTCTATCATACATATACTTGCAGGTATACATTTATAACCATACACTACATCAACTTTAACTTAAACTTTTAGTGCAAACATTTGTTTTAAAGGAAAAATTACAAGGTGATTTTATCACCATCATTTTTAGTCATCAACATCATCATCCACTATATGTATCAGCAGTCTTAAAAAAAAATAATAAAATGGAACAACAATAGCAATAACATTATCTGCATCAGCATCATATGTTTCTGAGAAGCAACATACAAAAAGGATCATTCATTCACCAAAAGTGTGTAGCTACTTTCCACTCCTTGTTTGCTGGGTAACATGATGTGTTGATGTCATAAAAAATTGAGATTGTTGCCGAAAATAAAACAAATACTTGGCAATACTTATGAGTATGATGAAAGCAAAAGAAACAAAAAAAAAAACAAGTAGATAAAAGTGTACTTTTGGGATGATAGATTGTATAAATCGTTGAATGCTAGCAGGCGTGTAAAATTTTCCATAAAACTGACATAAAAAACTTATTTTTCTGCTACTCTACATTCCCTTAAGGTTCACGCAGTTGTATATATTTGAATGCCTCTTAACTGAACATATGTTGAAGATGACGACGATGATGCACAGTGAGGCCAATTGCAAAATGTTTGGTAGTAAATATGTATCTCTTAACCCTACGATATATACCCGGGTACCATTTTAAACTTTAAAGTGCTCGAATTTCTTTATTATTAAAGATATAGCCACGAAACTTCAGATTGTCGTGATTAAGGTTTTCATACAATATAAAAACCAAAAAAAAAAATTAAATTTTATTAACTTGGTCTATACGTAAAATGGCTTCAAAGTTGATACTTACGGAAGTTAACACCCATGGTACCCGGGTACCTCCATTTAATTTCTGTATTTTGCACTACAATTCTTCTTTGCATTATTTATTATTGAAAATCATATTTTTGCTGTCCTGTGATTCATATGAAGTTAAAATTTTAAAAATGTTTTGCTGAATAAGCATGTTCACAACAAGCAAAATTCCCAAATTATAAGAAATAACTCTGTTAGGATTTAAAGGAGAACTAGTTTCAGAAATAATCTTTTTTTGAAATTTCTAGGTTATTTAGGAACTCCAGAAAAAGAATATAGAATATATGACGACTTAAAAACTATTCGAATTATCACTGTTTTTATCAGGTATTTATGAATATGACAATGACAGCGAACATTTTCGCCGTTTTTACATCCTTTATCGCATTGATTTTGATTTTTTTTATTAATTCCTTTAATTTTGTCAATATAAGTGTCAACCACTTCTACTTCAAAAAATCATGCAAGTACGCAAATTATTAAAATTGTTTCCTATATTCGTGCTAAGGAAAGTAAACTTTCCATATTGTAGCTACAAAATTGATAGGAGACTATGCCAATACTACAACATTTTTTAGAGTTCTAATAAAATTTATTCTCGGACGTGACCTTTTTTCGGTGAGGATATTATATGAATCCTGTGCTTAATTGTGAATGAAGTCAGTGCTAACATTCTTTAGGACTGTAAGAACGTCATAGTCTGTCTTGACCGCTTTTCTCAGAGAGTTTATATGGAACGTGTGTTTTATTACAGATCCAGTCTTGTAAAGTTTAAAATTACAATTTATACTTTTTACAATATTTTGTTAAAAAAAAGTAATGTAATATGATGATTTTCGGAAATGGGCTATGGATTTTTGAGGTGCGAACCTGATAAAAACTTGTAGACTGGTTTTTACGTTTATAAAAATTATTTTAAATAATTAAATAGGGTTTCTAACGTCTATCAAACTTTTACACGTACTAAATAATGCTAAAAAAATGTATGGACGTCAAAACCCTATTCTAGGAGAAAAATTGTATGGGGACTTGGTTGTAATTGGTAACCATTATAAACTAATTTTAACATAGTTAGTCGGCAAAGTTGTAGATGAGAATCTATGCTTTTAGAAAAATCATATTGTAGTCACTCTGTAGTAATACAATACAAGCTACAGGGTGTTAAATTTGACCAAATTCAGCATGAAAAATATTAAAAATATTCCTTCTAGAAATCAATTCCGATTTCAAAGATTTTTATATTTCTGTAAAGTGTTTGCAGTTAAAAAATATTTACGCTTAAATTTTAAATAAGTCCTGAGGTATTTGAGAGTATATTTCTTTTAAATTTCTAATACATTCAAAAATAATATGTTTAAAATTTTTTTTCGTTATCTTAATTCGTCTAACTTTGAAAAGTTTTCAAAGTCAGCACTCTGAATTTAGTACACAGAAAAAGGTGCATATATTTAAAAATTTTGTTCATAAATATTATGAATCAAACATGACTTATTTCCCAAACTTTTTTCATAAAAAAATAAAATTTGGTTCATAAATATTATTAAAGATATTTTCAGACTATAATATTCAATATTAAGATTTGTCAAAAATTTTAATATTAAAATATTTACTTATCGTCTGAATACAAATTGTTTGATTATGAAAAATTACTTATGATTTTTTTGAAAATACCAATGGTATTTTAAATTTTTTGAAATTGTTCAAAAACTTTTGATTTTCATGTTATATTTTTCATAAACAAAAAGTAAAAACAATAAAATTTTTATAAAAGTAATTTGAAATCAATATTCATCATGAATTTCATAAAGGTAAGAATTTGCAAAAAAAAAAATGTACAATATATGTATTACCGTGTAAACTACTTTAGGATTTTCTATTGGATTTTTTGACATGCCGATAAAATACTTAATATTTTATTTTCGAAAAATCTTAATACTTAAAAGTATCGTCTAAAAGTACCTTAAGTTGTACTTAATGATAATTTTAGGAATTTTTCTTTATAAGATTCTAATCAGCGTTACCGTTGAGAATTTTTAAAAAGTGTCCAAAAAGGGGGGATTTCAAAAAAAAAAGGGGATTTTTGAAAAAAAAGGGTCCAATTGCTTTAAAACCTAAAAAAACTCATTAAAATTTGTTTATTTGATAACAACAAAAACAAAAAATTTTTTATTTTAAGAAAAACTACTAAATCTAATTCTGTTACTAAAAAAATAATTTATTTATAATTATTTTACAACAGTTTTTATTATTGCAAAAATAAACATTGCAAAAAAATACATTTGTACGAGGTCTTCACTTGTATTCCAGTCTTTCAAATCCCCTTTTAAACAATTTAGAACTGAACGCATGGATCCAAAAGTATTGTATTATGTCTGTTGAACAAACTATTTTTTATTTATGATAATTTATTGAAAAAATCACGTACCTCCGAGGGATTGCTTCAAGGGAATGTAAAAATATAAATCAGGATATCGTATCTGTTTTCTACTTTCTCAATCTAGTCCAAAAAGATTCGGTATATGATGATTTTAATTACTAAAAGTTTCAATTCATTTATAAATACTCAGCGGCTTTTTATATCACTATACTGTGAAACAATCTCAAAATAATTAATTTATTTGTTTAAGTTAATATATAATGGGTCGATATATTTCGAACAACTTAATTTCACACATAGTCTCAAAAAGTCGCCATTTATAAAAGGGGCCAAAAAAGTGGCCAGGTGGTTGAAAAAGGAGCAATTGGCGACTAAAATCGCCAAACGGTAACACTGATTCTAATACAAAATAAAAATAGTTCAAATAGAAAATATTAGCAATAAATTGCAACTTTCCAAGAAAAAGTTGTTAAAAAATAATGCTTAACATTTGTACATAATTTTATTAAACAGCGCTTCTGTTACGTTGAATGATCCCAATATGTAGCTTAAAATAATTAAAAACTAAAAATTTTCAAAGGAAAATCTTCTTTACAAATTAAAATATTAAATAAAATTTGACTTTTGATTCATATAGAAAAAATTTCTAATATTTAAGAAATTATTCTTAAATATTATGAACTAAAATCATTGAAACTAAATTTTTATATTTATATACAAACTTTTTTTTGTGTATGAAAATTAGATATTTTTTACAAAAATATAGTACAGTTCTTTCTATTTTTTCTTAAAATTTTGCTGATAGCAAAGTTTTTTCTTTCCATATTAACAAAGGTTACTAAAAAAATTTGAAATTGATTTATACTTGGCAGCATTGGTATAAAATGGTGAATTAAAAAAAATTTTATGTTTATCGATTAATAAAAAAAAAAATGTTACGTGAGTTTTTTAACGTTTTAGATGCTGTTTAATTTTAAAATACATTAAGATCGATTTGGCACTAAATTACTTTCCACCTGGCTAAAAACGAATCCAAGAGCGCAGATTTGATGATAAAAATCAACTTTTCAAAAGACTTTTTTTTAATTGCACAATAGAACTATTAGCATTATATTTTTACTATTATTTTTTATGTATTGTATAAAATGTATAAAATTAATATCCAAATATCATTTGATGGAACTTTAACCACAAATTTTTGGCAACTTTGCAAAGAGAAGTTAGAAGTTTTTGAAATATTTACATACCACAAGAATCTTACAAACATAAAGTTATAGACTTCTCTGCTACGGGTTTGTGAAATTTTATGTAATATTAACCCTTATGTTGACAAACGCATACCCGGGTATGTTTTTCATATTTAAATTAGCATAACTGGAGTTCTAGTTGTCGTATTAAATTGAAAATTTAGACGTTTATCAACAATATTGTTAGCTATGATATCGTTTTAGTGACGATACCCCCCCTTACGTTTACAACCAGCATACCTGGGTATGCACAGAGCAGTTTATGGAAATATTTTATCGAATACAAGTAAAATATTTATTTTTTTTTTTGGTCTTTTATAAATAATAGATACATTAGCTTATAATAAATTAAAAAAATTTGTATTTTAGGCTGCGCATTTCTTACATTCCTTAATATCTTCTGAATATTCAGCACATACTGGTTTATGGTATTTCCTACATGCCTATCGCGTTGCTCTTCTTCTAGAACACATAAAACAATTCACTTTATTATTCATTCTTTCTTCATGTTTTCCTTTTGTTGACGGTTCACAAAATTAACAAATTGTAGTCCAGCATCAAATTCGAGGCCAAATTGTATCTCGCGAAGAAATTATCGCATACATTTTCGTTCTCCGGAAAATGATATCTCTTCCAATATATGTGATCATTGAGGCTTCAAGAGCATCTGCATCATTTCTTTATCCGAATCAGTGTCATATGTAGGATCAATATTCTTGAATGAAAAAAAAAAAAAACTCAGGGGTACTATAAAACCTTTTAGATCTTTATTTTTTTGTATTTTTGTAGCACTCAATCAAAAATAGGTAAAAATGGTTGTATAATAATCATAAAAATTTAAAAACATTAAAATTCTATCATAAAAAACACTTAAAAATGTGTAAACAAATCATATAGGAATAATTTTCATGAGTAAAATTTACAGGTACTTTTCAAAGGTCAATAAATGAATGGGAAACGCAATCTGAAATTTAAATACACGAGTAAAAAATAAAACCGTTATGCCTTCCAATGATGGAAAAGTCTGATTTTATTTACGTGGGAAAAATGCAAATCTTATTAAAAAAACCCTTATATTTTTAGCTTCACTCAGTCAATGGTAATAAAAATTTAAAATTATATAATTCCGTACAGGAAAACATTATTATAAAATACCACGTGTTTTGCTTTCTATCGTAAAAACACTTGAAAACATAAAAGTTTCAAATATTGCATACAAAATGTATGACATATCCAGGTATGTTGGTTGTAACGATACGTATAAATTTTTGGTTGTAAACATAAAGGTTAAAAGACGATTAGAATTTACAGATTTATTTCCAAAGAAAAACTTTAAATTTTGGCCAACTGTGTACTCTGAGAAGTTTAAATTAAAATTTAAAATATTTCCAAAATCTTATGATTCTGATGAATGGGTCATAGATACAATTTTTAATATTTTTAAATTATTTGCAAAAATATTTTAAATTTTGAAATTTTTGAAAATTTTACTATTTATAAGGTAGAGAAAATTAGTTTAATACCAATATTTGCCGAAAGAAATATTAATTACTTTATTATTTAAAAAATGAAGTAAAAGCAAATATTCCAAGCTTTATTATCCAATGACCTTTCATCCTAAGAGTAAAATAGTTTTATAAAGTTTATGTTTTATTTTTAAATTTTAAGCATTATTGTTTTTAAATTTTGTTAGATTTTGCTAAAAAAAAAATAATAACATAAACAAATATTATAAAGTATAACCTTTAATCCTAATGTTTAAAACCACTTTCTTCGTCTTAAATAAATACAAACACCTTTTCATATTTTTAAAAAGACAAGAACTTAAATTTACATTTACGGCTAAAGAGTTTCTCTAAAGTCAACCCACAAATGACCTTTAAACCTGAAAAGTGTTAGAGTTTTAGTGAGATTTTTTATTTTAATTTTTAGTTATATATTTCAAATGTTTGTTTCATATTTAGCTACTATATGAATTAATAATTATTATAAATAATTTTGTAAAATTTTGCTTCATTTTAATAATTAATTACATATAATAAAGCATGACCTTTGACCCTGATAACAGAAATAATAAAAAAACAAAAAATAAATTTTATATTCCCAATTAGGTAAATTTAAAATTTTTTCTTTTTAATTTCAACATCAAAGCGATTTCTTAAAATTAGTTAATAAATAACCTTTGACCTCGATTGTAATATATTTAAAATTCTGCTATTTTGATTGAAATATAAAAAAATTATAATAATTTTTTTTTATGAAAAAATATTTTTCAAAAGATTTGTTATGATTTAATTAACAAATATTTACATTATAATATAACCTTTGACCGCATGGTTGAAACAAGTTAGTTTTAAGATTTTTATTATTATTAAAATTATTTTGTTGACGCATGTTTCAAAAGAATTTTTATGTAATATAAAACAATTTGTAATTTAATAAAAAGTAACTGCAAATAATTTTTATCAATTCAAATAAAATCAAAAATTATTTCCCTAACTGACTGACTTTAAATTGCTGTCCCACAGTACCACATTCTAAAAATAAAATGGAAATAAATCTGCAGTTTTCTGAAACTCTAAATCATCCTCTATAACTTTCCCATACATTTCAATTAGATTCGACTAGTACCAAGCAAAAAAACGATCAAGAGCTTCCAAAAAAGAACATTTTCACCACTTCAAAAGTAGAACAAAGTGCATATTTTAAACTTTTTTGGATGTTCTTAATAATTACTTCAAAAAAAGTGAAAATAAATCAAACATCTGAAGCTCTTTTGCACCAGTAAGTACTTCCTTCCAATCAGCGTTACCGTTTGGCGACTTTAGTCGCCATTTGCCCCTTTTTCAACCACCTGGCCACTTTTTTGGCCCCTTTTTTAAATGGCGACTTTTTAAGACTATGTTCTAAATTACGATAATCAAAGTTGTTTGAAATATATCGACCCATTATATATTAATTTCAACACATAAATTAGCAATTTTGGGACTGTCTTACAGTATAGTGATATAAAAAACCGCGGAGTATTTATAAATGAACTGAAATTGTTAGTAATTAAAAATATTAGTAAAGTTTACCATCATATGCCAAAGTTTTTGGACTGGATTGAAAAAATAAAAAAAAGATTCGATGAATACTTATATCCTAATTTAAATTTTTACATTCCTAAGAGCAATCCCTCGGGTAACGTGTTTTTTTACTAAATTATCAAAAACAAGAAATAGTTTATCTAACAGACTTATGACAATACTTGTGAATTCATACGTTCTATTCTAAATTTGAAAGCCTAGAGTACGAGTGAAAAACTCCTACAAAAGAACAGGAGTTTAACTAATTAAAAGAGGTTTGTGTGCTAAATATTTATTTTTGCAATAATAAAAATTGTTGTAAAATAATAATAAATTATTTTGTTATTAATAGAACTGAATTTTGTAGTTTTTCTTTAAATACAATAATTTGTTGTTATCAATTAAACAAATTTTAAGGAGTTTTTTAGGTTTTAAAGTAGTTGGCCCCTTTTTTTAAAAAAATCCCCTTTTTTGGCGACTTTTTATTTTGAAATCCCCTTTTTTGGACACTTTTTAAAAATTCTCAACGGTAACGCTGCTTCCAATGCCAACACAATGTTAAATTCATGACTTTTTCAGCTCTTTTTCAGTTCCTTTTTTGCTGGGTAGTTTAGGAGATACAGATTTATTACCAAACATTTTTCGATTGGCCCCATTGTGTGATGCTTGGTCTGAGGATGATGATGATAATGATTTAAAATGAAATGTTGGCAATTTCTATGCACTAGATGTATGTAAATGATAATGAAAGTTACGCACATTTATGTTTTTGTATAAGTAGGTAGAAAAATGTACTTATAGCTAGTTAGTTTTTCATTCATTTTTACTTAGAAGGAAAATGTTATAAGTAAGGGAATTTATAAGGATATAGGAAAGCAAATGTAATTCATAAGTTAGAAAAGAACAGGTGGCAGAATTGGGAAAAAAAAACTCTTTTCAGTTTCATTACATAGTAGCTCTATAAACCAATAAATAGTCAAAACAATTATATATTTAGTTTCTCATAAATCAAGTGTGGAGCCTTTTAGATATTTTGATTTCTTTGTTTAATTTTTACTAACTTATTAACCCATCCCACCTATCTACTCTTCAAACTACAACACATTCATCTCAATCAAAGCATGTGATAATATCACATCAAAGCATCAAGAATAAAATGCGGATAAGGTTTTTAGTTTTAATTTTACTAAATCCCGTCTTGCAATTCCCCATGCACTATCCCCCACTACTGGCGTAGCTCAAACCAATATTTCACTAAACTTTTCATGATAAAGTACTTGTGTTCTAAAAAAAAAAAAAATAAAAGAAAAATGAAATGAAATAAAGTTTTTATGATGCTTTATTAGCTGGAGTTAAAAGGCATTCAGGCATTCGGCGGTTGAAATAAACATTAGTGGCACAATAACAAAATCTTTTATTGACGGTGGAAAATGTAAACGGGAAAATGCGTCTATAAAGCGGCTACATAAAGTTATTAAGTGTTGCAACATAGCAGTCATTATTTTAAGTATATGTGTTTGTAGCATTTTTTTTTTTTTTTTAATATTAATACAAATAATATGTTAGTATATCTTATGATTTCCTCTAAGAGTTTTTGTTTGCTATACTTGATGATGAACAATCACTATGTATTATTATAAGCATCAAAGTCATCATTTTTATTACCACTCTACCTCATTTCAAAGTGTAATTCATTTTCATAAGATAACATTTCTCATTTATGTGGCTTATTTTATCATTTTGCATAAAGTCAAACAACTTAATTTTCAACTTAAGGCATCTTTTAAATTGTATCAGAGCTTTGTTTGATCGCTAAAAACTTTAAGATGATTATATAAATATAAGTTTGTATATGTAAGTATTGAAATTATTCCAAATACTTTATTCGGAAAAGTTTGTGTTAAATAAACTTTGAACTTTTTTTATTTTGAAATATGTCTATAGTTTAGTTTTGTATTCTTAAGCTAATATCTGGTAATGAAGTGTATTTATTCTTTGAAATATTTATTATTAAGATGGGAAGGATGCTAAAAGCTAAAAATCATTGTTCACTATTTTTAATCATGCGCATATTTAGTCCGATTTGAAAAATTAAAATAAAAAAAACTTCAGTATCTCATACAAAAAACACGACTTTTTTCTTTGTGCTTTCTTAAACATTACATAGTGAGGTAGAATCAAAAATATTTAAATAACAATAAAATTTAACGTAGACGTAACAAAGAAGGTTAAAATTTTAAGTTTGGAAGGAGGTCGCTACATAGATCTCAAAGCGAAGCTATCGGGTCTCAAAGTAGGATACCAACATAGAAAATTTTTAACCAGTAGCCAAATGTTTGTACATTACCCGAATTCAAAAATATATATGTTACCTTAAAGCTCTTGACAAGGACTATGGAAAACGATCTTGCATGTACTATTGATCTCATATATTTTGGGAGTTTTTGAGTTATTTCAAATTTCAACTATCTCCATATATGTACAGCTAAAAATTTTTAACCAATTTTATTAAATTTTTTTTTTTTTTTTTTTTTGTAATTAGTTAAAGTTATGATTTTGAATTTGAAAATTAAAAACATTAAAAAAACTGACGGACATTAGAGTTCTTTCAAAAAATTTTTAAATTTCAAACATTTATTTTTAGCTTGTTGGTTAATAAATATGAACATAAAAATATTGATATATCCATTCCCTAAATTAAGCGCCATTTTAGAGCCTTTTTACACCAATGTGTGAGAGAATTTTAGAAAAGTTGTCTAATAAGCCGGCAACATTACAGATAATCGCATATTACCTGTTTTTATCATAACTATGAAGAATTAGTTTCAAAATTAAACAAAAAAAAAAAATAATAATTATTTAACAACAATAGCTCAATTCGATTATAATTCTCACCAGTTTTGAAACCTGCGGTCTGTGTTAGTTATACCAAATACAATTTTCCCCTCTACACCCACTCCTTACCCCTTTTTTTCAATGGACTCATGAGGGTTAATTAAGAAATTTTTAATTTTTACAATTTTAAAGACTTCTAGGGGCTATGTGCGACTAGTTAGAGACTTGACTAGTACCACATTTTTGTAGGACCATTTCTTGGCTATAAAAAAATGAGTAAATAATTTCCTCTACCTATTACCTAGAAAATGTTTTAACCCACAAAACTTATCAGAGAGTCATATTCTTTGGTCCTTAATGGGTTAACTATGATGGGATGACTATATCTTCAATATCCGCAACATGATTTTTAAGATACTTTTTTAGTATTGACCTGTGTAATCAGTGTAGGAATTATTAATGTGGAGCTAATTTATTTTTCCGATGTTCAACTCCTTTGTTATTTGATTTGCTGTCTTTACGATTGCCAACTTTAGATAAATTTTATAGATTTAGAGGTATTAATTATTGCTGCATCGGCGACTTGTTTATTATTTACATGAAGTAAGGAACCACTACATTCCATCTTAAAATTATGTGATTAATTTGAGTTCCGATATTACTATCATGACCAAGTAACTTTTTGGATTCTTCTGTGGGGATATAACGATCCGATAATCAGGTTTTTAGAAATCCTTCTGAGATCTTGTGAGCTCTCTCAAAAGCGATGTTACCAGGACCTAATTTTGCGCTGAGGTCACTTTCCAGAATCATTTTACACCCGTCTAATAGCTGCAGTTACGCTAATTACACTGGTCAAAGACGAATAGTTGGACTTGATGTATTTTGATATGCTTAACATGAATCCGCTGTCAGTTATGGGCCCACAGCCCACAGCAAGGGCGAAATATTAGACACACTCTAGTATATTTTCTCATAACTCAAGAACGGTGTGTACGATTGACATAAATGATACACCAAAAGATGCGGTTATTTTGAAATAAGTGTCCGAAAAAATAAAAAATTTCTTTTGATAAATGAAAACGTCAAAAATGTTTCAGTTTATCATCTTTATCTTAAAGATAGTAATGGTGCGAATAAAATATCTTTCAAAGTAAAAATACCAATGTATACATACAATTGAATAGAAATTTTGTGGTGGACAAACAAAAAATTTTTTCTTTAAACAAAAATAGGTGGACTAGATGGATTTTGACGAGTTAAATAAGAATCTGCTTTCACTTTTTTTTTGTCACGTACTGAATTCTTTTTATGGGAATGACTAATATCATCACCTTATTCAGCGGTCACACTATAAGACTCGAGAATGGTTTGTACAATTAAGTCTATAACTCTAGATCCGTTTACACGATTTTGATAAATAAATTGTCTTCAAGGTATGTCAACAATATTTTTGATTCGCTCAAGAATTTTAGAGTTATAGATCAAAATTTTCACGATTAAAAAAAAAAAAATTATTTTGCGCTACTAATTACCGAATAACTATGAAAATGTTAACTGAAAAAAATTATGTAAATTCAGCTCATAATTTAAATCGCTATCTACTGGAGTTTAATTTATCTTAATTGGACAAACCGTTCTCGAGTTATACAATTGTAAAGGCAGGGTCATAGTAGTCATGCCCATAAAAAAATTAACACGTGATAGAAAAAAAGTAAAAGCTTGTTTAGCACGGCAAATTCCATCTAATCTATCCATCTATTTTTTTAATTTTTTTATTTTTTATTTAAGACAAAAAAAAAATTTTTTTGACCTCTATTGTATCTCTACTTAATTGTAGGTATGCCTGGATATTTAAACTTAACTGTGAACGAAAATAAAGATGTGTGCATACATTTTGATGGCACGTAGCTTTATTTACTCGTAGTTTTACCAGCTTTAAGAAAAATATGATAAACTGAAACATTTTTGATATTTTCCCTTTTAAAAAGAAATTTTAGTAAAAAAAATCTTCAAATTAGCATGAAAAAAAAATGTTTGGGATACTTATTTCGAAATATCTCCTAAACTATTGATCGGATAAAAATTTGACAGTATATCGACTTATAGCCAATTTTATTCCGCATATTTTGGTGTATCATTTATATAATGATACATACCGTTCTTGAGTTCTAATGAAATTGGATAATTGGCTTATTTAGGGCGCAAACATAGACACGGCCATAAAAAATCTCGACCTGATGGAAAACCTGAAAGCAGATTCGATTTTAGCATACGGAATTCCATCTAGTCCAAATATTTTTTTTTTTTTTTTGGAGGAGGACGAAAAAATTTTTTTCTGTCGACCAGCATTTTTTGCGTATGCATGTTATATATCTGGCACAATCCTGTTACAGTATAGTTTCTACTCAATTAGAGAATCTTTAGCGTATCTAAGCAAAAAGGGAAAAAATCTGATTGTGTTCCGGAGTATTAAATAGTCTTACTATGAGATGTCTGTAATACAGACTCTGTATAACTAATCTTATTTCACAGAGTTCCATAAAAGGACGATTGACAAAGACGAGTTGTTTCAAGGAGTGAACACATCCACATTTTCAAATTGAATGTCATCATTATTTTAATCTATTTATTTTTAATATATATTATGTAATTTATGATTTAGAATGAGTATCTGCCAGCAACGCTATCAGGAGAGTCGTGTGCAGTAGATTTAGTCACTGTATTTTATTTAATGTCGGTCTCGTGGTATACCATTAGGTTGTAATTTTAAATAGAAGAAGCTACAATCGAAAACTTTTCACTACCCTATTAACTACTCCAAAATATATTGTTTAAAAATAGCTTTGACAATACTTTTATCTTGTTTTCATCCACTAACACTTTAAAGTGTTTTTGGTAGAACAATTCCCTTGATATTGATTTGTAGGAAGTAAAAGATTATATTACACCTCTTGTACAGTTATGTTGTACTGCGATTAGGAATGATTTGTTGTTAT
The DNA here is from genome assembly GCA_951394005.1 of Protophormia terraenovae. Lineage (NCBI taxonomy): Eukaryota > Metazoa > Arthropoda > Insecta > Diptera > Calliphoridae > Protophormia > Protophormia terraenovae. Next base: position 119,607,302 of record OX596074.1, read on the forward strand.
TGAAGAAATCAAAGGAAACTTTTATTCAACAAGCATAGTAGATACAACTGGAGCAAGTCTAGGTAGACATATTAAAAATAGTCTGTGAAATTATTTCTGAAGGTTAATTGACCTGTGTCAACTGGTGCAATAGGACTGGTCTTTTCTCTGTTCCAAAGCGCCAGTTGAGTAGCAATTTTTAACTACATCTCACCAAAGTTCCAGTTGCCGGAACCACGCACCACCAAAATGCTGGTTAAATGCGCAATTAGCAATATGCGCGCAATAACAATCTGTGCCTAAGTGCTTAGCAATCAAGACTATAAATTTTTTAAACAAATAAGAAGGACATGGGTTCGATTCGGTATTCCGCCATAGATATTAAAGAAAAAATTGTCAAAAATTTCTTGAAGAAGTAAAGAATTTAAATTTTTACTAAAGTTAACTGAGTTAGTCCTGTGATCTGTACCGAGGTGATTAAAGGAGATCAATTTCTGTCACCAACGTCATATATTGTTTAAACTAAAAACTATCTCAATCACTTAGGAACCAGTCCAGTGATATGTTTCGTGCTCCTTTTCCGCTAGGTTGACTACTTTCTAATTTCAATCTGGTATCCAAGACAAACTAAATATTTAAAGATTTTTTTTTTTTAGGAATACTTCCCTATCACAGTATAAATCGCTGCACCCACTAAATTTTAACTAAACCGAATGCCAACAGCAACCTTTAGATTAAAGTTTAACATTTTTCTATTTATTTTTTTTTTTTTTACTTTTTGTTCTGTTGTTAAATAAGAAAGAAATATTGTGTTTTTTAAATTAGTTTGTTTTCTTATTTTTTTACACGAATAAAACTATAAAAACATATACACTTATATACCAAACATACTACATACATATGTGTAATAAAAGTGTATTATATTGTAGTCTATATATTCCATGGGCGCTAAACTTAAATTGGAACTGCTTCCGGAATCTTTAAATGCCTTTAGTCACGCACTAAACTTTTACCTTGATCCACCAAGTATTTGTATGTATCCATATGTTTATAGTTATATAGGGGGTAAAATATTGGTGTTGCTGATTTTTTTTATTGGTGTTAACCACTGCCATATTTGAATTCTCACTGTTTTTGTTGTAAAGGTAAACTTTCATTGTCTAGATGTAACAAAACCATTTTTTTTTATTGTATTTTTGCTTTGTTTTTATTCACCATTCTGATGTGTAGTTTTAAAATAGAACTTAAACGTCAGACTTTAACAAACTGAGTCAGCAGTTGTGTTATATATTCAAGTAAACATTTCGCGTTTAACAAGGAATAACTACTATAGGCAGAAGGCTTTCGAATATCAAATACTGATAGTGATGATATGTTTCTTTGTATACATATGCAGGTTTATATACGTAGTAAGGGATTTTTTTTGTAATCAATGTTTTAAATGTGCTGAACAAAAAAATTACATGTTTTTTGTGCTTACAATAGGTTGATGACCCAAAAATACTCATATTTACCCTTAGAATCTACAAAAATTTTGTATCTTCCTCATTAATAAAATCAAATAGTATTAAAGGTCTTCTGGGAGAATTGATAAACATTTAAATCTATTAATCTTTCTCCAAAATTTCTTAATTTCCTCAACATTGGCCACCCTAACTACTTGGTATATTATTTTCTTCTTTAGCCAACATTGATTAAAGGAGTGCTGGTTAAAGGCGCGTCAAAATATGCTTTGATTTCTTTGTTGTTTTAGAATTGAAAACCATATTTTAGTGTTTTCTATTTGTTCTTTGCTCTTTGAGTTCTATTTTCTGTGTCTGTGTGTGCTTCCGTTTTCTTTCTTTTTGTGTTTTATTTGAAGGCTAAAACTAAGTTGTTTATTTTTCTTTTTTGCATTTTCTTGCTTTATATTTAATATGTGAGTTTATATGTTTGTTTGCTTTATATTAACCAGAGTTTTATGTTTTTTGTAGCTGGTTGTTAAGTTCTTGGCCTACAATTAGTGCTGTTTGTATTTAGGTTTAGTTGCATTTTAAAAGTTGTTGCATTGCATGTTTTAGTTGCTAGAACAAAAAATATACATGTTCTTTTAATTGTTCATCGCTTTTCTTTTGTTGTTGTTGTTTTTCTTTAGCAACACCCCAATTAATTTTTTTTTTTTTTCATTTTTATTTTAATTTTTATTTTTACAATAACATTTTGTTAAAGACATAATTTATGGCTTCTTAAACAAGGATTCTTTTAATGAATTTAAAATACAGTGATGAATAAAATTAATTTATTTTAGAATTTTAATAGTTTAACGAATATTGAAATAAATTACTTTCATATATTTAGTGTTACCGTTTCCATCCCATACGACAAAACCCTTACAAATATGATAGTATCACGTTAATATTCGATAAAAATAGGTTATATATATGTATAAAAAGTAGCGTCAAATTTCATCGGTCCATAATTTACAATAGGTCCATATAAGGTCCACTTTCGGGAATCACCCTTTAGTGCATAAGTTTATAAGAGGGTAGACCACCAAAGTTGGTCACCTCGGGTATGTAATTTTTTTCTTTAAAATTCGCCAAAAATTCCTTTATGACATGAGTGTAAAAAATTTGCATATGGGGTAGTCCTTGTAAATTTCTACAAAAAAACATGTGTATACATGTAGGCTACATGCAGAGAAAAAAAATTGTTACAGCATGATCACTACAACTATTTAATGTTTATATAGCCATTTTTCATTGATTTGAATAATAACATGTTCATGATAGCAACGCTTATGATTCTGTTTGATCATCTAATGATTACCCACAAAATTTTAATATGGTTCACTGAATTATAATATGTATTTAAATATTTATTCTCATTTAGTTTAACCCATTTCCAACCACTGTTGCGTTTTCGCATCAGTAAGTTTACATATACCGTAACTAATTTCGTTTAAAATTAATGATAATGTATTATACATGCGCATTTAGCTTGGAATATTAACTAAATAAATTGAGGGAAAAAAATTAATTTCGACGAATTTTTACCCCCGGTAGAGCAGATCAAAAAAAGGTCTATAAAATAGACCTTTTTGTTCGAAGGACCAAAATGCTTTCCTGACCACCGTATTAAAATCCAATCTGATATTCGAATGCAATGTACATTACATTCCAGATGTTTTAACGTGTAACATATTTTATTTGATATATAATCTATTTTATACATTATATGAAATTATTTTGTCTTACACTGTAAGTTATTTAACGTTTTTACGTCATTAGTTAGTTGCCTTAAATTTCAATTGGAATGGCCCAACTTAAATTTTTTTTGTTCAAACTTAACATATTTAACATAACAATTTGTAAAATAATCACAAAACTAAATTTAAATGACAAATAAAACTCATTTTGCCATACAATTTGTTTAAACGTCTACTTCTTATATGAGCGAAACAACATACCCCTAATTGACCATTGATGCGTTTTCGCAACACCTGATATCTCGGAAACTAAAATAGCTAGGATCACAAATCTTTCAATTTTATTATCACAATTACTAAAATAGACCCCATACTAAATTTTATTAATTTATCATAACGGGATCGGGTAGTGGTAAGAAATGGGTTAAATATGAACAAATATAAATTGACAAGGTTTGTTTTTATTCAGAATGATGAATGTACCTCATATCGTGGTACAAATTAATATAAATATGAAAACATGGGATTATATATATGTTTGATAAAATGGAATTATGTATATGATAAAATATATAGGATGAAATTAGTTAATATATATGATAAAATGGAATTATATATATATGATAAAATGGGATTATATATATGATGAAATTAGTTTACAGTTTATGATAGTTTATGATAACATGGAATTATTAAATGATAAAAACATGATGAAATTGAAAGAAATATTTAAGAAAAGGTTATAAACCTTACTAAAAGTTATTAGTTAGGTTATAAACTTTACTAATACATTATAAAATGGAATCATAATAATGGTTACGTACAAATATATTTATTGTTACCTATATTCATATATTACAATCATAGTATGTTGCTCTTAGTTTATGGTCACTGGAAATGGAATCATAATAATGATTACGTACAAATATATTTATTGTTACCTATATTCATATATTACAATCATAGTATGTTGCTCTTAGTTTATGGTCACTAGAACCATATTTTTTCTTTGCGTGTATCTCTTTTGGTTTAAGAAATATTAGGGTCAATGCAAATTTTACCCTCATTTTCTTTAAGTTTGTTAAAATTGGATTTGGACCCTCAAATTTTAAACAAAAAATTACCATTTTTTTTTACAAAATTCTAAGTAATATTACTGCAAGAATGATATCAATATATCTATTCAATTAAAAGTTATATTAATTTGAAAAAATTTTTTTGGGGTCATTTTCTAAAAAGGTGTTAATTTTCTTTCACTTTTAAAATTTGTTTTAAATGTTTTCAAAAGAAATCTTAACGCAAATGCGTATAAAACAAAATCGGAGATTCTCTGGGGAACGCTTACCCCTCAATTCACACCCAAACAAAAAGTCAAAACCGATATCGAGAAAAAAATATATTGACAATATAGCCCCATGTATCGCTAATGAGCCACGCTTTTTTGCAACGGCAGGGTGACCATTTTAATGAAAAAAGTCAGTTATTGAAACAAGTTTTTCCTGGACTAAGATTTCGGATATATTCTTTAAAAAAAAATGGGAGGTTTTCATTCCCTGATTTTATAATAAGTCTATCTATATTTTAAAAAAATTTCGTTAAAATTCCTCTATTTGTTTATATTTTACTTAGTTCCAAATATTAACATTATTTCTTAAAAATATGCTTAAAATTAAAATTTTAAGTTCTTCTGGTTGTGGTCAAGAGAAATTTCACCGCATTTTATCTATTTTCACTAAAAAATTACATACCCGAGGGGGCCAACTTTGGAGGTCTATCTTCTCCACCATTTCAACTCGGAAACACCTCAACTCAGACCATGCGAAATTTTATTTAGATCTCTCCAACCGTTCACAAGTTACAGAATTATTGCCAAAACAAACAAACAAAAAATAAATCGATTTGGAATCTACGCAGTGATTTCAAAGAAATTTCACAGAAGACTTATGTGAAATTATTTCATATCAAAAAAAGGCAAAAAAAGAAAAAAACAAAAGAAAACTTAAGCAATTTGCCGTAAAATGTAGATTTTTGATTTCAAAATAATATTACCTAAAAAAATGTTTTCACCATTTTTGGTACGTGAATTTTTTAAGCAATCGCAAAAAAATTAACATCATTTTCCTTTATGCCTTCCATACTCTACAAAATCTTTATATGGTATGATATTTACAAAACTCTAATGTATAGTCTCAAAGAAAAAAAAAACGCGAATGTTATATTCGGCTCGGCCGAATCTATATACCCACCATCAACTTTTTCAAAATTTTCATTATATGGGAGTTGGGTGGTAAAGTTGGCGAACCACGTCCATTTTTTGTTTCCAAGTTTACATTGGTCCTTGAACTATTTGTACAAAATTTCGTACAAGTGGGCGGTCCACGACCATTTTTGGTTTCGAGGTTTTTGTCTACCTGTACAAAATTTCGTTGTCATACATGCTTTTGTTTAAGAGATATCAGCAGAAAAATATGAAATGAAGCTACAACGGAAACCTTGTGTTTCTAGTTTTTAGCCCATAACTTTCTTTGCTTATTAACCGATTTTGCCCATTTTCAATACCAGACAAACCTTATATAAGATAAATATTTGTGCCAAATTTCGTCCCGCTACGTTGTTCCGTTCGAGCCTTATCCCTATCAAACCAAGACCCAGAAAATATATACTTTATGGTTCTTAAATGATTCCTTCGACATGTTACACACGGAATGACAAAATTAATATACCCCCATCTTTTTGATGGTGGGTATAAAAAAAATCAAATGAATTTACATCAAAGTCGAAAACTATAAGGGAAATAAATATATATGGAATTGATCATAACTTTAGAATATTTTTAAAAGATTTTATTTATAGAATATATAGAATTTGAGAGCTATAGATTTTTAATGTTGAAACTCTTCCGAAAATGTTTTTTTCATAATAAATACCATAAAATTGCGTGAAAATTTTTTGAATTGTGAAATTCTAAAAAAAATATCCATGGTACACATTAGATACTTTTTCGGATGAAAATAAAAGGTATTATTTTGTAATTTTTTCTTTATTTAATACAGCAAAAAACCCTTTATTTTAGTATTTTATTTATTTAGAATTATATTAAAGACTATCTTTATTAAACTTACCCATCTCAAAGATGAACTGTACTAAGTTTTATTTTATTTAATTTTCCATCAACAGATATTTTAATACATACATACTTACTTACAAATTAAATAAAAAAAATCTGAACTAAATTTATATCCAACACTTTAATTACGATTATTTAAACCTATTGGATTTGCGTGTTAAGTCGTATAAAGAAGACAAATAATCCTGCAATTAAAGCCTTTTTAGCCTTAAGCACAAGTAAATAATTGCATGAAGTGCAAACGAATAAAACATAAACACGCATATACACTTACCCTTACAGACAAAATAAATAAAATCTTAAAAGGTTTTAATTTTTTTATATGAAAAAATAAATGTTTCTGTATTCTGGCATAACATATAATTCGCGTACATTAAATGAATTAAACTCCTTTAAGGTGAAAACAGGGAGTATTAAACTAAAATTAAATGAAACAAATATATACACGTTTTTTTTTATAGACATTCAAATATAAGCACTCTTTACCATTCTCCTATAATTGCACCTGTGTACAAGTACTTACTGTGCCTGTGAACATTCAGTTATCTTGTCGTTTTTCTTAACATTCATTCTATTTTGATGGGTTTGGATTAACTTTAGTACTTGACAAGTAAAACATTTTTACTTAAACATTTCCATTCACTTTCTAGGAATGTGCAAGAATTTCATTGCGATGTTCGGTGTGTGTATGTTTGTGAAACGATGAGTAAATCTTCGACTACCTTATGATTTCATCGTTGTATAAGACAGTGGTTTTGGGGTTTATTTATAAGGTTTTGAAGAAACATTTTCTCTGTTATATAATTTTCGACTACTAAAATAGAAAGACTCAAATTGATATATATAAAAAAATAAAATATATAAAAACCTTATATCGTCTTTAATAAACTTTCATTTATAATATTTTTACAAACCACTGTCTTAGATTAATTGTATTTTCTCCTTCTTTTAGCTTCCTTTTATGTTTTAGTGTTTGAAGTATTTGTTTGTGAATAAGTGAGTCTATTTCTTTCTCCTGTCTGGATATTTGTATTAGTGTGAGTGCTCCAACTATTTATCAGCCTTTGTTGGCACACGTGTCTTAAGTAAAGGAGTTGTAATTATTTTTCTTCAAATGTAAACACAAATGAGATTTGTATTCGTAATTATAAATTAACTAAAGTGATTAAATAAAAGCTTTTAATACACTTTTTCTTTTAATAGTTTGGGTATATTTTGGTTGTATTTTAAAAGTGTTAAGCTAATTAATGATATTTGGATTTACTTGAGATTCAACTAAACTTTTGGCTAACATGGAAATACGTAATTAAAAAAATAATGTTTGTTTTGTAGTAGAGATTATTTAAATAACACTTTGCAACAGTATTTTGGGGGATTTCATCTGCAACTGATAGCTCTTGATATGTGTAATAAACAGTCCAAAGGACTTTTTTCTAACAGACAAGATTTTTGTTTTTGACTAACAAACCTTTTTATTTTTTCACTAAGGTAGTCTCAGATAAATCGAAAAAATAATATCAATATTGTTCGAAGCTAAAATATTTCCGTATAAATATTTCGAGCATTTAACGGTAAATATTTTATTAGAACTTTCAATTCATTTATCTTTAAATGGGGTAATTTCTAGTTCTTTTTCACGAAATGAAATGAAAGTCAGTTAAAACTTAATGGGTTAAAATGTTTTACAAATATTCGTCAACCGACTTATCATGTGTTATTACACACAGGAAAAAGATTAGTTGGGAAATGGTTCTAATACAATAATTTTAATAAAAATAACTAATATTTTATAATAATTACTGAAAATATTTAAAAGTAAACAATGTTGTATATTCGCAATAGTTTAATTATAATTATGATGGAATTTTAATTCCAGAAATTAAGATTTAGTCAGTACAAACATTTTTTGTCTTTATAAAATTAATAATACTAATTCTAAAATGAGAACTGAATTTTAGTTCTACGTATTGGTGGATTCAACCATTTATTTTATTAATAAAACTAAAAATGTGGTTAAGATATAAAAAACTATATTCGGGGTTTGCAAGCGATTATTTGGTAAAATTTGTTTTGGCATTTTTTAAATTAATTTTATTTTAGTATCTATATTTACAAAATATAAATTGAAAATAAAATGTTCAAATTTAGTTTTTCTCCTAAAATATCTCGTTTTTAATGTAGTCTTGATATTCGTTACTAATGGTGTTCCAAAAACAAAAACGGTAAGGAAATTGTGTGTATGTTGTATCTTTTTACATATTTACATTACTGCTTCGAATGTTTTTCAGAGAAAATTTTTTCATAGAGGTGTGCATTGGTCTGAGATTAGGAACAACTAGCTGGTGAATTGAATATGTAGACAAACTATTAATTCTATTTTTGAGAGGCTGTTTTTATTATATTTAAGTATCTTTCTGAGATGGTCTTAAAAATATCAATGTCTTCTCAAACTGTGATAAATAATTTTTGACTTGATAAATAATGAAACATTAGAAAAATTTTTAAATGGGAGCCCATTTTTACAGGTCAACACATCGTTAGTTTTAGAGATGAAGAAGTAAAACCTTTCATGTTTTACGGTATCCAAAAAGTTGCGCGAAAATTCAAACACTCTGACAATTGCTAAGCAGTCAAAATATTCTACATCTTATTTTTTTAGAGACCTAAGTGAAGCAGGAAATGGACCAACCTTTATCGTTTGTATTGATATATTTTTTACAATTGTATTGCAATAAAATAAAAAATATAAATTAAAATGTCAAAGAAATATTTATAAATCTGTGTTGCTTTTAATTCACAATAAAGTCATATCTAATTTACAAACCCTTTACTGAATTATTTGTTCAAATCAGTTGCATGTACCATATTCATTCAGTAATCACAATTAAATTATGTGACAGTACTTGCAACCGAACAAATTCGATTGGCAATAAATTCACTTGCCACAATGAATCTGTTTTCTGTGTGTAAAAGAGAAAATTACAAAAATTTCCTACATTTCTTATATAAACTCCTTAAACTAGGCAATGAAATATAACATAAAATTAAAAGTTTTGTAGAAATCGTAAACAAAATTACTAATAATTTCATTAACTTCATTTTTTTTTTTTTTTTTTGGACATTCTTCACCATATGAACTTTAGACCTTTGGTGACCCCTAGTGAAATTCGACGTAGACAATTTCTGTAGAACATTTTAAACCATTCTATTTATATATCTCTATCTTATTATTAGAGATATATGAATAGAAAGGTTGTAATGAAATATCGCAATTTAAATGCTCTAAACATTTATGTTAAAATAATTTAGCTTCGAACTATATTTATATTATTATTTTATTTTTCTATTTATCTGAAACTACTTTGGTGCAAAAATATAAAAGTTATTAAACAAAAATTTTGCCTACCAGCGATGATCCTCAATTTGCCACATAGTCTAATATTTGTATCTTCGACTAACTGAAAATTTTATATTTATCTATACAACAGCCTAAGGATGTAAGTTTAACTCCTGCTGGAGATTCTGTACCGCATGTCTTTATGTTTTTAAAGGCAAAATTTAGTCTTTTAGTATTAAAAATTCGTTAGTTAACAAATTCTGTCAATGAATGCTATGGTATAGTAAACTTGTTTAACCTAAACCACCAAAGGTGATTGGGGTAATACTTGTTCGAATATTTGTAATACACGTACAAAATCTAATACACAACGTTTAATTAGGGTCACGTTCTTAGTCGATTTGTAGTTTAAAGCACTGTTCAGTTATAATCTGGACGCACTGTACTTTGAATTGCAGCGCATCTGGTGGCAGAAGTAGAAAATTTTTGAAGTATGTTATTCACTACAGATGTACCGTTATATGTCAAAAATTTCATTTGATTCTGTTCAGGTTTAAAGAATATACACGCGATGGAACTTGAAACTCGTAAAAAAATTCTGCACAAATTTAATGAAAATCCGACTTAGTCTCGTTCTAAGTTAGCAAAATCGCATAAAATTGCAAAAAGTACAGTGTGCAGTATTTTAAAAAGATATGAGGAAACCTTGACAATAGAAAGAAAAAAGAGAAATGTAAAAAAGACAGGTATAAGAAACAAAAAATTGAAGACTATAGTACTAAGGTCAATCAAAAATAATCCTCGATTATCTGACGCTGATCGTGCTAAAAGATTTAAAACCAGCAGAAATACTATACGAAGAATTCGCGTAAATGCTAGATTAAAAGCATATCGAACTATTAAATACCCAAACAGAACAGAAAAGCAAGAACCAGTAGCAAAAAAACGAACCAGATTATTATACAGTAATATATTAACCAAATTTAGCGGCTGCATCGTAATGGACGACGAAACATACGTAAAAGCCGATTTTAAGCAAATACCAGGCCAAAAATTTTATTTTTCTTCCAACCGTAGAAAGGTAGCCGACAAATTTAAGTACACGAAAATGGATAAATTTGGTAAAAAGTTTCTGATTTGGCAAGAAATTTGCAGCTGCGGGTTGAAGAGCAAGGCTTTTGTCACATCCTCTTCAATGACGTCAGAAATTTATACAAAGGAATGTTTACAAAAACGACTGTTGCCTTTCATTAGGTTTCATAAGTCGCCGACTAAGTTCTGGCCGGACCTAGCATCTTGTCACTATTCCAATACCACGATAAAGTGGTACCAAGATAATAACATCGATTTTGTACCCAAGTGGCTTAACCCACCAAATTGTCCACAATTTCGCCCAATAGAAAAATTTTGGGCTATTGTTAAATCTAAATTGAAGAAGAGTGCAAAGGTTATTAAAAATGAGGATTCTATGCGAACAGCTTGGTATAAATATGCTGCTTTAGTTTAAAGGAAAGTTGTGCAGAATTTAATACGAAGCATAAAGAAACATGCAAGAAATTTCATTCGAAATAAAGAAATTTAAAATTTTTGTAATTATAATTTTAAACAATAATAAACAATCTTTCATTTTTGATATAAAACATTTAATTCTGTTGTTTCAATCAAAAGTTATCAACAGTTTTATGCGTCCAGATTATAACTGAACAGTGCTTTAATTTTCTTTAAATAGATCTCATCAAATTTGTGAAAAATATTTTTCCAAAATCAAGACTTTGTAATGCATTTTAGTTAAAACATGTTTATATATAAATGAGCCATTTTGACCGTAACTCCCCCTAGAATTGGTCTTTGGTAGCAAATGCGTACTGTGTGAAATAATATTGAAATAGGATAACCTTAACCCTTGCTGCATCCGACCTGCAGTTTGTATGGTGCGTTCATATGGGAAAAAGTTGGCCTTTCTACCGTTTTTAGAAAAAAATTGTTATCAACTTCTTTGTTTTGCAACCAAATGTTTAAAAATCATAATCTACACAACTATCTATCAATTAAGATATAAAAGAAAAAATCTTTAAAAAATGTTAAAGTTATTATGAATTTCCCAGACTATTGATATGATTTAGAACACTTGTGTAAAGGGTGTACAATTAAATTTTTAATATTTTGATAAATGTTTAAATAAAAAACTTTTTTCAATTTAATTTGAACCACAATTACGTAAAAATACATTTTTGTTTCCGCAGGATAATCCAAACACCTTTCCAAGCTCGGTTAAAAATTGTTTACATTTTTTTATACTGTTTCAAAACTTCATTTTCAAATTTTAAAAAAGTTTGTTAAACAAATTGTAAAAATTGCAATTTTATAGACAACACCATAGAAACTAAAATTTAAGAAAAACTAGGTCAACACCTTGTATGACTAAGCCGTAACTTCGATTTGAATTCTGCAGATTTCGGCAATAAGGCATTTTTTGTAGCTTTTTAGAAATAAATTCAACTTTTTTTGAACTGATGTTCAAACTAAACAAAGTTATTGAAGTTAAAAAAAAAAATGAAATTGAAAAAAGATTCGGCTATGCCGAATCTTTGATACCCTTCACCATATTACCATCTTATCGACATCATATTACCATATTACCGACAATTAATAAAATTTTCGCCTTAACGTATGCTTGCATATTTTCTAAATCTAAATTTTTTTCAAACTACGAAAATTTGAATATGAAAAAAAAAAAAAAAATAATCATAACAGGCTTTGCTTTTAAAAAAGAAACAACAACAATTCCATATATATTTATTTTTGTATGTACAAACTGACTGAATACACAAAGAACAACAACACTGTTATTCATTATATTACTGCTGTTGCTAACTAAACTACTTGTCTATACAAAAAACAAAAAACGTCACTAATAGTCATTACAATGCTTAATATACATGTTTGTTGGTGTATTTATATTCTTAACAGATTTGTTTTTGGGCCATAACTCTGTTGATTATGAACGAATTTGGTTTATTAAAAAAACCGAAATTTTATAAAAATATTTATGACTGATCTATATAAAAATAAAAATCTATAGCTTGAACAAGGGCTTCAAAAATAAAAAATTCGTTTTCCCCGATATCTCAGTTATTACTGAACCGATTTATTTAATTTTTTCAGAACAAAAATTCAGAAAATAATTTTCGAGCCCCCTTTAAAAATTCGAAGTCCCTGGTATATGCAGAGGCTTCAGAAACTAAAAAACCGGTTCTAAAAACCGGTTTTTAAAGCATATCTCCACCATTTATAAACCGATCTTCCTGATTCAAAAAACTGAAATTTTATAAAAATATTTGTGACCGATCTGTATAAAAATAAAAATCTATAGCTTAAACCAAGGCTTCAAAAAATAAAAAATGCGTTTTGTCCGATATCTCAGTTATTACTGAACCGATTTATTTCAATTTTTCAGAACAAAAATTCAGAAAAAAATGTCCGAGAATTCTTTGTAAAAACGAAGTCTGTAGTGTATACAGAGGCTTCAGAAACTGGAAAACCGGTTCTAAAAACCGGTTTTTTTAACATATCTCCGCATTGTATGAACCTATCTTGCTGAATTCCAATAGCAAAATTCTCGAAAGCATTTCCGATCGTTTGACATACATATTATATATGTCAGTTATCGGTGGGCTTCATAAACGCCATTTCAACCGACACACGGACGGACGGACGGACATCGTCATCGCTTCTTACAAGGATTCCGAAAATATAAACTTTTTTGCTCTCCAACGAAAATTGTGGAAATTACAAACGGAATGACAAACTTATATATACCCTTTACACCTGTGGTGAAGGGTATAATAAACAAGGTAACCATTTAAGTGGAAGTCCAAGGTTAGAATTAGAAAAAATTAAAATTTTTACGGAAAACATAACGAAAAATTAATTATTTTTGCATGGATTGGTAATTTACAGAAGGTTTTACATTGTAATGAAATCGTTTAATTACCATTTAATATATGATTACTAAATGCGTTATTAATGAATTTAGACTTTCCTAAATCTTTCCTAGATAAGTATCTGCCTTCAATCGTCTTATTTTCCTCTATCTAAACCTTGGCTAATAAAATCCAAAATAATGTCATCAATAAATAAAAAAAGATTAAATAAAATACAAAATATCTGGACATATTGTGCTCTCTTATGAAAGGAAGAAGCCTTTTTTGCAAATACTCTTTGATGTATATTTCGGTATTAATAGAGCCCACTGCACAGTGGGGCATCTACACTCTTTTTTCTCTAAAATAAAACTTTCTTTAACAACATATATTAATTATGTAATTTTTTTTCAAAGGTATCTTCACAGAGATGATTTTAAAATAAAAAACTAGCCCAATAACTTAAGTGAACAATGTAAACGGCCTCCCAAAATTGACCAATTTTATATGAAAGTTTTGATTTTAGTCTATATTTTCTAAAATCTTAAAGCACAATCGCAAAGCGGAATGCAGTTTGGGAATTTATAATATGTTGTTAAAAGTTTTCAATCAAAATCTACGGGACTTCGGAAAAATGTGTTTTTTTTTAGCCAACAGTGTGAAAAATCCCATTTTTGAGAAATTCGGTGTTTATTTTTTTGAGAATTGTGGGATTCTTTTTACAAAAATTTTAAAGTTTTTTTCACTTTCTCATTTTACGTGATAAAGTCTATACTCATCGAAAGTTAAAATATATTTACTAACAAAAATTTTAGAACAAATAAAATATTTATAGTTTCTCCAAAAAAAAAAAAAAACAATTTTTTACAAAAATTTTACTTTAAATGCAAAAATCAGAAAATATATAAATGATTTTTTTATCTAAATTACATTGTTTAGCTTATATAAGTCTTCGTTATATAGAAATTTTAGAAATTTCCATTTATATTTCAGAATTTTCTATTTATACTTCGTGTTTAGGTTTCATCGAAACCGAAATGGATAAGACACCACGAATGCTGATGAAGTGTGTAGCGGCACAGAAAATACGTATTACATTCTGCAGAAGTCTAATTATAGTCCACAAACTCTGCCTTGGTACCGCCAAACAGAGATAACAAGGAATTTACGATTGCAAACTTGTTTACTTCGGAAGTTTCTAATTACATTTCAGAAATTCTATTTTTAGTTCAGAATTTTTTATTTGTAGTTTAGAAAATTCTAAATGTATTTCCGAAATTTCCATTTCTTTTTCAGAAATTTTTAATTGTATTTAAGAACTTTTATATAGAAAGTATATGTTTAATGTTCCAAAATACATTTGGAAATTTCTATTTGTAGTTCAGAATTTTGTATTTGTAGTTTAGAAAATTCTAAATGTATTTCCGAAATTTCCATTTTTTTTTTTCAGAAATTTTTAATTGTATTTAAGAATTTTTATATAGAAACTATATGTTTAATGTTCCAAAATACAATTGGAAATTTCCGAAAATGTTGAAATACAAATGGAAATTTCTTAAATAGAATTTGAAATGTTAATGGAAATTTCTTAATTGCATTTAGAATTTTCTAAACTACAAATAGAAAATTCTGAACTACAAATAGAATTTCTGAAATGTAATTAGAAACTTCTGAAGCATAATTAGAAAATTCTGAAATATAATTAGAAATTTCTTAAATACAACTGGAAATGGTGTAGTATTTTTCCCATAACTTTTTTGTTTATTAACCGATTTTGCTAATTTTCAATACCAAACAAATAAGATAAATATTTGAGCCAAATTTGGCCATCCTATGTTGACCCGTTCGAGCGCTATTCTGCTTTGGGTATAAAAATGCGACTAATTTGTCGGTTACTACTTGGATCCGACAAATTTCGTTTGGCAACAAATTCGATTGCTACAACGAAACTATTTAAATACGTACCTCTCATCAAAATGATCAATTAACAATAGGTATAAAAAATTAAAAGACAAAAACAAATTTCCAATTAAAAAATGTATTATATCAACCAAGTAGATAATTGAATTAATAAAAAATTTAAATGAGAAAAAAATTTTACTTGAATAGTATTTTTATTATTTCTTTTAATTTTATTAAATTTTTGATGCAAAATTATACAACTGTGTTAATTGATAAATAAGTTAATAATATTTGTTCCATTCGAAACTATTTGTTTAATTAACATAGGTATTTATATTATAGAAAAAATACGAAATTTATTTCCATATTACCAAATTAATGTGGCGGTAATATGGACTAAAATTGTTTTCTTTAAATTTATACAACCTGTAGTTTTTTTAATATATTAACCACATGTTTAAAAACAAAAAATCTGATTTAAAAACATAAAATAACAGTTAAAAGCAATTAATCTTAAATTTTAAAAATTATTTTAGAAATAAATCTTTATAGTGAAATAAAAATAATAAATCACTCACTTAATTCATTAACATCACCAAAACATAACAGAAACTCTATCTAGCCTTCCATGTCCACCTTAAAAATATTTAAGTTATACAAAAGCAATATGTTCATGAACAAATTAATTCCAAGCTCTTAATGTCAAAAAAGCAACCAAAGTGCAATATTTTTTTTTGCACCTGATCATATAAAGAAAATAAAACAAAAACTCGTAATAAATAGAATATAGTTTTGTACTCATTCCCTTTTGTTGCATTTTTGTTTTAAAAAAAGTTAGGTTAACGACAACTCAGCAGCTATAACTTAAACGCTGACATTGAATAATTATTACAAACGGAAATTGATTTCTTATTGAGACACGTTTTGCAGAGATGGTTTATAGTGTTTTAAAACTAGTAAATGGTTGTTGAAATTGTTTGTGTTTTTGTTTTACTTTATTATTACTATTGTGGTATGTAGTAGCAGTTGGGTGGCAACAACATACAAACATAACCCAAACATCAAAATGTGGCACTATTGTAAGTAAAGTTGTGTGCATGATGAAAACAAATGTTTTTTGGAAGGGAGGTGAAAGGATTTTAAGAGAAATAAATCGTAAATCGTTTTTAATTGGTTTCATTGTCTGTTTTTAAGTGCAAACAGGTAAATGTTGTTAAATTAAATGAATGAGTAGATTGAAATGATTGCAATGAATGCATGATTAAAAAAATAAAAACGAAAATAAACTGAAATTGAAATAAAAATAAAAATCCTACATACAGGAACATGATTTAAAATTAAAACTATTATTTGCATTTACTTAATGCAAGGTTGAAAATGACATCATTTCGAATAAAACATTAATTTTATTCTTAATTCTTTTTTAATTTACTCAGTGAAATGGTGCATATAGGATTTTCGAAAATATGGAGGGTTTCAACTTAGGTGTAGGTGGATAATTAAAATTAAATTTACTTTAAGAACAAGGGATTCATGGACATATTTTTTTTTTTTTTAAGAATAAATACTCAAACAAATCCTTTTTTTAAATTACTAATAAACCTGTAAAATTTCTTTAAAATACCAGTTGAAAGCTTTTGTAAACATTCATCTAGCTAATCTTTACTTTAGGGAGCTATTTTTTTACATCTATAAAACTAAATAAATTGTTTTAAAATAGCATAATATATTTAAAAATTACACTATATCTCTCCCTGGCCACTACTTATTTGTTTTACAAAGAAAAAAAAAAAAAAATACATTAATATCTTCTGTTTTTAAGCAAGCGATAAATTTAAATTTATTTGTTGTCATGGAATTGATAACATAACTTTCTTCAAGTTTCTGCATCGTTAACTTCGGATGCAGTCGAAAGTTTTATATTTCTTTCAAGACAAAAATAAAAAAAATAAAAAAAGGAAAAGAAACGACCAAATTCTACTATCAATTTTGTCTACTACTTTGCTATGAAAATCAAATTGTAAAGTGAGTTTGTTTTAGTACAAATATTATGGGTTGTAGTACGACACATTCTCAAGCCATAAAATATTTAACAAGTATACTGTAGTGTCTGTCTGTCAGTAGTTGCGGCCAAGCGTAACTTGAAGGCGAATTATGCCTTTTTTTGAGAGTATTTCATTTTTTTGTAAACTTACAGTTTAAGAAAAAACACACAAATGTTATGCTTAACAGGAGATACTAGTAGAGAAAAAAAACACAAACAGAAATATTAATATATATTTAAGAACTAAAGGAAAAAATATGCACTTAAAGAAAATGTGACAACTTTAGATCCATAAATATTAATTATATATATACAATTTGTATAAAATTCTGGAAAAACAACCCAGCAAAAGCCTTGGTTGCCATGTAATGAGTTAAGAGGTTAATATAATTGCTCTTCAATACTTACACATTAACTGAATAACTCATTATTTTAAAACGGCGATAACATTAGAGTCAACTACTTACCCTATACATTACCTAGATGTCATTACAGTAACTCATTACTTCCATGCTGTTCAATAACGCATTGATTATAAAGCATTACTGAAGTCATGATTAGTTATAACAGTAGGAACTAGTTACATTTTAGGTTATAAATAGGTAATGAAACGTAAGGATATAAAATATTTTTTTTTTTTTTTTTTTTTTGAAAAAAGATTTTATAAAATTTAATTTAAAAATTTAACAACAACCAATAATGTAATTAAAATAAGGACTGCGCACGAAAAAATCCGTGCTCTTGGCCTTATAACTTGTGATGTGGTGAAAAATTAATAATCCTGTTAACTGATTTACATTTGTCATTATGCTCACTGGCCATGTCATAAGTTTCATGGTTATAGCGAAACTAGTTTTTCTTAAAATAAAAATTGAATAAAAAATTTGAAAATTTTCATGAAATCTTATATCGGTCATATAAAACAATTTCTAGGAAGGCAGTTGTGTCAAAAAATACAGTTTCGTGGGTCACAATATTATACAAAGAAGTCATGGTCACTGAATGGAATCCTGGTAGTGGAAGAAAAATATTATCTTCAGGCTGTAGGACCCCGATAAAATAGAAAGGATTTTCAGAGAAAATCCCCTCATCTCTGGAAGAAAAGTGTTACAAAAAGTTAACTGCTTTGAATTTTTATCAGAAAAGTTGAAAGGAAATTTAGCCTGAAGATAAAGATATAAGTACAAAAAATCCTAATAGAAACACAAAACAAGAATTTGGAAGTAAAAAATAACGTGACGATTTTTTTTCGTAATTATGATTAGTGTATAATAGACGATCAAACGTTCGTACAGGCTAACTTTTTCAACATCGTGGCCAGGAATTCTATATTGCAGATGCTAGAGGGGAGAAAAATATCGTGAAAGAAATCAAAATTCCCAAGAAAGTTTTTGATTTGGGAAGCCATATGCATATGCGGAAAAAAGCACTTCATTCATAAAAAATGATTCCATTAACACAGAAATATACGTGAATGAGGCCTTTGGAAAAGACTTCTCCCTTTCCTAAGAAAAAACCGTGTATACCACTTCTAGCAATTGAAAAATATTGGGCTCTAGTAAAAAACAATTTAAAGGTCATTAAAAGCCCAGCTTAAAATGAAACGGAATTTGAAAATAAGTGGACTTATTCGAGCAAAAAAGTGACCGAAACACAATAAAACCTTTAATTAAAAGAATTAGAACTTGAACATAACTGAACAAAAGAATTTAAATAAAAACACTTCTTTTGTTTCTGAATGTTTGTAAGACATTCTATGAATGCTTGTTCAGCACTAATTTTATTAAGAGTTGTAAAAACCTTAAGAACTAATGTTGAATTTCTTAAAACTATCTAGACTAAATAATTTTAAGTACTTTTCTTATTATACACATAAACCCTTCAATAATTCTTATCACACACAAGTGCGAAAGATAAGGGTTGATTGTACACATATGTAAAAGACCAACGCACATGCGTATGTCCACAACAAATGTAAACAATCATAAAATTTATACAAAAATATTACAAATGGTAATTAAAATTTAACATAATACTTAAAAGAAAGATATAAAAAAAAGTAATAAATTATGTTCAAATAAGTTTGAACAATAACAGTCATTACTAAAAATATAATTAAAAAAAAAAAAATCGCCCATTGGTTTAGTTTCTATAAGCAGATTTGTATGCACGGATTTTTTCGTGCGCAGTCCTTAAATGTAATAAAAATTTATTTTAGGTTACAAATTAATTTATATGAAAATTTTGCCTTTCATATACATATCCCTTCATTATATATGTGAATCCTTCATTATATATATGAATTAAAATAAAAAATCAATAAAAATTCATGTATTCAAAAATCTACAGCCTGTTTCTCTATATCGAACGAAAAATTCGTTTCGAATAAATGTATGGAAAACAAAAACAAAATTTTAAATTTATTTGTTGTTTTCCATACATTTATTCGAAACGAATTTTTCGTTCGACATAGAGAAACAGGCAGTTAATCATAAATAATTATTTACACTCGGGTTATAAATAATTAGTTACTAAACAACTTCTATGTAATGCAGACAGTATGTTGTTGTCATTACAAAGTAACTACATCCGTAACTACATGCCATTACCAATAGTCCCAATGAAACTATACGTCGAAAATGTAGTATAATAATGTTCTATACTTTTGGTATTCATTTTATTTAAAAATAA
Source organism: Protophormia terraenovae (assembly GCA_951394005.1). NCBI lineage: Eukaryota > Metazoa > Arthropoda > Insecta > Diptera > Calliphoridae > Protophormia > Protophormia terraenovae. The sequence continues at coordinate 119,627,492 of OX596074.1, forward strand.
ATAATTAAATTTTTTATTAGAGATTATCCACGGAAAAACTGTTTAATCACTTTTCTCTCGAAAGGATTAAAATTTTCGAAAGATTCGAAATTTTAAGAATAAAATAAAATATTTACGAAGGTTATATTTAATCAGTATTGTTGTCAAATGAAACCTACCAATCCCTGCAATTAATAATATTTTTTATTTAAAGAAAATATTTTCCTGAAAATTTAATCCTGAAATATTATATTTATTACTTAATTACACACTTTACATAAAAGATTTTTTCTTAACATTTTGTGCAACATTTAAATAAAAACTTGTTATATTGTAGGGACTCATAGCTGTTTTACTTATTTTATTAAGAAATAAATTTAAGGAATTATTTCAATGTACTGTTCATAAGAGCATTGTTTTTTTATTGAATTTTAATTAATGTTTTCTTGGTACGGTCAATGAAAAATGGGTTCATAAAAATTATATTAAAATGAAAGAAACATAGTCGAAGGCCAACGATCTTCCACAAGCAACTTCAAAGAATGGCTCGACAGCAAACAATTCATTATGAGTTATTACAAACTGGTGACACAATCAATTCCGAATTCTACTGTTCACATTTCAGCGAAAATGTTCAATATTTTAGTTACAATAATAAAAAAAAAAAAACACACATACTTTTTTATGATCTAACACAGAAAAAAATAAAAAATTGACTTCAATTACACAGAGAAAACAGATTTGTTGTGGCAACCGAATTTATTGCCAAACGAATTTGTTCGGTTCCAAGTACTAACGCATAATTCAGTTGCTATGACTGTATGAATTCGGTATACGTAACTACTTTTAAAAATTATTCTGTAGTAGGAAAAAACTTTTTTTAACCCTATTTTGAACAATATTTTTTTTCTTAAATAAATTTTATTAAATATAAAAATATAAAATATCTACATTAAATATAATGTAAAAAATTAACTACATATAGGATATGAGTACTGGAATAAAACTGCTTTAATAATTGTTACCCTCGTTAATGTTTTAGGTTCATTTATGAAAACCATCTATAGTAGTATACAATAAAGAGTTGGTTGTCACCCCGGAGTTATACATCATAGATACTTTAATCTTTTGGTATACGATTAACTGGTTAAAACAAGCTAAAAGGAAATATATTAATGTATTAATATTAAAGGAATACATTAATGATTGGTTTCTTACCTTTGTTTTGAAAGAAAAGGGTGCTCCATATCATAGAATAAACGGGATATTTTATGGCATCTGCGATACATCGAATTATAAGCCAATGAAAAGGTGTATCCATCTTCAACGAAGATATACAAAATTTAATACTAACTTTTGAAGGAAGTCTACATGAAGGCAAATTATTAATGATTTGATTTACTTACCTCATATTTACCCACGCTTTATTATTGTTGTAGTTGATTTGTTGAGGTCTAAGAAATATTTTCCACCTTTAAAAATCTAGAGATGTTCATGATGTTGCTGCCTAAGGAATGAAAATCATACTTGGATTTTAATTTTTGTAGCATATGATTTTATATACATACTTACGGTCACAACCATTGAAAACGGCTAAAGAGCACGAATATGTTTTTTTGTTATTATATTTTGAGAGTATGTTTTTTAAAAATTTAATTTTAAAGTATTATATGTTCACAAAATTTTTTATTTTATAAATAAATTATTTTTGAAATGTCAGCAAATCTTCCTTCAAAGTAAATATATTTCCTATTATAAAATAAATGATTGTAACTACCAAGTCGTAGTACTAAAATTCGATGGCGTGGACCAAATATCCTAAATTGATTATATAAAAGCTTGAATTGGTTAACCTGATTGAATTTATCTTTGTCGTAATCAAAACTCTATCATAATAAGAATTAAATTATTATAAATGTAAATAGTTTGTAGGATTTAGGATTTTTTAATAATTGTAATAAAATTTTGGTTATATTTCTTTATTTTTTGTTATCGTAACTGTTTTCTAATCATCCTTTTTTCTGTGATGATAATATTAATTAACTAGAGTAATTGATTTTATTATTATGCTTTTTTAATAGACATAATAAGCTGAAAACTGTTGGAAATTGACTTAAAATTATTTTATTTCTACACAGAGAAAACAGATTTGTTATGGCAACCGAATTTTTTGCCAATCGAATTTTGTCGGTTACATGTACTATCCTCAAATTCGGTTGCCATTATCATATAAATCGGTATTTGTAACTGTCTAGAAAAAACTAATTCGGTTAGCATAACCTCTCAATTTGTGTATATCATTAGGCTAGCTCAAAAAAAAAAGAATTATATATTAATTATGATAAAAATTGTGTTTTATTATACTTTATTGTTATAAACATTAAAAATATACATATAGATGTAGTAAAATTTGTTATATTACAGTATTTATGAATAGCCCAAAAAATCGCTAGGAATTTGCTGGAGGGTTCCTAATATTGAGCGCTCTAAGCGAGCTTATCGTACTTAAAGGTCGCAAAAGACGTACGTATTTGGTACCATTCGAGTTTTAATTGATTTCAGAACTGTCTAATGGATGGCATAATGGTACTTACGGTTTTACGATATCGCTCGGAAATCAGTCAAAATTAAAATGATAATGGCGCATAAAACTGTAAGAAATCTTTTAATTATACCATTACATATACGATGCATAATAATTGAGGTACATTTTTGTATAAAAGCATTATCCGTAGAAGAGGAATCGTATCAATGATTTTAGAAATGATTCAAGTTCTGGTGCAATCAGTAATGGCGCTTATTTGTTTAAACTGCAAAAAATAAAGACGTTGATGAATTGTGAGAAAATATTTCGAGTTGTAACTTGCTTACTTTACTACGCATAATGTGGAATCAGCGTATGACCTTAAGGACAATTATATAACACCTAGACGGGAATAGCTTGGCTAGGGAATTGTTCTGCAAATTGCAAGGGAAAATAATTATCCCATATCTCCTGAAAATAAAAGGGATAATATAAATATATTTAGTGCATATTATTCTAACAATTATCTACTTACCCGTAAATCCACAATAAAATTAAACATTTCTTGAACAGCATTTATTTTTATTTTATTATTTCTGAACTTTTTATAAAATTATTTCTTTTTGTATAATTTAAAAAAATGACAAGAAAATAAATAAACATAAATTTAATAAATACAATTATCTGTCGTTTGAAAGCGTCGAATTGCTTTATATTTCGTTATTGCAGCCCAATGGTATTAGTTGCAGTAACTGAAAATATAGTTAAAATTTAAATATTCTAATATAAACAACCTTTTTATTGTAACTACCGCTTTTTACAGTTAATGCAAGAAATAATTTCGGTTGCTTCTTTCGAATTTGCTTAATTTATTTTTAACAATCACAATTGATTACCAGAACTTACTTAAACATTTTAGTAACTGTTATTCCAATATAATAATAATTTTACAGGCATGTATATAGATAATCCAATGCTCCAATTAATTTTGTATTAATATTGTAAAATTTTAGTATAGTTTATCAATGTTTTATATTAGTAACCGTTTTTCAACTAATCTCTTTTCTGTGTGTATATTTTTATACAGAAATTTTTCATTTTTTTTATATTTTTTTTAAAGATGTCAGTTAATTTAAGAAATAAATTTGTAAGCCTATTAGAAAGTTAATTATATTATTTAATAATATAATTAAATTTTAAAAATTAAAATTATAAAATAATTAGAAATATTTTTTTTGCTCTTTAGCTCCTTGTAAGTAATTAAAAATCAAGGACCTATGGTGGTGTAGGGTATTACGCGTTTGTGCAGGCGTTAGTAACACACAAAAAAAAAAAAAAAAAAAAAAAACTTCGGACCTCAAAACATACCAATCGGAATCAATTTCTGAGTCAATTTACCGCGGACATCCATCTGTCCGTCTGTTGGCTGGCTGGCTTGTGAACAAAATATAGGTTTTAACTTTAAAAATATCTTGATGAAATTTGACCCGAATAGTTGCTTTGGCACAAGAACGAAGCCTATTAGAATTGGTTATGATCGATTCATTATTTCACCTAGCCTCCTCCTGGAATAGGGGTTTAATGGTCATAAATGCCTTACATATAGCAATATTTTAATGAAATTTGGTGCAAAAAAGTTTTCTATCCGTGCTAATCTATTTGCATAAGTAGAAACAACACTGCCAAATATTAGGAGAATTATTTCATAATTCATCATAGTTATTAACATATAAACGCACTTCCTGGAATACATAGCTCTAAAGTGCATTAAATCATATGATGTTAGTTTCAATGCATTATTCTTTATGTTGGTCTAAAATTGGCCACATGTCTTATATAAGTTCTTTCCAAATTTTTACACTCATACACAATGTTAAAGGGAATCATATAGTCGGTCTTGACCGATTATATCTTTCTTAATTGTTTTAAGTTAGTTTAATATAAAATACTTCACTAATACAAAATCAACAAATATTTATTTGCTACAAACAAATATTTAATTTTTATTGTAACAATATTTTAAAATCATATTTCTATAAGTGTATCCACTAACCACATTGTCATTTGAAAATGTGTTCTTACAAGATGGTCATAAATTATCAAATAACATCGCCCTCAAATACTAACACATATACACAAAAAAATACATAATAAGGAGTGCGATCGAAAAAATCTTAACACACGTTTTGCCTCATAACTTTTTTTGGAATCAATACTAAAAATTGTTTGATCTAGTTGTCATGGAAAAATACGTCAGTTATTATTTTTAATAAGAACCATGTTGATTTGTCACGATTTTTATCAAAATGAGTGACGAAAAATATGTAGGTGCTATAAATTATTAAAAAATTTCAAAAAAATCCAAATAGGTCCTACAAATAATTGGCCACAGAATTAAATTTCTGTCGTCAAACTGTTTCTAATGTTATTAAACAGTATCAGGAGAATTTGATCATTGATATGAAACCTGGTTCGGAAAGAAAAAAAGGACCACATGATATTGGGAAGCCCAGAAAATTGAAAGCATATTGAAAGTAACTCCAAACACATCTGGTAGAAAAACAGCCCAGTTATCTCAGTGCTTTGACTATTTGGTGGGTAAAGTTAAAGCTAATGCAGAGTCGATAGCATATAAAGTCTAAAAAGTTCCAAACAGGAATGCTGCAAAAAATTTAGAATTTAGAAGGACACGGAAATTAAAACCAAATTTCATACAAAAATACTCAAGTTGTATAATTTACGAAGAAAGGTATGTGCTGGCAGAATTTTCGCAGCTTCTGTGTACAAACTTTTTATTGTTAATGCTTGAAGCAATGTTAAAGATAGGTTTAGGATCCAAAAGCAGACAAAATTTCCTAAAGAAATTCTGGTATAACAAGCGTTTTGCAGTTGCGGCAAAACAGGAAAGTCATTTGATACATTCGGATCTATAAATACTAAAATATGCATCAAGGAATATTTGCAAAAAAGACTTCTTCCTTTCGTAAGAGAGAAAGCTCTGGAGTGGTACCAAAACAATAACATGGTTTTTATACCAAGAGAGGTAAATTTTCCAATTTGTCCAATTAGACCGGTGGAGAGATATTGAAATCTTGTGAAAAGTGAATTAAAGAGCACAAAAAAGGTGTTTCAAAATACTGAAGATTTTAAAAGAAGATGTGCACACTGTTCCAAAAAAGTGACTGAAGCAACTATCAAATCTCTAACGGAAGGGTTACCAAAAATGGTCCACAAGTTCATAAGTAGTGGTTGGAACTATAAGAATTATATTTTTCTGTGATCTGCAATAAATTATTAATTAAATAAAATTGAATAATATATATGTTAAGATTTTTTCGAACGCACTCCTTACATTTTTTTTTTTTTAGCAAAAACTATTTTACCTCTATGCTTTACTTACATAAAGAAAATTCTGGGACTAGTAAAAATATAAAAAACTAAATAGCCCAAAAATAAATATATATAATATTAGTTTTTCTTGTCTCCTTATTTTGGGAAAAATCTAAATTTAATACAAAATACAACTTTTGAAACTAACAGCACTACTACAATGACTATTGGCTGCATCTGTTTGTTATTTACTTAGAACAAACTAAAAATACTCGTATAACAGAATATTTTACCACACAACTAGTATCTTTCCAAGAGAGCTTCTTGTTTAGCCGTTTATACTTGTATTGTGTGGTAAAACCACACACACATTTTCATGTACTTTTTAGTAATTCATGTTTAGCTGGTGGAATTTAGTTGCTTCCTGCTTTGGGTTTATTTTTTTTAGTATGAGTGTGTTTGGTGTTGACAGGAGCGACAATCAAAGATGTTTAAGTATTCCTGCCATAATACCAAACAGCCACCTTTGTGGGAATCTCTACTTACCAGAGCATCGTTAGTTTTTATTATTGTTTTTAGTTCGTTTTTTTATGACACCGTTAGTTTGTTTTATATCCTTGGGTTAAACAAGGACATCCAAAAATATATATAAATATATAATTTTTTTTTTTCTAAATTTTAGAAAAATAAAAATAAGAAATATGTTGGGTTTATCCTAGAGTTAGTGACATTTTCTCGAAACTTATTAAGCTAAAATAAAACCAGTAATTTTTACTTGATGTTTTTGTTTATATATATTTATTAAATAATATTTTTTAACTAAGTATTATAAATAAATGTAAGGTCTATACAATTCTTATATGCTTATCACAACTTATATATTTCACCTCTTTCGTTGGCTCTACTTTATTTTAATGCTCATTTTATTTTAAAGGCAGTAAAGTGGAAATTAACTCTAAACAGGTGCTGATACAACATAAACTCTTGCTTTAAGTGGCCACCTTTATATTTTGGTCTTTATTTTTATGCTGGCTCTTGTTCGCTCACTCGTTTTCTAAGTGTTATTAAATCTTTCCTAAAACACAAAAATAACTAGTGCTGTATATAAAAAAAAGTGTTTTTGCTAGCTGTTGAAATTTTTAAATTAATTTTCAGCACTAAAATATTAGTAAGAATAAAGTATATTTTAATGTAAATAACACGCCACGGTTGTCATATAATCTGGAGCTATGAACTTAGTAAATATTTAATAAAATTTTTCCTCTAACTTTGAAATTTTTTTGCAGAGTAAACAAGTCTTTGGTGGCAGCCATAGTCATAAGGTTTTTAAGGAAATGTTTTAATGTATCAGTTGGAAAAATTTGATTAGATTGTCAAAAGGTAATTAAATAATGAAGAGATAAATTTGTGCTAGGTTTTCAATTTCGAGAGTAACACTTTTAGAGGACAATATAATATACGTTTTAAATTATAGAGCTGTTAACTCATTTTATCCTCATTAATAATATTTTGTATTAAAAGTTAATGATATGTTAAAAATATATCCTGCAAATGAATGGGTTCTGTGTAAATTTTATGAATTAATAAAGTATACGATTTTTTCTATTAGCAGCAACATAAAATCATTTAAAAAACATGTCTAGAAATTATGAACTTTTATTTTAAGTATAAGTTCTTCACAAAAGGAGAAAAGAATAGGACTGAGTTTCTCTACATATTTCTAAGAAAATTTTATGTTTCGCAAATTTCGGAGAACATCATATATGAAAAATACCATCGTTCTTGAAATCTACCTCGTATTTGGCACTTGCAAAACCATATCAACATTTTTATTTTTATATTTTTTATTTAATTACACATCTTGTTTTAATTTATTTTATACAAAACAAAATTATTTCAATTTAAAATTTTTTAAGTTTGAAAATAAACAAATTTTGTTTCCTGTGTACATTAAAGTGCCTTGATTTGTATGGAGATAAAAAAAAGTTGCAAATGTACCCCCCTAAAATTAAAGATTGATATGTTTTAAACTCATTCCTAAAATATTTCGGTTCAATTATTTCATTTACGTGAGCTGGACCATTTTTAAAATACCTCCAAAAATATGGTTTTCAATCGACAGTATACATATTATAACATAAAACTATAACAAATGATAGAAAAACGACGTATAATAAATATGAAATTTAAAAATTATATTTTATCATTGGAAAGGTCTCATTCAATACTATTGATATGTACATTCATTTAACCCTTTAGTTGCACAAATAATATTTTGGGATTTCCGGTCCATAATTGGTTGTCAATTTTATTAGCAAATAAATGGTTAGTTAAGGATAAAAATATCCTCAAAAACAAAAAAGTGGCGAATTGGTGTAAAATGGCAGCTAAATTTCAAAAACTCTTTTTTATTCGATTATTATCGCGGTCTTTAATAAACTTATTATTTTTTTCACAAATTTATCAATATTTAAGTGTAATAAGTACTTCCATGTGACTTATTTGCAAAAATTGCTAATTTAACCTTTTGGGAACTAAATGCATCAAATTAACCCTATGGCTCTTAATGGGTTAAGTACATGTTATGGAATATTAAACCCTAATATATTGAAAAATTTCCGAAATATATAAAATTATATGTTTGAACAAAGAAAATATGATAAAAAATGTTAGTAAAATCTTAATATTCCGTGACTGAAAAGAGACATATTAATTATTTAAATTAATATTTAAGGTCGTAGTATACCACTATTATAATTTTAAGTTACTTTTAATAATAACCATTTATGAAGTCTTATCTTTTGAAATATATAAAGAAAAAAATCTTTTATTAACTGAAATTTGAGAAAAAAGTTAAAGAATTGAACTATATTTTTTGTAAAAAATTGCCATTTTTCATGCTAGTTTCAGAATGCTGACTTTGAATATTATTCACGTCTAGACGAATTGAGGTAATTCAATAATTCTTTCAGCATATTATTTTGGAATATATAAAAAATTACAGAATATTTTCAAAAAAAATTGTACCTCATATATCTCCGGACCTATTCCAGAAAAACGAAAGAAAGTCGAGGCAAAAAATCAAAAATTTAAAATTCAAGTGTAGATATCTTTTTAACTGTAGGAGATAACATAAGTAAATAAGCTTATTTTTTATCTTGCCAAAAAATTTACAGAAATATACAAATCTTTAAAATCGGTTGCGATTTTTTGAAACTTTTACATACTCGAGGTAGTCAACTTTGACATCCTGTAGCTTATCTTGTGTTATCGCAAGGTGACTACAAGATTTTTTTTCTCAAAGCTTAGGTCCTCCTCTACAATTTTTTTTTTTATTACAAAAAAAAAAAATTGTGTTTGACCCCACTGTACAGTGGGGCAGAATAGAAATTTTTTGGAAATAAATCTTTAACTTCTGATCGGCTGTTTGGATTTGCATGAAATTTGGTATAGGCGTAGCAGAGTTACAATGTTAAGTTTGGAAGGGGGATCGTATATACCCCTCAGGGGCTGAGCTAAAAGGGCTCAAAGTTGGGTATCTCTGACATACATACAAATATTTTATAAATTTTTGTAGGCACTGAAAAGACCTATGAAAAACATGCTTACATGTCCTATTTATCTCTTATAGTTTTTGAGTTATTTGCATTTGAATTTTTAAGTGCCTAATTTTTGCATGTTCTTTGTCCAGTTTTTTTCATATATATCCTAGTGTTTCCGACCGATTTCATTTGTTTTTTCTTTAGCTAATTAAAAAACAAAATTATCTATTTAATAAAAAAAACTTGAGGTAGATATCCTTACCGGGTCCAAAAATAAACGAGTTTGAATTTGAAAATTTCAAAAATTAGGACTTTTTGTGTTTTTTTGACCGAAAAAGTATCTACACTCTTTTTTTCTATAAAATAAAATTTTCTTTAACAACATATAATAATTTTAAACTTTTCTGAAAGGCATCTTCACAGAGAAGACTTTAAAATAAAATGCAAGTCCAATAACTCAAATGGTCAAGGTACACACCCTCCCGAATTCGACCCATTTTATATGAAAGTTTTGACTTAATCTATATTTCTCAAATCCCAAAGCACGAATCGGCAAACGGAATACAGTTTAAGAATCTGTAATGTGTTGTTAAAAGTTTTCAATCAAAATCTATGGAACTTCGAAAAAATGTGGATTTTATAGCCGAAAATGTGAAAAAAAACTCATTTTTGGGATTTTCGGCTTTTTCTTGCGATTGTAGGATTCTTTTTACAAAAATTTTAAAGTTTTTTTCCACATTCTCATTTAGTACGCTAAAGTCTACATCCACCGAAAATTTTATTAAGATATCTTTAATAACAAAGATTTTATTGCAGATAAAATATTTATAGTTTCTCAAAAAAACACTTTTTTACAAAAATTTTACTTGAATTTCAAAAATCAGGAAAAGTATTTTTTTCATCTAAATTACATTGCTTAGCTGACATAATTCTTCATTATACAGAGAAAGATTGAAATCAATATCTTTTACAGAACCGAAACTATGCCACTTCAAAGTTTATTAAGTCACGGAAAATTCCATTTTTTGTGTATTTTTGCACAAACGCACATTCGAACATTGGCTACGGGAACAGATTATTTATGTTGTTATGGCTTTTTCACATCCACAATAATACAATGCTTTTGGAATTTTCTGTGACATAATAAACAATAAAGTGGCATAGTTTCGGTTCTGTAAAAGATGAAAAAAATCGAGTTTATACTTTTCATGATTTTTGAAATCAAAGTAAAATTTTTGTAAAAAATTGTTTTTTTGAGAAACTATAAATATTTTATCTGCAATTAAATCTTTGTTACTAAATATATCTTAACAAAATTTTTGGTGGATGTAGACTTTATCGTGTAAAATGGGATAGTGAAAAACACTTTAAGATTTTTGTAAAAGAAATCCCACAATTCCCAAAAAAAAAAAAAAACGTCGAAAATCCCAAAAATGGGTTTTTTCATATTTTCGGTTATAAAATCCACATTTTTCCAAAAAAAAAAAAGATTTTTATTGAAAACTTTTAACAACATATTACAAATTCTTAAACTGCATTCCGTTTGCCGATTCGTGCTTTGGGATTTGAGAAAATCTAGACCAAAGTCAAAACCTACAAAAATGTATAAAAATATTTGAAATGGGGCGAGAAATAAAAATTTGGAAAACGATTTAAAAATTTGAATATCAGAGATACCCAATTTTGAGCCCTTTTAGCTCAGCCCCTGAGGGGTCTGCACGATCCCCCTTCCAAACTTAGCACTGTACGCTCCTCTGCTTTGCTTTTACCAAATTTCATGTAAATCCAAATAGCCGATCAGAATTTACAGATTTATTTCCAAAATTTTATGATTGATATGTTTATCTTACGTTTTTTATTTTTAAATAGTCCGTATAACTTTATATTATATGAATGTTGCATGTGAGTTTGTCTTAAACAAACTTACTTACTTTAGTTAACCAAAAATTTCGCTATTTATTTATAAGAGAAAAACTTAAACAAAAAACTACGACTGGATTGACGTTCTATGGTTTTGAATATAAAAATGTTAGTTTTATATTTACTACGGTTATCCCACTATATTTTAATATTCACCACTATACCTACTGTTATGTGATCATGTAGTTTAAATAAATGTTCCCTGTATATATTTGTATATGTATGTATTATATTGTCCCGATAAATGTGTTCTTGTACTATAAATATTTATTCATATATGAAATGGAGCACCCACCACAAGTGTATTAAAATAAAACCTCAAAATTCAATTCAATTGTTTATGCTGTTTTGTTGATGTTGTTATTGCTGATGTTGTTTTTCTGTTATTGTGTTACCCTTGTGAGACCACAACTAATTCACACACAATTCAATTCAATACAACACAATAGAATTCGAACTATTTAAACACAGTACACTTTAGTATTATAATACACGTAATATGCAAAACATATAAAACATACATATGCACACATGTTTTTAAACTCATAGATATTCATACAACATGTTTTTCTTGATGTTTTTTTTTTTTTTTTTTTTTTTTTAAATGTCAAGATAACAGGATAATGGCAATAAATGTTTGACTCTTTATTTTATATTTTATTGTTTGAGTCTAGTAAAGGTTGTATTAAATAAAACTTAAATCGTTACAATAAAAATTTATGATTTGAGAAAAATACTGTTAGAATTTGACTTAAATTTTGATAAGAGGAGAAAAAGCTAAGTTTTTTAATGGATGTGGAATGTATAATGGGAGAATACTCTATATTTGATTATATGTTATATTTCTTGATGATATCTGCAAATTGTTGACATACTTTAAAAAGTTTAAAATTTTTTTATTTTTAAATCTTAAATAGTTTTTTCTCATTGCATAAACTTTTATTGTCATAAAAACTAGGAAAAATGCTAAACTAATAAATGACAGTAATTTATAAAAAATTTTATATATAAAATGCTCATTTCCGTTGTGGTGCATAAAAAAATTCTTGAAAGCTAATTACTTTAACAATTTAAAACAACTCAAAAGAAATGTCATGAATAAACTACTATCATTTCTGACATACAATTTTTTCGGCAAAAGAAGTTTAAAAGGGTGTATTCTTTTTATTTGCACTACAGCAAAAATAAAACATCTGTAATCATTTATATTTATCACCAAAAATCGTTTTTTTTTATATGAAAACTAAAATCACATTTTATAAGGAAACTAGAGGCACCACACAGAAATAAATAAATCTGTAACTTCTAATCGGCTGATTGAATTGACGTACAATAATTCACATAGGCATAGCAGCGGAGTGTTTTGAAAGGAGGCCCCACATATACTTCAGGAAAGGTACTATTGGGGCTCAAACTGTAACATAGAGAATTTTTCATCGCCTGTCAAAATTTTTGTTTCTTATCAGATTTCAAATATTTTTACATTTTCTTGAAGTTATGATATGACAATATGTGCTATTTATCTCGTATAGTCTCTAATTTATTTGCTTTGATAAGCTTAACACGAATCTGTTTTCCGTTTTTTTTTTTTATGGGTGTGTCTTATATTTCGCCCTAAATAAGCCGATTATTCGAGTATATTTCATTATAACTTGAGACCGGTGTGCACGATTAATACAAATGATACACCAAAATGTTTGGAATAAAATTGGCTATAAGTCGTTCTAATACCAAATTTTCCTTATAAAATAAAAAATAGTTTAATTAAATGGTATCCCAACAAACCAAATGATATCGTAATGATATCATTACGATATCATTTCGGTGATATAGAAGCCCGAGAATGATATCATTTATAATTCTAAAATGATATAGGTTGCTTTCTAAAAGGTACACTCGAAAATGATATCATAATTTTTGAAAATAACGATATTAGTAATGATATCGTTAAATTTAAGCAGCGCGATAGTTTAGCAATATATTGCAAAATATATACACAAATATATGCTAAGATTGGATCAATATATAATATTATAAATATGTTTTCAAAAATTAATAAAATAGCCATAATAAACCAATGTTCATACAGCTCCAAATCATTTTGCATGTAATACGAAACTTTTGCAATCCGAATACAAGTCCCCCTTTAAATCCGGGCTGATATTGGTTTCTTCATCTTATACGCGTTAATTTTTTGCAATTACACTAATTTTAGCTGTAAAAATTCAATTCGCGTATAAAACATAACATAAAATATTTTTTTGATACAAAAATTTTCAATTTAATTTAATTTTCCTGAAAATGTTTGAAGTTTTTTTTTAAGGAAAATATAATTTTAAAATTATGATATCATAAATGATACTGTATCGTTTCTTGGTTTGTTGGGATTTAACGTGCTAAACAAGAATCTGCTTTAAATATTTTCACGTATTGATTTTTTTTATGGTCATGACTACTATGACACACTTGTACAACTCGAGTACGTTTTGCCCACTTTAGATAAATTAAACTACTTTAGATAGCGATTTAAATTATCTTGGAGCGGTGTTCACATAATTTTTTGTTGACTTAATAATTCCGTAGTTATTCGGTACACAAGAGTACACAAAAGTAACAAGCGATAATGTTATATTCGGCTTGGATGAATCTATATACGTTGACGTTTCACCTTATATGGGAGGTGGGTAGTAAAATGGGTGGGCCACTCCCATTTTTGGTTTTCAAGTTTACTTCGACCCTCGAACCATCTGTACAAAATTTCGTTGTCATACATGCTTTTGTTTAAGAGATATCAGCAGAAAAGTATGAAATGAAGCTACAACGGACACCTAGTGTTCTAGTATTTAGCCCATAACTTTTTTGTTTATTAACCGATTTTGCCCAATTTCAACACCAACCTTATACATGATAAATATTTGAGCCAATTTTCGTTACCCTAGGTTGTCCCGTTCGAGAACTATCCTGTACGTGATAGAAAAATAGTTAAAACAGATTCTTGTTTAGCTCTTCAAACTCCATCTAGTCTACCCATTTTTGTTTAAAGAAGAAAAAAAACTATTATTGTATTTCTACTTAATAGTAGGTATACATGGGTATTTTCAATTAACTGTGAATAAAATTACGATAGGTACTAGGTTTCATAAAAGGCTATATTACTCATAGTGCCAATTCATTTTGGTCTTTCAATTAAGTGAAATTAGTTGGATATCATATTATAAAAAGTGTTAAAATTGCAACATATCACAGAAACAATGAGGCATTTAAATTTACACCAAAATAAAATTTCGAAAGATATTCATGGTATAATAAGAGAATAATCTTTGAAAGGATGTGTTCGCCATAAGTGAAAGCAAAATAGTTTTCTTCATTATCAGGTTAATGTTAAAATTTTAAAATCGTGGTCCAATTGGAGTGCATCAGATTATGCGATACTGAATTTGTTGGCTTACCATGATTTACGGAATGGTTCACCTTCAGTTTTTCTGCTTCACACTAGATATACTTAATTTGAAATTTGTAAAATAATCAAAAAACTAAATTTAAATGACAAATAAAACTAATTTTCTCATAAACGAAAATCTTTTTTGTAATAAATCTACATCTCCTAAACAACCGCTCGGATCAAATTAAAATGTATGGAAGAGTTGTAGAGGAGAACCAAAGCCTTGAGAAAAATCATTTCGTAGTTACCCCATGATAACACAAGATAAGCTACAGGCTGTCAAAGTTGACTATCTCGAGTATGTAAAAGTTTCAAAAAATCGTAACTTCTACAAATGAAGTCCGATTTTAAAGATTTTTATATTTTTGTAAAGTATTTGGCTTTACAGAAAGTTATCTCTAAGTTATATCCTACACTTAAAAAGATATTTACGCTTGAATTTTAATTTTTTGATTCTTTTCCTCGACTTTCTTTTCTTTTTCGGGAATAAATCCTGAGATATATGAGGTAAAAATCTTTTTAAAATATTTTGTAAATTTCTATATATTCCAAAATAATATGCTGAAAGAATTTTTCGTCTATACGTGAAAAATATTCAGAATCAACATTCTGAAACGGCAATTTTTTAACGAAAATATAGTTTAATTTTGTAACTTTTTTCACAAAGTTCCAATAATAAAAAAATCTTTATATATTTCAAAAGACAAGACTTCATAAATTGTTATTACAGAAATTTTGAACTGATTCAGGCTTGCACATCCAGCGTTGGTCGAAAATGGTAAATTTTAGAAAAAAGTTAAATTTTTATCGATTATTAAAAAAAATTTCACTTTTTAAATTTATTGACGGTATTTTATCAAAAAATAGATTTACCCCTAATTGATCATTGACGCATTTTCGCAACACCCTATATCTGGGAAACAATAATAAATAGGTACAAAAATCTTTCGGTTTTATGATCACAATTGCTAAAATATACACAAAAATACATATAGCCCAACTATTCGTCTATGGGGGAAGATTTTTTTGTCGATCTACCGAATAAAAGAATCTAGAAAGAGGTATCGATGAACGATTTTTTTTTTTTTTTTTTTGCCAAAAAAAGTGTTTACACTTCTTTTTCTTTAAAAAAAATCTTTATTAGCAAAACTTCAAACAATTTTGGTAATTGTAGAATTTATTTCACAAAATTCTTAAATTTTTCTACACGATTCTTTGCCAGTCGTATAATTCGTTTGGGATATCTGTATTTTATGATAGACACAACTAAATAATTTGTTTGTAATATTTTCAAAATATGTGTACATAGTATAGTATAATAGCATACTTTTAGGCTTGTCCAATTAAAAACATATTCACACTTTTTCTTCTTAAATATTTTTTATTATATTTGGAACGTAAGTAATGGCTCTAAATATTTTTTCTATAAACTTAACAGTAAATTTCATTATTTATCAGAAGTTCCTTCAATTTTTTCAGGTAAATGTTTGCCGATAGCGGCACAGGATAAACAAACTAAATTCTAGGACAAATAAAGATAAACGAACCAACGGAACAAAGTTGATATGTGTAGAGGGGAAATTAAAAAAGAATTATTAAGTTATTAATCATCCAATCTAAACTATATCATACCTCAGAATTGCAGGAAAAATTACAAGGGAGCTTTGTTCAAAAATGGATAGTTCTGCACAAAACCTTTTATTGTATTTATTGTAATATAGGCTAGTGTTTCCGTACAGGAGCTATGGGCATTTAAGATGCAATGATATCTTCAGTATTGTAAGCTTTTAATTTAAAAACCCTTAAATTGCACAGACATACCATGCGAAACCGTGCATGGTATTGTAAGGTAAAAAACTCACCAAATTTATAATTAGAAAGAATTTCCTTGCAACATTTCCCATCCTCCATAAATGATACGAGTAGTACGTATTGATTGATGTTCATCAAAAAGATAAAGCGTTGACAAATAAATAACTGAATAAATAATAAGGAAGCTGCTGATGATTAGCCGTTAATTTATAGCAAATATATAAATTAAGTACAAAATGAAACAATATGCACTTGCACATTTATGCGAAAATAATACAGCACTTACTTACCAATTAAAAAAAGCAGCAGAACATTAAAATTGAAATATACATAATGCGTATTTTTGAATTAAAACAAAATTTTATTTATTTTTTGAAAAATGTCGAATTAATTTATTTAGTTTTTTAATTGACTAATATAACAATTTGTCAGTTGGGATTACCGAATTAAGTATTTATTATTAAATATGATAGAATTTTTATAAAAATTTTAGGTATTGCAACTGAAAATATGATTAAAGTTTAAATTATTTAAAACAAATAAATTTTTAATAGCAATCACTAATATTTTGGAAATATGAATTTAATTCCGTTATATTGATCAATTGAATTAAACTAATTTTAATAAATACAAATTGGTTTATGCAACTAATTTTATTATTACAAGAACTCTAATACAATTATATTAATGTTTTTTCTTCTATACTGAATGAAAATATAGTGAAGCAATAATATTTTAATATTTATTATACATTTTTTATTACATAGCTGAATTATAATAATAGTAACCATTTTCCAATCAATCTTTTGTCTGTGTGCACCAAAAATCATTCCTTTTGTAAACTAAAATATAACTTTATAAAAAAAAAACTAGTGCAAAAATAACGAAAGTATGTGATGAATAGTATTCATCTTCAATTTTGATATTTTATGTATAGGGTAGACTGGGGAGCATTCGTCACTTTTTTGTTTAAAATACTGTATTTTCAAAACGATTCACGATATCAATAAACTTTCTTTAGTAATAAAACCTTGATATATTGGCATATATTAAGCCCTTTTTGATTTTGACTATATTCAAGTTAAGTTAATTTTTATTGAGAATATGTGAAATGACCAAAAACTTCGAAACCACCCCATCCCATGGGGTAGATTCGCCAAGTGATGGGGGCAGATTTGTTTTCCTATATATGATGTTTTTTTACTTTATTTTAGTATAGCATTTGAAAAACAAACAAAAAATAATATGTTTAATTGAATTTTATATATAATAAATACAAATTCAATTAACAATGGTGACCCAAAATCTATACATAAGAAAATCACTTAATGATTTTTGTTTGAATTCAATTAATACTAGAGAGTCTACACGTACAGTGAAAGATTTAGAGATAGTAAGAGCTTAGTATCTGATTACGACGTTCCTTTAGGATAAGATAAATCGGCCTACCAGCAGTTTGGCGAATGTACCCCAGGAGGAGTATCTCAAATCTTCATCATTACTATCATGTTTATAACATAGAAAAAAATATTTGAATTCCAAAAAAATATGAGAGTTATCACTTAAAGTACCCACAGTAAAATATTTAGAAGAGTATTGAAAAAAACAGTTAATTACGTCTACCTTCGAACAAACGGCCGTTGCAAATTTCAAAATTTGATAGATGAAAGAAAGATCTTTAGATATATAAAAAGAAAATAAGTTATTAACATAAAAAATTTTACTTCGTTTTAAAGATAATTGGCAAAAACGAATGTTCCCCTATGCCGAATGCTCCCCCTTCTACCCTACATATTTAAACCCCAAACCAGCATAGATGGGGATGGTATTATGCGTTTGTGCTGATGTTTGTAACATCCAAAAATATTGGTCTAAAAACTTTCTGAGTAGATTTAACGATGTCCGTCCGTCAGCCCGGCCGTCCTTCTGGCTGTCAATATAAACCTTTTGCGTAAAGTGCAGAGCGCAATTTTCACGATATCTCGATGAAATTTGGCACGACTAGTTATTATGACGAAGTATATTGAAATTGGCTTTAATCGGTTCATTATTTCACCTAACCCCATACAAATGTCCTCCTAGAATAGAGCTTAACGTTAATAAATACATTTATTATAGCACATAATTTAATGAAAATTTGCACAGTCTATATAATTATATATCTGTGCACCAAATTTCATAAAGATCGGTCTACAATTAATCATAGCTCTCATAAACCACTCTTCTGAACAATCACTTTAACGGGTATGAATCTGGTTTAAATATTATTATAAAGTTAATATTCGACATGGGAAAACTAGAGCTTAAATAACGAAATCTGTGATAACTTCTGCTTCCGTCCAAAAAAAACGATATTTTTTATGAAAATCTGAAAATACATTTTATAGCAAAACCAAACAAGAAAACAATGAAAATCTGAGATTACTAAAACACAGATAAATTATTTTGAATATTAAAATTCGATACATTTTCATTACTGTAATACAACACCCTTCCTCCACCCTCAAAAATAATTTATAATAAAGAATTCATAATAAAAATTACTTTTTATTTCAATCCTTTTGGGGCTTAATGAATTTGGCGACGTCTGAGAAAAAATATCTTAAGAAACTAGCACTGCCGCAGAATTTGTATGACAAAGAATGCCGGAAATTTCAATGAAAGATGAAATATAAAACAATAAAAAGAAAATTATTTTACTTAGCTGCTGCTTCCATCTCTTTGTCAGATACCCAGTTTATAACAATTACTCCCTACAACTATCCGGACATCAACCATCGTCCTGGCGAATGATAAACAATGAATTATAAATTATTTTTGTTATTGTTTTTATACTACCCTCATTGTTGCTGTTTATTATATACTTATAACATTTTTTCTCTCTCTTTCTCTTTTAACTGGTCCACTTATAGCATCAGCATAAATTAAATTAAAGAAGTAAATTCATCAAGGACATTGAGTTAACACCAAAATTTCTGCCTCTTTCTT
The DNA here is from genome assembly GCA_951394005.1 of Protophormia terraenovae. NCBI lineage: Eukaryota > Metazoa > Arthropoda > Insecta > Diptera > Calliphoridae > Protophormia > Protophormia terraenovae. Next base: position 119,647,029 of record OX596074.1, read on the forward strand.
TCATATGCAAACAAAAGTTAATCAACATTTCGTTAATTAATTAATGTGTTGAATTTCACAATTCAACAGCAAAATAATGAAAATTAAACTTTAAGAAATTTTATACAGTAAAGTTTAAAATAAAGGACTGACTATGTGGCAAGTGTAAGGAAAAATAAGAAAACATAAATTGTTATTAAAAATATTTACGAGTATCTACATCTTAAGCATAATAATTCACAAGAAACATTTAAAAACAAAATAGAATTTACATTAAAAAGTAGCGAGAGAAATAAAATGTCCAACAAAAAAAAAAGTAATTTCAATGTTATTTTGCCTCTTATTCATATATTCATTATTGGCTTTATAAATAGCTTGGCTCCGGCATTGACTTCATTCTTAATGTCCCTGGTATGAGTACTTACTGTTTATAACAAGAAAACGATGTCCGTGGTTTTAAGCTTTATGGCAAATTATGTAAATTAGTTAAAAGCTTTTGCAGTATTAAAATTAAGTATTTATTTCAATATCAAGTGAAAGAAAGCAAATAGCAAAGAGGAAAATTTTCAATATAAATTGTAGTAAGTATGTGTGTATATCAGTATTTTTAAGAAACATAAATAGCAAGTTTTATTATATACATATATATTTTTTTCTTCCAGCTTCCTTCATTAATATTTTGGCTCATTGGGGATTGATTTCAATTAAATGTCAAAAGGCGCCAATAAAATTTATAGTGGCTGTAATGAACACTTTTTTCTAGTTTCTTTTTAAGAATTAAATAATTTGCCTCATAAATCATTGAGTTGCTTCATTTGTAAAATAGAAGTTAATTTTCATTCGAAAAAATCAGTATTATTTAACTTGTTGGAGTTGTAAGACATTAAAAGGGGTAAGTTTATTTTATTTAAATTAATTGGTACGGCTTTATAGTTTCGTCTTGTAATTAAATTAAATAGCTATTTTTGATTTTTACAGACTCGTGACATTGATGAAATTAATAAAAAAGTAATTAGTAATTTTATTAAGAGCATATGAAAAATAAAACAAAAAATAAAAAAATAACTACTTGATTAACATAGCAATTTATTAAATATTTGAAATGTTATTCTGATTTCAATTAAGGTATATTTCCAACCACTGTTGCGTTTTCGCATCAGTAACTTTACATATACTGTAACTAATTTAGTTTAAAACGAGAAAAAAGATATAGTCGGGCAAACCCGATCATATGATACCCTACACCATTGTGTACATTATAATTCGGGGAGGGGTTTTTTATTCGACTTGGAGTCAAATGTGGACCGATACTCATAAGTGTAAAATAAAGCATACGAATACAGAATATTACGTTGATGCTGACATTTGTACGAATTTATTCACTTTTGGGTGATTCGCGAAAGAGGGCCTTATATGGGAGCTATGGTAAATTATGGACCGATCTTTGTAAAATTTGGCACTATAATTTATGTTTATACAAAATTTATTTTTGTCGAATATTAACTTGATACTGACATTTTAATGGGATTTATGCCCGTTAAAGTGATTTTCTGAAAAGGGGTTTATATGGGAGCTATGGTTAATTATGAACCGATCTTTTTAAAAATCGACACACTTATTAAGACTTATATGCAATGTATATGTGCCAAATTTCATTAAAATATTTTTGTATTTAAGGGATTTATGATCGTTAAACCCTTTATCGTTAAATCGACTCAGAAAGTGATTCTAAGCCGATTGGTATAAATTAAGGTGGGTCTTAGACCAATATTTTTGGGTGTTACAAACATCAGCACAAACGCATAATACCCTCCCCACCTATGGTGGTGTAGGGTATAAAAAGAAATATTATTAATTTAAAAGTATCAAATTTTTCTTTCACTTTGGACTTAGCTTTGACGAGAAGTGTTGTGAACAAACATTGTGTAGAAAAATGTCCTCTTTAAAGTTATATAGAAATTTTACCATAAAACGTATTTTTGAATTTTGGTTTATTACCAAAGGTCTCCTTATAGCTGCCCTTATGTACTCTGCTCTGTTAGTCTTTTATATTTTTTTATTAATAAGCTACTCACCACGTCTGCTTTGTTCAAAGTACAGCACCAAAAGATAAGAAAACCAGCTTGCTCTGGCTTATATGCATTTCTTAAAACTAATATTATTGCAGTTCTCCTGCAGTTGGTTCGAACCGATAGCGGTTGTTGTATCGAACCTCTTTGTCTTCTTAACCCATATGTTGACAACCGCATACCGGGGTATGTTTTTCATTCTTAAATTAGCATATTTGGAGTTTTGGTTGCCATAATAAATTGAAATTTTAAATGTTTGTCAACAATATTATTAGCTATGATATTCTGAAGAAAAAAGTTTAAAAAAGTTTTTATAGCCAAAGTTATAAGCGTTTTAGCGACGATACCCCTTTTGTTTACAACCAGCATACCCGGGTATGTACAGAGCAATTTATGTAAATATTTTATTAAATAAAAGTAAAATATTTTTTATGTTTAATTTTTTATAAATAAAAGATACATTAGCTTAGAAAAAATTAAAAAAAAAAATTCTGTTTAGGGATGCGCTGTCGTTACATTCCGTAATTTCTTCTGAATTTCAGCACATACTGGTTTATGACATTTCTTACATGTTTTTCGCGTTGGTCTTCTTCTAGAACATATAACACAATTCATTTTATTCTTCATTCTTTCACTAATGTGTCAAACTTCTTGGCTTCGGATAAAAAAATATTAATCCCTGAATCTTACTGGGCCTTCCAACATCCTTTCGATTCCACTTCTAGAGTAAAAATATTGCATAATTTGTAAATTGTTTAAAATTTCCTCTACAGTTAGTTATTTGCTCAGCTGCAGCAATAATTATATTCTACGATTTTTTGGATTGTTTTCTATATATGTATATAATATTTTGAGCAAAAGTAGCCAGACCCAATGTTCCCCTTTTGTTCCCAAAATTGAAAAATTTTAGTCCAGCATCAAATTAGAGGCCAAATTGTATCTTGTGAAGAAATAATCACATACAACATTTTCATTCTCTAGAAAATGCCATCTCTTCCAATATATGTGTTCATTGAGACTTCAAGTGCATCTGCATCTATTTCTTCATCCGAATCAGTGTCATATGTAGGATCATATTCTGGTTACTGCATTTCCTTTGCATCTGAATCATCTACATTTCTCACGCAATCTTCAGCATCTTCATCTATTGATAAATGTTCCTGCTCTTCTTTACTCAAGGGTACTAAATAAACTTTTACATATTTCTTTTTGTATTTTTTAAAAATTAGGTAAAAACGGTTGTAAAATAATTATCAAATAATCAAAAAAATCTGATTTTATTTAAGTGGGAAAAACTCAAAGGTTCTTAAAAAACCCTTGTATTTTTAGCTTCACTCAGTCATTATTAGGTAAAAACAGTTATGTTTTTAGCAAATGATAATACAAATTTTAAATCATATAATTCCTTACAAGAAAATATTATTATCAAATACCACGTGTTTTTCTTTCTATCGTAAAATCACTTGAAAACATCAAAGTGTCAAATATTGCATATAAAATGTATGACCAGCGTTACCGTTGAGATTTTTAAAAAAGTGTCCAAAAAAGGGGATTTTAAAATAAAAAGTCGCCAAAAAAGGGGATTCTTTGAAAAAAAGGGGCCAACTGCTTTAAAACCAAAAAAACTGCTTAAAATTTGTTTCTTTGATAACAACAAAAACCAAAAATTTAAATTTTATAAAAAAATACAAAATTAAGTTTTTTTTAATAACAAAATAATTTATAATTATTTTATAACTATTTTTATTATTACAAAAATTCACAAAAAAATATTCACAAAAATAATTAACAAACAAGCCTCTTTTAATTAATTAAACATTTGTACGAGTTTTGCACTCGTACTCCAGTCTTTCAAATCTCCATCGGACAAAGTTTAGGACGAAAAGCATGGATCAACAAATATTGTCTTAAGTCTGTTAAACTATTTTTTTATTGCTGATAATTTAGTAAAAAAAACCACGTTCCCCTGAGGGATTGCTATGAGGATTTTAAAAATACAAATTAATCATCGAATCTTTTTTTTTTATTTTTTCGATCCAGTACAAAAGATTTGGCATATGATGATATAAATAGTTGTTCATAAACTTTATTATTTTTAGTTACTAACAGTTTCAGTTTATTTATAAATTCTCCGTGGCTTTTTATATCACTATACTGCGATACAATCTCAAAATGATGAATTTATTTATTGAAATTAATATATAATGAGTCGATATATTTCAAAAAACTTAGTTTCTCGGCATTTAGCACATATTCTTAAAAAGTCGCTATTTAGTCGTCATTTAAAAAAGAGGCCAAAAAAGTGGCCAGGTGGTTGAAAAAGGGGCAAATGGCGACTAAAGTCTCCAAACGGTAACACTGTGTATGACATACCCAGGTATGTTAGTTATAAGGATACGTATAAATTTTTGGTTGTAAACATAAAGGTTAACCCTTAAATGGCTAGCGTGCCATCTAAGATCAAATCCACCACCTGCCCCTGACTTGACTGTTTTTCCTCCTGTGTACCCCATCGACCTTCGGAACACTTTGTTCCATCCTTTACTCCATCGACCTCCGGAACATCTGAAATGAAAAGAATGCAATTCGCCCCCAATATATATGGATGTAATCCATCTTCCTATCAATAAAACGCCAATGGATTGTCTTATGCCATTTAAAATTATTCTTAAAATTATGTGGGCCGAAATTATAGGAATTTTTCGTCCTCACAAAATTTAGCGAAATAACGAAGAAACTGCAAAACTAAATAGTTTTTCAGCTTTCCTGAAAAGTATAGGCAGGGAAGATATGTAACTTAACATTCCTAAAAAATTTGGCTTTACAAGTCAATAAGATCGTTCCTTGTTTCTTTTGTGGAGGCCGAAAAGTTTGAATTATTATTATTATCATCGAATCTTTCAAGTTGTGACATTTCTGAACCCGTACTAATAGGAACATTTATTAATATTATTTATGATTCTTTTTCTTAATATTAAACCCATATTAAATTTCAACCTCTAATAAAACCAGAAATGATGTAAAAATATTCATGCTTGCCAAAATACACAGTTAGCAAATAAATAACTACTTAGGTAAAAACAACCAAAGTTTATAATTTCTAAAAGAAAGAAACAGAGCCAAAGAAAATATGAAAAATCCAATAAAATAAAATCTTATTTATTTTTCGAAAAATTTGCAAATGGAGCATTTTAAAGGGGATGAAAAATAAATATTGTATATAAACACATTTTCATATTGAAAAATAAGTATTTTATTGCACTTAGAAAGCAATTCAATTTATATTGAAAATATTATACTTAACCACATGATACACATTTACGTTTTTACATATACAAACACTCATATTACAAAAAGACATTTACATCCGTACAGCAAACAGTTAAAGTAATATAAATACATTTAAAGGAAAATTCTATATCAATATTGTATATCTTTGTATTGGCAACTGTAAAGATGAGGCCATGATAAATATTATTACAATATTACAATAAACGCGAAAAGCATAGAATCGAATGGGCTGTGTTATAAATGTACGTAAATACAGTAGTGGATAAAAGTGTGGTGAAGTAAACTAACAACAGGATTAAAGCAAAAGTTTAGGAAAGAAAATATATATATCATTTAAAATGTAGTGGTCTTAAGGCTCGTGATGCAGATGCACTTACAACTTTTTTAAAAGCTTTAAAGGAGAGTTTGAGCAACTTAATAAAGACTTTATGTCTTTGCACGGTAAACTCATTAAATTTGGTGAACTATTTACTAAGTATCCAAATTTGGATGAATTATCCAAGTCCCATCATAATTCATCTCCAAAGCGAAAGAAGCTAGCTGATAAATCTCCAATTATTCCCATTATAACATATCCTTCATCGGAAATTCCTGATTATACTTCCAGTTCGCCTTTACCAGCATCGTCATTAGCAACGCCGGTAAAGTCCATTGAACCTAATCTTCCATTATCCAATTCCGTTAATCCAATTCCTTCACTATTAGTCCCATCATTGGGAAATACTGTTGAGTCTCCATATCCATCATTAACCTCAATATCATCTTCAAATAATGTACCGAATCCATCGATAGCATCTTTTGAGACTGGACCTGAACCTAGAGAGCTGCGTATACTTCCGCCTAGAAAAACTATTTGTGCTACAAGATTTTACCATGATACAACCGTAGATGATATAAGAAACTATATGAAAGTTAAATTCAATAATGTCATTCCTGATAATGTCAATATTTACAAAATAAATGCAAGAAATAGAGCATCATTCAAGATTATTGTTCCTGTTGAATTATTTGATCAAGTTGTGAATACAAATTTATGGCCGAAAAAGGCTCTTGTACGAGAATTTATTTACCGCGAAGATGATAATGTTGCCCGTATTCCAGTATCCTCCATAAACTCAAAAAACTAAAACCATCCTTAAATTTTAATATTATATATCAGAATGTTAACGGTATAAACACAAAACTTTCTGACTTATTCCGAAATAGTTACGATTTTGAATCTCAGGTAATCGCTTTCACTGAAACATGGCTTAATGGTAATACATATAATTCCGAGATATTGTATGATAATTATCACATTTTTAGAAAAGATAGAGTTGGTAAACTTGGTGGTGGTGTTTTATTGGCCGTGTCAAATGAATGTCCTGATGAAGAAATCCTAATAGATAACTCCTTGAATACTGAAATAATTGCTGTTATCATAAAAATCAAAAATAAGTCAATGTACGTACCATGTTCATATATTCCTCCTACACAGAAAAAAGTAAAAATGGACTTCAATTACGAAATTTGTAATATTAATTAATTTTTAATTGATTTTGCTCCAATCATCAAAATGATAATATTAATAACTAGAATATTTGATATTATTATTACTTCTTTTCCTTTAATAGATGCAATGAGCTGAAAATTTTTGAAAATTTACTTAAATTTATTTTATTTCTCTACTTTTATAGCCAAATATTTAATTTTTCTTTATATTTTATTAACAGCTGTCAATATTTTAAAAAACAAAACTGTAAACCAATTATAAAATTTATTATATTAATAAATCGTTTAATTAAATTCCAATATAAAGTTAATTAATAATTTTATTAAAAAATTATTTGAAATATTTTTTTTCTGTGTAACTCTGATCCTTTGGTGTATGAAAATCATTTATTGGCAATTAAATCCATTGCTGATAGACTTAATCCATATGACCACTTAGTTACACTAGGTGATTTTAATATCCCAACGGCCTCCTGGATCACATTATTTGATACAGACTTCCTTGTACCCATAAATCCCATTGATTGGATAGAAAATTTCTTAAAGTCTCTCTCCGATTTAAATATTTTCCAAATAAATGGTATTTCTAACCCTAACAATAGAATGTTAGACTTAGTATTTGTGAACAATACTTCAATTAAGAAATTTGTAATATTAATTAATTTTTAATTGATTTTGCTCCAATCATCAAAATGATAATATTAATAACTAGAATAATTGACATTATTATTACTTTTTTCCTTAAATAAATGCAATGAAATGAAATTTTTTGAAAATTTACTTAAATTTACTTTACTTCTGTACTTTTATAGAAAAATATTTAATTTTTCTTTATATTTTATTAACAGTTGTCAATTTATTAAAAAACAAAACTATAAACCAATTAGAAAATTAATTATATTAATAAATTATATTAATAAAAGTTAATTAATAATTTTAATAAAAAATTATTTGAAATATTTTTTTCTGTGAATCATTTAGCTTTAAATCTAAACAAACTATTTTTAGTAAAATATTAAATTGAAATTTGTTCAATAGTATTATATTTACATTTATTGTAAATTTATCAATACTTTTATTTCACACTGTCCCCGTTTTAACGAAAACATGTAAAAATATTTATACAAACAAAAAGAAAATAACTCATCATTTAAAATGTTTTCCAAGAAAAAAGAAAAGAAAACAACTTTAATTTTATTTAAACGTAATTTCCATTGTAACAACATGTTTTTCTTATTCTTTTTCTTTTTGGACGCCCCCTTCTTTCCTTTCTTTGGCAATTTCCAATAGATATAAAGGTGGTTTTATTTGTAATATTTTTCTTATTTTTTTATGCATTTTAAATCGATTTCAATGTATTTTATAACAAATGCTATTTTATTTCTTGTATATATGTATTTTTTTTTTTTCATCGTTCTTAATATTTTGCCAAATAATGTGTCCTGAGATTGTGTCATGTTATTTATTGGGTTTTTACTACAAAGTTGAAAAATGAAAGGATAACATAGTTACTGGCTTTTTACATGTCTACCACCCACCACTTTTCCTTCATCTGTTTATTGAACAAATATAATTTTATTTTTATTTCATTTTAGCTCGAAACTTGTGTAGCTGTAAAGTATTTTGTTAGTATGCGACAATGTTACGAATTGCCCGTCAAAATGTTTTATTGGTCGGCAATCAATTTATTGCACGTTTAACATCTAATAAAGGTAAGAGAAAAACGCACAACACACACAGACGACGCTCCATAATCAAAAAGGAAAAAGGTAATAAGAAAAGAACAATTGCGTCGTTAAACAGATGAAAAATAATGATCAAAGTAAATTATGTAGCAACATTTGTCTGATTACAATAATTTATCATTTCGCAGCCAAAAAACATTAGGAGTTTCGCAGGCTGTATTTTAGAAAGTGGTTTAAAGGTGTGGGATATAAATTAAGAAGGAATGAAAATCAGTGAGTTTAAAACTATCAAAGGCAATAAAATAAAATAAAACAAACTTTAATCATAAGGTAATTAAATAACAAAAAAATATCTTTATTATCACAATTTCCTCGCTTTAGTGTTTATGGTAGTTCACTACGCGAAAACGGCCTAGTTTTGACATGACTATATAACTCGTTATATATGTTGCGCCCAGAGCCTTTACAGGTACTAAATAATCCCTAACAGCCGTGAGTTATCGTAATAGGTCACTTAGCCTAACCCCGATTTCAAACAAAGGAAATGTAGTCAGTAGAAATCTCTATATCTTGACTGCTAGAACACAGAGTTGGGGGTAGTGCACTAAATTTGCAGTTTCCACTAACACTTAGTGATAGTGCAAAATTTTTAACTGCAATCTTTATTTTTTAGTGGTGAGTTGAAAAATAACAGCCTCACTTAGCATAGTGGTAGTGAAAAAATATTTTTTTCCATTAAAATTAATTAGTGATAGTTTAATTTTTTTCAGCTTCAGCTCAAATACTTTAGTGCAAAAAACAACCATTCCACTAATGTTTGTGGAACTTAAAAATTGTTCACTAAATTGAAAGACGACCTAATGTTTTTTTAAACTTTCTTCACTAAATACAAAATAAAGACTAGCGCCAATTTTCACAAACCAATTAAATATTCGAATTTCCGAAAATCCTTTTGTGATGGATATATTTTTCGTGAGACCAAAAATTCGATTTTTATATGAGAAACATAAAAATCGAATTTAAAGCTAAACCAGCAGAGCTACAGCGAAAAGGACCAAAATCTGTGATCACTCATATTTTATATAGAAATTCGATTTTTATATGAGAAACATAAAAATCGATTTTAAAGCTAAACCAGCAGAGCTACAGCCAAAAGGACCAAAATCTGTGATCACTCATATTTCATATCAAAATTCGATTTTTATATGAGAAACATAAAAATCGATTTTAACTAAACCAGAAGAGCTGCAGCCAAAAGGACTCATATTTCAAATCAAAATTCGTTTTTTATATGAGAAACATGAAAATAGAATTTAAAGCTAAACCAGCAGAGCTACAGCCAAATGGACCAAAATCTGCGATCACTCAACCAAAAGGACAAAAATCTGTGATCACTCATATTTCATATCAAAATTTGATTTTTATATGAGAAACATAAAAATCGATTTTAAAGCTAAACCAGAAGAGCCACAGCCAACAGGACCAAAATCTGTCATAACTTATTTTTCATATCAAAATTCGATTTTTACATGAGAAACATGAAAATAGAATTTAAAGCTAAACCAGCAGAGCTACTGCCAAATGTACCAAAATCTGTGATCACTCATATTTCATATCAAAATTCGATTTTTATATGAGAAACATAAAAATCGATTTTAACGCTAATCCAGAAGACCTACAACCAAAAGGACGAAAATTTGTGATCACTCAGCCAAAAGGACAAAAATCTGTGATCACTCATATTTCATATCAAAATTTGATTTTTATATGAGAAATATAAAAATCGATTTTAAAGCTAAACAAGCAGAGCTACAGCCAAAAGGACCAAAATCTGTGATCACTCATATTTCATATCAAAATTCGATTTTTATATGAGAAGCAAAAAAATCGATTTTAAAGCTACAACCAAAAGGACGAAAATCTGTGATCACTCAGCCAAAAGGACAAAAATCTGTGATCACTCATATTTCATATCAAAATTTGATTTTTATATGAGAAACATAAAAATCGATTTTAAAGCTACAACCAAAAGGACGAAAATCTGTGATCACTCATGTTTTCTATCAAAATTCGATCTTTATATGAGAAACATAAAAATCGATTTTAAAGCTAGACCAGAAAAAGCTGCAGAAAAAAGAACCAAAATCTGTGATCACTCATATTTAACGTGACCAGAAGGTTTTTGTCAAAAAGCGGGATCCGAACGACTAAAAAGCGGAATTCTGAACAAAATATTATAGAAAAAGCGGGATTTGAAAAGTTTTATAAAAAAAAGAGGGATTTTATTTTTATATCTCGGTTCTAAATCTAAGTCCAAAAGTATAAAAACAAATTATACTTATTATCTTTTTATGAATACTGATAAAATATGAATGCATCTAAAAATCTCTGAAGGAACAAAATTTCTTCTACCGAAAATTTATATTTTATTCTAACATTCTTAAATAACGAAAGTTTTAAAAATATTTCTGGATTTTTTAATCACTGCATCATCATCAGTATACAGTTTTTCGGCCAAAACTTAACTCGCGAATCAAACATTTTTTGATGTTGTGTAATAGTAAACACTTCAATTAAGAAAAAATTGCCTTCTGTTTTTTTTTAAATTTATTGCGCTTTAGACGGCGATGAAGTAAACTCCAACAAATTTTGTCGCTTAAAAAAATATTTTTTTAATTAGTTGTTTTCATATTTAGGGACACAATTCCATAAAATATTTATTATGGAAATCAAAAATGATGGTACTCACCATCCATTTGAGGAGCCGCAGAAAAAGACGTCCTTTTTTCATTATTTTAATTAGCTAGGAAATTCAAAATTATTTTTTTTTTTCGTTTCCTTACAAAGAAGTTTGAATCTGGAAATAGAAAGAAGCGTTCTCCGTTCCATAAAATCGAACGGCATCAGTTGAACACAACAAATCTAAAGGATGTGTGAGATGAAACTTTTAAATGTAAAAAAGTACGTTTTGTTATTTTATAGTTTCTTTGTGTTTTAAGGGGAATATTTTTCATGAATGTATTAAATGGTCTAAAAATACTGTTCGTAAAAAAAATTGTGAACCAAAGCAACTAACAAAAATATTTCTTCTAGCTGGAAACAATAAACCGAAATTAGAACAATTTTTTTATTTTTTTGTTATACTCTTTTAGTAATACGTAACTTATACTCCGGTATAAGGAATATTTCAATAAATATTGTAAAATATATTGTATAAACCAAAAATAAATTTTGTGCTAAAGTTGCACTCACAAAAAAATTACATTTTCGGATGCATTTTTAAGAAATTTTTACCCTTTTGACAAATTGTGAAATATTACGGTTAAAATTAATTTTAAAATAAACTCTCAAAAAGTAAAAAATTTGTATGAAAAAATTTCAAGAAATATGTATTTCTAAAATTTTTTTTAAACAGTGGACCATTTTGCCCCAGAACAATTTATATTGGAATTTTATTATATATGCAATTTAAATCATTAAAATCCGTTAACAACTTTTAAAAATATTGATGTTTAAAAATGCACTCTGAATAAATTCGCGAATTTTTCAAAGTTCCAAAAAATAAAAATGGAAATATTTAAATGGCACCATAGGGCATGCGTACGCCAAATATTAGCAAAATCGGAAGACATAAAAAATATTTTTGGGCGTTCTCTCGTGGAATGGATGATATGTATATAGTTTTGGCCAAAAAAGTGATCTGTCAGACCTACATTCACTGGTAGGGAGCTGAAGATATGTTGAAAAAATTTTTCAATATTTTGTCCATATTCAGCGCATCAATCCGCATCGTTTTAATTAATCGATGATGTCAACAAATACACACAAAGTACATTAAACAATAATCCGTCAGTATAGAAGATTACAGAAGACTATAGTTACAAAAAGTTTAAAATTTTTTAGTGTCAAAAACGATATGTAAAAATTTTACTTTTCAAGTAAACTTATCTTGCGCCTTATATCAAATTCATTCGTGCATAGAGTTTCCAGTGGAATAAAATTACAAATTACATAACTGTATTTTTATTTACGCTTAAATATTGTTAATTAAGAATGTTATAGAAAACGTAAAAAAGGAAATCGAATAAGTAATTGTTAGAGTTAAAAAAGCGGGATTTCTTTACAAAAAGCGGGAAAAATATTTTAGGAGGTATCGAAGTTTAAAAAACAGGATAATCCCGCCAAAAGCGGGACGTCTGGTCACTTTACTCATATTTCATATCAAAATTCGATTTTTATATGAGAAACATAAAAATTCGATTTTTATATGAGAAACATAAAAATCGATTTTAAAGCTAAACCAGCAGAGCTACAGCCAAAAGGATGAAAATCTGTGATCACTCATATTTCATATCAAAATTCGATTTTTATATGAGAAACATAAAAATCGATTTTAAAGCTAAAACAGCAGAGCTGAAGCCAAATGGACCAAAATCTGTGATCACTCATACTTCATATCTAAATTCGATATGAGAAACATAAAAATCGATTTTAAAGCTAATCCAGAAGAGCTACAACCAAAAGGATGAAAATCTGTGATCACTAATATTTCATATCAAAATTCTATTTTTATATGAGAAACATAAAAATCGATTTTAAAGCTAAACCAGAAGAGCTACAACCAAAAGGACCAAAATCTGTGATCACTCATATTTTATATAAAAATTCGATTTTTATACGAGAAGCATAAAATCGATTTTAAAGCTAAACCAGCAAAGCTGCAGAAAAAAGGACCAAATTATGTGATCACTAATATTTCATATCAAAATTCTGTTTTTATATGAGAAACATAAAAATCGATATTAAAGCTAAACCAGAAGAGCTACAGCCAAAAGGATGAAAATCTGTGATCACTCATATTTCATATAGAAATTCGATTTTTATATGAGAAACATAAAAATCGATTTTAAAGCTAAACCAGAAGAGCTACAGCCAAAAGGATGAAAATCTGTGATCACTCATATTTCATATAGAAATTCGATTTTTATATGAGAAACATAAAAATCGATTTTAAAGCTAAAACAGCAGAGCTGAAGCCAAATGGACCAAAATCTGTGATCACTCATATTTCATATCAAAATTCGATTTTTATATGAGAAACATAAAAATCGATTTTAAAGCTAAACCAGAAGAGCTACAGCCAAAAGGATGAAAATCTGTGATCACTCATATTTCACGTCAAAATTCGATTTTTATATGAGAAACATAAAAATCCATTTTAAGGCTAAACCAGCAGAGCTACAGCCAAAAGGACCAAAATCTGTGATAACTCATATTTCATATAGAAATTCGATTTTTATATGAGAAACATAAAAATCGATTTTAAAGCTAAACCAGAAGAGCTACAACTAAAAGGATGAAAATCTGTGATCACTCATATTTCATATAGAAATTCGATTTTTATATGAGAAACATAAAAATCGATATTAAAGCTAAACCAGAAGAGCTACAGCCAAAAGGATGAAAATCTGTGATCACTCATATTTCACGTCAAAATTCGATTTTTATATGAGAAACATAAAAATCCATTTTAAGGCTAAACCAGCAGAGCTACAGCCAAAAGGACCAAAATCTGTGATAACTCATATTTCATATAGAAATTCGATTTTTATATGAGAAACATAAAAATCGATTTTAAAGCTAAACCAGAAGAGCTACAACTAAAAGGATGAAAATCTGTGATCACTCATATTTCATATAGAAATTCGATTTTTATATGAGAAACATAAAAATCGATTTTAAAGCTAAACCAGAAGAGCTACAGCCAAAAGGATGAAAATCTGTGATCACTCATATTTCACGTCAAAATTCGATTTTTATATGAGAAACATAAAAATCCATTTTAAGGCTAAACCAGCAGAGCTACAGCCAAAAGGACCAAAATCTGTGATAACTCATATTTCATATAGAAATTCGATTTTTATATGAGAAACATAAAAATCGATTTTAAAGCTAAACCAGAAGAGCTACAACTAAAAGGATGAAAATCTGTGATCACTCATATTTCATATAGAAATTCGATTTTTATATGAGAAACATAAAAATCGATTTTAAAGCTAATCCAGAAGAGCTACAACCAAAAGGATGAAAATCTGTGATCACTAATATTTCATATCAAAATTCTATTTTTATATGAGAAACATAAAAATCGATTTTAAAGCTAAACCAGAAGAGCTACAACCAAAAGGACCAAAATCTGTGATCACTCATATTTTATATAAAAATTCGATTTTTATACGAGAAGCATAAAATCGATTTTAAAGCTAAACCAGCAAAGCTGCAGAAAAAAGGACCAAATTATGTGATCACTAATATTTCATATCAAAATTCTGTTTTTATATGAGAAACATAAAAATCGATATTAAAGCTAAACCAGAAGAGCTACAGCCAAAAGGATGAAAATCTGTGATCACTCATATTTCATATAGAAATTCGATTTTTATATGAGAAACATAAAAATCGATTTTAAAGCTAAACCAGAAGAGCTACAGCCAAAAGGATGAAAATCTGTGATCACTCATATTTCATATAGAAATTCGATTTTTATATGAGAAACATAAAAATCGATTTTAAAGCTAAAACAGCAGAGCTGAAGCCAAATGGACCAAAATCTGTGATCACTCATATTTCATATCAAAATTCGATTTTTATATGAGAAACATAAAAATCGATTTTAAAGCTAAACCAGAAGAGCTACAGCCAAAAGGATGAAAATCTGTGATCACTCATATTTCACGTCAAAATTCGATTTTTATATGAGAAACATAAAAATCCATTTTAAGGCTAAACCAGCAGAGCTACAGCCAAAAGGACCAAAATCTGTGATAACTCATATTTCATATAGAAATTCGATTTTTATATGAGAAACATAAAAATCGATTTTAAAGCTAAACCAGAAGAGCTACAACTAAAAGGATGAAAATCTGTGATCACTCATATTTCATATAGAAATTCGATTTTTATATGAGAAACATAAAAATCGATATTAAAGCTAAACCAGAAGAGCTACAGCCAAATGGACCAAAATCTGTGATCACTCATATTTCATATCGAAATTCGATTTTTATATGAGAAACATAAAAATCGATTTTAAAGCTAAACCAGAAGAGCTACAGCCAAAAGGATGAAAATCTGTGATCACTCATATTTCACGTCAAAATTCGATTTTTATATGAGAAACATAAAAATCGAATTTAAAGCTAAACCAGAAGAGCTACAGCCAAAAGGACCAAAATCTGTGATCACTAATATTTCATATCAAAATTCTGTTTTTATATGAGAAACATAAAAATCGATATTAAAGCTAAACCAGAAGAGCTACAGCCAAAAGGATGAAAATCTGTGATCACTCATATTTCACGTCAAAATTCGATTTTTATATGAGAAACATAAAAATCGAATTTAAAGCTAAACCAGAAGAGCTACAGCCAAAAGGACCAAAATCTGTGATCACTAATATTTCATATCAAAATTCTGTTTTTATATGAAAAACATAAAAATCGATATTAAAGCTAAACCAGAAGAGCTACAGCCAAAAGGATGAAAATCTGTGATCACTCATATTTCATATCGAAATTCGATTTTTATATGAGAAACATAAAAATCGATTTTAAAGCTAAACCAGAAGAGCTACAGCCAAAAGGATGAAAATCTGTGATCACTCATATTTCACGTCAAAATTCGATTTTTATATGAGAAACATAAAAATCGAATTTAAAGCTAAACCAGAAGAGCTACAGCCAAAAGGATGAAAATCTGTGATCACTCATA
This sequence comes from Protophormia terraenovae, assembly GCA_951394005.1. Taxonomy (NCBI): domain Eukaryota; kingdom Metazoa; phylum Arthropoda; class Insecta; order Diptera; family Calliphoridae; genus Protophormia; species Protophormia terraenovae. The sequence goes on from OX596074.1 coordinate 119,663,314, forward strand.
TTTCATATCGAAATTCGATTTTTATATGAGAAACATAAAAATCGATTTTAGAGCTAAACCAGAAGAGCTACAGCCAAAAGGATGAAAATCTGTGATCACTCATATTTCACGTCAAAATTCGATTTTTATATGAGAAACATAAAAATCCACTTTAAGGCTAAACCAGCAGAGCTACAGCCAAAAGGACCAAAATCTGTGATCACTAATATTTCATATCAAAATTCTGTTTTTATATGAAAAACATAAAAATCGATATTAAAGCTAAACCAGAAGAGCTACAGCCAAAAGGATGAAAATCTGTGATCACTCATATTTCATATCGAAATTCGATTTTTATATGAGAAACATAAAAATCGATTTTAGAGCTAAACCAGAAGAGCTACAGCCAAAAGGATGAAAATCTGTGATCACTCATATTTCACGTCAAAATTCGATTTTTATATGAGAAACATAAAAATCCACTTTAAGGCTAAACCAGCAGAGCTACAGCCAAAAGGACCAAAATCTGTGATAACTCATATTTCATATAGAAATTCGATTTTTATATGAGAAGCATAAAAATCGATTTTAAAGCTAAACCAGAAGAGCTACAACCAAAAGGATGAAAATCTGTGATCACTCATATTTCATATCAAAATTCGATTTTTATATGAGAAACATAAAAATCGATTTTAAAGCTAAAACAGCAGAGCTGAAGCCAAATGGACCAAAATCTGTGATCACTCATATTTCATATCAAAATTTGATTTTTATATGAGAAACATAAAAATCGATTTTAAACCAGCAGAGCTAAAGCTGAAAAGACAAAAATCTGTGATACTCACATTTCATATAAAAATTAGATTTTTATATGAGAACATAAAAATCGATTTTAAAGCTAAACCAGCAGAGCTAAAGCCAAAAGGACGAAAATCTGTGATCACTCATACTTCATATCTAAATTCGATTTTTATATGAGAAACATAAAAATCGATTTTTAAGCTAAACCAGAAGAGCTACAGTCAAAAGGACCAAAATCTATGATCACTTATTTTTAATATCAAAATTGCGCCCTGTACTTTGCGCACAGGCTTTACATGGACAGCCAGCCAGCCAGCCGACAAGACGGACGGGCGGTCGGACATCATTTAATCGACTAAGATTCTGAGTCGAACGGTGGGAGTCCGACAATTTTTTCTCTGCGTTACAACTTCTGCATAAACTCATAATACCCCAACCACCCTTGGTGGTGTAGGGTATAAAAATAAGAATATTTTAATGAAATTTAGCACCAATAAGTTTTATATAAGTGTAAATCCATTTGCTGAATTTCATGAAAATCGGTGCATAACTAACCATAGCTCCCATATAACTCCTCTGCCGAAAATCACTTTAACGTGCATAAATCCCATATAAATGTTAGTATTACGTTATTATCAAAATGGTGTAGTGTATCATATGATCGGGCTTGACCGACTATATTTTCTCTCGTTTTAAATTTTCCTTGTTCTGGCTTCCGTTTTCTTCGATCTTGGCCTCATTCTGAAACTTCTTGCTAAAGAACAGTGTTGCCAGGACTTGAGAAAAAAAGAAGCTAAATTGGACTTTAAAAAAGGTCAGAAAAGGCTAAATGGCCCAAAATTTTCTGTGATATCTATAGAAACATAATAACTTCACAATAAATATTACCTAATATGTATGTATGTATTTATACAAACCTGTCCATGAATTATAAAGCCTTATTGTACTTTCTGCAAGTCCATTTCTGTCCACAGATGATATCATAAACCAAATAAATTTTAAAATGTGAAGCCGACAAAGAAAATTTTATAAGTTTTTTCCATATTTTATTTTAATACTTCAAATTCATTCAACAAAAGTCAAAGTATTGTACGTCTTTTGAAAAAAAAAAAAAAAAAAAAAATCATAACCAATTAACAATTGTTTGAATCAATTTATTTTTAATTAAATGTTTACATAAAATCATGCAACTATGATAATTAAAAAATTGTGAGCCATAATTTTTTCTGTGTAGAAATGTTTTCGATGCATCAGACGCTTTCCTACTTTTAATTTATTGGTCGATATTTACTAATATGTTCCTAATATTTATCAAAAGTTGCAACGACGTGACTTAAATCAAATAAATATCTCTTCTAAAAATTATAATATCAACATACAATGTGGTACGTACTATCGTAATTTAAATCAAAATATCCCAAACACGATAACAATGACAAACTTAAATCAAAGATTTCATTTATATTCGACGTATAAATAAATACAAATCCCATAAAGTTAAATACATCCTGTTTAGAAAATCAGCATTGACAAAAAGGTCATTTCACCCATATCTAGACTAAATGGCGTCGACAAATTACAATATCCCTACAAATATCTAAAATATACAATCAAACATTGAAAATTTACCGTCATACTAAATTAGTTTCTTTTACAACTTTTTTCGTTTGGCTTAAATGTTATAGATTTTTGTTGGAAATACAAATTTTATTTACATTTTTTGTTTTATCTGAAAGATTGTTTGCCATAAGTAAATCTATTTTAAAATGCATACAGATATTTACTTTAACAACAATGTATGCGCCATAAGCCAACACAAAAAAAAAAGGGATGAAAAAAATTTGGAAAACCCCAAATCTTTGGCCATTCTTAGAGTTTATATTATTTGGTATGGAAGAGTTTCTTCATGTATGTGTGTATGTGTATTAAGACTACTCATACAAACAAATATAATCATGATGTTTATTGTTTATATAGACATCGTTGCCAAATCTACCTTTCATGGAGAATGTTTTTTTATTTCGGCTTTAAACTGCAATTTGTTTGGCACTAAAAAGCCAATATATAGTCCAGATTTTATTTTTTGCATTGTTTTGTCTGAAAAAGAGAAAGAAAAAACAAAATATGGAAAATCCCCAACTTTGCCAAAAGACCTGTAAGCGATGTAGTCGTCATCATTATTGTCGTTAGTTCTAGTCGCTTAAGTAATTCAGTTTGTATAGAGAAAAAGAAAAATATTATGAGAAAATTCTTTTGCACTATGGGGCTAGTAATATTTATATCAATATTTACAATCTTACCATAATACAAACTATAACACACAGAACAAATTATTACCGTTTTTTTTTTAAATTAACTCAGTTGTTTAATTTTGCTTCAAATTTTAATAAATATGTTCAAGAAGAAATAAAATGAAAAATAAATTTTGGTATGATTTTTTTTTCTTATACACATTTTTAATTCATTCAATCATCTACTTGATTGATTTAATTAATTTATTAATTGGGAATTTTTTTCTGTTTTGTATTTTTTATAGTTTTTAGTAATTGATATAATCATTTTGGTGCACAAAAAAAGTCACCAATTAACAAATATATATGAAAATAATTCATTCAATTATAAACTTGTTTAAATTCGCACCTCTCACCAAAATGATTATATCAATTACTAAAAACTATAAAAAATACAAAACAGAAAAAAATTCCCAATTAATAAATTAATTAAATCAATCAAGTAGATGATTGAATGAATTAAAAATGTGTATAGGAAAAAAATCATACCAAAATTTATTTTTTATTTTATTTTTTCTTGAACATATTTATTAAATTTTGATGCAAAATTAAACAACTGAGTTAATTGTAAAAAAGACTTTAATAATTTTTTCTGTGTGAGAGGTGCAAATTTAAACAAGTTTATAATTGAATGAATTATTTTCATGTATATTTCTTAATTGGTGACTTTTTTCTATGTTATTTTATACGTTTTCCTTAATAAAATATTAAAAAAATGTTTCTTGACTATTTGAATATAAAATGTCACAATTATTCCCAATTCCCCCAAATTATACTCCAAATTACATATCAACTTCCTTCCCATAGTTCTTTAACAAAGAAAACTACAGAAATAACAACAAAACATCAATAGTAAAACAAACAATGAAATAAAAATAAAAAAAAATAGAAAAACAAATATTCTTCCCTATAAGACGATCTAACTTAAAAACGATGATTACTACAATTGTTTGACAACAAAAGTAGTATTAGGGATTGTATTCGCATCCATACTTAGTAGTAGATTTCCTACAGAATCTAGTATCAGCAGCACAAACTGCACAACAACTTTATACAGATCATGTTGTATTCTTATACTATATGTGAGTATGCAAATATTTTCCTTCTTCCTTAGTTATCTTAGTATTTGTAACTGGTGTACGTGTAATAGACACGAATTTACATGTAAACAATTCTCCTTTTATTTGCTGCTGCTTTAGTTTGTGTCTATATGTGTTTTACATCCTGTATACTCTCGTAGTATAAACAACACAACTGAATAAATTTTAATGTAGATTTTGGCAGCAGCATTTATTGATGTTGGCCAACACAATTGTTTTACAAATTTTTAGCTTTTCTACAAAATTTGGCTTGCCTTTTGTGTATGTGTCTTGAAACTTTGTTGTTCATTTATTTCTTATTTTGTTTAGTTTTTGTCCTTTTTTAATTTATTGTACTTGATTTTGTTATGAGAAAATTGCAGTTTTTGTTAAAATTTAATGAATGGTAAAATTAGTTTTGTAATTACAATGACATTGTTGGATGTACAAACGTACAATTTGGGGAGACAATTAGGACCAATTTAGGAAGATTTTTATAGGAACACTTGAAGCATTTTCTAGATATTCGGGATTGAAAAATGATTTACCTTATCTTTAATGTTAAACATTACATTAAAAAAAATATATCGCATCGTAACTTAAAATAAATTAGTTGGATTAACATTTTATATAGATAAAGCAGAGTAGTATAAAGTTTTAAATTTTTTACATCATCTTAAAGCCCTCGATAAGACCTAAGAAACAGATTTGTGCATGTGCTATTATACCCTACACCACCATAGGTGGTTGGGGTCAGAGAACTAAACCGACCGGCTCAAAATCGGCGGCTAGCCGCCGCCGCTTAATTTTTCAAGCCGTGACCACCGCCGGCATGTATTGGCTTAAACGGCTGAGCCGGCTCAAAGTAAGCCGCCAATACAATCGGCTCTTCCGAAGATAAAAACAATATTTTATTTTCTATATTTTAGGACTTCAGAGTCCTAAATTGACTTAAATTGAATTTTTTCTGTCAAAATATATACAAAAATACATATTTTTCCGTGTAATGTACTTTTAGAATACACTTTACTTTTTTGTATTTAATAATACATTAAATACATTACTGCCACCTATACATACGTTTACCGTACTAAACACTTTTTTATTGTTTGCTTCCAAAATAATTTTTGATTTCCTAGAAAAAGCAAAAAGCCGACATATAAGCCGCCGCCGATACTGTCTTGAGAAAGCCGCCGCCGCCGACCAAAATATGTCGTGCAGCCGCCGCCGACAATTTTGCCTCGGCTTGGTTCTCTGGTTGGGGTATTATGCGTTTGTGCTGATGTTTGTAAAGCATAGAAAAAACTATCAGACCACCACCTTAAAGTATACCATTCGACTCAAAATCACTTCCTGTCAATGAAATTTTGCACACAATCTTCTATTACGTCAAGGACGAAACCTATTGGAACTGGTTCATTATTTCACCTAGCCCCCATACAAATGTCCTTCCGGAAAAGGGTTTAACGATCATAGGTTATAAGTTTAAATATGTGTGCTGAATTTCAGTAAGATCGGTCCATAATTGGCCATAGCTGTCATATAAACCCCTCTTCCGAAAATCACTTTAAAGGGCATATGTCCCATTATAATATAATTATCAAGTTAATATTCGACAGAAATAAGTTTTATATAAATATAAATGATAGTGCCAAATTTTACGAAGATCGGTAAATAATTTACCATAGCTCCCATATAAGGCCCTTTTTCGGGAGTCACCCAAAAATTACTTAATTCATATAAATATTAGAATCGACGTTATAATCTGTATTCGTATGTTTTATTTTACACTTAATAAGAATATCGGTCCACAATTGACCCCAAGTCTAATAAAAGACCCCTGTCCTTATTTTGATGTACACAATGGTATAAGGTATCATATGGTCGGGCTTGACCTTTCTCGTTTTCCATTAAATTTTTTGTTATTTACATTTAAAATTTTAACTAAGCAGTGTTACCGTTTGGCGACATTAGTCGCCAATTGCCCCTTTTTCAACCACCTGGCCATCTTTTTTTTTTTTTTTTTTTTTGCTTTTTTTTAAATGGTGAATTTTTAAGACTGTGCTAAATGACGAGAAACTAAGTTGTTTGAAATATATCGACCCATTATATAAGGAGTGCGATCAATAAATCTTAACACACGTTTTGCCTCATAACTTTTTTCGAAAGCACATTGAAAAATGTGTCAGTTATAATTTTTAATGACAACCATGTTGATTTGTTGTGAATTTGATCGAAATGAGTGAAGAAAAATAAGTACGTGCTACAAATTATTAAAAAAATTAAAAAAAATCCAAATTGGTTCTACAAATAATTTGCCAAAGAATTAAATGTCTGCCGTCAAACTGTTTCCAATGTTCGGAAAGAAAAAAAGGTCTACATGATATTAGGAAGGCTAGAAAATTTAAAGCATATTGAAAAGAACTACAAACACATCTGGTAGAAAAGCAGCCCGGTTAGCTCAGTGCTCTGACTATTTGGTGTGAAAATTTGAAGCTAATGCGGAGTTGATAACATACAAATTCCCAAAAGTTCCAAATAGGAATGTTGCAAAAAATTTAGAAGCCAAGAATTCGGCACGGAAATTAAAATCAAATTTCATACAAAAATATTCATGTTGTAAAATGAACGACGAAACGTATGTGCTGGCAGAATTTTCGCAGCTTCTGTGTCAAAATTTGTATGTTGCTAATGCTCGAGGAAATGTTGAAGATAAGTTTAGGTCCCAAAGAGGACAAAATTTCCTAAAAAATTCTTGGTATGACAAGCTTTATTCAGATGCGGCAAAACAAGAAAGTAATTTGTTACAGTCGGCTATATAAATATCGAAATATACATAAAAGAATGTTTGCAAAAAAAAGCTTCTTCCTTTCATAAGAGAGCACAATGCTTGCACACATTTCTGGCCCGATTTGACATCATGCCACTACGGTAGGAAAGCTCTGAAGTGGTACCCAAACAATAACATAGTTTTTGTACCAAGAGAGGTAAATTTTCCAAATTGTCCGGAGCTAAGAACAGTAGAGAGATATTGGGCTCTTGTGAAAAATTAATTGAAGAGCACACAAAAGGTGTCCTTAAATAAACTGTTCCAAAAAAGTGACTGAGACAACTATCAAATCTTTCAGAAAAATATAAATATACTTAAGAACATTTTTTTATAACTAAAAAAGACTGTAACTACTTTTTTGACAAAAAAATTGCGAAAAATCTACTTTTTTCAAAGTTTTAATTCAAACGAATATTACTTTTGATTCTGTTAAGATTTTTACAATTTTATATCTTTACATAATTTTGTTGTTTGCTGTTAATAAAATGAAAAATATTTTCAGAAAATCGGGTGAAGTTTGGACCCGCTATAATGAAAAAACTTCACCAAGGTAGGCCAAAATATAAACATTTTTATCTTTGAAGCCAAATATCTCCTAAACTAAAAGAGATAAGATATGCACACGATGTTTTATGTAGATTTCTTCCAGTAGAATCCGTTCATGTAAAAATATTTGAAATCGATTCAGATATAACGAATCAGGATTGTTTTTAAAAATGTTCACACCCGAGGTGTCCAACTTTAGGACCATGTGGACCCGCCCCCAGTAAGTCTATATGATGCACACTCAAAACTTAAGCTCGCCCACACTTCTGCTATCACTGTGTGAAATTTCATAGGATCATCCGTTCGGAAATTCCAGATTTATTTCCATTTTATTTTTAAATGGAACACTGTGCGCCTCCTGAAAAATTAGATTTTTAAGAGTTGAGGAGTATCATTTCAAAATAATATCCTTCAAGTATTGTAAAATTATTGGCTTTTTAAATGGAACGAAAATATTATTTCATAATCTTTCATTTAAAAATTATAGAATGAAGAAAATTCCTAAAAAAATAAAATAATTTCTTAATTTTTTAAAAAATTAAATATTAAATAAATTCCAAAACCAATTTTAAAGCCGTACGGCTTGTATTATCGTCGTTATCCTTCAAAATATTAAATTTCTCTCACACGTATTGTGAAATTAAATTTTTAAAAAAATCGTTGAATGAAAAATAGCCCTAAAGTACAAATAAAACTTTTTTATGTGGCTTTTTTTCATTTCATCTTTTTAGGACAATTTTTCATTACAAATTGGTTCAAATTCACCCCAAAACATCAGGTCACAAAATACCCCAAAAACGATGAAATTTTGCCCCAAAATTGCGTGTTGTTTTATCCCATGTAATTTTTGGGCCCATTTTTCGTTTAATGTTTTGGGGCCACAGTTCGCAGAGTCTCTGCGTACTCCTTCACAATTTGTTAATGCTAATTTTATAATTAACGTACATATTTAATCACAGCTCAATAGGAAGTTAATTATTATTTTTTCTTTTTGATAAAAATAAACATTTAATAAATATTTGTTTATAAAATTTAATTGCAATACATACTTTCCACAAAAATATAATTTTTTCTGATATTAAAATAAAAATTCATATTATTTCGAAAAAGTTAATATTATATAGGCTTTTATGGTAAAATATATTTAATAGTTTACTAAATGGCTTAGGTAACAAAACTTAGTAGATTATTTTCATACAAAAAAAAAAAAAAAAAATACCTAAGCCAACTTAGAAAATTTTACCTCGATTTTTTTTTTTTCTGTTTTCTTTTTTATATAATATTTCCAGTAGTAAAAGCTTAAATTCTTAAAACATACATATAATATTTTATTGTCTCCTTTAAATATTTCGAAACAAAATTAAATGATTTTTATTTCTTAAATAAAAATCATTTAATTTTGTTTCGATTTTTTTTTCTCTGTTTATTTTAATTAAATTGAAGCACAAATTTCCACTTTAAAAAAAGTTCAATGCCTACAAAATTCTGTTGCCAAAAACAAAACTCATTTACACAAATTTACACACATACACCGATTCGCACACATACATAAATAAAATAATTTAAAATATCCTTAAAACAACAACTAAAACTACCACTACTAAAAACAAACAACATCAACAACAACAGCAAAAATGAGGAAATTAAATTGCTGTAGCATTTTACCATTAATTGTTTTGTTTATACTGATTTTTCATTGTTTTACAGAGAAAAAATAGAAAAAATGCAAACAGAAAAAAAGAAAACAACGCCAGCTGTTCTTCAAAAACAATGTTGGATGACTCTCTGTTGTAGTTTCATATAATTGATGTATATATATATATATATATATATATATATATATATATATATATATATATATATATATATATATATATATATATATATATATATATATATATATATATATATATATATATATATATATATATATATATATATATATATATATATATATATATATATATATATATATATATATATATATATATATATATATATATATATATATATATATATATATATATGAATGTGTATGTTTTGGTCCATTTTAGCGCAGTTTTATGTGTAGAGTAGATCTTTTGTTTTATATCCTAATTGCCTTTGTGTCAGAGTGTTTTAGCAATTATTTGTGATTCTCCATTGCTCTTTGGCAGTAGATTCAATTTATTTATGTTTATTTAAAATTGTTTTTTTTTTTTCACTTTTATTCTTTTTGTTTTTAAAGTTTAGCCATAAGAAAAGATACAAATGACTTTAATGGAAACCCATTTAGTTGAGTTCTTAAAAAAGAAAAAATATTAATTTATTTATTATCAGGTAAGATTTTTTTTCTTTGTTCTTTATTTGTAAAAGAAAATTATAATAATAATGGAATAAAAGAACAAGAATTTTTTTCGCATACAAATAGTATACACTGGACATCTTACTTTTTTGTCTAAGAAAAATATTTACGATAAAATAAAATGTACATATTTAGTTATATTTGCAGTGCGTGGAAAAAATCTGTGCACACTTTAAGGCTTAAAACTTCTATTATACTTGAAAAAATTTAAACCATTCACTTATTTACTTTTATCAGAAAAGTTGGAAAATACTGGTCTAAAGATCCTTGAAGTAATAAGTTAATAATAGTGACGCTAGAAAAACTGTGGTGGCAAAAGAAGAGACGAAAATTATTGATATTATTTTTATCATGCTATGTACCAAAGGAGGCCAATCCACTAAACTACCTATAGGGTCATTATAAAAAAAAAAAAATTAAATAACCCTTAATGCTGACTAAAAAAATCAAGTAGAGTTTAAAGCGAGAGAAGAAGATACAGTCGGTCAAGCCCGACCATATGATATCCTACACCATTGCCTATGTGTACCATATTTCGAGAAGGGACCAAGTGTGGACCGTTATTTGTATTAAGTGTAAAATAAAACAAACTAATACAGAATATTATATAGATACTAATATTCACATGTATTTATGCACTTTTGGATGATTCCTGAAATTGGGTCTTATATTGGTGCTATGGTAAATTATGAACCGATCTTCTTAAAATTTTGCACAGTCATTTATACTTATAAAAAATTTATTTGTGTCGAATAGTAAGTTTATAATAAAATTTGTATTTATGAGTGTTAAAACTCTATTCCGGGAGGACATTTTTATGAGAGCCAGGTGAAATAATGAGCCGATCATTACCAAAATCAATAGGCTTCGTCCTTGTGCCATATGTACCAAATTTCATCAAATTATCTTCAAAACTGCGACCTGTGCTTTGCGCACAAGCTTTACATGGACAGTTATCCAGCCGACTAGACGGACGGACATGGTTAAATCGACTTAGAAAGTGATTCTGAGCCGAACGGTATATTTTAAGGTGGGGATCGAAAGACTTTTTCTTTGCGTTACAATATTTTCACAAAAACATAATACCCCAACAACCTATGGTGGTGTAGGGTATAAAAAGAAGTGAGGAGTAGTAACCTCCACATAATGAAAATATTAGTTGTGGCATGTACTCTATAGACAGCTAAACCGCTAAACCGATGTTCTTTAAAATTTCACAGCATAGTCCTGAAGGCATCAATAGTAAAATAAGATATTTTACTTTCCGGTATAGGCAGGGAGTATGTACCCCAATACAAACAAAATAGTAACTATCGCACATCTAAAGAAATGAAATAACAAAGGTTTTAACTTTTTGTGGAATCTAGGGGGAATGGTAAAATACTTATTAACAGAAAAGTTAAATACTGTTGCAGTAAAAACCTTAACATTTTATTGCATTTTATTGGGGTGTGCCTAAGGCACATTTTGTGGGAACGGCGGATAGGGCCAGGGGAAGAAGGTGGCTCTTTAACAATGCATATACTAATCTAAAATAATTATTTAGTGGAAGTTTTAAAAAGAATTGTATAAAAACCTTTAATACAAAAATTTAATATAAAAAAAAGTCGAGGGGTGGCTTATAAAGTAAATATTTCTTATGACAGGTACTTTATACACTGATTAACCAATTTTCTCGAAATTTTCACAGAATAATCAAGAAGACCTCGGAAATAAAATAGGCTACTTGATTTTTCAATAGGGGCAGGTGCACATTTAAACAACTAAAATAACAAAAGTTTTAAAATTCTTTTGGAATAGTCCTATTATCAAGTTTAACAATTAACATAAAAATAGGGAGGATATTCGAGGTGGAAAGGTGGCTCCCATACACCGAAAATGTGTTAATATTCTATATATAGCAAAACTTTCTCAATAACTTAAGATGAAAATTGGACAACATGGGAGAATGGTACCTCTTATTGAAAGCAATTATTCTTAATGGATATCTAGAAACTATTATGAGGAAAGACTTCAAATTTTTTAGGAACCACATTCTTATCATATTGAATTGATAAAAATAAAATAGTACGGATAGGGGAGTGTAACCCCCATACTCTTCGCATATCTTTATTTAAAATTTTAATAGACAGAATAAGTCGAGGGAGAGTATTAGCCCCATATAAAGTTAATATCTAATATGACATCAAAAGGGGAAGCATAGCTCACCAGTTTAAGCTAGTTCTGAATATTTTGGGACTAATTTTGAAGTTATTGTGGGAAGTTTTTTTTCGTGAAAAATTTAAGAATGTCTTTTTCTTAAAAGTTCTTAAGCTTTCACTTTTTTCTATCACACATTGTTTTTTTATGGGCTTGACTAATATTAACTTTATAATAGATTTCCATTAAAATTACCTTTAAACCATATTCACCGAAAATATCATTGGAATGGAAATTAAAAATTAATAAGTTAAGGCACTGATAAAAATGTATATCAATATTATCCTACTTTGAGACACCATTGTTCCGCTCCTGACGAGTATACATCGTTCATATCGAAAACTGAAATCCGAATACTTCTCTGCTATATCTGTGTAAAACATGTATTCGAATCAACCAACACAGAAAAAAATTACGACAAGTAAATTGTTTTAGTAGTTACCAAATTCCGTTTTTGTAACCTTAATAAAATTTTTTGATGCTGAAAATTGTTAACAGCTAACGCTATTTATTATTAAATAGAGATATTTTTAATAACCTAGAAACTATATTTTAACAATAGTTTTGTCCCAGTAAACAATTGTGTTGTAAACATTTATTCTGTTTAATTCAGATATTAAAACTTTAATTAAATGCTCCAATCATCAAAATTGTTATACTAATCATTCTAGTTGATTGGTTTTATTATTACTGCGTTTTGTATAGACATAATGAGCCGAAAATATTTGGAAATTGACTTAAATTTATTTTATTTCTATATTTTTATAGAAACATTTTTAATTTTTCTTAACATTGACTTTACCTACATTTTCCGTATATAACGAACACGGTTATAGCGAAATTTTTTTATAACGAACACATTTTGATGGTTCTAAGAAGAATCCCAGCAAACACGGTGTCAAACGTTTGAAATATGATGACTTTATCATTTGATATCAAACATGTTTCTCAAACATGTGTCAAATGTGGATAGTGGTTTGAATTTCAAGTTTGAATATAAATTGAGGGTCATTTGAGAAAAAACCTTTGAAAAGTTATATTTTCTCAAATTGATATCAAATGTTATTATCAAATCATTATAAAACCTAAAGATAACTTTAAAAACATTTAAAAAATTGTACGCTCTTAACTTGGTATTAAATGTTATTATCAAATTATTCATAAATCTTAAGACAAGTTTACAAAAATTTGAAAAAATGTGTTTTCTCAATTTGATATCAAATTACTTATAAAATTTTATAAATATTTGTAAACTAAATTAAAAAAAAAATTAAGAATAATCTAAATTAAATTATCTTATCATTATTAAAAAAAGAAGTTTAAATTATGATAATAAAAAAAATAAAAGAAATGATTTAAAAAGTAAATAAATATTTACACGAACTTTAAGTAACGGTTATTTTGAAATAATTTTTGAGATAATTTTCCATAAGTATATATATTTATATATTCTTATTGAACTCTTTTAAACAAAAATATTTATTTACAAATTACATATTAAAATATTATTTTTACAAAAAAATACTCAATAAAATAATGAATAAAATACTAAATAAAATTAAAAATCAAATAATGTTTAATTATGTTCCACATTTAGTCACAATCCACATTTGAAAAATATTTGAGAATTTCATTTGATAATGATTTGATAATAATAGCATTTCTCAATTTGAGAATTAATTCCCCTTTTTGTTGAAAAAGCTATTATTTTCAAGCTATTTTTGACGTTTGAGAAAGGATTTGATTTCAAATCATTCTCAATTTTGATATTACACCTTTGTGTTTGCTGGGATATTTCATACAAAAAACTACGTTTATAACGAACTCCCACAAATACAAATTTTAGATAAATAAAATTGCACATTTCAAAATGTTTTAAAAATGTAAAAATTAACTAACTTTAAATTATTTCAGTTTAAATTATTCGACAAATAGAAATAATTTTCATTAATTTCAATATTAATTATCGGACACATATTATAAAATCGTTGTCAATGTCAAAACCTTGGTAATAAAAGAAAACATTGAATGAGTATAAATAAATATAATTAATCTCAGTTTCCTCTTGGACAATGACAGATGAATGCAAAAAAATATTCTTCCTTATATGTATATTAAAATTATTGATATTTAAAACATAAATACAGCCCATTTTAAATGGAAAGAAATGTGCCTTAATTAGAAACAGCGTTACCGTTGAGAATTTTTAAAAAGTGTCCAAAAATAAAATTTTTAGTATTGTCAGAAAAAAAAAAAAAACAAAATTTAGTTTATTAAATAATTTATAATTATTTTACAAACATTTTTTCCATTGCAAAAATAAAAATTTTTCACAAAGTAATTAACATACAATCAGCGTTACCGTTGAGAATTTTTAAAAAGTGTCCAAAAAAGAGGATTTCAAAATAAAAAGTCGCCAAAAAAGGGGATTTGTTGAAAAAAAAGGGGCCAACTGCTTTAAAACCTAAAAAAACTTTTATTTGTTTATTTGATAACAACAAAAACAAAAAATTTTATATTTTGAGAAAAATTCAATTTTATTAATAAGAAAATAATTTATAATTATTTTACAAAAATTTTTATTATTGTAAAAATGATGATTTATTCACAAAAATAGTTAACATAAAATCCTCTTTTAATTAATGAAACTTCTGTACTTTTGTACGAGTCGAATGTATGGATCTACAATTACTGACTTAAGTCTGTTGGACAAACAATTTTTTATTATTTATAATTTAGTAAAAATTATAAATCCCAAAGGATTATAGTATTCATAAATCCCGAAGGATTATAGTATTCATCGAATCTTTTTCTTTATTTTCTGAATCCAGTTCAAAAAGATTCGGCATATGATGATATAAATAGGTATTCATAAACTTTATTATTATTATTTTTAGTTATTAACAGTTTCAATTCATTTGTAAATACCCCGCGGTTTTTTTATTTCACTATACTGTGGAACAATCTCAAAATTATAAATTTGTTTAAATTAATATATAATGGGTCGATATATCTCAAACAACGTAGTTTCTCGACATTTAGCACATAGTCTTAAAAAGTCGCCATTTAGTCGCAATTTACAAAAGGGGCCAAAAAAGTGGCCAGGTGCTTGAAAAAGGGGCAATTGGCGACTAAAGTCGCCAAACGGTAACACTGCATACAATTATCTTTTAATTATTTAAACTTCTGTGCTTTTGTACTTCTCCGCGGTTTTTTATATCACTATACTGTAAAACAATCTTAAAATGATTAACTTAATTGTTGAAATTGATTTATAATGGGTTTATATATTTCAAACAAATTAGTTTCTCGTCACATAGTCTTAAAAAGGCGCCATTTAAAAAAGGGGCCAAAAAAGTGTCGCCAAAGTCGCCAAACGATAACACTGATTAGAAATATTAGTATCGCAATCAAGTAAATACCTATATTTTGTTAACAAATATTTTGTATGGAATTTTACGGATATAACGAACTACGTTTTTAACAAACTAAATTCGTCGCTCTCTTCGAGTTCGCTATAACCGTGTTCGACTGTAATATAAATAAATTCCAATATAAAATTAGTTTATAATTTTATTTAAAAAATTTAAAATATTTTTTTCTGTGTAAATTTTGGATCATTTGTAAATTTATGCATTTTCGTTTATTTATTTAATATTTTTCAGAAATTATATAAAATATAGTAGGTGTAAGATAAAGGCACTTTTAAAAATAAGCTGCAAAGATGAACTCCTTATGTAATTATGGGTTCATTGTAAATAACTTCCTTCAATAATAGTTCACTAGTTTTATAAATTGGATATCCCTTTATAAATTGGATGTTTCTAATGTTGTATTTATTTATTTATTTATTTATTTATATCTGCTATTGCCAAAATACTTTTTCTCAATATGTTTCAGAAAAAAATATTTTATATTTTTTTTAGTTCTTCTTTATATTTTTACAACAAAAAATTTAAATAAAAATTTATGAAATCAACAACTAATCAACTAAATGGTAAATACATATGATAATATCAGAGACCTGAAAGTACGAACAAAAAACATAAAATTTTAAGTTTTCATTGAAAAAATAAAAAACACTTTCGTTCAAAATAGAATATTTTTCTTAACTGTTCAAAAACAAAATAATAAAAAAAAATTAAAACAAACATTTTAAGTGAAGTACAAAATAATTTTGTACTTAAAAAAAAAAAAATGTTTTTAAAAAAAAGTTTTTTATTTTTATGTACGAAAAAACGTTTTCTTTGTATCATTTAAAAATATCAATTTAGAAATAAATACATTTTAAACAACTGGAAATTTAATAGTTGCTTAGTAATCATATTGGACTTTGAATATAATAAATGACCAAAGTCGCTGCGGATTATCGAAAAAAGCAACGTTTTAAATGGTATACATTAGGGTGGCTGCGAAATGAAAAATATCGATGTTCCCATCTCAAATGAAAATATAATTCATTCTAAGGTACCGTTTCTCAAAATTTTGGTCCTGAAATTATCCTTTCGTGAGGTAGATCAAAATGAAAATATGTTCTTTTTTCGGGGTTTTCGGATTTTTTCGTATTTCTGCCAAAGAAACTATATAAAAATTTGGTATCGTAAGATAGGACTTTGGAGCGCGAATTTAATGATGTAAGAAAAATTTAGGACCAGATCCAAATAAGTCCAACATTTTGTTTCGGCCTTGTGTTGAAGAAAGCATATGTACCAAATTTCGTCAAATTATCTTCAAATTGCGCCCTATACTTTGCGCAGAAGCTTTATATGGACAGCCAGCCAGCAAGAAAGCCGACCAGATGGACGGATATCGTTAAATCGACTCATAAAGTGATTCTGAGTCGAACTGTGTACTATAAGGTGAGGGTCCTAAGATTCTTTTTCTGCGTTACAATTTCTGAACAAACAAATAATACCTCAAATAACTAAGGTATAAAAACAGAAAAACTCGTTTCGGTATAACTGCTATAGAATTATATTGTATTATTTCGGTCCCAATTTTTTTAAATATTTGTGTAAAAAATTCAAATTTATAAATTTTTTTGTAAAAAATTGTAAAATTTTGGAATTATTTGGACCTAGTCCTAAATTTTTGTTACGTCATTAAATGCGAGCCCCAAAGTCCTTTCTTGTGATATTATATTCTCATATTTTTCCTTTGGCAGAAATATGAACCAAACTTTTGGGAAGCGGTACCTTAAAATGAAATAAATTTTCATTTGAGATGAGAATATATTTATCAGATCTTAGTTTGTGATTTGATAAAGATGAAAAACATCATTTGAAAATAATAAGTTTTTATTATTTGTCTTAAAAATTTACATTTATTATCAATATTTTATTTTCAATTCCATAAATGTTTGACTTTGAAATGAAAAATTATTGTACAAAAAAAAACTTTTTTGTGTTTTGTTTTCTTTGGAAAATTTTTTTTTGAGAACTTTACTATTTTGTACTTGAAGAAAACATTTTTTTTAAAACCTTTTTTTTATATTTTTTGTTTAAGTATGTTATAAAATAATTTTTAACTTCAATGAAAATATTTTTTTGTAGAAAACAAAATAAAAAGTGTTTCCGGTCCTTGGATAATATACAATCATATTAATACAAAAATTAGAGACATTACCTGATATTTGTTTTCTGTGTATCAAAACTAACTAATATATTCCTACAATATTTTTTATATAGGTAGTTACTAATATGAATTTGTATTGAAATACATCAATGCTATAAATCTTGATACCTGAGCACTTTAAAGTTAAATCACATTTTTTTTTCTTTGTTTTGTTCCTTATCAAAGAAACTGTTCCCACTTTCTACACCTTATGAAATACAGCTTTTAGATTTTTCACTTTCAAACAACACCTTTTTGCTTAAATAACCATATTTGACTTTTAAATCATGTTTTCTCACTATCGATTTGCCCTCAGGATAAAAATCCACTTTAAAGAATTATTCTTTTTCACAAAAGCAAAATTCAAAGAAGAATAAAAATGATACTCGTATGAATACTTACGGTTTTTATTCTGTCATTCATGCTGGTGGCATTAATCTGCAGCTGATGCGTAGAAACATCGATAAGTGGTTGTTGTCGAAGGAGATGTTGTCATGGTGCGATGACATATATAAATGTTTGTACAATTGTACTTAAATATAGATAAGTACATGTGTGTCTGAAGTATCTCATGGTATTTTTAACATAAATTGGGTTTTTTAATAGATTATTTATAGAAACAAATTTAGGAAAATTAAAGTGCTTGCCTTAAAGCTTTATGTGGAAATTTTTATTAAGTCTGCCCACATTCTACTGTTTCTATTTAATTTAATTTATTTTAATAACTAATAATTTAAAATTTTGTCATCAAATTGATATATTTACTTGAAGCGAAAAATAAGTATGTCAAAATCGGACAACAAATTTTATTATATAAAAATATATTAACAAAAATATTGATAAATCTACTTATTAGGAGTGCGATTAAAAAATCTTAACATATATAAAATTCAATAATTTGGAAACGGTTGAACTTAGAGTTTTGATTGTTCTCTTATTTAATTGATATTGTACTGCAAATCACAAAAAAACCTTTATACTTCTAACTACTACTTGTGAACTTATAGACCTTTTTTGGTAACCCTTCTTTTTTGGAACAGTCTGCACATCTCTTTTTAAAATCTTCGATATTTTGGGACAGCCTTTTTGTCCTCTTCGTTTCTCTTTTCACAAAGCCCAATATCTCTTCACTGGTCTTAGCACTGTTGGTACAAAAAGTATGTTATTGTTTTGTTACCACTCCAGAGTTTTCTTAAGTAATGACATGATGCCAAATCGGGCCAAAAATATGTGGACACATTGTGCTCTCTTATGAAAAAAGACGATATTTTTTCAAACATACTTTGAAGTATTTTTTTTTTTTTTTTTTTGTATTTATAGCGCCCACTGTAACAAATGACTTGCTCTATTTGCTGCATCTGCATAAATCTTGCCAAACCAGGAATTCTTTAGGAAATTTTTTTCTACTTTTTTACCTAAATTAAGCCCAACATATCCTCTAGCATCAGCAATATACAAAATTTGACCCGGAAGCAGTAAAATATCTGCCAGTATATAGGTTTCGTCTTTCTTTATATAACATGAGTATTTTTGAATGTTTTTTGAATTTTAATTTTCGTGCCCTATTCTTTGCTTCTAAATTTTTTGCAGTATTCTAGTCTGGAACTTTTTGGACTTTATATGTTTTCAACTCCGCATTACCTCTAACTTTTTCCACCAAATAGTCTGAGCACTGGGCTAACCTGGCTGCTTTTCTACCAGATGTGTTTGAAGTTCATTTCAATATGCTTTCAATTTGTTTGGTCCTCCCAATATCATGTGGACCTTTTTTCTTCCCGAACCATATTTCCTATCAATGGTCAAATTCTCCTGATACTGTTTAATAACCTTGGAAACAGTTTGACAACAGACATTTAATTCCTTGGCCAATTAGTTGTGGGACCAATTAGGATTTTTTTGATTCTTTTTTTTTATTATTTATAGCACGTACATCTTTTTTTAACTCATTTGATCAAACTCACAAGATTTCAACATGGTTGTCATAAAAAATAATAACTGACATATTTTTCAAAGATTAAAAAAAAATTTAAATATTGCTTCGGAAAAAAGTTATGAGGCAAACGTGTGTTAAGATTTTCTCGATCGCACTCCTTATAAAAAAAAAAAAAAAAACACCACATTTAAGGGAATCACCTTCACATTAATATAGAACGTGATAATATTTTCTTTTAATTTTTTTTTATAATTTTAAGAAATTTTTATTAAATACTTCTTAAATCTTAAATTTATTTTTAATACAATTGAAAATTCTAAAAAATACAACACACAATCTATTTAAATATTTAACTCATCAGAGAATACAATTGAAGTCGTAAGTAGTCAAATAAACATAAGTTCCCTATGCAGCATTTTACACGAAATTGAAAATACTTATATTCAAAAATAACGTTGAATTATTCTCCATCAAACTATATTTGAACAATGAAAATTCATACCAAAAATAAAAATAAACGAATATTTTACATTTTTTCAATCGAAAAAAGCAAGTAATGAATACAACCAAGTTGAAGCGTTGGTTCATGCACATTACACATTTACGCCTTTTCGCAAAAACACAACACACACAGAAAAGAAATACATAGCTCAAAAACCGGATGTGGCACATATGAATTGCTGGCTCTCACCAAATAGTTGTACACAACTAAAATATACGAGGTCGGATAAATAAGTCCGTAACTTTTTGAATGAAACACAGTGTTTTTTGCAAAGCAAAAATTTATTTTTCAACATAATCTCCTATTAACTCAACACAGTCCAACGTTTCTCCAGTTTTTGTATCCCTTTCAACAAATAGGATTTTTCGAGGTCCTTAAAATAAGCATTTGTTTGGTCAATAATTTCATCCTTGGAGCTGAATTTCTTTCCACCGAGCCATTTCTTAAGTTTGGAAATAGGAAGTAGTCACTAGAGGCTAAATCCGGAGAATATGGTGGATGATGTACCAATTCATAGCCCAATTCATAGAGTTTTGCCATTGAGGCTGCACACGTGTGCACCCGTCATTATTTTGATGAAAAAGAACATTTTTCTTGGCCATATGGGGTCGTTTTCTTTTTAAATACTCATTAAATTGGTCTAATAAGTTGGCATAATATTCGCCATTTATTGTTTTTCCCTTTTGAAGGTAATCGATGTGGATTATCCCACGTGCATCCCAAAAAACTGTTGCCATCACTTTATTGACCTTCTTCGGAGCAGGTTCACCCAGAGAAACCCATTGTTTAGTACAGTAATGGATCCATGTTTCATCCACAGTTACAAAACGCCGCAAAAACTCATTCGGATTGCGGTTAAACAAATCCAAACAATCTTTTGAAGTTTATGTTCAATTAAGAGCAGACAACTTTCTTAAACCCAGCTGATCATTTAAAATCGAAACCACACTGCCACATGAAATGCCTATGGCATCAACAATCTCAAGCACTTTTACTCTTCGGTCGGCCAACACTATATCGTGGATTTTTTCGACATTTTCGGCTATACTGACCTCAATTGGCCGTCCAGAGTGTTCAGCGTCATTTGTACTTGTGCGACAACAACGAAAATCTGTTTTTTACCATTGAAATCGATGGTGCGGAGTAACCATAGTATTTATCGAGCATTTCCTTGGTTTGATTGACGGTTTTTTTTTCGCAAAAAATAATGTTTAATGAGCACTCGAAATTCACTTTTTTCCATTTTTAGAAAAATACACGAGGTTGTATGTTTTGAACAGCTGCTAAACGCAAAGTAAATGACGACACTTGCTCAAAATTTGACAGTAGTCTATTAACAGGTGTTACTTGATGGGAACAGTGTTTCATATAACTACGAGGGAAGTTCGAAAAGTCACAGAAATATTGATCCGCCCTCGTACACACACATGCAATAGACAATCTAGCACGTATTAATACTAAGAACTTACAAAGACATACATAATACCTCATTCACATATGCATGTTAGAAAAACAAGTTTAAACTAAAACAACAAAACAACTTGGTGGTACAATGTGTAAATTCTCACATCTTTCTTTCAAACACATGTACATTTAGGCTTACATACTGCTCACAAACAGACACACGCACACATAATTTGAAAAACTTGAACAACAATGACTTTTGAATGCAAATTCAATAGTGAAAATATTAAGAACACCAGCCAACCAACGAAACACAAATAAAAATAACAAAACGTAAAGGAAATTGAATTTTCGACTTTAGCTATTGCAGTGTGTTGGTGAAACTTTTGTTGAAGGTTTTTCTTTGGCATCATAGTTTTTTTTTCGGTTGCCTGCTGCTATTGTTGTTGTTGTCGTTGGCAAAACATTTGCATCAGAAGGTTATAGTTTGCATACCAAATACAGTCAACGGAAACGAAATTTAGCCAAACATTAGAAATACAACAGAGAAAACAACAATAATATTATTATCAACTAAATAAAGTATGTATGAATAAATGTATTGTATTGTGTAAGTTTGTTTATAAATGAGAACATGGGTACAGCTATATATATTTAATAGTATACAGGCTTTAACCTTTTGAATGTTTTTGGGACATCGCGGACTAAAATTTAAGTACATACAGGCATTTAAAACTAAAAAATGTAAAAAAACTGATTTGAAAGTTGCGAGGATTTTTAGATTCATTTTAGCTTTGCACTGACATTTTGCAACTTTTTGATTTAAACCATTAATCAGAAGAAAGACAAGTCTTTGGAAATTCATTTGCTGTATCGTCACAACTTTACAGGAGACATAAAAAACATTATAAAATCTAAACAAATTGTCATACACACAAGATTTTTGGGTTGTTACCAGTGTTGCCAGGACTTGAGAAAAAAAGAAGCTAAATTGGTCTTTAAAAAAGGTCAGAAAAGGCTAAATGCCCCAAAAAATAAAGCCAGATAAAAGCTAACACATTGTTTTATTTAAAAAAGCATTAATTTTTTTGTTCTCATTAGATTTTGGTATTTGTTAAATACATTTTTGTGAATTTGTAAATATAACGTAATTAGTTTATATGGGTTATAAAGTTTGTCAAAAAATAATTGTAATATTTTTGTAGAATGAAGCGCCGCAGGCGAAAATTTTCATTAAATATAAATAATTTCGATATTTTTGTACGAATTAATATACACAAATGCTTGAATTGACGATTTTGTAAAAATATAATTTGTAAAATTTTAGCCTTTTTAAGGCTATGTTAAAAATAAAAAAGGCTAGTAAAAAAGCTAGAAGCTAAAACGAAAATTTTAAGGCTAAAAGCAAAATAAAAAGGCTAAATTTAGCCTTAAAAAGTCTAAACTGGCAACACTGGTTGTTACATCCTTAAATATTGTCTAATATATTGATAATGAATAATTTTTTTTTTTACGAAATTGTGCCAAAAATAAAATTAAAAATTTCTCTTTTCAGTGTATTTATATAAATATCGAAGATTATGTAATAATTGGCATGTGGGTATAATACTATAGAAGTTCTACACTCTTACAAATTTTCCTGTAAATTTACTCTATTTATAGTAGGTAACTTGACTCCTACTATAAAAAGGGTAAAAATACTCGTTTAAGTATTTAAGCAATTTATGTGTTTAAAAAAAAAAAACAGATACAACGCGTATATTTGTACATATTTATGTGTTTAAAAAATGTTTATAAACACAAGAATTTACATATTATGTGTGTAAAAATCATGAATACAGTTAAAATATTTGATATTAAACAAACTATGTTTTTTCTATAAAAAGGATTTAGAAAAAATTCATTTATATTTTTAAAAGCTTTTATTAAAATTTGCAAAATTTTGATACATGTAATTGAAAACGCAATACACAATAAAATTTGTCTGCCATATAAACATCAACCACTATTTATTTTTTAATTGAAATTAACTTTAACTGCTTATAGATTCTTCTATGTCCTGAACAACCTGAACACTTTTTTTTAATCCTTAAGACTTGTTTTATAGTATTTGAAATTTGATGTTTGTAAAGATTTTGATGATATGTTCTTATAAGTTACATATTCTTCACATTATTAATTCATAATTTATTTTTTACACTTTTTGTGATTTTTTTACACAAATGATTAATAAAAAAAATTCTGATAACGTTTTTATGCTTTTTATATTTTTATAAATAAAATTTTGACAATCTGTATATTAATTTTTTAGGTAGGTACGATTACACAATTTGTGTAATTTTAAATTAAAAATGTTTATTATATTAAAAACATCGTGTTTAAATTTACACATTTTCTGCACACTTACATAAAATTTTACTAAATTTATAGTAGTAACCAAGGTAGATTAAGAAGGTAACGACATTAAAACAGCTCAGAATTTTTTCTTTTCTTTTTTCTTTTTGAAATCAATATGGCGGCTTGTGTTTTAGAATTTGATGTGTCAAATTGTTGTTTATGTTTACATTATTTTTCATATGGTGCCGGCAAGCACCCAAAGTAAAAAATTCCCAAAAAAAGTGTTTGAAACTAACAAGTTTTTTTATTTCTTTTTCTTGCTGTAGTCGCAAATTTTGGCATAAATATCCAATTCTTCTAATGTAGAATATAAACACTTGTAGAAAAGGACCAGCATGAATTTAATTAGCATGCCATTAACCAGTGTCAAATTGTGTTGTGCAAAAGTCGTGAAACCAAATTTTAAAAAATTTTAAAATTTTGCAGTTTTTTTCACTGGGAATTTTACGCCGTTTCGGATATTTCAAAACGGAGCATAATAGCTCTTCAAATCATGCATCATTTGATATATATATCTCGTACCCAAACTTGGAGAGAAAAAACGTGAATGGCTCCAAGAGGTGCCTTTTTCGCGAGGCACACTCGCAACATTATTTCAGTGAAGCTAGTATATCGTTATCAAGGAAGGTTTCCAAATGACATTAGCGGATGTTGGTGTTATAAATCAATTTTAAACTGAAATAAGTTCCTGTGTAAAGTTTTACTTACGCAGAAAATATAATTTCACAAAAAATATTCATCAACGGTATTCATGGGCTAAGAACGCTATGTTTTTAGTTTACCATTAATCGTCGAGGCACATCCAAGACGCTAATCAAAATTGGCGATGATATATGCCAATCTCTAGCTGCTGTAATACCATATATCAAAATCAATATGGACAATACTAAATTACTAAGAACTGAATTCTGCAAATTTTATAAGAAGGTTTAATAATTACTAAATCGCTAATATGTCCACGCATACCTAACTTATCGCGATATTTTTAATTTGTATTCAAGATGCACCATTGTAGAATACATAAATGCAATAATTTTAGATTTACGACTATAAATAGAATTTTGGCAATTTTTTATTTTTTTATTAATTTTTAACTTATTAATTTTTATCTTAAACATCGGTAAAAGTCATTCACGCGAACAGATCTGTGTTTTATTATTTGAAAAAAGTATATTGTGAAATACACGCGTTAACTTTTTTAAGTACACGTTAAAAAATGTATGTAAAATTACAACTATAAATTAAGTAAGTTTTCAAGTAGAATTACTGATGTGTAAATATAAAGTCAATACGTTTATCAGTATAAATTACATACTTTTGTTTGCAATAAAAAATAAAATATATAGTACTTTGAATGTTGATAAACATGTTTATAAAAAAAATAAACATTTTAAGCTTTAACTACACATATATTGTGCAACAAATTTTATTGTTAATTATTAAAAAGTATCTTCGTACCATCTTATTTGTTTCAGTTTACGTTTAATATAGCATCTTTTAAAAATCAATTCAATTAATAAAATTCTTTGAATATTTCATGTAACCTTATGGAACATAAGGAATGTAAATATAAATAAGATATCTGCAGTTGTAATCAGTTTTTTAGTAACCTTACATCTATCTTCTTCTACATATATAAAAGAGTAAAGTCACTGAGTGATTTACTGACTGACTTACTTGGTGATTCATCATCGCACAGCCCAAACTGTTAAGGCTAGAAAGCTGAAATATGAACTGTAGATTGGTCTCCTACCGAATAGATCCACTAAGATCGGATTTTTGGAAATTTGAATGTTTAGGGGATAAAAAAAGGTAAAAATGGGTAAAATCGGTATCCTTATATCTCCTTAGCTAATAGAGACACAAAAAAATAAATAGTTATCGTTATTAATTTGAAAAATAATCGGATAGGTGTCAAGTACTTTTTTTGAAATTTGTCTCTATTAGAGAGAAAACGGGAAAAACAGCAATTTGGTATTTTTTGGAACCCTATCTATCTTTTAATCCAGTAAGCATAGAAATAAAATGTGCATCAAATTAGTATTTCATCGAAAATTGGCGAATACAAGTTTGGTACTTTTTGGAAATTCGAACGTTTAAGGGGTAAAAATTGTGCCCGACTTTGGTACTTTTTTCACAAATAATATTTTTCTTTTTACTGACAGATCCCAGTAAAATTTATTGAAATTCATTGAAATACAATATTTGTTACATTTAGGGGGAATAAAAAGTACCAAAAAGGGGATAAAATCGGATAATTAAATTTTATTCAAATTAAATGCTGCATTTTTTATTGTATTAAACCTATAAACATTCAAGTACAGGTAGTCCTAAGTGAGTGGAAATTCAAAAGAGGGGATTTTGTGGTACTTTTTTTTACTAATGGTTCTTTATAAATTATCTATAATAATGAACCTAGAAATATGAAATTTAAAATATATTATCCTAAATGAATGAGAATCCAGAAAAGAGAATTTGTGGTGCTTTTTGAATTTTCTAAAATATTGGACCTATAAACATAAAATTAAAGATAGGGCCATATGTGAGTAAAAATTCAAGAGGGGGAATTTTTGGTACTCTTTTATTCTTCTATGGCACCTTATACCGAAACCTATAAAACCCGCTAAATTTGCAATATTAAACATAACAAGCGCGAATGTTACATTCGGCCCGGCCGAATCTATATACCCACCATCAACTTTTTCATATTTTACGTTATATGGGAGGGGTCGGAAAGTGGGCGGACCACGCCCATTTTTGTGTTTTCGTGTTTACATTGGTCCTTGAACTATTTGAAAACAATTTCACCTTATATGGGAGGTAGGCGGTAAAGTAAGCGGACCACGACCATTTTTGGTTTTATATATTGACCCCCGAACCATACGTACAAAATTTCGTTGTCGTATATGCTTTTATTGTTAGTTAATGAAAAATGTAAATTTATTCAACAAGTTTTCCCGGAACTGGAATTTTGTATATTTGTACATTCCTTGTATATTCCCTAGAGGAGAGTTAACCGGTTCACTGGTGCAAGAGGATATGTTCAGAGTCGATTGATAGATTGGTACTCAACCGGTAATGAGGGACCGGTTCATTAGGGCAATTGCCACAAATTTCCCGGAGGGTTGTTACAAAAAATTTAAGTTTTTTTAAACTCACTAATTTTAAAACAAGTTGTACCAAAATTTCCTCGCAATTGCATTACTCGTTTAAACTTTATTTAGGTTGAAATATTGATATTATTTCTCTAAAATATGCTTAAAATCCAAGTTTTAAGTTTTTAGGTAGATTTGCAAATTCAAAAAATTTGAAATTTTTATTTTAATGTAAAGATAAATAAATAAATAACCAATTTAAAAAAAAATGCATTAACAAATGCAATTACATGAAAATATTTTAAAAAATCTTCCTTACTTTTAAAATGTACATATTATAGCTGACATAAGCAAAATTCAAATGCCTTTTAAATCATTAAAATTCGAAAAGCCTTCCCAGAGATACTGATATTTATAGTTGCATACTTTTGAATTCTCTTTGATTTTTGAGATAGAAAAAAAGCGCTTTTTCGCAATTTCGCGAAACTAAAATTTGAGACAGATAAACGGTTTTATGGAGTTTGTGTATAAGAATGTATTTGAATAAAGGTGGCCTGCATTACCAAATTTTAATCGATCTGGTGACTAAATTATCATTATATGTAATACCAGCATTGTCATCCAGAGGGCGATATTCTTGGAATATATTTAACTTATATCAACTTTTAGACTTCAACTTTGAAGCTTCGTTGTTGTTGGCGGACTAATATAGCCAGTTCGTTGAGTTATCATTCGTAGAATAAAGTCGAGTTTTTTATATTAATTTATAAATTTTTGAACTTGTAGAGTTTAACAGTTTTAGTAAAATATAAATTTTAATAAAAACTAGAATTTGTTAACCTAAAATATGGAAGAAAAATAAAGGAAACCTAATAAACTTGTGTTCTTTTTGGTGTTTTATTTTTGGTAGCCTCATTTCGACTTGCAACCTGCTACAGTAAATATTTTGTTGGCTCCACATTTCTGGACACCCTTGTCACAGTCAGTGGCAAACATCGGGCGTTCTTTCACGGCATTGCCGTTATGTAAGATTTATTTATTAAAAATACAAATTTGAATTTATATTACTATGAACACAATCGGTTAGTTGAATAATGATTTAAAGTAAAGAGTATGTAGGATTCGAGGCAGGCATAAATATGATTTTTAGTTGGTTAAAGTTAATCTAATTAATAAAAAAAAATTAATTTTTTGACAGTCATTTTCACGCATGAAAAAATCGATATACGCACAAAATTAGAGACCATATGCAGTAAAACTAGGTACTCAGTTTTTCTCTAAGATGTTTTTTTCTTAAAGAACTTCAAAGCTTCGAAGATACATATTAAAAAAAAACTGAAAAACATTTACGAATATATCAACCCCATAATCCTCGCATATACAAATATTTTTTTTTTTAAATTTTGCTGCACAAGAATTTAAGAAAATATTATTTTGAAAAAAATTTTCAAATATATATTAGCCTGCAACAATCTGAGATTCTTAGTTTTCATTTGACATTCATATTGCGTTAATATAATCTTCGTTAATATTTAATAAAATTTTTTTTCAATTCTTTTTTTTCGAAACTTTGAAGTCCTTTTGTGACTTAGTTTGATACATACATCGATTTTACCATGTGTGAGAACATTTTTTGGAAATTGTTACACAGTGTAATAAATCTTTCTTTCTTTTTTAGAGA
Source organism: Protophormia terraenovae (assembly GCA_951394005.1). Lineage (NCBI taxonomy): Eukaryota > Metazoa > Arthropoda > Insecta > Diptera > Calliphoridae > Protophormia > Protophormia terraenovae. The sequence continues at coordinate 119,692,008 of OX596074.1, forward strand.
AATTTTTAGGAATTATGCAGCGTTACCGTCGAGAATTTTTAAGAAGTGTCCAAGAAAAGGGATTTCAAAATAAAAAGTCGCCTAAAAAGGGGACTTTTTTGAAAAAAAGGGGCTAACTCCTTTAAAAGCTAAAAAAAAACTCTTTAAAATTTGTTTATTTGATAACAACAACAACAAAAAGAACTAAATCTACTAAATCCCATTCTGTTGCTAATAAAATAATTTATTTATAATTATTTTACAACAATATTTATTACTTGCCAAAATAAAGATTTAATCACAAAAATAGTTAACATACAATCATCCTTTTATTAATTACACCTCTCAGGGATGGAAAAGTTTATACTATAGTACTTTTTTGGTACTATTTAACATTCAAAATTACCGAAGTACTCTAGTAATTTGGTACTATCAAACAATTAGCTAAGCATTCGACAATTCGAATTTGATATATATATATATATATATATATATATATATATATATATATATATATATATATATATATATATATATATATATATATATATATATATATATGTTTTTCGAATAGAAATCCATGTTTTTTAACACCTTTGATTTATATACATTTACAATCTGTGCAGAAATAATAATGAAATTATAATGAACACTATCTTTTATTAAATGATGTGGCTTCGAGTTTCCAAAAAATTTTACACGTAATTAGGAAAATTCTAATAATTTTATAGGGCAAACAAACTATATTACAGAATCATTTGAGCTATAGAAATAATTTATAAAATTGTAAACTCTTAAATACGAAGGCGGATCAATAAGTCCGTGACTTTTTGTATGAAACACAGTGTTTTTTGCAAAACAAAAATTTATTTTTCAACATAATCTCCTTTTAACTCAATACACTTAGTCCAACGTTTCTCCAGTTTTTGTATTCCTTCCAAAAAATAGGATTTTTCGAGGTCCTTAAAATAGGCATTTGTTTGTTCAATAATTTCATCGTTGAAGCTGAATCTCTTTCCACCGAGCCATTTCTTTAGGTTTGGAAATAGGAAGTAGTCACTAGGGGCTAAATCCGGAGAATATGGAGGATGAGGTACCAATTCGTAGCCCAATTCATAGAATTTTGCCATTGAGATTAAAAAAGAAAAAGAACTTTTTTCTTGGCCATATGAGGTCGTTTTCTTTTTAAATCCTCATTAAATCGGTCTAATAAGTTGGCATAATAACTGCCGTTTATTGTTTTTCCCTTTTGAAGGTAATCGATGTGGATTATCCCGCGTGCATCCCAAAAAACTGTTGCCATCACCTTATTGACCGACAAAATTACCTTGGCCTTCTTCAGAGCAGGTTCACCCGAAGAAGACTGTACTCTCCGGAGTAAAGTAATGGATCCGGAGAGTACTCATTCGGATTGCGTTTAAACAACTCAAAACAATCCTTTGAAGTTGTCACACGTTTACGTTTATGGTCAATTGAGAGCAAACGCGGCACCCATCTTGCATACAACTTTCTTAAACCCAGCTGATCATTTAAAATCGAAACCACACTGCTATATGAAATGCATATGGCATCAGCAATCTCACGCACTCTTACTCTTCGGTCGGCCAACACCATATCGTGGATTTTTTCGACATTTTCGGGTGTACTGACCTAAATTGGCCGTCCAGAACGTTCAGCGTCATTTGTACTTGTGCGACTACAACGAAAATCAGTAAACCACTTTTTTACCATTGAAATCGATAGTCCCCAAAGTATGTATCTAGCTTTTCCTTAGTTTGATTGACGGTTTTTTTTTCGCAAAAAATAATGTTTAATGAGCACTCGAAATTCACGTTTTTCCATTTTTAGAAAAAAACACGAGGTTGTATGTTTTGAACAGCTGTTAAACGCAAAGTAAATGACGACACTTGCTCAAAATTTGACAGTAGTCTATTAACAGGTGGTACTTGATGGAAACAGTGTTGCATTTCATATAACTACGAAGGAAGTTCGAAAAGTCACGGACTTATTGATCCGCCCACGTATACAATAATTACTAAAAAAAGCAAGTTTTTATGCTTTGTAAATCCACTTGGAGGGAAAAAGTTCAAAATTTTAAGGACATAATATTCGATGACCAAATAAACAACCTAACCTTTTAATTGATATTGGACTCGTTTTCTCTTTAAGTTTATTTAAATAACTATAATATTTAAACTTAATAAAACCATTTATTGATTTAGTATCATACTTAATCATTCGTTTTGAATATACAAATTACAATTTTTGAGTTTTACACAAAACGAAAAATAATTAATTATTAAAAATTTGAATTTTAGTACTCTGAGGGTGAAAAAAATACCATTTGAAATTTATTTTGATACACAAAAATATTTTAATTTTCCATCCCTGACTTCTGTACTTTTATACGAGGTCTTCACTCGTACTCCAGTCTTTCAAATCCCCGTCGAACCAATTTAGGACTGAACGTAGTATTGCATTATGTCTGTTGGACAAACCCTCCCCACCATAGGTGGGGAGGGTATTATGCGTTTGCGCTGATATTTGTAACACCCAAAAATACTGGTCTAAGACCCACCTTAATTTATACCAATCGGCTTAGAATCACTTTCGATTTAACGATGTCCGTCCGTCTGTCCGTCTGACCATCCATGTAAAACTTGTAATCAAACTACAGGTCGCAAAATTAATGAAATTTGGTACAAAGGTTTCTTATAGCCCAGGGACGAAGCCTATTGAAATTGGTTATGATCAGTCTATTATTTCACCTAGCCCCCATACAAATGTCCTCCCGGAAAAGGGTTTAACGATCATAAATCCCTTAAATATAGCAATATTTTAATGAAACTTGGCGCATATAAGTTTCACATAAGTCTAAATAAGTGTGCCGATTTTTACAAAGATCGGTCCATAATTTACCATAGCTCCCATTTAAGGCCCTCTTTTGGGAATCACCCAAAATTGAATAAATTCACGTAAATGTCAGCACGTAATATTCTGTATTTGTATGTTTTATTTTACACTTATGAATATCGGTCCACATTTGACTCTAATTCTAATAAAAGACCCCTCCCCGAATTATAATGTACACAATGGTGTAGGGTATCATATGGTCGGGCTTGACCGACTATATCGTTTTTTCTCGTTTATTATAATTTAGTAAAAAAAAATACGTTCCCCCGAGGGATTGCTATGAGGAATGTAAAAATATAAATTAGGATAAATGTATTTTTATTTGTTTTTTATTTCCTCAATCCAGTCCAAAAAGATTCGGCATATGATGATTCAAATAGCTGTTCATAAACTTTATTATTAATTTTAGTTACTAACAATTTCAGTTCATTTATAAATACCCCGCGACTTTTTATATCACTATACTGTGAAACAATCTCAAAATAATTTATTTGTTTAAATTAATATATAATAGGTCGATATATTTCAAACAACTTAGTTTCTCGTCATTTAGCACATAGTCTTAAAAAGTCCCCATTTAGTCTTCATTTAAAAAAGGGATGAGTTCTCCACTTCTAGGGTTAAATATAGCCGGATTTCACAAGTGGTGTCAGAGGTTATGAAAGTAAAAAAGAAACAGTTTTCTTTATTTCATGAAAATTCTACACACAAAAAAAATACATTTATTTTCACGTAAAATTATGCATTTTTCTATACTTATTGAAAAACAGCACGATACAGAGTGTCAATAAGAAAAACGTTTGGATATGCATTCAAATATCAAAAACACATACATTTAAAAAATACACTCCTGTATATACAGACAAATATTTAAAGATATATGTGAGTGTATTTATAAAGTTGAAAAACATAATCGAATTTATTGTTGAATTTAATGGAAATGACATTTTTTCTTATGCAAAGGCAAAGCGAACAACACATTTCTTTTCTTGTCTCTATTTTTAACTCATTGTATTTATTCAAATTTTCTTTAATTTGCATATTCAATGATTATCACAGTTTAAGTCAATTATTTTTAGCACTGAGAGGAAAAAAACATAAAAAGAAAAGTTGCCACAGTTGAGAATAAATAAAGGAAAAATGAAAATAATAAAATTGAGTTGTTTAATGACTTAATATTTACCAGCTTCTTTTAAAACGCTTTAATTTTTCAGTATTTTATTATCATGTTGATATAAGGAATATAAAAGGGAGAAAGAGCGAATGAAATAATATTTAAATATTTGTTTAAAATTGTGATTAAGTTATTTTTAATCAAATGGCTTTAGGGCATTTTTAAAAGAAAATGCTTTGCAGATGAAATGTAAAAGATAAGAAAATTGCCATCTCACTTTTAATAAACGCCCAAATGGTAATAACAAAAAATTGAATGAATATTAGCCTGCAAGCGTTTAAAAGAAAAGTTTCAGCATATTAACGAGTTTAGAAAACTATTAAGGGAATTCACATTGATAAGATATTTGACAAAAGGTGGAAATAAAGTAGACATAAAAGAGACTACTTATTACAATTTGTCTTACGAATTATCTTACTCGTATATGAAAAAAAATCACAAGCAATACAATATTACTTTTCTTTAAAAACAAACATCCCTTATGTTCATAAAGAAATTATCGAAGAAAAGTAAGAAAAATAAATACACTTTGTAACTGTGGCAATAACCATCTGCTGTAACTAAGAAAACAAAATATTCTCTTGTTACATACATAGTCTTACCAATACTTATGTAGTTATTTTTATGGCATTATTGCTAAAAATCGTTACAAATTTAAATAATAACCATAAATGTTAACTAGGGTAATAATAACCAAAGGAAATAAAAGAAAAAAACTGAAAAACAATTCACAAATGAATGAAATGAAATGAAAGAATGAATCAATACTTTAATACCAAAAACCAAAACAACAAAAAATATACATAACCATTTTATTTCCTGTTTATTCTCTGTATAATTCACCTAAAGATGGTTTGAAAAAATTAACACTTTTTTCTTTTTTTTTTTTTTTTTCTTTTTATACTTTAAGCGTTTGTGTATGTGTGTAGTATTTTCCTTCAATTTATTTTTTTTCCATTTTTTCCTTATTTTATATTGGTTTTTCTGAGGATAACTAGTTCAATATGAAAACGGTTAAAACTTTTTCTGTTTATTTTTTCATCCGTTTTTCTTTTTGTTTTTAAACTTATTTTTGTAGGTTAAAACACCAACTGCGGACTGAGTCTTCTGCCATATTTTAATTCTTTACTACATGGTAACAGGTGGTAATTGTGGTTTATGATAGATTTTGTAAATTTAAGAAAAGTTTAAAATACTTTTATTAGACATTTTCTGGAGAATTGTATATTATATATACTTCTGCTGGCTCAAGAAAAATAGTTAAGTTAATAGTTAATCTTGAGCTAAAATACTGTAAACTAATGTCTTACAAATTCTATTAATATTGTCGACTTTTCATTTTCATATTATGATATTTTTATATAAACAATATCAAGGGAAGGAAGTACTTAGTTGTAAAAAAGAGTTGCAGAAGTTTTTTTATTAACCCATAGTTGTCATTGGTAGGATGTTCTTAGAATTTTAAGTACTTTTCTTAAAACTATGCTTATGCAATTTTTTAATAAAAATTCTGTTTTTACTGTTTTTTTTTTATTAAATAATAACACTGGTCACTTTACGAATAGTTGGACTTGATGTATTTTGATGTGCCAAACACGAATCTGCATTCAGTTTTTTTCCATCAGGAATGGATTTTTTTTATGGGCGTGTCTAATATTTCGCCCATAATAAGGCCATTCCTCATAACTCAAGAACGGAGTGTACGATTGATCAAAGTGATACAACAGAAGATGCGGACTAAAAATATTTTAAAATTCCCCAAACTTAATTTTTTTATGTGCTCAATAGTTTCGGAGTTATTTTGAAATAAGTGTCCGAAAAAAATCATTTTCATGTAAAATTTTAGATTTTTTTGTTACTTAAATTTCTTTCAATAAATGAAGACATCTAAAGTGTTACAGTTTATCATCTTTATCTTAAAACTGGTAATGATGCGAATAAAATAAGGCATGTATCTTCAAAATTGACGCACAAATCTAAACTTTATTCACAGTTAAGTAAAAATACCCATGTTACATACAATTGAGTAGAAACACAGTGGTGGCAAAAAAAAAAAAAAAAAAATTTGTCGAAACAAAAATAAATGGACTAGGTGGATTCTGACGAGTTTAGCAACAATCTCCATTCACTTTTTTTCTATCGGGTACTGATTTTTTTTATGTGCATGACTAATATCATCACCTTATTCAGCGATCACACTATAAAATTCGAGAATGGTTTGTCAAACTTAAGCTATAACTCAAGAACTCTTAACACGATTTTTATAAATGATACATCAAGAGATGCATACGAAAATTGTTTTCAAGGTATGTCAACAATATTTTTCATTCGCTCAAGAATTTCAGAGTTATGGATCAAAATTTTCACCACTTTTCAAAAAAATAAATTTTAAAATTGTCGGTACTAATTACCGAATAACTACGGAAATATTAACTTAAGAAAAAATTATATAAGTTCAGCTCAAAGACAATTTAGGTCGCTATATATTAAAGTTCAATTTTTCTTAATTGGACAAACTGTTCTCTAGATATACAAGTGTGACTGCTTAAAGGCGGGGTCATAGTAGTCATGCCCCTAAGAAAAAATCAATGCGTGATAGAAAAAAAGTAAAAGCTGATTTTTATTTAGCACGCTGAATCCCATCCAATCCACCTATTTTTTTTTTTTTTTTTTTTTTTATTTAAAATGAAAAAAAAAAAAAAAATTTTGTTTGCCCACTATTGTATTTCCACTTAGCTATAGGTATACATGGGTATCCAAACTTAACTGTGAATCCAATCAAGATTTGTGCATCAATTTTTATAATACGTGGCTTTGTTTACTCGTAGTTTCGCCAGCTTTGAGATAAAGGTGATAAACTTTAATATTTTTGATATTTTCACTTTTAAAAAATAGTTTTACTGAAAAAACGACATCTTGAATTTTGCATGAAAAAATTTTTTTCCGACACTTTTTGCAAAATATTTCCTAAACTATTGAGCGTATAAAAATTTCAAGGGATTTAAAGCAAATTTTATTCCGCATATCGTGGTTTATCATTTATATAAATCGTGCATACCGTTCTCAAGTAATAATGAAATATACTCGAGTAATCGGCATATTTAGGGCACAATATTAGACACGCCCAAAAAAAAATCCCGACCTGATGGAAAAAAGCTGAAAGCAGATTCGAGTTTAGCATTCGGAATTCCATCTAGTCTACTTATTTGTTTTTTTTTTTTTTTTTTTGAAGGATCTCCAAAAAGGAATTTTTTTGTCGACCAGTGTAATAAAAATGCTTTAAAATTTTCAAAATTTAAATTTTGTTAGAAATTATTACCATTCTTTCCCGCTAAAAGTTAATTTATTTTCACTTTTTTGGAAATAATTATTAAGAACTTTCAAAAAAGTTTAAAATATATGCACTTTGTTCCACTTTTGAAGTTGTGAAAATGTTCTTTTTTTTAGAAGAACTTCATCGTTTTTTGCTGGAAAGTTATCAAATATTGGACCAAATATGCGTGACCACTAATTCTACAAAAAAAAAAAAATGCATGCTGTTGTTTGATCTTGCATATATTTTGTAAGAAAAGTCAGCATCAAACAAGATTCGGTAAAATATCAGCTATGATTAACGGTAATTAAAAAAATATTTTCCCATTAAAATGGATAAGCTAGAAAATATTTTATATAGTGATTGCGTAATTTTGGTAAAATATTTGACTAATTTGAACATACATTAAGAATGTTATAAGGTGCTCGGCAAAACTATAAGGTCACTATTCATTTAACCGTGTATTAAAAAGTACAATGGGTATTTGGTGGTACTGTTAGCTAAAATACTATTACTAAAAGGTGTTCATATACACACCGTTTGGAATCATTTATTTGAAAATTGATCTTTTTATAAACAAAAATGTTTAAAATTTGAACTTTCCAATGCGTCAAAATACCCTTTGTATTTTTTAATACACGGAGAAATGAAAAGAGACCTTATAGCTTTGCCGAGCTCCTTATTTGGCTTGGTCGAATATATATACACATCATTTACAACTTTTTAAAATTTGACTTTATATGGGAAATGGGGTTATGAGTTTACATTGATCATTGAACTATTTGTGCAAAATTTTGTTGATGTACAATATTTTTTGTTAAGGATATCGGCTTAAAATTTATAAACTGGACTTATGACAGACACCCTGTTTTTCTAATATTTGGTCCAAAACTGTTTTTTGTTTACGAACCGATTTTGCAAATTTTTTGAAATCAAATAATCTCATATAATATTTCAGCCAAATTTCGTACCCCTATCATTTCCTCCTATCAACGGTTACATAGACGGACAAACAGACCGACAGACAGACGGACATCGTTAGATCATTCTAGATTTTCAGAAGGAGCCAAAATATATATCCTCTATGGAGCCTTAGAGGATTATTTTGACAAGTTCAACATGAAATGACAAACTTATTATACACCTCATTACTTTTTTTGGGTAGTTCTAAAAAACTTAAAAACTAATGCCATAACATCCCAGCAAAAAGGTTTACCTCATTATTTCGATTGCAACAACGAATAGTTGATACTGAAACGAATTTATAACACATTCAATTTGGTTGAGCCTGATGATTCCGTTATACATGGTTTAATAAAGGTTCGAATTGGTTATGTAAACTATTTTTAGAATCCCAGGAACATTATTTCCATTTTATTTATAAAAAAAACGGTTTTCATTATGGAAATTCTCCAGTGTTTTTTAAATTCTAATAATAACAATTAAAATGCCGTATATAACATTGCATTTCGGTAATTATAACCATCTTCCAACTATTTATTTTTCTGTGTGTAGAAAACTGAAATCGAATTTTTTAAGGTTTCTTTGTTATTTTTCCGTATGAGTAATATTTTCATTAATACATAAATCATAAGTTCCATATACAGAGATGCGGTGGTAGAAAGAAGAAATTTATTTAAATTTTATATTGAAATAAAAAACATATTTCAGTTTTTTCCTATGCTTTATTATTATTATTATTATTATTATTTTTTTTTTCTAATTTTCGGCTTGTTCCTTGAATTTCATACGCTTAAATTTGAAGTTTACATAAAAAGCATTTTTTATAATTTTATTTATAAACTTTAAATATCTGGTTATTTTCAATCTGATTTTATTATAATAATTTTTAATAACGAATTCCAAAAGAACAGTATGTAGCAGTATAAATTAACCTTTATTTAGTTTAATATAATGAGATGCAATTATTTTTGCTTTTAATTAAATCTATAAATCATGTATGTAGTATATTATAAAGTCAGTGTTTTCCGATCACATTATTATTTTCTTTTATATAATTTGACTAGATTTCGCCAGTAATAACCATGGCTGTTATAAATACAGTATAAAATAGAACAACAGACAGCAGAAATGACACCCAAAAAAATACACAGCAAATATGTATATGTTCAGAGAAAATTTATTCATTGTTTTAACCGAATTTTTGTCAACCGATTTTGTTCGGTTCTAAGTACTATCCTATAATTCGGTTCTGATTACAGTATATATATTTGGTATACATAACTCTTTTCAAAAAACATTTCTGTATTTGGGAATGATTTGTTTTTTTTTTTTTTTTTTTCGTTTTTTCTTAATAATTTTATTTAAAATAATGTTAAAATATGACACTGTTATGCTCATTATCGATATTATGTGCATGTTGGAAAACACTTGGATATCTATTATAGTATTCGCCAATATACACATATACATACATGACTTTTTGAAGTAACTTAATAGACACTGATACACACTATTAATTAAAGTTCATGCGACAAATACATACCTAAAGACAATAAATATATTCATAAAGATTTTTATTGGTGGAATCTGATGATATTAATTATCTGTAACGAAAATTTTCCACTGAAAGTTATTGAGTTTTCAACAATAATTCACGTCATATAAATGTATATTTTTACCTTTATTGACAGCAATCGTTGAAATTAAATTTTGCTCAATCCTTTTGATACAATTTGACAACATAACAACCATCGCGGATGGTCAATAACTTATTCAACCATTGATCCCTTCAATTTGTTTTAGGCAGACATGTTTTAATGTTCTACACATCAAAAATCTGTATAATTAATAAATTCGTCTTAATTTGAATGTTAAAAATTCTAGCTTTAAATTTTCGCACCAAATAGTCAGAGCACTGAGCTAACTGGACTGCTTTTCTACCAGATATGTTTGGAGCTCTTTTCAATATGCTTTAAATTTTCTTAGCTTTCCCAATATATGTGGACCTTTTTTTCTCCCCGAACCAGGTTCCCTATCAATGGACAAATTCTCCTAATATTGTTTAATAACATTGTAAACAGTTTGACTGACGGCAGACCTTTAATTGTTATGCCAATTTTTTGTGGGACTAATTTTGATATTTTTGAAAATTCTTAATAATTTTAGCACGTAGTTCTTTTTCGTTACTCATTTTAATCAAACTCACAACAAATCATCATTAACGAGAAAAGAAGATATAGTCGGTTATAACCTAAAAGGTCATCATGAAACGATATTGCCTTTGGTCCTCAATGGGTTAAAAATGTGACGTGTTGGAAAAAAAAACCGAAATGTTCCTGGTGATTAATATGACTATACCTACAATATTTGCAACATGATTTTTCAGATACTTTTTTAGTGTTGACCTGTGTTATTAGTTCCGAAAAAAGTTAAGAGGCAAAACGTGTGTTAAAATTTTTTTCGATCTCACTTCTTATATTTGTTAAAATAAATTTTCCTAATAGAAATTTATGAGAAAATAACACTCATTATAAAAAATTTTACTTTAACAAATTCCAAAAAATTTTCTTGTAAGCAATTAACGACAACCATAATTTTCTTAAAAAATAATTGCTTATAATTTTTCGAGTGTATAGAAGTAAAAAAAAAAAAAAAAAAAAAAAAAACAAGAAAAAGCTAATAACCAAAAACATAAGTTCATAAAATTTGCACCAATGAGTTTTATGTCCCAGTTATGCACGTTGTTGTTTGATTTTTATTATTTTCCAAAACATTTTGTTATTTTACTCGTATTTTATATTTTGTTTTAAACAACAATTTTGAACTTTATTAAAATGTTTATTACATTTCAATTGATTACTTCGGTACATATTGTGGGGCAGAAAGTAATAAAATTTTCAGGCATTCTGTACGGTTGGTGATTTTGCAACCGTGTTACTTTCTCCTCCACCAGAGTTTTTGAATCAATTCTTTTATTTTTGCACGAATAGACAACGAAAAATTAAATTTATGTTGTTTTATTAAAATTTTATGTCGTTACTGTCTGTTAAATTTTAAATTGAATTTTGGTTTAAAATTTTACCAAAAAGAAAAAAAAAAAAAAAAAAAAAAAACATCCTGTAGCTAAAATAACATTTATTTGAACTCAAGAGCGAGCCAAGTATTATGTTTAAAGTTTGATTGATATTTTTAAGTAAATACTTTAAAATATTTAAAAATATACACATTTCAGTAATACTGTCTTATTTTGTATAGTAAAGTTAAAAAATTACAATTGCAATCATAAAATGAAAATAAAAATCATAATTAATGTTTCCAAATTACTACAATTACTCATTCAAAAAATACTTAAGCTACTAAAAAATTATTCACCTTTTTGCAAAAATTAAGTACCCAAAAAAACATAGATTTTCATAAACGTATGTAATTGCCAAACTTATAGCCCCGTTAAGAAGCTTTAAAAATATTTAACTTAAATTAAATGAAATTTATTGCCATCATAAATGTAACACTCTCAGCTCATATACATAGATACGCATATATGTATTATAAAAAAAAGGAACAAAAAAAATGTTGATATAAATAATGACAATTTTGATAATGCGAATTTTCATGCATACAACATTACATTGTAAATGTGTTTGTTTTTTGTATGAAAGTGTATTTCTTTTTTTTTTTTTTTTTATCAAAACAAACCACTAGAGGAAAATTACACTAGAGACCAATTTACATAACGGAATGTGTAACTAAATGTATGGTTTTATATGAGTGTTTTTATAAATATACAATACAAACATATAAAATGTACATATTTGCATATACACACAAAAACATAGACAAATGTTTGCATTTGTGTTTTTGTGAAGGAATATGTGTATGAGTGTTCATTGTAAGCATACAAATATAAAAGCCGTGTATAGCTAACCAATTTTAAAGTGAAAGGACTGAGATGAGGCAATCTTGTTTACGTTATTAATTTAAAATAAACAGGAAATAAAAATAGCCCCTACAAAACATATGTTACGTTTATTTAAAAATAGTTGTACGTCATATTTAAAGTAAGAATTACAAAGTGCATTCATATTTGCAATTAGGTTCCTGAAATTTCATTTTGCTAAGGAGTGCGATCGAAAAAATCTTAACACACCTTTTGCCTCCAAACTTTTTTCAGAATCAATATTCGAATTTTTTTTTTTTTTTTGATCTAGTTATCATTCAGTTATTATTTTTAATAACAACCATGTTGCTTTGTCGTGATTTTCATCAAAATGAGTGACGAAAATGATGGACGTGCTACAAATTATTAAAAAGTTTCAAAAAAAAAACAAATAATTGGCCACAGAATTAAATTTCTGTCGTCAAACTGTTTCTAATGTTATTAAACAGTATCAGAAAAATTTGACCATTGATATGAAACCTGATAAGGAAAGAACAAAAGTTCCACATGATATTGTGAAGGCCAGAAAATTGAAAGCATATTGAAAGGAACTCCTAAAACATCTGGTAGAAAAGCAGACGAGTTATTTCAGTTATTTGACTATTTGGTACGAAAATTTAAAGCTAATACAGAGTTGATAACATATAAAGTCCAAAAAGTTCCAAAAAAGAATGCTGCCAAAAAATTCAGAAGCCAAGAATAGAACACGGAAATTAAAACAAAATTTCATACAAAAAACTTAAGTTGTATAAATGACGAAAAAACTTATGTGCTGTCAGAATTTTCGGAGCTTCTGTGTCAAACCTTTTTATTGTTAATGCTTGAGGCAATGTAAAAGATAAGTTTAGGACCCAAAAACAGAAAAAATTTCTTACGAAATTCCAGGTATAACAAGCTTTTTGTAGTTGCGGCAAAACAGGAAAGTCATTTGATAGATTCGGATCAATAAATACCAAAATATACATCAAGGAATATTTGTAAAAAAGACTTCTTCCTTTCATAAGAGAGCACAACGTGTCCACATATTTTTGGCCCGATTTGGTATCATGTCACTACTGTAAGAAAGCTCTGCAGTGGTACCAAATCAATAACATAGTTTTTGTACCAAGATAGTGCAATTTTCCAAATTGGCCATAGCTTAGACCAGTGGAGGGATATTGAGCTCTTGTGAAAAGTGAATTGAAGAACACAAAAAAGGTGTCCCAAAATACCGAAGATTTTAAAAGAATATGTGCACACTGTTCCAAAAAAGTGACTGAAGCAACTATTAAATCTCTAACGGAAGGGTTACTAAAAATAGTCCACAAGTTTATAATTAGTGGCTATAGCTATAAAAGTTATATTTTTCTGTGAACTGTAATATATTATCAATAAAATAAAAAAAGAATGAAGACTCTAAGATCAACCGTTTACAAGTTATTGAATATTATATATGTTAAGATTTTTTCGAACGCACTCCTTAATTTAACAATTTTTATATAAAATTATCAGAAGGGAGAACAAATGTTCGTTGTTCCGAAGTTGACGAAATTTGGTATATATATTCACTACATTAATACAAAATTAGATTTTATCGTTTTTTAATAAAAACCACACTATGTTACAAACCCATATTGTTTTTTATTAAGTAATAATTTTACAACTATAAATGTTTGAGTAATATTTCTAATAACTTATACACAGTACGCTTCGCTACTCCATTGTATTGAAATAAAATAAAAGCATCGAAATTAAATTAAAAAACAGACAGACTAACACATAAAGATTCACTTTTATATAGATAGAATTTAATCCGATCTTGTAGTACTCCTACATAGACCAGATGAAAACTTGGTAGCCTTTTTATTTAGAAAAAACAAAATGAAATACCAAGAGTAAAAATACTCGTAAAATTAAACCCGTGGGAACAGTTACCTGTCGGCATTAAGAACAATAAACTTTGGTTCTTTAACGGGAACAGTTATGTGTCGGCATTAAGAATAATAAACTTTTTTCCTTAACATTCGAAGGTTCAAAAACTACCAAATTATTTCTATTATTATATTTTGATAAAGAAGAATGTAACTAATAGTGCTTGTGGATTCTCAACACAGAACCATATACACTGCAGCTCACTTAATTACGACACATTCAAAAATTGTTTTTGGCATTTAATATATCGCTAGTGAATAATAACTAAAGCTACATTTTTTAAAATTAAACTAAACTTTATTTGCACGATATATTATAATTCAGGAATACGTGTTAAAAACAAAAAAAAAAAATTAATAATGTCTAAAAGTGTTGACTCATCACATTACGGCATATAGCTTAAAATTCAATAAAAGCTTAAATTTTCGAACTTTTTCAATAAAAACTTTAAACATTTTTATTTCTTGGTTATTTTAGTTGTCTATTATCTCCATTATTAGAGATAAACCCAAACATGCGGTTTGGAATTGTATCATAAAGGCTTTTTATGTTATCCAAAGAAATCGTACTCCACACTTTGTTAATGGCTTCAATTAGGTCGGATTTAAAAGTAAACGTATGACAACTTCAAAGGATTGTTTGGAGTTGTTTAACCGCAATCCGAATGAGTTTTTGCGGTGTTTTGTAACTGTGGATGAATCATGGATCCATTACTGTACTAAACAATGGGTTTCTCTGGGTGAACCTGCTCCGAAGAAAGTCAAGGTAAGTTTGTCGGCCAATAAGGTGATGGCAACTTTTTTTTGGGATGCATGCGGGATAATTCACATCGATTACCTTCAAAAGGGAAAACAATTAATGGTGAACATTATGCTAACTTATTAGACCGATGTAATGAGGATTTAAAAAGAAAACTACCCCACATGGCCAAGAAAAAAGTTCTTTTTCATCAAGATAATGCACGGGTGCACACGTGTGCAGTCTCAATGGCAAAACTCTATAAATTGGGCATTGAATTGCTACCTCATCCGCCATATTCTCCGGATTTAGCCCCTAGTGACTACTTGCTATTTCCAAACCTAAAGAAATGGCTCGGTGGAAAGAAATTCAGCTCCAACGATGAAATTATTGACCAAACAAATGCCTTTTTTAAGGACCTCGAAAAATCATATTTTTTTGGAAGGGATACAAAAACTGGAGGAACGTTGGACTAAATAATAAATAAATTTTTGCTTTCCAAAAACACTGTGTTCCATTCAAATAGTCACGGACTTATGGATCCACCGTCGTATATCCATGATATAGAGATAAAAATATTTGAAAAATGTGGAAATGCTTTTTCCAGAACAGTAACATACGAATTCGCGTTCATTTTTGAAGCAAAATATTGTAAATTGCTTGTTTAATATGTAGTAGGAAACTGAACCCCTACCATGACACCTCCAGCACAGCTATGATGACGCTCCAAATAAATTTCTTCTTTTCGCAAATCGTGGAAATAGTAACTGTAGCCATCTGGTCCTTCTAAATTTATAATTTTTTTTTTTTTTTTTTCATCGGAAAATACTACTCTGTGCCATTGTTTTTCCCATATTATAATGCTGGCAAAAGGGTTGTGTTGTTTCTTTTCCAGATAGATAAAGGGGTGATTTCTTTTTAATTTTTAAGCGTTTAAGACTAGTAGCTTTTTGTACTACATGCTTTACTGTTGCTAAGCTGGCTTTAACGTCAGTTTTTTCTTTAGTTTTTGCCGCAGTGTCTTGGGAGTTTAAAGCACTTCTGATAATTATTTTTTTATCTGCAGCCGAAAGAACAGTATAGGTACCTCCTTTCATATTTTTCCATAATTTGATGGATTACGAAGATAATTACTGACCCCACAACGAGTTCGACCAATTTTATTTGCTATTTGACTAATATTTAGTCCATATTCCTTATAAAAAAAAGGCATTATTTTATTAAGAAATTAAAATTTCCTTTAATAAATTTATAAAAGCAATATTTAAAAATTCTTTGTTTACTATACATGAATGACATTAACATAGATTATAACATATATATGAAGTTCAGTTTTCAAAAACCTAAGTCGGTTGTCAAAAAAACTTAGGTCTAAGAATGTGTTACTAATATTTTTCATTGAAAACAAAAACAATTGTAGTAATTTTTGAGTAATTTTTTTCAATTGTGTTTTTTAAGCTACATATCTATGTTATAATCTATGGACATTAACTTTAACATCAAACTGAAACTGTAAAAACTTTAAATACTATTATGAATTTTGAGAGAGAAACCGGAAAATCTGAATAACATTTATGTCGTATTCAGATGAGCGGCAGTGTATCTTAAATTTTATGTATGAAAATTAATTATTATTACAAAAAACTCAAAACTCAAATATTATATTAACGAAATGTACCACAAAGTACCCTCTTGTGAATTCTCATTCATTTAGGACTATTTTATGTTCAATATTATAGAAAATTCAAAGAGTACCATTAGAAGAACAACTTATGGATTTTCATTCGCTTAGGAGCCTATATCTTTACTTTCTTGTTTCCAGGTTCAATATTTTAGAAAATATAAAAAGCACTATTAGAAGAACAAAAAAAAGTACAACAAATCCTCTTATATTATAGATAATTTAAAAAGCACAATTAGAAGAATGAAAAATTACCACACAGTCCCCTGTTATAGATTATCAATCACTAAGGATCATATAAATTTAATTTCAAGTTTCTAGGTTTAATATTATAGGAAATTAAAAAAGTACCATTAGATGAACAAAAAAGTACTACAAAGTCACCTTTTATGTATTCTCACTAATGTACTTAAATTCATGTTTCCAGGTTTAATATAATAAAAACGAGAGAAAAAGATATAGTCGGTCAGGCCCGACTATATGATACCCTACACCATACAGTATATTTCGGGGAGGGGTCTTTTATTAGACATGGACCCAAATGTGGACCGATACTTATAAGTGTAAAATAAGATATACAAATACAGAATATTACGTTGATGCTGACATTTATAAGAATTTATTCACTTTTGGGTGATTCCCGAAAGGGGGCCTTATATGGGAGCTATGGTAAATTATGGACCGATCTTTATAAAATTTGGTACTATCATTTATGTTTATATAAAACTTATTTGTGTCGAATATTAACTTGATACTAACATTTTAGTAGAATTTATGGCCGTTAAATTGATTTTTTGGAAAGGGGTTTATATGGGAGCTATGAGTAATTATGGACCGATCTTTTTAAAACTCGGCACACTTATTTAGACTTATATGAAACTTATATGTGCCCAATAATATTAAAATATTGCTATATTTAAGGGATTTATGATCGTTAAACCCTTTTCCGGGAGGACATTTGTATGGGGGCTAGGTGAAATAATGGACCGATCATTACCAATTTCAATAGGCTTCGTCCCTGGACCAAAAAAATGCTGTGTACCAAAATTTCATAAATTTTGGTGCAAAATGGACGGTCAGACGGACAGACGGACGGACATCGTTAAATCGACTCAGAAAGTGATTCTAAGCCGATTGGTATAAATTAAGATGGGTCTTAGACCATTTTTTTTTTTTTTTGGGTGTTACAAACATCAGCACAAACGCATAATACCCTCCCCACCTATGGTGGTGTAGGGTATAAAAATGCATTGTTTAATGATAATCAAATTTATTTTTTCGGTTTTACTTTCTTTTGGGTACTTTTTATTTCCACTAGTTGTAATAAAGATTGTATTTCAGTGAATTTCTAAATTGAACTGGGATCTATTGTTAAAATATTCATATATATGCGTCAGTAAAAAGAAAAAAAAATATTTATAAAGGTATCAAAAACAGACACAATCTTTACCCCCTTAAACGTTCGAATTTCCAAAAAGCACCAAACTTGTATTTGCCAAGTTTTGATAAGGTAGTAATTTGTTCCACATTTCATTTCTATCCTTACTGGATTAAAAGATAGATAGGGTGCCATACAAATACCAAAATACAGTTTTTACCCGTTTTCTCCCTAAAAAAAGCCTATACCCATTCGTCTGTCCGTCAGTCAGTCCATCTGTCTATCTGAAACAGGATAGACCAGCTAGGTGAACGAAATTTGGCTCGAATATTTATTATGTATAAGATTTGTTTAGTATTGAAAATGGGAAAAACCTGTTAGTAATCAAAAAATTAACCAATCAGTAGAAACACATTGTAACATCAGTTCATACTTTTCTTTAGGTATCTCTTAAACAAAAGCATATATGACAACAAATTTTTTTGAGGATATAAGGCGAAATTAAAAAACAGTTTCAGATGTATATGGACAATTATCAAAAATTTTTGATTTTAGCCCTTCAAAAACATATTAATTAATTTTATTTTTTTTTTTTTGCGAAAACTGTGGCGGTTTAAAGTTGAACTTATAAAAATTTTTACAAACTAGAAGTTTATGTACAATTCTGGTCAAAATTACACGAAATATCGAAACCTACTGAATTATTCAAATAAAATTTAAGATATTTTCAATGTTTGATGGTATTAGTGCAGCATATTTTAGGGTTTCCTAGTAAAATTTTAAAAATTTTCTTTTCAATAAAAATCGCGATTTTTAAAAATTTTTTGAAAAATTTGGATCGAATCTAAGTTATTTCTCCATATGTTGATTAAAAATATATTTTGTTAGAGTTTATTACAAAGAAATGCTTTTCAATAATGTGATCTTTTTTTTAACACAAGTAAATATTTTTTGGTCCATAAAATGTTTATCTTTTAAAATTTTTTGATGCGCCTCCGCATTTTTATTAAGCATAACAAACACCTACTAATTATGCCAATTATAGTTAATTTCACACTGTCTACACGATGTGCCTTAGCAAAATGTGTTTTGACAAAAGTGTCCCGTTTTCAATTATCAACGAAATTTGACTTAAATTTATGATCCCAATCAATCATATTTATCGCCACTCTTATATCTATAAATCCATATTTGTTTAAATTGCAATTTTCTATATAAAAATACAAAAACAAAAAGTGCAATTTTTGCATAATTTTCAAAAAGTCCATAAAATTCTTGTATTAAGTTTATTTTTTATGCTCCTCCGATTTTGTTATGTAGAATGACAAAAAACTAAGTTCACGCAGTAATCCAAGCAATTCCATATGAAAATGTGAATGTGCCTCGCGAAAAACTGACTTTTTGAACAATTTTCGCACTTGTTCTCCAAACTTTGAGACTATCTACTACGTTGACATGAAAAAGATATAGCGCAAAATATGTACAATTACAACGAGTATCAATCCCTATCCCAAAGGGGCGCGCAGACCGCGCCCAAAAAACTGAAAAATTTAAAAAACCAAAAGATTTTGTCATCAAAATTTACTACCCTGTATTTAGTTGTTGAAAGTCTGCACAACATCAAAGATGGTGCGGAATTTATATACAAAGTCCGAACAAAAATTGTAGAAGAATGGTAAAAACTTAAGTAGTTTTTATCAGTTTTTTTATATTCTTCAGCTTTGAACTAAAATCATGGTTAGAAAAAGAAACCTCTTGTGCTAAAATTTTGTACTCTATTAGTTTCAAGTCTTGTAAGTACAGATATATAACCAATTTGTTTAAAATATAATTACGATAAAACTTATTAAGGGTTTAAGTCAGTTTCAGCCAGGTTAAACATTTTTGATATTTGCTCTTATATAGATTAGACAGCACATAACATTCTCACTTTTTATAACTTTTTTAAACAAATTATATGTATAAACACAGTTTCAAGAAGATAGTTTTTTAATCAGTAAATTAGAATCGAAAAAAGGAATGTCCACCATTAACAATTATGGCTTAAAATCACAAACTCTTTTACAGCACTTAGTAAGTACTTTCTAATAATAACAACACCTTTTTCAGCTTCTTTTCATTTCTTGTTTTTTTTTTTTTTTTTTTTTTTTTTTTTTTTTTTGTAGGGCTACATAACTTATCGGCAATAGCTTTTTATTTAAAACTAACCAGCTGATTTCGTGACCTCTTTGAAATTTGCAAATATTTGGTACAGGCATTGTATTAATGATAATTTTGATACCTTTAACATGACATCTTTTATCGTAAATACTTTGAAAGATATTTGTAATTTTGTATATACAACTTTGTAAACATTTTTAGTTATTTTATACTTTCAAATCGCTATATCTTGCGAACCACTTAATAAAAATTAGTCTTAGTTTTGGCAAGCATAATGATTGTACCAAATATCTTTAAATTCGGAGAGGTAAGGTCCAAGATTATAATTTTTCGTGTTGTTTTTAAATGGAATGACTCATGTAGGTTTTCTCATAAAATTTTAAACTTCTAATCTAGAGAAGCATGACTTCAAGTAATTATTTAATATAAAACATCACAACTTTTAATACATCCAGTCCTTATTTTATGTCAATGTATGTTTGTTTCTATAATTGTGTGTTTTTATGTTTTTGTTTAAATGCGTGAATGTGTTTGTAGTGTAGTTTTGCTTTAGGGACCTTTTACTTATGAACGAACGTTGTCATTTACAGTGGTGGCCACGAATTTAAGACACGACATGTAACGAACTAAGTTGTGATAATTATTACAACCCTGCAATATAAAATTAGATTTTGTTAATTTTTCAGTGTACCCTGTAATGTTAAGATCAATTACCGTTATTTGGTTTTGTTTGTGTATACATTTTGTTGCTGTTTTTATTATATTTTCGTAAAAACGTGCTTTTGAAGCTGGTCACGAATTTAAAACATATAAGAAATATTTGGTTTTTAAGTGATTTTTTGGTGTTTTTTGAAGCTAAAAGGTAAGTAATGAATGTTTTATTCCATTTAATGTTAGAATACATCAAAATATTTAGTTAGAAATGGCCAGAGGTACTTGGAGTTCGGATGCCGAGCGAAAATTGATCCAACAAATGAATACTGATGGAAAAACAGTAATGGAAATTTCCAAGCTACTAAAATGTTCCAGATCCAAGATTTACAATGCACTGGAACACATCAAGCAACATGGCACTACCAAAAATGTCAAACAGCACCCTAGAGCCCGAAAAACTACACCCAGGGAGGATAGCTTAATTTATAAATCAGCTGCTAAAGATCCTTTCAAGAGCTCAAGTAAAATTAAAAATGAGATTTCATCGGATTTTGGTATTAATATATCGTCCAGGACAATAAGAAGACGTCTGAATGAGAAGAACTTACGTGGGTGTATTGCACAACGTAAACCACTTGTGTCAAAAAAAAATATTAAATCCCGACTAGCGTTTTCAAGAGAAAATCTCAATAAGCCGATGACATTTTGGAAAAATATACTTTGGAGCGACGAGTCGAAGTTTTGTCGCTTTGGTTCTGATGGAAAACAGTACGTATGGCGTCCTCCAAACCTGGAGCATCACCCAAAGTACACCCTTAAAACGGTTAAGCATGGTGGTGGAAATGTCATGGTGTGGGCAGCATTTTCCTGGCATGGTGTAGGTCCCATTCAGAAGATTATCAATAAAATGGACCAGCATATTTACAAAAACATACTGACAAGCATCATGATACCATTCGCTGAAGACAACATGCCTCTAATGTGGAAATTTATGCATGATAATGACCCTAAGCACACTTCACGCCTAGTGAAGAGTTGCTTAGAGGAAAATAATATCACAGTTCTGAAATGGCCAGCTCAATCCCCGGATCTCAATCCAATTGAGAACTTGTGGAATGATGTTGAGGAGCATGTACGAGCAGTAAAGCCAAAAAATTTGACTGATTTATGGGAAGAAATTCAAAAGGCTTGGTATGCCATTCTAAAGGAGCGCTGTATGGCCTTAGTTGAAAGTTTACCCAGGAGATGCGCTGCTGTGATTCAAAATAAAGGATTTCCCACCAAATACTAATATTGTTTTATGAAGCTGAGCTTTACTTTTGTGAATTAACTTTTATTTTGCCTATGTCCTAAATTCATGACCAGGCTTAAACTTGTATTAATCTGTATAATATGTAAATAAAAATTGGAAACTAAATATAGGTAACAAACTATTGTTGATTTTTTTTTCATAACATTACTAGGATCTTTAAAAAATAACATGGATCTAAAATTTGTTCGATAAGATGTAAAAATTATCAGAAATATATAAGTGAAATGTCGTGTCTTAAATTCGTGGCCACCACTGTACATTATAAGTATGCGAAATATATAAAAACAACAAACGAAAAAAAAATCCAAAATATAAAAAATAATATAGCCATACTTAAACAAATACATATGTACATAAATACATTTATACTATACATATTTATATGTTGTTTTTCCTGTAATGTCAGCTAAACTCTAAACCAAAATACGAACATGAATAAAAGTTTTTATTTCAAGAATATACAAAAACATTATCGTACATGGTTAAAACTAGAGGTATTAGGCAAAACTAAACTAGAAGCTCTTTATTTAGTGTATTTTTGTTTTCAATGAAAACAGAAGAGAGATAGCAGCACAGTGTTATAATTAATAAAGATTTTATTAGAATTAATTTTAATTTAAAATAATATCTTAGTTTATTGTTTTTAGCTTAAATAATTATTTTAATTATTAACAAGTTCAATAATATATATGGGCCATTACCAAAAATTTTTGATTTTAGCCCTTCAAAAAATATTAATATTTTTTATATATTATATATTTTTTTTTTTTTTTGATGGCACATTAAAATTCTTTCGTATACATATAAAGTGACTCGAATACATGTAGAATCAGTTCGCGTTAATCATTTCATATGAGGGGCGTGAAAGTTATGGCGGTTTTAAGTTGAACATATAAACATTTTTACAAAGTAGTAGTTTATGTATAAATCTGGTCAAAATTACAAGTAATATCAAAAGCTACGGAGTTAATCAAATAAAATTTATGATATTTTAAAAGTTTGATTATATTGATGCAGCATATTTTAGGGTTTCCTAATAAAATTAAAAAAAAAAAAAAAAATGTTGCTATAAAAATCGCGATTTTTAAAAAATTTGCGAAAAATGGGGATTGAATCTAAGTTATTTCTCCATATATTGAATGAAAATATATTTTGTTAAAGTTTATTAAAAAGAAATGCTTATTAATATTGTGATCCTTTTTTAACACAAGTAAATATTAATTGGTCCATAAAATGTTTATCTTTCAAAATTTTTTGATGCGCCTCTGCATTTTTATTAAGCATAATAAACACCTACTAATTATGCCAATTATAGTTAATTTCACACTGTCTACACGATGTGCCTTAGCGAAATGCGTTTTGACAAAAGTGTCCCGTTTTCAATTATCAACGAAATTTGACTTTAATTTATTATCCCGATCAATCATATTTATATCTTTATATCCAATATTTGTTTAAATTGCAATTTTCTATATAAAAATACAAAAACAAAAAGTGCAATTTTTGCATAATTCTCAAAAAGTCCATCAAATTTTTATCTTAAATTTATTTTTAATACTCTTCCGATTTTGTTATGTAAAATAACAAAAAGCTAAGTTGACGCAATAACCCATGCCAGTGAATATGAAATTGTAAATGTGCCTCGAGAAAAACTGACTTTTTAAAAAATGTTCGCACTTGTTTTTTAAACTTTGAGACTATCTACTACGTTGACTATTTCGGGGACATCAACGAGATATAGCGCAAAATACGCACAATTGCAACAGGTACCAATCTCTGTCCCAAATTTTGTATTCGATTGAGGGGCGCACAGACCCCGCCCAAAAAACTGAAAAAAATTTTGCCATTAATAATCGACTACCCTGTATTTAACTGTTGAAAGTCTGCACAACAACAAAGATGGTGCAGGATTTATGTGCAAAGTCCGATTAGTTTACTTATGATAGAATGAGATCGAAAAGTATAAACGCGCGAATAAAAATTGTGGAAGAATGGGAAAAAATTAAGTTATTTTTCTATGTTCTTGAACTTTGAACAACAATCGTGATTATAAAAAGAAACCTATTGTGCTAAAATTTTGCGCTCTATTAGTCTCGAGTCTTGTGAGTTCAGATCTGTAAAAAATTTGTTCAAGATATCATTACCACAAAACTTATTAAGGATTTAAGTCAGTTTCAGTCAGGTTAACAATTTTTGATATCGTCCATTCCTTGAAAGAACGCCCAAGAATATTTTCTATGTCTTCCGATTATAATAATATTTAACATACGCATACCCTATGAAGCGATTTAAATATCTCTATTTTTTTTTTTTTTTTTTAATTTTTAAATCGCGAATTTATTCGCGATTTTGATTTTTCGAAAAATCAAAAAAAATGTCTAACTTTAAACATCAATATCTCTAAAATTTGTTAAGAGCTTTTAATGATTTAAATTGCATATTTAAGAAGAATATGTCCACTATAAATGTAGTAATTTAAAAATAATATTATCATTTAAAAATGCATTCATAATGCAAATGCAATTTTAGGATGTATTTTTGAAAAATGTCTACTCTTTAAATTTTTTTCTCCTTCTGATATAAAAAACATTATTACGTTTGCAAAAAATTGCAATATAAATTGTTCTGGGACAAAATGGTTCACAATTTTAAACAAATTTTTTTAAATATTTCTTCAAATTTTTTCATACAAAAATTCTTTTTTTTTATAATTTGTTATTTGCGGTAGAAAACCTATTTTTTCCCAGATTAAGTGCTAATGTTTTATATGATAAACATAATTGGCTTCAATATTAAGCAAAAATATTTAAAATCAAAATGGTAGAAATTTCCTAAAAATGCATCCAAAAATTGCATTCTTTTCGTAAGTGTATCATTAGAAAAAAAAAGTATTTTTGATTTATACAATATAATTTACAATATTTATCATAATAAACTTTATTCTAGTTTTCAAATCAATAAAATCCGATATATAGTGAAGAGTTATAAACATTTAAATCTACATATTACTAAAAGAGTATAATCAAAAAGAGTTAATTAAAATTTTTGGAAAAATTTAAATTTTTGTATGAAAAGATGGATGAAAATTAAAAAAAAATAAAATAAAAATAGTAGATTTCATTGTATTTTATAGTAAATATTTTGTTTTTTAACATATTAAAAAAGAATTAAAATCGAAAGGGTAGAAATTTTTCAAAAATGCATCCTAAAATTGCATTTGCATTATGAATTATTAAAATCCGTTAACAACTTTTAGAGATATTGATGTGGAAATTACACACTTTTCTGATTTTATTGACTTTTCTGGAAATCAAAATCGTGAATAAATTCGCGAATTTTTTAGAATTTAAAAATATAAAAATGGAGATATTTAAAAGGCTCAATAGATTATATGCGTATCATATACGATCGGATGACCCTCCGAAAAAAAATTGGCATTTTTTATAAATCTCTCATGGAATGGATGATATATATATATATATATATATATATATATATATATATATATATATATATATATATATATATATATATATATATATATATATATATATATATATATATATATATATATATATATATATATATATATATATATATATGTATATATATATATATATTTTTTTTTTTTTATTTATTTTTTTTTGTTCGAATAAGCTCGAATACATAAGCTTTTGCTATGTAAAATATTGACTTATTTTAATTCAGTGGAACTCTGATGTAATTGCTCTTTTCATTCTGCTACAACTGACTTTTAAACGTATTTCTAGTTAGGATGAAAATTGTTTTCCTACTGTTAATTTCAGGCTAACTACTGTGCATTTCTCTGAGTGTACACATGTATCTATTAGTTGGTATGTAACGGTAATTGTAATTGCACTTATATGTATGTATGTATGTATGTATGTATGTATGTATGTATGTATGTATGTATGTATGTATGTATGTATGCATTATCTATTCTTGTTTAGTTTTTCATTAAAAGCCACCCACACGAAAAAACAAAATGCAATTTCTATGAATTCCAACATACAACAAAAGCATACAGAATAACTGTATAAATGAATGAAAGCAAACAAGAGGATTTTTTATACCCTACACTACAATATGTGGGGAGAGTATTATACGTTTGTGTTGATGTTTGTAAAACCCAAAAATATTGGTCTAAGACCTACCTTATTTTATACCAATCGGCTTAGAATCACTTTCTGAGTCCGTCTGATCATGTCCATGTAAACTTTGTAATCAAACCACAGTATGCAACTTTGAACATAAATTAATGAAATTTGGCACACAAATTTTCTATAGTCCAAGGACGAAGCCTATTGGTTATGATCGGTCCATTATTTCACCTAGCCCCCATACAAATGTCCTCCCAGAATTGGGATTTAACGATCATAAATCCCTTAAATATAGCAATTTTTTAATGAAATTTTGCATATATAAGTTCCATACAAGTGTGCCGAATTTCATGAAGATCGGTATATAATTGGTCATAGCTCCCATAAAAAACCCTTTTTAAAAAATCATTTTAACGGGCATAAATCCCATTAAAATGTAAGTATCAAGTTAATATTTAACACAAATAAGTTTTATATAAATATAAATGATGGTGCCAAATTTTACGATAATCGGTCCATAATTTACCATAGGCCCCATATAAGGCCCACTTTCGGGAATCATTTAAAAGTGAATAAAATACCATATAAATGTTAGTATCAATGTTTTATTTCACACTTAATACACGGTATTGGTCCACAATTGGCCACAGGTCTACAAAAAAGAAGAACCTTCCCCGAATTTTGATGCACACAATGGTGTAGGGTATCATATGGTAGGGTTTGACCGACTATTTCTTTCTCGTTTAAATTTTCTTTTTTTTTTTTAGTTTTTCTGGTTAAACTAGAATAGAATTTTAAAAGAAAAGAGTAAAAAAAAATACATTACCCGATTGTTGTCGTTGTGTGGGAATCACAAAATTGAAAAATTCCTTTATATAATTCCCCACAAAAGAAGATCTGTTTTCCTATAA
Organism: Protophormia terraenovae; assembly: GCA_951394005.1. Taxonomy (NCBI): domain Eukaryota; kingdom Metazoa; phylum Arthropoda; class Insecta; order Diptera; family Calliphoridae; genus Protophormia; species Protophormia terraenovae. The sequence goes on from OX596074.1 coordinate 119,719,153, forward strand.
GAAGTATGTAATCAGCTGTATATGCTGAGGTATACATAAGGCTACATGCGTAGGTATATAATGCTCTGGTGCAGTGTCAGCAAAGGACATAAAATCTCACAGCCATACACACTTCTATAAAATACAACACACGTATAATTAAAAAGGCGTGAATTATTATTCCGGAAAATAAGTTTCAAAAGACAGAGCAAGAGAATGTATAACAAAAAAAGAATACTGCTATTTTGCATAAAAGCTTAAGCATCTGTACAATATGTTCTTTATAGCCATGAAGTTAACTTGCAAAAAATGAGCTAAAATAGTAGTGCAGCTTACTTAAAACAAGAAACAAATGAATGAATTAATGAAAAGGTTCATTCGAATTGTGGGTTTAGATCTGCACTTTTGACGTTTTCCATTTTGTCCACATTACACAGTGGGGCAAAATCGAACATTTTTGGAAATACATCTTCTATAAAATTTTTAATTTGGAAGGGGGACCCCATACACACCCTTTAGGTGCAGAGCTATGAGGCTCAAAGTAGAGTACCTCTGATTTAGAACATTTTTCAACGTTTATAATTTTCTGTTTCTTATCCAATTTTAAACATTCGAATAGGCCTGTAAAATATGCAGTAAATTTACAGTTTACAGTAAATAGTGGGGTTACAGTTTTTGAGTTATTTGTATTTGAAATTTTAGCTACATCAAGTTTGCAAGTTCTTGGTCCAAATTTTTTCATATCATCACCGAAAATGCAAAACAACGTAACATCACTTTTCATAACTTTACAGGAGACAGAAAAAACTTTTTAAAATCTAAACAAATTGTCCAACAAACAATATTTTTTGGTTATTACATCCTTAAATAATGCCTAATGTATTGATGATGAATATGCTTATTTTTTTTTTTAAATATTTTTTAAGTTATGTGGTTTAAGTTTTTCAAGATTTAAATTTTCTGAAGCCAAAAAAAACGTAACATCAATACAAATTTTAGAAAGATATTAATTGAAAGGATTTCTGATAACTTTTACTCCAACATTTAAATAGCTATTATATTTTTAATAATTTGCAATCTAAATTAAATAAATGTGATGTTACGTTATTTTGACTTAAGAAAACCATTGCCTTGTTAATATAATCGTTATTTTTTGAGCTACAAGTCAAAAAATTTGTGATCACACGTATTTTGGAAAAATAAACTATATTTCATCAAAAACACAAATTTGAAAATTTTGATGTTACGTTGTTTTGCATTTTCGGAGATGATATATAACCCTTTAACTAATTAATGAATATAATTATCTATTAAATAAAAAATATAGCTTTAGCTATATCCTTAAAATATAAACTAAGGACTGCGCTCTTGGGCTTATAACTTTTGATGTGGTGAAAAATAAATAATTCTGTTAACTGGTTTACATTTGTCATTATGCTCACTAGCCATGTCCTAAGCTTCATAGCTTTAACGAAACTAGTTTTTCTTAAAACAGAAATTGAAGAAAAAACACCTAAACACTAATTCAATTTTTTCATGAAATCTTACTTCGGTCATATAAAACAATTGCAAGGAAAGCAATTGTGTCAAAAAATACAGTTTCTTGGGTCATAATATTATACAAAGAAGTCATGGTCACTGAATGGAAACCTGGTAGTGGAAAAAAAATAGTATGTTCAGGCTGTAGGACTCAGATAATATAGAAAGTATTTTGATAGAAAATCCCCCCATCTCAGAAAGAAAAATGTCACAAAAAGTTATTTGTTTTGAATCTTTATTAGAAAAGTTGAAAGTAAATCGAGCCTGAAGACGTATAAAGTACAAAAAAAGATCCCAATAGAAACGCAAGCAAGAATTTGAAGGTAAAAAAATAACGTGAAAGTACATCAAACGAATTTTTGTTTTTCATAATTATGATTAGTGTATAATAGACGATGAAACGTTGGCACAGGCTGACTTTTTTCAACTTTCCGGCCAGGAATTCCATATTGCAGATGCTAGATGGAATATGGCATCAAAAAAATCAAAATTCCCAAGAAAGTTTTAGATTTGGGAATCCATATGCATATGCAGGAAATAAGCACTTCAATCATAAAAAATGATTCCATTAACACAGAAATATACATGAATGAAAGTGGAAAATACTTTTCCATTTTTTAAGAAAATACAATGTATCCGCTATTACTGTATCTCATTACAGTAACAAAACAACGGAGTGGTAATAAAGATATTGTAAGTGTTTATACTTAAGGAGGCTAATCCATCAAATTGTCCGGAACTCCGTGCAATTAAAAGATATTGGGCTATAGTAATAAATTATTTAAAGGACATTAAAAACTCAGCTTAAAATGAAGCGAAGTTTAAAAATAAGTGGACTTATTCGAGCAAAAAAGTTACCGAAACACAATATAACCTTTAATTAAAAAAATTCTGGAAAAGATCAGATATTTCCTTAAAAACCAACAGAAAAAAAAAAAAAAAAAATTTAAAGGACATTAAAAGCTCAGCTTAAAATTAAACGGAGTTTAAAAATAAATGGATTTGTTCGAGCAAAAAAGTGACCGAAACACAATAAAACTTTAATTGAAAGAATTCTGGAAAAGATCAAATATTTCCTTAAAAACCAACAGAAAATAATTTATTCTTTTATGTTTAGAACTTGAACATAACAGTTATTAATAAAAATTAAAAAAAATTCGCGTATTGGTTTAATTTCTATAAGCGGATTTGTATGCACGGATTTTTTCGTGCGCAGTCCTTATTTGGAATTTGAAAATTATATGAATTAAAATTTTTGAGCTTCTTTGGGCGAAAAAATCTCTACACTCTTTTTTCCCCAAAATGTAATTTTCTTTAACAACATATAATAATTTCATAATTCTTGGAAAGGTATCTTTATAAATAATATGTCTAAATAGAAAACAAGCCTAATAACCTAAGAGGTCTAGGTAAACATCTTCCCGAATTTGATAAATTTTATGTTAATGTTGTGTTTAGCCTATATTATCTAAAATCCCAAAGCATGAATCTGCAAATATAAATCAGTTTATGAATCTATAATATGTTCTTAAGAGTTGTCAATCAAAATCTCCGGAACAGCGGGAAGTTCTAGATTTTATAGGAGAAAATGATTAAAAAAACCCCAGTTTTTCGATTTTCGGCATTTGGGAATTGTGGGATTCTATTTACAAAAATCTTAAAGGTTCTTACACTTTTTCATTTTATTCAATAAAGTTTATAACCACGTTACAATTTTGTTATGATATCTTTACTAAAAAAAGATTTTATTACAGATAAAATATTTATAGTTTTTCCAAAAAAAATTTACAAAAATTTTATTATATTTGCAAAAACTAGAAAAAGTATAAACTCGTTTTTTTTTTGTTTTCGAATAAAATGCAGTGTCTAGCTGACATAATCCTTTATTATATATATAAAATATATATATTGAAATCAATATCTTTTATAGAACCAAAACTACGTCACGGAAAATTTTATGAAAATCCAACCAGCCGATTACAAGTTACAGATTTATTTACAAAAATTTATGATTTTGCTCTACTGTACATTATTACATGCCAACATCAATATCATTGCTGATTTGTTTGGATTCACAGGGTGTTTTAATATTTTCATACTATTTGTAACATGATATGGAAATTTAATTAATTTTATGATATGATACAAGACAAAATCATCACCTAAATGATATATCATTGGGCATATCATTAAAATTTTATCTTAATCAATTAAGTAAAAATGTATGAATACTCTTCAAGATCCCTTTTAATATAAACACAAGTTTCAAAATCTACTTAACAATTCTATTTAAATCCTTACAAACATTATAAAACAAAAATAATGCTGATGAAAATGTCACAACCTTTTAAACTTTTATACAAGAACTTTAAATTTCCATCCTATTGTCTTTAACTCCTTAAAGCAGAGAAATCATTCATGAAATTATTTAATTACCTAAATTAAATATTTTTCCTAAAATTACAAATTACTAATTACAAATTTAATTTGTACAAGTAAAAGAAAATATTTTGCTAAACATTTAAAAAAACTTTTATAAATAAACAAAGAATTTTGCTGCAGGTTTTCTGTTTTTTGTTTGTTAGCTGGCAAAATTTCATGTTTTTGTTGATTTGTTTTCTAGTTCACTTCACTTATTTTCCAGTTCGTTTGTTTTGGCAAAAAATTTTCTATTTTAATATGAAGATTCGTTTGTTATTATTATATTTTTGTTGAGAAAATATGATGACAAATTATTTTTGTTGTCCTTTTCTTATTGATTGGGTTATTGGTCATTGAGTAAAAGATATTTTGAAATTTTAATTAAATTAAAATATTAGAAATTAATTAGTTTAAAATGATTTGAAGGCAGATGTAAGGAGTGTAAATTGAAAGATGTTTGTTTTTCCTTTTATTCATTATTTGTCATAACTATATTTTAAAAAATTTCGTTGACGTTTCACCTTATATGGGAGGTGAGTGAACTATCTATACAATAGTTCGTATATGCTTTCGTTTAAGAGATATCAGCAAAAAAGTATGAAATAAAGCTACAACGGACACCCTGTGTTTGAAAGGGCCATGAATCTAAAAGTTTATAATAAAAGAAACTCTCCCAACAGCTGTATTTCTGTAGATGTCAAACACGATTGTTGTCCATTTTGTTTAAAAATTTGTAGATTTCTTACAAATCTCATTTTACGTTTATGAACCGACCTACAACCTCAAATATTTTTTTAACTTTTGATTTTTTAAATATGCAATTATGTTAATTACATTTGGTGGTATAACACAACAAAAATTCGAGGCCTAAAACGGTTCCACTCAAAGTCCAAAAATCAAAAAAAAAGTGTTTGAAACTGACAAGTTTTTTTCTTTTTATTGCGGTAATCTCGGATTTTAGCTTATGTACCTAATTCTTCTAATGTTAACCACACACTTGTAAAAATAGGCCAATGTGTGTTCAATCAGTCAGTCAATGACAGATTATTGAAGATTACACTGTGTGTAACTTTTAAGTCATGGAAGTATAACCATATACGGACACCACTACGTAATAAAAGACCAAAAAAAAAAAAACTCGTGTCTCCTAGTTTTGCTCAAAGTCATGCACTTTTTTAAGGCCCCCAAAAATTTGGGGCTTCGGTGTCATGTTTGCAAAAAAGTGATAATTTTCTCAGGCTCATATCTTGCAAACCATTCGGAATTTTGATTTACTCTCTAAGGCAAAGTTGTAGCACTTGTCATAAAGAACAAAAATTCTGAACATATAAAATCAAAGAAAATCTTCAAGATCAAAATCGCAAAAAAGTTTAAAAAATTAGATTTTTTGTTTTACTTTTTTTCCCCTGTTTAGGTCCATAGGTAGCAAACCGTTAAAAATTCAAGAAATAATCAACTAAAAAATGTACCTAAGATCTCAATAAACAACATTTTAGAACATATGAACTTCCTAGGAATGATTCTTAACACCGTTTAGGTAGCGCAAAAGTGAAAAATTTCCCGAAAATTTTTTAATTTCATTTGTTCCGAACGGTTTGCAAGATATAAGTATATGGTTATATTTTTTCGTGTTGTTATTGAATTATATACGAGCAAGTTGTGAAACCAAAATTTTAAAATTTTTAATTTTTTGCAGTTTTTTAAATAGAAAATTTGCGCCGTTTCGTGTATCACAGAATATAGAGTGGAGGTTTATTGCCTTTGTAATTATGCATTATATGAGATATATCTCGTTAATATGCGCTCAATAGTAACACTACAGCAGGAGAACAAACTTGGGAAGACAAAACGTGAATTGCTCTAAGAGATGCCTTTTGCGCAAGGTTCACTCACAGCGTAATTTCAATGAACCTAAAATATAATAAATTTTGCATATTTTATATTAGAATTTTTTTCGCACTGAATTTAAATTTATAATAAGTACATCTATATTCTTTTACGAGAAAAATGAGTTTCAACAAAAAAATTGCATTAAATTTTATTTTTTTTTTTGCAAATTTGTATAAAACTTCATTTTTTAAATTAAGAAAAGGCTAAATATCTTCATAACTGTTTATTGTATTAAAGAATAATGTAAGAATGACTTGAAGACAATTTTAGTTAGAATTTTTTGATATTATTTTAAATAAAATCAAACTAGTCGTTTTCGAAATGTGATTCACAATATGGTGCAACTTCCTTAATCTTACAAATCGTGATTCACGAGAACTAGAGTCCATAAAAAATAAATGGATTAGAGGTTTAATATTTATAGTGATAAGCCCCGTGTCACAGACATTTTTTATTATTATTATTATTTTTATTTTTTTTTACCCTTAAATGCCCAAGGCCACCGATTTTTATGAAAAAAAATATATTATATGTAAAATGTCGAAAAAAAATACGTTTTTAGTTTTTCAAAAAAAAAAAAAACTTTTTTAAAGAAGTTATTTTGAAAAAAGTGGTTGTATCTTTAAAGATACACTGGGCAGTCACCCCTAACAAAAATCATTAAGAAAAATTGGTAAACAGAAGAAGTGGCTTTATAAGTTGTGGTATAAAATGTAATAAAATGATCAGAAATAATGTATATTAATACAATGATAAACAAAAATTCAATAAGTATGATATTTATTGAGCATCTATGTACTTTTTGAATTTAAAAATTAATTAATTTTGAATTAAATTCTGTCAAATCTGGCATCAGGCGGGCGTACAAAATATACATCCGGTTTTTGATGATTTTTTCTTATTTATGCTTCAAGATGTGAACACTCTTTTTAGAGAGAATGTTGTGCATCGTAGGATAATAATTTATAAGCATTAAACTTAAATTCAATCAGCTTAAATCCAGGTTTATGTTGATGTATCCTCTTGTACAATTGTCAGTTATTAACACACCCAGAGAAAAATCGATCACATACGTGTTGAAAACGATACCATTCTGTGTCAATAGTGAATCTGCACCATAAGTGTTTAAATTGAACATTGCGTGTTCAATTCTTATCGAAAATTGATACCTAATTGACAACAAGTTGAAACCATTTCGGTATCAAATGATTAAATTACATTAAGTTTTTTTGTATTAAAATTGTTACCGAAAGGTATTAAAAAGATGTTCCCATAAATTACCAATGTGACCACAACAGTTGTTGATTTTGAATCGAATTTTTTCCCTTAGTGCAGTTGTTGTATCCTAAAGATACTTTATATGTCTAACTTCGTCTTTTCATTCGATTTTTTTAAAGACTCAACTCCACCCATGTGACAATTGTAGTCCTTTATAATTTGAGGACTCAGACTAATTTTAACGGTTTTATTGAGTCATTAAATAACTATTGGTTGAGGAATAACTCTCGTGTCTTAAGTGCAGCCAGGCGGATGTTTTTTGTTTGAGAATTTTGCATCTGATTCTCGTATTGGATATGGCTTGTCGTCGATTGAATATACATTCACAGCTTAAGAGGCTTTTCTTTTGTCGTATCCATTCGAATTATATAAAACTCAGAATTAATATTGATGAAGGCCATAAAACAACATAACTGAATCCGGAATTCTTACTTTCTATACGAAGGTATAGATTGGCGACAGTTTTCGAAGTAGCGTTCTATTGTGTCATACATTGACAATATATAATAATAGTTAGCCATTTAGTTTCAAAGCCTCCCAAAATATAAACGCTTTTATTCATTTTGTCAAACGTTTTCTCAGTTGTTGATTGTTTTGTCTTAATTTCAGCATTACAGAGTACATGTTTTGCTCCGATGTAAGTTGACACTAAATTCACCACTTATTGCCTTCCCAAGACAGTATAGTTTCATATATTCCAATTATATACGCAATATATTCTTATTTCAACATACTCTACTAATGTAAAAAAAAAAAGTTGTACAAATAAAAAATGTGGGTTTGACCTTGACTCGAATTGTGATAAATATATTGAGATTCTGCATCAATTAAATTCTCCACGTTTTTATTATGATTGAATATACAGATAAAATAAACGTCCACGTTTATGTCAATATAATTCTGATTCATATTTTTATCATTGTCTACTACTTATCACCTGCATTTGACCTGCCATTTTATATCAATGAGCAAAATTTTGATCACCCCTTTTATTATAGGTATCCTAAATACTATCATTACCTATAATTTTGGTATTACTAATTAGTTCACATACGTCATCATCAGACATAACAAACTAACTCGAATAAAAGTCAAAATTTTTTAAAAAGTGCATAAAAACTTTGTAATTAAAAAATGTTATTAAATAATTTAAAATCTAAAAAACAGTATTACTTATCCCCAAACAAGTGAACTTACTTTAGTAAAGTCATAATCATATACGAAAATGCCACTGAGAATAATCACAAATACCATGTGTAACAGAAATCAAACTTTAGCTGTAAACGCCTAGTGTATCTTTGAAGATACAACCGGAAAATTATAATTTCTAGAGAATTGTCGACCTATATCACTATAATATTTTTCAATATCTTTAAAGAACATAGTTCCAAGTACGGAAATATATATATTTTTTTTTTTTTTCGTTTAAAAATATTCATAGCTTCTCAGATTTTACACTTTGAAAAAGGACGTTTATTTAATTTTAATAAAAAATATTTTTTGACTTCATTTTGAAATATTTCCAAAACTGAGTTATTAAGAAATAAAAAATATTTTTTTTACAAAGACATATTATGTTTTAAACGATATAAAACTAATTTAAGAAAAATTTGGCGAAAATTGTGGCCGTAGGAATTTTTTTAATCGCTGTATTTTTAAAGATACCAGGGGCATTTAAGGGTTAAACCTGTGTAGTAAAATAGTTTTGTAAACTTTGCTTTAAAAATTATTTTTTTTTCTGTTCTTTAATTCAAAACAATAAAAATAAAACAAAGGATTTTCATTTTCTCTTACGTATTATATTTAGCTCTTATTAAAATGCATACCTTTATTCTACTTAATTTAATTGCCTAAGGCATATAAATATTACAAAGCAATTCATTGTCTTTTCTAGATCAATTTTAATGACAATTGTAAATAACTGAAAATGAAATGAAAAAGTAACATAATTTAAATAAATTCATTTTAATGAAAATTCGATATACTATTAAAGCAACATCAGAGACAGGCAGATAGACAGACAGACAGATAAACAGACAATCAACTCTTGAATAATTAATGTACTTAAAGACAGTATTCTTTCTACATTTCTTTTGTTTATTTGCCTAATAAATTTAATATTGTTGTTGTAGTAAGAGTTTGTTGTTTTGTTATAATGATAACAAAAACTTTTCAAGGCAAATACTATTTATTCTATAGTCTAACAGCCATTTCTCTCTAACCAACTTATTTTGCTTTATGTAAAAATTACTCAAGATAATAAAATTTCACCAGTAAAAAGTACACAGTAAAATCATCAACACTGTTTGATAATACCAAAACACTGTTACACTTTATAAGTTAACATACGCACAAACCCCTGGTATTTTTGCTAGCAGCAAAAAGTGTATGTGAATTTATATCCTGGGAGAACATTAAGAAAGCTTTAAATTTTTTGGCGTATTACTCAAAGTCAAATAAAATAAATTAGAAAAACACTGATAAAATGCCAACGAAAGACTGAAAAAAATACGAATAAAAAATAGCAACACAAATAAAATAAAACTGATAAAAACAGTGAAGAGCAGCTATACACTTTTTTTCTGCTGGTTTATATTTTGTTACGTATTAGTTCCGCAGGCATTAACGCTTTCAATGCCACCAACCCAACCAAAAATCCAATACGAAAATCTAACACACAATATAGTGAACAGGCAGGAAAGAAGAAAGAATGACACAATAAAAAAAATCTCTCTCTCACACAGTGACACTTATACACGCTCAGGAGTTACTAAAACAATGACATTGTCTTACGACAGAACATGCTGATATAAATGAGATTTGTAGCAACATTGTTGACATTATGATGAAAATCTTTTATTTATACTTTTTTAGCAAAAGTAACTTTATGTGAAAATCTAACATAGAGTGGCATTTAAAGGTAAAGAAGAATTTTAAATACCCTTCACTAAGGGAAAAAATTCGATTCAAAATCAACAACGGTTGTTCTCACATTGGTAATTTACGGTAACAGCTTTTTAATACCTTTCGTTAACAAATTTAATAGAAAACATATGTAGTTTAACAATTTGATACCGAAATGGTTTCAACTTGGTGCCAATTAGGTATCGATTTTCAATAAGAATTGAACACGCAGTGTTTAATTTAAACACATACGGTGTAGATTCACTATTGACACAGAATGGTATCGTTTTCAACACGTATGTGATTGATATTTCTCTGGGTGTTCATAATCATAAGTATAAAAAGATTTTTCAATAATCCAGTATTAGCAAGTAATATAAAACTATCTACATAAAACTATAAGCTTCCTCAAAAAACGAAATTTATTTATCTATATAAATAATATCCTTAGAATTATTTCTCTTTCTAGAGCATTCTAAAGCTCTCTTACAAAACCATTCTTCCTACAAGTCCTAATACACAGAAAAAAGTAAAAATGGACTTCAATTACGAAATTTGTAATATTAATTAATTTTTAATTGATTTTGCTCCAATCATCAAAATGGTAATATTAATAACTAGAATAATTGATATTATTATTACTTCTTTTCCTTAAATAGATGCATTGAGCTGAACATTTTTGAAAATTTACTTAAATTTATTTTATTTCTGTACTTTTATAGACTAATATTTAATTTTTCTCTATATTTTATTAACAGCTGTCAATTTATTAAAAAACAAAACTGAAAACCAATTAGAAAATTAATTGTATTAATAAATCATATAATTAAATTCCAATATAAAGTTAATTAATAATTTTATTAAAAAATTATTTGAAATATTTTTTTCTGTGTAGAGCCAACATTTGAAATTTCTATTAGGGAGCGGAGATACAAAAATTGTATATTAAAGGACTGCTCACGAAAAAATCTTTGTATAAAAAGATGCTTATATGAACTAAACTTTTGGACGATTTTTTTTTTAAATTTCTTTTTATTAAAGTTCTAAGCATAAAATAATAAATTATTTCCTATTGGTTTTAAGGAAATATCTTATCTTTTCCAGAATTCTTTTTGTGGTTATATTGTGTTTCGGTCCCTTTTTTGCTCGAACAATTAAACTTATTTTTAAGCTCCGTTTAATTTTAAGCTTAGCTTTTAATGTGCTTCAAATTATTTTTTACTAGAGCCCAATATCTTTTAATGGCCAGCGAGAATAGGCCAGAAAAAAGCGGAACCCTTGTATTTTCTTAGAAAAAAGATAAGTCTTTTCTAAAGGCACTCATTCACGTATACTTCTGTGTTAATGGAATCATTTTTTGTGAATGAAGTGATTTGCAATGCATATGCGGGTAATAATTGCACAAAATTAACCCTCTGGCTCTTAATGGGTTAATTACGTGTTATCTTCAATAGTAAAAGGATAAACCATGGTACATTAAAACCTAATATATTTTGAAGAATGTCAGAAATATATAAAATAATAAAATATATGTTTAAAAAAAGAAAATATGATAATTTTTTATATATATATATATTTTTTTCAAATTATTTATTTATTTACAAATTTTATAATATTTACAAAAGGAAAAAATTGAGTCCTACAGTTATTGAATTATATTACAATAACAAAAATAAATTTTTTATACATATTTATAATTATTTATATAATATGGAAATACATACATATATAACCTTAACTTATTATTATTATTATTTTCTAAATATTTACAAATTCGTTCTTATCAAAAAGGTAAGTCCAGAATATGTAACCTTTTAAGTCTTCGTACTTCTTCTGTCTCATTTAGTAAGCCAATGGCTAATGGATTAGTTACTCAGTCTATCAATATATCTAGAACTAAATTTGGTTATGGTTTCTTTAACTAAAGGGATTTTGAGATCATTTGTTATAAACCAAGGCGCTTGAGTAATAAATCTTATGATAAAAAAAAAATAAAAATTTACTAAAATCTTAATATTCTGCGACTGAAAAGAGACATAATAATTATTTAAATGAATATTGAAGGTCGTAATATGCCTCTATTATAATTTGAAGTTAGTTTTCTTACAACTAAAATTTTGACGAGAGAGAAACTATAGTCGGTCAAGACCGACCACATGATACCTACACCATTGTGTATGAGCTAAAAATGAGACCTGTGGCCAATTGTAGACCAACACTTTTACTACTAATGCAAAATAATACATTTGAATACAGAATATTACGTTATTACTAACATCTATATGATTTTATGCACTTTAGGGCGATTTCCGGAATTTTTTTTGTTTCTACTTATATAAAACTTATTTGTGTCGAATATTAACTTGATACTATCATTCGTATGGGGTTTATGCTATATTTAAGGCATTGTCGTTAAACTCCTATTCCGGGAGGACATTTGAATGGGGGCTAGGTTAAATAATCATATAAGAACATACTAATACTAATGAGGCACTTTAATATGCATATGGCTTCCCAAATCAAAAACGTTTTTGGGAATTTTGATTTCCTTGATACACAAAATTCCTGGCTAGGAAATTAAAAAAAAAAGTCAGCCTGCACGAACGTTTCTTCGTCTATTATGTACTTTCACTTTATTTTTTTTTTTTTTTAACTGCAAATTCTTCTTTGCGTTTTCATTAGAATTTTTGGTACTTTATACGTCTTCAGACTCGATGTCCTTTCAATGTTTCTAATAAAGATTAAAAGCAAATAACTCTTTGTAACACCTTTCTTCCCTAGAGATTTTCTCTTAAAATATTTTCTATTTTGTTTGAGTCCTACAGCCTGAAGATACTATTTTTCTTCCACTACCAGGTTTCTATTCAGTGACAATGACTTCTTTGTATAATATTATGACCCTAGCAATTGCTTTATGTGACCGATGCACATTGGGGTATTAGGGGTCGAAAATGGTGATTAATTTAAGGAAAGGTGATTTCATTATTTTAGTGACCACGTTTTATTTTTTTATTGATCACTAGGTAAACAAATTCAGTTTTAGAATTTTAAGATTTTTTTGGCAAAATGGTAATGTTCGTCCGTCTATACATTAAAGTTAATTGGGTCGAAAATTATGTATAATTCTGAGAAAGGTTATATCAATACTTCACTAATCACGTTTAATTTTTCTGTTTATTAGTAAATAAAAAAATGCATTTTTAGAATTACAAAATGTTTTTTGGTTGAATGGTAATGTCCCTCCGTCTGTCTGTACATTTGGATTAAATGGGTCGAAAATAGCGCTTAATTCATGAAAAGGTGATATCCAAATTTTGATGATCACATTCTATTTTTTATAATTATTACTTAGTAAAAAAAATAATTTTTAGAATTCTAAAATATTTTTTGGCGGAATGGCAATGTCCGCCCGTCCATCCGTCTATACATTTGAGTTAAATGGTTCGAAAATGGTACTTACTTAAGGGAAAGGTGATATCTATTTAGATTTGGTTGTTAAATTGGTTAAGAATTAAAAAAATAATACACTTTTAGAATTTGAAGACTTTTTTAAAGAATTCTACTGTATGTCATTCCGTCCGCCTGTTTATTAATTTTTGCAAATTTGCCAATTCAATATCATTTATTTTCTGAAAATATTGTTCTTCAATAAACTGCAAAAAACGTGATAAAATCGGTTGAAAATGTTAGGATATATATGGAAAAGAATTGATCAACATCTTGCAAAGTTGAGATTATTGAAATTTCAAATGAATATATCTTGAAGAATATATAAGAGAAATAGTACATGCAAGCATGTTTTCAAAAGCATTTATCAAAGACTTTAAGGTGATATAAAAAGGAATACAAATTCGGTACTGGTTAAACATTTCCTATAACATTAGTAGTCTACTTTAAGCCCCCATAGATCCGCTTCTGAAGCGTATTTGGGATCATTTTTTTAAACTGAAAATGCTACTATTCTCTGCTACGACTATGTAGAATTTCATGTAAATCCAACTAGCCGATTGGAAGTAACAGAAAATGTCTGCACTTAAGCTGTTTTTTGTATGAAATCTACTTGAGTTTTTCCAAAAAAAAATAATAATTTCTCAAATCGGGCTATATATGTGCACGTACAAATACACTGAAATTTGAATTTTTTACTCATTTTAAAAATTTTAAATTTGCCAGCTCCTTATAAGAAAAGAACACAACCTAGGTTAAAGATTATAATTGATATTGATATATAATTTTGTATATTTTTATTCGTTTGTATATTTTTATTATTACAAAAATTTAAATTTCAAAATTCAATTAATCGCCACTTTTGACGTATTTTACCCCAAAGTGCGTTGTAAGATTTCATGAAAAATTTTAAATATGTATTTAAATGTTTTTTGTTAAACTTTCATTTTAAGAAAAACTAATTTCACTATAACCATGAAACTTAGCACATGGCTAGTGAGCATAATGACAAATGTAAACCAGTTAACAGAATTATTTATTTTTCACCACATTAAAAGTTATAAGCCCAAGAACATGCACGGATTTTTTCATGAGCAATTCTTAATTTCCTAAGCGTGTTTTTTATTTCAAAAATTTTTTCAAAGAAAAATTTTCTTAGAAAATTAAAATTCGATTTACTTATAAAACTATTCATCGTACAAATTCTAAGAGACGGATTTTAAAATTTCTATCAGGGGGCAGATATACGCGACGTTTTTAGTGTTTGGTTTTCTTTAAATAAAAATTATTGTTTTGCCTGACATAAAGGTAAGAGGATTTTTTATTCTTTTTTTATTTAATGTTTTTTAAAATTGATTTCGGTTTTAAGAAACTAAAATTTTCTATAGTCATTGTTTTCTATTCAAATCTAATCGGAGTCTAATTTAGTATTTCGATCAGGAAGCGAATTTTCGCCGCTATTTTGTATTTCCTTTAAAGTATACAAATCGGATTTGTTTGTGCATACATATATTTATTATTATAATCAGGGCAAGTTTTTATATGCACAAAAAAAATTTAAATATGCGCTTGAAAAAGCACGAAAAAATGGTATAATATGCACAGAAATATGCAAAAATAGCATGAATATGTATATAAAAACCAACGAATTTATGCAATCTTATATATTAATGTGTAGAAGATATGCACAAATATGCATTTTCTAACTTTCAATCTCTAATAGATTTCGATGTTTATAAAAATAAAACTATTTTCATTTTAAGTATCATATTTGACGCTTCCGAATTTTTTTTCCTTGCAATATTTACAATGTTCTCAAAATGCTCACCAAAAAATGTTTAGAGATCATTCGATTGAACTCCAAAAAATCACCCAAAAATTGTGTTTTTGTTAAGAAAACTAACTTTTGTATCCATTATATGCAAATTTATGCAAAGATTTAAAATATAAGCATTTTTTGTGAAATTCTTTTGAAATATGCAAATGCTTACTTTCCAAGCGAAAAGCTTGAAAAACTTGCCCTGATTATAATATTATACTTCCTGTCATTGCCAGGTTTATACACTAGTAAATAAATTATCAAATATTTTCTTTCAACAATTGTAGCATATGTATTACAGTGGCGAACATGACCGCACATGTGTGCTGTACAAAGTGACAATGGTAAACCAACACTCGCCCTAAAACCTCCATTAAAAAAATCGAGACAAGGTGTAACACAAATGTATTCAATTGACAACAATGAATAGCGGCAATAACAACAGCAACAACAACAATGACAACAGCTACAATAAGGACAAAATAACAATAACTGATAATATTTAATGGCGGCTTCAAAATAAATACATATACAAACACCTACATAATGTCTCACACTTTTGATAAAAAAAAAAAAAAATAACTAAAAATCCTACAAAGTTTTATTTATCATAAGACAACCAAAACAAAAAAAAAAAAACTCCCCAAAGACTGTTTAGTAAAAGATGTGGGTAAAACCACCAAAACCAAAATGAGGAAAAAACTTAAGTAAAAAATTCACAGGCGATGAAGACATTAAAATATTAATGTGAAACATAAATCATCACAATGAACATGTAGTCGCATTGACAATAAGAGCTCTCATATACACAATAATGTACACATACAAAACATAGTCTAATATAAGAATAAAATCTATTTGGAAAACTTTTCCTGTGGTTTTTTAATTTTCTTTAAAACGTTGTGTTAAATGGTGTATTTAATAAAAATAATATTGTTTTAACCGCTAACTTTTGACTATTTATGATAATTTTATTCTACCAACTATACCAAATATTATACAGAAAACTAAGAAAATTAAGGTTCTTTTCATCACATTTATTTTTAATTTTGAAATCTTAAATAACACTGTTCGACAAACATTTTTTTTCGGTATCCTTCAAAAAAAATATGTAGACTAGATGGAATTCCATATGCTTAACTCGAATCTGCTTTCAGTTTTTTTTCCATCAGGTTGGGATTTTTTTTATGGGCGTGTCTAATATTGTGCCCTAAATATGCCGATTACTCGAGTATATTTCACTATTACTTGAGAACGGTATGCACGATTTATATAAATGATATACCACGATATGCGGAATAAAATTAGCTTTAAATTGCTCTATTATTTACCCGCTCAATAGTTTAGGAGATATTTCGAAAAAAGTGTCGAAAAAAATTTTTTCATGCAAAATTCAAGATTTATTTCTTTTACTAAAATTTTTTTTTAAGTGAAAGCATCAAATTTGTATAAAAATTAATCTTGATTGGATTCACAGTTAAGGTTGGATACCCATACATAACTATAGCTAAGTGGAAATACACTAGTGGGCAAAAAAAATGTTTTTCATCTTAAATAAAAAAATAGGTGGATTAGAAGGAATTCAACGTGTTAAATAAGAATCAGCTTTTACGAGAACAGTTTGTCCAATTAATAAATTTAACTTTAATATATAGCGACTTAAATTGTCTTTGAGCAAAATTTATATAATTTTTTGTCTAGTTAATATTTCTGTAGTTATTCGGTAATTAGTACCGAAAATTTTAAAATTTATTTTTTTTTTAAGTGGTGAAAATTTCGATCCATTACTCTGAAATTCTTGAGCGAATGAAAAATATTATTGACACACCTTGAAAACAATTTTTGTATGCATCTTTTGATGTATCACTTATAAAAATCGTGTAAAGGGTTCTTGAGTTATAGCCTAAGTTTGACAAACCATTCTCGAATTTTATAGTGTGACCGCTGAATAAGATATTAGTCATGCACATAAAAAAAATCAGTACCCGATAGAAAAAAAGAGAATGCAGATTCTAGTTTAACTCGTCAGAATCCATCCAGTCCACCTATTTTTGTTTCAAGAAAAAATAAAAAAAATTTTGTTTGGCCACCACTGTATTTCTACTCAATTGTATGTAAAATGGGTATTTTTACTTAACTGTGAATAATGTTTAGATTTCTGCATCAATTTTGAAGATACGTGCCTTATTTTATTCGCTGTAACATTTTAGATGTTTTCATTTGTTAAAATAAATTTTAATAACAAAAAAATCTAAAATTTTGCATGAAAATGATTTTTTTCGGACACTTATTTCAAAATAACTCCGAAACTATTGAGCACATAAAAAAATTAAGTGGGGAGAATTTGAAGATATTTTAAGTCCGCATCACTTTGATCAATCGTACACACCGTTCTTGAGTTATGAGGAAATATACTAGAATGGCCTTACTATGGGCGAAAAATTAGACACGCCCATAAAAAAAAATTCAGACCTGATGGAAAAAAAACTGAAATCAGATTCGTGTTTAGAACATCAAAATACATCAAATCCAACTATTCGTATATGGGGGAGGATTTTTTTGTTGACCAGTGTAATTACAAATTGCGTCTGCTTATTCATGAACTATACCGTTTAATTCTTAAATTACATATTATTGCACTTACTCATATAATTTTAGAATGTTTTTAACACTATTAGAAAATTTTTGTTTTAAATATGGTTCCATTTTGCACTAATTATAAAATATATACATATACTTTGATTGCTGCCAGAAAAATTTATTTTAATTAAAATTCGATATACTAGTAAAGCAACATCAAAACAGGCAGGTAAACAGACAGAATAAAATCAAAATGTATGTATTTATTTAAGTGAAATACAGAGATCTTGCTTTATTTGGGACAAATTTGTCTTTATGAAAAAAAAAAAAAATAATAATAATTTTTTACATTTACGAATTTTTATAATTTTTTATACCCACCATCAAATAGATGGGGGGTATATTTTCTATATATTTTCTGGGTCCTAGTTAGATTCTGAGTCGATCTTGCTATGTCCGTCTGTCTGTCTGTTGAAAGCAGGATAGGGCTCGAACGGGGCAACGTAGGAGGACGAAATTTGGCACAAATATATGTCTTATATAAGGTTTTGAAAATGGGTAAAATCGGTTAATAAACAAAAAAGTTATGGGCTAACTAGAACACAGAGTGTCCGTTTCATAATTTTTTTGCTGATATTTCTTCAATAAAAGCATGTACGACAACGAAATTTTGTACGTATAGTTCGGGGGTCGATATAAACTCGGAAACCAAAAAAGAGATTTACAAGGACTATCTATATATAAAATTTCTTTTCTGTAATATCATAAATGAATTTTTGTCGATTTTTCAAAAAAATTACATACCCACTTCCCCCTGATCCACTAGGGGCCTGTACTCCTTCAAATCAACTCTAAAACACCTCAGCTCTGACCATGTGCATTTTTATTGAAATACCTCTAACGATTCTTTAGTTACTGAATTATTTAAGAAAAATGCGTTTTGGGACACGCAGATAAAAATATTGGTTACGGCATTATCACTACAACTATATTATGCTCCCATTATTAATTTTCATTAATTTTAATAACTCTCTGTATATGATAACAATGCTTTTGTTTAAATTTTGTCATTTAATGTTTACACTCAATAAAATTTTTAATATGATTGACTAAAAAATTATATTTTTGTTAGTATTTTTACCAGAAACAATGTTTTATTATTATCCAAAATATCATAACTTATACAACCACTAAATATTTGCAGTCTTTTTCCTTGTTCTTAATCCATATTCTTTCTGTTTTTAAACCATATTAATATTATTATCCCATGACAATAAAATTAAACAAATAAATATAATACTATCTTTTAACGAACTTAGTGAAAATTCATTACTTCTTTGTTTTTAAATATACTTTTAACTTCATTGTAATTCTTATTTAGTTTATATATGAATAAATATAAATTGATAAGGTTTGTTTATATTCAGTATGATGAATGAACTATTACATTGAATCAAAATATATTACAAAGGAATTATAATATGATATAATTAAATTACATTGTGATAAAAACATAATGAAATCGAAAGCAATATTATATAAAAAAAAAAAAAAGTTATTCATATTATTAAGATGAGCCATTAAGTGATGAAAAAATTATAAAATTGAATCATAATAATAATAATTATGTACAAACATATTAATTTGTAAGTGTAATCATATACTATAATCATAGAAAACTGCTCTCAGATTATGGTCACGAGAACCAAATTTTTAGGTTATTTTCGCTTTTATTTTTTAATTTTACAACATACATGAGAAAGTAAAGTAAATAGTCATCCTATTCGTAATTTAGCGAAGCCGGAGTTTGAAACAGTAGAAGGCACTTGCCATATAGTAGCATATAGAGACGAAATTCTCGATTGACAATTAAACAAAATTGTTGTTTTGTAAACAAAAATGTGTTTTTATTTTCTTTTGGCAACAACAAAATGTATTTGATGTTGTTGCATGAGTAGGGTTTTTGACAACCGACTTAGGTTTTTGACAATTAGTTTCGTCTCTTGTTACTCTTTGGCACTTGCATCCCGAAAGGCCGACCGTTTAGGAAACCGTTTTACAAATTAGAATATTACCCAGGACAAAGTTAGAACCAAAATTCATAAAAATTTATAAATTCGACAGTTATATTATTCTAAAGTTTAAACTTAAAAAAATTCACATTTTTGTGAAAAAATTATAACATTCTTTGACATAATTTTTTTTCTCCGGATTATATAATTTCTTATATGTTTTTAAAAGAAATCTTAACGCAAATACGTGAAAAGTTAAACGGAGACGCTTTGGGCAGCAGTCTACGCACAAATCCTATTCAAGCTTTGTAAATTTTTCAGAAGCTTTTGAAATTAATTTTTATAATTATCTGAATGTAATATTGGTTAAACACACAAAAAGCATTATTTGACGAACGGTTATTATAACGACAGGGTGAAGATTAAATTAAATAAATCCACAAAATTATTTAAAGATTTAAAAATCCTTTTTTTTTTTATTAAATAAAAAAATTTTTAAAAACTCAACCCAACAACAATCATAGTATCTATTTATAACATAAAAGAAAAATATACAGATGAGGAAAAAAAGTGCTTCATAAAGTTTTACTTCCGCTAAAATTCGCTCATAAGTCTTCAGTAATAGTAATGAAATAACTTATTAAAAACGTATATAAATAATTCTTATTGAAGAATAATAAAAAAAGTATAACTATATTTGAGAAAAATAAAACCAAATTTAACACTCCACTGTAAATATACTCTCTAATTGGAAATCTAGAATATCAAATAAAAATCAATATTTGAAATCATGTCCCTTACAATGATGTTACGATTGAAATTTTCATTTTAATTTAGGATCTTAAAAATGTTCAATTCTCTTCATACTATTAACCAATTAACGCCAATACAAGCAAACATGTACAAAAAACAAATACAAGGACATTCTGTGAAAACAGACACACATACACCAACATGGAGTAGGACACATGGTCGTAAAATAAGTAACAAACATATAAAGTCAATTCTTTTTTTTATGCAAAAAGAGACACACATAACCCATCGATCTACAAACATATAAATATACACATGTATATAGAACCTTGTTAGTAGAGGTGTATTTTCATATCAATAGTATGGAATGGTTAAATGTCGATTGCTAGCCACTGAAACATGACCAAATGGTTTGTGTAACTAACTTTATTAACGAAGCGGAAACTAGAAACGACACATACTACACGTCCCACACATATGCCTACACACTTTTATACAAAATCCTGATAGTGATACCCCCGAACATCCGCGGTTGAATTGACATTGGTTTTTCATTTTCTCAATTTTTGTTTTTTATTTGTAAAAGTGTGTGACACACTATTTTGGTAGAATATAGAAAATGAAGCATGTCTATATAGCTTTTTGAATGTTTTGAGAAAAAAAAAAAACGAGTTAACAAATTGATAGAGTCTAATAAACTCTGTTATATCGGATCATTCTACAACCAGTATCAATAAAAAAACAAAATTCACATATACAAATGCAAAAGAAAATAAAACACCATAAGATGAACAAAATTTACAATGTAAAATGAAAATTTGTTAAAAAATTTACGACTACAATTTACGATTTTACTTGAATACCAGTCTGGCAAATAGAAAAAATCAACATCGAAGAGAAAACCAGTTTTGATGGTTACAATCTATAGGCATTATTCATTCATGCATGCATGCATGAATGTTGTGTATGTTTAGTTAAAAGGGAATATAATAAAACAACATCATATAGAGTCAATTTGCCATTTAAGGAGAAAAGGTGGGTGTAAAAAAGGACAACACAAATAAATTTATTAAAGCCTTGAATGAAAATATTTTAAATTGAACATTATTCAATATTCACAGTAAGTGTTATACCAATTTATGTAACAATTTTATCTCTTTATTTCCCCATCCTGATAAATTATTACAAAAAACAGTTACTCACTATTAGTTTCTTTATGTTAATAAAAATTCCATACAGATTTTGTTGAATCTATAAGATTTTATAAAGAATATTGTATAAGTAAAAAAAATGAAACTAGATATTAGAAAATTACGATGATGGAAGAGATGGCAAAATAAAAAAAATTATGATGAATTTTCTAACAGCTAAGAGTTTTTGTAAACGATTTGAAATATTTTACAATCGAATGGCATAAATTGTTTACTTATCTGGGAGGGCAGTGATTCTTAATTAACAGAGAAATTGGTTTATTATATTAAGAGAAACGATTATTTTTAAAAGGAGTTTAATTCCTTAACCCATCTGTACATACCCAAGAAAATCAATGTTAGTCAATTAAAAAAAAAATAAATGAAATTTTATAACAATTATTAATAACGACCATATAATTGGTCACAAGACTTAAAGCAAAACGGCAAACACAGGTAGAAGAAAAATGTTTATTATTTCAGCGATATCCATCCGTCTGTCAGGCCGTCCATATTAATCTTTTAATGAAGCTACAAGTTTATATGATGCAGACACGAAAAAATTAATTATCCAAATCACTTTTTGTCTTTCTCATATTCTGAAAGTTTCACAATTCTAGCCCAACGCCATCATGGTCTGGGTCTTAATGGGTTAAGTTCAGAATTTGTTCTCTAAATTTTATTTTAAATCAATTGCATTAAACAAATATTTTCTTTTATAAAAAACACTGTTAGAATCTCTGCTTTGGATATAGAATTTATGTGCTGCACTTTTTTTTAACATTTCCAATATTATAACTGTTACTTTTTTTTATTCCAAAACACACCCATCATTTCAGCAATTCATTTTATTTCAGTTCCGTCCTAATCTTATCCCTTCACTTAGCTATGACATTACAATTCGTATTTTCTTAACAACTAAATGAACTTACCGGAAATATATAGTTGAGCATTTATTAAAAAAGAAAGTGTCGTAGCCTTTTCATCTGTCATACTAACAGTCTGTCACATTCAATGTCTATTTATTTACCTGTCTTACTATTAAGAAGATAAAAAAGTAAAAATAATATTTTATCATTTTCTATTATTAAATTTGTTAAATGGAAGAGTGTTAAGGAAAAATTTAAGATAAATTGTGAGAAAAAAAAAATTGGATATGCAATGATTTTACTGTTCATTATGTTTAAAATTATATCAAATTAAAAATTACTGGCATATTAATTGTTTAAGTTATGAACATTCTTAAATTTTGATAAAATGTTTTTAATAGTAAAATTTAATGATCTGGAAGCAAATGCATTTTCAATTTAAAAACTTAAACTTAAAAAAATGGCTAAATTATAGAGAAACATAATAAAAAAAACGTCTTTCAAAAATTAATAATGAATAATAAAATTGAGATAAATAGAAAATAACACGCTGCTGCAGTGAAAATTCACTCGAGAAATAATATAGTATACATTACACTGTGTGGCGGTTATTTTCACATATGAAAAAAATCGATATATGCACAAAACTAGAGACCATACGAAATTAAATAACTACATACTCAGTTTTTCGCTAAGACGTTAATTTTTCTCTAAAAAGGATTTCAAAGTTCCGAAGCAAACACATTAAAAAATAATAATATTAATAATTTGATATCAACTCAGTATGAGTATCAAATGAAAGTTACAAATTCCTGCAATATAATTATATTTTTTATTCAAATGTTGCAGAAAAAAAAGTAGAAAATATCCTTTTCAAAATTTTAACTTTAATTATTTGTTTTCATTATTATCAATTATTTGTCAGCCTTCAAAAAGCATTCTCAATCGTTATACTGATAAAACTATAGTTTTATCTATAGATACCTTCCATGACAAACCTAAGTAACCAGTTTTGCTTCAGGGTTTCAAATTTTCTCCCGAAAGGATTTAACATTTTCGAAAGATGGGCAATTTTTAAGAATATTATAAAATAGTTACGAAAATTATATTAACCAATATGGGTGTCAAATGAAAGCTACCAATCACTGCAATATAATAATTTTTATTTAAATGTTCTGATAAAAGAATTTTAGAAAATATCTCTTTGAAAATTTTATAATACATTTTTATTTTATAATTAGTTTATATAAAGGATTTTTCTTAACATTTTATACGACAACGTTTATTTATTTTTGTTATATTACAGAGATTTATTGCTTTCATTTGACATCCATATTGGGTGATATAATTTTGGTAAATATTTAATTTTTTTAATTGCATATTTCTTTAGAAAAAATTTGACGTCTGAAAACTTACTTCGAAATTTTATTATGTATGAGGTAAGTATTTTTTTTTTTTTTTTTGTAAAATTTGTTTCATGTTATCACACAGTGTAATGGGCCTTCTTGAGGACATTATATATCAGTTTTAAAAATTTGCAATGCAATTAATCCATTATTACCCACTGTTATGTATATGTAACGCGACAATGTCTAAGTTTATAACTATATTGTCAAAAAACGGAATAATATAAACTTAAATTTTGTTATGAATTGTGTAATTTACTATTCGTCCTGTATCCTCAAATGTTTTTTATTTCACTATCTCTCCTGTTATTGTGGCAATAATTGATTTTGTAAAATTCATTATTTGAAAGCTTGCAAAAAGTCGATTTTAACGGCAGGAGGTTTGCAAAAAGGCTTATTAATTACGTTCAATATATTTTAACGAAAAAATTTGTTTGTATAATAAAAGAAAACACATCAAATTTGTTTATTTGATTGTTTAAAAATATATAAGACGTGCCCGATAAAAATTAGAAAGTGGAAAAAAAAGTGTTACGTATATGTAACACTTGGTCACTCTCAGTACTTTTTGGCCCCTTCCATTTTCAATATAAAAAGGAATAAATGACAGTATTTTTTTTTTTTAATTAAATATACTATTTGAGCAGTAAACATGATAATTTGTTTAAACAAGTGATTATAGTACCGTTCTCGTTCATTATTAGCAGTTTGATAAATATTGTCGGTATTAATAAGTAGGGGACATACGGAAAATTTCACCCTAGGCACTGTACATGCATTCAGTCAGATTTATTTTTGAATTTCTTTATTCTTGTGCCACATATCTATATGAAAACGCAGATCATGAGGACGACGCGATCCAAGATTAAGCAGAGGAAGGCATTTCCGGTAACCGGAAGTAGTCACTCCGTTCCATATATGAACTTAGAAGGAAATTTAATGACGAATTAGTATAAATATTGTAAAACTTTTTTAACATAATATTTTTTATATACAGGCCTGTCACAGCAAACCATTCCGATCGAAAGTGGAATTAATTCTTCTTCAAAAAACATGAAACGAAGAAATTTTTCGGAATGAAACCACTTTAAATTTTCAAAGTGGAGTT
Source organism: Protophormia terraenovae (assembly GCA_951394005.1). NCBI lineage: Eukaryota > Metazoa > Arthropoda > Insecta > Diptera > Calliphoridae > Protophormia > Protophormia terraenovae. Next base: position 119,744,348 of record OX596074.1, read on the forward strand.
GTTTTGTGGTCTCCACCCCAAAAAATGTCTTCGTTTCATGTTTTTTTGAAGAAGCAAAGTATGGAATTAATTCCACTTTCGATCGGAATGGTTTTCTGTGACAGGCCTGATAAATTATAAATTATATAAAAATATAATTGTGACTTTTTTCAAAAAATTTTACATTTTTTAGGTTTTACTTATATAGCCCATGAGATTTATATAGAAAACACAAGGTCCAAAAATTATTGAGTAATGCCCACTGTTACGTATATGTAACGGCTGATAACTTCCTTACTAAACCAAATATAAACAATTTTTCAATGTGTTTATTTGCTTCATTTGACATGATGTTTAAAATTTTAGATCCCTAAGTTGGCTAGATCGCCGTTTGCATTAATGGGTTAAAATTTCGAATTATTTGTAAAAAACAGTTTTTGGGTAGGTTCTTGTATAAATTTATTGCTAACTCTCTTAACCTTTTACTTATTTTTCCTTTTTAAAATTTTTTTAAATTGTTTTGTTATGTCCTCAAGATGATCTGCAGCCCATGTTGGAGCATTTTGGAGTGAAAATAAAAAGTGACGCTTTGTAACAGCGTTTAATTAAAATTAAAATAAATGTTTAAGTACAATTAAACTTAACTTTTTTTATTTTTTCCTATTGTAACAATAAATAAGTAAGAATGTTATATTCGTCTTGGTTGTACCAATTAAGGATTGCGATCAAAAAAATCTTAATATATATAAAATCTCGTGACCATTTTTTTTTGACTTAGCAGATAATTTGGAGGATTGAAATCACTTGGTACAAAAACTAGGTTATTGTTTTTGTACCAGTCCAGAGCTATCTTACCGTAGTCACATGATGCCAAATCGGGTCAAAAATATGTGGACACATTGTGAAGCCTTTTTTTGCAAAAATTCTTCGATATACATATATTTTGGTATATATACCAGGAAATTTTTTTAGCAAATTTTGTCTGCTTTTTGGGTACTAAGCACATTTTTAACATTTCGTTGAGCTGCGAAAAATCTGCCGGTACATACGTTTCGTCTATTACACAGCATGAGTATTTTTGTATGAAATTTGATTTTAATTCCCGTGCCCTATTCTTGCTTTATAAATTTGTTGCAACATTCCTGTCTGGAAAATTTTCAAAAATAAAAAAATTAAATATTGTTTCCGTAAGAGCAAAACATGTGTTAAGATTTTTTCGATTTCACTCCTTATTCAATCTTTCTACAATTTGGGTCCCATCCTAATTTAAAATTTCACCTTATATCTGCGATGGGTGGATCCAGTGTTACCGTTTGGCGACTTTAGTTGCCATTTGCCCCTTTTTCAACCACCTGGCCACTTTTTGGCCCCTTTTTCAAATGGCGACTAAATGGCTACTTTTTAAGACTAAGTGCTAAATGACGAGAAATTAAATTGTTTGAAATTAATTTCAGCAAATAAATTCATCATTTTGAGATTGTTTCACAGTATAATGATATAAAAGCCCGCGATGTACTTATAAATGATCGAAACTGTTAGTAAACAAAAATAATAGTAAAGTTTTTGAACAGCTATTTATATCATCATATGCCGAATCTTTTTGGATTGGATTAAAAAATTAAAAAGTTGTACTTTTTGAAATTCAGAAAAAACCGGTTAACCGGTTTTTTTGCAGAAGTTAATATTTATATAAAAAGGCTACATTTCTTTAAAAAAAAAAACAATAATTCTTATAATATGCAAGTTAAAATTTATTAAATACAAGCGTATAAGCCTGACAATGCCAGGAAAAAATAATATTATATGCACAAACAAATCCGAAAATTAAAAGAAAAAAATATGAACAACATATGGACACATTCCTCTCACTAATCGAAGTCAATTATTTGAAGCCGTTAGAATTTATTGGGATAATATTGATTAAAGTTTTAAATTCGTAAACCTTTCAAAATAAAAAAATCGTCGTAATGCGCTCCCTGACCGAAATGCAGAATAAGTTTTTGAAAGGACTTGGAGAGCAAATAATAAGTATAGCAACTCAAAAGTTCTTAATACCAAAAACAGACTTTTCGGTCCCTGATAGAAACATCTGGCTCCGTTAGAATTTGTGGAATGAATAGTTTTATAAGTAAGCCGATTTTTAGTTTATTATATCGTCTGGGAGCTTCAGAAAACTCTGGAGAGAAAACAACGCTTAGGAATGATATATATAAATCCATATATATAGATCCACGTGTTTTCGCTCCCTGATAGAGATTTCAAAATCTGGCTCTGGATTTGTAGGACGAATAGGGTTATAAGTAAGCCGAATTTTAATTTTCTACGTCTTCTGGGAGCTTTAGAAAGCTCTAGAAAGAGAAAAAATTTTTAGAAAAAGACACATAAATCCTCTTATATCCGCTTTCTGATAAAAAATTTCAAAATATGGCTCCGTTATTATTTGTTGGACGAAAAGTTTTATAATTAAGCCAAATTTTAATTTTGTACATCGTTTGGGAGCTTTGGAAAGAAAAAAAAAATGCTAAGCAAATTATATATCTAGATGACTAGAAGATAATTATGTTTCAAAATTTTAGAAAAAAAATCATCAAAAATTAGACTAAATTTTAGTTAGCATAAACAGAAACCATGGCTTAATATGGAAGCCTGTCTCAATTGAAACGATTCTGCAGGTGAAACGTTTTTAACACAACACCTTTAAAAAATAAAGGAAATATTGGATCATAAAAAATTAAATTGGGTGTAAAAATATTACAGATATTGCAATAGATTAAAAAATTCATACAAGATAATTGTAACTTATTTATTTGTTTAATATTACAGAATAAATTTCAATTTAGACTTAAACTATATTTTTAAAACATAAGAAATCAGTCTTTATGAATATTTAAAAAATTATTCCTAAATTTAGATTCAAATATCACTATTTAGTACATGTTTTCTGAAATAAAATGCTATTTTTAAAACCGGTTTTTTGTGTTTAAAAAAAACCGGTCTATTCGACATTCGAAAAATGAACATTTTGAAAAAACCGACAGCACATGGACAGAAAAAACCGGTTTTAAAACCGGTTGGAAAACCGCGTCAATCACTCTAATTATATGGTAAATACTTTTGTGAATTTTTGCAATAGTAAAAATTGTAAAATAATTATAAATTGTTTTGTTATAAATAAAACTTAATTTTTGTGGTTTTCTTACAATACAAGATTATTTTGTTGTCGTTGTTATCAAATAAACAAATTTTAAAAAGTTTTTTTAGGTTTTAAAGCAGTTGGCCCCTTTTTTCAGAAAATCCCCTTTTTTGGCGACGTTTTATTTTGAAATCCCCTTTTTTGGACACTTTTTAAAAATTCTCAACGGTAACGCTGGGTGGATCACACCCATTTTTGGTTTTTGAGTTAACCATGATCATTGAACTATTTATACATAATTTTGCTGTCATTGCTTAAGATATATCGGCGGAAAAATATGAACTTAAGTTACAATGGACACTAAGTTATTGTATTATTTGGTTCATAAATTTATCATTTTTTCGCTATAAGAATTAAGTGACTATAAATAACATTATTTCAGAAAAATTATATTGCATTATTTTTTTATTAATACAGTGTGTAAAAGTGGAAGCGCTCATGCAAAAAGAAATTTTAATAACTTTAAGGTCCGTTATTATAACTTTCCAATAACTAAAGTTATAATGTTATCGTTCACTTTAGCTGTTTTTGGTTGTTATAAGTATAAGCTAAGCCAAAAGTGACCAATAAGCTAAAGGTAAGAACATCTGACATTTAACTTTTATCGGACGGTTTATTTATTCAGAGCTGCCATATTTTCTGCTTTATAAAAGATATAAATAAAATCATATTTATTCCGCTGTAGTTTTTAATAATTTTTCTGTCTATATTTATATTTGCTCTGGCGTTGTCTTTTAGTTAACTTAAACTCATTTATTTTAAAAATTTCTTTGTTTTTTATTTGTTTATATTTCCGTTAGTGACAGTTACGTTCAAATAGTACATGTTGCCACTACGTTAAGTGGCCAAAAGTAATCGGTTTTTGCTTTGATATTGCCGTATTATCAAAATTATAAAATTTAACTTAAAACCAAGTTGTAATAACCAAAAGTAGATAAAGTTCACTTTATCGTTTATCTTACCTTTAACTATCTGATACCTTATAGGTAGGTTATAATAACGGCCCTAAGATGTTTTTTTTTTTATACCCACCATCAAAAAGATGGGGGGTATATTGATTTTGTCATTCCGTATGTAACATGTCGAAGGAATCATCTAAGACCCCACAAAGTATATATTTTCTGGGTCCTGGTTAAATTCTGAGTCGACCTAGCTATGTCCATCCGTCTGTCCGTCTGTCTGTCTGTTGAAAGCAGGATAGGGCTCGAACGTAGGGAGACGAAATTTGGTACAAATATTTATCTTATATAAGGTTTGTTCGGTATTGAAAATGGACAAAATCGGTTAATAAACAAAAAAGTTATGAGCTAAAAACTAGAAACACAGGGTGTCAATTAAATACTTCTCTACTGATATTTCTTCAATAAAAGCACGTACGAAATTTTGTACGTATATATCGGGGGTCGATATAAACTCGGAAACCAAAAATGGGCGTGGTCCGCTCACTTTACCGCCCACCTCCCATATAAGGTGAAAATCAACGAAATTGTGTTCAAATAGTTCAAGGAGCAATATAAAGTCGGAAACAAAAAATGGACGTTGTCCGCCCACTTTACCGCCCCCTTCAATAAAACGTAAAATTTGAAAAAGTTGATGGTGGGTATATAGATTCGGCCGGGCCGAATATATTCGCGCTTGTTTTTTTTGCAAATAATTTCCGTAGTATAGAAATGACAATTTTTTAATTATCCTGTAAAACCTAATAATTCTCAAAAAATTCCCAAAATCAGCTCTTTGAATTCGATCATCTTTTTGGCAGAAATATATTTCGAATTTAAATATTAATTTAGTGAAGTGAATTTATATCTATTATCAAAAAATTTAATTTTGATACAAAATCTTCAAAATTGGGTTAAGGCCCTTAATCAGCAATAAAATGCAAGCTGAATCTTGAAATTATTTTAAAGATATTTATCTCTACCAAACAATCATATTCTAAACAAAAATTTCATAAGTTTGTTTAAAATTCATGCTAATTTATTTTTATATAAATCACATCTCAATTTTCGTAAATTATTCAATAAATTGAAGTTATTAAAAAATTTCCTAAATAACGTAAACATTTCCAAAAGGATTTATTTGTAGTACAAACACAATTTAAATTATTGCCTTCATTTATGAAAGTGAAAACAAAAATATTCGCATATATTTAAGTATAAATTCAATTTAAAGTTCAAAACAGCAGCAATAAATAATAGCAAAGATGAGTATAAAGAATGATGGGTAAACAAAAGTATACCAGCAGCGAAATGAAAACATTTGTATGTAAATGTAACGAAATCGCAATCTCAATCTAATTTTTTTTTTTCTTTACGAAATAAAAACAACTTATCACTTAACACAGTAAGACGACAGCAACAATAAACAGTTGATGTTTTTGTTGTTGATGTCACTGTTTGTTATAAATTTACAATAATCATGATGACTCCCATAACTTATGTAAATTTAATACAAGCATACAGATTTACATTTGTTTAAAAACCACCTCAATATCAACGCACTCACTCAACGCCTTCTACAGCTCTCAACCTTAGTTTTTATCTCATAACAGAGCCTATAGCTGGGTTAACTCTGTATGATGGGAATAACCGATTTCATATCATCATATCATCATCATACTTAGTCGTTTTGTATGGGTGTGAGTTGTATCTTATATGTTTGATTTGTTTGTATGTTTGTCTGTCATTGCTTATGTCTGCCTTAGTGTTTTATTGTATTGAAAGCGAGTATGTAGTATAACTGTATATGTATATTTTATATATTTGTTTGCATATTTGATTTGAAAATTCCCGCAAATATTTGCACACTTGCTCAATTTCAAAATGATTTATTTGTCATTGAGCTGTGATGAAAATTGTTTGATTTCCATCATAAAATATTTCTCACACTCCATGCAGTTTTCCACCAGTCAACCCCCGCTTTGTGAAAGCCGCACTCGTCTTGAGGCATTTTGTGTATGTGTATTTGGAGTACAAGAGAAATCTATCACGCCCTTTCAAATTCATACCACTGATACTTATGTTATCATACAAACAACTAAGTACTTTTCCAACTGCAATGTTTAAGCTCATACACACGCAATAAAGTTTATGTACATAAGTATTTGTGTGTCCTTTAAAATGTTGTAATTTTAAAATAGTTTGTTTGTCCACAAGGTGATGAAGGCGAGTTTTAAACAAGTTTAAACATTGGAAAATGTAAGGGTTTCACTACTACACTTTTGCAAATAATGAAAAAAAAATCTTTACATCAATAAATTAAATAGTGTTAAGTAAGTCCACTCTTGGCATTGTGCGCTGTTATGCGACATTTTCTAAAATCATGCTCAGATATCTCTTATCGAAAATCCTTGTAATAATATAACTCTATTCTGGAGATCTTATACTTAATACAAATCACTACAAACTTCTTATGTCACATTTAATTATAAAAAGTTATAAAAAAATAACACTTTTTTTGCAACACCCTCAATATTTTACACAAAATCTATATATCGTACTATGACGTTACTATCATTTAAACACTTGTACCAATTTACATACGAAAATGATACTGATATGTATGACTGTTAGTCGAACTGTCGTCAAATATATGAAAATCTTCCCACTTTTCAATACCATTCTTATAAGAGCAAAGATTTATTTATAAATTTGTGTTTATATACGTTCTTAGGTATGTGGTAAAACCTTTAAAAGATTTTCTAGGTCTTAAAGAAGATAAATAATATTTGTGTTTTTGTAAAGATAAATTTGGGTGTATTTGTATACATGGTATGACAAATGCAGACAACATGAAATATATTCTCACAAACATTAATATACATACATATGTATGTATATACAAGTATGTATGTGACTGTTATGTTTTATACGAATTTACCTCTATCGACAGGTTTTATGACAAATCCAAAAATTCCAATTACGTTATTATATGCCTTTGCAAATAAACAAAATTTTATTTGTTTGCCATTTTATTTTTTGTATTTTTAATATTGATTCCAAAAACAATATTAAATACTTCATTTTATTGAAACAAATTTCAAAGTATTGTAATATTAAAACTCCTTAAGTAACGTATCTGGAAGTTCTAAAAATTTTAATCGGTAAATTTTTTTTTTTTTTTTTTGCAAAATATATTTCCAAAATTTTTATGGAATATTTATTTATAATATAAATATTAATTACATTTACATTTATTAAGTCTGTTGTTTTACAGTTGTGACTGACTTCTAACCACCTAAGTTCGCTTTTTTTTATCTCTTTTATATTTTACAAACTAAATATAAAAAACGTTGAAACTATTTTCAAATATCATTTATAACTCCGCCATTCCTGAATTAATTTCTCTGAATTTCAATACCAAGATTCTCTAGACCATATGGCATATATCTGTAAAAAATAATATGTAATTTTTACACTGTATACTTGACAAAATCGATTTCAACATACACACATCCAGACGGCCAAACAAATATTACTCAACCGATTTTTTAATCGAAACACTGTGTGAAAATTTCTCCAAAAAAATTCACACATGAAAAACTCGATACATGTATCAAACATAATAAAACTGCTTACTCAGTTTTTCTCCAGGATGTCAAATTTTTTCTCAAAAGAACTTAAAATTTTCGAAAAATACGCAATTTTAAAAAATATATAAAATATTTACCAAATTATATAAACCTAATATGTATGTCGAATGAAAGCTATAAAACCAAAGTTTTTATTTAAATGTTTCAGAACAAAATGTTAAGAAAAAATCATTTATAATATTACGGCAATAAATTTTCCGAAAGATTTTTTTCCTAAATTTTTGTTCAAGAGCATTTAAATAAAAAATTATTATATTGCAGGGTTTCGTAGCTTTCATTTGACACCCATATTAAGTTAATATAATCTTCGTAAATATTTTATAGTATTCTTAAAAATTGTGCATTTTAGAAAATTTTAAATCCTTTCAAAAGGAAATTTGACATCCTGGAGCAAAACTGATTGCACTGTTTCATCATGGATGGTCTTTCTTTTTTTTATATAATGATTTTTTCATATGTAAGAATGATTTTGTATACTGTGTATTAGGGCTATAAATTTTTCACATTTTTTGCAAATATCAAAATGGCCCTATCATAGTTGAATATGCCATCGAAAATTATTTAAAAAAATGTTATTACTTTTTCGCGGTTGTCAAAAAAGTTCACCCACAAAACGTGGTAAAGTTTAGAAATCAATAATCACAATGTCACAGCGAAGCAACATATGCAATAACGTGGTATTAAAGTAGTACACAACATTTTTCGACAATGCCGTAACCATATTTTATCTCTGCGTGTAAACTTTAAATATTACAAATAATAAGATTTCAAAGAAAAAAAGACGCTGACCAACACCTTCACATTTCTTTAAATAAAACACACAAAAATATATTTTTTGTATAGTCATATTCAGAGAGATTTACATGCTTTATCCAGCAATCAGATAAAAATATTTTATTTCCAAAAATACTGGATTTAACTATATCCTTATTTAAGAGTATCTTTATGTATACTTTCACTCTTTAAATGCTTTTGACTTTATAGGCCATAACCATATGATAACTTTCAACAAAATGGCAATAACAAGAAATGGCCATTATTATTTTTTATTCATTCTTCTCATTGTTTTCCGATTATTATTATTTCATATCATGCTTTATGCTCCAAATACATATTATTTTTCTTATATTTCTTTATTGTTTGTATTTAGCTTAAGCGTTTTTTAAAGGCTTATAAATTTATTGCTTTTAGCTCATGTATTGCATGTAAACTTTTAAAAGAATTGGTAAAATTAATAAACGTATTTATTCAAACAATGAATGGCTTTTGCTTTTATATGATGTTTTGTTTTGCAAATGAAACCAAGGAAAAAAGAAGAGAATGAGTAACAGCTTCAACATATGGTGGTGATAGACTCACGTATACGAAAATATATTTATTAAATTTATATGTAGATGAGCATTTAGGAAATGTTTTTCAAATGGAAATTATTAGAGAAATTAATATTACTTAAATGAATTGGTGTAAAATGGGTTATAAGGCAAAAGAAAAAGGAGAAGACTTTTTGAATGCAATAGGAAAATTTAATAATTGGAAATTTTTAAGCAAACAAATTTTATGTTCTCAAATTAAATTTTCACTGGAATCTTGAGTAATTTTATATAATATTTTTAAAGGATTTTTTTCTCTATTATGTAGAAAAGCTGTTTAAATTTCAGCATTTAGTTATATTTCCTTTTTGCTTCTTGTTTTATTAAATATAAACAAGTTATTTATGCTCTTGCCAAAACAACTAATTTTCCAAATATTTTGACAAACATCTGGAAATTATCCCATACGTGTGCGTTAGGGTGGCCCTCTTTTATATGGAAAAAATAAAGGTATTTGAATTTTCAGTCTCACCACCTAGAAATGTTCGAATATCCCAAGAACCATAAAATACGAAGTTTTAGAATGATTGGAATAAATTTAGAGGTGGCACAAAGCGATTGAAATATTAAAAGTTTTAGTTTTTTTATTCTATTCATCCATGTTTAATTCATTAGAATTCAACAAGATATAAACCCAGAAAATTGCACTTAAAATTAATTATTTATGATCGGTGAAAGGAAAAAACTTTTTAAAAGTCATAATTTTTAAGAATTTGATCGCTTTGAGCCACATCTAAATTTTCTTCAATCAGTTCAAAACTTGGTATATTATAGTTTTTGGATTATTCAAACATTTCCAGGGGGTGAGAACAAAAATCTGGAAACTTTTTGTAATGAGGGCCACCCTAGTGTGCGTACACAAACTGAAATAAATAAAACTAACGACTTTTAAGAACAACACAACATTTTTCAAGTAAAATTGCAAAAATAAACATATTTATTTTTAATATTGTTGCTTTTTACTTAGAGTGAAATCTATGTTGTCTTTAGGTAGAAGGCATAAACATATGGTGATACTTATGAAAAAGGAAAAACTATATGGCGTCCAAAAATTGTTTAAAAAAATGCTGTACGACATCCAAAAAGTCAGTTAAAAAAAGCTGCAAAAAACACTTATTTTGTATTTTTTTAATTAAAATTTACACTTTAACAACATATTCTTCAAACAAAAAATAAAAAATCTCATTGTAAAAATAAAACATCATTAAATTACTAACACAGACATGATAGTGAAAATTCAAAAACATATAAAAAATGTTGCAAAATGTTTGCAATTTAATACTCTACCCATTTAAATACATACATGATCACATATTTATTTTGCTTTTGATGCATGTTTTAAAGAGGATAACGACGCTGAAGCTGCGTATGGAAACAATTGGTCCTCTGCCAATTGCATTGAAATTAGTGCATATAATTATGCACGTATTTTATTTGTTTATGCATGTGCATACATGTCTAATGTAAATGTATGTTAACAATGGCAGCCATGTTAAATTTCAATTTGTACGAGTGTAATTTAATTTTTTTCAATTAGTAATTTTTTTAAAAATATTTTACTAAAAGAGCTAAACATTACTTTTAAACATTACGTTTTATTTAGGAGAACAGTGGAATAAAATGACAAGAATTTTAGTAAGAATAAGATTTGTCATCTTATACTCTAAATAAGGAACCCATTACTAAATGACACATTTTAGTGTCACGTTACCTGAAACCTACTATAACACCTACCATTTTCCATTTTTTATACCCAGCACCCTACAAAGGGGTTTATTGAGTGTGTCACTCCGTTTATAATAATCTAAGACTCCATAATGTATACAGTTACGAGCAAATATATAGGTTCACTTCAAAAGCTCTTATAAATTCATTCCTTAAGTATAAAATACAAAGCTTTTAAAGAAGTTTGTGATTGTTTTTGCAATGCTTTATGGCAGCCTTTGAAAAACCGTAACACTTGTTTGAATTAAAAAAGAAAAAGAAGATATATACTTTAAACTTAAAAAAAAAAGTGTTAATACTTGTTGAGCAAATAAATATATATGTTTATTTGAAAAAATGTGTTACACAAAAATCGTTCAAATGTTGTAATATTTAATAAAATATCCATTTTGTTATGTTGCACCCAAAAAGCTTTAATTCATAAAGGTAACCAATGGCTTGCATTAATCTGATGAAATCAAATACCAAGGACATCATACTATTGTCTATAACTCACCTACGTTTTTGACTTTAATTACACTGGTCAACAAAAAAATCATCCCCCATAGACGAATAGTTGGACTTTTTGATGTGCTAAACACGAATCTGCTTTCAGTTTTTTTCCATCAGGTCTGGATTTTTTTTTATGTGCGTGTCTAATATTTCGCCCCTCATAACTAAAGAATGGTGTGTACGATTGACATAAATGTTCTACCAAAAGACGCGTACTAAAAATATCTTTATATCATCGAAACTTAATTTTTTTATGTGTTCAATAGTTTCGAAGTTATTTTGAAATAAGTGCCCAAAAGAATCATTTTCATGCAAAATGTTAGATTTCTTTGTTACTAAAATTTATCTTAATAAATGAAAACATCAAAAATGTTTATCATCTTTATTTTAAAGCTGGTAATGTTGGGAACAAAATAAAGTATGTATCTTCAAAATTGATGCACAAATCGTGATTTTATTCACAGTTAAGTAAAAATACCCATTTATACATACAATTGAGTAGAAATATAGTGGGCAAAAAAATTTAAAAAAAATAATTTTTTCTTGAAACAAAAATAGGTGGACTAGGTGGATATTGACGAGTTAAACAAGAATCTGCATTCACTTTGTTTCTATCACGTACTGATTTTTTTTAGGTGCATGACTAATATCATCACCTTATTCAGCAGTCACAATATAAAATTCGAGAATAGTTTGTACAATTTAGGCTATAAATCAAGAGCATGCGGAATTCCATCTAGTCCACATTTTTTTTTTTTTTTTTGACCAATGTTATTAAAATAATATCCTAATCAATTCTGCAAAATTTTGAATTAAATTTAAATCCACTCCATTAAGTTAAAGTCTTTTATCTGGCCATTAAAAAAAATTTCGACATTTTTTTGAACACCAAAAGTAAACGAGTTTGAAAATTTTTCCATGTACCGATAACTTTAGAAAAATTACAAAATTATCTAGTCTGCTAGACCTACAGCCCATACAGAGTCATTCAAAAGTATTATCTAAGACTCAGAAACATAATCTATTCTTAATTTAAACCACGTTCAGTTTTTCTATGTGAATTAAAAACACATCAAAGCGTTCGAAAAAATCAATCTCAACCCTATTTAAAAGAAAAAGAATTAAGAAGATTTACGTAAAAAAGTAAATTTTCTGGACACCTGCACACTCAGATGTTTTGGAAATGTTAAAAAATTTTGATTTTAATATCCTTAATATTGGTTACAAAAAATTGAAACTAGATTTAAGAAGCATCAGTTTAAGCTTATGTTTACTTAAATAAAAAGGAAAAAATTCTAAAAAAGTGAACTTTAAACCACGATAAAAACTAAACAATAATGGATTTGGAAATTTTGGAGACCCTCAGATTTGTGTTGACGTAATATCAATACCATGTTAGCGTATAAGTAATATTAATCAACGATTGCAGAAATTTTTGAACATTTTCTAAGTGATGTTAAATCTTTTGGACAGATTTTTCCTAAATTCTCTTTAAATTGTTTTTATTTTTATGTAATTATATCTTTTAACTAAGGACTATACCATCCTTTAACAACTCCCATTCCTTTTTTTAAACTAAAGCATGTAAACGAAAATTTTTTTACATTTTCCTTTGCATATATTTAAGCCACAGTATATAGTATTTGAAAAAGCTTAAAGGTTTCTGATTCTGTAAAGTCTAGAGAATATAAATACATTTACATTTTGAGCTTCGAAATATCAGTCATCGAAATATCTTAAAAATTGCAAAACATCAGAAAAAAATTTTTTGATAAATTTCTTTAAAAAATGTGTAAACGAAAAATTTTTACATTTTAAATTATATTTATATTTTAAATATTTCAGTCGCTATAAGCAATATGATATAGATCGGATACTTTTCTGAATTTGCAAAGTCCGAAGATTTTAAATATGTAATACTTTTTTATTAAGTCCAAACTGTTAATTCATATTCTTAAAAATTGGAAAATAACAGAAAATTAATTTTGAGAAAATCCTTTTGAACACTGCGTCAACCAACTTCAAGTCAAAAAAATAATAGTTAAACAATTATAATTTTGGTAAATGATACATCAAAGAAAAGGCAATGTCATAATCTATCAATTGAAATACTAAATAATGTGTTAATTAGCACTCCGGGTACATTTGGAATCGAAAAGTGAATCGGAAAAAAGTTTATGATAAAAACCCGTAAAACACACTGACACCCATAAAAAATTAATAAGTATTAAAACCAGTTCAAAAATTTTACATTCAAGGTTGACATAGCGTCAAAAAAACGTGTAAAATGTAAAAAAATTTTGAATCTTTACAAAAGTTCTAAAGAAATGGTGTGAAAAACGTGTCCGAAAATTTTCTGAATTTTTAAAAATTTTATATTTATTTAGCGACTTTGTAGTCTTTGTAGTCTTTAGTTTCATAAAAATACAACATTTTTGAGATACCCTATATAGGTACCTAAATATTTACATTTGAAAATTTAAAATTTTTTTTCGTTTACATGCTTTATTATGACGATGTACCATTTTAAACCTTCATTTAAATGTCATCTTGGCTCTTAATGATTTTTTCATAATTTTTGCCACTATTTTAAGATTTTTGCAACTTATTAAATTTGAGGTTGTATCAAAAGATTTTACTCTATCATATAGATAAGATTTGGGATCATCTTTAGCAAAGTTAATCGTAAATAATTGACTTTTTTAAAGATATTTAAATAATTATGAAGTACACAGAAAAAATTATTCAACAAAAATTTTCAAGTAATTTATTATTTAATTTTATTTACAAATTTAATTATGTTTTTTATTAATATGATTAATATTTTTCAGACATTGACAGCTTTTAAAAAATTTATACAAAATAGAAAATCATTTTGAAAAATAATTTTCATATTAACAAATAAATACAAATATATACAATTGTATATAAATTGTGATCAATTATTGCTAAATTGAATCGTTTTTAGGAAAAGTAGAATGACGTCCTTAGATCCCAAAGATTATGGACTACAGAAATGTTATTCAGTAAGTACGCATGTTTTGTGTTCGTATTTACGCTGAAGTATTCTGGTCTTATTTTAGATGTTCGTGTCATTGATATCGAAGTTAAAAATCCATTGTGTATCAAAGTTACTATTAAGTATTATGTATGGTATGTCTTCTCTTTGGAAAATTAATTCCCTGATATAAGTGAGTACTATGTATGTGTGTTTGGCAAATTTATAAACGAACAAAAATATGTCTTGAATATTTTTTCCTTTGTGTCGATCCCCTAGATATAAATATCAACTGGAAAAAATCCCCACTTTAAGCAACTCGCGGAATTGTCGCTTTTATCAAAACTTTTAGTAGAATAAGTATAAGTGAATTTATTTTTAAAACAATACGAACACTTGTATACTACACACAGCTATTTATTTTATTTATTGTGAAATAATGCTAAAAAAAATATTGAAATAAATAATTTGAACATACACAGAAAAAAATATTTCAAATAATTTTTTAATAAAATTATTAATTAACTTTATATTGGAATTTAATTATATGATTTATTAATATAATTAATTTTTTAATTAGTTTACTGTTTTGTTTTTTAATAAATTGAAAGCTGTTAAAAAAAATATAAAGAAAAATTAAATATTTGTCTATAAAAGTACAAAAATAGGATAAATTTAAGTAAAATTTCAAAAATTTTTAGGTCATTATATCTATTTAAGGAAAAGAAGTAATAATAATATCAATTATTCTAGTTATTAATATTATCATTTTGATGATTGGAGCAAAATCAATTAAAAATTAATTGATATTACAAATTTCGTAATTGAAGTCCATTTTTACTTTTTTCTGTGTAATTTTTATATTTTTTATTCGCGAAATCATTTTTGCACTAGAGGTATATATTTAATTATATATTTAACTGTATTAATAAATACTTTAGTTCATTGTCATCAAACTTCTAATACAAATTTTTATTTATTTGATTCAAAAATTAATTAAAATTTTCTAAAAAATCAATTAATTTTACTTAATTAATATTATCATTTTGATGATTGGAGCAAAATCAATTAATTTTTTAATTGATATAAGCAATTTCGTAATTGAATTCCATTTTTATTTTTTCCTGTGTATAAAAAATGCGTGTAAATACTTTTGAATTAAAAAATGGGTATGAATTTTTCTTTCAATATCAGAAATAAATACCGCGACTTTTTCAGAAATTAGCACTATCTACTCTACACATCTCAGGCATTACAACAACAAAAGAACTTTTTCAAAATATTTTATAACAACAAAAATATTTGACTTCTTTTCCAATTTTTCGAAAAATTTGAAAATGTGTAAATATACACAGAAAAAAGTAAAAATAGACTTCAATTACGAAATTTGTAATATTAATTAATTTTTAATTGATTTTGCTCCAATCATCAAAATTATAATATTAATAATTAGAATAATTGATATTATTATAACTTCTTTTCCTTAAATAGATGCAATGAGCTGAAAATTTTTGAAAATTTACTTAAATTTATTTTAATTCTGCACTTTTATAGACAAATATTTAATTTTTCTTTATATTTTATTAACAGCTGTCAATTTATTAAAAAACTAAATTGAAAACCAATTAGAAAATTAATTATATTAATAAATCATATAATTAAATTCCAATATAAAGTTAATTAATAATTTTATTAAAAAATTATTTGAAATATTTTTTTCTGTGTATGTGAATATGACTATATGTTGAATAAAAATATTCAAAACTTTTCTATAAATAATAAAAATAATAAATGTTTCAAAACAGATTTTATTTCATTTTTAAAATAGGAAATAAAATAAAGAGCAATTGCAATTGTATTCAAGCTAAAGAAATTAAATATGTATATTTTCAATATGTATATTTTTAGTTGAAGATTGGAATTTGATTTAAATTTTATAAACGAATATTCTAATACTTCTCTTAAAATTTATTCTAATCTGATTTGCTAACAAATGGAATAATATTTTAATAAACTTTATTCCAAATTAATTTCAAGTAACTGAAAATTTTATCATAAAGATTACAAAATGATTTGAAACTATTTTATTTCTAAAAATATAAATTAATTATAAAAATAATTTATTTTTAGCAAATATTTCGAACAAAAAATATTTACAATGAACAGCTATGCTCATACGTTAACTTAGTATTTTTTATTAATTGCTGAAATATTTAAAATACAATTAAAATTTTAAATGCTTAGCAGATCATTATTTTTAATTTCCTTTTTAAACAACATTTCAGCTTTAACCACTGTAACAGCTGACAGAATGTTTAGTATTCATTTACTACAAATTTATTTTAATATTTTTAACGAATTTTCCAATTAGTACTAACTACGGCTTATGTCTTTTCCATACACAAACAAACATACATACATTCATATAAAATAACACAAATACTTATATACATCTGAAGCATAATGAATATCATATATACATTTAAACAATAAATGTGTATTTCATTCATATATGTATGTATTTTTGCGTTTAAATATATATGTTTGTACATAAAAAATGTAGTGAATGCTCTGTCTATATCGTTGTGAAGCTGCCATATTGAAAATCCGCTCATGTACGTAATTGGTATCGTAGAAGTTTTTATGTACATATATGTATGTTAAAGAGAGAATTTACTATCAACATGATTTAATCTTTAACTGCTACAAACTCACATTCAACTAATGTTTCCAACCATCTCTAATTGCGATTTCTGGCTAATTTCATGTGAAAATGCTTTCAAAAAATATAATACGAATGAATTGTATTTATTTATTTTTTTTTTTGTACTCTTATTTAAGCGTATTATAGATTTTTTTTTTTTTCTTTTTGTAGAGACAATATTTTATTTTTAGACCATATAATTTTATGACAATGTTTTTTTTTTTTTTGCTTAAACATATTTCTCCAACCCATACCCTACTGCCAACTTTATCCACAGAATTAAAATGTCATTTTCAATAGATTAAAAGAAAATATTTTGTTATTGTTGTTTTGTTATTATTTTTATTTATTTGTAATCTTACACCATAAAATTTTGTAAGATTTATTAATGTATTTTTCTTTTTTTTTTTTTTTAATTTTGTTGATACAATTCGTAATCAAAAAAAAAAAAAAAAAACACAAAAAAACAAAAAATTTATGTAATTTTTGTTGTGCAGATGAAAAAGAGAAAAAGGTGTATTATATTAAGGCAAAAGAATAAGAAAAGAACAAATAGCCATAAATATGGCAATGACAATAAAGAAAACAATGAATTCCAAATATTTCTAAAGTTTTGTATAAATAGAAAAATAAATAGATAGAAATTTGTGGCGGTCATTGGTGACTTAAAATGTAAGCTAACTTTGATTGTCATAAAATTATACACATACAGTGCTGTGCAGAACATAAGCAACAAAATTAAAGTTATCCTAAATGTTGAAATATTTTTTAAAGTATTAAATTTAGAACAAAACTAATTTCATAACATTGTTAACACATTTGGGTACTAACAAACATTTGTACCTTAGAAGATGTGATTTTCTTTCTTTTCGTAAAAACCAGAAAAATATTGTATGTTCTCTATATGAAAGTGTGCATATCAAAAGCAACAACATTTCCAATTGTAAAAATAAAAGTAAAAGGACTTCCGCTAAAAACTTTGTTCAGATATTATTAAAAATAAATAGGTGACACGTCATAAAAATGGATTTGTCTGCATAGATAGGTTATAGAGTCTCTAAAGTTTAATATATACTATACTCAAAATCCATTGAAAGCATTTAAAGAAGTTACAGGCTAAGCAATATAGCACTGCTCACTGAAAAGCTTATTCAATATAGGTATATTTTTTTACTTCTATTTTTATACAAGAAACAATTTATAATTTCATACAAATACGTTGCTTTCTTCCTGAAATTCACAAAATTAATCATATTATAAAATAAAAGTATTTTATTTAATTTAAAACAATATTTATATGTTTCCACTCTGACCGGATACGCAACGTCGCGCTACCCGGTATACTGTTAAGGTGTACATCTTAAACAGCACAGTTCCAAAAAATGATTTTGGGCAGAGAAAATATGTAATAATGACAGTACTTGAATTCTAGCGAAAAAACTATGTCCTTTTCTTAGAAATCTAATGAAATTTTGATATTTTTAGATTAGTAGGTTATTAAAAAGCATCGAAATTTTGTTATACATAGAGAAATATATTATTTATTTCTATGTTTTTGCATGGAAAAAATGCGAAATATATTTTAAAACTTCTGAAGGATTGGATTAAACGTCATTGCTTACAATTTTTGCTTAACATTTTAAAAGTGTTTTTTAGTGAACAAATTCAAATGGAAATCATTCCAGACAAATCACTTAACAATTTAATCGCATTAAAACTACTAAATTTTAAGGAAAATGAAAATTATAGAACAAAATGAAGCAAAATATGAATATGTTGCTATTGTTGTGCACACTCCTATATGAAGATTGTAGTGTTTTATTCCAGTTTTTGTTAATAGACAAAGTCAAAGCTCTTTAAATGTTTGTGTTTTTATTAATCTCTAAATATGTATATAATTTCGTAAAATTGTTTCTGTTGTAAACTAAATATTCTAAAAAATAAAACTAATCTTAGGTTTACCCTAATTTTGTTTCTTTTGTTCTGCACAGCACTGTATGTATATTAAAGTGCCTCACGAAAAAAATTGCAAATGTACCCCTCTAGAAATGAAGACTAGAATGTTTTTATGTGATTCCCAAAATATTACATCTCAATGTTAAGATTTACGTGAGCTTATTATTATCAAAATTTTAGCTATAAGAAAATTAACTTCAAATTATAATAGAGGCATATCACGACCTTCAAAATTCATTTAAATAATTATTATGTCTCTCTTCAGTCGCGGAATATTAAGATTTTACTAACATTTTGTATCATATTTTCTTATTTTAAACATGTAATTTTATATATTTCGAACATTTTTAAAAATATATTAGGTTTTAATGTACCATAGAAATGGTATATCCTGTTACTATTTAAGATAACACTTAATTAACCCATTATGAGCCATAGTGTAAATTTTATGCATTTTGTTCCAAAAGCTTAAATTTTATATTTTTGCAAATAAATTGCATGAAAGTACTTATTACCCTTAAATATTGATAAATTTATGAAAAGTATAATAAGTTGATTTAAAACCACGACAATAATCGAATAAAAAGGGTTTTTTTTTTAAAAAATTTAAAAATTTAAAAATTTTTTTGATAAATTTATGCTTTTGAGGACATATGTGTCCTTAACTAACCATTTATTTGGTATAGTAAATAATTTAACCAATTATGGACCGAAAAAAACAAAATATTATTTGTGCAACTAAAGGGTTAAATGAATACACATATCAATAGTATTTAATGAGAGCTTTCCGATGATGCTCTAAAATATAATTTACGATGAAAAATGCAAAAAAAAATTAAATAAAATTTAATAAAATACTATTTAAAATAAAAACATTGAAAATGTTACTAAAATTTTAATTTCGCGAGAATGAAAACAAATTTTAAATTATTTTTTGTTCAATATGTAGTATACATCGTTTTTGTATCATATGTTGTAATTTTTTTTTTTTTGACAAAAAGTCAAAAACTATGTATACTGTCTATCGAAAACCATATTTTTGGAGGTATTTTAAAAATGGTCCAGCTCACATAAATTAAATAATTGATCCGAAATATTTTGGGAATTAGGTTAAAACATATCAAAGTTTAATTTTAGAGGGGTGCACTTGCAACTTTTTTTGTCTCCATACAAAACAAGGCACTGTAATATATATATGGGCAATTATCAAAATTTTTTGATTTTAGCCTTTCAAAAAGATATTTTTTTTTTTTTTTTTGATGGCACAATAAAATCCTTTCGTATACATATAAAGTGACTCGAATGCATGTAGAATCAGTTCGCGTTAATCATTTCATGTGAGGGGCGTGAAAGTTATGGCGGTTTAAAGTTGAACATATACAAATTTTTACACTAGAAGTTTATGTACAATTTTGGTCAAAATTACACGAAATATAGAAACCTACTGAATTATTCAAATAAAATTTATGATATTTTCAATGTTTGATGGTACTAGTGCAGCATATTTTAGGGTTTCCTAGTAAAATTTTAAAAATTTTCTTTTCAATAAAAATCCCGATTTTTAAAAATTTTGTGAAAAATTTTGATCGAATCTATGTTATTTCTCCATATATTAATTGAAAATATATTTTGTTAGAGTTTATTACAGAAATCTCAGGAGCGGAGCTATTGAACCTCAAAATAGGGTATCTCTGAAATAGCAAAATTTGTAACCACATGCCAACTTTTTTGTCGAAAAAGTGTCTATACTCTTTTTTCTCTAATACAAATTGTCTCTTAATCCTGTTCCGACCGCTGTTGCGTTTTTGCATCAGTAACTTTAACATCGCCTAACTAACTAATCACAAAAACAAACTTTGTGTTAAATTTCGTAAAGTTGTCTCAACGGAATCGGCTAGTGGTCGGAAATGGGTTAAGAACATACAATCTTCTATCTTCTATTTATATATATATATATATATATATATATATATATATATATATATATATATATATATATATATATAATTTGTTAAGCATTTTTTCACTTACCGAATGACGTAAAAAATTAAAAGAAATTAAAAACTTTTGGTCCTACGAATCCTAACGAAGCCAGATTCGGAAATTTTTATCAGGAAGCGGATATAATCGGATTTATATATATGTAATTTCCTAAAGCTTTTTTCTCTTTCTGAAGCTTTCAGACAACGTAGAAAATTTGTCTCACTTATAAAACTATCCATCCTACATATCCTAATGGAGACATAAATTTTTATCAGGAGATAATCGGATTTATGTATCTTTTTCTAAGAATTTTTTCGCTTTCTGAAGCTCCCAGACTTGCTAAAAAAACTAAAAATCTTATTTACTTAGAAGCTATTGAGAGTTCCATCACGATACTTACAAGGAGCATTTAGAACGAATTATCCATCAATAAAACTCAACACAAAACATGTTTCAGGTATCATTTTAAGGGTTATTTTATAACCTTTAATTATTCGTCTAAATAAATGTTGTAACTATTTTGGAAGATATTCGTATTTTAAAAGCACAATTTTTCTCATTTTTAAGATATTATAAATTGCGAAATATCGCGATAATCAAACTTAAACTCGGCATTTGCGTTACCAGCGTCAATATTATTATTCTTGCCGAATTTCATTAAACTCAGATGACTTTTGGAAAAAATTTGCGATTTTTCTATTTTGTTTTAAACAAAACAATACAAATTGAAATAAATATTTCGTATTTATTATGACATTTTTGTAATAATTCGTAAAATATTGCGAGGCCCAGAATGCCACTTACTATGGGTGTAGAAAACATTTTCACTATTAACATATATATTTTTTTTAAATTTTTAATTTTCGATGTTGAGATAAAAGTCATGTTATACGTCATATTAAAGGTAATTTTAATACCTTTAATATGACATTTCAATAAATCTTAAATCGTACACTTTTTAAAAGATATTTGTAATTATGTGTACACAACTTTATACATATTTTTAGCTAATTTACACTTTCAAATCGCGATATTTCCCGAACCACTTGATGAAATTATCTGAAATTTTAAATTAGTCTTAGCTTTGATTGTGCCAAATATTATCAAATTCGGAAGAGGTGAGAAAATCAGCTGGTTGGTTTTAAATGGAATGACTCTAGTACTATATTTCCTTGCATTGTCAGGATTATACACTCGTAATTTTATATTTTTCTGAAATACAACTTCACGAAGATGATTTCGTTATTAAAAACTAGCCTTACGTCTAAGTAAAGATCCCACCGAGTTCGACCTATTTTGTTATGAATTTTTTTTAAATTATTTAAATCGGAATATAATTTTGGAAACTCTGATGTTTTTTTAAAAATTTCTTAAAGGCTATTACCAAAACTGCAAGATATATGAACTTTATGCACAAAATTCAAAAAAAATTTACATTTTTTTTAATATTCACAGGTTTTGAGGAATTGCATAAATTCCTTTTCCAAAAATCTTAATTGTTTTACACTTCATTATTTCAAATGGTAAAGTCTACAAATGCCGAAAGTCAGATTAACTTAACTAACAAGGATTTTATTCAATTATTTATAATTTCCCAAAAAAAAAAATTTTAAATATTACATTAATTCCAAAAATCTTAAAAACTATGAACTCTATTTTCTTTTCAAATAAATTCGATTGTCTATGTGACGTAATTCATAATTATAGAATTAAGTCAATATCTTTTACAGAATAAAAACTACGCTACTTAAAATTTAAATATATCTTTCGATTCTGCCCTACTGCGCAGTGTCCATCGTTTTTGCTCACCATAAGCCCCTCCATCATAGGTGACTCTATCGTAGAACCTCTTGGATCCTTACTATTAAGCCTTTGCATCGGGTCAAGAAGACTTCCTTTCGTGAAGGTTTTTTACTTAACTTCATCAAAATATTTTGTATAATACAAAAGGAATGACAACCATAGTATAACTATTAAATTATTATAAAATATTTTAGAAAAAAACACCAAAATATTTGTAATACACACATAACAAAAATTGCAAAAAGTTATGCCAAAATATGTGTTACACGAATATAAAGGTAGAGCTTGGATCGTATATTCAAAGCTATAGTTACCAGCTGTAACTTCTTTTAGTTTCTATGTTACTTATGATACCAACACATCCTGCTTGTATGAGAATTGAGAAAAACAAACATTATTTATTTGGCAATAAAGATTTATGCTTGTTATTTTTTTCTTTTCCTTTCTTATGCTTCCTCTTTCAGTTTATACATTTTTTTTTTCCTATTTTGGGTTCAAATGAAACAATAACTTCTTAAATTTCATGGTATACTTTGAGGGCTTTAGTGCTCGTATTCTTGGTAGTTTTTGTTTTTAGGAAGTGGTTGTTGGCTTAATCTATTTTAAAAAAGATTTATGCTTGATTGTTTTTGGAAAGGTGACATTCATTAATTATTCCACTCTACAACTACTAGAATTCTTGATTACCATTCATAAAATGTATGGGAAATATGAACAATCTAAAAGATACTTGTAGCAATATGAATATAACTAAGCAAAAAAGGTGAAGTACTGTGTGGTAAACTAAATATATTTCTTTATTTTTTATTTCATCGATAATAATTACTCTTAGTTAGATAAAATACAATAAGTACTATCTAGTTACTTCCTAGCAATGATAAGTAAAATTAATTATTTTTGTACTTAATCCCTGCTATAAGCCACTAACAAATTAATTTAATTTTGTTTCTTTTTTTATATAACAAATTTACCAAATTATTTTGCTATCAAAAAATCATCAATTGTTTTACTGTAATGATTTTGAAGAATAACAAATTAATTTGTTATTCCATTCAACCACATCAGAGAACACTTAATTTATGAGCATCAGTGACTATCAGGATTTTTGTTTTTTCCGTGTGCTTTTTCAAAAATTTGTTATTGGGTCTTAGAAAGACACGTTTTGTATGGAAAACAATTTATAACTAAAGGCTATTTTTTCACTCTCTCCCTCCTTTTTGTTGTATTTTCTGAAGGATTGTATTTGTATTGTTGGAATTATAGCATGATTTTCTTTTTCGTTTTTGTAGCTGAAGTGCAATCACTTTAATTTGTTTTCAAGCGCCATAAATCAATTTTATTTTAATAAATTGTTATATTTAGGTGTATAGAATGATAATTTGTCTGCAAATGTTTGAAGGCAGCTCACGTTTATTATGTTGAGCGCATAAATTAATTTTGTATTTATAATTGTGATATATAAATTAAACGAATAGAGAAGAAATTAACCAAACAGTTTTCTTTAATTAAATTGTCTTTATATCTAGGAAATAGAAGAATTGTTTCTAGAAAATAACCGCATTTAACACTATGTTCATCATTTCGATTGAAAGTCTTTTTCTTCTGGATACCTATAGCAAGGATCTTAAATTTTTTTGGTATATCCTAACTCATTGTAATAGTAGTTTATATCTTATTAATATAACTTGTTTATCTGAGTTTTATAAACTATTTACAGTGGCAAAAATATCACGATATACAAACTAACTTATGTGTAAATGACAGTCCCACAGTGTGCAATCCAAAATATGATATGGAAATAATTATACAATATCAGCACGGCTGTTGACAGAGTGATAGTAGAGGTACCGGCAAGTTCACGTTTTGAACTAGCAAGAAAAAGAGTGAAAGCAAATTCTTATTTAGCACGTTAAATTGCATCTAATCCACCTATTTCAATTTTTTTTTTTTTTACCCACCACTGTATTTTAATAGAAATTCTGTGGTAGGTATATATGGGTATATTCATATCTTATTTGACGCTGTTTTCCTTACGTGCATTATCTTGATAAAAAATAACTTCTTTCTTCTTTTTAAATCCTCATTAAATCGGTCTAATAAGTTGGCAAAGTATTCGCCATTTATTGTTTTTCCCTTTTGAAGGTAATCGATGTGGATTATCCTGCATACAACCCAAAATACTGTTGCCATCATCTTATTGGCCGACAAACTTACCTTGGCCTTCTTCGGAGCAGGTTCACCCGGAGAAACCCATTGTTTAGTACAGTAATGGATCCACGTTTCATCCACAGATACAAAACGCCGCAAAAACTCATTCGGATTGCGGTTAAACAATTCCAAACAATCCTTTGAAGTTGTCACATGTTGACGTTTGGTCAATTGAGAGCAAACGCGGCACCCATTTTGCAGACAACTTTCTTAAACCCAGCTGATCATTTAAAATCGAAACCACACTGCCATATGAAATACCTATGGCATCAACAATCTCACGTACTTTTACTCTTTCGTCAGCCAATACCATATCGTGGATTTTTTCGACATTTTCGGGTGTTCTGACCTCAATTGACAGTCCAGAACTTTCATCATCATTTGTACTTGTGCGACCACAACGAAAGTCAGTAAACCACTTTTTTACCATTGAAATCGATGGTGCAGAGCTCCCATAGTATTTATCGAGCTTTTCCATGGTTTGATTGACGGTTTTTTTTCGCAAAAAATAATGTTTAAGAGCCCAAACACAACCAAACGGATTTCAGTGTTGTTTTCCGCTCTAAGAGAGAAATGCAAATTAAATGAAGACGGCGTCCAGCAGCGGATTTCATATACATTTTGCTTTTGTTTCTTTATATATTTTTTGTGTTTGGCAACAACAAAACTACATACTTATATAAAAAAATATTTATCTTTCTCTCTTAAATTACATACATAAAAAATATAAGGTAAATCTATCTATCTCTTTCTTTCTTATATAAATTTAATGTAAACTTATGTGATTCATTTTGCAAAAACGACAACACTGACAGAGAGGGAGAATCCGTTGTGAAATTAAAATAGATTTTAATTTCCAGCGGATTCCGCTGTGTTGTTTTAGTTGCCAAATCTTCATATAAAAAAAAAATAATCCGCTAGGTTGTGTTTGGGCTCTAATGAGCACTCGAAATTCACTTTTTTCCATTTTTAGAAAAATACTGAAATACTAAATTTTGAACAACTGTTAAACGCAAAGTAAATGACGACACTTGCTTAAAATTGACAGTAGTCTATTAACAGGTGGTACTTGATGGGAACAGTATTGCATTTCATATAACTACGAGGGAAGCTCGAAAATTCACGGAAATATTGATCCGCCCTCGTATTTAAAAACAACTCGGAAACTTCAATAGCGGATACAAATTTTATATTAAAATTACCTAAAACCAATTTTATTTCGCATATTTTGGAATATCATTTACATAAATCGTGTACACCGTTCTCGTTATAGTTATAATGAAATACAACTATATTTAATTTATTTCTTTAATATAATTAAAATACCACCAAACACTGTTAATATCATAAATTTTATTTAAATAACGTGGTAGGTTTGATATTACGCCAAGTTTTTATCAGAATTATATATAAACTCCTTTTTTTTAATTTTTATATGTTCAACATAAAACAGCAAAACTTTCTCGCCTTATGAACGAAATAATTAACTTAAACTGATTCTACATACATTCGAGTCATTTTGTATTTATTCAAATGGATTCTAATCTATCATGAAAAATAAAAAAATTGTTAATGACCTATATCAGTAATTTTCTTTAGAGGAAAGAGAACTGGTTGAAAACCAACCAAGTGACAGGTTCTTAGGGCTAGTTACGCGCTCCAGTTCCGGAACTTTAAATGGGAGTAACCTGTCACTTTCATATGAGGTTGTCATTGGGGATGACTAATTAGCAATTTGGAAGAGGTTATAGGAGTCGATTAATATAATAAATATTTTAAAAGAAATTTTTACTTTTTAAATTTATATTTACAAAATTAATATTTATTTGTATACCCTACACCACACATAGGTGGTTGGGGTATTAAGCGTTTGGGCTGATGTTTGTAACGCACATATAAAATATTCGGACCCCTGCAATTTTAAAGATATCTTGATGAAATTAAGCACGAGTAATTATTTTGGTGCAAAGAAGTTTTATATAAGCGTCTATCTTTGTTCCAAATTTCATTAAGATCGTTCCATAATTGATCATGGTACCCATATAAACTCATCTTCCGAAAATCACTTAAACGTACATAAATCCCATAAAAAGTTAATATTCGGCACAAATAAGGCCAAATTTTGAGAGGTTCGGTCTATAAAAAAATATCGCACCTCTACCTTAAAGTATACCGTTCGACTCAGAATCACTTTCTGAGTCGATTTAACGATGTCCGTCCGTCTGGCTGGCTGTCTGTCCATGTAAACTTTGTGAACAAAGTACAGGTCGCAATTTTAAAGATATCTTGAAATTTGGCACGAATAGTTATTTTGACACAAGGACGAAGCTTATCGAAATTAGTTATGATCGGTCCATTATTTCACCTAGCTCCCATGCAAATGTCCTCCCGGAATAGGGGTTTAACGGTCATAAATTCCTTAAATATAACAATATTTCAATGAAACACGGTACAAAGGAGTTTTATATAAGTGTCAATCTTTGTGTCAAATTTCATCAAGATCGGTTCATAATTGACCATAGCTCCCATATAAATCCCCTCTTCCAAAAATCACTTTAACTTTCATAAATCCCATACGAATGATAGTATCAAGTTAATATTCGACACAAATAAGTTTTATATAAGTAGAAATAACATTGCCAAAATTTATGAGAATCGGTCCATAATTTACCATAGCTCCATATAAATCCACTTCCGGGAATCCCCATAAAATCATATAGATGTAAATTTCAATGCATTGTTCTGTATTTGCATAATTTATTTTACATTTAGTAAAAGTGTTGGTCTACAATTAGCCACAGGTCTAATTTTTAGCTCATACACAATGGTGTTGGGTATCATATGGTTGGTCTTGATCGACTATAGTTTTTTCTCGTTTATAGCGCTCTATTACTTCAAGACTGTCCTAACTACATAATGTAGATAATGAATTATTTATATCAAGCTTTAATTTCTGTAAAAATTTTTTGAACACAACTTTTATAGATATATAAAAAGAGAATATTTCGTTTATTTTTTGCAAGGTGATATTTGAGTTTTTGACAAAATATTTTTTACTCCCTACATCATCACAGTTAATTTATGCGTTGGGTATTTCGTGCTGTTGTTTGTAACGCACAGAAAATTTCTTCTGACCCTCATCGACTCAGAATCATTTAGTGAGTTGATTTAACAATGACCGTCCCTCTTTCGGTATGGTCGGCCAGCTGGCTGTCATTCATTCGGTCTATAACTAACGTAAATAAATCTCATACAAATGTTAATATAAAGTTAATATTTGACACAAATAAGATTTATATAAATAGAAATGACAGTAGCATATTCCATAATTAATCATAACCTACTTTCGGGAATCTTCATAATATTCTGTATTCAGATATTTTATTTTACAGTCCTCAATGTGCCACAGTCCTAATATAAGACCCTTCCCCGAATATTGATACATATATGCAATGGTGAAAGTAATCATGTGGTCGGACTTTAATTATGGCAGCCTTGAAGTAAATGAGCGATATTCCAGTTAATATTTCCATGAAATATTTTCTCTTCAGTACTTATTCGATTGTTTAAATTTCAATATTATAAGGCACCAAATAATTTAGAAAAAATATTTCCTATTATTTCACTAAAACCACTATCCCATTTCTCTAAGTGTACTCTAATAAGAAAACAAACTTTATCTTTATGTAGGTAGTTTTAGGTAGGAGTATATATTTTATTTTAATTACAAATTTACCAACAACAATAATACTTAGAAAACATAAAACTAAATCGGAAAACTATTAACAACACTTATGATAACTGTATGTTTATAAAGTTAAATGTTTAGCCAACAGCAATATCAACAGTAAGTAATGTTAGCAACAACAACTTCAACAGTAAAGCCAGCAGCAGTAACAACAACATCAGCATCTACCTTGTACCAACATGCAACACAAACTGAAGCCTTAATCAATGTATAGGAAAAGTTTGAGCCTAATCGTTGGCAATTATTTGAGTGAAACGTGGCGTTAACTTTTACGTGAGTTGGCAAGTTTTCTCTAATTCTACATTTTTGCTACAAGTACTTTGCAACATATATAGAGTTTTTCTGTCGTTAGCTATTTTTTTTTCTATTTGAACAGGTACAAAATGAAAATGAATGTTGCAAGAACTTTTCAATGCTAACTCAGCTTAAATTTTTGAAATTATACAATAAAAGTTATGACTATGTAAAGTAGAAGTGCAACTAAATATACATACATACACATTTGTGTACATACAACAAGAATAAAGTACTTGTGTATAGAGAGTTTACACATACTGATGATACGAGTTTCTATGAATAGAATGAATGAACCTTTAAATTTTATTTAGTTTACAAAGTTCCATATTATTTTCTATATTTTGTTAGATATTTACCTAAAAAATATATATTAAATAACAAAGTTGCTGTATTGCATTGTTAAATTGTGTAGGAAATGTGGTAATGCTGAAAAAGTTTTTGTTCTTTTTTCCAACAAATTATTATTTACAAGTTTTAATTTTTTTTTATTTTATTCTTAAAAATTTTGCTTGCATAAATGCCTGAAAAATCTGAATAATCAAGCAGAAAGTGATGATAGATACAAGTTTTTATTTCATGGATACGTTTACAAAATTTCTAAGGTGATTGTGTAACAAAATTCATTTTTTCATCTTTTATTATGACATGCAAAATGTTAGGAGAATATTAAGCATTGAATTTCGTAAATGACATCCTTTTAGTTTTGTGTTCATTATACCGCAAATGTCAGCACCTTAAAATTGTAGTTTTTAGGTATTTTACTCTTGTCTTAGAAATTTTAGCAAAATGCAAGTGTATGAATAATAACTGAAATTCATATGAATACTCACTAATGTTATTCTAATGCATGTAATGTAGTGTTGATTTGATGTAAAGGCTTTTAATATAAAGGCCTTCATATTTTTCGTAAAAAATTTTGTTAAAAAAAAAAAAAAAAAAAAAAAAAAAAAAAAAAAAAACTTATGAGTAACATTTTCTTAATTTATTACTGATACGCACAGTATAATTATAACCCAGCAAAAAATTTTTGAAGTAGTTCAAAGAGATGTAATATTGTCATGATTTCTTTAGAACTTATGCATTCAAATGCATAGTTAATTACTTCCTTAAACCTAAGAAATTTATCATTTGTGAATTCATGAAAACAACGTTCAATGCATACATTAAACACTAGCTTTGGAATTTGACCTTAAATCGATTGTACTTGTAAATTTTTAAGATTATGCATTTGTTATACTAAAATTAAATAAACTTTAAAAATAAGTGCTATTTATTTGTTTCTAAATATTTTGAGAAAATCTGCAGCTTAATTTATGTCGGAAATAATCTTTTGGTATATAAATGTGCATGTATTATTAATATGCTCACCATTGAAAAAACATAGGCGATTTATTCAAATTTCATTGGTTTTAAGCACTAATTTTAATGACGAGCTATTTCAGTGTTGTCAACTTTTTTGAAGCAAAGCGCGCCGGCCATCACTTAAGAACGCGCTAAATTATATTTGAACAAAATTTGTTTTTATCTTTTAGTTAAATATGTATTTTTTATTAAGAGCAAAACAACTTATTACATATATTTTTGATATTTTAAGTTCATGTGCAAATATTTGGTAGTAATATGCATATTGAACATTAACGTTTTATAAAAACAATATTTAAGGGACAAAGAGAGGTTATACATTTGATAATAACTTTTAGTTAAAAGCTTTTAAAATTAAAAATATGTTAAATTAAAGTATGAAAGTCTTAGGCCCAGCATTATACTGCTCACTCAGTAGCCAAATCCTGTTTTAAAACTTTTTCTTTTTTTCATCTCTTTTACTAAGTATGAAAATAAAATAAATAGAAATACAGAATACATATCGATGGCTGCTCTTTTCGTAATTTTACAAGAGAAGGAAAATAACGAATAAAACCTAAGAAATTTTTAATTCAAAACAAGTACCAAAACTAATTCTAACTTTTATTTCTGGACTTTTCTACGCCTTAGTGAGTTATCTTAGATAGGGATTTTTTCAGTAATATAAAATTTGAATAGATTAATGCTATAATTGGTGCTTTAAATAACAAAAATTTATTTAATATTTCAATAGAATTCGGGAAAAAAAAAACAAAAAAAAAACAAAAAAAAATATGTTTTTTAAAGTTCTTCATCTGGCATGATTATTTTTAGATAATTGGAAATTTGAGATAATGTTTTTGACGGAGAAGGCTTGTTACAAAGACCACTTTTGGAAATAATTAGATATTGTAATTTTTCATTTTCATTCCATCCATCTTTGTTTGGAACATTTGAATCACAATTTAAAATAAGAGCTTTCCAACACAATAACATATAGTATTTTGATATGTGAATGTTTCACAAAAATTATTTTCAAAAAAAAATTCTATAAAATAAATAAAATACGCCTTTTTCTATATTAAGTATATATAATAATAAAAAAAAATAAAGTTTCTACATTTCAAATTCAGAAAAATTTAAAAAACATGATTAAAATCTGCAACTAAAACAAACCGAATACAAAACGCGCCAATTTAGCGCCTTTTCAAGAAAAAGCGCTGATGTAAAAAAATGCGACTTTTGGGTTGCTGAAAAGCGCTAAATCTAGCGCGAAAAGCGCTAAATTGGCAATGACATTTCTAAAAAATCTTCTTAATGGCTTAAATTGATACATATTACAACAACAAAAAACAAGCGCGAATGTTATATTCTAATCGGTCGAATCTATGTATATACTCACCATCAACTTTTTAAAATTTTACATTATATGAGAGGTGGGCGGACCACTCCCATTTTTTGTTTCCGAGTTTACTTTTGTCCTAGAACTATTTGAGCATAATTTCACCTTATATGGGTGGTGGGCGGTAAAGTGGGCGGACCACGCCCATTTTTGGTTTCCGAGTTTATATCGACCCCCTAACTATTTATACAAAATTTCGTTGTACATGCTTTTGTTTAAGAAATATCAGCAGAAAAGTATGAAACGGACACTGTGTTTCAAGTTTTTAGCCCATGACTTTTTGTTTATTAACCGTTTTTGCACATTATCAATACCAAATAAACCTTATATAAGACAAATATTTGTGAAATTTTTCGGCGCCCTACGTTGTAGCGTTCGAGCCCTATCCTGCTTTCAACAGACAGACGGGCGGAAATAGCTAGATCGACTCAGAATCTAACCAGGACCCTGAAAATATATACCTTGTGGGGTCTTAAACGATTCCTTTGACATGTTACACATGGAATGACAAAATCAATATACCCCCCATCTTTTTGATGGTGGGTATAATAAAAATAAAGAAACGTCACATACTGGAGTCAAACGCAATTTTTCTTTTGGTAATAAATCTGTATTTCCTAAACAACTGCTCGGAAAGAATTGAAATGTATGGAAGAGTTCTAGAAGAGGACCTAAGCTTTCAGCAAAATCATCTTGGGTATAAAAGTTGACTACCTCGAGTATATAAAAGTCTAAAAAAATTGTAACTTGTACACATTAAATCTGATTTGAAAGATTTTTAAGGTTCTGCAAAGTGCTTTACAAGATAAAGAAAAAATAAATATAATCGTCAAAGTTATCTCTTATAGTAAAAAAGATATTTACGATTGAATTTTTAATTCTTGATTTTTTGCCTCGACTTTATTTCGGTTTTTCCGAATAAGTCCTGAGTTATATGAGGGAAAATTTTTTCAAAAAAAAATATTGTGTACATTAGAATATATTCCGAAATAATAAGCTGAAAAAATGTTCAATTATCTTCATTCGCCTAGACGTGAAAAATATTCAAAGTCAGCACTCTGAGATTAGTATGAAAAATGTTTTTTTTTTACAAAAATATAGTTAGCAATATGCCAAAAAAAGTATTTTTTAATTTTCAAGCTATGAATGCAGAATGATTTTTAATGCTTCGGAGGTAGATTCAGCTACCTTAATATCTAGTTAGGGTGTCCCTCACTTGTCCTGAAATAGAAATATAGGGTGGCCTTTAAAACTTGGATTTTTAAACTTTTTATGAATTTAACGCATTATTTATGTTAACAGCTACAAATTCAATGTTTTTATTAGTTGGATAGTTAGTCTGGGTAGTAACTTCCATTTTCGGATATTGTTGCAATAATACACTGAGAAAAACAAAATGGCAACAGCAAAACATGGAAGTGAGAAAATACTACTGCTAACATTTAACGCGGCACAAATTGGGCTGAATATTATGTCTTATCATTCAACACAATTATTAATGACTTCAATGTCTAAAATTATGTGGTGGTGCTTGAAGATCGCATTTTTCGTTTACGAGAAAATTTAGAAAATGTTAAAAAAAATCGAAAAATTTGAAAAAATGCGTTTTTTCACTTTCATTCCAATTTGTCAACTTTTTCCAATTTGTGCCATATGAAAAACAATAAAGCATATTTTCGGCAAATTTTACTCATTTATTTTAAAAATATAGCGCATATTTAAAAAACGGGAGTTTATGTTACTGAAATGAATTATACATTAGTAATTAGGACCATACACACTGTTTTTAATTTAAAACCCCATAAAGTATATGTTTTCTGGGTCCTGGTTTGATTCTGAATCAATCTAGCTATGTCCATCTGTTGAAAGCAGGATAGGGCTCGAACGGCACAACGAATAGAGACGAAATTTGGCCCAAATATTTATCTTATATAAGGTTTGTTTGATATTGAAAATGAGTAAAATCTGTAAATAAACAAAAAAGCTATGACCAAAATACTAGAAACACAGGGCGTCCGTTGCAGCTTAATTTCATACTTTTCTGCTATATCTCTCTTAAATAAAAGCATGTACTATAACAAAATTTTCATGGGTCGACATAAACTTGGAAACAAAAAATGGGCATGGTCCGCCCTCTTTACCGCCCACCTCCCATATAAGGGGAAATGTCAAAGATATTTTGTACAAATACTTCATGGACAAATGTAAACACGGAAACAAAAATAGGCGTGGTTCATCCACTTTACCGCCCACCTCTTATACGACATTCGATCTTGTTTACATTTGTAATGTTATTGTTTTTTATATAACATTTTTTACTGATTTTCGTTTACTATTCAACAGATTTTCAAAAACAAAGTTTTTTTTTGGAAATGTATTATAATTACCTTTCTAACTGCAAAACACAGTTAGTACAAATTATTACCGCTAGATGGCGCAAAATTCATTTTATATTAATAATGCATCAAAACATCCTCCAAATCAACTCAAAAATACCATCAAATAATATTGATGTCAAATGAAAGCGTTGTATTTATTTAATCCTAAAATTTAGATGGTGTGAACATTTTTTAAGAACTTTTAGGAACCAAAGATATTCTCAGATTAGTCCCACAAATTTAAAATTTTGATGTAATAAAATCAATTTCGATGTAAAAAAAATTAAAATCGCACTTTTTGTTAGGAATATTATCATGAGTAGTAATATTTAAACGACTATGTTTCCCTGGAATGATATTCGCTCAATTGTTTCAGCAAATGATCCCTATATATGTATTTTATTACTCATGATATTTTAAACCAATATTGTTTTTGTTTGATATTTACGAAATCGTGCAAGAAATAAAATAAAACATTTTTCTTTTCAATCTTATTACGATAAATATTGAAGATTCTGAAATAAATTAGACATGTGCTGATAGTATCTTAGAAGTTCTATAAAATCACGTTGTTTTGATTTTGATAAAGCCAAAGCTCTATTTTTACTGGGTAAACGATCTACTTTTACATCATCTAAATTTTTAATTAACCTTTTAGATTCCATGCAGCACAGGGTCATTCAGATTGTTATTAATATTTTTAAGAAGTAAATACGAAAATTATCTAAAATATAAATACCATGAATGCAAATTTATATAATATGCATCATCTTGATAATGATATTCAAGGACATAAAACTCATTAATGTCATCTCATAATACTTTTAAATTCAGGCCTTTTTAAAATTGCAATCCCTCTTTTTAACCCTTAGAGTTATATAAATCTTCTAGTGAAACTAAAACTTTTTCTAGTGTCACTTAGAAATTTTAACTCATCCTTCCTTTCTATTTGTTCTTTCAATATGATTTACAATTGTAATACACTTTTTTTTTTCTAAATTTTTGTTCTAGTTGCCTTTGGACTTTTGCATTAAGCATTGAAGCGCTTTAACTATAATGCACTTGTACTTACTCTTAGATATGGCACTACTTTGGGATGCATGTAATGAAACAAAACTATTAAAGTGTGGCCATACTGACACTTTTGAGAAAAAGTTCTTATTTTATATATTATACTCTTTTAAAAAGTTTTCTTTTCGACAGTGGTGGTAGTAAAACTAAGTATCCAATCAAGTGTTTAGAGATCCTTTAGGATATTTGGCTTATAATGATTAGAAAATTTATACTAATGATTTTAAGATTTGAAATACTATAGATTTTTTAATGGTATAGAGAACAAATTCTGTTTTAAATACGCAAAATTAATTTATAGTGTGCATGAAGCTCTTTATGCAAAGTTAAAATCCTTTCATTTATTTTATTTAAAAGTTTAAAAATTTCTTAGAAATTTAACGAGAGTTGAATTTAGAGGGTAGTAAAATAAATATATATATTTTAGAACAGTTTAAAATATTTAAACATTAAAGAAACCTCTTTCAAATGGCCAGTCTAAGATTATGCATAAGTATAAATAAGTACCTGACTCTAAATGTGTAACGGTAGCTACATAAGTATGTTTGTATATAACTAAGTATATGTATGTATATTAGAGTGTCCCGAGGAACATTATCAACAATGATTATTACAAAGCAAATTTTTAATATTTTAGCCTTAAAGGGAACAAAATTATAAAATTATTATCCATTTCTTAAGAAAAATATCGAAAAATTGTTTTGCATGATGTACTAAAATGACGGTTTATTGATCAAATTTTTTTTAAATATTTTTTTTTTTTTATAATTGGCTAAAAATTAAGAATTTTTTGATACCCTGAACTGAAGATCAATTATAAAAAATTTTTAATATTTTTCCCATATTAAGCTAATTTTTACGCATCATTGAGAGGTCTTTCTACAAAATATTTGTCTACGGGACACTCTAATGTATATTTATAGTTCAAAGTTGTAGAAAATATATAGGTAAGTTTCCGTTCTAAGAAAATCGGAAACTTATCAAACAACTAATACTCATGCACACAACTACAACTATTTCTGCTGAATGTTCTAGACATTTGTATGCAAGTGAATATGCGTGTGTGTGTGAGTTATGACTTAAAATAGAATAAATTGCACTTAGTTTTTTTTTTTGCTATTTTTTTATTCTTTACCTACAACTTCTAAATAATTGTTATGTTCTTCTCTGCTTCTTCAGCTTCTTCTACATTGTCCTTAACTTTACTATATATTTCTTCAAATTCTGGTTATTTCTTAAAAGTATTCATTATACGGAAGTAGATAAGAACATTCCTTTAACATAACAAAAGGAAGAGGAACTGCATACACACATAGGTGTATATATATATTTATATGAATATAAGTAACTATGAATTGTATATTTATCTAACTTTCTGGTCATACATTTATTTTACCTCTTTTGCTTTATGTAGTAATTTTAGTATTTAAACTACTTCCAGGTTTAGTTGTAGTAACCTTTATGGTTTTGGTTAAAAGATATACATATGTATATGTTAGTATAATAAATGTTAAAGTGTGTATGCAAAAGTACACACTTCAACTGACCGAAATGATTATTTATGGCCGGAAAAGTCTATTTTTTTTTTTTCTTTTTTATTTAAATAATTAAACTTGTATTAGTTTTATTGCTTTTATAGATTTTATTTACATTAATTTTACAGTGTAAATGTTTAATTGAGGAAGTTTTATGCAAAGTGGTATTATATAAACATACACAATTTATTTTCAATAGATGAATTAATTGCATAATAATAAAATATTTAAAAGCTTTAAAACATCAACGAAGAGTAATATTTTTAAAAAGCACAGTAATTTGCTTTAACTTAATTTTACAACCTTAAATCCATAATTTGATTTATCAAAACTTCGACAAAAAGTAAAATGCTTTTCAATACTAACTATAGTAGGATGGTCCCAAATTCCTTTTTTCGAGCTACGTTTAAACGTATCAAAAATTACAAAATGGGATGTCTTTTAGGATAGCTTGGCCAAATAGCATGTTCACCAAGAAGGATAAAATCTTTATTTTAGTAAAAATATCTCATATTAAAAAATTACGTGGAAATAGAAAGTTAACCTCTTACTAAAAAATTTTATATCAACTTTTCTTAAAAATTACGAAATATGGTTACAATAATTTTTTATTAGCTATCTTTTTATGTACATATACAGTGCTGTGCAATATAATAGGCTATTGTATATTAAATATTTTCTCTTCGATTTAACACTATTAAAAAAACATTGTCTTAGGAATTTTTGGTACCGTTATTTTTGATATTGTCAATACTAAAAATAATGGGTATTTTTAAGAAGTTTCTTTCCTTTATGCGCTTTCGTAAACATTTCAAGAAAAGTTAAAATATAATTTGTTTTATTTTACCTTATAATTTGGATAAATTTTCTGAAAATAATTAAATGTAAGGTAAATGAAATATTATTGTTGAAAAAATATTATAAAATAATATTATTTTTACGAAATGATGGGTCGTAATGTACATAGCACTCCTTAAGAAAGGCGAATAGTGAAATAATTACGTGACCAAGGAAAAACACTTGATTTTATTGCGGAATTTCTTGGAAGGTCTCATCATTTCGTAAGAAACGCGATCAAGTGGAAGCCATCAAAAGAAACACGTGGTAGACCTTGCAAAATAATCGGTACCACGGATTCACAGATAGCTCTTCTAGTAAAGAAGCAGCCATCTCTATCTTCAAAAGCCGTTTCTGAAGAAATAGGTAACATAATTAGTGCTTCAACAGTCCGACGAAAACTTTCAGCGAAAGGTTTGCCAAGTAGAATCGCCAGGAAGTTACCATTTTTAAGCTCAAAAAACTAAGCAGCTCGAAAAAAATTTGTTACAAAAATTAAAAATAGTGAAGTTGATAATTTTAATAACATTTTATGGAACGACGAGACAAAATTAACTTGTTTGGGTCAGATAGTCGCAGAAATGTTAGATGACCAAATGGAAAGGAACTAGATGATCGTTTTACAAAAAAGATTGTAAAACACGGCGGAGGAAATATAATGGTGTGGGGTGAATTTTGTTGGCATGGTGTTGGCCCTCTTTATTAGATCACAAAAATAATGAACCAAGAAATGTACCGTGATATTTTGAAGGATATTATGCTACCCTATGTGGAGAACAATATGCCACCATAATGGACTTTACAGCAGGGCAATGATCCTAAGCACTCCTCAAAATTTGTTAAATCTTGAATGAGTGCTAACAATGTATCTGTTTTAGAATGGCCTTCACAGTCACCGGATCTAAATCCTATTGAGAACCTTTGGGTTGAACTGAAGAGAGATCTAGATGGGAAGACGTTTCGGAATAAAAATCAACTTTGGAAAGATGTTAAAAAGAAATCGGAATCAATTTCTATAGAAAAATGCCAAAAATTTATAGAATCAATGCCCAGAAGAATTCAGTGCATTTTAAACAATAATGGCGGTCATTCAGGTTATTGAATTAACTTGGCATATTATTATAATATTCAATTTTAGTAGAAAATTTAATTTTTTTTAGTCTTTAACGAAAAAAATACATATTTGTTTAAGAAATATTGAATAAGTCTATTATTTTGAATCATAGGAAAATGATTTTTTTTTTTTTTTTTTTTTTTTTATTTAAATAAATTCATAAAAAAACAAAAACATTTGTGGATGGTGTATCTTTTAGTACAGTTCTTAAATAATTAAAAAATAAATTTAAATATCATTCATAATGGAAAATATTTACCAAATAAAAATAAGTCTATTATTTTGCACAGCAATGCATATCATTAATTTTGGTGAGATTTTTTAAAGATTTGTTTTGAAATCATAAACGTAAATTGCAGTGTAGCATCCTGTTCCAATCACCGCAGGAAATTGGAAATTGGCAAATAAGTTCTAAGTGCTGTCCTTTTTTTAGTTATAATTTAAAATGCATAAAATTATTTGCCTTTACAAAATGTGATTTTTATGAAAATAACCTTATTCTGTAAACACTACACTGCCAGTCAACAGAATAGGACTATCTTGACATTAAAAAGCGGATTATTTTTAATATAATTAAAAAGAAAGAAATAATTAATAAATAACTAAGTACGACTTTTAACGTATTTTTTCCAACAAATGTATTTTTTAAGACAATTTTTTTGCAACATCTGAATATGTTCATTTAGAATAAAATCAATTTTCGTCAAGTATTTGTTGAACTCATCTATAATTGTGTGCTTTTTTAATATTTTCAACAGTTTTCTATAAGAATATTTAAAAATTGGTCGCGCAAAAAAATTTTTCGATAAAAAGCAAAATTATAGCATGTGGACAATTCAGACTTAATCTATGAAATATGGCGAAAATAAAATTGAGCGAAGTTAAAATATTGTGGTCAGGTATTAAAGTAAGTGTTTTACAGTAAAGCATGTTATTCAAAATTCAGTGCACCTAAGAAGACTAAACATTATAAAGAACCTACCTCTAAACACCATTCGTAAAGTAAAACTACTGCCGTTTACAAGTGAACTCATGTTCTAAGAAAATCAACCCTGACGGCTTCAATGGCTATATATATTATTACTTTCATTATATGAGAAAAAATAATGCTAATTATGTATCCCATAAAGCTTCGAAGAAAGTGTGATGACATAAGTTGTAACTTCATATTACTAGACATGTGAATTTAGATTTTCTTCTCATAGAATTGAGGAAAAAAACTTACATAAGCTTAGTGGAAAAATATTTTTTTATTTTACACACTATTTTAATTCATTCCATGGTCATTCCACTTCGACAATTCCCCTTTTCACACAGTAGGAGTGGTAAAACAATGAATTCGAAATCAAAATTTTACCTCTTCGGGATGGCCAGCATACTCTCTCGACCTTAATATAATAAGAAAATTTATGGAAATTGCTCTCACCCAATGTTTATGAGTCGGACAGACAATACGAGGACAAAATATTATTATCTGAAGAGATTGGAAAAAGCAGGAATAAACCTTCTTTGTTACAAGTTGATCATTTTAAGTCCCTCGTAAATATTTTTTTTAGATTAAATTGAATAAGAAAGTCCCATTATTATTATGGTGATGTAGAGTATAAAAATCTTTTGATTTTTTTATTATTGATTTTTTTTTTTAATTTAACCCCCTGTTTTTATAAAACGAACCGTAATTTTGTTCTAATAATCAAATTGTTTACTAAATCAAAATTTTCAAATCAGATTTTATAAAAATCAGATTTTTTTTTTTTTTTCTTGACATAAAGCACACAGAAAAAATGACTAGAATTTTTTTTATTAAATTATTATTTAGTTTAAAATAAAATTTAATTAAAATAATTATTTGTTTTTAATATTCTGTTTTATTGGTTATAAATAATTTCAAAATGAATATAAAAACAAAAACAATTTTCTATATTTTGACAACTTAAAATAAAATAAAAATTATTTTGTACAAATATTAAAACTGAAAATATAAAACGCATCATTTTAAGGTTTTTGGAGGTAAGTTATCTTAATTTTCGTAAAAATTTTTGTAATAATAACTGACATTTATATATGTATCCTCTAGGCGATCTAAAATGTATCTTCTAGATCATCCAAAAACAATTCAAGTATGTTCATTTGTATGGGTGATTCAGATGCCTGTTAATTCTTTTTATAAACTTAAATAGTCACACTTCTGACCTCTAGCGCTTACGAATTACATTTTTGATTTTTGCAAGGAATTTTCTTGACTTGAAAATCTGGGTAAGTTCCCTGAAGATGCTGCATTTCAAAATCAAATAGATCTTAACACTTGTTCAATTACAGTATTATTTATTAGGGTTCATTTCGAAAAGAAACATTTCTTTTGATATTTGGATATTATACCTTTTTAGAAGGTTTTTACATCAGTAAAAATAATGGCGTATTTTGTTTTTTAAAATTCCAACTCCTTCCCCTGCATATCTTCGGCTAAAAACGCACATTTTGAGCGCCATTTTGCGCAGAGACGAATCCAATTGATTTTTAAAAAATTTTTTTTATATATCAATTCTACATACAATTTTAGTAAGAATGAGCACTATTCAACCCGTTTAACATGCATCGTGTTCCAATTAGGGTGTCCGAAAAATTTACTTTTTTCAAAAAAGTTTTAAAAATAAATTTTTTTATAAACACAGTGAAAATATACTATTTGCTTTAAAAAATGGAGCAAAAATATTTAATCTGCGACTTTTCGCTTTAAAGTTATATGACTAAGAAATTTTCAAATAATAGCTCTAAAAATTAATTATCTTAAAAAATAATTGTTATTATAAAATTTTAAAACATGCCCATTATAATTCACAATAGCCTTTGCATTTTATTGTTACAATATTCAATATTTTTAATTTTGGTTTAAATAATTTTTTTTTTTTTTTTTTTTTGCTATTATATGAAAATTTTAATGTCTTATAACTTTAAAGCGAAAAGTGGAACAGTAAATATTTTTGCGTTATATTTCTAACCAAATAGTATATTTTCATTGTATTTATAAAAATATATTTTTAAAACTTTTTTTAAAAAAGTCAATTTTTCGGACACCCTAGTTGGAACACGATGCATTTTAAGCGGATTGAATAGTGCTCATTCTTACTAAAATTTTATATAGAATTGATGTATGAAAGACTTTTTTTTATAAATCAATTGGATTCGTCTCTGCGCAAAATGGCGATCAAAATGTGCGTATTTAGCCGAAGAGTTGGAATTTTAAAAAACAAAATACGCCATTATTTTTACTGATGCAAAAACCTTCTAAAAAAGTATGATATCTCAAAATCTAAATTTTGAAATTTACCCTATTATTTATATATTATATTTGTCTCAATGGGTTCTTATTAGGGGTCTTAAGTGTAGACGGTAAGTGGAATTTTAAATATAAGAACTATTTTTAATTTCAATAATGATTGGGACTTTTTTAGATTCATTGTGTCATAAATGGAGTTTCGAGGAAGTTTTAAAAAAATTTGCAACATTGCTTTATTTTAGTTAATAATTTTACTTCAATTAGTTTTATTTACATTTTTATTTAATTTTGTATTTTCCAACAATTCAACAACAAATTTACATACATTTTACATATTAAGTATAACATCAACATTTTCTTACAAAGAAAATGCAATAATTGTAAAAAGCAATAATTTTTGTAATACTGCTTTTAAAAGATTTCATTAAACATTTTATAAAATGAATAAAAAATACTGTTTGAAAATCTACTAAAAACTAAATAATTTTTTAATTGGATTTTTAAAAATAGTTTTTGAATTTTAGGTACATTCAAAAATTCAAATTTATGAATAGTATAAATATTTTAATAAGAAAAAAATTAAAATTTTTTCAATAAAACATTTACGAATTTGAATGTTTGATTTTACTAATTCAGTGATAGGTCCGATTTTAGTAAAAAATATAATTGGTTTTATAAATTTAGTAATAGAATACGAAATTTTATTTTTTCTGTGCATGACTTTTTGTAGTTTTATTTCTTGGTAAAGAATTTGATTTATTGTATAAAATTTTATTTTTTGTAAAAAATTTTATTGTAAATAATTTTATTATAAATAATAACCACCACCTATGGTGGTGTAGGGTACAAACATATTTTTAGTCACAAAACCAGTTTAAAAAATTTGAAATAAAAAATAAGAAAAATAATTATATTTTAAACTATGAATCTGATGCTTTGTTTAAAACTTCCAGAATAATATTTACTTACCCTCCTTGTTAGAATTACTTTAAAATGTAAAAATGCAAAATTTAACTCTTTCATCATAAAGATAAATTTATTGCAAATAAATCAAAATATATTTTATTTAAATAAATGCAAAATGTTTGTTTTTTTTTTTTCATAAATTCAATGATGATTTTTTTTCACTTAACATTCATGTAATGAATCCATTTTTGAATACCATTTTGAATCGATTTTAATCTGCTTCAAATATATTTGGATTTCGTTACGTTTTAGCAGCATTTCACTGATGGCAATTCAATCAATAAATTTCTTTAGAACATTATCTGAAAAATGGAAAATTAAGATTTGAAGTGCCTTTTTGAAAGATAATGTTAAAATTTAAATTGAAATAGAATTTAAATGAAAAAAGAATTAAATAAGATTTATTTAAATTTTGGAATAATGTAGATAGACTTGTCTTAAAATTAAATAATAAGAGAAAATCCCACTTTTTTGTATCAAAATGCCAAAAATTTTAATCTGGAAAAGATATCTTAAAATAATAAAAAATACTTCTTTCATTGAAATCGTCACTCTGTAGTTGTTAGAGGCGTTTGTCAGAAAATACTTTATGGGTGTTAATCTTATATATAAAGGTATTTAACAGAAGTAAGTTTATGCTGCTCTCAGCTTTGCAATTTGATACATTAATAAAAAAAGAAATTTATAAAAATTTTCAAAATTTACAAAGTTTGGAAAGGGCCTGGAGCGAAACCTTTGTCCCAAGCTCCTACGGATTTACTTTGCATGCATTTGCATTAAAATTTCTTTTAGAAATATTAAAAACTGATATAGTCCGGAACTAAAACGTAATTTTATAAGTGAATAAATATTGCTA
This sequence comes from Protophormia terraenovae, assembly GCA_951394005.1. Lineage (NCBI taxonomy): Eukaryota > Metazoa > Arthropoda > Insecta > Diptera > Calliphoridae > Protophormia > Protophormia terraenovae. The sequence continues at coordinate 119,788,172 of OX596074.1, forward strand.
CCTTTTTCAAAAAAAAAAAAAAAAAATATATGAAGTTATTTTAAAGTTTCAACTTCAGATTAATATAACTTTTTATCGGATTCATATATTTAGATGTTTCTTGCAGCAATATTTTTTAGAATTTTGTAAAAATCCCTGTAAATATTTTGAAAAAAAAAAAATTCTAAAAAAATGCGACAAAAATTTATTTCGACCAGAATATCTTCTAAACCAAAAGAGATTAATTACAGAGATTTACAAGGACTATCTATATATAAAAATTCTTTTCTGTCATATCAAAAAAATATCTTTGACGATTTTTATAGCATACCCAAGATGGCCATCTTTGGAGGGCCACACACTACCCCCTTACCCGTTAGCAATCTGTATTTCTTCAAATCAACTCAAAAGCACCTCAATATCGATTATATGAAATTTTCTTGAGATACCTCTAACAATTCACAAGCTACCGAATTATTTCCAAAAAACGTTTTATAACCACTGTGTGACATCGAGTTTCTTTAAATAATCATAGTAGTCTAATTTTTAGTGCCTCCACTATATGAAAGCTTGTATGCCGGGCTTGCTTCAGTAGTTGTAAAATTTCAATCAACCACTTTTTCAATGTCTGGTCGACCAGAATTTGGTGAATCTTTGACTTCAAAATTTCACAATTCCGTCTGACATTCAGCTTTTTCATTAATTTTCAAATCAATATAACTTTTTACACGAGGGACGTATCAATTTAAATGAAATGAAATGTTATCTCTTAAACACGTGTTCGTTTGGTACAATCGAATTAGTGTTACCCGAAATATGAGCAGCAACTGCATATGGTATAGACGAAAAGCGGATACTTTTCATACGACCTAATATAAATTTTCCAATTAAATAATCATATTTCAACTTTATCATTCGATTTTTTTTTTTTAGTTTCTAATGTTTTTGTTACTATAGCTTATTTTGTGAATGATGGAAATAAATATTTGAAATAATTTGTTTGTAATATTCTTGCGTTTCTAAATAATGTGCATTTTCAAATTTATGCATAAAACCACCAAATATAAACATACATTCTAAGAGGAATAAAAACTATAATATCTTGCTTATAAAGTCATAATTTTGTAGGCATTTCCTACTATATGTTTTTATCGTATGTGAGTGTTATTCTATATGAAATATTTTCATGATTTAGATAGAGTCTTTAAAAACACAAAAGTCTTTAAAATACTATAATATCTTGCTTATAAAGTCATAATTTTGTAGGCATTTCCTACTATATGTTTTTTATCGTATGTGAGTGTTATTCTATATGAAATATTTCCATGATTTAGATAGAGTCTTTAAAAACACAAAAGTCTTTAAAATACTACTAAAGTGAAGACTATAAATTGAACATTTCAAATAATTCACTACAACTAAGTTTTCCATAAAACTTTGCTATTTTTATAAACACATGTATTTCAACTATCTTCAGCTACACAAAATAGAATTTTGCATAAAAACAAAAATTATTTATGAACGTTTTTTTTTTTTTTTTTTTTTTGTATTTCACTTCTTTATTTTCTGGGTGCAACAAAATCTATTTGTGTCACACCACAAATCTCAGCTTAGTACACAGACATTTGTAACAACAGTTTTTAGTGATCACACACATGAATACACTCAGTGTGTGGCCTCAACTTCATTGTAGAGAGAAAATGTTTAGTTGACAATGTATTTGAAAATTTATTGAAATCTTTCAAAGAAAAACAAACATTTATTCACTTTATATCAAAAACATAGCTTTGTATAGTGTGTATACTTTTAGGCTCAAAAGTCGTTTATTGTTTATTTTGTGTAGAAATAAATTTAGCTTTTCTTTCTGATGTATTTGTTTAGTTGAATTTAATGGAGATGTTTCTGTGTTTTAGATTTTTTTCTCAATTTTTTTTAAACAAATAGTGAATTGTTCTTTTTTATTGCATGTATTTTATCATTCCAATTTTGTAGAAATAATGCTTTCAAAAACAGTAAATTATTTAAGCATAGAAATCGACATAATTGAAAACAGTTTACAGTAGATTTATTTAGATATAATTTTGTTTTATTAAAAGCAAAATTATTAAATAAAAATACATACATTTTATTCTTTTTAAAGGAATTAATTTAGTTGAATTTGTTCTGCATTAATAGCTTTTATGGCAATGTCCACCTTTTAGAATGTTCACCATCTATTTGAATACTATAGTTTTCATTAAAAACATGTAGGTGTCGTTGAATAAGTATTGTAGCTGTAATTCATTTTCTTTTACATTCGTTACCCTCTCTTTCATATCCGTATCTATTTAAATTTATGATTGCTCTATTTCCTCTTCTTTCTGTTCATTTTTGTTAACACTGAACATGAATGTTATTTTGTGATCTGTTTTTCTTTCTTTATTACAAGTGCCTTAGTATAACACTTATACTCTGGAATTTCATTCTATGGAACAATTCATTTTCTTTCTTTAATTTTATGTTCTTTTTTTTTGCTAGTCACCAGCTTATAGTAATAATATTCGTTGCTTGCTTTTGCTTTATGAGCCAGTGACCTGCTAGCGCCTCTACTTCTTCATATCCACTTTTACAATTCTAGGTATTTTTTTTTTTTTTGCTTGGCAGGCTGGCTGACTGCCTCTTTGCTTGGCTGCCATGTCATTTTTGTTTGATTTAAACAGTAATGGAATGTGGTTGGTTTGGCTTTAAAAATTCTGCATGGGATTTAATTTTGACAGTTCAATGATATATTGTTAAATGCACCCTGTGGATTGAAAATGAATAGAGAGTGTGATAAAAAAAATGTAGGAATCAAACAAACAAAAAAAAATCCTCCAACGCAATATTAAACAAAAACCAAAAACTATAAGAAAAAAATTTTGAATCCATTGTTCTGAGATGCTTGATGTATTTTAAAGGAGGAATTGCAAAATGTAAAGTACAAAATGATGTTTAATACAAAAAACGTTGTGAAAAAAAATTATTGTTGTACTTCTTGTTTGAAAATGAAGGATATTTGAAATTCATAAATCCGTCATGCAATAATTTACTGGTTTCGAAAAACAGAAAAAAAAGATTTGAATGAATATAAATGAATGCAAAAAAAGTAAAAATATTAAATATAGATTAAATTAACAGCAAGATAAATGGTTTTTAAGTGTTATGAAAGATTTTATAAAATGTAAATTTTAAATAAAACTTGTTAAGTAATAACAGGGTTTTATTAACGTACGAATATTTAATAAAATCATAAAAAATAAATATTAAGAAAATAAATTTTAAAAATATATTTGCACTTAAAATAAATCTAGTTAGCAGTCTTCAAGTATTAGGTCCTTAGGGATAAATATAATAGCCTTGTATTACAATAATATGAATATGTTCTTGGCAGCATGATCTATAACATTCAAATATCCAAAGGAAATTTCTTCAACAAAGATCACTAGATCTTTGTATAAAATTCCAAGAAATTATATTAGTAATACAGCAATTAGAAAAAAATATTTAAAACTTTTACAAAGTTTTCGTCAAATATTTGACTACTCTTACCGTATTTTAATAGATGGGACGGCATCCCTGGTAGCTTTGCTCAATAAAGAATTGAATCTTTGATCAAAAATTATTGTAATAATTTAATAACAATTATTAAAAAAACTCTTTGATTTTGTATCACTTTTATCTAAGGCACTGTCCGTCTGGCTTTCCGTTTATGAAAAATCAATTAAAGAGTGGGATCGAAAATATCTTAACATATATAAAATTCAATAATTTGGAAAAGGTTGATCTTAAAGTTTTTACTTTTTTTTTTTATTTATTTAATTTATTTTATACTACATATCACAGAAAAATATAACTTTTATAATTCTAACCACTACTTATGAACTCTTAGACCTTTTATGGTAACTCCTCCATTAGAGATTTGATAGTTGTTTCAGTCACTTTTATGGAACAGTCTGCCCATCTCCTTTTAAGATCTTCGATATGTTATTGTTTTGGTACCACTCCAGAGCTTTCTTACGTAGTGACATGATGCCAAATCGAGCCAAAAATATGTGTGCACATTGTGCTCTCTTATGAAAGAAAGTTTTTCTACAAACATTCTTCGATGTATTTTTCGGTATTTATAGACCCCACTGTAACAAATTAATTGCTTCTTTTGCCGTAATTGCATAAACCTTGCTAAACCAGGAAATCTTTAGAACATTTCGTCATCTTTTCGGTACTAAACTTATCTTCAACATATCCTCGAGCATCAGCAACATAAAATTTAAAATTTTATTACCATTCCAAAGATAATTATTAATAATAAAATTATTTATTTCATAACAAAAAAAAAAAATAAATAAATAACAATTTCAACATACACTGGGAAGCAGAAGTCTACGTACGAACATATGAAATACATTATTGACGCAAGTTTTCTATACATCCTTTAAGATTTTTGGAATTTAAAAGCTCTATATGATAGCTTAAATCTTTAACAATATTTAAGTAAAACATTAACTTTAGAAAAGTTAATAGATTCGAGGTTATCCAAAAATATTAAAATAAAGTGATATAATTATACAGCAAAAGTCTGCGTACACAGAAAACATTCTGTAATATATAATATGAATTAAAATTCATTAGATTCTTATTCTAATATATATGAAAAAAATTATTAAATATATAATTTTCTTCATATAAAAATTTTGAAATCTAGAAAGCTTTAAAACAAATGTTATTTATTATTTTATTATTATTAGTATTTTTATTATTTTTTTTTTTTTTTTTTTTCAAAAAATTTTCAATATAAAATATTTATAAATTATACAATGTTATAAGTGCAAAAAATACATAAACCGAAAACACGGGAGAAATATTTCTGCCAAAATATTAACTATTCATAAGTTCTTAATAACTTACAAAGCTTCAAAAAACATATAAAAAATTACGATTTGAAGCGCAAGAAAAGTTATTCAAAAAAATCTGCAAGCTAATGATAATTAACCCAAGCAAAATTGCAAGATTAATGTAGAGACTACGCAAACAAATTAACGACTACTGGAAAAGAAAATGAACATAACGATGATAAGTATTTTTGGTAATTTAATTAGAATTCTTTTCTGATTATTTTGATAGTTACAGATCAAGAGATATTTATTTCAGTATTAAAGTTGTTAAATGAAGTTTCTATTGGAAACGGTATTTCATTTGAACATCATTTAGAAGAATGGAAAAGCAGTATCAATATAGTCTTTGTAACCTCAATTGCTATTCAAAAAATAACAATACCAAAAACATGGTCGGGTCAATATTGATTTAAATTTTATATTGACAAATTTAAAAAATGGACACAATTATGGTATTTATTAAAATTTTGAACTTAAAAATTATTCATTACAAAAATATAAAAAAATTAGTTCCAGAATCATCACTATAATCTTTATATAACAAATTGAATATAGAGGATCATGAAAGCTCTGATTGGACAAAATGTCATAAATAAAGATTTAAAGAAATAGCCACAAAAGGGAACATTGGTCAAATTTTACAGTTGTACCCTCAGTACAAAATCGTATTAGGTTTTGATTGGTAATAACGTTAATAAATTACTAATTTTATAAAATTATAAATTTATTACTGTAAGATTGAATTAGATTTTAACTTAAAATATCAAATAGGGGACATATATTCTAAATGGGCATTATTTTATATTAAAATAGAAGACGTTTTAGAGAAAAACTTAAAAAAGCAGATTGCCGTTGTCCATGTTTTTAATAATATAAAAAGTAAAATGTCTGAAGGTAAAATACATTACTAATATACATACATAAGTATATATATCGTGATTATCGAATTATAAAATTTTATAAATTTTTCAGATTCAAAGAACCTAATATTATTTTGGTGTTTGCATAATATTATCAAGCCTGGTTTAACACAATTTTTTTTTTTGAAAAAGGGCGAAAAAATTAGGAGAAGTTTTACTGTTGCCGATTCATAAAACTTTTTTTGTTATAATTTCTGCAAATATAGACGAATTACAAGAAAAAATAACATTTTTAAATCAAAACCTATGGATATACCCTTTATTTAAGTAATTGGTAAAATGGTAGAATTTACAGAATTATAAGTTTTTTTTATAAAGTAAAATACCCTTTCACAAGTTTTGTAAGAGCTATAGGTATTCGCTTTAAAATAGTGCCTTATTTTAAAATCAAATAACGCTTTTTTTATAAAATCTCAAATTCTAAAATTAATTAAAAAATTGCTGTTCTTTGTAACCAAATACAAAATATGTAATATCAATAATTTGGTTTTTGTAACAACTATGTAATGATATAAAAAAATAAATAATATATTAAAAAATAAAATTTGTTTTAATTTGGACAAAAAATCATTAAAAATGCATAATATGCATACGCATTAGATTACCCATAAAATGTATGGATTTTACAAAAGTTTTGATTTTGCTTGCTCCACCGGCAGTTTCTGGTAGATGGGGCTAAAAAAATAATATGTGTGCAAAAATTGGGTCGATCGGTCTTAAACCGGCCAGTCGACTTTGACCTTTGTCCTACAACGAGGCTTAAAAGTAACTAATATCTTTATTGCGCTATAACTTTTTAATTTAACATTTTCTGATAAAATACTATATAAGCTTTTCGATTCAGAATAAAATGCAGAAATTTTTGACATTTAATTTTTTAGCCTACTATGACTTGTTGTGATGTTATAAGCAATCAAAGTAAACATTTTTTCATGAACTTTTTTTAAAAAAGCCCTGGTTTCAATATGGGCTTAGCCTGCTAGAAACGGTTTTTATTATTTTGTAGAACAGGATCTGTAGTTTTTATAAATCGATAAGTTTTATCACATTTGCTTAATATATTAGGGTAGATGGACTAAAATCTGAATTAGGGGTATCAATTTTTTACTTATTATACAAATATTGGAACAAATATTGGTGTAGCATGTAATTTTGAATCATTTCAGAGAGTATTTTTAAATAGTTATCGAATTAAACTGCTACTCGAAATTTAGGTGTTGCCGATTATCCAAAAATTGTAAAAGTTAACATGTTAATATTTTTACATATAAACAACTTTTTTATCTCTTTTACCTTAAAAAACGGTGATATATATTAAAAATAGATAACATTTCTTACAATAGCTTGGAAATAAATAAAAATATATTTTCAAAAGAAATAGTAAATTAACTTATATGAGTTAAATTCATAGAATAACGGAATTTAGTTTTGTTCCGATTCCATGTGATGTATTTTTTGTCTGTCGCTGTTTAGTTTTCTTTCAGAAAGGAATAATTATGCAATTTATTTTATAATTTACCTCTTTTGAGGGTACATGACATCATAAAGGTTAATTAAAAGCAAACCTTTTTATTTCCGTAATACATTGTCTTGGACAGTTACATTGTAATTTTTGATCTCAGTTTCAATGTATTTATAAAGAAGTACATACATGGTATTTAAATATTTACTCAAATACAAGGTTTTATAAACTAATTACTTCCATTCTACATTTTGAAATTCCTCATCATTACTTGCTGTTTTAATTTAAAATTTTTACGAGTAATAATGAACATTTTTATTAATATTACACATAATTACTTACCTTTTTTGCGAGCTGTTGTTAAAAAAATTTTATGTTTTAAGATACTTTTTTACCGATTTTTAAGGTAAAAGATATAAAAAAGTTGTTTATATGTAAAAATATTAACATGTCAACTTTTACAATTTATGGTTAATCGGCAACACCTAAATTTAGAGTAGCAGTTTAATTCGATAACTATTTAAAAATATTCTCTGAAATGATTCAAAATTTCATGCTACACCCTACATTTAGTTCCAATATTTGTATAATAAGTAAAAAATTGATACCTCAAACTCAGATTTTGGTCCATCTCCCTAATATATTAAGCAAATGTGATAAAACTTATCGATTTATAAAAACTACAAATCCTGTTCCACAAAATAGTAAAAACCGTTTCTAGCAGGCTAAGCCCATATTAAAACCAGGGCTTTTTTAAAAAAAGTTCATGAAAAATTTTTTACTTTAATTGCTTATAACATCACAACAAGTCATAGTAGGCTAAAAAATTAAATGTCAAAAATTTCTGCATTTTATTCTGAATCGAAGAGCTTATATAATATTTTATCGGAAAATGTTAAATTAAAGAGTTATAGCGCAATAAATATATTAGTTACTTTTAACCCTTGTTTTAGGACAAAGGTCAAAGTCGACTGGCCGGTTTAAGACCGATCGACCCAATTTTTACACTTATATTATTTTTATAGCCATATCTACCAGAAACTGCCGGTGGAGCAAGTAAAATCAAAAATTTTGTATTCATGGGTAATCTAATATGCATGTTATGCATTTATATTGTAAAAAGTTACATTCCACTTATTACCAAATTTTTAATATGAATGAAAAATTAATACAAAAGTATTTCATAACTAACTTTATAAAATTTATGAACAATTTCATAAAAAAAATTAAAAAGTTTTGGGAATAAATTTGAATGTTAAGTTCATAAAATTTGTTTAAAAATTTATTATATATATGAAATTTTTTTTTCTGTGTATATTATAGAAAAATCTAAATTATTCTCGGGTTTTTTAGTTTAAGATTATTAGTTTCGTTTTGAATTGCTGTTGTTTATAAGATGTTAATTTAAGATGTTTTCGTAATAAATCGAGGAAGAAATTAATTTATTCTTACTGAAAATATTAATTTAATTTGTAAGGATGCTGAATAAAACATTTAGAAGTATTAATAGAAAACCATATGTCTGTATAAAGAGAAATTAGTATTAACCGAAATAATAGGGTCCTTTTCACTTAAATCACGTTTTGGAGAAATTAACGACATGGATTAATGAAAAATTCAAATGCGGTCATGTTATACGTGAAAAAATCGGGACAAACAGCTATAAAATTTACAAAAATATCAAACTCGAATAAAGTACGAGTATTCCAGATAAAATTAATAAAAACAAGCGTGAATTATATTCGGCCCGGCCGAATCTATATACCCACTATCAACTTTTTCAAATTTTACGTTATATGGAAGGTGGGCGGTAAAGTGGGCGGACCACGCCCATTTTTGGTTTTCGAGTTTACAACGGTCCCCGAACTATACATACAAAATTTCGTTGTCGTACATGCTTTTGTTGAAGAAATATCAGCAGAAAAGTCTGAAACGGACACCCTGTGTTTCTAGTTCTTAGCCCATAACTTTTTTGTTTATTAACAGATTATGCCCATTTTTAATCCTAAATAAACCTTATATAAGACAAATATTTATGCCAAATTTCGTCCCCCTACGTTGCCCCGTTCGAGCCCTATCCTGCTTTCAACAGACGGACAGACGGACGGACATAGCTAGATCGACTTAGAATCTAACCAGGACCCAGAAAATATATACTTTGTGGGGTCTTATATGACTCCTTCGACATGTTATACACGGAATGACAAAATCAATATACCTCCCATCTTTTTGATGGTGGGTATAAAAATATTGTTTGCATTCTTGATTCTCGCGGTATAGTAGTACCTAGAAGATATTTATATATATTATAAAGGAATAGAAGATAATCAGGTTTTCTTATAATGGGACTATTTCATTAATATCATGATCCGATTTTCTTACTATGTTGTGTTATGGCCTTATTTAGAGAGAACCACATTTAGCATCATCTTAGAATACACATTTTTTAGAAATTCTATTGATTTTTTTGCTTTTATGCAGAGAGCATATTTTTTGTTTTATTTTTTAATAAAGCATAAGTCTATATTAGTGGTATTATAGCATAAAGCCTATTATTTAATGATATCTCTTTTACAATCTTAACAAAAATACACTTCAATAGAAATTTAAAACCCAACAAACTCAATCATGTAAAATTAAAAAATCCGCGAAAACATACTTTTTTTTTTTAATAGTGTACGCAGACTTTTGCTATATATTTATAGAACTTTAATTTAAATATTCTTGGAAATCGCAAATCTATTCATATTTCTAAACTTAATATTTTACTATAATATTGTCAAGGATTTAAGCTATTATATAGAGCTGTAAAAAATCAAAATTTTTAAAGATATAATAGAGAAATTACGACACAAATTACTGTTTAATAGTTTGTACGCAGATTTATGCTTCCTAGTGTAAATACATTTTTCACATACATATATTTGTATATAAATATATATAACTTTTTAACCACAATTAAAAAATCAAACTAAAAACTATTATAAAAGCTACAAAGTACTTTTATATTTGTTACATTATTTGCAATTGCACAGCAAGAAAAAAAACAGTTTTGTCAAAAATTTTGCAAAGGTGTCATGTAGAAGTCAGTTTATGGCTCGTGGTTGTGGTCAACTATGCTGTTCTCTCCTTTTAGTCTTCAATTTTTTTTTTACCATTCAAATATAACGGCTGCGTCAGCAAATTTTCACACTGGTCATTGTAATTAAGCCACAAAATGTTTAACAAAACTTAACCAAACAGTATGATGACGACTACTACTACTTATATAAACTCAAACAAACACAATTTTGTTTTGTATGTATTTGTATAGGAAATAATGAAAAGTAGTAGGAAGTAATTCCTAAAAAGGCACAACCAAATAATAGGGCTTTTAATTGTGGGCACTTAACAGCATGTTCAAGTGTGGTTTCTATTACAAATTATGATTTTTTTCTTCTACACAATGACATTGTGTAGGAAATGGTCGAAATCATACCGCAAGGTATTCTCAACGTGGGAGTAGGAGGGTGAGAATATATACCATGAGTATTAAATCAAATATGATGAAGATAAATTATGGATAATTCTTTATAATGATCGGTTTCTATGATTTCATTTTTTATGTAATGAAATTTTTGGGAAAAAAATTAATTTATTTATATGGACATAGAGCGAAAATAATTGAATTGCTTGTCGTATTTTTTTAGAATATCTACACAGTAGTAATTGAATAACTTTTGGTTTAAGCACCATCAATTATATTTGTTACAGTAAGATTTTATTTCGTTTTTTTTTTTTTTTTTTTCTCCCTTTTTTAATTAATACTACTAATATTTTTTAAATACAGTGGTAATAAAGTATTTATTCGTAGCCACATTCATAATAAAATCGGCATGAAATATTTTTGCAAAACTAAATTTATAAATCGATCAATAGTTCATTTCTTTCTACAATAAGGGACACATTAACAATTTACGGTATCGCCTTTATGATACCTTTCATGTACAGGTTTTAAATACACAAAATGGAAAACATAATGAAATTTAATAATTCGATACTTAACTGGTCCCAATTCGATATAAATTTTCGTTAATGATTTGAACACGGGAAATTAAATTTGAATACATACGGGGCACCGAATGGTATCGAATGGTAATGGGTGTATTAAAAGCTTATGCTATACTTAGTTTATTTATTTTTTATTTAAGACTTGGGGCTTAAAAAAAGTTTTGATAAATTCAAAGTCTAAAACCTGGCTTTTTTTCTAAAATTGACAATTTTCGACCAACGCTTGATGTAGGGTGCAAGCCTAAATCAGTTCAAAATGTCTATATTAATCAGCCTTATCTTTTAAAATATATAAAGAAAACATTTTTTTATTAATGGAACTTTGAGAAAAAAGTGAGAGAATTGTACTATATTTTTGTAAAAAAATAGTTATTTTTCATGCTAATTTTAAGTGCTGACTTCGAATATTTTTCACGTCTAGGCGAATTGAGATAATCCAAAAATTCTCTCAAAATATTTTTAAAAAATGTTGACCTTATATACCTCAGGACTTATTCCCGAAAAACGAAAGAAAGTCAAGGAAAAAAATCAAAAATTCAAAGTTCAAGTGTAAATATCTTTCTAACTGCAAGATAACTTTATCTTGCCAAGCCATTTACAAAAATATACAAATCTTTAAAATCGGACTTCATTTGTAGAAGTTAAGAAGTTTTTTTAAACTTTTACATACACAGGGTGACTAAAAGATGATTTATCTGAAAGCTTAGGTCCTCCTCTACAACTCTTCCATACATTTCTATTTAATCCGACCAGTAGTTTAGGAGATACAGATTTATTACCAAAAAGTTTGCGTTTGACCCCACTGTGTAGCATGTGCAAATAGCAAAAATATTTTTTGGGCGATTATTAATTTACTTTAGCATGCGAAAAAATATTTTTTTTTAATAGCTGGCCCCCGTCCGGGCAAAAGTGATTTTAACTGTAAGTCTGAAAGCGGCTCCGCAACATAATTTTCCTTTTTACAAAATCAGTGATCCCTAATACGATTTTTTTAAATTGTTTCATCAATAATACTACTTTTAACGGAGAAAATGTTGATGTAAAAAATAAAATGTATGTAAGCGAAGCCGTATTTTGATATACCACAGAGTTAAAAACAATAAGAAAAATATTGTTCGATAAAAACTTTTATTATTCAGAATCTATAGCTAAATTATTGAAGAAATGACAGAAGATTAAATAAAATAAATATTGGCTGAATAAAGTTCTACAACAGTATAATTAGTTTTTGGGTGAATATTCACAACAGTTATTTGACATTATGAAAAATAACCCAAAATGTTGGGCGAATGTTCATTTAGCTATTTGGCTGAGTGTTCACAAAATTTTTGGGTTTTGGGCGAGTACATGTCGAGCGGGTTAGTATATGTCGAGCGACCTTCACAAAAGCGATATTATGGATAACAAATTGCGGGATATCATATCTATCACCATTTTCTCGAACAATTTTGGTATTGCGTTAAGTTTAGCTATACCTCTATAATTGGTTACTTCAGATCTTCCTCCGGATTTATGAATTGGAACTATGAATGAAAGTTTCCATAAAAGTGGGAAATAGCCATATTTAAGAGAACTGTTAAATAAATAATTTAGCGGATATGATAACATTTCAGCACAATTTCTCAAGATGATGCTAGGAATACTATCAGAACCAGGATTGATACAAATTTGTATACTTCTTAAATTCTTTGGGACTAAGGAAGAATCCAGATATATATATCAGAAAAACTTCTTGAATATGATTTGGAATAATCATTTCATTAATTGTTTTGGAGGAATACGTTGATGCAAAGAACCCTGCAAAAACGTTGGAAATATCTGCATCATTCGAATATAAAATTCCTTTCATTTTCATTGCAGTAGGATAGGTGGTGGATTTGATGAAATTTTGGGAATTTTGGGATACTTTTTACAAAAATATTTAGCATTTTAATTGACTAAGTCAAACATTTCCCAAAAATATGTTATATTAACTTTGCGAAATTTTAAACCAATATCATTTTTTTGCTATTTACGAAATTGTGCAAAAAATAAAATTAACAATTTTTCTTTTCAGTATATTTCGATAACTATTAAAGATTCTGTAATAATTTTGACATGTGCTGATAGTACTTTAGATATTCTACAAAACCGCGTTATTTCAATAATGATAAAGCTCTATTTTTAACATTTTTTTTTTAACTTTAAAATCCAAACCTCCGCAACTTTTGCGCGCATTGATAAAAATTATTAACGCATTGTGTATGCATAAATTGTCGTTAATAAAATCACAAATCGACGTTAGTGTTAGAGGAAAAAAAAATTAAAATATTTTTACCTAAAATTTTCAAATTTTCTGATTTTTGTCTTATATGTGTTCAAATCTAGTACAAACTTTAAATTTATATATTTAAAATGCTCCAGGAATTGGTAATAAATATAATGTAATGAATCTAGATCCTTTTAGCTCCAAAAAATCAGTATGGTAGTATTATAAACAAAAATCCGAATTACTTTAAGGTAAAAAAATTGCATAGATATTGAATGGTAACACAGGCAAAAAAAATTATATCTGGAATAAGTCTACAATATTGTTATTCTTTAGGCTTGATATAGTGTAGAAAGTCTAATGAAGATTTTCAGTCACGTCACATTTTTAACCCATTGAGGACCAAAGAAAATTTGTTTCCTTGAGAAGTTTTTAGGTTATATAAATTTTCAGGTAATAGGTAGAGGAAATTTTTCACACATGTTTTATAGGCAAGACATGGAGCTACAAAAATGTAGTACTAGTAAAGTCTCTAACTTCTCACACAGTCCCTAGAAGTCGTTAAAGTTGTAAAAATGAAGAATTTATCAATTAACCCTCATAAAACCATTGAAAAATAAGGGATAAGGAGTGGGTGTATAGAAAAAATGTGTATTTCGTATAACTGATACAAGGCATATTTCAAAACTGGTAAAATTTTTTAAATCGCATTGACAGAAAATGCGTATACACCAAAAGTTTGAAAAAAAATAATAATCCAAGTTTAAATAACAATGCTAACAAAAAATTAGGAAAAAAATATATCTTGAATAATTTTGATTAATTCTTACTTCTAAGATTAAATGTAGTGAAAAAAGTAACATAAAACATTTCCATCACATCACATTTTTAACCCATTGATGACCAATTGAAATATGTACCTCTAAGAAACTTTTAGGTTATATAATTTTCTGGGTAATAGAAACAGCAAATGAAACAGCAAGTGGATCCGTATTTTATAGAGAAGGAACAATAAAACAAAAGCGTAGAATATGCCTTGTCTCTAACATGCCCTCCATAGCACCTAAAAGTCTTTAAAGTTGCAAAAAGTACGGAAAAAATAGGAAAAATATGCGAAGAACAATGGGAGCTTTTGCCTTAAAATGTTGTTACTGAGAGATTATATCAACGCATATGGAATCCTACTTTGGTGACTGACTATTGCTGCTTTTTAATATGAGTAAAAATTAAAAATAGTACATTCTTAAATCCTAACTGAAGAAATAAAGTAAAAAATAAAAAAAAATATCGTCCATTCCACGAAAGAACGCCCAAGAATATTTTGAATGTCTTCCGATTTTAATAATATGTGGCATACACTTACCCTATGGAGCCATTTAAATATCACCATTTTTATTTTTTTGAATTTTGAAAAATTCGCGGATTTATTCGCGATTTTAATTTTTCAAAAAGTGATAAAAATGTCAAAAGTGCCTAACTTTAAATACCAATATCTCAAAAAGTTTTTAACGGATTTTAATGATTTAAATTGCATATGTAAGAAGAATAAATCCACTATAAATGTAGTAGTTTAAAAATAATATTATCATTTAAAAAT
Organism: Protophormia terraenovae; assembly: GCA_951394005.1. NCBI lineage: Eukaryota > Metazoa > Arthropoda > Insecta > Diptera > Calliphoridae > Protophormia > Protophormia terraenovae. The sequence continues at coordinate 119,803,338 of OX596074.1, forward strand.
GCATTCATAATGCAAATGAAATTTTTGTATGCATTTTTGAAAAATTTCTACCCTTTAAATTTTGTTCTTCTTCTGATATAAAAAACATTATTATATTTGCTACAAATTGCAATATAAATTGTTCTGGGACAAATATTTTAAAATATTTTTTTTAAATATTTCTTAAAATTTTTTCATCCAAAAAAATTTATTTTTTTTTAAATTTTTGTATTTTTTAATTTTTGTGAGCTTATTTTTAAATTTATTTCATAATTTGTTATTTGTGGTAGAAAACCTATTTGTCCCAAATTAAGTGCAAATGTTTTATACAATAAACATATTTGTATTCAATATTAAGCAAAAATATTTAAAATCAAAATGGTAGAAATTTCTTAAAAATGCATCCGAAAATTGAATTCTTTTCTTGAGTGCATCTTTCGTAAACAAATTTTTTTGGATTTGTACAATATAATTTACAATATTTGTTGTACTAAGCTTTACACTTGTTCTTAAATCAATAAAATCCCACGTATACTTAAAGAGTTATAAATATTTAAACTACATATTACTAAAAAAGTATAACCAAAAAAATTTAAAATCAAAATTTTTTAAAAATTTAAATTTTTTTACGAAAAATATGATTGAAATTTTTTGAAAAAAATATATAAAATAGTAGATTTTATTGTCCCAGAACAGTTATTTTTGCATTTTATAGTAAAGATATTGCTTTTTAACATATTAAAAGAAAATTAAAATTAAAAGGATAGAAATTTTTCAAAATTGCATCCCAAAATTGCATTTCCATTATGAATGCATTTTTAAATGAAAATATTATTTTTAAACTACTATATTTACAGTGGACTTATTCTTCTTAAATATGCAATTTAAATCATTAAAATCCGTTAACAACTTTAAAGTGTTTAAAGTTAGACACTTTTGTCATTTTAATCACTTTTTGAAAAATTAAAATCGCGAATAAATCCGCGAATTTTTCAAAATTCAAAAAAAAAAAAAATGGAGATATTTAAAAGGCTCCATAGGGTACGCGTATTACAAATATGAACAAAATCGAATGACCCTCCGTAAAAAAATTAGTATTTTTTATAAATCTTTCGTGGAATTGACGATATATATATTTTACAATTGTGACGTCATGGAAATGTTTAATTTAACTTTCTACACTATATTTTGTCTAAGGAGTTAAAATTAGGCCAATTTATTCACAATATATTTTTCTTATAATTTTTTGTTAACTCTGTTATTTAAATTGGTATTTTTATTTTATTCATATTTTTGTTGGCTACGCATTTTCTATCAGTGCGATTTTAAAAATTTTGCTATTTTTGAGATCTACGGTCTTTTGTTTATTATATCAATTTTCCCCTCTACACCCACTCCTTACCCCTCATTTTTTTTCAATGGTTTTATGAGGGTTAATAGAAAATTTATCTATTTTTGCAACTTTAAAGACTTCTAGGGGCTATGTGTGACGAGTTAGAGACTTGACTATATTTTTGTTACCCCATGTCTTGGCTATAAAACATGAGTAACTCACCTGCTCTATATATTACTTGGAAAATTTTATAACCTAAAAACTTATCATGGAACTATATTTTCTTTGGTCTTCAATGGGTTAAAAATGTGACGTGATGAAAAAAATCCGAAATGTTTCTGGTGATAGGGACAACTATACATACAATATGTGCAACATGATTTTCCATATACTTTTTTTAGTGTTGACCTGTGTAATTAAACAATCACTTAAGACAAAAAAATGATCAAAACTGCAAAAATTTTCTTATGAAAGAGTTTAGCTGAAGATATATATTTAAATGAAATTTAAATTTATTTTAGTAGAGTGTGAACAGCCAGCCTTACAGACGGATGGATAGACATCATTAAATCGACTCTGAAAAAAATTCTTAAGAGATTGGTAAACACAAAACTGGACATTTTTCAGAGCATTACAAACATCACTACAAACTTTTAAAACAGTTTTGGCAATAATCCAAGTGGTTAAGACATTTATTTCATTAAGAACATTTAAACAATTTCTGTTACTTTTTGACTGCAAAATTTTCTACGAAGCCCAATGTGATGTGTAAGTAAACATTTTCAATTTTCACCCTCTATATATTGATATGATTTTTCTAAAAGTTTACAACTCCGCTAAATTTTTAGTTTCATTATACATACATTTTTATTTTAGTTTTTCTATCAGCTTCTAAAATATTTGGTAATGCTTTCAAAATGCAATTAAAAATATAAAACTAATTTTCAGTTGTTTTTTTAGCTTCTTTTTGCCATTTTTTTGTTCTAACCATAAATTAGATACATGCATAAGCATGTACTTGCATACACACAAATGTACATATATTATTACATTTACTATCTCCTTATGCATAAACACACATCCTTACCAATAAACTAATTTTGTATTTAGTTAAAATTCTATGTAGATCTAAAAAAAAAAAAATAAAAAACAACTCCGAAAAAGTTTAATTTTTGTTTCCAAACCATAACTTTTCAGTTTAGTCTTCTTTTCCTTTTTTGTAAATATTTTAAAATTTTTAAATGATTCCTCGATGTACATTTCTGTTCATTTATTTAAGTATTTAGGGATGATGCCTTGAAGCTTAATGCTTTTTGCTACTAAATTTTAGAAAAAACTTTGTTGTACTAATTTCCAAATGCATATTCACTACTTAGTACTTATTTTCAGTAGAGGATACAAGTAGGAGTAGATACTTATTTATTCAATTTAAGGAGAATTTTCAACTCATCTTAATATTACTAATGTAAATTTATGTATAATTTTTTAATATAATTTTCATAATTAAATGGAGAAAAAAAAGTTTACTCTTAGGAAGTGATAATTTTTGGGTTTATGACAATGTATTAGTACTTCTAAAAGAACTTAAAAATATTAGTTATGGTATTAAGGAGTGCGTTCGAAAAAATCTTAACATATATAATATTCAATAACTTGGAAACGGTTGATCTTAGAGTTTTCATACTTTTTTTATATAATTGATAATTTATTACAGATCACAGAAAATATAATTTTAGTAGTTCTAACCACTATTTATGAACTTGAGGACTATTTTTTGTAACACTTCCGTTAGAGATTTGATAGTTGCTTCAGTCTTCGGTATTTCGGGACACCTTTTAAGTGCTCTTCAATTCACTTTTCAAAAGAGCTCAATATCTCTCCACTGGTCTAAGCTATGGACAATTTGGAAAATTGACATCTCTTGGTACCACTCCAGAGCTTCCTTACCGTAGTGACATGATACCAAATCGGACCAAAAATGCGTGGACAAGTTATGCTCTCTTATGAAAGGAAGAAGTTTTTTTTTTTTGCAAATATTCCTTGATGCATATTTTGGTATTTATAGATCCGAATGTATAAAATGACTTTCTTGTTTTGCCACAACTGCAAAAAGCTTGTTATACCAGGAATTTCGTAAGAAATTTTTTCTGCTTTTGGACCCTAAACTTATCTTTAACATTACCTCAAGCATTAACAATATAAAAGTTTTGACACAGAAGCTGCGAAAATTCTGCCAGCACATACGTTTCTTCGTCAATTATACAACTTGAGTATTTTTGTATGAAATTTGGTTTTAATTTCCGTGTCCCATTCTTGGCTTCTAAATTTTTTCCAGCATTCCTGTTTGGAACTTTTTGGACTTGTGTTATCAGCTCTACATTAGCTTTAAATTTTCGCACCAAATAGTCAAAGCACTGAGCTAACTGAGCTGCTTTTCTACCAGATGTGTTTGGAGTTCCCTTAAATTTTCTGGCCTTCCCAATATTATGTGGACCATTTTTTCTTTCCGAACCGGGTTTCCTATCAATGGTCAAATATTTTTTAATAACATTAGAAACAGTTTGGCGGCAGAAATTTAATTCTGTGGCCAATTATTTGTAGGACCTATTTGGATTTTTTCAAAATTTGTTAATAATCTTTTTCGTTACTCATTTTGATGAAAATCACGACAAATCAACATGGTTGTTACTTAAAATAATAACTGACGTATTTTTCCATGATACCTAGATCAAAAAAAACTTTTAGTATTGATTCCGGAAAATGTTATAAGGCAAAACGCGTGTTAAGATTTTTTTCGATCGCACTCCTTAGTTGTAATCAAAGGGTAAAAAGTAGTTAGTAGCTAAAAATATTTATATTGAAGACTGAAATAAGTTTGGTTTTAATTTTACAATTAAATATTCCATTTTCCTTAATAATCATAAAAAACAAATAAATATAAATTTTCAAATTTCAAATTTCCTTAATATGATTAAGAAGTTCTTAATAAGAACTAAAATAATAATTTATAAAAAGATATGTTCACATATTTAATACAATTATTTTTTATAAAATCATCCCTAGAATATTAAATAATTGTATAGTACTGTTAAAAACATTACACTTTGAAATTTATTACTTAACTACTGACTATGATAACCAACAAAAATGTATGTAAATTATTCTATGGTTTTGTTCTTACATTTTTTTTAAAGGGAATATAAAAAATTATTCTCAAAATACACTCTATCATTAAAGTTTACAAAACAAAAGGCACATACTCTGAGCAACACAAACAAAACGCAAGAAAAAAGAAAACAAACCCAATAATTGCCTTAAAGCCAAGTCAAAATAGTTGGTTTCTGTCAACGCCTCTAACCATGACATATAAAACAGAACAACATAAAAATTAAAAAAAAAAAAAAAGACAATAATAATAAGTACAAAGCACTAGCAAAAAAATTTTAGTCTTCATTGCAGATAAGAGCATTAACAACAACTTTGGAAAACTAATTAAGCCAACTTAAGAACATCAATGCGTATAAACATTAAAAAATATCCATAAGAAAGGACCAACTAAAAAAAAAAAAAAAAACTAAAGAATGTTAGAGAAAAAAATGCCATAGACTGCTATGAAGAAAAAGGCCCTGAAAGCTTTTTTTCTGCAACTCAAAGAAGGAGGAGTAAAGAGTACAAACATTTCTTTCGAAGTAAGTAATTATGGTTTGGTAACCATAGAATATTCTGAAAATAAACTTTCAATAAATGCACTTTTTTGTTTTAATTTTATTTATATTTTTTCTTATGCTCTTAGTTATTTAGGATGGCAGTAATGATTAATATTAGGGATGTGCACTTGAAGGTTATATGGAGTTGGTTTTAAAAAAATTAATTTAGGGTTTTGTTTAGTGAGTTAAAATAAAAATGTTTTAAAACACTTAACATTTAAAATAATTAATATTTATGACTTTCTTGGGAATAAAAAAGTGTCTTGGAATTTGATATTTAGAACAATATTTTAAATACACCAATTACACAGGAAAACGGTCTACAGTTTCTAGTAATTGATATAATAATTTTGGTGAGAGGTGCAAATTTAAACGTTTTTAATTGAACGAATTATTTTCTAATATAACACAGAGCTACCAAATTAGAAAAAATTTCTGCGGCACGGGATTTCTCTGCCAATTCGGATACACGATATTAATAAGTACTAAGCCTCAAATCCACTTTTTTTAATCGGATATAGTTCTCGCGATAAATCGCGATTTGTAAATTTAAGGAACTTGCACTATATATCGAAGCATATCTCGAAAAAGACTTACTGATTTTATTAAAAAAAAAAAATTAATTAAAATTATCTTTAAATCGTTCTTACATTACTTTTTAATATCTTTTGTTGGATTTTATTCACAAATAAGTGAAAATACTCATTTACAAGTTACATAGAAAAACGATAGAGAAACTATAGTCGGTCAATACCGATCATATGATACCCTACACCATTCTGTATTAGCTAAAAATTAGACCTGTGGCTAATTGTAGAAAAACACTTTTACTAAATGTAAAGTAAATTATACAAATACATAACAATGCATTGATACTAACATCTATATGATTTTATGCCCTTTAGGGCGAATCCCGGAAGTGGGTTTTTATGGGAGCTATTGTAAATTATGGACCGATTCTCATAAATTTTGGAAATGTTGTTTCTACTTATATAAAATTTATTTGTGTCGAATATCGGAAGAGGGGATTTATATGGGAGCTATGGTCAATTATAGACCGATCTTGATGAAATTTGGCACAAAGATTAACACTTATACAACTCCTTTGTACCGAGTTTCATTGAAATATTGCTATATTTAAAGCATTGATCGTTAAACCCCTATTCCGGGAGGACATTTGTATGGGGGCTAGATGAAATAATGAATCAATCATAACCAATTTAATAGGCTTCGTCCTTGTATTAAAATAATTACTTGTGCCAAATTTCATTAAGATATCTCTGAAATTGCGACCTGTACTATGTTCACAAGGTTTACATGGACAGCCAGACGGACGGACAGACGGACGGACATCGTTAAATCGACTCAGAAAGTGATTCTAAGTCGAACGGTATACTTTAAGGTGGTGGTCCGATAATTATTTCTGTGCGTTACAAACATCAGCACAAACTCATTATACCCCAACCACCTATGGTGGTGTAGGGTATAAAAACAGATAAATCCATCAGTTAATTACTTACCGTCAACTGCGACCAAAACAAATACAGTACCAAAATCAACGAACTATCATTTTCTCAAATTTATTAATTAAAACTGGAGGAGTATATCCTTGGCTACTGGCAACCGGCCTTAACTAATATATGGAAAATTAAATAAAATATTAACAAAATTTGTACAATAAATCAACCTATCAGCATCTACATTTCAAAATATTCATAGCAAACTGGGTAAATATGCAGGTTCTATTATTATTTACCTCGATCCAAAATTGGTGAAAGAAAATATATTTCGTTCAATATTTTTCTACTGAATCAATTTTCATTGTTCAGAACAATTCTTTTTGCTTACATATTTCTTAAAAAAGATTTATATAAAAAATTATTACAATAATGAACTTGAGCCTGAATAAAAAATTCAAAAATGATTAAGAGCTCATTTACATTGGGGATTTTCCCTGGAAAAAATCGCTGCAACTTTTACGTTTGTAGGCAAGCTTTTGTATAGTTATTTCAACTTAACCCAGCAAAAAAAGACATGCAAAATGCATGAATTCACGCGATGTTGCACTGGTTCATTTTTAAGTGAAACGTGCATGATTTTAACATTGGCGTGTCATTGGAGTGCATGAGTTCATTTTAGAGAAATAGCTGGTCATTAAAATGAATGCTTAAAACCAATGAAATTTTAATGAATCGACTACGTTTTTTCAATGATGAGCATATTCACTAAGAGAAAAAATTCGATTCAAAATCAACAACGGTTGTGCTCACATTTGTAGCTTACGGTAACAGCATTTTAATACCTTTCGTTAACAAATTTAATAGAAAACATATGTAATTTAACAATTTGATACCGAAATGGTTTCAACTTGGTGCCAATTAGGTATCGATTTTCAATAAGAATTGAACACGTAGTGTTTAATTTATACACATACGGTGTAGATTCACTATTGACACAGAATGGTATCGTTTTCAACACGTATGTGAATGATATTTCTCTGGGTGTTCATAAATGCACATTTATATACCAAAAGATTATTTCGGACATAAATTAAGCTGCAGATTTTATCAAAATATTTATAAACAAATAAATAGCACTTATTTTTAAAGTTTATTTCATTTTAGTATAACAAATGCATAATCTTAAAAATTTACAAGTACAATCGATTTAAAGTCAAATTCCAAAACTACCTAGCAAAAACTTGGTAATGACATGTAGTTACGGATGTAGTTACTAAACATCTGCATCAATTCATTTGTAACTCATTTTTAATTACTCTCTTTCTTTTCAATTGTTGACTGTTATTGTTTTTTAAACTTAAAATCAAATCTCTGTGTGTGCGTACGTAAGAAAAAGACAAAAAAATCAAAACAAAAATAAACAAAATCAATTGTACAGAGAGTCATAAAAACACTTTAACAACAAATCATTTTCAACTGAATTGAATTGAATTAAATCTAAAAATGCAATACTGTCATTTGTTTGTTTTTTTTACAAAATTTGATGTGAAGTAAATATTAAATTAAAAAAATTTAAATATTATAGGTATGTAATTAAAAGTAAATAAAAATATCGCAAATAAAATAAATTTTATTTCATTTTAGATATAATTAAATATAATTAAAATAACAAATTATTACATTTTCTATGCAAAAACATTGAAATCAAACGAAATTATTATCTGTTGTTTATTTAAAAATACATAATTGTTATGTTCCCTGCATTTTTTCATATTGGATGTAAGGGAATGACAGTAATTCACAGTCTTGTTTTGATGCTTTTTATTTAACATTATTGTTTTTCTAAAAATCTCTCATAAGCAGTAATTTCTCAAAGAGAAATTACTGCTTATGGGATAACTTACTAAAATTTTCATAATAACCAGAGAAGACAAAAATGTCTTTTTAGCTTTTTTTTGCCTTTTATGCTTTTTTGTTTTTTTTTTCTGTTACTTTCCCGATTTTTGCGCCTTTATGCTTATTTTACAAAATATAGAAAAAACAAAGCAGCTTTTTTTGAAAAATTTTGGCCAAAATAATCAGATTTTCAACATTTATTTCAACGATGTTTGTCTTTATTAAAACTTTAATGTATAGAATTGTTCAGCGGTTCGAGTAATACTCCTACTGGAACCAGATAACGCAACAGTTAGATATTGGCGAAAAGTATGAAGTGGAGTTACGACGAAAACAAGTTTTTTTTTTAGTATTTGGCATATAACTTTTGCGTCTATTAACCGATTTTTTATAAAAAGCAAGTCAACGAATTTAATGCTGTATTTCAAATAACCTGGAGTAAATTTCTATGATGGATTTATTCGAAATTTATATTTAAATCCGACCTATCAATATTCACTGATATTTAATGAAGTTTCTCAAATTTATCGTCATAAAGCGTTACGTAATATCTATTAAACGCTATACGTTTTATTTGCAATTAGCTTCACTAATCACTATTATTTTTCGTGAGTTACTAACTTATAAATATAGTAATAACTCATTGTTTATACAGCAAAATTTTCATATCGCAATATTTTTAATTACGAATAAATGGTGCGTATAAACGTAATATATATTCGAAAATTTTATCAAGACAAACGTCAAAATTAACCCGAATTTATGGAAGGTGGCAACAGTTGCATTAAAACAATAATAAAGCGAATTCAGCTGTAACAACAAAAAATAATATTCAGGTGTTTAACTGAGGTTGCTTTGTCTAGATTCGGACTGATTTTGACGTTTGTTTTGATAAAAATTTGTCTAGCATAGACTCTACGTTAAGAAGCTCTCATTTATTGCAGTAAATCCTTTAAAAAATTGATTTTTTTTGCTGCTGCTTCTTGGCTTCAATTTGTTGCTTTTTTCTAAATATCTTTTTGCTGTAAACACCATTTAAATCGCATTTTTTTGTCTTCTCTGATAATAATATAGAACCTGTTTTTTTTTTTTTTTCTTTTATATCTTTAGTTTTAGGTTTACAGATTTAGATTTACAGTCAAACCTATATCGTTTTTCGAAAAAAAAAATTAAATTCTCATTACGTGTCAGCGTGGAATTACCCAGAACACAGTCATGAATTGACCATAGGTTTCATATAAGGTTCTTTCCTATACTTTTATATATTTTTCTTACTTTTTATTAATACCAAAAAATATGGGAATAACCATTATAATTTATACATATTACTCATACGTCAACATGGGAAATGGAAAACAAATTAGGTATGTATTTAGTATGTGAAAATTGAAAACATTAACATCACAGATACAGATAATTATATGTATTTGTGCTAATATTTGAGTGCAAAAATAATAATTATATATCATTAGACTTAGAATAATGTCTGACCAAAAGAACGCTAATGTGATGATCGTTTCTCACAACTTGAATTTTTATAGGCTACTATATAAAATAGTAAATATAATTCATGGGTCGGCTTCATAACAGTCATCTTCTTTGTATGACAATTTCTCATTAATAAATTCTCCTTTTATTCTTAACATCATTTCTCTTCATATTTTATTAATGCTTCATCGTTTCAATTCAACTCAATTCAAATAATTTTTTTTACAGAGTTTGTTTTGTATTGTTTTGTTTTTTATTTTCGCAGTAATGTAAGAGCATACATTAAAAAACATTACTGTGAATTGAAAAGCAAATGATTTGATGCAGATGTTTAGTAGTTACTTTGTAATGACAACAACATACTGTCTGCACCACATAGAAGTTGTTTAGTAACTAGTTATTTATAGTCCGAATGTAAATAATTATTTATGATTAATTTTTATTGATTTTCATATATTTGAAGAAGGGATACATAAATGAAAGGCAAAATTTGCATATGAATTAATTTGTAATCAGAAATAGTTTATTTTAATTAACTTTTTGGTTGTTATTAAGTGTTTTTAATTAAAGTTAAAAAATCTTTTTACAACAACAACAAAAATGTTTTCATTACTTATTTATAACCTAAAATATAACTAATCATGACTTCAGTGATGCTTTAAAATCAATGCGCTATTTAACAGCTTAGAAGTAATTAGTTATTGTAATGACATCTAAGTAGTGTATAGGGTAAGTAGTTGCCTATAATGTCATCACCATATTAAAATAATGAGTTATTCAGCTAATGTGTAAGTAGTGAAGAGCCATAATATTATCTTCTTAACTCATTACATGGCAACCAAAGTTTTTGCTGGGTAATGTTTAATGTATGCATTGAACGTTGTTTTCATGAATTCACAAATGATAAATTTCTTAGGTTTAAGGAAGTAATTAACTATGCATTTGAATGCATAAGTTCTAAAGAAATCATGAAAATATTACATCCCTTTGAACTACTTCAAACAATTTTTGCTGGGAATACTTAAGAATTTAGAATATGTAAAGTGATGAATTTACGTATTCTAATTCTGCAAAAAGTGTGAGTTAAATGAAAGATCTTTATGATTAGCACTAAAAGGCACAAATGGATGCTGACGAAGATCGTAGCGGATCAGAAAATGGATTTCATCCTGCTAGTCTCTAATAAATCTTTTTCTGTATTCTGAAAAATTATTACAATAATGAACTTGAGCCTGAATAAAAAATTCAAAAATGATTAATTCATAAAAAAAGTTCGAAAAATAATCATAATTTACAAAAATTACTAAAAAATATTTTTATGTTTTAGACTACTAAAAAACGGGATAAATATAGATCGAAAAGGGCTAAGTTGGCATCAGCGATAACATCACATAATTGAGAATAATGTCGACATTTATATATCGATTTTAACAAAATATGGGTCATTTTAATTCCGAAATACATATACAGCCATATGACAAAATATTTTCTAGGTACATTTTTTAAATAACAAACATATGATTTGAAGAAAATTTGAATTAGAATTTTTTTGGTATTATATTAAACCAAATCAGAAAATTTCTTCTTGAGATATGTTACAATATGTGTTATGTTCTTAAAAAAATAACTTCCAATTTTTACTTCAAAATCTCATCACTATTTTCCTCAAAAAATCAAGAACTCCCTAATAAAAGCAATTTATCTCAAAAACATAAGTTAAAATAATACGAAAAGTTTATGGCAATTCTGGTCAATTTTACTAAATACTCTTCTTATTACTATTTATTCTATTACAAAAGTACATAAATAAACATTGAAAATTGTGTCCAAAATTACTTTTCCTAAGCGAGAAGATCAATAACATATAAAATACATTCTAAGTGTGTGCGGCAAAAGCACACAAATATCAACAACTTATTTATTATTGTATTTTATGTGCCAATTTATTAGCTGCAGTAATGGAAAAAATAGCTAAAGTTTCTAGCGTAAATGGTTTTTGAAAAAAACTGAAGTAAAATAATTCATACCCTATGATTCGTAAAATAAAAGCACTAGAATATTAAATAATGGTATGTAATTTAAGACTTTTTAAAAATACTTTATTTTTTATATTGTATATACTTCTGCTAATTAATTTTTATTTTTAATATTTAAGTGTCAAATTCTTATTGGCACAAAATTTATTTATTACCATAAAATAAATTCATATATTTACCTACTATTTATTCCATCTACCATCTAATCTACATTTACGACTTTAGTAACAAAAGCATTTTGATTTTAATTGAGATAAATTATCAAAACTCCAAAGATTGATGAAAACTTCTATTTGGTTTTAATAAACCACTTTAAATTCAATATTAAAATACCATAGAAAAAACCCAAAATAAAAAAATAATAAAATTAAAAAAATAGAAAAACTAAGGAAAAAAAAACAACTGATGAAAATCAATTACATTCAAATAAACGTATAAAAAGAAGTTTTTTAATTAATTCATTACAATTAAAAGAATCTACCAAATAAATCCTTTTAATTTTATTCTTCTTACTTTAACTCGATTTTCTTGGTTTTTGTGGATTTGCATTAAATTGCATTTGTAGGGAATTTACAAAATTGAGAAACGTACAAAGATAAATCTCTATTGCCTTAAATAACCACACACTAACATATACAAATTTACACTAACATATAATGCTTACATTGAACACACACAGCTGCAACTAAAATATTTGAAAATAATTCAATATTTTACTGAATAACTTTGAATATATTTATAAAACTTAAAACTACTAGAAAACGTAGCAATTTTGCAGAAAAAAGAATAATGAAACTAGAAAAGTTGCTTAAATAAAGCTTTGAATATAAAAGATAAATTTACTGTTTAATGAAGTGAAATGTTCCATAAATAAAATTCTCTTAAATTTTAATTTATTTATAATCAAATCATACATAAAAAAGTAAGAAAGTTTTAATTCATAGAAAATTTTATTTGATTTTGTTGCTAGCAGCACGTTTTGTTCTGTGTAAGTATTTTAAAATATACTTAATCATATTAAATTGAAAATATAATTTATTTTATTATTTATTTAGTCTATTTTATTATGCACTTGAATGAATTTCAAAAGACACTTTAAATACTTAACATTTAAATATAAACAATTAGACAAGTCACTAATAAATCTAAATGATAATTGTGTATGGAAGCGAAAACAAAAATGTATAAAAAATTTATTTAAAATCCTATAACAAAATTAAACAAAATGCAGTTCTAATTACATTGGTCGACAAAAAAAATACCATATACGAATAGTTGGACTTATTGTATTTTGATGTGCTAAAGAACGGTGTGTACGATTGACTTAAGTGATTCACCAAAAGATGCGTACTAAAAATATCTTCTAATCTTCCAAACTTCATTTTTTAGGTGCTCAATAGTTTCGAAGTTATTTTCAGGGCTGCCAGATTTGGGGTTTTAACCCCAAATTTTAGGAATTTTTGATGCAGAAAAGGATGAAAATTTTGGGGAATTTGTTGGGGATATTAAAATTATACTGGGGAATTTTTTGGGGAAATTTTGATATAATTGCATCTCCTGTTAAGTTAGTAAAATTGAAAAAAATTCTGTGCAATTTTAGCAATAGTTTTAATTGGTTTAATCTAGCATCGTTAAATAACTCATACATTTCATGATATCATTCATATATTTACACTTTTTAAAAGTTTGCTTAAAGCAATTGAAGAAACTCTCGCCTCCTAAATTCTCCAAAAAATACTTCTTGGTGTTCTATATGAAAAGTGACTTTATTATCAAATAAAAAATATTTAAAACAACAATGAATGCAATCGATTTTGGCTCAGAATTTGAGAACGAGCTGCCAAAATGCGCATTGTTAAGTGAAGAAATTACAACTTTAAAGCAGAACTGTTTGCAGTATTTTAAAAAATTGATTTAAATTTTCCAATTAATTTTTATGAGACTCAATGGAAAAAACTTCCTTTTACTAAATATTTACCAGAAATTTAGCCAAAAGTATATACTATAAATAACTTGCACAGCCAGTTCTTAATATGCTAACGATCCGATGATTTTATGTATTTTTGAAATACATATGAATGTATTTATGTATAAATACTCATCCAAAAATGATCTCTTTACAAATATTTTTTAAAAACAATAAAATTTAATTGTTTTGAATTAAAAATTGTGTCTTTTTTTTTTTTTTTTGGGGGGGTTTTTTTGGGGAAATTTTTTTAAAAATTTGGGGTTGACCACAAACAGTATCTGGTAGCCCTGGTTATTTTGAAATAAGTGTCAAAAAAAGAACTTCCCACGCGAAATTTTAGATTTTTTTGTTACTAAAATTTCTTTTAATAAATAAAAATATCAAAAATGTTTCAGTTTATCATCTTTATCTTAAATCAGCACGCAAAGAAAAAATATGGTTCCAGTGACCATAAACTAAGAGCAACCTACTATGATTGTAATATATGATTCCAGATTACTATAAGTATATTTGTACGGAATCATTACTTTGATTCCAGTTTATAATTAATTAGTAAGCTTCATAACCTTACTTATATTCATTTGTTCCTCGATATGTGGTACATTCATCATACTGAATAAAAACAAAACTTGTCAATTTATATTTGTTCATATTTATATTTGTTCAAATGAGAATTATAATTACTGGACTGATACACAAAAATGTGTATACATATTATAATTGAGTGAACCATATTAAAATTTTGATTGTGGGTAATCATTAAATGATTAAATAGAATCATAAACGTTGCTATCATGAACACAGTATATTTAAATCAATGAAAAACGCCTATATAATAATTGAATAGTTGTGGTGATCATGCTGTAACTATGTTTTTTCTCTGCGTGTATACTTTTGTTTCTTTCTCAGAGTTTTTTTAATAAAACAATTATTTTCATTACATTTTCCAAAAACAAGGCATAATAAACGATTAATAAAGAAATTTAAACTGATTCAGGTGTGCACCCTACATCCAGCAATGTTCGAAAATGGTGAATTTTAGAAAAATTTTCATTTGTAACGATTAATAAAAAAAAAAATACCACGCGAATTTTTCTAGATTTGATTTGATATTAATTTGTTTCCCTCCCCGCAAAAAAAAAAAAAAAACGAATGCAGCAGAGCAGATTTTGTGAAAAAATGAACTTTTTAAACGACTTGTTTAAATTGCACAAAAAGCATATTAGCATAATATTTTCACTATTATTTCTTATGTAATGTATAAAACAAAAATCGGTCTTTCATGTAAAAATCATTTAAAAAGTTTTAGAAACCAATTTTTGGAAATTTTTTTTTAGTAATCCATAAAAAAAAATCGACTTTCGTTTAAAAAATAAGTGATCATTATCATAGTTTCCTTAAAAAATAATATTTAAGTTTTATAAAAAAAAAAAAAAAAAAACTAAATAAATTTTTCTTCAAAAATTGTTTCTATCTTATGCTTCCTTTAAAATATTTCGCCCTTCATTTATTCATTAAGCTTATTTTTTACTATTTCCCCCATTTCCAATAAAATTCTTTTATCGTTGATTTTATAGTTAATTCTTTGTTTAGCAAACTTTTAATTTGTTCCTCTGTACATTCTGTAGCAAGTTATATAAACTCGTACACATTAATTTTCTTTTATTTTTATTATTATTTTCTCTTTTAATTTCTATTTTACTAAAAACCACAAAATAGCTAACATAATGAATACAACTTTGTTGCACTTTTTCCCAGAGTTAACAATTATTGCTTTTTTTTGTTCTCATCATCTTTTACAATCTGTTCGCTTTGCTTTAAGAGTAACTCTTGACTTCTTTCGCATCTTGAAGATTTCTTCAATGCATTTTGTGGCAAAAGCAGCCAAAGAGGAAAGTGATAAGAAACGAAATAATATTAAAGTTTCTAATCACTTCTAATAAGAGCAAAAAATAAAAATAAAAAAAAAATAAATGAAATAAAAGAAAGAAACTTGTGCAATATCACGAGGGGATTAAAGCAATTGTTAGGAGCTAAAAGTAATATAAAATAAAAACAAATACACCAATGAAAAAGTAACAAACATAAAGACTCTCAGAACAACAAGATGTATGTTTCTTAAAGCGGAGCTACTCCCGAGTAAGACATGCATACAGTCAGTGGCAGGGAAATTAATTATTGAAGGTATCAATACAAAGTACTAAAGTAGAAGATGGAGAAAGATCTATTGAGAAATAGTGCTGAATATTAAGTAAATCATAGATAGATATTAAATAATTTAAAACAATTATGACATTATTTCTTTTATTGAAATTATAGGATATACATTTTGTTTCTTGTCATCAGTTGTTTAAATTTCCGACCTGCACACACTTACATATTTTTCTAAATATCTACCCTGCGAATAAGTTTATCTACTACGAAAAAAAAAAAAAAACTTCCACTAAAGCACATGATTTTAAATTCACTTGAGCTTTGGACAAGTTAATAAAAATACCAAACGACCAACAAACAAACAATCAAAAACATCAACAGTCGATGAAATTCTACAAAAAAAAAATATATATATATCGTTTAAAAAAAATCCACTAAACAAAAATATAAACAGCTACAATAAGTAGCATTAGAGAGTTCGTTAAAATACAAAAGACTAACTAACCAACAGTACTTTAACTATGTATTTAAGAATATATTTTTATATTGAGGATTTTAAAGACATTTGTGTATTCTTTTGTTTGAGTTTCACATTTTAATTTCAAGGGAACCAATTCCATCAGTGACTATGCGATTATATTGTATATCTAGAGTAATAAGTGACCAACCGTCCATCCCTTTGCTATCATCAAATAAGAATTTCACTAGATGACCAGCCATTTAAACCATTTTTAATTTATTTTCGTTATTACAAATTCTTTCGTCAAGTCACTTGTTGGGAGGATTTTCTACTTAAGTATTAGTTTCTGTTATCAATAATGTATTTCTTTCTCTCTTTCTCTATCTTTTTGTTTTGTGTATCTTCTTTGTATGTATTGCAGTAGTTTTAATTGGAAATTAAAAATGTTGGGAATGTGCTAGAGTTGATATTAAAGATTTGAAAAGGGAAAATATGTATGTAGAAGAATAAACTAGACAATGATTATATGACGCAGTTTTCAGAAACCGTATGGTCACAATTCTAGTAATCGGGACTATAATAGTTAAGTAATTAAATTTAAAGGAAATTAAACCACCATTAGATTATGCATACATATGTATATGTCATATTAACATTTAAAAGGAATTTATTCGCTTTAAATAATTTTTAAGTTTAGACCACACGACCAAAAAACAAAAAACATAAGGCCGTCATTTCAATAACGAACTCACTCAAAAAGTAATTCTAAGACAAAAAGACAAACCATTTCTTTATTAAGAAATAAAAATAAAATTTAACTATACTTTTATATCTTATATACATTTTTAATTCATCCAATCAACTACTTGATTAATATAATTAATTTATTAATTGGGAATTTTTTTCTGTTTTGTATTTTTTATAGTTTTTAGTAATTGATATAATCATTTTGGTGAGAGGTGCAAATTTAAACAAGTTTTTAATTGAATGAATTATTTTCATATATATTTGTTAATTGGTGACTTTTTTCTGTGCACGTACTACAATTGGTTTTATTTTCAATGAAATTTTTTACTAACACATTCTTAGACTTAGGTTTTTTTTACAACCGACTTAGGTTTTTGATAACAGAGCTTTATATCTATGTTAATCTATGGACCTAACTATGCGCAAAATAATGGAAGATTTCTAACAGCTTTACTTTTTGAAATATACAGTTTTATTATTTTGACAAAAAGTTAATAAATATGTTAAGAAAATTTCTATCAAACACTATAAAATGATATTTTATAAGATTTTCTTGAATGAATGACTTTAAGTAGATCTCGTTGCAAACTCCAGCAATAGTCTGTCATCATATGTGAGTCCCATCTTTCCTGATAATGCTATTCCATTGTCCGAAGATCCTGATGAAATCTTTCACCATGCTCTTCACTAAAATCACCCAGATTTTGTGGAAATCGGTCTAAATGCTCATGTTGCAACCTAGCTCTTGCACGTTCGATAGCATGCACTCAACAAGCTCGTAATGGTCGTCAAATTTCTTGTTGCCTAGGAAATTACTCATAACCAAAAAGAAATGAATTCCAAAACTTTAGATTCGACTTCAGTCATCGATTTGACAAAACTAGAATTTTTCGGGAGCTGCTTAATCTGTGGCCCATCAAAAATACCAGCTTTCAATTTGTGTGTACTTAATTCTGGAAACTAGCGTGAAAGAAAATTAAAACGTTCGCCACCTTTGTCAAACGCCGTCACAAATTATTTAATTATGCCGAGTTTAATTAATTTAATTTTATGTACCAATATTGACCATTTACTTCTATTTCCAGGGTTAATTTTTACGTAAAATAATTAAATTACAATTGTAACAACTTTAACATCCCTGTTGTGTAAAATAATACATGATTATCTTTCTATACAAAGATTGTAGATCGTCACAAAAAATCATCAAAATATTTGAAATTAAAGAAATAACCACAGAGGGCCCTAGTTTTACGGACAAATTTTTAATAAATAAATGTTCTTATTTAAAGTTTTATCGTCGAGAGAGTTTTATTCACAGAATGTAGTCAATGCGCGCTCAACGATAACAAGACGATATTGCGATATTATAACGATATAGGAATTTTAGTACTTTCATTTACAAATTCGTGAGTTGAGAAAATTTTGATTTTTTTAATGGTATCCGAATATATAAAATAAAAAATATCAAATAACGTATATTTTAAGAACTATACTGTTATCTTAAGAACATTTATAGCCAGGGACCGTAACCGTTATGACTTTTATCATAAAAATCAAATATTAACAGATATTTTTTGATTTTTATTTTTTCGAGCAGAAATAACTTTTATTTTTGATTTTTTTTCGAGCAAAAATAACTTTTATTTTTGATTTTTATTTTTTCGAGAAAAAATAACAGTTATTTTTTTATTTTTATTTTTTTTGAGCAGAAATACCTGTTATTTTTCGACTTTTATTTTTTTGAGCAAAAATAAAAGTTATTTTGTGATTTTTATTTGTTCGAGCAGAAATACCGGTTATATTTTGATTTTGATTTTTTCGGGCAAAAATAACAGTTATTTTTTGATTTCTATTTTTCGAGCAGAAATAAAAGTTATTTCTTCACTTTTACCACGGAACAAAATTACCAAAATAAAAAAATAAAAACTCCAAAAATAAAAAAAATAGACAAAATGTGTTTATTTACAAATTATACAAAGACGAAAAGCGAAAAAAATATACTCCGAAATAAAATAAATGCAAAAAATATTTAAAAAATTAAAAATTAAAAAAAAAAAAATAATAATTATTAAAAACACTAGAACAGTTAACAATTATTAACAACAAAATTAAGAAAATTTAAGTTTCAGAAAATAAATTTTATTTCTGCTCGAAAAAATAAAAATCACAAAATAACTTTTATTTCAGCTCGCAAAAATAAAAATCATAAAATAACTGTTATTTTTTATCGAAAAAATAAAAATCAAAAATAAGTTATTTTTGCTCAAAAAAATAAAAATCGAAAAATATTCGGTATTTCTGCTCGAAAAAATAAAAATCACAAAATAACTTTTATTTCAGCTCAAAAAAATCAAAAAATAACTTTTATTTCAGGTCAAAAAAATAAAAATCAAAATTATAAAAAGCATATAATTTTTTGAAAGTAGACTCCATACAGATCACAATGATGTATTTGAGTCAGTTTTCCGACATTTGGTTGCTACTGCTTTTTTTTTTTTTTTTGTTTAAAAATTCAAAAATAACAGTTATTTTCGGTCCCTGTTTATACCAAAAATCTTAAAATTTTATAGGAATAACTTTCTCAATAACATCCATAATTAAGGGTGAAAATATAATGGATAGGTCCATTGGAGTGGTACCCCCCATATAAAGCAAATATTTTTTATGGCATATCTAAAGAACTATTATAGTGAGAGCCCTCAAATTTTCTAAGAACTACTCTCTTATCATATTGCATTAAAGAAATGGACTCATAAGACCAGGGGGAGTGGTAGCCCCCAAACAAATAAAATATTAATTTTTGCATATCTAAAGGTGTAAAAAGCTGTAGAAATAATATCCATGTAAAATTTTGAACACGATGAATAGGTCGATAGAGAGTAGTACCCCATTTATAAAGTAAATTTTAGTTATCGCTTCAAAAGCGAAAGCGAAGGGCACCGGTATAAGCTAGTACAATATAAATAAACAAAAACAAACTGCATTTAAAAATCCGTCTTTGCCTCTACCACTTAAGTATTGATGCCAGCACCCCAAATCGATCTACTTTCTTCTTACTTACTTGCTAAGAACCACTCAGCAGCAGAATATCACTGTGTACATTATTCCATTTCTAGTTTTAACAATCATGATTGGAATTGACTCTCAATAGGGTCTCAACTAAAAATTATTAAAGGAGGAGGTGTCAATTGGTACCCAACTGGCACATGTTAAACGAAGACGGACCAGTTTGATCGCTCCAAGTGATATCAGTTTTCCGAAGAGATATGGGTATCCTGCTGTAAGGTTTTAACCGAAAATTACAATAATAATAAAATCTTTAATGAAATAAATTATATGTTAATACAAAAAACTCGTAATTTCATTTTCAATATGTTTTTTTTTTTTTTTTTTTTGTTTTTTCTTCCAAAACTTTTAATAAATTATCTCCCATAAATCCTAAGGTGCTTAATATTTAAAACAACATCCCTATGGCGTTTCTTCAAACCAAAAAATCTCCATGGTATTTAATTTAAAACACAACAACAATCAGTTTCATACTTTGATTTTCATTTGCAACTTTATATTCCACTGTACAATAATAAATAAAATCATTAAAATTTGACACTTTTAATTACTTTTTCTTAATGTTCTTATTTCATTCTTACTTTTTTTTTAGAAAACATTAAAAGCTAAATATTTGTATCTTTAGGCATTAAGATATTTCTTTTCATTTAATTCTTTTTTTTTTAAAGAAGATATTAAAAAATATGACTCCCACAAACAATTGGGTTTATGCTATTTGATACACAATTTCTTTTTTCATTGTTTTTTTTTTTTTTTCTGAATTTCCCAGAGTGCGGTGGATTGTAGTGGTGGGGGTGTTTAGCATATAATCATAATCTTCTTCTCCTTGAACTTTTTTAATGTGTTTAATGTGTTTTTATTAATTTTTTTCTTTGCTTTCTGTAGAACTTTCTATGAGCTCAACAAGGATAACAAAAGTTAAATGCATGTTCTAAATTAAAATAAAAAATAAAAACAAATAAGAAAACAAAAATTTGTTTTCTGTTTTTTTTTTTTTTTTCTAGCAAGCAATAAGTAGAAGTGAAAAAAAAAAATATGAAACAAAAAGTATTTAAAAAACAAAAGTCAAGTAAAGTTACTAAAACCAACAATAACAGGAAAAAACAACACATTCCACACAATGAAACTTTCTTTACGTTTTAAGAATTATACATTCTTTTCTTTCCGCAAAAATAAATTATCGCTTATTTTATAGAAAACTTCTTCCTTCTTTTAATGCCCTATTCTAGTTAAGTTATTTTGTCGCTTTTGTCTCAAACATGTAGAAAATGCTACTAAATTATAATAAAGTGAGTGGAAATTTAAAATTGGTCAAGAACGACTGAAGGAGGTTCTTAAATATTAATTATATTTATAGAAAATAGATTCTAGATAAGAAAACTTCAACTTGAAATTAAAAATATTAGTTTTGAATTCAAAAGATCCTGTATGAGTCCTTTGCATACATACCATGTTTAGCAAATTTATCTATCTGTGCGAAACATAATTACATCAAAATCACTAAAACGACATGAACCAAATTTAGCCAAATTGTTTATTATTATTTTCAGCTATTTAAAAACAGCTAAATTGATTTAGTTAATTAAAAGTTATGAAACTAAATCTGGATCAACTAAATAAAATTTTCTCGATGTTTTTGCTTTTTCTTAAATAAATAGTATCATTTCATTATAATACAATTAGCGAAGGTTTGATAATGGCTTTTGTCCACCAATATCAGCCAAAAACTCAAAACACCACTCCAACCAAACGTAGCGCAAAAAAACCAAACTACTAAATAGAGGAAAAAACACTCTACGGAAATACTACATGCACAACAAGAGGAACAACGAAATGTTAATATAGAATTGTTTCCGTTTTAATTAGTTGACACATGCATAAACACCCAAAGCGGTGAGTAGTTGGGTAAGGGAGCTTTTATGCCATACACCAACACTATTGCAATTTTTATAACGCTATTCTTGTTGCTGTTGTGACAAGTGGCAGGAGGGAAATAACAACAATAACAAAATACAAAAAATAACAATAACTAAAGCGTGAAAATGCACACAAAACAAAAAAACAACCTTAACAACTATGAAAGGACTAAAGAAAACACACGCATACGAATTGAATGAATACAAGGGGTGAATGTGTTAGTGAGTAAAATATTAAAAATAAAAGTGTATTAAAAAAGTTTTTTTTAGCGAAAACAAAAAACATAATTTAAATGAAAATGTCAGTGAATAATTTTAAAAACAAAAACCAACATTTACTAAAATACAAATATAACAAAACTTTAGTGTTTGATGTATGCAGCTGCAAAGACAAGGTCTAAAATTAAAGAACATTATTTAAGTATAATTAAAAAAATATTTGTTGATAACAAATAATATGAAATATTAAAAAATAATACAAATTCATATAAAACATATGAAAATATAAAGTTTCATTAAAGTGTCCAAAAGATATTTTTTATATAATATGCAAATCCCTATAAACAAAATCTGTTTTTATAAAACATTTTTTATTATATTTGTAACCCTTATCATTACTCCTTTATAATTGTATGTATTTTAATTTCCCCTAATAAAACAAAAACCTTTTTTCAAAGTGCCTTTTGAGAGGTACTTAAATTTATGTTATGATATAAAAGTTATTTTATATGTACATATATATTGTTTACGACTATATGATTATAATTATATTATATAAATTTTTTCTACTTTGAATAGATACTATATTCTACTGATGTTAATGAATTTTGGGCAACTATACAAATTTATAAAGTAATAAAATAAGATAAAAGCCGTTAACAAATTTTTTACATTTAAACAATATCGAATTAGAAAAAGAAATACAATACATTATTTTAAAAATTTTAAAATAATAAAATGTCAATGATTTAATATAGTTGTTCAAGAATTTCGAGTTAAAATTTATTCGAGCAAATTATGCCGATTAATCGAATAATTCGAGTAAAAGATATTTTAGATATTTCTTTTCTTAACTAGTTTTAAGGATATTTTAATTTTAGTTTTCTAAAAAATTTAGCTTGAAAACAATGTTTCAAAATTTTGTTTAAATGTTTGGAATCTAAAAGTTGCACCACAAATTGGAATTTTATAAAAAAAAAAAAACGAATTTAATAAAAACAACCTAATATATGCCTAAATTACAACACGTAGTGTTGTAATTTCTGCTTTCAGATTTTTCTCCATTAGCTCTGGATTTTTTTTTTTTTTTGAGCGTGTCTAATATTTCAGCAATAGTAAGACCATTACTCTAGTATATTTCTTCATAACTCAAGAACGATGTGTATGATTGACATAAGTGATGCGGCATAAAAATATCTTTAAATCACCCGAATATTATTTTTTTATGTGCTCAATAGTTTCTGAGTTATTTTGAAATAAATGTCCGAAAAAAACTTTTTTATGTAAAATTTTAGATTTTTTGTTACTAAAATTTCTTTTTAAAAGTGAAAGCAACAAAAATGTTTCAGTTTATCATCTTTATTTTATTTTATCATCTAATATTTTTTTTTTACTTTTTCTTGAAACAAAAATAAGTGGACTAAGTGAATTTTGACGAGCTAAACAAGAATCTGCATTCACTTTTTTTCTATCACGTGCTGATTTTTTTTACGGGCATGACTAATATTATCACCTTATTCAGCGGTCAGACTATAAAACTCGAGAATAGTTTGTATAATTTGGACTATAACTCAAGAGTCGATTACACAATTTTGATTAGTGATACACCAAAAGATGCACACGAAAATTGTCCAAGATATGTCAACAATATTTTTTATTGATTAAAGAGTTTCAGAGTTATGGATTAAAATGTCCATGATTTTTCAAACTTTTTTTTCAAACGTTTTTTGCTACTATTTACCGAATAACTACGGAAATATTAACAGCACGAAAAATTATGTAAATTCGGCTCAAAGATAATTCAAGTTGCTATCTACTATAGTTTAATTTGTCTTAATTGGACAAACCGTTCTCGAGTAATACAAAGCGGGGTCATAGTGATTGAAAAAAAGTAAAAGTTGATAGAAAAAAAGTAAAAGGTGATTCTTATTTAGCATGTTAAATTCCATCTAATCCACATATTTTTTATTTAAGACGAAAAAAAAAAACTTTTTTTGCCCACTAGTGTATATCCACTTAACTGTAGGTATGCATGGGTATCCCAACTTAACTGTGAATCCAATCGTGATTTGTGCATCAATTTTTATGATACGTAGCTTTATTTACAGCACAGTTTTGCCAGCTTTGATATAAAGATGATAAACTAAAATACTTTTGATGTTTTAATCGGCTTATTTTGGACGCAATATTAGACACGCTCATAAAAAAATATCTCGACCTGATGGAAAAAAACTGAAAGCAGATTCGAGTTTAACATGCGGACTTCCATCTAGTCTACATTTTTTTTTTTTTTTTTTTTTTGAAGGAGCACAAAAAAAAAAAAAAATTTTTGTCTACCAGTGTTATTGGTTCTACGAATGAAAGTACGTAGTTGATATACCAATAAATTCTCAGTCCGGTGTAGAGGATATCGAGCCCTAACCGCTAAAATCTTGTAAGTACAGAACACAAAACTTTACAGGAGAAGCATTTTTGTGATTGTTTACACATTGTTATATGTATAAAAATGCTTTCGCTATAAACCTGAAATGGCACTTGATACGTTGATGAAACTTTGACAGATCATGTAAATGATTCTAAATTATAGATTTACATCAAAACACGAGTTTCGAAAATGTTGTCGGTTACGATATTTTGGCGGTCAGGGCTCGATATGATGGTGATGGCTTGAATGAAATTTGTAATAGAGAATGATTTAAGAGTTAAAATTAAGCTAAGTATGTAAACTTGTTATTTATGTTAAGAATCGCTGAACTTCTTTATCTTATAAAAAGAGTAGTCCAAAGTGCTTTTTGCCATTTACAAAATGCAATAACTCAGAAACAAATAAATATATTTTCACAATCACATAACACTGGAATCAAATATTAGCAGATCATGAAATAATGAAGTCAGAATAATTGTGACATGTTATTGTTTAGTTTATTAAGTAATATTTTTCTCTCCGATTCATATGGGCAATTCTATTTTTTACATTTGCCTTTATGAAACCGACCTTGAATCTAAAATATTTTTTTTTTAATTCTGATCTTTTTAAAAAAATTTTGATGCAATTATGTTAACAACACTTGGTGCTGTAACTGAAAAAAATTAAAGACCTAAAACGGTTCCATGTGGTGCCGGTAAGCACCCAAAGTCAAAAATTCCAAAAAAAAAAGTGTTTGAAACTAACAAGTTTTTTTTTATTTCTTTTTATTGCTGTAGTCGCAGATTTTAGCAAAAATGTCCAATTCTTCTACTGTAGACTATAAACACTTGTAGAAAAGTACCAGCATGTATTTAATTAGGGTGCAATTAACCAGTGTAAAATTGTGTTGTGCAAAAGTCGTGAAACCAAATTTTAAAAAATTTTAAAATTTTGCAGTTTTTTCACTGGGGATTTTACGCCGTTTCGGATATTTCAAAATTCAAAACAGAGCCTAATAGCTTTTGAAATGATTCATCATTTGGCATATATCTTGTTAATGTGCCATCTACAGAAAAGCTGTAGGAGGTACCCAAACTTGAAGAGAAACAAGCGCGAATGTTATATTCGGCCCGGCCGAATCTACATATATACCCACCATCAACTTTTTCAAATTTTACTTTATATGGGAGGGGGCGGTAAAGTGGGCAGACCACGCCTATTTTTTGTTTCCGAGTTTACATTGGTCCTTGAATTATTTGAACACAATTTCGTTGATTTTCACCTTATATGTTAGGTGGGCGGTAAAGTGGGCGGACCACGCCCATTTTTGGTTTCCGAATTTATATCGACCCCCTATATATACGTAAAAAATTTCGTTGTCGTACGTACTTTTATTGAAGAAATATCATCAGAAAAGTTTTTAACGGACACCCTGTGTTTCTAGTTTTTAGCCCATAACTTTTTTCTTTATTAACCGATATTGCCCATTTTCTATCCGAAACAAACCTTATATAGGAAAAATATCTTTTTGATTTTGGGTATAAAAACGTGAATGGCTCCAAGAGGTACCGTTATTTCAGTAAAGCTAGAGTATAGCGTTATCAAAGAAGGTTTCCAAATGGCATTTAAACATCATTGTGGCGTTTTAAAATATTAATTTGCTAAACGTGTGTAGCTATTTTAAATAATTTAGCAATTTTGCATATTTTGTTATAGCGGATGTTGGCATTATAATTCAATTTTAAACTTAAATAAGTTCCTGTGTAAAGTTTTACTTACGCAGAAAATATAATTTCACTAAAAATATTCATCAAAGGTTTTCATGAGCTAAGAATGCGATGTTTTTAGTTTAACATTAATCGTCGAAGCACATATAAGGGGCTAATCAAAATTGGCGATGATATATGTCAATCTGTAGCTGCTTTAATACCATATATCAAAATCAATATGGCGTTCGAAAAAAAGTACGATTTTTCATTTAATTCAACTTTACATATTTGACAAAGTGCAATTAAAATATGTATATAAATGACATTGTCTTATGACTTATTTAAAAACAAATTATGAATTTTGCAATAAATGGATGAATATGAAGAAGACTGCATCACTAAAAACTGAATCCACGCATACTTAACTTATCGCGATATTTTTAATTTGTATTGTAGATACACTATTGCAGAGTACATAAATGCAACAATTTTTGATTTAGGACTATAAATAGAATTTTGGCAATTTTTTTTTATAAATTTTTATCTTAAACCGTTCTGTGTTCCACTAAAGCCAAGGAATATTGGTACTAGATATCGTTATTATGCCATTTAAAAATTTTCGAAATTTTTTGAACATCAAAAGTAAACAAGTTTGAAGAATTTCCCATATATATATTAAAGAAAGTTTCGGTTTAAACCATGAAATTCATCTTGGTTTAATCTGATATGAAAATTCGCCGTCAGAGCACAAAAAATCATTCAGAATCGGTTGAAATTGTTTTTCTGATGTCCAACAAAAATTATTGCTGCAAATAAAATTTTATAATGTCAGTTTTCGAAGTTTCATACCGCCTTTAAGCAATTTATTACAAATCTTAAATATTTTAATTGAACTACAGCACAATTCGGGCGCTAGAATATTTAATTTTATTATTTTTTAATTTAAAGTTATAGTCGTATTCTCCGTGCATTTTTAAACTATTTACCATAAATTATAATGAATTCATTTTATAACTTATCCAAATAGTTCTTAAATGTGCGAATTCAACACTACTATAACACACAATAATGCACACATATTAGCTTATCAAATTTCATTAAAATTTAAAAACTATGTATATTTTTCATCAATTTCGTTCACAACTAGATATAAATTCAAATAAGTACATATTTCGAATCCTATTAATTATAAAAATATTCCAACAATATGACATCTTTTAATATAAATAACATGATATAAATTATATAAATATTAGATTGTTTATTAGTGGCATATTGTGCAATAAAATTTATTCAAACATGCACAAGAAAAAAACCAATATATCGATATAAATTATCACACCTATATTATATGTATAAAAAAAAACACATACACATAAACATAGTTTTAACTGAGATAGAGATACACGTAACCGCAGGATATTATTGTTCCATAGCTACTAAAATAACTTTGTTATCTTTTAATTTGATTTGGAAACAATTTCAACTATACAATAAAAACATTAAAAGTAGTATAGTGAGGTAAATTGAAGTGAGTGAGCGAATGAGTGCTCTGGATAAAATTGTATAGAGTACAATAATATATTTAACAGTACTTGTACTTATATACTACATAGTTAGAATAACCACAATATTTTAGTTATCAAACATTTTATGCACGTAGCCTAAAGGTTTTATTTATTTTATTTTTTATTCCTTTTAATATAAATACTGTTTTCCTATTTTCTAATTTACTCTTTGGTGTTAAGGGCGACAATAATAACAAAAATTGAGAAGCTGTAGTATAAAAACTAATATTTTGCCATATTGATATTCTACCACTTTTTCATTTAATTATTTTATTTTTCTTATATTAAAAATCTTGGCAAACTAAAACTTACTTTAGTAATAATAATTTATTTTCAACTCCCACTTTCAGATTTTATTTTGCAGAGATGGTGGCAGAAAATGAAAATGAGGAAAAACAGCAATTTATTAAACTAAAAATATTTTTATTTAATATTTTCGTGATTGTTTTTTTTTTTTTTTTTGTAGTTTTGTTTGATGTTTTGTTTCACGTCAGCATTTTCAATAATAAAAGAGAAAAACCCATTAGCCACATTTGTGGTCAGAATATGAAAAATTATAGTAAAACCCTTCAAAATATAAACATGCCAACGCATAAATACATGCACTAAAACCAACATATTTACACTTAAACATACAAAAATATAAAAATGTAATAAAAATATTTATGTGAATACTTATGTGATTGTTAGTTTGTATACAAACAATCAATTTGGTGGAAAATACTAATGTCCTTACAAACACTCTCATTTGTACAAGCAAAGAAAAAATATAGTTCTAGTGATAATAAACTTAGAGCAACATACTATGATTGTAATATATGATTACAGTTAAAAATGAGTATATTTGTACGTAATTATTACTATGATTCCATTTTATAATTTTTAGTAAGGTTTATAACCTTTTCTTAAATATTGCTTCCAGTTTTATTATGTTTTTATTATTTAATAATCCCATTTTATCATATATACACTGCATCAAAAAATTAAAATTTGGAAGCCAAATTTAAGAAATTAAGTTAAGTGTCACTTTATTTTGTCGCCAAAAATCCATGACCAACACAACAATTTTACTCCAAACTCGAAATGCTCATATTTCAAAAACTTCTTTTCTTTATTAAATTAAAGAATATAAAACGAAAAATACGTGGACACCAAAAATGTAGACCATAATGAACCTAGAGGCAATTATTATGAACTAAATAGCAAGGGTAAAAAACCGCACTTTATTTTGTCCGACAGTATATAATTCCATTTTATCATACATAAAATCCCATTTTATCATATGTATAATCCCAATTTTAATCATATGTAGGTAGGAATTGGAGTAAAAGAAAAGAAATGATCAGCAAGGTTTTGCTGGACAGAGCAGGGCTGTCAGATGTGGCGATTTTTAATTGTTCTTGGCGACTGAATTTTCCGTTTTGCGTTTGTTTTGGCGATTTTTAAAATTTTATTAAATATATATTCGCATAGTAAAACTTATATGTTTTCTTACTAGCAAATGTCTATTTTTAGTATTTTTCTATCCAACACAACGGTTCTCAAATGGGGGTCCGCAGTTCTCAACAAGGGGTCCGTACAAAGATTGTTAGGTGGTTGCTAAGATCTTTTGCTTGAATATACAATTGAAAGTATTTCTTTAAAGAAAAAATATAGAGTAAAAATTCGAAAACTATTGTTTGTGTATGATTTTTCTTATCATCCTGGTCATGTTTGCAAATTGTAAAAAACATTTAATGATATTTCGTCCTTGGCATTTGATAGCAATTTTTCAAATCCACTTTTAAATACAAAGGTTTTATCTTAAATTTATTATTAACTAAAATAAAATGTATTTACTATTTTCTTAAATATAGCTTGATTTAACAAAAGCTTGAAAATGCTTATAACTTATCAAGTGGACCTCGAAGCAAGAGTTTGTAAAACGCCTGGTCTGAGTCGGGGTCACACACAGCAATTTTTCCTGCTGCAATTCTGAGTTTGTAGGAGAGAGCATAGAAGGGAATACTAAACATTTACAGAAGTAAAGAGAACTCTCTCGTACTCAGAATTGCAGGAAAAAGAATTGCTGTTTATGAACCCCGACTAAATAAATAAAGATCCTTAATTTATAAATATCTTCAATAAATGTGTGACATTTGTTTTCTATCATCTTTCAAATATGAATATTAAGATTTTATGGGCCATAATGAAAAGAAAACGGTCATGAATAAATTTATTCTTCGAAAGAATTTATAAGTTTAATAGGACAAATGTTCATTATATAATTTTAGAATTATTCTGTTAAAAAATATGATAAATTTTTAAAATTCTTGACCTAAAATGGAGCCATGTATGTCAGAAAGGTTTTATTCAATTATTCTTAGCTACTTCAATTATCATTGACTTTGTTGATAATGAATTTACATTTTAAAATTATATAAAATTTGAAGAACTAGATATTTTTTAGTTGTTTTTAGTTTTTCTTTAAAAAAATATATAAAATTTAATTTTGGCGATTTTTGATTAGCAATTTGGCGACAGAGGCTCAAAAAAATCTGACAACCCTGAGACAGAGACGATAGTTTAGTTTTAAGGGTTAGGTTTCGACAAATAAATAAATGTAAATATGAAGTTGAAGAGCTGTGTATAAAATTTTAAAAAGTGTTGGAGTTTGACAGAGAGAAGTCACAAAACCACAAAATATTCATCAAAATGCTTTTAAAACTACATGCATACTCCCATGTTTTCATATTCATTTGTACCACCATACATGCTATATTTATCATACTGAATATAAACAAAACTTGTCAATTTATATTTATTCATATCTAAACTAAATGAGAATTAATATACTAACAAACTACTGGACTGATACACAAAAATGTGTATTCAATTGTTATTAAAAGCAAATAAAAATATTAGCTTAATGGTTGTAGAATTAACCAAATTTGTAAAATTAACTTAATGGTTGTAGAATTAACTAAATAGTTGTAGAATTAACAAAATGTTTGGATTTTTCACAAATATGATTTCATTAAAAATACTTAAATATATATTATAATTACAGTCAACCATATTAAAATTTTGATTGTGAGTAAGCATTAAATGATCAAACAGAAACATAAACGTTGCTATCATGAACACGGTATTATTAAAATCAATGAAAAACAGCTATACATGTTTTTTCTCTGCGTGTATATGTACAGGAATAATAATTACAAGTATACAGAAAAATTAAATATAATGCACATTGTTAAATACATACTTATGAGTTCAATTATATAAAATGCATTTTAATTAAATAATATTTTCATTTATTTATAAATCAACGGAGTGTTACATTACAAAACTTTAATTTAAATTTTGAATTTATACCTAATTTTATGTTAAAAAATACGATAAAAATTTCTAATAATTACAACTCAGAGTATAGGGAGGAAACGATTACAATATACTGTTACCTATTTTCCACTATTTACATGATGTAAACAAATATTATGCACAGATTTTTCCATCATCCTCAAACTCGTGATCCTTGTTTCATTTAAATTAAATTTTTGCTATATCATTTCCGATGCATCGACACTTTCATTTAAGTTTTAATAGGTTCGTTATAAAAAATCAACGTACTGAAACGCTACACATTATGTTATTTTTCTATTCATAAGTCTGTAACCAAGGCTCATGTATAAGGTTAAGGCATTAAGGTAATAAATACAACAACCAAACTTAGAATAATTGGGATTGTCAAAAGTAAATATTGTAGAGAAAAGAAAATGTATAAAAATTTTAAATGTATGTATTTCAATATATATTTTTGTTTATATCGTTCAACCAAATGTTCTGCAAATTTTGCTCCATGATTCCATACATATCCTTGATATAAAGTCACGGGTTATCTTTTAATAAAGCATTTAACCCCACAAACACAATAATAATATAAAAAATTAGTATTCTAATATTTTTTCACAAAATTTTATTTTTTAATTTGTTTATTTTCATACACGCACACTTATGAAAAATTGACTTTTGAAAAAATCTAAACAAAAATCAGCTGGGTTAACAACTTCACCTTTTAAATACGCCTTGTCTGTAATGTAATAAGTGCTAAATACGTTTTAAAATTGTTTAGCAAACCCTTTTTGAATCTTAAAATGAATTTTTATTTGATCAAATAAGTCTAAATTATATTAAATACGTATGACATTAAGAGGTATGAGAACACAGGAACTTTAAAGTCCTTGACTTGAAGTATTAGTGCAAAATACTTTAATGGACTCAAACCATGATTATAGACACTATTTGGGGTTAAAAATGAATTATCCGCAAAAACATTAATAGGACAGAACATAATAAGTATGGTCACCATGGTATATTATTTAATATTATTTTTTCCAGTTCCATACAAATTTTCAGTACAAAAAATTCGTCTATATAAGACCATTTTTATACCCTTGATATAAAACGAAGTTTGTCATTTGCGAGATAAGAAATTTGAAAGATGCCCTTTACAATTCTAAAGACGTTAGATTTAAAATTCATTAAAGAAATCTTATGATTTTTTTATAAATAAATAAGTGATAAATTTCTTACCTTTATAAGGTACAAGACCAACAAAGATTAAAAACTGTTCCCAAAATATCGGATCAAACAAGAAGTTGCCTATACATTTGAATATCTGATATATAGACGCAAGATTAACAATTAGATATTTATGTGAAAGAAAAAAACCTAATTGAATTGTCAAAAACCTAATTCATATAACAAAATATGTGTAGTCGTATATACTTTGTTTTCGTGTTTTCAACAAAATTAGGAATTTTTTTGAAAATTTAGTATAGGGTGGCTCTCACATAAACTTCTAGTTCTATTCTATGTATAGACCTTTAAACATTTGTATTTGCTGAATTTGCTGACTTTCTTTAGCTAGATTTTTTAATTTACTTCCAACAAAAAGTAATATGAGTAAAAGAATAATATGCTGTTGTATTTACACACTTACCGTCATTTAACACTAATCCTTTTTAAATATTTTTATTCAATTAAATTTTTTCTTGATATTTTCTAAATTATTTTTTAATGTCAAAATATTTTTATTTTTTGTTTTCAATATTATTGAAAAACATATTTTTATAGTTTATAAATTTTAAATTATATTTTTGTTTTATGTACAGTAAAGTTTTGTCATGAAATTGCAAATTGTTTGTACTAGATTATTACTTAAGTTTTCAACATATATAAGTATGTGCTTAAACTGCAAAAATCATAGTCTGAACTATTTAAAAGTGATATACATATGTAAATTCGTAAGATGGCCTCAAAAATGGCGATGTATATTTATAAAACCTTAAGTGACTTAATAAGGAACTAAATAGTTTGTGAAATTTATACATTTAATGTTTAGACCAGGGATCGGCGCTCTTAAATTTCACATTCTTTATTTGTGTATGGTCTGTATAACTCTCCTGCTCTTACATTGTGCACGGAAACAAATTTTAAGCTTAAAATTTCATAATATCTATTGCTCTTAAACAATTTATGGTCTGTAATAAAAACTATAATTGAATATTAAAACAATTTGCTTAAAAAAGTATTAACCCCCTGTTTTTATAAAACGAACGAAAAATTCGTTTCGACAATTTATATTGAAAACAACAAATAAATTTGAAATTTATATAAAATTAATAAATAATTATTCTCTTCTCCTCATGTAAGGGCATATAGATGTGACAAAATCAAGAAATCATTTGCACGTGTACGTGTCTCTGATTTAGACTAACCTTGAGTGCATGTTTGTGAACTAGATTTTTAAGCTATAATATGGCAAAACATTTTCATATTTAGGTCCATATATATATATGAAAAAATTTTCATATATCCAACTAAAACATTTAAAATATAAACAATTTAATATATTTAAGAGTTCAACAACTTAGCTTAATTATAATTTTTCATGACTGAATTATCATCTATGTATAAAGTGCCCCAATGGATTTGTTAACCATAAGCTAGCCTGTCTTCCTTTCTTCGTGGATTCGACTCAACCAGAGTCGAAATGAAAATTGATTACATATCAGGTTAAAAGTAAGTAGTTACTAATCTACTTTCATGTTTCAGAAAGTATGTTGTTGTCATTGAAAAGTAACTACATCCGTAACTACATGCAATTACCAAGTTTTTGCTGGGTAAATTTAGAGAACTATTTAAAAAAAATGTAATGAAAACGGAGAAAAGTGAACAGT
Organism: Protophormia terraenovae; assembly: GCA_951394005.1. Taxonomy (NCBI): domain Eukaryota; kingdom Metazoa; phylum Arthropoda; class Insecta; order Diptera; family Calliphoridae; genus Protophormia; species Protophormia terraenovae. The sequence continues at coordinate 119,837,676 of OX596074.1, forward strand.
AATCAGGCAACTTTCAAACAAAGCCATAAATTTCATAAAATCTTAATTTATTGCATATAATGTCCATATGAAAATGCCGTTAGCCTTAGAAACAAAAGAAAAAAAACCCACAATTTTTAGTTTTTTACCTTAAAATTAAAGAAGAAATTTTCAAACGTTCCCTTAATGCAAAGATAAATAAATCGTAATTCAGTAGTTACGGCCTTTTGCATTTCGGTTCACGATATATGTATATGTATACATATGAATATGTATATTTATAAGTTAATTCATTACAATTAATATTAAATATTGAAATAAAAAGATATAGTACTGAATTACCCCTTGTAAAAAGATTATTAAGTACCATATCGCATAGACGGACATCTCCCGATAACAGACCAAATTAGCTGTCTGTCTATGGGAGCTTTCACTGTATATATGTATTTTAAAATTCATGAATAAAACAACGCTACTACATAATTCTGAAGCAGTCTAATTACCAAGTAGTCTTATCAGATCCCTTTTCTCATTCATATTCCAAAGGTTCTGGCCTTCACTAAAAAAAAAAAAAGAACTAACACAAAAATAAAGCAATAGATGGCGCTTTATTGTATTAAAAATAAATATGAAATAAATAACAATAAATATACAATAAGTAAATTAAAATCTAATGCATAAATTCATAAATTGAACGTATATACGCTTGAACAAAATATCCAAAAAAAAAATGTTTATTACTTTAATTTTGGAAACTTACTTTAGCCAATGAAATTGCATCCGGTAAAATGAAAACAATTACTCTGATATTCTTTACGGCAAATTTTACTAACGCTTACTAGCACCAAGCATACATAAAAAAAATTAATGCAAAATTGCAGGCAAACTTATCTTTTAGCAAAAATCTACAAATGAGTATAAGCAACACAAGTAGTTACTACTAGAAAAGAAACAAATTAAATAAACATATCGTTAGCTAAAATGCAAAAAGCTCTTAATAACAAGCATTTAAAAGAAAGAATAAAATATGTAATAAAAATAGCATTAACAGGGCAACGAAAAACAACTAAAAATTGGAAAATATGCCCTTAAAATTAAAAAATATACTCTTAAAATATTATATTGTCTGGTTAAATTTGAATAACCAACTCTTCGAGGTTAAAATAAGTTATAATAATAAGTTGGTTTCTATTAGCCATTGAATTTTTTTTTTTTTTTTTTGCACTGAAAAATATTTTAAGCTAAGGCATTGCATCAGGAAATTACAAAAATTCAATAAATTTTTAAAATGAACAATTATAATTATTAGGGAATCGGATTTGAGAACCATATGTGACTGAAAAAAAATTCACTAATAGCAAATTATGTAATTGTATTGGGTGCAAAATATGCACATTTTATCTTATGCGAAATTATGCTATTTAGTGTAATACGATATATGCAAAATAATGCTCTTTATTATTATATTGGTAATTTATATTGCTAAAATATGCTCTAAAATAAGGTTTTTTTTTACGAAAATATGACCAAATATGATAAAATATCCTGTAACAAATCGATGCCATAAATAACAGTTTGGTTCATTTGAAACCCAGAAAAAATATATTTTGTATATTTTTAGTATCCCTGGTTATTAGAATGTATTTTAAAATTTCAGAATTTTAACTGACGATATGTTATCTATGAATTTAAAAATATTTATGCGTGTATTCTAGAATATATATGTATATCAATGCAAAAATTATGTTTAAAGAATTGTTACTTATCACAAAGTTGTAGTAGTTTCTTAACATGGCTTGTTGCTACATCTTGCGTGAAATAGCTTTCGATGCAATTTCTGTAGTTATTTAAATTAAATGCTGTAGGGTAATTGCTACTCTTGCTGTTATAGTTGCGGCAGCAACATTTTGTTTTTCTATTTGGCTCTTGACTTACACAAGCAATGGAGAAAGAGTGTAAGAACTTGCTTATAAGATTATTATTAAATGGAAAAGGATAAATGGAGAAGATATTAAAAATAAATAGTACAAGGAAATTGTTTAAATATTTAAGATCTTAGAAAAACAATTTATATTAAAGTAAGTATAATGGGAAGTATTAAATTATTAAATATTTTTTGATATAAAATTTAAAATGTAAAAACAATGAAAAATTTGAGAATCATAAAAGATAAGATATATTCAGACTAGTCAAATATTTGACCAAAATGACGTAACCACTACATAAAATAATTTATATTTTCGCCATTTTAATGGTAAAATATTTTTTACTTATCATTAATTATAGCTGATATTTTACCGAATCTTGTTTGACGCCGTTTTCTCTTACAAAACATTTGCAAGATCAAACAACGGCAAACTATTTTTTTTTTTTTTTTTTTTTGTAAAACAAGTGGTTACGCAAATTTGGTCAAATATTTGACAAACGTGAACATAGCTTTTTATAATAATTTCCTTCACTTATAAGCAGTGTTGCCAGTTTAGCCTTTTTAAGGCTAAATCTAGCCTTTTTATTTTGCTTTTAGCCTCAAAATTTTCGTTTTAGCTTCTAGCTTTTTTTCTAGCCCTTTTTGATTTTTAATATAGCCTTAAAAAAGCTAAAAGCTTACTAAATTTATTTTAACAGAATCATATATTTAAGCATTTTTGTATAATTCGCGGAAAAAATCGAAATTATTTATATTTAGCGAAAATTTTTGTCTGCGGCGCATGGTTCCACAAAAATATTTGATTATTTGTTAACAAAGTTTATTACCCATAGATACTATTTAGGTTATATTTATAAATTATCTAAAATATCTTCAAGAAATACCAAAAACTAATAAGAACAAAAAAAATAAATGCGTTTTTTAATAAAACAATATATTAGCTTTTATCTGGCTTTATTTTTTTGGGACATTTAACCTTTTCTGACCTTTTTTAAAGTCTAATTTAGTTTAATTTTTCTCAAGTCCTGGGAACACTGCTTATAAGTCATATTAAACAAAGTTTATCTATTCATTTTTTATTTAATTGACATTTAAGTTTTCTTATCTAATAAATTATTTTTAAATTTTACCTCTGAACTATTTGCACTTAAACACAGAATTTATAAATTTAAAAAATCTCCCACAATGAATTATATATTTAGAATAAAATAATCTCTCATTGGTCCATATAATGTTTTAAGTTTCAATTTGGTCAGATAATGATTACACACAATAATATCCCATACTTGGACTTAAGGAGTGAGATCGAAAAATTCTTAACATACATAATATTTAATAACTTGGAAACGGTTGATCTTAGAGTTTTCATTATTTTTTAATCATTTGATAATTTAGCACAGATCACAGAAATATATAATTTTTATGGTTCTAACCACTAATTATAAAATTGTGGACCATTTTTGAAAACTCTTCCGTTAGAGATTTCATAGTTGCTTCAGTCACTTTTTTAGAACAATGTGCACATCTTCTTTTTAAATCTTCGGTATTTTGGGACACCTTTTTTGTGCTCTTCAATTCATTTTTCACAAGAGCTCAATATCTCTCCACTGGTCTAAGCTATGGACAATTTGGAAAATTGACCTCTCTTGGTACAAAAACTATGTTATTGTTTTTTGTTTTTTAAGAGCTGTCTTACCGTAGTGACATGATATTAAATCGGGCCAAAAGTATGCGGACACGTTGTGCTTTCTTAAGAAAAGAAGAAGTCTTTTTTGCAAACATTCTTTAATGTATATTTTAGTATTTATAGATCCGAATGTATCAAATGACTTTCCTGTTTTGCCGCAACTGCAAAAAGCTTGTCATACCATGAATTTTGTAAGAAATTTTTGCTGCTTTTGGGTCTTAAACTTATCTCCAACATTGCTTCGAGCATTAGCAATAAAAATTTTTGAGACACAAGCTGCGAAGATTCTGCCAGCACCTACGTTTCTTCGTCAATTATACAGCTTGAGTATTTTTGTTTTAAATTTTGGTTTTAAATTCCGAGTCCTATTTTTGGCTTGTAATTTTTTTTTTTTCAGAATTCCAGTTTGGAATTTTTTGAACTTTATATGTTATCAACTTTCCCATTAGCATTAAATTTGCGCACCAAATAGTCGAAGCACTGAAAAAACTGAGCTGATTTTCTACCAGATGTGTTTGGAGTTCCTTTCAATATGCCTTCAATTTTCTGGCCTTCCCAATATCATGTGGTCCTTTTTTCTTAACGAACTAGGTTTCACATCAATAGTCAAATTCTCCTGATACTGTTTAATAACATTAGAAACGGTTTTACGTACGACATTTAATTCTGTGGCCAATTATTTGTAAGACCTATTTGGATTTTTTGAAATTTTTTAATAACTTGTAGGACGTAAATCTTTTTCGTTACTTATTTTGATGAAAATAAGGACAAATTAACATGGTTGCTATTAAAAAAAAATTTTGAATATTAAAACCGAAAAAAGTTATGAGGCAAAATGTGTGTTAAGAATTTTTCGATCTCACTCCTTATTTAATGAAATTACAATTTATAAAATTACACAAAACTATCATCACACTTTGTTTTGGTATTTCTTAAAATATATAAATAAAATAAATTTGTGTTTATCGCAAAAGTAATATGAAGTAAAAAAAAAATAAACACATTCATTTAATTAAACAGGTATTTCGGTACATTACCATTGTGGCCAACTTTGTCATCATCAACAATTTTTTTTTTTTTTTTTGTTTATTTTTAATATATAGTTATACTTTTTTTCTTTTCAGAAAACTCTTCTCTATTGCCACAGAAACTTTCACCGATAGGGGATAATTCATTTGCTATTCGTTTATTTCTATGAAAGAATATGCTATACAGTTTACTTATTGTCTTTATTATTATTTTCTACAAACATTTGCATTATTGTACGCAGTACAAAAGTATTTTCAAGTAAAATTTATAAAAAAGTGTTGAAAACAACGATAACTTAAATTAAAATTACTCTATTAAAATAAGAATAATAATAAAACTTATAAATTAAACATTGAAAAAGTTGGACATTGAAATATGTATGTAAATATGGAAAGGAAACATTTAGCCACCGACTAATTTTTATATTTTTAAGTTGAAAGGTAGGAGAGTTTAAAAATGTTTGATATAGGATTACCTTGGTTAATATAAATACGTACATTACATTAGGGTGGTATAAATAACCAACGTACACAAAATTATGATATGTGAAATTATTTATAATTAAGTCAACTAATAATATGTAAAATCGTGTTTTTTTTTTTTTATCTTCAAATAAACCAAACTGTTAGTTATTTATTCGATTCAGGCAATTTTAAGCATTTTGGCATTGATCTGATGCAACATATTTTTGCATTCTTTGCTCAAAACTGTATATTTTTGCAAATTTTGGACTCTGCGGCATATTTTGTTATATTTTCATTAAAAAAATCCTCATTTTAGAGCATATTTTAGCAATTTAAATAACATATTTTGCATATTAAATAAATAAAAGCATAATTTTGCATATTTCACACTTAAGCGAAAAATTTCGAATATTTTGCACCCAATCGAATTTTTTACATATTTTTCCATTAGTGAAATTTTTCAAATCCGATTTCGTAATAATTTCATTTTATAAATTGATAGAAATTTTACAATTTCCTGATAAAATGTATTAGATTTGAAAGATATTTGCAATTTTGTGTATACAACTTTGTATATTTTTTTCACTTTAAAGTCGCGATATTTTGATGAAGTTATCTGAAATTTTGAAATAGTCTTAGCTTTGACAAGAGTAATGATTGAACCGAATATTATCAAATTTGGAAGAGGTGAGAAAATTAGCTGGTTGGTTTTAAATGGAAGTTTTTTTTTCTTAAGCAACCGTCTCTCCTTTGTTAATTAACCGCAATTTTGGTTAAAGCACAATTGACAGTTTTTAAGATAACTTAACCAAATTTGGCATATACAGTAGCGAGCATTAAAAATGCAACGCTATGTGATATAATCTTTGTACGCATATATTTTGCTTATAGCAAATCCTAATATAACAGTACTAATGTGATTTTATTATTTGTTGTAATAGATACCTGTTGCATATAATTTTCTATAGTGAAAAAATTATTGAACGTTTAGTAAAAGCAGTTGAAAATGTGAGCGAGCAAAAAAAATGCAACTCTAAACAAATAAACATGATTTTTAAAATTTTGATACAAATTTTGATTGGAAATGGTTGGAAACTTTAGTGTTCTTAAAAAACATGATTTTCTATCGTTGCATATTGTCTAAGATACATGAAATCTACAAATAATATAAATATTAGCAATAAATTCCAATTTTATTAAATTTTGTTATTTTTCTGAACTGTTTTGAACATTTTTCAATAGAGATTGATATTTTTGGAATTATTTTTTATTTTTTTAGTAGTTTTAAAACCAACAAACATTTTCTATAAATAAGCGATCAAATATTTATGATAGTTTAGCTTAACTTCATAATTTATAATTGAGTATGACCTTTCGACCGAAATAACGCAACCAATTTCGATCGTTATTGAGATGGAATCAACAGCTTAAAATATTTTTTTTCGCAATGATATGATATTATCGAATGCCCGGTATCACTATAATGTTCAAATATCCCTTGATTTTGGCCCTGGAACAAATTCTAACACAAGGAAAAACAGTTAAGAAATATACCTATTTTGAACTCTATATGCTGAAAAATTGAATGTACATCCTTCGTGATGATTGGACTATTGGACTTGTTTACTATTGGAAATTAATATTTAAGTAAGTATGTCTACCTAAACCGTCTAAAATTGAAATGTATATGTTTAGAGTCAAATTAATTCAAGTAAAAATAATAAATGACCTGCCTCTTAAAGTAAAGGTGATAGATTTATATAAGTAAATAATATGTGTTATGTTAGAAGGATATCCAGTTTCCATATTTACATCATTAAATCAACGATTGCTGGCAATAGTAGCTTTGAATGGCCAAATGTGGTCATTCAGATAATATAAAATATCTACTGTTAAATGACTTATATCAATTGTTACAGGCATGATCGTTTCAATATTGTTTCTTTAAGATAATTTTTAAGAATCTTCATATTAGAACTACATATTAATATTATTTCACTGCCATTACCAGAATGTTATTCAAAAATATTCGAAAATTCTTAAAAAGTATGGAGAAAATAGTGTTTTTTTTTTTTTAATATTATTAATATCCTTTGTAGTTAAAATTACCTTAAATTTATATGTATTGGTAGTAATTAGTGGTAATACTACCAAATCATAGTTTTCAGCATTTTCAATAAATATTTTTAGGAGTTGCATTTTTTTTTTTTTTTTGCTCCCTTAAATTTACAACTTTAAAAAAAAATAAAATTATTAAATGTTCGTGTGCGTAACAATTTGTCATACAATAGTTAGCTAAGACCGCAAAGAATAAAATCACAACAGAATTGGCTAATTTAATGACGTTCTAGCCCTAATCAATACGATCAAAAATCATATAGCCTAGCGTTGCATTTTGTATGCTCGCTACTGTATATTTTTATATTGTTTAGTCATTCATTGCGGTGAATTTAACTCAAATCGGTTGATTATTTTATATAGCTCCCACACAAAACGCCGCCCGAAATATGTCCTTAAATTCTTTTCTATATGGTTAGATGTTGATACCAAAAATAAATAAAAATTAAAGGTTTATGTAAACAACATTCTTATTGCAAAATATAAAAGGAATTGATCCTCTATTGGCCTTACCATATATTTAAAATATACACAACTAAATGTAATAGTAATCAAGTCTAAAAATCAAAAGTACAAAGAAGTATTTGAGTTGTTAGTGCTTTTTTTTTGTTTAAAAATTCAAAAATAACAGTTATTTTCCGTCCCTGGAATAAAGTGTTTTTTCCCCCGCACCACGTTAGGGTAAAATGTGTCAAAATTGGTGCTTAATTGAATTTTTAAATTTTTGGTTTTGTGATAAAGTTAGGTACCGAATAAAAATAGACAAAATTATGTATCAATATCAATTAAAATCTTTAAGCTAGGTTGTGTTGTTTTCTTACAAAAAGCTGTCAAAGATAAGAATTTTTTTACATTTTTAGTGTATTTATTTTAAATAAAAAATCTTTTAAAGTAAACATTTAAAATGAAACCGTTAACCTTAGATGTTTAAGTGCACTTTTCTTATTTGTAAATTATATTTTGTCCTACTATTATTTTTTTTTTTTTTTTTTTTTATTATCCTAAAATACACTCATTTTCAACTTTCATGGAATGCAACTTAAAATATTACAGGATGATTGTTCTAAAAATTTTCTGTAAAATAGAACATATTGTCCACTTTAATACTATGAAAAAAAATCGTGCGCATATATAGGTCGATTTCAGAAAATATATTTTTTTTTAACTCCAGTAGATATTATACAAAAAACAGCTTAAGTGCAGACATTTTCTTCGCTTTATCAAACATTAAACAGTGGGGAAGAATCGAAATAAATCTGCAACTTCTAATCGTCAGGTTGGAGTTGCATGAAATTTCACACAGAAAATGTTTAACCACTAGCGAATTTTTGTTCTTTACCTGATTTCCAAGATTTTTTTCACCTCAAAGTCCTTGATAAATCCTTTAGAAAACATGCTTGCATTTACTACTTATCTTATATATTTTTCGAGTTATATACATTTGAAATTTCAAAAATCTCAATTTTACAAGATCTTGGTTAAGATTTTTCCATATATAGCCAAATATTTTCAAACGATTTTATTACATTTTATGTAGTTGGTTAATGAGCTAAATAATCTATAGAACAAGGGCAATTTTTAGTCATTGTCTTTATTAAGTCAAACGTTAAACGGGTTTGAATTGGAAAGTTTGCAAAAATTAACAAACATACGGACAGATGGACGGACAATATAATTCTTTCAAAAGAATTTTAAAATTCGAAAAATATTTTGTTTCTACTTTTTGATTAATATGAAAACCAAATGAAAGTATTAAAATTTTGATATCACTTTTCCCTGAATTAAGTGGCATTTTCGACACATTTAACCCAAATGTAGAAGGAAAGACATTCCCATGCTGCCAAAAAATATTTTAGAATTCTAAAAATAATTTTTTTTACTAACTAATAAATGGAAAAAGTATAAAGTGATCATCAGAATTTGGATATCACCTTTTCCTGAATTAAGCGTCATTTTCGTCCCATTTAACTCAAATGCATAGACGGAAAGACGGACATTCCCATTCAGCCAAAAAACATCTTATAATTCTAAAAACACATTTTTTACTTACTAATAAATGGAAAAGTTAAACGTAATAAAACAAAGTGTTCTTTGAATAATGCATAATTTTCGACCCATTTAACTATAATGCATAGACGGACGGACAGACATTACCGTTCTGCTAAAAAAAAAAATCTTAAAATTCTAAAATTTTTTAACTAATAATCAATAAAACAATAAAACTTGATCATTAAAATATTGATATCACCTTTCCCTGATTTAAGCGCCATTTTCGACCACTTTTACCCCAATGTGCACACGTACAAATGGCTTGATAGAGCAAAAATTTGTTCGAACCTTTTGAATTTATTTTACACGATATTTATCTGCTCTATTTCCCACAATATTTGCGATATGGAATTCCTAACCAGAATGTTATAAAATTTCGAAAGTACGTACAGTGGTCGCCATGAGGTTAGCACACTTGCTACTGCCTATCTTTAAAAGCAAATATTTCCTTTATTTCTTTACTTTTTTAAGTATTTCTTTTATATACGTGTAACATGTCTTGTTAAGATCACATCACAATATATTCATTGTCATTCCTATATATATCTTTGCTGTTTTTCTGTTCAGAAGAGAATAATCTTAAAAAAATACTGGACAGTATTTTAGCACAAAATAAAAAAAAATTATACACATTTAAAAAAAAGTAACAAAACAAAAAACTTATTTCACTATAAACTTAGTACTTAGTTGGGTATCCATTATTTTTTATTACACCTGCCAATCTCCTTGGCATACTTTCCACAAGTCCCATACAGCGCTCCACTGAAATAGCATACCAAGCTTTTTCTATTTCTGTCCATAAATCGGCCAAATTTTTAGGTTTTGCTCTCACATCATTCTAAAGGTTTTCAATGGGATTGAGATCCGGAGATTGGGCTGGCTATTTTAACACGTTAATATTGTTCTCTTCCAAACTTCCAAACTCCTCACTAAGCTTGAGGAGTGTTTTGGGTCATTGTCGTGCATAAAACTCCACCTAAGTGGCATGTTGTCCTCTGTATAAGGCATCATTGTATTTAGTAGTATATTCTGGTATACATATTGGTCCATACGTGTATCAATCTTGCATATAGGACCAACGCCATGCCCAGAAAAAGCTGCCCACACCATCACATTTCCTTCATCGTGTTTTATTGTTTTAAAAGTGTACTTCGGATTGTGTTGCATGTTTGGAGGACGCCATACATACCTCTTACCATCCGATCCGAATCTACAAAATATGGATTCATCACTCCAGAGGATATTTTTCCAAAAAACTCATGGCTTTTCCAAATGCTCACGAGCAAAGCACAGCCGATCCCGTAGGTTCTTATTTGAAACGTGTGGCTTATGCTGAGAAATGCATCCACGTAAATTTTTTTCATTAAGTCTTCTTCTTATTGTTCTGCAGGACACGTTGATAACGGGAATTATTGCAGACACCATAAACAACACTAAAAAGTAAAAATTTTTCAGAAGTTTAATACTTAATTAATATAGATGAAATGCGATTCAGAAGATTTTTTCTTAAAGTATGTATTATTTTGTCTACGATCAAATTTTCGGTAATCGGGGTTCCTTTCGATGACTATTAACTACTTTTTATGACTAAAAAAACTTCACTTCCCACCTCACCTGCACTCCTACAAATTGTTTTGTTTGGTTAACATGTATTTTGGCTATAATTATACCCTACAGCTGTTTGGGGTATTATGCGTTTGTACTGATGTTTATAACGCACAGAAAAAATCTTCGGACCACTACCTTAATGTATACCAATCAATTCAGAATCACTTTCTGAATCGATTTAACGATGTCTGCCCGTCCGTGTGGTCGGCTAGCTGACTATCTGTCCATGTAAATCTTGTGAACAAAGTACAGGTCGCAACTTTAAAGACATCTTGATGAAATTTGCACGAATAATTATTTTGACACAAGGACGAGACCTATGGAAATTGGAAAATTCGGCGCAAAAAAGATTCATATAAGTGTCAATCCTTGTGCCAAATTTCAGCAATATCGGTCTATAATTGACCATAGTTCACTTTCGGTAATCACTCTTAAGTGCATTAATTTATACAAATGTTAGTATCAACGTAATATTGTGTATTCGCATATTTTAGTTCATTATTTAGTAAAAGTATCGGTCTAAAATTTGCAACAAGTTTAATATAAGACCCATCCCCAAGTTTTGATAATGGTGGGCTTGACCGACTATATCTTACTATTTCGTTTGAATTATGAATTTTGATAAATTTAAATTTTAAGAAAAACTAATTACGCTATTACAACAAAATTTAGTACACAGTTACTGAGAGTAAAAACAAATGTAAACCATTATTGGTTCTAAAGGTTTTTTACGTATACAGTTATAAGTCTTAAAGTTTGCACGGATTTTTTCGTGCGCAGTCCTTAGTTTAAAGAATAAAGCACTGTTCAGTTATAATCTGGACGCATAAAACTGTTAATAACTTTTGATTGAAACAACAGAATTAAATGTTTTATATCAAAAATGAAAGATTGTTTATTATTGTTTAAAATTATAATTAAACAAATTTTGAATTTCTTTATTTGGAATGAAATTTCTTGGATGTTTCTTTATGCTTCGCATTAAATTCTGCACAACTTTCCTTTGAACTAAAGCAGCATATTTATACTAAGCTGTTCTCATAGAATCCTCATTTTTAATAACCTTGGCACTCTTCTTCAATTTAGATTTAACGATAGCCCAAAATTTTTCAATTGGACGAAGTTATGGACAATTTGGTGGGTTAAGCCACTTGGGTACAAAATCGATGTTATTATCTTGGTACCACTTTATCGTGGTATTGGAATAGTGACAAGATGGTATGTCCGGCCAGAACTTAGTCGGCGACTTATGATACCTAATGAAAGGCAACAGTCATTTTTGTAAACATTCCTTTGTATACATTTCTGACGTCATTGAAGAGGGTATGACAAAAGCCTTGCTCTTCAACCCGAAGCTGCAAATTGCTTGCCAAATCAGAAACTGTTTACCAAATTTATCCATTTTCGTGTACTTCAATTTGTCGGCTATCTTTCCACGGTTGGATGAAACATAAAAATTTTGATCAGGTATTTGCTTAAAATCGGCTTTTACGTATGTTTCGTCATCCATTACGATGAAACAGCTAAATTTGGTTAATATATTAGTGTATAATAATCTGGTACGTTTTTTTGCAACTGATTCTTGCTTTTCTGTTCTGTTTGGGTATTTAATAGTTCGATATGCTTTTAATCTAGCATTTACGCGAATTCTTTGTATAGTACTTCTGCTGGTTTTAAATTTTTTAGAACGATCAGCGTCAGATAATCCAGGATTATTTTTGATTGACCTTAGTAGTATAGTCTCCAATTTTTTGTTTCATATACCTGTGTTTTTTTACATTTCTCATTTTTTTTTTTTTTTCTATAGTCAAGGTTTCCTCATATCTTTTTAAAACACTACACACCGTACTTTCTGCAATTTTAAGCGATTTTGCTAACTTAGAACGAGACCAAGTCGGATTTTCATTAAATTAGTGCAGAATTTTTTTACGAGTTTCAAGTTCCATCGCATGTATTTTCTTTAAACCTCAACAGAATCTAATGAAATTTTTGACATATAACGGTACATCTGTGGTGAATAAAATACTTCAAAAATTTTCTACTTCTGCCACCAGAGGCGCTGCAATTCAAAGTACAGTGCGTCCAGATTATAATTGAACAGTGCTTTAAACAAATTTTGCCAAATCTTTTTTAACATATACTGATCTGCTTCTATAAAAACACATTAGTGAATTATCTTAATACACTCACATACTAACATAAAAATTAACATAAATGAAACAAGTTAAATTCCTAATTGCATCAATAATTTTTATTCTAAAATTACAAAATCTACATACCAATATTTAGTAACCAAGTATGTGTGTACATGAAATACAATTATATTAATTAAATATAATACAGAAATATTTAATAGTCAATGTGCCTATGCTACATACAGAATTACAGCATTAAGGATAATCATGAGCAAATATTATAATTTACTAAAAGTCACATATAATACAAATTAAAAATTATAAGTAAAAATTTGAAAGCTGATAAAAAATTCTCTGAAAAAATAATGATTTTGGACTTTATAATAATCTGTAAATATCCTTAATATTTTTTTATTTGTTTACTTTAAATATATTTTGGTTTTGTATAATTTTTGTTGTTTTTATTTATTATTGTTGTTATGTACACATTAACATAAATAAAACACAAATGTTTTGTTGGTAAAAATTAATGTATTTGTTGTCAATGCAATAAAATACATTTGTGTATATTTATTTATAATTGCACAACATAAATGTATTGAAAGCTTCAGTTTTGGAATTTATTTATATCTGACCCTCTCTTCTGTGGGTGGGTTGGTTTTTTGATTATTTAAATGTTCGAATATATGTATGTGCATATGTATCGGTGGATACATGTAAATGTGGTTAAATCTGCGTGCGTGATATTGGTTTTTATTATAAATTTCTAGGAAAGTAAGTAAATATATTTATGAATGCGTTTGTTGGGGTTTCCAAATATATATTATTGTATATTTATGTTTACGATAAGCAAATATGTTTTTATGTTGCTCAGGGTTTTTATCTTCGAATATAAAAGCATTTTCCAGTTTTTTTTTTTTTTTTTGTTTTTTGGATTAATTGAAAATTTTATATTTGAAAAGGGGGAACATACAAAATTTAGTAATTTTTAATTAATTTTTTTTTACCGGGAAAATTATTATGTTTAGAAAGTAAACAAACCCTAAACATAATATTTTAAATATCCAAACATAGTTCTACATTCGCTTTAAAATTGCTACTTACCGTTATTATAAATTATATAATTTTGAATTACAATTTTCAATTTAAAAATCGACAGTTTAATAAATTATCAAATTAAAATAACTAAAATATACACACATATTTCTTTGGTACAAATTATAAATTTTAATTTAAAATTTACATATTATTTATGCACTAATATTAGCAAAAAATTTAAAATAAATGACAAAATGACAAAAATAAGCAGCATGTAAATAGGTTTGCTATAACTACATTAAGATTTATATTTCATGTTATTTTTATTTTAAGGATAAATATTTAAATTTTATAAAGAATTGTTGTAAACTTAGTTTGGAAGAACTTAAGAAATATAGCTTAAATTTTTGGAACTTGAGCTATATTTCTTAATTTATCATATGACAATTATTTTATTATGTAATTAACTTTATCTTCTACCCTCTTCTGGCCACATATTTGTAATTAGTTTTGTTTAATTGAACCAAATAAAATAAATTCAAACAATGTTATACAAAGCATATAAATACTGGACTAGACCATCATGTATACAAATTGTATTTAATCCTTAAGGCATGATTAAACAATGTTACAAACATAAATACTATTGCGCACACACATTTTTATTTATGTGTCATATTTGATTACCACATACATGGATTAATATTTTTGACCACTAAACATGATCTTTATAAACATTAATACAAAAACTACAAGTATAATAAATGGCAGCATAGAAAAAAAGTAGACATTATGTATGAGTATTAGGGGGAAATTAATACAAAGATGGTACTATATTTTAATTATAAGTCCTAATTTGGTTGCAAAAGATGACAAAAATGTAGTTAAATTAAACTGAAATTTCAAAAAAGGCTAAATAGTCTAAAAAATAAGGCCAGAAAAAATTAAATATATACAGTGTCTCACTAAAGTATTTGAATTTTTTTAATTAATAATTAAAACAGTTTTATTACGTGATTTAAAAAAATAATTCTAGATTTATTAACTGAATTGTGTTTGTCTATTTGTTAACTTTATAATGCAAAAAACTGCAATCAAAAATATTGCATTGTATCCAAGTTATTCCAGAAATAGTATGAAAATTCATCGAATTTACCTTACAAAAGTATTTGAATTTTTATCACCTTTGTATTTAAAAATGTCAAACAAAATAAAAATTGGAGAAACTCATGTATTTTTTATTAATAATAGATCATAGGTATCACAATTAAATGTTTACTAATTTATTTCCCCAATTTTGATTAAAATTTTGGGGGATTTTTGGTCCAATTTTATATTTAATGGACTTAGAATGTTGATT
Source organism: Protophormia terraenovae (assembly GCA_951394005.1). Taxonomy (NCBI): domain Eukaryota; kingdom Metazoa; phylum Arthropoda; class Insecta; order Diptera; family Calliphoridae; genus Protophormia; species Protophormia terraenovae. Next base: position 119,853,070 of record OX596074.1, read on the forward strand.
TAGGAAGAATACGCCTATTTTGTTTCTATAAATGACAAATACAATAATCTTTTTTGTCATTATAGTAAAAAAAATAATAAGGTTTTAGTTTCTAATAAGTTTTTTTGTTAAAACGCCATATACGAAGGGTCCAATCGTTAATTATGAGGCACTGCACCATTAAAATAGAATACCTTAAATATCTTCCCGATATATAGCCAATTATAAATTTGGAGACTAAAATACCTGATTTTAGGATATAGCTCCAAAATATACCCCGACATAATTGTACTTGGTTTTATTTTTCTAATTACTTAGCCATATTATTTTGGATCAATAATTTGCACTCCAGAAATGTTATAGCGAAAAATTTTAAACTTTATTTTCATCAACATAAGTAATATTAACAGAATAGTAAACTTTTTCGGGTATTTTTACCTTTTTATAGTTCCCCTATACCTTGAAAATTATATAGTTATGTAACTTAAAATATACCTCTTATCGCGTTTTATACTATGACACCAATTTCTTTGTATTTCTGTAGCCGGTATCCAAATCTCTCAAACAGCTAATACCTACAGAAACACAATCTGAAAGTTTTGTTAAAATATCTGGACCAATACTTCAGTAAAATAGGTTCAATGTTGAAGATTTTTAATTTTTAACAACATAATGAAAAAATGTACGCCGCTTGGAATGGCAATATTTAGAACTTTTGCCGTAAAAATTATTTTTCGAAGACATGACAAAGTCCATTTATATTTTCAAATAAAACAAATTAAATTTAAGAAATAATTTAGGAAAAATTACCCGATTATTCCAATTTTCCCTTTTGTGAGATACATGTAAAGAAACTTCACTTAATTTCCCCAAAATTTTACCCCCAAATTTATAAGAAGAATTAGTAAACGCTTAACACTAATACTTAATAACAATTTATATAAAAAAAAAACATATCTTTTTTTGCCTTTTCGGTATTTTGAGTATCTTCAAATATAAAAAATTAAAAAATTCAAATACTTTTGTGAGGTACCTGAAATGACTGCACGTGTTATTTTTCTCAATTTCTCGGAAACGATTCAACATTTTGTGCTACTTTTTGCATCATTTGGTAGAAGACAACTCAGGCAAAAAAATCCCATTCATAAAAAAATTATTATTTTTTATTTACCTAATTTTATAACTAAAAATAACTCATTTTTTATTTAAAAATTAAAATTCACTAACTTATGTGAGACACTGTATTTATAAATATAGGTATATAAGTTTATAAAATCTTTTTTTCTCATTCTCATTAGCTTTTATGATATTGTTATAAATTTATAAACAAAACATAGGATTTTTTTATTTCCATTACACGTTGGGGTAAAATGTGTCACAATTGGCGATTAGTTGAATTTTGAAACTGAAATTCTGAAAATTTTCTGATTAATAGCACATATAGTCTACTTACTGTGAAAAAAAAAAATCATCAAAATTCGGATACCACTTTTTCCTGAATTAAGCGCTATTTTCGACTTATTTAACTCTAATGTATAGACGGACGGACACAACAGTTCAGCCAAAAAAAAAAAAAAATCTTAAAATTATAAAAATATTTTTTTCCTTTTTCTAATAATGGACCAAAACATATAACATAACCATTAGAATATTGATATCAACTTTCCCTGAATTAATCGCAATTTTCGACCTCTTTTACCACAATGTGCATTATATTAAAAAATAATTATAATAATCGATGTAGTAAGTCCATATTATTACTTAAATTAGGAATGCTTAAATGATGATTCTATAAAAATAAAATTAGTAATAATCACGGCAAGTTTTTAGAGCTTTTCGCTTGGAAAGTAAGCATTTGCATATTTCAAAAGAATTTCACAAAAATGCTTGTTTTTTAAATCTTTGCATAAATGTGCATATAATGGATACAAAACTTAACAAAAACACATTTTTTATACCCACCATCAAAAAGATGGGGGGTATATTGATTTTGTCATTCCGTGTGTAACATGTCGAAGGAATCATCTAAGACCCCACAAAGTATATATTTTCTGGGTCCTGGTTAGAATCTTAGTCGATCTAGCTATGTCCGTCCGTCTGTTGAAAGCAGGATAGGGTTCGAACGGGACAACGTAGGGGGACTAAATTTGGCACAAATATTTTTAATTGGATGCAATTAAAAATATCAAAAAAAAGACTCATTATCTGGTAATGAGTTGTTATTATTTTTATCATTTCTTTGAGTAGTGGAATACCGGTAACTAGATAAATAACAAGTCCGCTTAGCTGCAATGGCTCGGTTCGCTAGATCAACTACGTAGCAAACAGAAGTTTGTCGGTTCAATCCCAAACTAAACCCATATATTTCCTAGCAAATTTTGGCGATGCACACAAATTTAAAGTGAATATGGCATAAGAGAAAAGATAATTGGTTCAGAAAAAATTTACTATCATATTACGTCTGGTTTAGACGAAATTGACTCTCAGCTAATATTAAGTTAATACGTTGATATAAACTGATTCTCAACTGGAAAGTTGGTAACGTGTTAGGTGTCGATTGGTATTAAACTAGTACTGGGAGACCGGTCCATTATTGTAATTGCCTCCAACTTCTCGTAGGGTAATACAGTTATTTTTGAAACCTGTACAAAAGTTTTGGCCTATGTTTATTTTTTGTAGTATTCAATTAAATACTTATTTATTTAACTTTTGAAAATAAGTTATTTAAAAATTAATTCGTGGATATCATTATGTAAAAGTAATTATTGGGGGCTTCACCTGAATTATAATTAGTTATCACCCTTTGGCAAAGTAACATGTAAGCTTACATAAGTACAGTTTTTGCTAGAGACTTGTACTCCATTTCCGGTCGAATATACTTAGTGGTACCAACAGCAAATTATAACATGCCATTTCAATAATTCAAACCACTTTGAAAATAAATTTTTTGGCAAATGGCCACCATTAAAAGTAAAGTATTCTTATCATAAAAAGTACCTACCATCTTCGCTCAATAACTTAATTTGTTTTATCTAATAAAAATAACCACATAAATTAAAGTATTGTTAATGATTGTGTGTGTAACCAGTTGTAAAAAACCCAAAAGACCGCAGGACATTTTGACAATGTAAGTTTTGTTGTTCATTATACATAAATGTATTCATACATACGTATTTCTAATTTTTCTGCATACAATATATATCTCTGTACGTCAAAAATATATATAAATATACAAACATTTATTTCATCCACATTTATGCATGCTGTTTATATAGCCAGAAAATGCTGACAATTATTCATAGTTTGTATTTATAGTTTTTCATTATTGTGATATAAAATAAAATAGCTATTCCCAGCTTGAAAATATGCTAAAATAATTTAAAATTGTCTATTTAAGGTCACTTGGAGAGACAAAACCGAAGATATGAATTATCAGTATATGATAAATTCCCATACAATATTTCAAGAGTTTTCTAAAACAATAATTTTTTAATCGTTAAACTACTTAGATGCTTACAACATGTTCAAACGTACACCTGATCCTTTTAGGGTTAAACTGTAGTAATATATTAATTAGTGTCGACTCATCGTTCTTTACTTTTCCTTAATTAATTTAATATTTCCACTATTTATGCGAATATAGTATATAAATACAAGTATTTGTATGCTTATCTGTTTTGTAAATGTAATTAACATTTAAAATTTACATAATATTCTATAATGACTTCTTTAGTGTCTATAAAGTTACATACAGCTTTACATATGTACCAACATTTATAAGCTAAATTATTGTTGCCTCATTTAAAATTCAAGCAAAGATGATCATTATATAATTTATTTAATTGTATTTTATGTGCGACAAGTTGCACACAACCACACAGAAACGATTATAAAGATACAAAAACACTTAAAATTAATAATAAAATAAATGAGTTGTAGAAATGCGGTATAATGCCATACAATCAACAAAAAACACTAGACAACTATGAATATAGATACTTAGGACAATACTCGGCTATAGCAGAGCAAAATAAGTTACCAACTAGCTAAATAACAAACAGCAATTGTAGCTACATTATCTAAAACAAGAACAGCAGCAACCAGCAACTTAAATAGAGATGCATACTTGTACGAAGTCAAATAATCCATGTAAATGATTTAAACAGTGTAGATACATATTCTTATACTTAGATGTTGTGGTGAAGCTACATACATACAAATATTCATATTAACACTTAGACAAGCAAAATATCCTTGACCAGGCTATTGTAGTTGTTGATTTTTCTGTCGAAATGTTATGAAAACCATGGTCCTATTGTAATGAAAATTTATCATAACGAATTTAAGTTATGCTACATTTTTTAAGTACTTAGATATATCTTTTGGAAGCACTGTATCAAATTTGTTCGGTCTTTTCAATCAGTCCGCATCCTTTCGGTTCGTATTTAGCTAAATCCTGAACCATAATGCTGTAATATGTGGAAAAAAGGAGTAAATTAGAATTATTAAAGGTCGGCAATATATCAGGGCATAAATATAATGAGAAAAGTAATATATCCTACAGCGGATAAAATACTTAGCTAACTCGAAAGATACATACATATATATGCACAGTTAGTCGGAGCAAGGTCCGAGATTTAAGGTGGGTACATTAAAACTTCCAAGACAAGTGCAGTAATTTTTTGGCATGTCATAAAAAATGTTTGTGCCTTAACATTGTCATGATGAATTGATTGATTAGAATGATTGAAGAGGCCATTAAAACAAGACTCTGCCTTATTTGTTCACAATGTCAAGTTGAGGCTTCGAACAAAGCCAATAATCTTGTTTGATGAGAGAACAAATGCATCTAGAACGTATTCAAATGTTTCATCGTACATTACATAGATTCTAGACTAAATAGTTTCAGCATTTCTTAACATAAGTTGATGATATCTACACCCATTGAAAATCCGACCAAATGCGTATTTAAAATGATACCATTCAGTGTCAATAGTGAATTTGCCCAGTATGTGTTCAAATTCAACACTTTGTGTTCAAATCTTAACGTAAATCCATATCTAATTGGCATCAAGTTGACACCAGCCGATACCGTAAACTACAAACATGATCACAACAGTTATGGATTATCTCATGATGGAACACAAAGCTTTTTCTGTTGGCCAATTCTGGTCGCTCTTTCTTGGATGCTTCATTTATATGGTCGAATTTTGAACATTAGATTTCAGAATTAATCGATTCGCCATGTTTTATCAGCTAATAATGGATAATTCTCTTCGAATCCCGCCAAATATTTAACATAACCTTGTTTGCCGTCAAACCAGACTTTGGGGAATTTAGAGAAGGGTCGCCGGCCTTTGACCATGGTTTTTTACTTAATATTCTCATAATGAACCCATTTTTTTTATCAGCTGAGATGATCCGCTTAAAAAAAGATTCGATTTCGTTGCGTTTTACTGATTGTAATTCGGTCTTTAAAATTTCTTTACGATTATTCAAACATCGAGCTTTTTGAGTTGCCAACCTTTTTTTCAATGATTCCAAATTGTGATGTGGTAAAAGTTTTTCAGAGACTGGCCGAAAAGACATTAAAATCTTCCAAACGGAATCAAGGAAACCACTCCTATTTCAGCATTTTCATCATACACCTTACGAATTTTTCTTAATTTTTTTTGCAACGATTTTCTTGTTTTTTTTTTTTTTTAATAAAAAAGCATCTAATGACGGTTTTTTCAGATATCCTTTCCTACATTTTAAATCAAATTTATATTGATTAAACGAGTAACAAAATAAATAACTGGTTCCAATAAAAATGTGAACTGAAATGTTGCCTATCAAATACGTTTGCATTTGATATAAGAGTGTTCCACGATATATGGGTATCTAGTGATTAAACGCGCATACATTTTATATATCACTCAATATTTTCTGTAACATTATGAAGTATTTGGCTATTCATATTTCTGTAAATGAAAGATGAAAGAAAATAAAGAATCTTTCTTTGGTTTCTTTTTCATAAATACTTCAGTAAAAGAAAGATGAAAGAAAAGAAAGAATCTTTCTTTGGTTTGTATTTCATACATACTTCAGTAAATGAAAGATGAAAGAAAAGAAAGAAATCTTTCATTCAGTCGTATTGACCGATAACGAACGATTCACCAAATTGAAATATTATTCCCAAGTCTAGTTGATCTACTAGACGACCCAAATCGCATAGCTGGCGAGAGAAATGAAGATCATCTGAAAAATTGTTCAGAAGTTGATCTTTCAGAGCCGACTAAATGCTATGCCCAATATCAATTCATATAGTGTTAGAAAACTCTGATGTTATTAGTGACATATGTCAGCTATCGTTGCTCTTAAATTTTACATTCTCTTTTTGTATAGTGTCTGTATAACTCTCCTACTCTTATATTGTGCACGGAATCAATTTTTAAGTTTATAATTTCATAATATCTGTTGCTCTTAAAAAATGTATGGTCTGTAATAAAAAATATAATTGAATATTAAAAAAATTTGCTTAAAAAAGTATTAAAAATATATAAAATTAATAAATAATTATTCTCTTCTCCATATGTAAGAACATAAAGATGTGAAAATTAAGAGATCATTTGCACGTGTGCACCATCTTGCGGGTCGTTGATCTATATATTAATGCTGATGCTGAAAAACTTTGGAGAGCGAAGAGTAATTTGTATTAGCTTTTAAGCAATAGTTAGAACACTCAATTCTCATTTTGATATACTCTTTTAGTTTTTTATCGTACTGGATTAAAAAAAAAAAAAAAACAGTAATATCATTATATTCATACGAAGCTCTCAGAGCTTATAAGTAATAACAAAATGAACGCTCTTAATGGCTCTTTACTTCTCTTATTTTTCAATCCAGGAAACATAACACTTTCCACTGTACTTTTATAGTTAGTTTTATTATGTATATCACTGAAGTCATTCAAATTTTCTGTTTCTTTAAAGCTGTAGGGTAATAATGACTGTCCTGGGTTCTCTAAAAAAAATACTTTTAAATGTTCTTGTTATTCTTTTCATGTTTCTTTGCTGTTCGTTAGAAAAAAATGTATCAGTGACATTAAATATGTATGTACAGATGTTTGTTCATATAAAATTAAAGAAAGGACTTTCAAATACAACTACAAATAAACATATACAACGACATTAATGGACAATAACATGGTACATGATGACAACAATAACGATAATAATGATTATGATATTTGATGGTGTAGATGTGGGTTTAAAAATTAGCCTTGCAGTTTTTGAAAGGAACGATTTTAAATATTAATACTTGTACAATAAATCACTAAACATTTTGTTCACAGATATTACCCAGCAAAATCTTATCTAGTCATATAATGAATAAGGAAGCTAATTTAGTGGCTCTTCACTACTTACACATAAGATGAATAAGTCATTATTTTAACACGGTGATGTCATTAGTGGCAATTACTCTATATTAAGTATTACAGGAAAACATTTTAGAAAGTCATTACTTAGATGTCATTACAAGAACTATTACTTTGAAGCTATTCAATAACTCATTAATTTTAAAATATTGCAGAAATCATTATTAGGAAAATGAATACTAACCAGTTACATTATCGGTTACAAATAAGTATTGAAATATAGAAAAATAAAGATCTGATATTAAATTTATTTATAACATAAACAGTTCAATATATCAAATTACAGAGTTCAACAACTTAACTGTATACAGGATTAAAAATTAATTTACAATTTATTTTTTTATGTATACAAAATACTTTATCAAATTTAATAAATATTGTAATTAATAAGCCCATCTGTATTTCAGGTACCGATAAATGTTATGTTGCATAGCAAACGTGATATGAGTACTTATTTTTTAATTATAATTCTTTATAAATGAATTATCATGTATATATGTATAGAGTATCCCAATGGATTTGTTGACAATAAATTAGTCTGTCTGCCTTTCGTCGTGGGTTCGACTCCACCAGAGACTCTGCTGTTTGTATTTTTACGTGCGATATTCTTCGTTACATTACTATTGTTAAAATTTTATTATAATTTGAAACTGAATTGTCGAAATAAAATTTTCGTTCGATTTACTTGGAAAAGTAAGAAAACGGAAAATAGTAAAATAAATTTTAGTGTCAATAAAAAAATTAAATTTTTATATAATTTTATATTTTTGTTAAATGGAAACTTGGAAGCATCTCAACAATACTGGCTTATGTTCCTTTTTTCCAATATTTTCTTATAGAATTTCTTTGAATATCATCAATAGTACATGTCCGCCCATGTAAACTACAGGTAGATTTTCGAAGACAACTTAATGCAATTTGGTACATAGAACTTTTAAAATCCAGGGACAAAGCCTACTGTTCAAAACGTGTCCATTATTTTACATAGCTTCCAAATGACAAATGTTGGTCTAGAATTGAGTTTGACCCCTATAAATCTCTTAAATATAGTAAAATACAACACAAATAAAATATTTTGTAACTTTAACTTTTTATCATTGGACTTTTATTGACCATAAGCTTCATACCTTTCCTAAATTACTTAAACATGATAAATACGCCAAAAAATGTCAATATGTACACGAATTCGCATATTTTATTTAAATACATATCAATGTGCCAACTTTTAAAAGTCCATAATTGACCACGGCCTTTTCCGAAAACCCCTTAAATGTGCATAAATTGGTATCACAATACAATTTTGTTCACGTAAGCTTTATAAAATTATTAATCGCAAATTCAAAATTTGCAATACTTCATTAAAAACTGAGCACAAAAAACATTTAAAAAATGAAACATATTTTCTAATTGTTCTGTTTTAAAATAAAAATCAATAGAAATTTGAAAATAAAAATTTCTTACTACTTTTGCTCCTACAAAATATTCAAGTAAAATATAGCAAAAGAGAGAAATATTTTCTCTTGAAATGTTTACTACTTTTACTATTTTTATGTGCACAGAAACGCTTTTCGAGTAAAATACTTGCAAAAATAGTAAAACTAGTAAAAATAGTATGCATACGAACAGACCTAATGTATTTTCATATTTTACCCACTCTTAAGACACATATTTTTTATAATTTAAATAAAAACATTGAGAAAGTAATTACTAGTTTCCTTTCAAATAATGCAGACAGTATGTTGATATCACTGAAAAGTAATTACATGCCATTACCAAGTTTTTGCTGGATATAGACAAATGTTTTAGGTAACTTTATTATTTGTATTAAACTATGAATCTATTCAATTAATAATTTTTTAAATTGCCCTCTTTTCATAACCGTAAACAATATAATATACTAAGGATCTTCCCAATAAGCACACAAAATTTAAAAGTTCAAGCTTTGGAAAATTTTGCTGGAGTGCGACATAAATTCAAATATTAAAATACTTTACACATGAAATATTATTGAAAAAAATAAAAATTTTCAAGTAAAATAAATTTGACTGGAATTTAAATTTATTTTTCACTGGAGAATGCTATTGAATTAAAGTGTAGTACTATTTTAATTCAATGCTTGGTACTGGATTCAAGGCTTGAAATACATTTGGTTTCAACTTGAATTCCAGCAAAAATGCTTATTGGGTCTTTACTTACAATTAGGCCAAAAGGGCTCCATTCAACAGACTTAGAAATGTTGGCTTTATATTCTTCTGGTTCTGAATATACTTGGTGAGTTTCGCAAAAAAAGAACAATTTATTACATCTCTCCTCAATTATGTATAAATTAAATAAAACGTCAATATTTGATAGATAAGACATCATCGGCAAAAGGAAAGAAAATAAATTAATGCCAAAAAATTACTAATTTGTTTTTAAAACAATTAGTAATGACAGATAAACGCCTATGACTCTTCTATCATAATAGTCAAGATACTGACAACGATTGTCAGTCCTTCTTGTAGAAAGAAAATAAACCAAGAAATTATCTTAACGGTCAGTTCCACGTACTTCAGGGTTATTAGAGATTTCTATTTGTATCATGGCATAACTGTGTATGAGTGCAAAATACTACAGTTTAAAATATGCTATTATTGTGTAAAAGTCTGTGTATTTGTTCTAAAGTGTAATTATGAAAGCATTATGGCGTATCCACTAACATAATCGTTATTGCGTGAATGTTGCACTGAAGGTTGGTTTTCTGAAATGACAAACGCTAATTTAAAATATGATAGTTGATTTAACTAAATGTATATGTATGTAAGTTTGAGTAAGGACGTGCTTGTGTGTGAACGAGTTCGAACACTTGAATGTGTTGACCAACTAGTCGAGTGGAAAGTTAAGATTTTACAAATGTATACAAGGATGGGATTGTTAAATTTCTTGGAAAAAAAAAAAAAATTTTAATAAAAATAGAGTTAAATGGCATTATTAACTGTTACTTTTAAGAATTAGGAGAAATGGGGGAAAAAAGAATTTCTTTAGAATGAGTTTTTAAAGATTATAGATTCAGCTTCAAATCTTTTAAATACTTCAAGATACTTGGTATGATATAATTTCCACATATTATTAAAATAACACATCTATGTAGCTACATTTTTTCCCAATACTGTATAATTTTTTTATATTAACCAAAAAAAAATATTTTCCTATTTCAACTGTCCGTCCTACCGTCTATACATAATTTTAAATGATTACCTTGGGTTTTAATAGTGCCATATATAGTGAAATGTTATTATCACAACAGGCGTTGGTGCAACATCGTATTTTAACACTCTTTAAGCATATTCAGACTTGTGGGGTAATTGTGTTGACAATATGTTGCTCTAACTCAATATTAATACATAAGTATTATGCATTTATAGTGTATATGCATATACATATGTATCTACCCAGCAGTTCGCCGAACTAGTTCCGTTACGTCGAATTCGTTAGCCACTAAGAACTACCACTAGTTACTTTTCAACCCACTCACAATGCTTTTAACTGGTGAATTTAACATGGGGATGTCATTGGAGGTAACCAATTGGATACCCTTTGCATTACTATTCACTAGTAGTTTGGATGGTGCCATTTTTCTAGTTATTTCGAATGAAACATAATACTACACATTGAACTGTTCGTAAGAAACTAGCACTATCAGCATAACAAGTCACTAGTATTTTCAGTAGTACAAAAACTCTAGTATTTGGGACGAAAAAGTTGAAAAAATAAAATTGTACTTTTATTTTGTATTTTTAAAGTTTTAATTTCCCTGATAAGTAATTATTGTTTTTTTATTTTATTAATTTAGTTTTTTTTAAGAATTTTCTGATGTTTTTATTTTATATTTTGATTCATAGATGTCTTCAGCTGGGCTTGAACTTCTAACCTTCTGGTTTGTAGGCACGCGTATTAACCACTGGGCTATTGATCTCTTTATTTAACATTCTGCTATGTGCTGTTTTCAATTTCAAGAGAATATTTGTTGTAATGTATGCATCATCTGTGCCAAGAAAATTAAACTAACGGCGAATTTCTGCATTACATGTAGTTAGTGAATTGGCTATTTATATATGGTTTTGTTTATGAATTAAGAGAAAACGTATTATGAAAACAATAATGGGGAATTTGTGCATTACATGTAGTTAGTGAATTGGCAATTTATATATGGGTCTGATTATGAATTTGCATAAAATTTCTTATTTAACAAAATACTAACGGCGATTTTAGGCATTACATGTAGTTAGTGAATTGGTAATTTAAACGTATACTTTTTTATTTTTATATTATTTATTTAGACAAAATGTGAACATTTAACAAACAGTTAAATTATTAAAAGTAACTTGTATAAGATATTATATATAATATATGTATTAAGTGTAATGTTGTCCTATGAAAGATTTTTTTTTTACTTTTTTAACAGTTTTTAAAGAAAAAAAACTTTATATTTTAAATTTTTTAAAAATAAATAAATAAATAAAAGCTAATGATTAGGTATTTTATTATGTTGTTCCTGCAACTTTTGTCTCGATAATTAAACTCTACACTACCATAGGTGATTGGGGTATTATCGGGTTAGGCCGATTATATGTTTTTTATTTTTATTTTTTACTTTAAATTTATATGGGTCCTAATCTCAATATTCAACGGAACAATTTTTTACTATTTTTGTTATAATTTATTTAATAATTAAATAAAAAATAGTTTCATATAAATAAATTGTCACTAAATTCAAATTTGATATATCTTTTTTTATCGTAGCATGGGAGTGATAATCTGAAGAACTATTAAGGTGAAAACCATCAATCTTCATATGAACGTCCAGCTTATTACATCGCTTTGATAAAATGAAAATGGATATAAAAAAAATATATTAATTTTCGCATATCTAAATGAGTATTATAGTGAAAGTCTTAAAAATTTTTGTTGTAATTTTCATATTAAAATTCGAATAGGTGCGGGGGGAGTAGTAGCCCACATATAAAGTAAATATTAGTTGTGGCATTAAATGGGGTAGCGAAGCGCACTGGAAAAAGCTAGTATTAAATATTTTTGTTAATAAATTACATACATAAAAGAGTTTTAAAATTTATTGACTTTTTTTTAGTTTATACACAGAAAAAATTATTACAATATATTTTTTAATTAACAAAACTTAATAAATATATTCAAATAAGAATCAAATTTTAGTAATATTTTTTTATTAATTCATTCAATCACCCACTTAATTCACATAATTAATTTATTAATTGGGAATTTTTTTCTGTTTTGTATTTTTTACAGTTTTTAGTAATTGATAATCATTTTGGTGAGAGGAGCAAATATAAACAAGTTGTTGATTGAATGAATTATTTTCTAACATATTTGTTAATTGAATTGAAAGTATTTGAGAACTTATATTGTAAATAGAGGCACTTATAGAAAAATAGTTTTAAAAATATTATAATAAAAACAGACTACCATTCCTTAAATATATTTACATTTGAGTAGTAAAATAAATCAATAATTGTAAAAATGAATTGTGTATTCACTAACAAAATAGTTGTATCGAATTTGTTTACAATGTAGGGAATTTCTATAGATAAATGCAATATTTTTAAGCTAATTGGCTTCTTATTACATTTTACTTCAATAGTGAATTTACTAAATTAATAGTTGTAACGAAATCGTACACTTTGTGAATTTCTGAAAGCGAAGAGCCAACAATTTCACTACAATTCAATAGTGCATTCACTAATGTAATAGTTATAAGGAATTCCTATATAATCAAGTTTAATTCTAGAGACAAATTTAAGATTTTTTGGCGATTTGGCCACTAACTGCATTACATTTCAATAGTGAATTCACTAAATTAATAGTTGTAGCGAATTGGCATACATTAATGTAAATTTCTGAAAGCGAAATGCCACTATCTGCACTACAATTCAATAGTGAATTCACTAAAAGAAATTTTGCAGCATATTCATATATAACACGAGAATAAATTTCTCAATTTACGCTTTTAAAGCTCTCAACGGCAACTCTATGCATTACATGTAAACATAGAAGTGGCAGTTTACTTTTAGATATTATATTTTCTAGTTAAAACAATAAACATTATTTAGTAGTTATTTTACTAGTGAAATGTAATGCAGAATGTGATCGTTTATCAACCACTTGCACTACCAAATGTAACTAGTGAATCGTCTAAGTAGTTATATATCTAGTGATAATGGGCAAATTGGCACCTTTTGAACTGCTGGGTATCTATAAGGCTGTATTTGTGTATGTATGTGAATATCTGTTATGTTTCAATTGCTACAACATTATTTAATTGAATCTAATTGTTAAGTACTTGCAATATGTAAAACATACCCAAACATAACAAAATAGCCCAACGGATAGACAGACGGACGAGCCGTTAACATACACAGCTTCAAAACATTATAATGCAAATTATAGCTAATGAGATTTGTGCATCTATTAAAGTTGGTTAGGGAAAATGAGGTTAAAAGTAGACAACAAAATTACTTTAAACTAATTTAGTCAGGACTAAATACATATGTATGTACAAAATTTTGCATGTTTTTTCCATATTCTTTAAACTAATTGATAAGAGCAATTAGGATGACTATTCCAAAGGCACTTGTTGTAGTGTTAAAGGACTTAATAAATTTGTATACATTAAAAATATTTGATATATTTTGAAAGTATTTAATAAAACAATTAATAAGAAAACGCCCGTGACTTTTAAGTTATAAAAAATATAGTACAACGCTTTTGACCATAAAAAATTTTATATGGTAAGATTTTTTATACTTCTAGTATTCGTGAGCAAAGAATGCTAAATATGTTTCTCTCTCAAGAATACTAAAAGTTAGCTCTTGAAGAATTCGCTCAAGCCAGCATGTGAACGGACATAAAAATCGAAATCGATTCAAAAAGAAATTCTGAATAGAAAGATATACTTTAAAGTTTTTTCTGTGCGTTACAAACACTCATTCAACCCCAACTACCTATAGAGTTATAGAGAATAAAGAACAGAAATCTAATTCTTAAGAAATTACAGAGCAATAACTTGGAAACAGTTGATATTAGAGTTTTTGTTATTTTTTTTTTATTTAATTGATATTATATTACAGATCACAGAAAAATAGAACTATAAAAGTTCCTAACCACTACTTATGAACTCGTGGACCTTTTTTGGTAACCCTTCCGTTAGACATTTGGCAGTTGTCTCAGTCACTTATTTTTTTTAAATAGTTTGCGAATCTTCTTTTAAACTCTTCAATATTTTTAGACAACTTTCTTGTGCTCTTCAATTCACATTTTCACAAGAGCCCAATATCTCTCCACTGATCTTAGCTATGGACAATTTGGAGATATGTTATTATTTTGGTACCACTCCAGAGCTTTCTTACCATAGTAACATGATGCCAAATCAGGTCCAAAAATATGTGGACACATTATGCTCTCTTATGAAAGGAAGAAGTCTTTTTTGCAAACATCCTTTGATGCATATTTCGATATTTATACAGCCGACTATAACAAATGACTTTTTTTCCCCAACTGCATAATGCTTGTCATACCAGGACTTTTTTAGAAAATTTTGTCTACTTTTGGGTCAAGTATTAGTAACATACAAGTTTTGACACAGAAGCTGCGAAAATTCTGCCAGCACATACGTTTTGTCATCCATTATACATGAGTATTTTTGTATGAAATTTGATTTTAATTTCCGTGCCTTATTCTTGGTTTAATACCATGTGGAGCTTTTTTTCTCCCCGAACAAGATTTCCTATCAATGGCCAAATTTTCCTGAATAGTTTGACGGCAGAAATTTAATTGTTTGGGTTATTATTTTTAAGAGCAATTTGGATTTGTTTAAAATTTTTAATAACTTGTAACACGTACATCTTTTTCGTCAATCATTTTGATCAAACTCACAACAAATCAACATGGTCGTCATTAAAAATAATAACTGACATATTTTTCAAAGATACTCGTAACTAGATCAAGTTATGAGGCAAAATGTGTGTTAAGATTTTCTGGATCGCACTCCTTAGTTCCTTTTAAATTCTTCTAATTAAGCAGAATCATAAACTTTTTTGTATGATTGGATTTTCAGAAAAGGGGTAGTTTAAAAGTTGGGCCCACATACCAAGAGCGAAGCTATGGGAGCTCAAATTATTATACTTCTATTATATTAAAGATTAGAGTAGCGTAAGCATTAGAAGTTCTATAAAAGAGATTTTTGTGTAGTTAAGAAGCAAAGTTTCGGAAGGCTTAACTCTTTAATTTTCTTTTTAAAATCGAATTAAATGTAAATAAGAATTTTTTTCTTTCTTCTTTAAACAAAAATAAGTAGACTGGATGGAATTTGACGAGCATAATAAAAATCAGCTTTCACTTTTTTCTATCACGTACTGAATTTTTATGGCATGACTTTTATCATTACCTTATTCAGCGGTCACACTAGTAAAACTCAATAATGGTTTGTCCAATTTATACTATAAATAAAGATTCCTTTGTACGATTTTGATAAATGACACACCAAAAAATGCAGAAGAAAATTGTCTTCAAGTTATATCAACAATATTTTTTATTTGCTCAATAATTTTAGAGTTATGAATCAAAATTTTCCCGATTCTTCAAAATTATTTTTAAATATTTTTTCGCTACTAGTTTTTAAATATTATTAAGTCAACAAAAAATTGTATGAATATAGCTCAAAGATAACTTGAATCGTTATCAATTAGAGTTTAGTTTATTTAAATTGGTTAAATCTTTCTCAAGTTATACCAGCGTAACGGGTCATAGTAGTCATGCCCATAAAAAATCAATACTTTATAGAAAAAAGTGGAAGCAGATTCTTGTTTAGCATGCTTAATTTCATAGCTTATTTCGCTCGTAGTCTTACCAACTTTAAGAATGTTTTCAGTTTTCAAAAGAAATTTTAGTAAAAAAAATTTAAATTTTGCATGAAAAAATTTTTTTCGGATACTTTTTATTTTTTTTTTTTTTATTTTCAAAAATCCTTTTATCCAATTAACTTTTTTTGAGAATTATATTACATTTTGTGAGAATTTAAACACAATTGAATTAATTGGGCTTTGCCTTATAATATATATACACTATATAATATTTATAAATATCACAGGTTAGGGATGCAAAATTAGGGTTAAAAACCCTTAATTAATTTCGGACACTTATTTTGAAATAACTCCAAAACTATGAAGCGGATAAAAATTTGATATTGGAACAACTTAAAGCCTATTTCAAAACATATTTTTGTGTATCATTTATATAAATCGTTCACACCGTTCTCGAGTTTCAATGAAATATACTCCATAACCGGCTTATTTAGGGCAAAATATTAGACATGTTAAGCATGTCAATTTTTTCTTTCCGTCCAGTGCTATTACATCAAAATTGAGATAGTTAATATTTTAAATACAAATATCCTGAAAACTATAAGAGACAATGCCTTTCGTAGACCTTTTTAAGAAGATATAAAAATCTTCAAAATTAAACAAGAAATAAATAACACAGATTTTGATAAACGATTCAAAATTGTCCATACCAAATACCATATTTTGAGTATCCATAGCTCCTCTACTATGTCTGAATAATCTCTTATATAAATCCAAACAGCCCATTAAAAATTACATATTTCCAAATAGTGTTCGATTATGGCCCTCTGTGCAATGCAGTAAAAAAATGTCATTACCAACAGATTACAAAAGTATAAATAAATCATTACTCTCCCATTTCATATTTACTCCTCAGTTTATAGCTTTAAAGAAATTTCAATCCTTAAGCATTTAATCATCAATAAATTTTGCAATTTTAAAATAGTCGATCGTACAATAAATTAAAAACTTTAATACTTGCAACTTGCATACGCGTTGCACTTGTCTTCTGATACATATACACAAATATAAGAGTTTGTGTACCAAAACACATGAATATTTAGATCACGTGAATCGAGTAGAGATGTTATGTTTATTTAGTTTTTTTATTTTTTCAACATTTCGAAATACATATTAAATATACAAAAAAAAAAAAAAAAAATCCAACTTCTATAAGAACTGCTATTAAGAGGGAATGCAGTACATTTTATACACACATACTCGTATATTTGTTTTTATAACCCACAGCTTTAAAATGTTTATACGAGTATTATTTGTATACTGTATTTATATACAAATATACATGTATGTATATATACAAATATATGTATATAGGAATAAGGATTTTGTGTAGCATGTGAAAACATTCGTTTATAAAAGTTATGCACGTGTAGCTCATCAATTCGTGGCAAAATTGCTGCATCTTCACATAAAGATCCCATAGTTAATCCCAAACTATATTATACAACACATGGTTAACACAATTCTGCTACTGTGTACATACATAAGTATACTATGTATTTACATACATTATTCTCTTGTTATGAAGATTGCTGCGAAAATGCAAGGAATGATGTAAGTATATAGACTAAGGATGCATGCGGTGTTATACGAATCGATTAATCGGTTAAATTTAAATGAGAAAAATTTAAATTAATGTTATGACATTTATCAAAAATATGTCATTTATTACAAAATTATACATATTTAATATTTTATCACAACTAGCAAATTGTATGTGTATGACTCTATAATTCAAAGTAAAATTTTAGTAATAATGTATCGCCCAACTATGGTTTAAATTTTATATTGTGGAAAAAATTTCGAATAATGGTTCTTATGTATATAGTATAAACTCTACACCCTTGTACCCATATAGTACTTCTTAAGTTTGTTGCATAATTTGTATGCCATGAACATGTTAGCAGCTACACTCAAAAAATTAAATTAATACAATTTATAACAAAAAGCGATTGGATTTTTAAATTTTGTAGAGTTTTTGGTAATTCTTGCACTTTCTACAATTTTTAAAAACCCAATTAAAAGCGCCAAACGCTTGGGCAAGTTTTTCTGTAAGATTTTATTTTTATTTTTTTTTTTTTTTTTTTTTGTTTTATCAATTTATTTGCATCTCATTAAATTATTAAAAAGTTAAAATTAAAATTATTAAAAAATATAACAAAGGATGTCATAAGGTAGTCTAGATCATTAGAGGGTTAAAGAGATGAAAATAAATATTAAAATAAAACAAGAAATCGTTGTATATTAATCCTTTTTATCAAAAATGTAATATTTCTCCAAAATCATGAAACTTCAAAGCCTAATGCCAAGGAATATTTCCATAGCAATTAGATCTTTTCTACCTAAGTTTTTGCCACCATCTATCACTGTTTATACACTTGAAGATTTTTAAACTAAAAAATCCCATCAAACCTCATTCATATTTATACTTTAAAATCTTACAAAAATAGTTTCTTTATAAAAATAAAGAAGAATAAAAATATTGATACCCTTCTAATGCAATAACTAATATTTATTTTATAATAACTTAACCCCTTTTGAAACGTTAACTAAATTTCCTTTATATTGGAGCTAATACTCCCATTCGGCCTATCCCTCCTATTCAAATTTGATATGAAAAATATTTATAAAAAATTTTAGTAAGCGAAATATGTTTTTTCTTTATATGGAGCTACCCTACCGCTAGCCTAATCTATCCTATTTGAATTTCCTTAATGCAATATCATAAAAAAAGTTGTCCTCACAAAATTTTAGAGCTCTCACTATAATAGTTATTTGGATAAAAAATTAAGAATACTTGCTTCACCATTTTCCCTGGTCCTACCCATCGCATTTGAATTTAAATTTATAAAGATGTTTGAGAAAGTTATTTTTTTTAAACAAATTTAAAACTTTTGCTGCAGTAGTTCCTTAGATATACGATATTTAATATTTTCGTTATGTGGTTCTATTCGTCTCAATTTCATCATGAGTTTGGTAGTTGATGAGAGAATTATTTCCGTATAATTTTAAAACTTTTGCTGTTCTAGTATTTAAGTTATACAATAATGAGTATTTTCTTTATATGGGGTTATAACTCCCCTTAGACCTACCCACCATTTGTTAACAGTGTTAAGACCAAACAAGTTATGCGTAGAACTCCACAAGGAGGTGTGATTTTTCCGCTGTTGTGGCTTATTGTCATTAATACCATCCTGTGCGGATTGGACGACAAGGGAGTGAAAGTCGTGGCTTATGCGAACGATGTGGTGATTCTAGTATCAGGACTGTTTCTGAACGTGATAAGCGATATCATGTCAACTGCTCTGACTACACTCAGCAACTGGGCCAAAGAATGTGGACCGCTACTAGTAAGAGATATGTGGTGGATCAACTTTACAGGATACAAAGATTCGCTTCCATTGGTATTGCAGGTGCATTAGGTACTAGTCCATCAGAAGCTCTGAACACTATATTGTACCTAACACCCATAGACCTACACATTATTGAATCATCAGTCAATAGTGCGATAAGATTATCTGCAACGGAAAGCTGGAGATCAAGAACGTATGGGCACGCGAGGATATTAAGTTTAATACCCCCACAAGCCAATCAATCTACCAACTATATGATTCCCCAGATGGACTTCAGAAATACTATTAAAGTCCTATTCCCCACCAGGGGCGAATGGAGAAGGGAAAACCTTCTTGAACAATATGGAACTAAAATATACACTGACGGCTTTAAGATGAACTGCGGTGTTGGCTCTGGTGTCTTCTCTAACGATCTTGGAATTAGACACGGCGGAAATACTAGCGGTTAGAGAAGCGTGTAAACTAATTCGCAATAGAAATATTCAAGGGAATATTGGTTTATTTGTCGACAGCCAAGCAGCAATTCTATCGCTGAAATCACCCAAAACGACCACTATTCTAATCAAACAGTGTAAAGAGGAACTGCTAAGACTAAATCGACTGTATGACATTACTATAGTCTGGGTTCCTGCGCATAGGGATTACTATAGTAATGAACAGGCAGACGAATTAGCTCTGCCAGGCTCTGCTATGAATGCCTCCTTATCGGTTTCTGTCACAATCTCGTTAGGATCAGTCAAAAGCAGAATCCAAAAAACTATTTTGAAAAGGCAAAGGAAACGTGGCCTACCTACAACGAGAAACGCTTAATGCGACTCATTAGCTACAAACGCAAAGACATCTCGAGACTAATAGCATTGTTTACAGGTCACTGGACGATCGAAAAACATGCAAGCAGACTTGGTCTCCCTTACAATGAATACTGTCGTAGTTATGGCAATCGCGAGAAGGAGGAGACAGTGCATCATATTCTATGCGAATGCCCAGCCTTGAACGCAATCAGATATAAATTTCTGGGAAGGCACCAATTAGACAACCTCTGTGAGATATCTGATACTAGACTCAGTGACATTATTAAATATCCCTATGCTATTGGCTTTATCTAATTTATTTTTGTACTCATTTTTCTTCCATACACTTCTATCTCATTACAGACTCAATCCAACTCATTAATTTGGCGAGTAGTGTGGTCTCATCAAAACGGAGTCTAACGAGTCTAATTGATTGCCCGTAAGTTGTACGGGGTGCCATGTAAACCAAACAACCAACCAACCCGCCATTTGAGGGCTCTCACCACAATAGTTCTTTAGATATGCCATTAACATGTTTTACCTGTCCCATCTTCTTCTTAAATTATGGAGATTAATGAGAAAGTTATTCCTACAAATGATGTTAAAACTTTTTCTTTAGATATTTCATGTTTTCGTTTTATGGGGGTACCATTTCTCCTGGTCCCATCCGTACCATTTTTATTCCAAGTTAGACAAATATATTCCCACAAAATTTTCAACTTTCGCTGTTATCTTATCTTAAGTTATCCTACAACTAGTATTTACCTTCTATGGAAATCCTATCCTTTTAATTTTCATCTCAATTATAAATATTTCCTCAAGATTACAAGACTTTTGCAAAAACTGTTCATAAGTTATACGATAATTAATATTTTCTTTATATATCAGTCCTCCTGCTCCTTTTGAAAACTAAAAAGAAATTTGATATTTTAATTGTAGTATTAAAAAATGGCCAATTTTCTCACGTCAACCCCACATATTTTTTAAGTTTACAAAATACATAAGGACTGCGCACGAAAAAAATCCGTGCATGCTCTTGGGCTTTTAACTTTTGATGTGGTGAAAAATAAATAAATCTGTTAACTGTTTTACATTTTTCATTATGCTCACTAGCCATGTGATTATAGCGAAACTAGTTTTCCTTAAAATGGAAATTGAACAAAAAACATCTAAACACATAATTCAAATTTTTCATGAAATATTATATCGGTCATATAAAACAATTTGTGTCACAAAATACACTTTCTTAGATCGTAATATTATACAAAGAAGTCATGGTCACTGAATGGGAACCTGGTAGTGGAAGGAAGATAGTATCTTCAGTCTATAGGACTCAGAAAAAATAGGAAGTTCTTTGAGAGAAAATCCCCTGATCACAGGAAGAAAAGTGTCACAAAAAGTTATTTGCTTTGAATTTTTATCAGAAAAGTTGAAAGGAAATCGAGCCTGAAAACGTACAAAGTACAAACAAATCCTAGTAGAAACGCAAGCAAAAAAAAAAAAATAACGTGAAAGTACTACAGACATTTTTTTCATATTTATGATTACTGTATAATAGACGATGAAATATTCGTACAGGCAGACTTTTTTCAACTTCCTGACCAGGAATTCTATATTGCAGATGCTAGAGGGAATATGGCAGAAAAATATCGTGTATCAAAGAAATCAAAATTCCCAAGAAAGTTTTTGATTTGGGATGTGCAAGAAAGAAGAACTTCATTCATTAAAAACAGGTTCCATTAACACAGAAATATACGTGAATGAGTACCTATGGAAAAGACTTTTCCATTTCCTAAGAAAATACGGTATATCCATTTTTTTCTGACCTGTTCTCCGTTCTTCTCATTACAAGTACAAAACAATGGAGTGGTAATAAATAAATTGTTAGTGTTTGTACCGAAAAAGGATAATCCATCAAATGTCTGGAACTCCGTGAAATTGAAAGATATTGGGCTCTAATAAGAAATAATTTAAAGGACATTAAAAGCTCAGCTTAAAAGGAAATGGAGTTTAAAAATAAATGGACTTATTCGAGCAAAAAAGTAACCAAAACTCAATACAACCTTCAATTGGGAGAATTTTGGAAAATATCACATATTTCCTTAAAAACCAACAGGAAATAATTTATTTTATTTATATTTATAACTCGAACATAACAGTCATTAATAAAAATATAATTTAAACACGGATATGAACGGATTTTTTCGTGTGCAGTGCTTATTTTTTATTTAAATTCAAGTTGGATTCTTATAAAATTTATACAAGAAAATATTTCTTCTATATATATATATTTTTTTTTTTAAGTTCTGATGAACTATATATAAATAATACTGATTTTAATTTTTCTGAGCGTATACATCTTCTATAACATACTGGTATTACTACTATGTATGACATAAACACATACACACCCTCACTTATTATTGCTAAAACTACAAAAAACACATAAGAGTAAATATATACAAAATGTTTTCAGATTACTTAAAATACCCTCATCGTAGTTTGTCACGACTTTGCATATTAATTACATTAAAATATGATTTCAACTTAGTCGTTAGACTGCACTTCCGTTTTACGCCGGAAATTGTTGCAATATGTAGTGCTCAGCGAAGGAAATTTTAATATGAAAAAATATAGTATATAAATACTTTTCTTACAATGTTTTACTCTATTTTTATTTAGTTACACAATATTAAGAATGAATATGAGTAAACATGTCAAAACATCTTAGAAATTCAGCTTAATTGCTCATGATTTACACATGCTACCAACCTCTGGTAGAGTAAATTTTTTTCCCCTTTATTTTACACACACATATACTCATACTAATTTGCTCTATAGTGTTATGGGCTTATGACATAGATTTTACGTATGTATTTTGTGTAAAGTAAACTGTAAGATATTTAATGGTAATATGTTAACTATCCTTTGTTTTAACGAAAATTAGGAGCACAATTAGTGAAGGTGTGCCAAAAAATTAAAGACAATTGGTAAAAGTGCTTTTAGCATTACTTTGTTGTATAGGGAAGAGACACTGTTGAAATTGTTAGCCTTTATATGAGTTTAATTAATTTTAGATGATAGTAATAAAACAAATTGTATAAGGAAATTGTTTAGAAAAGAGAAAATTCATTTTGCGACATGTTTAAAGAATAGATACTTTTTAAGTTATTATGCACAAAATTAGCAATCGCCAACAATACAATAATAATTATCCTGCTTTCACCAGACAGACAGACAGACAGACAGACAGACGGACATAACTAGAACGACTGAGAATCAAACCAGGACCCAAAAAATATATACTTTATGGGATATTAAATGATTTTTTCGACATTAATACAAAATAACAAAATCAATATACCCCCATCTTTTGATGGTGGGTATAATAATATTATCATTCAAAAATGCATTCATAATACAAATGCAATTTTAGGATGTATTTTTAAAGAAGATGTATCCAAGATACTAGAAGTGACATCTAGAATTTGATATCAGATTCAAAAATCACCAAAGAGAAATTTTAAGCATTTTGTTTAGGTTTCAACGAAACCGAAATGGATAAGAGACCACGAATGCTGATGAAGTGTGTAGCGGCACAGAAAATACGTATTATATTCTGCTGGTGTCTAATTATAGTCCACAAACTCTGCTTTGGTACCGTCAAACAGTTGTTGTTGTTGGCAATTTACGATTGCAAACATGTTTATGGTCCTTCAAACCGGATATCGGCTTACGACACCATGTAACCACATCTTCAACATCGTTTACGACGTTAGGTTCAAGCTCTTTTTGACTCGCCCCAAACGCCTGGCGCTGCTGAGTCCCTCAAAATTGCACCCAGTGCAAGGCGGGTGCTATGTTTAGGTTTCAACGAAACCGAAATGTATAAGACACCACGAATGCTGATAAAGTGTGTAGCGGCACAGAAAATACGTATTCCATTACGCCTACAAAACAATTTACCATTGCGAACTTGTTTACAGTTGTTAAACCTTTAACATCGATATGTCACATTCTACAATCGGACTTAAAATGACGAAGATATGCATAAAATAGAAAGGGCGGTGTTTTGGGGCGTGGCAAAAAACTTCATGTACTATTGTTCCATTCTAGCGCGTGACTGGAGGGAGAGCGACCCGCTATAATACCCACTCGAGTCCCATACCGATTTCAACAGGCAGACACACATAGATAGTCATAGATTTTCACGAGTACCCAAAATATATATACATTATATACTCAGATGATTATTTCGACTTATTACACACGGAACTGCAAAAACAATATAACCTACCCCCACATAAGTAGTGAGATCGATAAAATCTTAACAGACGTTTTGCCTCTTAACTTTTTTCGGAAGCAATATTTAAATTTTTCGATCTAGTTATATTTGAAAAATATGATAGTTATTATTTTTCATTACAACCATCTTGATTTGTTGTGCGTTTGATCAAAATGAGTTACAAAAAAAGTACTTGCTAAAATTATAAAAAATTTTCAAAGAAAATTAAAATTGGCCAAAGAATTAAAGGCATGCCGTCAAACTGTTTTCAATGTTATCAAAAGAATTTGACTATAAAAAGTTCCACATTATATTAGGAAGGCCATGAAATCTTAAAGCAACACATCTGGTAGAAAAGCAGCCCGGTTAGCTCAGTGCTCAGACTATTTGGTGCGAAAACTTAAAGACAATGCAATCTTGAAAACATACAAAGTCCAAAAAGTTCCATATAGGAATACAGCAAAAAATTTAGAAGCCAAGAATAGGACACGGAAATTAAAATCGAATTTCATACAAAAAAAAATTCATGTTGTGTAATGGAGGACGAAACGTATGTACTGGCAGATATTTCGCAGCTTTCGGGTCAAAGTTTGTATGTTACTAATGCTCGAGGAAATATTGAAGATAAGTTTGGGACCCAAAAGCAGAACAAATTTAAAAAAATTCCTGGTATGGCAAGCTTTATGCAGACGCGGCAAAAGAAGCAAGTCATTTGTTATACATAGTTGGCTCTATTAGTACCGAAATATACATCAAAAAATGTTTGCTATAAAGGCGTCTTTCTTTCGTAAGAGAGCACAAGTTGTCCACATATTTTTGGTCTGATTTGGCATCATGTCACTTCGGTAAGAAAGTTCTGGAGTAGTACCAAAACAATAACATAGTTTTGTTATACATAGTTGGCTCTATTAGTACCGAAATCTACATCAAAAAATGTCTGCTAAAAAGTCTTTCTTTCGTAAGAGAGCACAAGGTGTCCACATATTTTTGGCCTGATTTGGCATCATGTCACTATGGTAAGAAAGTTCTGGAGTAGTACCAAAACAATAACATAGTTTTTGTACCAAGAGAGATCGATTCTCCAAATTGGAAAAACAGATTTGAAAACGATTCCAAAAAAGAGACTGAAACAACTATCGAATCTGTGCAAGTTAATGTGATTTTTAGGAAGAGGTGTTTAAATAAGAGCTATGGTCAATAATGTACCAACCAGCGTTGTAAAACTGCAATTTCAATACGAATGCATTTTAAAATAAACATTTTAACTTTGAGTTATTCCCTATTAAAAGGTATTTATTGGCCTTGATTATACTTATATGGGCCATTATCAAAAATGTTTGATTTTGTTAATTGAAAATGTAAATTTTTCAAAAAAAATGTTTATTAATATTATTTATATTTATACTTATGTATATTTTTTTATTGCACATTAAAATCCTTTTATATACATATAAAGTGACTTGAACTGCATAGAATCAATTCGCGTTAACCATTTCATGTGGGGGGCGCGAAAGTTATGACGGTTTCAAGTTGAACACATACAAATTTTTACAAACTAGAATTTTTATGTATAATATCAAAACCTACTGAGTTATTCAAATAAAATTTATGATTCAAAATAATTAAGCTGCGATAAACTAAATATAAAAAATGTTAATATTGTTCTAACAGTCGAGTTATTTTGAATAAATTCACAATTTATTTATTGGGAGGAAACTAGTTCCTATGCGCATTTCCCCGGTTGCTTATGCCAGCTCATCAAGAAACCTTTCCCAATTTCTTTAGAAAAACTAAAGATATATTAGAGTGTAATCTTTATAAAATCAATGAGAATTAAATACTTATGATATTTTCAATGTTTGATGGTATTAGTACAGCATATTTTAGGGTTTCCTAATAAAATTTAAAAGCTTTTTGGCAATAAAAATCGTTATTTTAAAAAATTTTGTGAAAAATAGGGTTCGAATCTAAGTTATTTCTCCATATATTGAAATATATTTTATTACATTTATTACAAAGAAGTGCTTTTTCATATTGTGATCCTTTTTTAACACAAGTAAATATTTTTTGGTCTTTCGAAAATTTTTGATGCTCCTCCTCAGTTTTATTAAGCATAACAAACGCCTACTAATTATGCCAATTATAGTTAATTTCATGTTGTCCACACGATGTGCCTTAGCGAAATGTGTTTTGGCAAAAGTGTCCCGTTTTCAACTATCAACATTTGACTTAAATTTTTGGTCCCAATCAATTATATTCGTCGTCATTCTAATATCTACATATATGTCCATGATTTGTAAAAATTGTAATTTGCTATATAAAAATACAAAGAGCTCATTTACATTGGGGATTTTCCCTGGGAAAAATCGCTGCAACTTTTACGTTTGTAGGCAAGAGGTGTAGAGAAGCAAGCGGGGTAAGAAAAGTTGCACGTCGTAGCAAAGCAAAAAATTTCATGAAACTTTTTCAAATTTATTTTAAATTTTTCTGATTTGTTGTTTTTTGGCAAATATTTTTTGAAAAATTTCACAATACAAATTTATATGTGTAAATGTAGAAGGGATGTAAATAGGCTCAAAAACGAAAACTGCAATTTTGGCGTAATTTTCAAAAAGCCCATAAAATTTTTGTATTAAATTTATTTTTAATGCTACACCGATATTATTGTATAAAATTAAAAAAAACGAAGTTCACGCAGTAATCCAAGCTGTTCCATATGAAACTGTGAATGTGCCTAACAAAAAGCTGACTTTTTGAAAAATGTTCGCTATTGTTTTCCAAACTTTGAGACTACTATGTTGACTATTTCGGGCACATTAACGGGATATAGTACAAAATACGCACAATTACAACAAGTATCAATCCCTATCCCAAATTTTTTATTCGGTTGAGGGGCGTACAGACTCCACCAAAAAAAAAAAAAATTAAAATTTAAAAAACTAAAAAATTTTGTCATCAAAACTTGACTACCCTGTATTTAACTGTTAGAAGTCTGCACAACAACTGCACATGGAGCAGAATTTATCTGCAAAGTCCGATTAGTTTATTTATGATAGAATGATATCAAAAAATATAAACTCGCGAACAAAAATTTTAGAAGAATGGGAAAAACTTAAGTAATTTTTGGCCGTTTTTCTATGTTCCTGAACTTTGAAAGAAACTTATGCTGCTAAAATTTTGCACTCTATTAGTTTCAAGTCTTGTGAGTTCATATCTGTAACCAATTTGTTTAAAATATCATTTCGACAAAACTTATTACGGATTTAAGTCAGTTTCAGTCAGATTTATTTATTTATTTTATTTATTTTCTTTCCATTCCAATAACCTAGCCTATAAAGGCCTTATTCGGTTACAAATTTCTACTAACAAATCAATGGATATACATATGTAATTAACAATATTTATATTAATAAATTATATTAAAATAATAATAATACAAACTTAACTAAATGCTAAGTGACAATAGTAGTTAAATCCCCAAACAAGATTCAAATGCTCATTAAAAAGTAGCATTATAAAGTAATAACAATGTAGGAAACATCAAACAAAATAAATCGTAATAGCATAAATCAAACATCACTTACATTACAACAATAATCAGATAACGTAAAAATCCAACATATGACAAAACACTCAACAAACCATTCTACCTTCTAATAGATACTATAACAAACTGTTCTGAGAAAGTTCTAAAAAAAGCTTTTTCCTATATGTATCTACAGACACATCAAAAGATTTCAATGCAGACAGTAACTTATTAAATGATCTCGCCACTCTAACATGAAAAGAATGTTCTAATGACGAAGTCAATGTAGGTATTCTCAATTGTTTATTTCTGGTAGATCTACAAAATTGAAACAATTCAACTTGCAATTTAAATGATATTAACACTAAAATAATTATCAACAACCCAATTATGTAACAACCTCACAGTATAATTAATCATGTTTTGTAAAACATCCGGAAATTCAGTTCTACTCTTAAATAATAACTGTACATAATCAGCAAATGAAAACGGAATACTCATATTATTAGATATCACATCAAAAAGATCATTTACAAACATTATAAAAAGTAAAGGCCCTAGCACAGATCCTTGTGGAACTCCACTGAAAACTGGAAGAACTCCAGAAGCTCTGCCACCACTAAAAACATACTGCTTTCTATCGGACAGATAGGAAGAAACCAACCTGCAAGCCGACCTAGAAAATTCAAAAAATCTACGCATCTTTTCCACCAAAAGTAAATGATTAACTCTATCAAAGGCTTTGGCTAAGTCTAAAGAAAGCAACACACAAACATTTTTACTAGAAATATTATTCCTTATTGTATCCGTCAGAAACGAAGCAACGAAGTAGTACTTCTATTACATCTAAATCCGGATTGACAGTCATGAAGTAATAGATTATTATTAACATGCTGTAGAAGCTGGCACTTCACAAGGTGCTCTACCATCTTTGACAAAATCGGCATTATTGATATTGGTCTATACTCAGTCCCACTTCCCTTTGTTATGGGTATAATCTTCGCAATCTTCCACAATAAAGGAAATTGAGAAGTAGATTAACAAAATAAACATCATACAAAAATAAAAGGTTAGTTCAATGTATTTTATTTCAAATTATAATTTATTAATGCAGGTTTAAGATTACAAAATTTTCGTATTTTTTTTTTTTTAATATTCTACTCATGATATACTTTCTTATTCGTCATCACTGTAAAACAAAACAGTACTTTAAACTGTCACCCAGTTTAACTTTAAGTATGAGTAATTGTTAAAACTATACCAAAAGAAACACATAAAAAAATAAACTTAAACACTTCATTTAATCTTCAAACATGTTTTCTTCTCTTATTTATTATTTTATTTTTATTTTACTTTTTTTTTGCAACTCACAACTCAATTTAAAATGTTTAAATGTTGTTATCAACTTTTTGCATATTATGCGAGTTTTTTTATTTAATTTTATATATTTTTTGTTGTTATTGCATTTCATTAAAATACAAAAAAACACTTTTGCAAGAAGAGTTCAAACTAGAGCACACAAAATTTATGGCTGATTCTTAAATGTTTTTCAACTGTAGTATGAGTTGTTGTCATGTAGTTTATATAGTTGTATGGCCAAATATCGCTCCATACTTCTTTACATTCCATATGCTTAATTTAAATACTATTGAATGCAAGGAAGCATGGAACTTTCAAAGGCTGTTTGTTGTAGAGCAGGAGAATGTTTGTTTTTTATTTTAATATATTTTTGTTTATTTTAAGAATTCAAGGAATTTTTTTTTTTTTTTTAATTTAAACACTTTTTTTAATAGAACGTTTTTAAGATTATTTTATTTTTTTAATTTGTTAATTTATTTTTATTTTATTCACTTTTTTCTTTGCACATAAATTAAAGTTGAAAAAGTACATAAGGACTTTTTTTTAAATTTTATAATATTTAACACTTTTTTTAATTTAAATTTTAATAAACAAATTTAATTTAAATTTAAATAAACAAATTTAATTTAAATTTTAATAAATAAATTTAATTGAAATTTTTTTGAATAAATAAATTTAAATTAAATGACAATTTCCAATCCATTATATATTCAAATTGAATAGGTTTAAATAAGGATAAAAAAGATTATTATATAAATTGGGAAAACTTTAAAATTTTTAAATGTCGCTTGCAGCTTTACGCTTTAATTGTGTTTGTTAACTTACAGTTTTAATTTCTCTCTTTTTTTACTGGAAATAAAATATACTTGATTTCATTTAAATTACATTTATTTAATAAAAATGCTAGTAATTGTTTTAAAAAAAGTGTTAACTTTTTAACCAAAGTAAAAAAGTTGTATTTTTTACTGCAACAATTGATGTGGCAACCAAAAGTTTTAAAACAAAATTGATGCATACATGAGGGAGGTTGTAGCATAGTTTTATATTTATTTATTAAAGAATTTTTTAGGGAATTTTTTCATGTTGTTTCTTCCTACTTTACAAAATATTTTATAGCTTGTAGTTTTAATAAATTTTTTCAGTTTTTTTTTAATATTTATTTTTTGGTAAGAAAATCCCTATTAAACAAATTGTAGTATATATGACTTGCTAAGATTATTTTTTATTTATATTTTAAGCAATAAAAACGATAAATAATTTCACATTGCTTAAATACTTTAGTCTAGAAAATATAAGGAAAAAATAAAACTAAAGAAACAAAAGCTTTGGATATACATATGAAAAGGAACAGGAAGGGGAATGAGTGAGGTAAGCAGTAGAAGAATTTTGAGAACAGTATTTTGCGAACAAGTGCAGTAATGTATTTAACGGTAACAAGAGCACATTTTTCAAAAGTACTCTGTCGTACTGTACAATTATAATATACTGTATTTTACTGTAATATTATATTGTACTGTATTTCTTTGTACTATTCTACTGTGTTGTATTGTACTCTACTGTTTTATTTTTTTTTTTTTTTTTTACTGCAAAATAGATTTTAAAAATAGTACTGATTTCTTTTTTTTTTTTTATTTAAAGTGAATTAAATTTCATTTTAAAACTTAAAATTCATTTTTGGTTTATTAATTTTCTTCAGAATTTGGAATATTAAATGAAGTCTCTCTAAATCTTTAAAAAACCCTAAAATATCTTTTATTTCTTAGTAGAGTATCTTCACAAAATATATGTAATTTTTTTCCCCGAATATAATGAATCTTTCTTTTTGTATGCACTTTTTGCAACAAAACAATATTATCATATGAAACAGTTTTTAGCACAATTTTGTTTTACGTTGCTTTTGTTTTTGGTTCTCCATATGTTTTTATATAAAATAATGAACAAGCTTTTTATCAAACTATGACGCAGCTGTTGCACGTTTAAAGCAAAAAATTGGAATATAATAAAAACTGAACACCGAAAAACACTTTTTAAGTTGAAAGAAAATTAAAACGATTTCTTTTTTTTTTTTTCTTCTTGCAACAAAATACATTTTTTTCTTTATATAATTCCCGATTTTAAAACTAATATTAATTCTCAATTTCAAATCTCGAAACAAAAAAAATCAATTATAGACTAATGTGTCTTAGACAATGTTTGAAACACGACTGTGATATTTTTTCTTTGTAAACAAGACTTTATATACCAAAAATATTTATTTCTCAAATCTTCAAAACTCAAGCAGACCTTTTCCTAAAGGGGGGGAATTTTTAGTTAAACATAAATTTTCTAGGACCCTGCCAAGAGCCTGCTTTTTGTAATTAAACATAGAATACAACAAAAAGAAAGGTTGCAGGTCAATACACATGTAAACACTTAAAGACATATGAGTTCACACACCAATAGCATATCTAGACACTCATCTGCATGTGTGTTTTTTTTTTTTACTGGTAGTATATCCCATATGATTTTTTATTTTTCTTGACTTGCATTATTTACCTACTTGAAGAATTATATTTAGTGGTGGTTTTTTGTCGTTTGTTGTGCCTTTCACTACCTACTCAAGGGGTCTTCTTTACCACTCGTGTAAGATATCTTTTTATAAGAAATTTTCTGAGATTCTAAAAATTTTTTTGTTTGCAAAATTCCTATCAGACTAATATATAAAAGTCTGTTTCTCATATGTTGGCAATATGTGTCTGTGCAATGTTAAAGATAATTGTTTTATATTAAGGCGCGCGATCATTGATCCTTAAGTGTAACTTTGAGAGAGAAAACAAAAGTAAATATTTGAGGGAAATTTTACAAATATGTTTTGTGTTTATAAATAAATTAAAAACTAATTTGAGTAAAGATTTTTAATAAGGAAATTATTTCGAATATGGAATTATATGCTTAGCGGAAGTGTGAAATTTACTTGGAAAATAAAAATTTTGTAATACATAAGGAAGATTAAAATTATGCATTCGTTTTAATTATTTAAATTTTGTAAGCAAAACAATTCAAAATAAAATATGTAAAACATTGTTAACATTTATTTAAAGAACAAAGTATTTAATTCACAAAACTATAATTCTCGCAACATGTTTCTTAAGCAATATTTTATAAATATTTATCTAATTTCTAAATATTATCATAATTATTTTATATAAGCAAATATTGTTTTAAATCAATTGCTAATACATTGTTTGCAGCAACATGTTTATAAACATTTCATAAATTTTTATACTATGCATTTTGTTTTATAAAACCTTGTTATAGTTTTTTATTTATATGCTTGGTACTTTATTTGAAGTAAAGAGACAAAGTTTAGCAATATTATTTGACACATATGCTATTTTAAAAATATACAATTAACAGACGACAAAATAAATCACGAACAAAATGTTATACTTTTAATTTTTTTAGAGTTCTGTTGATTCTTTTGCTTAATTTTTATATAATTTAAATAATAAAATCAACATAAGGTTTATGTTGCTAGCAACATTCCACGATGAACAATACGATAACAAGTTTTATCTCAATCTTTGAAAAACTCAATTGAATTAAACAATTTTTAAATATAAGATTTTAATAAAAAATTACTTAAGAGAGTTTCTAGCAACATGTATGAAATATAAGATTTTAATACAAATTTTTTATAATAAATAACTCAAGAGTGTTTCTATCTACATGTTGCTAAGCCCTAGACACAATAGTATTTAAATATTTATATCATAAAATATATATTGCGGAATTATATTTTGATATAATTTAATGACACAAATAGGGTCATTCTTAAGTTAAAAACAGAAGAAGAACAAAGACTAAAAACCTCAGATAAGCTGCCAACAACTGACTTTTAATCTGGTCGTTAAACTAATATAAAAATAATTATTCTTCACTATATTAAAAAGAATTCTTCATTCTTTTAAATTAAAAATTGTGGTATTTACTCGTAAGCAAACCTTTAGTTAATAGATTAAAAGAATTGATACTTTTTTTTGCCAACAACATGTTGCTAGAAATATTTTTCGACAAAATACTATACGGTAAACCATGTCCTGTTTTTCTTTTCACGAATAAATTTAATGTAATTCTAAAATGTTGTATTATATTTTGGGAAGAAAACTAGCAACATTTTTTCTTTCTAAACTTTTTTTTTTTTTTCTTTTTAAAAATTGTTGGATTTAAAGATTATAAACATTTTTACTTTTAGGTAATATTGAGAAATAAATGTATAATTTCATGTTTTAAAATCCTTTACAATAGAGTTGAGCAAAATTTTACTAAAAAAAAAATTGAAAGGATCTTTGTAAAGAATTTCGGATTTCTACAGAACGAAAGAAGACTTTTTAATTTGCTTATTGGATTAATATTTAGAACAACTAGATTTAATGCTGATAGAAACAATAATTATCAAAATAACTTGCTAGCAACATGTTGCTGAAAACAATTATTTGTGCAAAAAGCATATTAGAATGCTAGGATTATTGTTTCCTTTTACTTTTTGCCGAAGAAAATTATAAATTTTTAATTACTTAACAGAAAAAAAAAATACTTCAACTTAATTTGCAGCTAAAAAAATATATACAGTACGAGCTCGATTTGAGCAACCGATTTCAAAACAGGGTTGTTGCAATTACCGAAAAAGTAGCTGTAAGCGACCAGTAAATATTAATTCGTTCCATAGTAGTTTTTTAAATAAAAATCTAATATTAACAAATTAATTCATTTAAATTAAATAAAATAAAAAACAAACAAATGAATTATTTTAATCTTTGCTTTTCGAAGTCACTTTTTTTTTTAACTCAGAAAATTATATTTGACAAAAAGTAATCTGGATTCATTGCAATTTTAGTTATGATTGAGGAAAGTGTTTGAATATATCAACAGGTCATTAAA
This sequence comes from Protophormia terraenovae, assembly GCA_951394005.1. Classification (NCBI taxonomy): domain Eukaryota; kingdom Metazoa; phylum Arthropoda; class Insecta; order Diptera; family Calliphoridae; genus Protophormia; species Protophormia terraenovae. The sequence goes on from OX596074.1 coordinate 119,887,636, forward strand.
CCCACATCTGTAAACAGCAAAACATTTTACGGTAATTTGAGGAAATATTACAGATATCAATAGAAAGATGCAATTATCGATAAAAAAGTACCGGATGCGAAAATCGGGGAGTTGCAATAATGGGTAGTTGTGCAAATCGAGCTCGTACTGTATATATATATATTATTATCAAAATAGCTTCTTAGCAATATGTTGAGGAAAATAATTTATTTAAAATTTGTTTCTAGGTGAGAATCACCAATTAATTTAACACAATTATTTAATATTACATATTTTTTTTTTTTTTTTTTTCAATTCTATAATTTGTTAACATGTATATATATAGAAATATTTTTAAAAATAAAACTTTTGGTAACTCCACAAAAAACATTTTCTTTAATAAAAGCAATATTTAATGTAACATGGATTAAATAATTTCCTTAACACACCGCAAAAAGTTAAGTCCATTTTATTTTTATAAACATTTAAAATATAATTCAACATTTTCCCCTTTCTTCATATAGCATATGCTTGTTAATGACTCTATATTTTTACAGCTGTTTACTCAATTGTTATCGCATTTTAATTAATATTTATGTTAATCGTTTGTATTTTGTATTAACATTAAAATCCAATACATATTTATAAATTTGCAAATAAATACAAAATACTATGTGTTTTATAAAAACAAAAATAATGTTTAATAACACACATACATTGTTTTTTTTTTTTTTAATATTTGTAAATTTAAAAAAATGTTGTAATTCATTTCAATTGTTTATAATTTACATTATTTTTGTATTCCATAACCGTTAGCTATTTCCTGATTGTCCTTCATTTGTTTCGACATACACGTAAACATTGCATATAATGTATTGTAAAAATAATAATATAAATTATATTATATATAAATATAATTAGTATTTTACTTGTAATCCTTCTGTTAAATATGTTAATTGTTGTAAATAGTTTAAAATATTTTTTTCATTGTTTTTATTTTTCTTACTTTAATTGTTTTTTTGTTACCAACTTGAAAAATAAAACATTTATTAAAGTAAATATTATTTCAATGATTTAAATGAGTAAACATTTTAAGTAGCATCAATTTAATTAATGATGATTGTTGGTTTGAGTAAATAATAAGAAGAAAAATAAATAAAAGTTTTAAGCAACTGATATTAAAGTTAATCTAAGTATTTGTTGTTAATAAATTGCTAGCAACATATTGCCAAGACCAAAAATATATTAAAAATATTACTGATGTATTGAAAAAAAAAAAAAAATATTAATAATTTTGTTTTAAAAGACATATGCTAAAAATTAAATAAAGAACTTTTCCAAAAATAATTTATTTTAAAACATGAGGCACGGATACAATTTTAAAGCGCATGAGTTCAAACTATATAGTAAAAGGTTTGAAACAGAGATCTTGAGAATTAACTTTTAAAAAGCCAAACTTTATTTAGCAATTGCAAGAGTTTAAATATTTGCTACAAAATCATTTCTAAAACTTATTTTGAATCAAATCTGATACGATTTGAATCAAAATTATGATTTTTTAATCAACTTTTAAATTTTCTAGTTTCAAATTATAATTTCTTTAGTATTTTATGTGTATGTTTAAAAATTGTGTGTTATTAAAAAATAAAAATTGTTTTCTTCTATAAAACTTTTTTAAATTTCAAAGAAATTATTTTAACTAATTTTGTTTAAATTAATACTTTGAGCAAATAAATTATTAAATAGTTTATTTATTTTTACGTTTACCTTCAAATTTTTAATGATTTTAAAATTCAAATATAAGTAAATTAAAAAAAAAATTAAATAAGTGAATTTTTTATATATAAAAACAAAAAAAAAATATGTTTTGAAAAAATAATCAATGTTGTTTTAAAAAATGTTAAAAATTATGTAAACAACTTTTAACATTTTAAAACTAATTTGAAATTTGTTTATATTAATAAAATATTATAAATTAAATATTTATAAAAAGAAGTAAATACATACATTTTTTTTTTTTTTTTTTTTTTTTTTGAAAAAACTGATATATTATATTTTTTTTTAATTTAACAAACGGTACGAAGTAAATTAAAAAAAAAAATAATAATAAATAAATTATAAATTAAAAAAAAAAATGAATAAAAATTATTGTATAAAATACTCTATAATTTCATATTTTTTTAATTTATTAAATAAAAAAAAAATAACAAATTAAAACACAAATAAGCGCGAATGTTATATTCGGCCCCGCCGAATCCATATACCCACCATCAACTTTTTCAAATTTTACGTTATATGGGAGGGGGCGGTAAAGTGGGCGGACCATGTTGCTCCGTTCGAACCCTATCCTGCTTTCAACAGACGGACAGACGGACGGACGGACATAGCTAGATCGACTCAGAATCCAAGCAGGACCCAAAAAATATATACTTTGTGGGGTCTTATATGATTCCTTCGACATGTTACACACGGAATGACAAAATCAATATACTCCCCATCTTTTTGATGGTGGGTATAAAAATCGATTAATATAAAAAGAAACATATGTATATTAGGGTGGCCCCACAATGAAAAGTATCGATGTTCCCAGCTCAGATGAAAATCTACTTCAATCTAAGATACCGTTTCTGAAAATGTTCGTCCTATCATTATCCTATCGTTAGCTAGATCAAAATGCAAAAAGCTCCATTTTTTTGGGGTTTTTCGGATTTTTTTTTTTCATATTTCTGCCAAAGGAACGATATGAAAATTTGGTATCCATCTCACAAAAGGATAACGTAAGGACGAAAATTTTGAAAAACGGTATCTTAGAATGAAGCAAATTTTCATATAAGCTGGGAATACCGATACCTTATTTTCTCTCTATACAAACAGGGCCACCCTAATATATCAAATCAAATGCTAAGCCAAAAAAATATAATTTCGTTTTTAAATTTTTTTTAACTTGGATTTTTTTAATTTTCGAATTATTTCTTTTTTTTAATTTCGGATTTTAAAATAAAAAATTAAAGTAATATATTTTTATCAAATAATTTTTATAAATAAGTAATAATTTAAAAACTCTTTTTTTTATAAATTAAAAAAAAAAAAAAAAAATTGTAAAAACAAAAAATTCAAATTATAATTTTTTAATAAATAATTTTTAAAAATGTTTCAAAATTTATAAAAAAACAAATTTAAAATTTCTTTTTAATTTCATTATTTTTTTTTTTTTTTTATTAATTAATACGAATTATTTTTCGTTTTCATGTAATTTTAATTTAAGTGTAAACAATTTTTTTAGATTTTTTTTTAATTTATGTATAAAAAAATAAATTTTAGTTTAAATTTTTTATAAAAATTTTATTCAAATTTTAAATTTAATTTTGTTTCAAAATTATTAATTCTTTAAATTTGTTGGTTTAAAATTATACAAATATTATTTTTAGTAGTTTAAAATAATTTTTTATTTTGAAATTAATAAATTTTAAAAAATTTTCAACTTGATTTTATTTATTTTTTTTTTTTAATAAATTTATTTGGAAAAAATTAAATTTTTCGATTTATTTTTAATTATTATTTAATTTTTCACCTTCTTTTAACTTTTTTTAATTTTTAACATTTCTGTTAAAATTTTTTTATAAATTGTGTGTTATTGTTTTTATATTTTAGTTAATAAAATTGTTGTTTATAATTTTTTATTCCAAAAAACTTAAATTTTGTATGCGGATTTTTTTTTTTTTTTTCCTCCGTTGCAAAATTCCAAAATTTTATAATATTGAAGATTGGTTAAATATTTTTTTTTATTATTTTTTTGCAATTTTTAAAATTTTAAAAATTATGAATTTATTTTTTTATTACTTTTTAGAGTAAAAAATATTAATACTTTAAAAAATTTTAATTAAAAGTCGCTTCAAAAATTGTTGCACATTTTGTTTTAAATTTGAATATAATGTAAATTTCTCAATACACATAATATTAGAAATGTCACAATTTTTTATAATAAATATAATCCATAACACTTTGAATTTTATTAATTTTTAATTTATTGGTACTTAACATTAAAAAAGAAAAAAACTATCGGAAAAAACCAAATCTTTTAAAAGTATTTCCGAAACCCTACCAAAATTTCAAATGAAAAAGTTTTTTTTGGCGATTCTTTTTATTGTATAAAAAAATATTGTTTGTATATTTATTATATTTATATAATTTCGTTTTTAAATATTAAAAACTTAATTTGTGTTGCATAAAACTGGGAATTAACTTTTGTTTCAAAATGTTTCCATTCAAAAAAAAAAAAAACTTTTACTTTTTTTCTGTGGATTTTTAGCCAGTTTTATTTAGCCCATTTCAAAAGTCAAAAAACTTGAAATATTTTATGGTGTATGTGTTTTTTTTTTTATAACTTTATTTCTAATTTTAGTTTTATGCCAATTTTTTTACCAAAACCCCCTAGCAAAAAATACTCATATGTATGTGTGTATAAAAACATATACATAAGCAATAACAAAAAAAATTATATTTCCAACAGAAACACAAAAAAACAAAACAGTTTTTGCTTTAAATATTTTTAGAATATTTTATAATTTTAGGTGCCGGCAGAAAACGATAGACCAATACTCGGGCAGACATAGTATTTTTGGTACATGGCTAAAAGTATAGCATGTATAAGTGTGAGTGTAAAATAAAATTTCTAGCTAAGTGTTGTTGTTCTCCATAAATAGTAACATTGAGGCAGAATATATAATTTTTTATTTTTTTGGTAAAATAGTATGAGTGAATGAAGAGAAATTCTAGAGATCATGTTAAAAGAAAACAAAAACAACAATAAAATATTAGACTTTTATTTTAGCCAAAAAGTAAAAAAAAAAAAGTTTTTAAATACTTATTTTTTGCTACACAGCGAAAAATAACCCGCATCAAAAATACCTTTTTATACTTTACTCATTTAATATACATACACACACTCATAAGCTCTCTTATACACTCATTCACTCATATACAGGAAAAACTATAAAAAATTATTCATATGTATTAAAAGCTAAATTACACTTTCCCCGCGCAAACACAGTTAAACTTTTACATATTTAGATAGATTTAAATATGTATGTGTAAGTATGTGTGTGTGTGCGTGTGTGAAGGTATATGAATAGTTTTTAGAACCAAGAGATTTTTCACAACATGTATAACATTTCATGGACGACAAAGTCTAACGGTAAAAACGAAATGGGTATAAAAAAAGAATCAAACGAAAAACTAGTGTGGCCATAAAACACTCTCTTAGCATGAATTATGACATTTGATATGTTATATTTTTGTTGTTTTTGTTTTTATTATGGGGTTAAACAACAACAACAGCAGTAGCGAGAGATAAAAATTTAAAAAAAAAAATTATATTATGCAAACAAAAAGTTTGGCATTTTAAACGTTTTTTATAAAACCTTTTTCTCTTTTTAGAGTTTTTTTGTTTAAAATATTAAAAACTTTAGTTTTTTTTTTTAAATTTCCAGGATTATATAATACTGACTTTTGAACTTTTCACAATCCTTTTTTTTAATACTCATATTTTTGTATTTTTTTAATTCTGCAAATTCTCTTTTTAGTATTTAAGTCATTTTTCATTTTTTCAAATAGTTTTATTTTCTCAATTTTTTTTTTTTTCAGAACACTTTTTCAAAAACTAATTTTTAACACTCCTTTTAAGCGTTTTTATATATATATATTTTTTTTCACTCATCTTATTTGAAATTGTTTTAAATTTTCTTTTTTTTATTTCAACTTATATCTTTAAGCACTTTTTTTTCTAAATAATTTATAGTGAAATGTGCGATCTGTACTAATCGACTTCAGAAATAGCAATGCACATAAAAATGCAAAAATCTCTACTTAGTCTCATATCGTTATAACTGTACAAATACTAATACTTCTAGCGAAATATTTCGATATCTTTAGTATCTGAATAAAAACGAAACATCAAAACACACACTTTAACACATTTATATTCTCCATTTACGTACACCACCACCCTTTTCAATATACAGTATTAATCGCTATAAGTATGCTCCCCCTTTTTGAAACAGTTCAACAGCATCATTATTATTTTCAGCTACACTGATACTAAAACACACTCACCCAAACAATTATAGAAATGTTTTAGTATTAGTAGAAGATATTCCCAAAAATATATTCCAAAAGCTAAAAAGTCTTGCTAAATTTTGCTACCATATCACACATCCCATACACACATACACTTGATACAATATATTTGTGTGCGTTTGTGTGTGTGTGTAACAGAGGATTTCGTTTGTGATCATTAAACTTCTGGCGCATGCTTTTTACACATTTCCCCCTTTCTGGTGCTGTGGGATTTATTATTTTTATTTTGTTCACTGTCTATACTTAGATATTCAGATGCTCACTCACTCAAAGATTTTCATCTTATTCATATACAAGACGCAGGAACTCCTCACTTTGGCATATCATTGCTTTTGATTTTTTGTGTTTTTATTTCGTCAGTATTGTTGTTTTGAAAATAAAAAATATATATGGATTTTTTACGAATTTAGTTTTCTTGCTGCTTTTTTTTTTTTTTTTTTTTTGCCGGTAATAATGAAACGTGATGACGAAGAAATCTTAAAAACAACAGCATTTTTTTTTTTTTTATTTGTTTTCAAGTAGTATATTTTTAATGCGCTACGCATTTATCACTGATCATATAAATTTTGTAACAGCAATATATTTTTCAAAACAATAAACATAATATTGAATACTAAGATTGATAATAATAAAAAATAATTATTTTTTTAGAAGATATTGATTTTTACAGGGTCACTTTTCGATTCAGTAGTACGTAATTTTTTACGCAAATGTATTTCTACACAAAAAAAGTAAAAATGGACTTATCATATCATAGTTCAGTTTTACTAATTATGATTAGTCTTTCTCATATTATGATCCTATTTTATTATTTTATGATTTGGTTTTACCATATTATCGTAGAAAATTATTCAAATTATCATTTACTTTTTCATTAATATGTTCTACAAGAAATACAGAAATAATTAATATATAACTAAAAAAAATTACAAATTAGTTTAATAGCCTTACAACCTTATTCATAATCATTTTGTACAATTTATAGAAGAAGTCTTTATTGAATGTAAATAAGAAATTTTGAAAATTTATTATTTATAATCACTTTTTCGTTTCATAAGCATTTAATAAAACTGTATAAAATTGGAAAATTTTTATTGTTGGTGAGAACCTACTTTAACAGTCGTTTGATAAGGAGTGCGAAAATCTTAACGCACGTTTTGCCTCATATCTTTTTTCTGAATCAATTCAAAAATTTTTTTGATCAAGTTATCATGGAAAAATTCGTCAGTTATTATTTTTAATAACAACCATGTTGATTTGTCGTAATTTTCATCAAAATGAGTGACAAAAAAGATGTACGTGCTACAAATTATTAAAAAGTTAAAAAAAAAATCCAAATAGGTCCTATAAGTAATTGGCCACAGAATTATATTTCTGCCGTCAAACTGTTTCCAATGTTATTAAACAGTATCAGGAGAATTTGATCATTAATACGAAATCTGGTTCAGAAAGAAAAAATTTCCACATGATATTGGAAAGACCAGAAATTTGAAATCATTTTGAAAGGAACTCCAAACACATGTTATTTCATTTTGTTGAATAAAAAACCTGGTAGAAAAGCAGTTCAGTTATCTCAATGCTTCGACTATTTGGTGCGAAATTTTCGCAGATTCTGTGTCAATACTTTTTATTGTTAATGCTTGAGGCAATGTTAAAGATAAGTTTAGGACCCAACAGCAGAAAAAATGTCTTACAAAATTCCTGGTATAACAAGCTTTTTGCAGTAGTAGCAAAACAGGAAAGTCATTTGATACATTCGGACCTATAAATACCAAAATATGCATAAAGGAATTTTTGCAAAAAAAAACTTCTTCCTTTCGTAAGAGAGCACAGTATAAATAGACCACCCTAATTCAGCTCCGATTTATTTGATTTAGTACTTTTAACGGTGAATATAACGATGTAAAAATTTTTGGCCGCAAATAAATATTTTATAGGGCTTTGAAAATCGAATTTTCCTAAGCAACTCGTATCAAAAAAATTTTCGTTGTAAAAAAAGTTGGGTAAAAATAAAGAATTTCGTTAGCGAAGCCGCTTTTGGACATACCACAGAGTTGAAAACTCTTCCGCCCGGCCGAAGGCCGGCTATTAAGAAAAATTATTTAAACAAAAAAATTTTTTTTTTGCACAAGAAATTACAAAATACTTCAAAGGTTGTGTTTATGAAACTTTTATATAATTTTTATTTTATTATTGTAAATGCAACATCAAGAGCTTTTAATTGACACCTTAATCATTGCAATCGGATAACTAGTATAGGAAATATTTACGATTTTAAGTGAATTAGGGAGGTAAATGAGTACCGAGAGCACAAAGTGTCCACACATTATTGGCCCGATTTGGTATCATGTCACTACGGTAAGAGAGCTCTGAAGTGGTAAAATAACAATAACATATTTTTTGTACCAAGAGAGGTAAATTTTCACAAATTGTCCATAGCTTAGACCAGTAGAGAGATATTGAGCTCTTGTGAAAAGTGAATTGAAGAGAACAAAAAAAATGTCCCAAAATACCGAAGATTTTAAAAGAAGATGTGCACACTGTTTCAAAAAAGTGACTGAAGCAACTATTAAATCTCTAACGGAAGGGTTACTAAAAATGGTCCATAAGTTCATAATTAGTGTTTATAACTATAAAAGTTATATTTTCTGTGATCTGTAATAAATTATCAATTAAATAAAATAGAATGAAGACTCTAAGATCAATCGTTTCCAAGGTTTTGAATATTATATATGCTAAGATTTTTTCGAACGCACTCCTTAAAACAAATTTTTGGAAATATATTATTTTTTCCGCAAAATTAATATATTTATAACATAGTTTTGCAAAGTTTTAAACATATTACTTTATATTTCCATAGTTCTATAGAGTGGAATTTATAACTGCATAAAAATCTTTTAAACATTCTCAAGACAGTTATTAGAATACAGTTTCAAATACAACTGTTATTTCATTTTGTTGCATGAAATACATATGGAACAATATTTTGAAAGCAAATTTAAAGTATACAGTAAAAGCTCCCTTAACGGACAGCTCCGATAGGCGGAAAATTTTTTAGGACCTATGGTTTATGTGACGTTCATAGAATAAATTAATACGCTCCCTCGGGCGCACGCGGACACCTGTTTTTAAAGAAAACATCTTTTGTAGCCGGACAAAAATCATAAACGGTAAAAGGAATGTACCAAATATTGTATAATATGATGTTTCTTATTTTCATTTGTGTCCGTATTTGCATTAATTTTTCATCTTTACTTACATTTTTTGAAGTTAAATAGTTTACTATTCGTTTGTTACTTAACTTTTTGCTGGTTTTAGCTTTGACTTTTGCACTTGATTAAAAATTCTTCATACTAGAAAAGAGAAAATTAAAGCTTGATCCCTAAAAACAGATGATGATTTTGAACAAAGGGCATAGAAATTCTGCACAACAAGTAGAGCGACATTGTCATCAGTCATATAAAAAAAGTAATTGGGTGCCGCTTAAGATCGAGGCCAGACCACCAACATCATTTTCTCAAGTTAATCATATTGTTTTTAAATGGAGTAACATGCCATATCTAGATGATTTTGTTGTCAGCTTTTTATTTTAAAAATTTCGTGGAAAAATCGTTAGTAAAAATGCTGTGGAAAAAAGTCTGACCCTTAGCCAGTTAAGAGATGATTTTTTTCACGTACGAAAAATGTCTAAATTTAGGAAAATTGAATAAAAACGGAAAGAAGCGAACTGTAGCCATAAATTCCAAAATATAAATTTCATAAAATCCTAATTTATTGCAAATTATGTCTAAATGAAAATGCAGAAGCAAAAGAAACCACAATTATTAGTTTTTTTGCTTTAAAATTGAGTTATTAAGTAAAATTTTTTTAAACGTTCCCTTAATGCAAAAAATAGATAATAATAGATAATTTTTCTTAAATGAAACAAATTTTACGACTGTTTCGTGTATGAAATTAATGTTATGATCTTTTGACTTTTGACAATATTTGTTAATTTGTAATTTTTGAAGATACGAACATGAAATTTCTTGTATCAATGTAGTTTGGCCAGTAGATTATAATCCAGTAAATAAAACCTACATTTAATTTTTGAATGGTTACGGCCTTTTGCATTTAACGAGTAGTTGACGATATATTTATATAAATAAGAAAATTTATATCTATAAGTTAATTAATTACCAGGGCAGGTTTTTATATGCGCAAAAAAAAGATGAAATATGCGCTTGAAAAAGCACGAAAAAATGGTATAATATGCACAGAATTATGCAAAAATAGCATGAATTTGTATATAAAAATCAATGAATTTATGCATTCTTATATATTAATGTATAGAAAATATGCACAAATATGCATTTTTTAACTTTCAATCTCTAATAGATTTCGATGTTTATAATAATATAACTATTTTAATTTTAAGTATCATATTTGACGCTCCTAAATTTTTTTCTTTACAATATTTACAATGCACTCAAAATACTCACAAAAAAGATTTTTATAAATCATTTGATTGAACTCCAGAAAATAAGAAAAAAAATGTGTTTTTGTTAAGAAAACTGACTTTTGTATCCATTATATGTAAATTTATGCAAAGATTTAAAATATAAGCATTCTTTTGAAATATGCAAATGCTTACTTTCCAAGCGAAAAGCTTGAAAAACTTCCCCTGTTCATTACAATCAATATTGAATATTGAAATAAAAAGATATAGTACTGAATTACCCCTTGTCAAAAAAATTATGTACCTTATCCCATAGACGGACATCTCTCGATAACGGACAAAATCAGCGTGACGATCGCTCTCCGCCTATGAGAGCTTTCACTGTATATGCATACACATTCCAAATTTGCAAAAGTTTCGTTGAAAAAATGTACAGTAAATCTGTGCGAAAAAAACATCAACGTGCTTTTAGCTTATTAATATTAAGACCAAATGGACTTGCACTTTGTTTGTTGCTAAAGCCGTATGTTTTTATACCCACCATCTAAAAAGATCTAGCTACTATCTGGGCAAATACTAGAAAAACTAGTGTTCGTCGTATCTATAGTCGATACGATATCTTAAACAAAAGATGTTGAAATTTTGTATACATAATTCAAGGATCAATGTAATCATGAAAATTAAAAGTGGGTGTGTATTTTTCTACTTGCTATTGGATTTATTAAAAGTGCATATATTAATAAAGGTGTTAGTAAACATGCATATAGTAGACCCGTAATAAAATACTCAATAAGCTTCCATCAATTTTGAAGGTATTTGTTATTTGCCACTAATGAAAAAGTGCTAATGGCTCCATCTGCAAAGTAGAATGTCTGAGTGTTGTGTTTAATGAAATAATTACATTAGCAATAATTTCCTAATTGCAATCACTGTTCAGAGAAACAAGCCGAGACAAAATTTTCGGCGGCGGCGCAACACTTTTTAATCGGCGGCGGCGGCGCAAATTAAGCTAACTTGGCAGCGGCTAAATTTTCGGCTAGGATTTAGTAAATACTACGGATGCTCTCCATCTACAAAAAACTTGAATTAATTAAAATAGAAGTGAGGATTTCATCATTTATTTATTATTAATTTACTTTTATACGTTCTGTTATCCATAATTCTAATAAATTTATCATATGTAAGTAAAATTATAATAATAGAGGGAGCCACAGCATTCACTTCTTCGAATAAGATAGAAAAATATGTTTTTTTTAAGGGTTTTTTAAAATAATTAAAAAAATATTAATTAAAAACAAAATAGGAAATTGGCGATGTACATAAAATCAAAACAAACTAATTATTCGAGTATTTAAAATATTTCACAAATTAATATACCAAAAAAGGCCATTTAGCCCTTTGCCTCCATAAGCTATTAAACTGTTAAATCATTGGACACATTTTCTAATAAAAATTAATATATTTTTGTAAAAAAAGACATGAAATAAAAGAAAAACTAAAATATTTTTTTAAATTACGAATAAATTTTCAATATTTTATTTATCACTAATAGAAAATTGAGAGAAAATAAACATAGCATTGCCAGAACAAAACAAAAACTGTCTAATAGTTATTGAATTGTTTTTAACACATTATGAATAATGTTTTTTTATAAAAAGTTAATGAGGGAAAACAGTTTAATATCTATTTTGTACAATAAACCTAAAATAAGAATTTATTATGAATAATTATATATTTAAACTAATTTGTTATTAATTTTAGTTACAGAAATAATATTTTCACATGGTTATCATTTTTTGTTTTTAGTAAAAATGTTATGTTTCTGTCATCACTCAATCTTTATTAATTGTAACTGACTATTTTCAAATCCAATTATAAGTAATTGTAACTGACAATTTTTTAATTATAAATCTAGTAATGGTTATTAAAAAAATTTAATTACAATTAGTAGTTAATAATTAACTATTCAATGTTCAATAAATAACTATAATTATTAAAAAAAAAAAATGAGAACAAAGATATAGTCGGTCAAGACCGACCATATAATATCCTACACCATTGTGTATGAACATAAAAATCCTAAAAGGGCACTTATAATAGATATGTGGCCAATTGTAGACCAACACTTTTACTAAATGTAAAATGAAATACATAAAATAAAAATGCGTTGATAATAACATATATATGATTTTATTCAAAATTGCGAGCTGTACTTTGTTCACAAGGTTTACATGGACAGACAACCAAACAGACGGACATTGTTAAATCGACTCAGAAAGTGATTCTGAGTCGAACGGTATACTGGAGGTCCGATGAGCTTTTCTGTTCGTCACAAACATCAACACCACCTATAGTTGTGTAAAGTAAAAATAGTGTGTTTCAGTTAATTATATTAAAATTTTTAATTGGATAAACACAATATAGTTTAACATATGTACTATGTATTTTAATTAGGGAATGCATCCCGGGATTTCCCGTCCCGGGATTCCCGGGAAATTAAACATTTTTTATGTCTTCCCGGAAATTTTGTCCGGGATTCGCGGGAATTTTAAAAGCACTTAAATGGAAGAAGACTACTTAAATTTTAGCAAAAATGTATACATTTTAGTCATTTTTAAACAAAATTAATCTAAAAATTCAGCTAGGAATTAAATCTTAACGGCAATTCCATTAGTATGTTTTGTGTACACTATATAAAACGGTTTATTTGGGATGACTTTATGGCATTTATTCAATTAAGCATCTTAATAAAATGTTAGCACTAAAAAAAAAACTAGTGAAAACTGATTAATTTTAGACATTTTAAATATGTACCTATTCGTTATAAGTTGTTAGTAGTATAGACAACAAGCGGAATTTGTCTCATAGAAATTTGCCAAATCATTAACATTAAAAGTTAAGAGAAGAATTAGAAAGTGAGTCCAACAAATCCTTAATTATTCATATAATTTTCAACTGGAAAGCTACAGATAATATTCTCTGCTATGTATGAGATCGTCTGGTCTGATCTATAACATGAAATCAAATGTTTTATTAGGAATATTAATAAATAAGAAATTGAAACTGACTGGTCCAAGGTTAATTTTTTCAATCTAAATTTAAACCTACCTTAAAATATGAATACGGTCATCATTTGTAAAATTTTAGTCAAAATATTTTCAAAATATAAGCTACGTTTAAATTGGATTACGATACTGAAGCTACAAACAATTTAATAGCGTTTGAACTCAAGTATGAATCACAACTAGGGGTTTCCGAAAAAGTGATCATCAGCCACTTCTTTAAGAATTAATAAATTGTTTTTAGTGGACTTTTAATAAATTAAAATTTTATAATGATTTACGAAACTAGCTAAAAATTTTATTGAATGATATCATTGTCTGAGTAAATATTTTTTAGTCAATTTCTTACATCTCTATTTTCTGTCATAAATACATTGTTTTATGGTTAATTAACAAAGTTGTTTAATTTTGCTTCAAAATTTAATAAACATATTAAAGTAAGAATCAAATTTCAGTAATATTTTTTTTACTCATTTAAATTTTTAATTCATTCAATTGATTTAATTAATTTTTTAATCTAGAATTTTTTTTCAGTTTTTACAATTTTGGTGAGAGGCGCAAATTTAAAAAAGCTGTTAATTGAATGAATTATTTACTAACATATTTGTTAATTGAATTTATTTTTTGATTTTTCCGTGTTTTAAATAAAATTAATAATTATTATTACTCTTTCAATTATTCAGATTAATCAATTACTTGAATTTCATTTTCGCTACATTTACAATCCTGTTTCAAATCTGCTAATGGAAAGATTTATATCCTATTTGCGTCTCAGTTGACCAGCTAATGTGAGTAATAATAATAATTATAGTTTTTAGTCCGGGATCCCGGGAAGACGAAAATTTTTTCCCGCTTTCCCGGGAAATCAAAAAGTCCGGGAAATTGGGATCCCTAATTATAATGAACATTATACTATTAAGCATCAACAACTTTATTGCATTCTGTTAAACAAGCTTCTTGAAACTACTTTTTAATTACTACAAAACAAATTTCAAAATTTTTTTTAGACTTTTTTTGTATAAAAGTTATTAGACTCGTGATTTTATCAAAATTTTGACTTGTTTCTTATTCGATGATACATTTTACATCGAAAATTTATTTTATTATTTCAAAATTTGAACTATAATTTTTTTGTTGTATACATTTTTTGGTCCATACATTTCTAAGTCCTTAAAATATTTCGACGCCACCTGAATTTTAGTATTAAGCAAATATAATTTTTTCATTTGGCATCAATATTAACATCATTTATACTTCGCGATAGTTGTCAACAAGCGAAATAAGTTTGTAGATGAATACCGCTGTAGCCGATACAAATGACCCCAGCACAAAAGCTTCCAGAGCTTCCCAAAAAAAATTTTCACCACTTCAAAAGTAGAACAAAGTGCATATTTTAAACATGTGAAAATAAATGAATTTTTAGAGGGAAAAAAGTTTAATAGTTTCTACGAAAATTAAAGTTTTAAAAATTTTAAAGCATTTTAATTATATTTTAATAAAACTAAAATATAATTTTTTTAAAAATTTTATAAACATAGTTTTAAGGAAAGTACTTCAAAAGAAATGAACAAGAAGTATAAATGAAGAACATCCTACCAATAACAACCATGTGTTAAAAAAGAACTTCTGCAGTTTATTTTCGCCACTAATTACTTCATTCCAATGACAACACAATGATATAAATATGACTTTTCCAGTTCTTTATTTGGTGGGACGTTTCTCTAATAAGAAAAAATGTAAAGATAAAGTAATTTTAAAAAATAATATTAATAATTTCGACATTGTTTTCCTTGAACATTAAGAGACTTTTTCGTATAATAAATCTAATATTATTCTCTGCGTCCACAAAAGATCGAATATCCGTTTTGAGGGACAAAAGTGTGAAAAAATATATTTTTACATAAAAATGTATGTTAAAGAAGAATTTTTTAATATTTTTGGGGCTTCGGAGCCAACAAGTGGATAAACTTTGCTATATTTCAACTATTTAAAATGCTTTTAAATCTGTTGATTCAAAATTAAATTTAACGAATTTCAACACTTTTTGAAATGAACCTGGTACTTTCTTAATATTAACATTGAAAGGACTTTCTGTCTTTAAATTATAAAGTTGCTTTAGCAAATTTTCTTTATATAGCCGGGAAATTTATCGATGAAATAAAAGTTTTGTGTACTGAAAACGATTTTATAAAAAGTTCTTGGCATAATATATTTATATTTTTATAAAATAAAAGTAGAATTTCATGCGAATAAACTATAGTTTAATCAAATTTAAGTGAACTATATATTTATCTTTTTAATTAATTGTTTTCCCTGACATATCGTAAAGTTTTCTTCACACTGTGTCATTGGACAGTAGAGTGTCCCATAGACAAAAATTTTGTAGGAAGACCTCTCAAACGATGCGTAAAAATTAGCTCAATATGGGAAAAATATTAAAAAAAAATTTTAAATTGATCTTCACGGATCTAGAATATTTTGTCCACATTTTGAGTCTTGTCTTGAAATGGGTATCAAAAAATTCGTAATTTTTAGCCAATTATAAAAAAAATATTTTAAAAAATTTGTTAAAATTTTTACAAATCGTTTGAGGGGCCTTCCTACATCGAAATCTCGAAAAAGGCTTTCCTCGGGACACTCTATTGGACAGCATTATTTTCTTCGTTTGATCATTGTTATATTTATCAAGCATAATATTTTCAATCAAAAGTTCCTTCATTAGTAGTTTCTAAAAAGAAAAAAACTTTACGCTTGTCTTTAATTTGTATATATTTTTTAAATAGTTTCATGCTTTTATTGGAATTTTCATTTGAA
Organism: Protophormia terraenovae; assembly: GCA_951394005.1. Classification (NCBI taxonomy): domain Eukaryota; kingdom Metazoa; phylum Arthropoda; class Insecta; order Diptera; family Calliphoridae; genus Protophormia; species Protophormia terraenovae. The sequence goes on from OX596074.1 coordinate 119,904,064, forward strand.
CTTCTAAATAATATTTATATTTAAAAATTGTGTGTTTAAGAATATTTTTCAGGAACTCTTCGCGACCCCCCACGAATGTGCTTACGGACATTTGAGAACCGTTGGTCTAAGGTCATATTTTATACTGTAAAAATTCGGAACAAAATTTTGAAATATGGTGAAAATTTTACAAATTGCGTAACATTTTTTGTATTTCTAAATTTTTTTAACGCAATTTTTCTATTAAAAAAAAACCGAAAAATTCAAAAATCCTAAATTTTTGGTTTTATTTTCTATAGCTTTTCACTACATAGTAATCCGAACGCAAAGAAAAAATATGGTTCCAGTGACAATAAACTAAGAGCAACATACTATGATTGTAATATATGATTCCAAGTTACAATAAATATATTTGTACGTAATCATTACTGTGATTCCAATTTATAATTTATTAGTAAGATTCATAACCTTATTAATAACTTTTAGTAGGTTTTATAACCTTTTCTTAAGTATTGCTTTCAATTTCATTACGTTTTAATCATTTAATAATTCCATGTTATCATATATATAAACCAATTTCATCATATATATAATTCCATTTTATCATATATATTATTCCATTCTATCATATGTATGAACTAATTCCAACATAAGTATAATACCATTTTTTCATATATATAATCCCATGTTATCATATATATAATTCCATTTTATCATATATATGAACTAATTTCATCATATATATGATCCCATGTTTTCATATTTGTATTCATTTGTACCACGATATGTGGTACATTCATCATACTGTATAAAAACTAACAAACTACTGGACTGATACACAAAAATGTGTATTCAAAAGGCATTAAAAGTTAATGGCTTAATGGTTGTAGAATTAATCAAATTTATAAAATGGTTGTAGAATTAACGAAATTGTTGTAGAATTGACTAAATGATTGGATTTGTTCATAAATATGATTTCATACAGATATATTTAAATTCATATTATAATTCAGTGAACCATATTAAAATTTCGATTGTGGGTAATCATTAAATGATTAAACAGAATCATAAACGTTGCTATCATGAACACAGTATATTTAAATCAATGAAAAACGGCTATATAATTATTGAATAGTTGTGGTGATCATACTTTAACCATGTTTTTTCTCTGCGTGCGGTTACTAAATATACAGCTTATAACTTTTCTAAGTGTTGTCTCTCGACTGGTTAATAGTTAAAATTACAATTAAACAAAAATTCCTTAAAAGTTTTAACTCAGTTTTTATACATTCATTAGTTTTAATTTCCTGTAGTTCCGTGAGATTTTATGCGAATGACCTACACTTTAGGGTTTCTTAGTTACTTTGGAACAATTTTCCTATTTTTGAAACAATACACTAAAAGTGGGTTTTAAAGAGTTTCGAAATGCCTACATATCACTTTAAACATAAATTTTCTAATAAAAGATAATAAAAATGTAATAAAATATTTGTCAGATTTCCGGTGCCTCTCATTTGAAAGATTGGAAAAAATTAGGAAAGATTGTGAAAAACATTTATTCAATTGACAAATTTCAAATCAAATAAAATTCAAAAATTCTAAAGTATACCAATAACCTTGCCAATAGTTAAAAAAATTTGACATTTCTTAAATAAATGTGGGAGGAATAAAAATATATTGTGAAATTAGTTTATTTAATGTTTAGTTTAACTGCAACTTGTGTGCAAAATAAATGTCTTATATACATATGTATTTATAGAGAAAAAATTGATTTTCAAATCTCCCCAAATAAACCTCTATTTTAGTATGAATTCAATTCGATCATACCTAAAAGAAATTTTGTTCTTTTAATTTTTTTACTTTACATATTTTGACTCATTCAACAAATTTTTAGTCATCATCATTTCGAGAGTTCATACAAGTAGCAAGAAAATAATTGTTTTTGGCTCTTGGTTTTAGGTATTGTAAAATTAAAAAAACATATACACATACATATATAGATCATATGAGAATATACTACATATACATATATGTATATTTTTATTTGTAAATGTATATGATTTTCTCGTTTCTACATTTTTATTTTAGCTGGTTACATTCCCCGGCATTGGGCCAAAAAGCAAAAAAAAAAATTTATTTACTTTCCATTTCTAGAATTTTAGTACATTTTTAAATAAGGAAATTTCTTTTTACAACGAAATATTCTAATTTTATAACACTAACAGTGTTGTCACCCAAAATTATATACTCGCGCTATTGCTATTTAAATCCTGTGGTAAAATGAAACTTAAAATTTGATAGTGGATTAGAGCCACAAACTATTAACAAGTTATACTACTTATATGTATGTATGTGTATCTCTACACACATATAAAGTGATGCTTCCTTTATTATGTCTACCACAGACAACTGAAAAATATTATTTTGAATTTTTATTTTTATTTTTTATTTGAATATTTAATATTTTGGAAAAGACTCATGTATATTAATATAAACGAAAGGGCGTGGGTTTAAAACTAAAATTGTTTTCTGATATTTATATTAGTCAATATATTTAGTAGATAAATTATGACATAAGTATTTAAAAAATAAGATGCAAACATTTTGTGTGGAATAATTATTAAGTAATAGAAATATTTAGAAAAAATTAAAATAGCTTGCTAAATGATTACAGTAAAACAAAACTAATATAAATTATTTTGTATTTAACCATTATTTATCTTAAAAGAGTGAAATAAAAGTTTAAGCTTAAGAGGATCGAACGATCTATATACAATTTTCATATAAGCCATATTATTACTTTTTATAAATTTAAATTTTTTCGCTATAAAATTTTAAAATAATGATATGTTAAACTAATATTTTTAGTTATCTGTTATTAAAGAAAATTCTGTAAAAATAGTAACAAATAATTACATAAAAATCTGTACCATTTATTTCTCCGCACACTGTACTTTTTTATAAATGAAAAATATGAAATATTGAAATAATATATCAAAATATATAAATATATTAGAAATATGACTGTTCAAATATATTGTACAAATACTTTTTGCAAAATAAACACACAAATATACATACATATGTATTTACTTTTTGCTATTATACATATAAATTGTTATTGATACATACATACGTTCAAATTTACGTATAATTTTATTTTAAAAATATATAATATGTACATAATTATTATATTATACATATCTTCAATTGAAAATTGTCATACACTTTGTGCATAACCAAAATATATTTAAAAGAAAAAAATCATATATTATTATTCTTTTTTTTTTTTTTTTGGCATCAAACGCTGAAAAAAACCTCAAATAGAGAAAAACTTTTTGACTACAAATAAAAAGACATTAAAAGAAATTTTAATTTACATACTAGTTGTACATACATAAATGTTAATATATATGTTCAACACTTTTAGAAAAAGTACTCAAAATTGTTGAAGTATTAGTGTCGAGTATAAAAGCAACGAAAAGGCCATAATAGATGTAGATGTATATAGTAGCAGTAGTTGAAGTGATTGTAGTTTTTGTCAGTAACTTTAAATAATGCCCTTTTTAATCATTGTTTATAACTACATAAGACAATATAAAATATACATGCATTTTTATTTACATTACCATAAATTCCTTCAAAATTTTTTTAACGATACACCTTTTTACACCTTTTTGCATACAACGTACAAAATACACAAATATTTCAAAATATATACTTTTTTACTTATGGTAAAGTGTTTCTAATTTTTCCTAAAATAAAGCATGTAAACGAACATTTTTTTTATATTTTCAATTGCATATATTTAAGCTGCAGTATTGGAAAAAGTTAAAGTTTCTGATTCTGTAAAGTCTTGAGAATATATATACATTTACATTTTGAGTTTCCAGATATCAGTCAACTAAATATTTTAAAAATTGCAAAATATCAGAAAAAAATTTTGGACAAATTTCTTAAAAAAATATGTAAACGAAAAATTTTTACATTTTAAAACGTAAATGTTTCAGTCGCTGTAAGCAATATGTATAGATCGGATACTTTTCTGAATCTGCGAAGTCCGAAGATTTTAAATATGTAATACTTTTTTATTAAATCCAAACTGTTAATTCATAATCTTAAAAATGGGAAAATAACACAAAATTAATTTTGAGCAAATTTTTTTGAACACTGCATCAACCAACTTCAAGTGAAAAAAATCCTATTTTAACAATGATAATTTCGGTAAATAATACATCAAAAAAAAAAAAAAAAAAAGACAATATCATAATCTATCAATTGAAATACTAAATAATGTGTTGATTAACACTCCGGCTAGATTTGACATCGAAAAGTGAACATGGAAAAAGGTTATGATAAAAAACCGTAAAACACACTGAATATGAGTGTCATAAAAATTATATAAAGATCAAAACCAGTTAAAAAATTTTACATCCAAGGTTGACATAGTGTCAAAAAAAAAAAGTGTAAAATGCAAGAAAATTATGAACATTTATTATATGTTTTATGAAATTTACAAAAATTCTTAAAAAAATTGTGTGAAAAAAATGTCCAGTTTTTTTTTTTTTTTTTGAATTTTTACAATTTTTATATTTGTTCAGCGACAGATAATTTCAAACAAAAATAATAAGCATATTTGTATTCTTTGGAGTCTCCAGTATCATAAAAGTACAACATTTTTGAGATACCCTTTATAGATACTTAAATATTTACATTTGAAAATGCAAAATTTTTTTCGTTTATATGCTTTAGTAAAGATTTCAAATAAAAATGAAAATTTAATATAATTTAGCTGCGATAACCGAAATATTAATAATCTTAATATTTTGCTGGTAATTGCGATCGTTACTTTGAATAAATTTATTTTATTTTTGGGGGAAGCTAGTTTCTATGCTAAAGATAATTTTCAAACTTGGAGGAGATAATCCATATATAACCCCCTTTTAATACCGAATGTTGGCAGTTAAATAGTACAGTAAAATATTTACAGTAATCAATATATGTTCATAAAATGCGGATGTGCAAACGAAAGTACACATTCAGTACTCTCAACCAAAATGCTAATAAAAAAGATTTTGAAATTTTTGAAGAAATTATAAAATAAAATTATTTTTATTTAATTAAAATAGTTTTTATTAAGGAGTGCGATCGAAAAAAATCTTAACACACGATTTTCCTCATAACGTATTTCCGAAGCAATATTTAATTTTTTTTTTTTTTTTTTTATCTAGTTATCTTTGGAAAATATGTCAATATTATTTTTAATGACAACCATGTGGATTTGTTGAGAGTTTGATCAAAATGAGTTGCGAAAAAGATGTACGTGCAATAAATTACACGGGAAAATACAAAAACAATGTCCGTCCGTCCGTCCGTCCATGTAAACCTTGTGAACAAAGTATGTACAAGGTCGCAATTTTAAAGTTATCTTGATGAAATTTGGCACGAATAATTATTTTCACACAAAGACGAAGCCTATTTAAATTGGTTATGATCTGTCCATTATTTTACCTAGCCCCCCATACAAGTGTCCTCCCGGAATCGGGGTTTAACGATCATAAATGCATTAAATATGACAATATTTCAATGAAATTCGGCACAAAGGAGTTTTGTATAAGTGTTAATCTTTGCGCTAAATTTCATCAAGATCGGTTCATACTGACCGTAGCTCCCATATAAACCTGTCTTCAGAAAATCACTTTAACGTGCATAAATCCCATACGAATGGTAGTATCAAGTTAATATTTGACACAAATAAATTTTTTATAAGTGGAAACAACATTGCCAACATTTATCTTGTTTTATTTACAACAAATTTGTCTATATGATTAATGAATAAAAATTTGCATTTTTTACATTTTCGAATTTTTATGATTAAAAAAAAAAGAAATTTTGTTGAAATTTTTTATAAAATTTCATTATTTTTCAGTAAATGGGCTTGATATCTCCAGAACAATTGGCCGTATTAAAAAGTAATGTAACAACGAATTCAATAAATTTTTAAGTAGAATTTTTTGGTATCTTTCCGACCAAAAACAGACATGTTGTTTTTGAGATATCCTTCAATATGTGGTGCAACCTTCGTTATTTTACAAATCGCGATTTACCGCGAGAACTAGAGTCAGTACAAAAAATGTGTATTAGAGGATTAGTACTTATTAATGTAAGTGTATCCGAATTGACTGAGAAACCCTGTGCCGCAGAAAATTTTTTCTAATTTTGTAACTCTGTGTTATTAAAAAATTTCAAAAGAATCCAAATAGGTCCTACAAATAAATGGCCAAAGAATTAAATTTCTGTTGTCAAACTGTTTCCAATGTTATTAAACAGTATTAGGAGAATTCAATCATTGATAGAAAATATGGTTCGGTAAGAAAAAATGTCTACATGATATTGGTAAGGCCAAGAAACTTGAAAGCATATTGAAAAGAACTCCAAAACCATCAGGCAGAAAAGCAGCCCGGTTAGCTCAGTGCTCAGAGTATTTGGTACAAAAAGTTAAAGCTAATGCGTAGCTGAAAACATATAAAATCCAAAAAGTTCCAGACAGGAATGATGCCATAAATTTATAAGCCAAGAATAGGGCATGGAAATTAAAATTAAATTTCAAACAAAAATACTCATGTTGTATAATGGACGTATGTATTTGAAGATTTTTCGCAGCTTCCGGGTCAAAATTTTTATGTTGCTAATGCTCGAGGATATGTTGAAGATAAGTTTAGAACCGAAAGTTTTATGCAGTTGAAGAAGCGAGTCACTTGTTACAGTAGGCTCAATAAATACCGAAAAATAAAAATGGAAAAAAAAATCTTCTTCCTTTCATAATAGGAAATATGTGTCCACATATTTTTGACAAGATGTGGTAGTATGTCACTACGTATGAAAGCTCTGGAGTGGTACCAAAACAATAACATAGTTTTTGTACCAAGAGAGGTCAATCCTCTAAATTGTCCGAAGCTAAGATTAGTGAAGAGATATTGGGCTTTTGTAAAAAGAAAATCGAAGAGGACAAAAGAGGTGTCCGAAAATATTAAAGATTTTAAAAGGAGATGGGCAGGCACACTGTTCCAAAAAAGTGACTAAAACAACTATCAAATCTCTAATGGAAGGGTTACCAAAAATGGTCTACGAGTTTATAAATAGTTGTTAAAAGTATAAAAGTTATACTTTTCTGTGATCTGTGGTAAAATATAAATTAAATAAAAAACAATCAAAACTCTAGGATCAACCGTTTTCAAATGATTGAATTTTATATACAGTATGTCAAGAAAATGTTTTTACATCAAAATAAAAGATGAATTTATCGAAGTTTGGCTTTAAAAAACTATATAATTTTTTGCTAATGTAAAATTTTTTAATACGAATTTGTTAATTTATATATTTATTACTATATAACTCAAAGAAACTTAATATTTAAGGATTTAAACTATTGGAAGTGGAGCAAAAACTAAAAAAGCACAAAAATCTTAGTGTCAAGAAATTATTTTTACATTTATAAAACTGCTTAAGAAAATCACAAAATTTCAGAATTTTAAATTTAAAATGGTAACAGCTGATGTGTATAACTGCTTTTGGAACCTTTTTCATCAAATACAATTATTAGTGAATGTCACAGTCACTTGTAACTTTGTATATTCCAACATTAGTGCGTTTTTTTAGTTCATTATGGTCCTGCAATACCTTTTAGTCACTTTCTTCTTCAAATAAGTAGAAAAAAATAATGTGGGATTAAAGTGTGGACTCGATGCTGGTATATTTAAAACTTTTTGCTAATAAACATTGCCGCATTATCACTCTTTGCTCTTATATACTTGGAGTCATTATTTTTCTCATGACTTAAATTTTAGTTTTCATCCTTCATAAACTCATATTTATTAACATTTTTCATTAAATGAGCTTTAAAAGCCTAGAAATGTTACTGCACACCTATTATATTTCATAATAAAACCGATTTTCCAACTATTTTTAATAAAATTGATCTGTATTTAACAATATCTTTTAAATACGAAAGTATGAATATTTATTTTTTTATTTTCTAAATGCTTTCTAAAGGCTTTTGAAGGTTTCCGGCGTATTCTGGCCGGATTAAATTTTACTTTTATATAGTATAAACATTCCTGTACAACATATAATTCGCCCCATAACTTTTTAGGCTTACCAACCTAAATCATTGGGAATGATAATAATTGTTGAATATATTGTCCCGATAATAGTGTTTCTTTCTATGTAGCTTTCCATCTGTAATTGTATTCCATATGTGTTTTTTTACATTGTTTCTTGGAAGATAAAATTGACATACTCTTTCCACAGACCTTTATCATAAACCCTACTGGATATTTTCCAATTTTCTTTAATGTTTCTAGGTTTGACTCTGCCGAATATTTGAAGTAGACGGATATTAACAGATATCAACTACAATTTTACGGCAATTTTGGAGCGATTTAATATTCTATTAAATATATATATCTTAATAAGAAATACATTTGTGCAATATCTCTAATACTTTTCCCGAATTGGGGGTTATAAAAAACCCCAAATGGGTTTATGATCTGGAGTTTTTTCTCTCGACATACTTAATACACTAAGGGAAAAAATTACATTAAAAATCAACAACGGTTGTGCTCACTTTGGTAATTTACGGTAACAGCTTTTTAATACCTTTCGTTAACAAATTTAATAGAAAACATATGTAATTTAACAATTTGATACCGAAATGGTTTCAACTTGGTGTCAATTAGGTATCGATTTTCAATAAGAATTGAACACGCAGTGTTTAATTTAAACACATACAGTGTAGATTCACTATTGACACAGAATGGTACCGTTTTCAACACGTATGTGACTGATATTTCTCTGGGTGTATATAATTTATGAATTACTCGTAATATATATTATGGATTTGATGGCATATTCTTGTACTATGTGATTATAATTATAACACTGACGCCCTACTGACAGTAATACATCCCAAAGTTCCAAGAATTGTTTCACATATCGACAAAAACGCAAATGTAAAAACATTTTCTTGACAGTTAGATTAAAGGGTATGTATAATTTTTGTTGTTGTACTTTCGTAATCACATTCATTTATTTTATTTATTTATTTATTTATTAAAATTTAGTATTAAAATAACAATTTTATATACTAAATACATTTATATGTAGCTATAGCAACAACAAGGCCTTAAGCTTATTTAAATCGGTTCCTTAAACAATTTCAAAAGTTAGCATATCTTAAAGTTATTTTTACAGTGTTTTGGATGTTAGCATGTAGTAGATGTTTTTATCTGGATTATAGGATTATTAGTATGTTAAATATGATGGTATAAATTTGTCTTTTTTAGGAATTTTATAATTTTATTTATGTTTTCTGTAGATGGAGAGGATAGGAGATATAGTGGATTAATTAATTCAAAGATTTCATTTCGAGCTGACGCATATAGTGGGCAATGGCATAGGATATGATTAATGCAGACGTTACTGTGATTGTCACAGATGCATGGGCTAGGGTTCTGGCCATTCAGTAAATGACCATGTGTTTGTTTAGTGTGTCCAAGTCTTAATCTAAGAAATTTAATGAGATCGAGTCTCTGTATTTTTATATTACTTCCCAACCACTGTCTAATGTTAATCTTTTCGATATTAATATTCCTATACCAAGAACTTGTTAGATTCCACATAGAAAAATGTTTCGATTCGGATGACCGTTTGATTTCTTTATTTATATCCCTAATATTGATGTTCTCAGTTTTTATGAGAGGAGAATTCAATGCCTGTTTTGCCATAGAATCTGCGAACTCGTTCCCCTGGATCCCCATATGCCCAGGAACCCACATAAGAATAATTTTTGGGTATAATAAAATTATTATGTCTCGAATTTTAGATGCATAAAAGTTTTGATTGTTTACATTAGATATAGATTTTAAAGCTGCAAGTGAATCTGTACAGATGACAAATTTGCCTCTTCTATATCTAATAATTCTTATAGCTTCGTATACGGCTATAATTTCCGCAGAAAAACTGGAACTAAAATTAGGTAATAATGAAACCATTATTGGTTCTTCTTCATAAGTGATGGAAAAGGATACATTGTTCTCGGAACGTGAGCCATCTGTAAAAATAAAGCAATAGCCCTTACGTATGTCAACGGCGTTACGGTAAAGCCATTGATAATGTTGTGATGAAGTGTTGTTTTTTAAATGAATATGGAGGGACAAATCTATGGAGTCTTCCGGTAGTCTCCATGGGGGACATTTTATTGGTACTTTCCTAAAGTGAGTTTTATTGATACCTAAATCTGAGCATAGCTCCAATATTCTTCCGATACTATGTTGAATTTTCAACAGTTTTTTTGTCCTATAATGTTTTTTAATGCTATTTTGTAATGGACCATCGGAACAAGATAGAAGGAATTTTATTTGTTTACAAGATGTAGCATCACGTTGATTAGTCAAATCGATAATATTAGTCTCGAACAGCATGTTATTAATGGGTGTGGTACGTATAGAACCGAGAGCAAGACGAATAGCTGAATTAAAAATTGATCTGATTTTCCTGAAAGACGAGTGTGAGGTGTAACCGTAAATTTGAATTCCGTAGCTTATCTTTGAAACTATTAGTGCACCAATTATATTTAATAATGATAGAGTATTACAATCAAATTTATAACTAGATAAACATTTTATTATGTTTAGTTTTCTGTTAAGTGACTTACTGATATATTCAATATGTGGTCCCCATTTATATCTTTTATTGAATATAATGCCCAAGATTTTTAGATTATCTGTCTCTGAAATGTGTATTCCGTTGGTGATTATACTACATTTACAGTTATGTTTTCTGCAAATGTGAATGTATTTGCATTTGGTTCGTGAGAGAATGGCCCCTGAATAATTACACCAGTCATCTATGTCATCAAATATATGTGTAAGATTAATACTTGGGTTTTTTTTTCTATTCGATTGTACTATAATGTTGAAGTCATCTGCGTATGCACAAAATTTGAGATTCCTGTGTGATAGGATAATGTTGCTAAGTTTATTATATGCTATCAAAAATAAAACAACGGATAGGGGGGACCCCTGTGGGATTCCGTTATACAGAGGAAGGATATTGGAGTAATGATTACCTACTCGAACCAGTATTTTCCGGTGTGACATAAAATTAAAGATATAGTTTAAAATTTTAGGTCCTACGTTCCATGATATAAGTTGGTCAATAATAATATGTAATCCGACCTTGTCATATGCCCTTTCAAAATCTAAAGAGATAATGGTAAGATGTTGTCTGGCAGAGAGAGTCTTGCAGGAAAGATAATCAATGTATAAAAGAGAGTCAGATGTTGACCTTCCTTTTCTAAATCCCATTTGATTGGGATTTAAAAGTTTTCTAGATTCAAGTAACCACCACAATCTATTTGCTACTATTCTATCTAAAATTTTTGAAAGACATGGATTAAGAGAAATTGGTCTAAATGATTCTAAAGCTGTTTTGTCTGCTAGTGGTTTCAAAATTGGTATAATTAAACTGGTTTTATATTGTTGAGGAATATTTGTATTAAGGATATTATTGAAGAGGTTTAAAATTCTTCTCTTGATGGTCAAGGGGGAGTTTTTAATCATTATATACGATATTCGATCAAGTCCGGGGGATTTCCCGCTCAATTTAGAGATAGTAGCTAAAAATTCCAGTTGAGTGATATTCTGTTCAATTTCTCTTACATAATTTTGTTGAACAGTATTAAAGGACGGACGTTGGATTGATTGCTTTCGATTCTGAAATTGTCTGTTAAAATTACAGTCCTTTGATTCTGATGACCAAAAAGAACATAATTCGTTTGCTATTTCTCTACGATCGGTACACATTTCCGACGTTGAACTGTGTTTACGAATGCAGTGGATACCAAGATTGTTTTTATAACCACAAAAGGTTCGTATGTTTGTCCAGATTTTATTGGATGATATTCGTGGATTAATTAGTGATGTTATGTTTGAAATAGCTTTCTTTTTTGACTCTTTAATTTCACGTTTAAATAATGCATTCGCTTTTTTGTAGTTTAACATATTTTCCGTAGTAATATTTCTTCGAAATATGTACCAAAGCCTATTTTTCTCAGTTTTCAAGAATTGTAGATGCGAGTTCCACCAAGGAACGGATGGGGAAATCCTTCTTGGTTTCGATTGACGAATAGAATCGTTTGCAGCTTGTAAAATTATTTTTTTTATGTTGCTTGCTTCCTTATTGGTGTTGGAGCTATTTTTTCTTAAAGATTCATAGTGGGCGCATTTCTTGTCAAAAAGTAACCAGTTAGCTTTTTCAGTTAGAAATTTGGGTCTAAATTTAGGACTTTCAATTGATTGGTGTGGGAATAGTGTAATGATAATTGGGTAGTGATCACTGCCGTGGGGGTCATTTTCTATGTCCCAATTGGAATGAATACTTAACTCCGCAGAGCAAAAAGTGAGATCTATATGAGTGAAAGTGTTGTGGGTAGAAATATGGGTTGGGGAATTATCATTCATAATGATAAAGTTTGATTGTGTGATAAATTTATTCAAGATTGTACCTCTTTTGTTATTATTTGGAGAGCCCCATGTGCCATGCCAACTGTTAAAATCCCCTGTTATTAACGAGGGGAGGTTATTTATAGAGTAAACATTTTCAAGATTATGCTGTTTGAAACCAGTTGTTGGGGAGATATATGTCGAGAAAATATTAAACTTGAGTTTCGAATGTATTTCACATGCGACAGTGTCAAAATCAGTGTTTATTGATAAATGTTTATGTTGTATCGAATTATGAACTATTAAAGCAACTCCTCCAAATGAGTTTGAGTTGTTGTAATGATAAAAAGAGAAGTTGTTGGGGATAGGAATATTGAAAGGATTTGGGTTAATATGCGTTTCCTGAATAGATATTATTTTAATATTATGTTTTTTAATAAGTAAAATTAGTTCATTATAATTGATAAGATAGCCTCTTAAATTCCATTGTAGGATTTTTAATACCATCGTAAATAATTGTAATTAAAGTAAAGTATAGATAAGACTAAGGTTATTTATAAAATGAAATAATTACTTATAAATATACATAAGATTAGTCATAAACCAGCGCCGCCGATCGACATTCACCATACTGAATGGAAGGTATACCCCAAAAAAAAAAAAAAAAAAAAAAAAAAAAAATTTTTTTTTTGATGGACATCTTCCTTTCCGTAAGGTTCTGCCAACCAAATTGTAACTGGATTATGATATTTTGTAAGAGATATCTGGGTCCCCGCTGGTGATCCCCCGTCCAGTACCTAGACGATAAACCATACATAGTGCTGCACTATGTATAGTTCGAAGTCCGACTAATGAACGGGGCCAGATCCCAACGGGAACCCAGACAATTAATTTATTCTAATACCATGGCGTCGTCACTAACGTCAGTTAGTGTTTCCTCTATATTCTCTACTGTTGTTAATTTTGATGATTGTTTTAAGTTTTTGTTGTTTGATTTGGATTGTTTTAAACGTTTTATTGCTGCTTTTGTTTTGTTGGAAGTACTTTTTGGTAATATCAAAATTTTGTCTTTTTTTTCGGGGTTTGCAGATTTGTTAGACGGTGCAGGGAGTTGGTAGTTTCCTGGTGAGTTAGATGCTGTCGAGTTTGATGATAATGGTGTTGTAGTATTGGCTGAAGCATCAGAATAATCTACTATTTCTCGCGTTACAATGCTTTTATTGTTGGGTTCCGTAACTAAATTTGATTTAGATTGGACTGGTGTCGGATTAGATACAGTTGAAGCGTATGTTACTTTATGTTGGTGGCGTTCTTTGTATGTTTCATTAGCTTTTTTCCTGTCGACTTTTTCCAAAGTTATGATAGCTTGGATTTCTTTTTCCTTTAAAAAAACGGGGCATGTTTTTTCATATGCATTATGTGTGCAATTGCTTATCGCATTTTCCTTGCAGTTAATACAAGATTTTTCAAATATGCACATCTCGTCATCTTCTTCTTCATCAAGGTGGAAGTTTTTAGCACAGTTGGGACACATTCTATTATTTTTGCAGTTGGTTGTGATATGTCCAAAACGCAGACAATTTTTGCATCTTAGAGGCATTGGTATATATGGGCGTACTTTGACCTTCTCGTATCCAATGTTTATTTCATCAGGTAGAGTAGTGACGGCAAATGTTATTATTATTAATCCGGTTTCAACAAGTTTTTTATCATTGTCTTTTTTAAGAATTTTTTTTATTGCCCATACATTTTGTGGTTTAAGTTCTTGAACAATTTCAGTATCATCAATATTTCTTAGGTCGTTAGAGTATATGACACCTTTAGAAAAATTAAGTGATGGATGTTCTGACATTTCGATTTCAATGGATGGGTCTAAGGCTGTCAGCGTGATTAATTTTGCTGCTTGGGAGTAAGATTTAGTTTTGATGAGAATTTCTCCATTTCTAAGTTTTTGCATAGTTCAACTTCGCCCTGGCATAATCCATCAATTACTTTCTTTATTAGAAAGGGGGACACATTCGAGAGGTTATCATTAGTTTTAATTCTTTTCATAGTGAGATATTTGGGTCCTAGTGTTTTTATATTGAGGAACTTATTTTTATTTGTTTGATACCCTATGGTAGTTTGATCTGGTGGTTTATTCATTTTTTATTTTAAATGTTAGTTGGGTAAACTTGTTTACTTTAATCACACTTTCAACTTTATTAGTGTAACAAAAATTTTTGAAATTTACTGTTATAGTATTCGACCAAAACACTAACAAATATATTATCTGTTTTGTTTTGCTTTGTATGGTTTTTTTTTTTAGGGTGTAATGTAAGAACAGAAAACTTGAAAAACGAGTATAACAATTATGTATTGTTTAGTTAATTGTTATATTCTATTTTTGTTTTTTTGGTTTTTTGATTGTTTTTGTTTTATATTAATTTGCACACGAAAAAAGGGAAACAGCGCGATGCGTTTAATCGATTTGATGGACAAATCAAGACAATCACATTCATATTTTTTTTTTTTTTGGTAAACCCAGTTAAAGAAATATACCTAAAATAAAATGTAACAATAAAAATTTGCAAGGTTATAAACATTTGCAAATATTGTAAAATAAAGTTGAAATAATAATTTTTCTTCAATGTAAAAACATTTTCCTGACATACTGTATGTTAAGATTTTTTTGATCGCACTCCTTAATAAGATGATAAACTAAACATTTTTGATGTTTTCATTCATCAAAAGAAATTTTAGTAAAAACAACCGTGAATATTATATTCGGCTCGGCCGAATCTATATACTAGGGTGATCGACGCGGTTTTCCAACCGGTTTTAAAACCGGTTTTTTCAGTCAATGTGCTGTCGGTTTTTTCAAAATTTTCAAAGACCGGTTTTTTTAAACACAAAAAACCGGTTTTAAAAATAGCACTTTATTTCAGAAAATATGTACTAAATAGTGATAGTGATATTTGAAAATTTAGGAATAATTTTTTAAATATTCATAAAGACTGATTTCTTATGTTTTTAAAATATAGTTTAAGTCTTAATTGGAATTTATTCTGTAATATTAAACAAATAAAATTAATAATTATCCTGTATGACCCAATTTAATTTTTTTGATCCAATATTTCCTTTATTTTTTAAAGGTGTTGTGTTAAAAAAGTTTCACCTGTAGAATCGTTTCTATTGAGACTTAATTAATATACTATCTCCATATTAAGCCATGGTTTCTGTTTATGCTAACTACAACAGTCATCTAGATATATAAATTGCTTAGCATTTTTTCTCTTTCCAGAGCTTTCTGAAGCTACCAAACGAAGTAGAAAATTAAAATTTGGCTTAATTATAAAACTTTTTGTCCAACAAATCCTAATGGAGCCATATTTTTAAATTTTTATCGAGGAGCGGATATAAGAGGATTTATGTGTCTTTTTCTAAGAATTTGTTCTCTTTCTAGAGCTTTCTAAAGCTTCCAGAAGACATAGAGAATTAAAATTCAGCTTAATTATTATCCTATTCATCCTACAAATCCTTACGGTGCCAGATTTTGAAATCTCTATCAGGGAGCGAAAATACGTGGATCTATATATATGGACTTAAAGATATCTTTCCTAAGCAATGTTTCCTTTCCAGAGCTTTCTGAAGCTCGCAGACGACGTAAGAAACTAAAAATCGGCATACTTATAAAACTATTCGTTCAATAAATTCTAACAGTGCCAGATGTTTCTATCAGGGACCAAAAAGTCTGTTTTGGTATTAAGAACTTTTGAGTTGCTATACTTATTGTTTGCTCTCCAAATCCTATAAAAAACTGTTTCTGTATTTCGGCCAGGGAGCGCATTTACGACGATTTTTTTATTTTGAAAGGTTTACGAATTTAAAACTTTAATCAATATAATTCCAATAAATTTGAACGGCTTCAAATAATTGACTTTGATTAGGGAGAGGAAGGTGTCTAAATGTTGTTCATATTTTTTTCTTTTAATTTTCGGATTTGTTTGTGCATATTTTCATTATTATATTATTTTTCCTAACATTGTTAGGCTTTTACGCTTGTATTTAATAAATTTTAACTTAATTATAAGAATTGATTTTTTTAAAGAAATGTAGTCTTTTGATATAAATATTAACTTCTGCAAAAAACCGGTTAACCGGTTTTTTCTGAATTTCAAAAAGTGCAACCGGTTTTTTTAAAATACCAACTATTCGAACTATTCGAAACCCGGTTTCTCAAAAAAGTCGAATAATCGATCACCCTACTATTTAAAAATGTTTTTAACTTAATGAATTATTTGCTAATATATTTGGTGATTGGTGACATTTTTCTGCGTTTTTACTTTAATAATGATTAAATATTAATTTTACTAAAACTACGTACTTCTAGCTAAAAAATATACAAATTTCATAAAACTTTTTAACTACGGGATGAAATTATGGGTATATTCAATTCACTGTGCAAAATATTTTAACAATCTTAGAAGAATTCAAAGACATGTTCTGAAATTCTAATTATGGGCTGTACTGCATATCGATGACAACTATTTTTATACCCTTCACCATAGGTATAAAGAGTATATATAAGTTTGTCATTCCGTTTGTAATTTTCATAATTTTCGTCGGACGGACAGACGATGTCCGTCTGTCCGTCCGTCGGTTGAAATAACGTTTATGAAGCCCACCGACAATATATATCAAATGATCGGAAACTCTTTCGAAAATTTTTCTATTGAAATTCAGCAAGATCGGTTCATAAATGGAGGAGATATGTCTGAAAAAACGTTTTTTTTTTTTTTTTTGCTTAAAAATGCTATAAATGGCGTTTATAAAGCCATCCGATAACATAGGTACATGATATATAAATCAAAAGATCAGAAATTTCTTCTAAAACTTTTCTATTGAAAAGTTATAACATTTTTAGATTTGTTATCTATATATTCATCATCGCACAACCCAAACGATTAAGGCTAGAAAGATGAAATATGTACCGTGGATTGGTCTTCTACCGAATAGATCTACTAAGACGGGATTTTTGGAAAAAATTTAATTAAAAAAAAAAAAAATTATTATATTTCCGATTTGACTGTTTTAAAAAACTGAAACTCGAAAAAATATTTATGATCGATCTGTACAATAACGAAGTTCATAGCTCAAATAATACCTGCAAAAATCGTAACAACGCGTTTTGGTCTATAACTCGGTAAATACTGGACCGATATAGTTCGCTTTTTTAATACAAAAATTTAAAAAAAATTCTGATTTTTCAGTGAAAGAACGAAGCCTCTAGCTTACATAGTTCATTCAAAAAGTTGAAAATGAACGATATTATATGCCATAGCTTATTGTTGTTGTCTTTCAGCATCCATGAAAACAACAACTATAAATGAAACGCGCATTAAATAAATAAAATAAGATTTGCCAATAACTCGGTTGTTTATTAAACAATTTGGTTGATTCAAAAACCCGAAATTCAAGAAAAATATTTGTGACCGATCTATATAAAAACTAAGTCCGCAGCATATATAAGATTGAAAATCGGTACAAAATTTATTTTGGCCAATATCTCGGTTAATAATGGTCCGATTGAGTTCATTTCTTCTACACTAAAATTCAGAAAAAAAATTCTGATCTTTTGTAGTACAAACGAAGCCAATAGCTTATATAGAGGATTCAGCATTTTTAAGCCAAAAAAAAACAACAAAAAATCCGTTTTTTAGACATATCTCCTCCATTTATGAACCAATCTTGCTGAATTTCAATAGCAAAATTTTCGAAAGAATTTACGATCGATTGATATATATATATTATATATGGCAATTGTCGGTGGGCTTCATAAATGCCATTTCAACCGACGGACACACGGACGGACGGACAGACGGACATCGTCCTATCGACATCATTTCTAATAAGGATCAAGAAAATGCAAAATTTTTTCTCTCCGACGAAAATTGTGGAAACTACAAACGGAATGACAAACTTATATATACCCTTTACACCTGTAGTGAAGGGAATAAAATTATATATATATATATATATTTTTTTTTTTTTCTTTTTTTTTTTTTAGGTTATTTATAGTGAAATCATTGCTGAATTAGGGCTATACCCCAACCCAAACGAATTGTGTAGTCTTAAGTCTTCTTCAATTTTGGGCAGTAAAAATTTATGATACGTAAAATTTTCAAATTAATAAACAAATCGAAATTTATCAATACCAACACTTAAATATTATTCTTTTAAACTCTGTTTCCGCTATCAAAAAATAGGCAAAATTAAAACCCAAAGAATCTGTCTATTTTTTACATTTTCATTAAAATCAAAACCAATGGATAAATTTAATCAAATACTGATGATATAAAAGTTGCTGACTGACACACGCTGTATACATTTGCTCACTATGTGTTTTGGCGTTAAAAGTTCGATGCATATGATGAGATTTTGAGTAGAATATGAACACAAGCCACAGCAATATAAAAAAACTATACCGAATAGAGCTGAAAATCTCGAAAAAGATATAATAAAAAACAACAAAAAATAAAGAAATAAACGAATAGAACAAGAACTTTACACAGATTTTTTTAATTCAATTTATTTACACACAGATGCCTTATACTGCAGCCAAATAAAAAAATTAAACATAGATACAAACAAACATACATTCACATTTACAAAATTGAAATAAAATGAACACACGAATGCAATTTTATGAACATTTTTGTGCCGTCTGTCTGTCTTTTCAATTTAGTTTCTTTTGGATTTTTATAAAACTTGTACATCATGCACACTACATACATACGAGTACATATATAATACTATTCTCCTGTTTTAGTGCTCTCTAACTTTCATTTGTATTTGTATCTGCCTACGTTCACACATACAATCATGGTCCCCTTTGGTATTTGTATTTGTACTCGAGTGGAGTATTATTTTCTTTCTGTTCTGTTCTTTCGGTTATTATTGTGTTGACTATAAAATGTATTTTTGGTGGCAAAAATAGCTCCCGGATTGTTTTCGATTTAATATAAAATGAAATTGAAAAAATACAACAAACGAAAGCAAAAAAAAAAAACTCAGCAACTAAAACAGAATAATGATTTTAGCGTTTTAAATAAAAAATAATAGCAAAAGAATCCCTCAAAGAAAGAATTCATATGGAATATGGTTTAAAATGAGACCCACACAAACAGTTTTAAACACACACACAATTTACTTTGCAGATATTTATTTACAATTGTATTTTTTAGGTGCTATATTTTTTGGTAAATTCATTTTTATTATTTGGTTTTAAACGTGCTTTGACAAATTTCAAATGCTACAAATAAAATCCATTTAGAAATAGACAACAAAAAAGATATACATATAAATGAGACAAGTTTTACTTCATTGAAATTTATAGGAATTAAAATTGTTTTAAATTAAATTTGAACAAAATAGTTAATGCAATATGAAAGTAATGAAGAAATTGTTGGAATAAATACAAAATAAGAAATTTATACACGTTAAAGTGATTTTCGGAATAGGGATTTATATGAGAGAAATGGCCAATTATACAAAACATTTTTCACCACATTTTTTAAAAATATTGTATACTTAATACATTAACGATTGTAAAACACCTATTCCGGGAATACATTTGTATGGGAACTACATTAAATTATATACCGATCATTACCAATTTTAATAGGTTTTATTCATTACAAATTTTATCAACATATCTTCAAAATTGCGACACATACTTTGTTACATGGACATCCAGCCAGACGACCCACAGTGCATTGATCCCATACAACGATGGTACACATATTACTATAGGCTTAGACTAAATAAATACGAAGTTTTAAAAAAATTGGCACAAACTAAAATTTTTCTAAAATACTGCTCTGGTTTATTTATGAACCTATTTTTCTCGTTTCCAATAGCAGATTTCGTTCTCATAGGATGTCCGCTTTGAGCGCTATTCTGATTTCAACAGACAGACGGACATCGTTAGATCGTCTTAAATTTTTACAAGGATTCATAACCTTTTTTATGGCTCATTTGTATAAATATAAAGTGACTGAATCAGTTCGCGTTAATCATTTCGTACAGAGGACTCGAAAATTATAGCGGTTTCAAGTTGAACATATAATATTTTTTTTTTACAAACTAGATCTTTATGTATAATACTGTTAAAAATTACTAGTAATATTAAAACTTACAGAGTTATTGAAATAAAATTTATGATATTTTTAATGTTTGATGGTATTACTGCGACATAAGTATTTAAGGGTATCATAGTCAAATTAAAAAATAAAAATTTTGTGAAAATTATTCTTTCTCGAACGAAAATATATTTTATTAGAGTTTATTACAAAAAAAATCCTATGTAAAATTGTGATCCTTTTTTAAAACACAATTAAATATTTTTTGATCCATAAAATTTGTATCTTTCGTAATTTTTTTAAGCGCTTCCCCATTTTTGTTAAGCATTACAAACACCTGATTATGCTATTATAGCTAATTTCGTGCTGTCCACAAGATGTAACTAAGCAAAAAGTGTTTTGACAAGTGTCCCGATTTCAACTATCAAAGAGAATCGACTTAAATTGTTGTACCTAATTAACTACATTCGTCACCATTACTACATCTTTATGTCTATGATTTCTAGGAATTGCAATTTGCTATATAAAAATACAAAAAGTGTATTTTTGCGTAATTTTCAAAAAGTCCATAAACTTTTTGTTATAAATTTATTTTTCATGATCCTCCAATTTTATTATATAAAATACAAGAAAACTAAGGTCACGCAGTAATCCATGTTATTCCATATGAAACTGTGAATGCGCCCCACGAAAAACTGACTTTTAAAAAAATGTTAGCTTTTGTTTTTCAAAGTTTAGGACTGTCTACTACGTTAAATATTTCGGGCACATCAACAGAATGTAAAGCAAAATATGCACAATTACAACAATTACACTGGTCGACAAAAATTTTTTTTTTGTGCTCCTTCGAAAAAAATATGTAGACTAGATGGAATTCCGCATGCTAAACTCGAATCTGCTTTCAGTTTTTTTCCATCAGGTCGGGATTTTTATTTATGGACGTGTCTAATACTGCGCCATAAATAAGCCGATTACTCGAGTATATTTCACTATAACTCGAGAACGGTATGCATGATTTATATAAATGATATACCAAAACAGAGCTTCGAAAGGCTTAATTAAATGCTAGCTTAATTCCCTTAAATCTAAATTCTGAATTAAGAAATATGAATTTTTCATTCCATAACATCATTCTCAAAAATATAATTCAATAGCTTAATTCAAAGACTTTTGTTTAAATAGAATTAATTCATAAAGAATTCATTCAATTTTTGTTTTCCAAAATGAATAAAAATATTTTTCTTTCATTCAATTTGTAATATTTTGTTTTTTAATCTTTTACAAAAGGAATTAAAAAATATTTTCTAAAGCTAATTTGTAATAGATTTGAATTGAAGAAAATTTGAATGATTCGATATATTTTTTAAGGTTGAATTGTATAATTGATGAATGAATTCTTTAAGGAATTAGTTCATAGCTGAATTAATTCAACTCCTATAAAGTAAAAAAGAATTTAATTCAATGAATTAAATTAATTTGAATGCTTTAAAGAATGATTAGGATAATAAATTTAATTCGATCTAAGAAAATGAATTAAAGAATTAAGCCTTTCGAAACTTTGTACCAAAATATGTGGAAAAACATTGGCTTTAAGTCGCTTTACTATCAAATTTTTATCAGCCCAATATTTTAGGTGATATTTCGAAAAAAGTGTCGAAGAAGATTTTTTTCATGCAAAATTCAAGATTTCTATTTTTTTACTAAAACTTTTTTTTTTTAAGTGAAAACATTAAAAATATTTAAGTTTATCTCCTTTATCTCAAAGCTGGCAAAATTACGAGTAAATAAAGTCACGTATCATAAAAATTGATGTACAAATCTTAAATGGATTCACAGTTAAGTTTGGATACCCATGCATAACTCCACCTATAGTTGAAATACACTAGTGGACAAAAAAAATGTTTTTTATTTTTTCGTCTTAAATAAAAAAAATAGTTGTATTAGGTGTAATTTAATGTGCTAAATAAGAATCAGCTTTTACTTTTTTTCTATCACGCATTGATTTTTTTATGGGCATGACTACTATGACCACGGCTTTAGGCAGTCACACTTTTATAACTCGAAAACAGTTTGTCCAATTTAGACAAATTGAACTTTAATATATAGCGACCTAAATTGTCTTTGAGCTGAATTTATATAATTTTTTGTCCAGTTAATATTTCCGTAGTTATTTTGTAATTAGTACCGAAAATTTTAAAATTTATTTTTTTGAAAAGTGGTGAAAATTTTGATCCATAACTCTGAAATTCTTCAGAGAATGAAAAATATTGTGAACGTTCCTTGAAGACAATTCGTATGCATCTTTTGATGTATCACTTATCAAAATCGTGTAAAGGGTTCTTGAGTTATAGCCTAAGTTTGACAAACCATTCTCGAATTTTATAGTGTGACTGCTGAATAAGGTGATGATATTATTCATGCACATAAAAAAAAATTAGTACCAGATAGAAAAAAGTGAATGCAGATTCTTGTTTAACTCGTCAGTATTGACATAGTCCACCTATTTTTGTTTCAAGAAAAAAATAAAAAAAAAAATTTTTTTTGGTCACCACTGTATTTCTACCCAACATGGGTATTTTTACTTAACTGTGAATAAAATTTAGATTTCTGCATCAATTTTGAAGATACATGACTTATTTTTTCCGCAACATTACCAGCTTTATGACAAAGATAATAAACTGTAACATTTTAGATGTCTTCATTTATTAAACGAAATTTAAGTTTTTTTTTTTTTTTTTTTTTTTGTTTTGACACTTTTTTCGAAATAACTCCAAAACTATTGAGCACAAAAAAAACTAATTAAAGGTATTTTTAGTCCGCATCTTTTGGTGTATCACTTTGATCAATCGTACATACCGTTCTAGAGTTATGAGGAAATATACTAAAGTAATGGCCTTACTATGGGAGAAATATTAGACATGCCCATAAGATTCGTGTTTAGTACATCAAAATACGTCAATGGGGGAGGATTTTTTTGTTGACCAGTGTTATCAATCCCTATTCCAAATTTTGTATTCGGTCATCAAAACTTGACTACCCTGTACGTAACTGCTGAAATCTGCACAATTAAAAATGGTACATAATTTAATTTATCCACATAGTCCGATTATATTTCATTTAATTTATTTCATATGACATTAAGCCCTTGGGGCCAAATTTGCCACAATAATTTTTATTATTAAACTCATAATTATCTTATCATATTAAGAAGCATTAAACTAATTAAACTTTTAATACAGAATTATGTATAGTAATATTTAATAAAATGCTAATATTTTTAGGAATTTTTCAAAAAAAATATCAAAAATATAAGGACAAAATATAATTTACAAATACATGAAGAAAAGTGTCTACAGCGAAATACCTGATGTTGATGGTTTCATTTAAAATTTTTACTTTAAAAGAAATATTTGTATTTATTTAAAATAAATACAGTGAAAGTTTTACTATTTTTCAAAAATAAAAAATAAAATAACTTGTATAGCTCGTTATAAAAATACGACACAACCTATATTGAAGATTTTAATTGATATTGATACATAATGTTGTCTATTTTTATTTGATACCCAATTTTATTTTTAATCGCCACTTTTAACACACTCTATTACGTCTCAAGACATTTTACACACGCAATGACATTTTTAAGGTAGGTATAATAATATTATCCATATATATGTGCCATTTCTGACTACTTCTGCTGTAACAAAAAAGCTTGATATACATAGAGGAGCTTTTCCAATTTTTGGTCTTAGAATTCACTATTGAGACCTTTTCCAATTGACGTTGTTTTTTGATTATGTACCCTAAAATCCTATTCCTTGATCTAAAGCCTTTTAAGAACTTCAAAATGAAAACTAGAAAAATCAACAGATTTCAAAAATATTATATGCGTTAAATCTGGTATATCTTTCGAAAATACTGCGATCAAGAAATATTTTAAAATTGACGGAAGTAGGAGTTATAAATAAAATATTTAATATTTAATATTCATACAAAATATTTAGGTAGGTATATTTTCTTTTTTTCTTTATACCCACCATCAAAAAGATGGGAGGTATATTGATTTTGTCATTCCGTGTGTAACATGTCGAAAAAATCATTTAAGACCCCATAAAGTATATATTTTCTGGATCCTGGTTAGATTCTGAGTCGATCTAGATATGTCCGTCCGTCTGTCCTTCTGTTGAAAGCAGGATAGGGCCTGAACGGGACAACCTAGGTAGACAAAATTTGGCTATTTATCTTATATAAGATTTGTTTGGGATTGAAAATGGGAAAAATCGGTTAATAAACAAAAAAGTTATGGGCTAAATACTAGAAACACAGGGTGTCCGTTTTAGATTCATCTGCTGATATCTCTTTAACAAAACCATGTACGACAACGAACTATTGACAGATAGTTCGAGGGTCGATATAAACTCGGAAACCAAAAATGGGCATGGTCCTCCTCCACCTCTTACATGAGTTGAAATGTCAACGAAATTTTGTACAAATAGTTCAAGGATCAATGTAAACTCAGAAACAAAAAATGAGCGCGGTCCGCCCACTTTACAGCCCACCTTCCATATAACGTAAAATTTTAAAAAGTTGATGGTGGGTATATAGATTCGCCCAGGCCGAATATAACATTCTCGCTTGTTTTTTTTTATTTTTACATACGTTTTAGCAAATAATTTTATACATCTCTTTATAATTAGAACATATATTATTCAGCAGCAAAATGAAATATCATAAATACTAAATTTGAAAAATACTTTGCTATAAATTTTTATTATTAAAAAATACTTTGTTATGTAAAAAGTTAAAACTAATTTCCTTGCGCACTAAAAATCAATTTTGCAGGATATCGTCCCTATTCAGTTAATAAGTATAAAAAAGAGAATATTTTCCAATGACAAGCTTATGCTAAATTCATTGGATATAATCCGAATTTGTACTACTTCAGAATCACAAGTTCAGAATTTCATTGACTTCTTTTAATGTAATTTTCTCCTCTATAATGATATAAAAGATCTATTTATAAATTGGTTTAAAAGTTTTTAATTCTCATTTTGCTTTAAAATACCCCACAGTGTATTACAATAAAATATCAATTTAAAATTTTATTGAAAATCTTTATTTGTAGATCTATCATACATACACGTTATAAGGTGGAGGGTAAAAACAAAAATTCGTATACATATGAAAGCACTCATACTCATATATCTGTATATAATATAGGTACATTAAACAATATTTATTTATGCTCACACACAAAGTGCACTTGACTATATGACTGACAAACAGATTCGATGACTGTCAGTATGACTGTTGCCACTATTTGCTGCTACTGCTGCTATGGCATAAAATATAATTCAATATTCGTTATAGAACAAGTGGCCTCTAGGGAAGTGTTCAAACATGACGACCTTAAGTAGACGACACATCGTAATGTCAAATAGTCATTACATAAAAAGTGAACAATATACACAATACATTTATGCAGCAACAAACTCATATGGTAAAATGTGATGTTATAACGATGCGTTGGTATTTGTCACCTTAAAAACATTATAAATATGTATATGTTCATAGTTACTATATATTAGTATATAGCTAGCTATATTATCAGCATCAGAGTCATCATTACCAGCTTCAGCTACCTAGCACATTCTTAGCATATGTTGACACATACAAAGTGACGATTATTTACATGGAGACAGAAATGCGGACGGACATGCATTCATACCAATCGATATCAATGTGTAACCGTGCGTATAAGGACGACTTTATTATAAGTTTTATGTTTGTGTGTTAATTCATTGCATTTGAATATTGTTCCTGTTTTGTCATTGTCAGCATTTGAATTTATTTCATTCATCTGTACAGCCACTCGAATTCATTTCTATACAGTAAATTCTCAAATGATAGAAATTTATAGATTTTTACATACATTTGTACACATAAATGGTTACTATTGAACTGCGTATAAATGTAAATATTAAATTTGGAAAATATTTTGTTTTCTTACTTAAAAGTTTGTTAAGATTGAATTTAATAGTGATTTTTTGTAAAGAATACTAAATTCTTTACGCTTGTAAAAATTATTAAATATTAGAGTGAAAAATCACCCAAACTCAGAAGTGAATTATAGAACAAAAATGACGAAAAATCATTTAAAAACATTTGCTGTTTGTTCGCATGACACAAATTTATATGGTAATTTTTATACTAAAAACAATTTTTTTTTTTTTTTTCTGGATTTGAAATTCAACTTAGACTTTTTTGTATGACACTCCTGGCAACACTGCTATCTAGATCATTAAGACTAAAGAAGATTTCACGTAGGATGCGCCTCTTTTTTCTCAGTAGAGCTGTATATCAGCAAAGAATGTGAGTTACAGCTCCCTCCACACCTCCTTAGCAGCTCCTACAGTAATCATTGTGCATAACCCTAAGTCTGAGAACATGCCTACCATTAAGACATTGACCGAGAGAATGGATACTAACAGAGTAAGGTTACCTAGAGAGATGATAAGATTCTAAATCGGCTTGAGATTGATCTTTGGCCACAGACATCTATCAACTTGGTAAGTATTCAAACTTCTCCTACGATCGTTTGCTTCTCGAGGAATCAATTCCCTAGTATGCAGTTTACTCATAGCCATTGTTAAATATATGTAGGAAGAGAAATATAATTTTCACCAAGTTTTCCTGACAAGGCAAGAAACTTAAGCCCAAATTACAAAAGCGCGTAGTCAGCAACAGTATCAGCAAAAATTATCAGCTGATCACTGTCAGTACAACATGTTGCTGTCGTTATAATTAAAATTCAGCGTAGGCAGCCACAATTTACAACCACCATCTAGCTTTGTTCTACTTGTGTATTTTAGCATCTCATTTATTTGCTCACTCTCTTTGTCTCGCTCTCAATCTGAATGCAGCGCAGTGAATTTAGAAATGGGGATAAATGAAACAGCACTGCAAACTGCTGCTGACTAAATGTAATCAACACCATAACAAACAGTGCATTCTAAATAATCAGCTGATTATGGCAGCACACACTGCTGCTGACTACGCGCTATTGTAATTTGGATTTTACATTTTGAGGGCTGAGTTTGGCCAGGTGGGGATAAAACGGAATAGGAACGGAACGGTATAAAAGTCAATTAATTTGAAAAGGAATAGAGTCTCTAAGTGTGTATTGAACAGAGAAGTTATAGATAACATAGAGTTTGTGAGTTTAAATCTTAGGTGTTAATTGAATCGAAATTTTTGGAAATCAATCTGTAACTTATAATCGGCTAGTTAGATTTACATAAAATATCACATGGGTATAGCAAAGGAGTGTAAAATTTTAAGCTTGGAAGTGGGACCCCACATACCCTTCAAAAGTGGAGTTATTATGGTTAAAAAAAAAGGTATCTTTGACATATAAAATATTTAACCGTTTGCCTATTTTTCCATTACTTTGTATATTGTTGTTTCTTATCCAATTTCAAATATTTTTGAAATTTTATGTAAATCCAAACAAGTTACATATTTTTTTCCAAAATATTTCGATTTGGCCCAACTGTGAACTAGTCAATTTCTTTAAGTCTAAAGCGATTAAAGCCATTCCTTTACCTACTAAGTTATTGAAGCTATTAACCTACTAGGTTATTGAGAATTAGATGCAGAATACAGGGTAAGACATTTGTCACATTTATCCAAACCAGAACGACAAAAATATGAAATATTTACTAGTAAATGTGAAATATTTTTTTTCACATTTAATAGTAAATACTTATATCATATAATATGGAAAAACTACTTAGAATATTGGAAAGTGTCTTAAGCACGATTTATGGATTTTCGATCATTAGATCGATTTAAAAAGTGATTCTGAGTCGATTGGTATACTTTAAGGTGGATTTAAGGTTGGATAACGTTTTCCATAATACCTCAACCACCTATAATGTAGGAAATAAATAGCAAGAAAAATACAATTGTTTAATCAAACTAAAATTTCAGGTAATGTTTTTGTAAAGAAATTTAGATAAATAAAAAAGAAAATTCTACCAATTAAAACTACAGATTAATATCACTTCTTCTGCAACTGTTGTTTTCTGCCCTAGGTAATTCTTTCTTATGATCATATTACTTATATTAAAATGACAAATTTTGAATTATTTTCAACTACTCGTGTGTAAAATAAAATCCATAAATACTACTGCCTTTATCCCCACATTCATTAACCATTTCATTAGTATCAACACAATGTAGTGCAGAAATAAGATTTAAGCCCTGACTTCTAAACAAACACGTGATATTTCCAAAGAATAAAAGAAAGAGTTAAAAAGAAAAAAAAAATTGTTAACATTGATTATCACCGATTACAAACAAAGCCATTAATTAAGAGTTTTATCATGAAATTTTAAAATTAGATTAAAATTAACTATGTAATATTATTAAATTAAAAAAAAAAAATTATTAGTAATAATCGCATTACCACCAAAATCACATCAATTAAAATACTGCAGGCAGGCAGCGAAAGTCAATATTTTTTGACTATAAAAACTCAACCGAAATGAGGTTATTATAACTAAAGACCATGGCTCATAAAAATTTTATTACACTTGTCTTTGGTTATGTAATGACTTAATTTAATATAGTCATAAGCCTGCCATAAGTGTTTCATACATACAAATGTATATAAATAAGTATGTATATAAAAAATATAATGTTTCCATTATTTTTGTTTTTACGATCAACGTATCAATTAAAATCTCATCATTAGTGTTGCTATAATTATTTCGAATTGTCGCAATTAATTTGCACATCATTAAATTCGTAATAAATGGCTTTTTTTCTTCTTCATCAGCAGCAGCACAGCATACAAATAAAACAAAGTCATTTATTTCACAGAAACAGCCATTAAATCCTATATTTTTTTTAATAGGAAAAGCAAACTCTTTTTTGTTGTCTTTTTTTCAAATGACCTTTAACTCCTAATACTAATTTACGATAATTTTATTGAAGCAGCTAGAAGCATTAAAATCGTTGCATATAAGCTGCCATTTGCTTTGTGGATTTTGTGATTTTTGTAACAAAATTAAATTTCTTTACAAAAGAGAACAACATAAAAACAGTAGTAGTAGTATTGCAGGAAAACATTCAATAACCATATGTAGGACATATTTGTTTTAACAAAACAATATGTACTACAAATAGTTTTTGTTGTTGTTTTCAGTTCTTGTTCGAGAATATAGTAAACATATGTAACACATCAGATAAACAAATTTTACATAAGAAACATTTGGTAATAGGAATTGTATACATACACATGTAGCTATATATACATATGTATGTGTGTAGCTATGTAAGTATAAGTATACGTTCTAGCTACTATGCCAGGTTCCTTGAGTCGATTCTGGTAGATATCTAAATAGTAGATTTAAGTGCATTAAATCGATGGTCGCATATATGTGAGATAAAATTTATTAAAAAAGGGACAATGGCAAGGACATTAATCGCAGAAATTTTTAATTATTTGCTATAGATATTTAGATTCAAATATTATCTCTCGGAATAAGTGTATGAAAGGGGAAAAAACTATGCTAAAGGTAGCCCTAACTTACCTTTAATCGTAATCTTGAAATATTGTACGTAGTATTTACACAGTCACAAACTAGCACCAATTGTACATCTTTATATTTATACCCTACACCACCATAAGTGGGGAGGGTATTATGCGTTTGTGCTGATGTTTGTAATACCCAAAAATATTGGTCTAAGACGCACCTTAATTTATACCAATCGGCTTAGAATCACTTTCTGAGTCGATTTAACGATGTCCATCCGTCTGTCCGTCCGTGTAAACCTTGTAATCAATTTTGAACCAAAATTAATGAAATTTGGTACACAGGTTTCCTATAGTCCAGGGACGAAACCTATTGAAATTGGTTATGATGGGTCCATTATTTCACCTGGCCTCCATACAAATGTCCTCCCGGAAAAGGGTGATCATAAATCCCTTAAATATAGCAATATTTCAATGAAATTTGGAACATATAAGTTTTATATATGTAAGTCTAAATAGGTGTGCCGATTTTTAAAAAGATCGGTCCATAATTAACCACAGCTCCCAAATAAACCCCTTTTCAGAAAATAACTTTAACGGGTTAATATTCGACACAAATAAGTTTTATATGAACATAAATGATAGTGCCAAATTTTACAAAGATCGGTCCATAATTTACATTGCTCCTATATAAGGCCCTCTTTCGGGAATCACCCAAAAGTGAATAAATTCATATACATGCCATCATCAATTCGTATGTTTTATTTTACACTTATGAGTATCGGTCCACATTTGACTCCAAGTCAAGACCCCTCCCCGAATTAAAATGTACACAATGGTGTAGGGTATCATATGGTCGAGATTGGCCGACTATAGCTTTTTTTCTCTTTTTTTTATCTTTGATCTTAGATCTTTACACTAGAGAAAAACATTCAATTCGACGAATGAATAAAATGTATGCGTTGTTAAGGGTGGTCCAACCAAAACGCACGATGTTAATTGTAAATAAAACAAAAAGTTTTTAGAGTATTATCTTCATATTTTTTATTATGATAGAAGGATCTATAACAATTATGTATGAAAGAAAATATCGACCAAAACTCGCCACAGCTTCGGTGGCATACCTCTATCCGATGGTCCATATTTTCATCGACTCTGAGACATAATTAAATAATTAAGGTTCAATGTCGTTAATGTGCCGAATTATCTCATCCATTGGCTTTTTAATTGTTTTTGGCTTATTGACGTACACTTTTGGTTTTAAATATCCCCGAAGAAAGAAGTCCAGCGGTGTCAAATCACATAATCGTTTCGGTCAAATTACATCGTCACGACATGAGATAACACGGTCATTGAATTTCTCGCGCAAAAGACCCATTGTTTCATTGGCTATATGGCAAGTGGAACCATCCTGTTGGAACTACATATCGTCCAGGTTCATATCCTAAATTTCTGGCCACGAGAACTCCGTTATGATGTTTAGTTTTTGGGCACGACGACGATTCGAGGTTAACGGCTCTATCGCGAACAACATTAATTTTTTCCGCAAAACGAACTGGACAAGCATGCACAGGTGTTTTCCTACAGATCCGGTTTGCTGAAATTTGCTTACACTTCTCCCGATTGTAGACACATTTGGTCGATTATGCTGACCAAAAAAATCACGAAGTCCACGAAATGCATTTTAATTTGAACGCCCATTTTTGTAAAAGGCTTCAGCAATCTTAACGCTCCTCAATTATGTACCTCCCCGTGGTTGAATTTGTCAAACACTGAAACAAAGAAATGTCAAATTGTGTGACTCACAATTAACATAGTGCATTATGGTTGGACCACCCTTTACTAAAAGTGCAGTTGTGGAACTTTTTATAATTTTATAGAAAGTCAAGAGAAGTTTAATGTTTAGAAAATTTTAAAAGGGACATCCAAGAAAATGAGCTATGTATGTATATAGACACATATTGTCACCGTCTGAGTTTATAACTTTGTTCATTAATGAACATAAAAACACCTCTAAACAATAAAACAGTTGGGTCATTAATAAAGCGTGAGTCACTCTACATTTTATGTGATAAGGCAAATATATATTTAGAGAATGCAAACAGCATAGTGTAAAATGAATGTTAGTAAGATAAATTAATAGAAAGACGATTCGTTTCCATCCAGGTTCCCACTGTACGCAATGTGGCATTTATTAAAGCTTACAATGCATTTGATAAATGCTACCTAAAACAAAACTGTATATCATCAGCGAAGGCATAAATCTCATAATAATTCAGTGTGGTTAAGCTAAATATGTTCCTGTTTTAACTAATAGCTCCTCATACATTAAATATATATTCAAAATTTGCCAAATTTAATAGCAAGTATTCATATAATCCAAAAATAGCTTTTTTTGAATGCCTTCATTGAATTGCAAATTAGCTTCAATCATAAATCTGCATATAGTCTAAAATTATCTTTGTTCATCACTTCTTATTTAGTCTAAAACTTGCTTTAATTGAAGATTCTTTTAGAGCTTCAAATTACCTTCAAGAAATAGTGTCTTTAAATAGTCCCTAATCACTTTTAATGGTAGTTCCTAATATAGGCTTAAATAACCTTTATGTAGTTCAAAATTCCCATCATTTGTAGATTCTTCTTTTTTCTCATACATATTAGTTTAAATCAGTAGTCGAATCTCACAGGCAAATCGTAAAAGAATCGCTAAAAGAACTAACTAAAAATTTCTCATTATAAAAATTAAACTTCTTTTTGAAATTAAGTTTTATTAAAGTCTGTTATATACAAGTTTTAAATCTAATTTCTCTTTGAATATCTATTTCGAAAAAGTGAGAATTTTATATTCGGCTTGTTCGAATCTATATACTCACCGTCTGCAACTTTCTAAAATTTCACCTTATAAGGTAGATGGGCGTACTATTTTTCCGAGTTTACATTGAGCCTTGAACTATTTGTACAAATCCTTCAACTATCTGTATAAAATTTCGTTGTTGTACAAGTTTAAATTTTAGAAATATCCGCAGAAAAATGTAAACTGATATAACAACTGACACCCTGTATTTCTAGTATTTGGCCCATAACTTTTTTGTTTATTAACCGATTACTTGATCGACAAACAGACGAACGGACATACCTAGATTGACTCAAAAACTTATCAGAACCTCAAATATATTTACTTTATGTATTTTTAAATGATTTTTTCGATATTTTACACACGGAATGATAAACCCAATATACCCCCATCTTTTTGATGTTGGTTAAAAAAAATTATACTGTTAAACAACAAAGTTTAGTAGATAGTTACTGAAATAAATGACAAAAGTAGAGGTAGTAATTTGTTTTATTTAAATTTGCACAAATTTCATTAAATACAATAAAATGTTTATATGTCCCCTTTGTGGCAATTAATTAAAAAAAAAATGCATTCCATTTTCTGTAGTCAAAATTAGACACATGTAACTCAAGTCTTCTCATCTTCCCCTACATTATTACAACATTGACTTTTAGGTGGATTAAACAGCAGTATCAAGTGTTTACAAATATACAAACGATGATACCAACTACTCGGTATCATCTTTATATATGTACATAAATATGCCCTCAAACACACATCCATCCGTTTATTCAACATATAAATACATACACATATGTATGTATAAGCAAATATATTCGTAATGTGAGTATGACATCTTAACGAACGATTTAACATGAAGAAAACAATAAATATTGATTCTTTACAATTTAATTGCTGCCACTGACTTGGCTGCTTATTGTTGTTACTACTACAGTTGTTGTAGTTGGTTGAATGGGCATGTTGTGCTGTTGTATTTTTGTTGCTACTTATTTGTTTGTTTAAGTCTGCCAATACTTTATGTGAGATTATTGTATTTTTTATACAAAATATTTCAGAAATAAAAAAAAAAAACATCTACAAAAAGTACAAACATACAAAAAAAGACCCACACACTATCCAAAAACAAACCCACCAACTAACATAACACACACACAATTCTTGTTTACTTCCGCGAGAGGGGGGCATTTGTTTTCAAATGGCCTGTAAAGAATAAAAAAAAAAAACACAGGCTGTATGCATCTCCAATTGAATAAACACACATACCGCACAGTACAACAACTGAACAAACTCCTGGAGAGCCATGTGGTACTTTTAAAAATTAAAATAAAAAAGTTGAGAAATTTCAAAATAAAAACGTAGTGAAAAAACAACATTAAAAAACACACAAAAAAATTGTAGTTCTAAGTGAATGATTTCCTAAAATATGGAAATTGTTCAAGTGCAAAAGTGAAATGGCCAGAATTTTTAACATTAAACGAATAAATGGGATTTGGGTTTTTTTCATATCAAATACTAAAGTATAAAATTTAAATATTGAAAAATAGGGATATAAAAAAAATAATAATGAAATTTTACTTTCAAAACAAATTGACCCAATTATTAACGATAATATTGAATGATTTTTTTTATTAATATGAAAACTTTTTTCGTGGAAATATAAACAGCTTTCTTTAGGTTATAGATGGTCAAGCCCCCCATTAAATTTAAATTTTTATACCCTAAACCACCATAGGTGGTTGAGGTATTATGCGTTTGTAACGAATAGAAAAAACCATCAGAAATATACCATTCGACTCAGAATCACTATCCTGTTGTAAGCTATGTTCTGACTACGCAAATATTTTACGTAAATTGTAAAAATTTTACGTTATATGAGAGGGGGCGGTAAAGTGGGCGGACCACGCCCATTTTTGGTTTCCGAGTTTATATCGACCCCCGAACTATCGTTGTCGTACATGCTTTTATTGAAGAAATACCAGCAAAAAAGTATGAAACGGACGCCCTGTGTTTCTAGTTTTTAGCCCATAACTTTTTTGTTTATTAACCGATTTTGCATTTTAAATCCCAAACTAACCTTATAAAAGACAAATATTTGTGCCAAATTTCGACCCCTTACGTTGCCTCGTTCGAGCCCTATCCTGCTTTCAACAGACAGACGGACAGACGGACGGACATAGCTAGATCGACTCAGAATTAAACCAGGACCTAGAAAATTCGACATGTTACACACGAAATGACAAAATCAAAATCAAACCCCCCATCTTTTTGATGGTGGATATATAAAAGTCAATTCATTTTTTTCAAGAATTTTCTAATTTTAAATTTAGAGAATAAGGCCACCAGCAAATATGTTTATACCCATCTTTAACCCTTAATATCTCAGTAAATAAATGAAAAAGGGACCACGATTTGTGATCACTAGGGAGACAATTTTCATGCAAATGCATGTTTTTCTAGAGCATTTAAAAACTATATTATGTTATTATCTATCCGACAGAAATAAAATTTCGGAAAAAATTCGTCCGAAGTACTTTCATGTTATTTTTTACCATCAAATTCTTGCTTGCGTTTCTATTATGATGTTTTTATTAATTTATACGTCTTCAGGCTAAACTTCCTTTCAAAATTTCTGATTAAGATTCAAAGCAATTAACTTTTTTTGACACTTTTCTTCCAGAGATGAGGTGATTTTCTTTGTCTTCCAGGTTACCATTCAGTGACCATGACTTCTTTGTATAATATTATGACCCAAGAAACTGTATTTTGCGGCACAACATCCTTCCTTGCAATTATTTTATATGACCAATGCAAGATTTCATGAAAAATTATGTGTTTTGGTGTTTTTTGTTAAACTTCCATTTTAAGGAAAAATAATTTTGCTATTACCATGAAACTTAGCACATGGCAATTGAGCATAATAGCAAATACAAACCAGTTAATGGAATTATTAATTTTTCACCACATCAAAAGTTATAAGCCCAAGAGCATGCACGGATTTTTTCGTGCGCAGTCCTTAATACAAGTACCGGTCCACAATGAGCCTAGAAAAAATAAGACCCCTCACCGAATTTTAATGCACACAATGATGTAGGGTATGACCGGCTATATATTCCTTTCTCGTTTTTTTTACTAATTCAGTCTTGATAAAGATTCGACCAAAGCGAATTGACTATAAAGTTTATTCACTTACATAATTACTTGTCTTATGATATCGTATTGAATTCGCTTGATTTTGTTTAAATTCGCCACTGCGAACACCTTGTATATGACATACAGCTGCAAATAGCACAAAAAAAGGAAGAGGGGTTGTTTTTGTAAATGACGTGAACAAAAAGTTGGGGTGGTTTTATTTACAAAAAAATAATAATTAGAAATTTATTTGGATACTGCTTTACATGTTATATCCTAGTTATTTCAAATTTGTACTTCATTGATCACGTTTATACCAGTTTAAAGAAGGACGTGTCATTTTAAAAGTATTATAAATAAAACTGAAGTGTAAATTTATTAAAAAGAAAATACAAATTAATTAAAATAAAAAAGTTTGAGTGAAAAAAATTGAAATAATAGTTTCCACCTGAATGCAATAAAATATTGTGCCATATTTATAAAATATCCTACTTGTAAGTATTTAAAAAAGCTATAGATAAAATAAATATTTTGTATCAATTTATAAATATTATAGATCTTTATTTCTGTAGAAGAAACGCCCACACATAATAATTTATTTGTTCTCAGGAGGATATAAAATCATAGATTTCATGATTAAAATCTAAATTAAAAGTATATATAGTGCAATAATTAAAAACAATCAATAGTAGTTTATAGAAAAAAGTGAAATATTCCAAAATAATGCATAGATTTTGGAGCATATATTATGTAAAACATAAAAACAAGATACAAATACAAAAATGTAACACTTCTATAAAAGGTATAGTCGAGCACATCTGTCTTATTTGTTTTAAATCCTTAATCCGTCAAACGGTATACATATAAAAAGAAAGAAATTTCTCTCTGTAACCGTCAAAGTCAAACTTTAAATATCAACAAATTTGAGTAATATATGCTCATCGAACTATTATCATTTTATAAATCCACCTTGATATTAAATTATCGAAATACTTTCTCTCTCTCTCTCTCTTACAATTGATATTATAATTCATAGAGTATTTATTTTATTTTATTTTCTTTTAGCAACAACAAAATGTATTTGATAACATGTATTTTGTTGCTGCATGAGTTTTTGACAATTACTTTCGTCTCTTGTTACTCTTTGTTATAATTTATAGAGCAGATAAAGAAGAGAACAAATCTCAATAGCGCATAGTCAACGGCAGTTTCAATTTTTAAAATCAGCTGATATTTTAGAATGCATTTTTTGTTATCGATTTAATAACATTTGTACAGCGGCAGTTTGTAGTTTAGCCCAATTTCTAAATTGACTGGGACTTCTTTCAAATTGAGAGCTAGAAAAAGTGAGTGAGCAAATTATTGAGAATTAAAAAGTTAAATGCGCTAGTCTGGGTGGATTTATAAGGCAATGAGAGTGAATATTTTCTTAACATTTATTTTGTATGGAGAGTTACATTTACTAGGGTGGGAGAATTACTAATGGTGGTTGATAGCAGAATGTAAAATAAAATATGATCAGCTGGTCTATCGATTTTACATTTTATAAACGCCTTGGCACATGTCAAATAAAGTAAGGTGGTGGTGAAATGCTGCATTTATCAAATGTTGTTTTTTTTTACAAAAGAACCATATGATACCCTAAACCATTGTTCATGACATTGAAGTAACAACAAAACAGACGTAGGAAATTTTTATTGTGGTTTAAAGTTTAATGAAAAGTTTTTTATGTCTAATTTGTTTGACAAAATTTTCTGTGTGCTATTTCATTACAAGCTTACCATTGATTTAAAAAAATTCAAAGTATTTTTAAATTAAGGAGTGCGTTCGAAAAAATCTTAACATATATAATATTCAATAACTTGGAAATGGTTGACCTTAGTTTTCATTCTTTTTTTGGAAACCCTTCCTTTGGAACAGTGTGAACATCTTCTTATAAAATCTTCAATATTTTGGGACACCTTTTTTGTGCTCTTCAATTCACTTTTCACAAGAGCTCAATATCTCTCCACTGGTCTAAGCTATGGACAATTTGGAAAATTGACCTATCTTTTTACAAAAACTATGTTATTGTTTTGGTACCACTCCAGAGCTTTCTTACCGTAGTGACATGATACCAAATCAGGCTAATAATGTGTGGACACTAGGGTGATCGATTATTCGACTTTTTTGAGAAACCGGTTTTCGAATAGTTCGAATAGTTTGTATTTTAAAAAAAACCGGTTGCACTTTATGAAATTCAGAAAAAACCGGTTAACCGGTTTTTTGCAGAAGTTAATATTTATATCAAAAAGCTACATTTCTTTAAAATAATTCTTATAATATTCAAGTTAAAATTTATTAAATACAAGCGTATAAGACTGACAATACCAGGAAAAAATAATATTATATGCACAAACAAATCTGAAAATTAAAAGAAACAAAATATGAACAACATATGGACACCTTTCTCTCACTAATCGAAGTCAATTATTTGAAGCCGTTACAATTTATTGGGATAATATTGATTAAAGTTTTAAATTCATAAACCTTTCAAAATAAAAAAATCGTCATAATGCGCTCCCTGACCGAAATGCAGAATCAGTTTTTGAAATGATTTGGAGAGCAAATAATAAGTATAGCAACTCAAAAGTTCTTAATACCAAAAACAGACTTTTCGGTCCCTGATAGAAACATCTGGCTCCGTTAGAATTTGTAAAATGAATAGTTTTATAAGTAAGCCGATTTTTAGTTTTTATATCGTCTGGGAGCTTTAGAAAACTCTGGAGAGAAAACAACGCTTAGGAATGATATATATAAATCCATATACATAGATCTACTTGTTTTCGCTCCCTGATAGAGATTTCAAAATCTGGCTCCGTTAGGATTTGTAGGACGAATAGGATTATAAGTAAGCCGAATTTGAATTTTCTACGTCTTCTGGGAGCTTTAGAAAGCTCTAGAAAGAGAAAACATTTTTAGAAAAAGACACATAAATCCTCTTATATCCGCTTCCTGATAAAAATTTCAAAATATGGCTACGTTAGGATTTGTTGGACGAAAAGTTTTATAATTAAGCCAAATTTTAATTTTCTACGTCGTTTGGGAGCTTTAGAAAGCTTTGGAAAGAGAAAAAATGCTAAGAAAATTATATATCTAGATGACTAGAAGATAATTATGTTTCAAAATTGTAGAAAAAACATCATCAAAATTAGACTAAATTTTAGTTAACATAAACAGAAACCATGGCTTAATATGGAAGCCTGTCGCAACTTTGAAACTTTTTTAACACAACACCTTTAAAAAATAAAGGAAATATTGGATCATAAAATATTAAATTGGGTGTAAAAATATTACA
The DNA here is from genome assembly GCA_951394005.1 of Protophormia terraenovae. NCBI lineage: Eukaryota > Metazoa > Arthropoda > Insecta > Diptera > Calliphoridae > Protophormia > Protophormia terraenovae. Next base: position 119,943,533 of record OX596074.1, read on the forward strand.
GACATTACAATAAATTAAAAAATTCATGCAAGATAATTGTTACTTATTTATTTGTTTAATATTACATAATAAATTCCAATTTAGACTTAAACTATATTTTTAAAACATAAGAAATCAGTCTTTATGAATATTTAAAAAATTATTCCTAAACTTCGATTCAAATATCACTATTTAGTACATGTTTTCTGAAATAAAATGCTATTTTTAAAACCGGTTTTTTGTGTTTAAAAAAACCGGTCTATTCGACATTCGAAAAATTAACATTTTGAAAAAACCGACAGCACATGGACAGAAAAAACCGGTTGGAAAACCGCGTCGATCACCCTAGTGGACACATTGTGCTCTCTTACGAAAGGAAGAAGTATTTTTTGCTAATATTCCTTGATGCATATCTTGGTATTTATAGATCCGAATGTATCAAATGACTTTCCTGTTTTGCCACAACTGCAAAAAGCTCGTTATACCAGGAATTTTGTAAGCAATTTTTTCTGCTTTTGGGTCCTAAACTTATCTTTAACATAGCCTCGAGCATTAACAATAAAAAGTTTTGACACAGAAGCTGCGAAAATTCTGCCAGCACATACGTTTTTTCCACAATTATACAACTTGAGTATTTTTGTATGAAATTTGGTTTTAATTTCCGTATCCTATTCTTGGCTTCCAAATTTTTTGTACCATTCCTGTTTGGAACTTTTTGGACGTTATATGTTATCAACTCTGTATTAGCTTTAAATTTTCGCACCAAATAGTCAAAGCACTGAGAGTTCCTTTCAATATGCTTCCAATTTTCTGGCCTTCCAAATATCATGTGTATCTTATTTTCTTTTCGAGCCAGTTTTCATATCAATGGTCAAATTCTCCTAATACTGTTTAATAACATTAGCAACAATTTGACGGCAGAAATTTAGTGCTGGTGTCCAATTATTTGTAGGAACCATTTGGATTTTTTTTTTTAATAATTTTAATAATTTGTAGCACGTACATCTTTTTCGTCACTCATTTTGATGAAAATCACGACAAATCAACATGGTTGTTATTAAAAATAATAACTGACGTATTTTTCCATAATAACCGGATCAAAAAAAATGTTTAATATTGATTCCGAAAAAGTTATGAGGCAAAACGTGTGTTAAGATTTTTTCGATCGCACTCCTTAGATATATAATGTTGTTCAAAACATTTGCAATAGAAAGCCAATTTTAAATAAACACAAATTGCTTTCCATCAGTTATTTTATGTTAGAAATAATATTTTAAGCTATATTTTTTTTAAATAATTTTAGATGTTTATGTTTAGACAATTGAAAAATGCATGTGTTCAAAACATTTGGAACTCCTAAAAGCATTAAATTATGATGTGATAAATACATTATATGTTCAATACTTAGTGGCATAACTATGTCATTTTATAGCTTTCAAATAACTTAAAATATAAAAGTTATCTGCCTTTAAATACATGTAGCCGTTTGGTAATAGCATTTCACTTCCTTCTCAGTTCTAAAAATATTAGTTTTTACTTTATTATCGATATTTTGTTTGTAGTCACCAGAGCTAGTTTAAATTTGAACGAAAATATGCAATCGAAAAAGCCTGAAAAAATATATTAATATGCACAGAAATATGCAAAAATGGAATGAATGTTTTTTATATAAATACATATGCACAAATATTTCTTACTCTAATAATAAAACTCTGACAGTTTTTGAATTTTTATGAAGAAAACGAGAAAGATACAGTCGGTTAAGCCCGATAATTTGATATCCTATACCAATGCCTTAGAGCACATTTCCTAAATTTTCGGAAATGGACCTAATATTGGACCTATGACAATTTATGGACCGATCGTTATGAAATTAGTTCTACCATTACCATGATTTGTCATTTATGTGCGATTTTGCAAGTTAAATTGATATTCGGCTGTGGGTCTTATGGGAGCTATGCCTAATTGTGGACCGATCTTCCTGAAATTTTGCATTCCAATTAATCTTTAAAAAGAATTTATTTGTACCAAATTTTATAAAAATAGTGACATAAATAAAGCATTTGTTAGCGTTAGAACCTTATTCCGGTGTGTATTTGTATGGGGGCGAGGTGAAATAATGGACCGATCATGACGAATTTCAATAGCGTTCGTCTTTATGCCATACGTGACAAATTTCATTAAATTATCTTCAAAATTGCGACCTGTACTTTGTTCACAAAGTTTACATGGACAGACAACCAGCCAGCCAGACAGACGGACATCGTCAAATCAACTAACAAAATGATTCTGAGTCTATTGGTATACTTTAAGGTGGGTGTTGGGATATTTTTTTCTGAATGAATGAAATTTGGTACAACAACATTTTATATAAGTATAAATCCATATGCCAAATTTAGTGAAGATCGGTCCATAATTGACCACAGCTCCCATATAAGACGCAATTTCAGGAATCAGCCAAACGATCATAGGACCAACTCGGTTATCAAATATTTTCTATAAACTAACTTTTTGGATTCAATCCACTGAAATTTAATGAGAAATGAAATCTGAATTCTATATAAAATCCAGCAACATAAATGCCTTGGGTCTCGTTCGGCTAACTATAGGTTTCAGACAATAAAATACAATTCGATGAGCTAAATGCTTCAGCTCTTAATCGGCTAACTAGAAACGTAAGGGCTACGCTAATATTAAATACAATCTGGCGAGATAACTGCTTCAGATCTCGGTCGGATAATTACCACAAAATTCAATCCAATGAGATAAATGCTAGATAGGATCGTATGAGCTACTCTATATACTAAATACAATACGACGAGATAAATTCTTTGGCTCTCAATCGGCTTACTATGATTAAGTACTTATATTAATATAGCCTTACAAAATAAATTTTTTCGCTCTCGGTCGGCTAACTACGGGTTTGGCTACGGTCGTATCTGGTGATACTTTGATCCTTGCTCAAATTTGTCCTTAGACCAAATCTATAACCTGAATATCCAAAAATATACACTAACAAATCGATGCCCTTTTTAAGTAAAATTAGTTACTCGGATAAATATTTAAATCAGGATGTTTTTAAATCATGCATTTGCATCAAAATAAACGCGCCGTAATAAACATTTATTATAGTAAGTTGATTCAATTACACAGAAAAAAAATAAAAAATGGACTTCAATTACGAAATTGCTTATACTAATTAATTTTTGTTTGATTTTACTCCATCATCAAAATGATAATATTAATAACTAGAATAATTGATTTTATTATTACCGCTTTTTTTAATAGATTTAATGAGCCGAAATTTTTTGGAAATTGACTTAAATTCATTTTATTTCTATATTTTTGTTGAAAAATTTTTCATTTTTTTATGTTTATTAAGAGCAGTCAATTTATTAAAAAAAATATATGGGCAATTATCAAAAATGTTTAACCTGGCTGAAACTGACTGAAATCCTTAATAACTTTTGTGGTAATGATATTTTAAACAAACTGGTTACAGATCTGAACTCACAAGACCTGAAACTAATAGAGTGCAAAATTTTAGCACAATAGGTTTCTTTTTGTAACCATGATTGTTGTTCAAATTTCAAGAATATAGAAAAACTGATAAAAACTACTTAAGTTTTTACCATTCTTCTAAAATTTCTGTACGCGCGTTGATACTTTTTGATCTTACCCGATCATAAGCAAACTAATCGGACTTTGTACATAAATTCTGCACCATCTTTGTTATTGTGCAGAATTTCTACAACTAAATACAGGGTAGTAAAGTTTTGATGACAAAATTTTTTGGATTTTTTAATTTTTCAGTTTTTTGGGCGCGGTCTGTGCGCCCCTCAACCGAATACAAAAATTGGGATAAGGATTGATATTTGTTGTAATTGTACGTATTTTGCGCTATAACCCGTTGATGTGCCCGAAATAGTCAACGTAGTAGATAGTCTCAAAATTTTTCAAAAAGTCAGTTTTTCGCGAGGCACATTCTCATTTTCATATGGAATTGCTTGGATTACTGCGTGAACTTAATTTTTTGTCATTTTACATAACAAAATCGGAGTAGCATTAAAAATAAATTTAATACAAATATTTTATGCACTTTTTGAAAATTATGCAAAAATTTCACTTTTTGTTTTTGTATTTTTATATAGAAAATTGCAATTTAAACAAATATTGGATATATAGATATAAGAGTGGCGATAAATATAATTGATTGGGATCATAAATTTAAGTGAAATGTCGTTGATAATTGAAAATGGAACACTTTTGTCAAAACACATTTCGTTAAGGCACATCGTGTGGAGAGCATGAAATTAACTATAATTGACATAATTAGAAAGGTGTTTGTTATGGTTAATGAAAATTCGGAGGCGCATCAAAAAATTTTGAGAGATAAACATTTTATGGACCAAAAAATATTTATTTGTGTTAAAAAAGGATAACAATATTAAAAAGCGTTTCTATGTAATAGAAACATATATCTCCATATATTGATTGAAAAATATATTTTCAATCAATATATGGAGAAATAACTTAGATTCGATTCAAATTTTTCACAAAATTGAAAAGAAAATTTTTAAAATTTTACTAGGAAACCCTAAAATATGCTGCACTAATACCATCAAACATTGAAAATATCATAAATTTTATTTGAATAACTCAGTAGGTTTTGATATTATGTGTAATTTTGACCAGAATTGTACGTAAACTTCCAGTTTGTAAAAATTTTTATATGTTCAACTTTAAACCACCATAACATACGCGCCCCTCACATGAAATGATTAACGCGAACTGATTCTACATGCATTCGAGTCACTTTATATTTATACAAAAGGATTTTAATGTGCCATCAAAAAAAATTATATTTTTTTGAAGGGCTAAAATCAAAAATTTTTGATAATTGCCCATATATAAACCATTAGATTTAAAATTAATTATATTAATAAATAATATAATAAAATTCCAATATAAAGTTAGTTAATAATTTTATTATAACATAATTTGAAATATTTATTCTGTGTTAGGATGAGAAATAGAAATAGTTGCAATTCTGCTAAATGTATATTTTTTGTTACTATAAATTAATTGAATAATTTATTTCTAGTCACTGGTGAGAATGCAGTTAATAAACTTTAGTAAATAAGTATTAAAAAAAAAAAAAAAAAAAAAAAAGATATTTGAGAAACAAAAAATTAAAACAAAGATAAAACATCATCTCAGATCCAAATGTTTTCGCCAAATGCAAACATATTTTCTTTCACAACCCACTTCTATATAACCAAAATTGTAGAAACTGTGTTATTTAAAAGTCCTAAAAAGCTATAAAATTTCTAAATCTTAGCTGAGATTTTCCTAACAAAGTTATTTAATTAATTTCATTTAAGCAATTCAAATATTTATGATATAAATTACTTCTTTATTAAAAGTGATATATCACTTAAAACTTCAAAAACTTTTCAACATTAATCCTTCAAATTAACTTGTTAAAATAAAACTATACGCAACTAGATAAAGTTACTAATGGCAACACATAAATTTTGAAAGAAATGTTCAACTTTTTTTTTCTATTTGTTTTATAAGTCTTAATAATTTAAATAAATTTTAGCACCAAAAAATAACAAAAATAAAAAATCAAGGCATAAAATGTTTGACTCTACATAAAATGCAACCAACCGCAACAACACTTTTCCACCTCAAAGTCAATGCAATGGAAACTGTGTTAATTGAATTATATCACACTTGAACAAACAGACACTAACAAATAAACACACACTCACACAGACACCTGCATACATGCTACACACGCACACAATGAAATATACTTGCAACATTTTTTGGTATCTATGAATATGAGTACAGAACTAAGAGTACAACCAATATTTTCATATACAAAATGTAGAAAAGCAGAAGAACCCGAGTGGGGAAGTCAGAAGGTAAAAGTTTAAAAGTTTTTTTTTTCTATGAATATCGTGTTTAATTTCCTTGGCAGTGGATAGGTAGATAGTCTACACATTCATATTTTATATTTTTGTCTGAATAAAAGTCTGTCCGTTCTTGTTTTTTTTTTTTTTTTTTTTTTTTTTGTACACTTTAGTGAGTGTTGGAATATGTATGTATTTGAGTGTATTTTTATATATTTGCTGTAATTAAAATACCAAATATTTGTTTAGATAAATAATAACATTTTCACGCCGAAAAAATAAAATAAAGTAATTTTTTGTGAAAAAAAGTACAAGTATAAAAAATTTATTTTATATTTATGTTAGATGTTGAAAAAGTGTATAGGAGGCGTGCGGAGAGCATAGAGATACTAGTAAAAACTGAAGGTCTTTGGAAAAGAAACATAAAAAAATTGCAATCATTGACGCAGAATGTTTACGGTAACATTTCTTTAACTTTCTAACCTGGCTTGGGTCTTTCCATGGATGTCGTTTCGGTTTTTTTTTTTTTGTAGTTTGTTCAAAAACTTGTTAAAAAAGTTTTTTTACTTAAAGTTTTTGTAGAAAATGAAATAAATATTTGCCTCCATGTTGAGACGCCAAAGGGTTATATTCTACGCATACATAGAAAGCCAAATTTGTGTATTTCTAAGTAACTATAAAGAAGCAGGTATCAATGTGCAGTGTTGGAGATGATGCTTTTGGGATTTAAAGGTTTTATAGGGGGTCAAATAACAAAGTGTTTGAGAGTAAAATTTGTATTAAACAGAAAAAGAAAAGACTAATTTTTTCTAACTTTTTTCTTTAGAAAAATCAGATTTTTTCTTTCGAAAAAATTCGGGAGCTAGCGAGAGACTTTTTTTCGTTAGAATAAAACTTGAGTTTACGAGAGACTTTTGTCTTTAGAAAAAATTTCGAGAGACTTTTTTTTTTCTTCGGAAAAAACTCTAGCTCCCGAGTTTCTTTTGAAAAAATTCGGGAACTAACGAGAGACTTTTTTTAGAAGAAATTCGGGAGCAAGCGAGAGACTTTTTTCTCTAGGAAAATTTGTGGAGCCAGCGAGAGACTTTTTTCTTTAGGAAAATTTGTGGTGCCAGCGAGAGACTTTTTTCTTTAGGAAAAAACGTGAAACTAGCGAAAGACTTTTTTCTTTAGAAAAAATTTTGCAGCCACTAAGAAACTGTTTTCTTTAGAAATATTTATGGAGCCAGCAAGACTTTATTTTTTAGAAAAATTAAGGAGCCAGCGAGAAATTTTTTTTCTTTAGAAAAAATTGAGGAGTCAGCGAAACAGTTTTTTCCTTAGAAAAAATTGTGGAGCTCGTGAGAAATGTATTCTTCTTTAGAAAAGATTTGGAGTCACTGTTAACAGTGTTACCGTTTGGTTGAAACGGCTCCTTATTCAACCAAACGGCTCCTTATTCAACCACCTGGACACTTTTTTGGCCCCTTTTTTAAATGGCGACTAAATAGCGACTTTTTAAGACTACTGTTAGTAAATAAAAATAGAGTTTATGAATAGCTATTTAAATCATCATATGCCGAATCTTTTTTGACGATGAATATTTTTATCCTAATTTATATTTTTACATTCTTCATAGCAATTCATAGGGGGAACGTGTTTTTATACTAAGTTATCAATAATAAAAAATAGTTTGTCCAACAGACTTTAGTAAATATTTTTAGATCCATACGTTCAGTTCTAAATTGGTTCGACGAGGATTTGAAAGATTTGAGTACGAGTAAAGACCTTGTATAAAAGTACAGAAGTGTAATTAATCAAAAAAAAGTATTGTATGTCAGATATTTTTGTGAATTAATCTTTATTTTTGTAATAATAAAAATTGTTATAAAATATTTATAAATAAATTATTTTGTTGCTAACAGAATTTAATTTAGTAGTTTTTCTTAAAACACAACATTTTTTGTTTTTGTTGTTATCAAATGAACAAAATTAAAGAAGTATTTTAGGTTTTTAAGCATTTGGCCCCTTATTTTCAAAAAATCCTCTTTTTTGGCCACTTTTTATTTTGAAATCCCCTTTTTTGGACACTTTTTAAAAATTTTCAACGATAACGCTTACTGTCAAGCTCTAGATTTTTTCTGAGAAAAAGGTTCTCAGCCTAGTTTCAAATTTTTTTAAAGAAAAATTCTATAACTCTGTTAAGCTCCAGACTTTTTATAAAGAAAAAAAATATATCCGTATAGTTCCTTTTTCTTTGTAAAAAATCTGGAGCAAGCGAGAGACGTTTTTCATAAGAGAATCTTTCTAAAAAAAAAGCTCAAATTTTCATTCAATCCTTTTGAAAAATTTGCCCACATACGCCCTTGTTACCAGCCAACCAACACATACACATATATTGTATGTATAAGTAAGTACTTTCGCATAAGTATTTAGTTTTTGTTTTCTTACTACCTTAACAAATGCTTTCAAGTTTTTGGACGCCATCCGCAAAATGTTTTCTTCGCAATTCAATTCACCACAAAAACGTTTTTGAGAAATTATTGCAAAAGTTTTCTTCTTTCTTTCGCAAAAATGAAAAAGCATAAATTTTAAAATCAAGAAGGTGAACATGCAATTGTTGTTTGCTAAATGTATACGAAAAATTCTCATAGCAGAAAAAAATCTAAAAGAAATTAAAAATAAAATATATGTATGTTTATAAGAAATAACAAAAACTATTTAAACTTATGAACATAAAGTAGAATTTAAAGTAATATGGAATAAAGAAGCTGTGTGGCAACCAACGATGTGTACTCACATAACGGAATCGGAAACTATTTAATGTCATAGCGTTGGATGGTTTATAAGTGTTGAGTTTCCTTTTTGGTACTCGTATTATGTAATAAATCAAAAATATTATGACTTATTTGAAAAGAAATTTCAATAGGTGGATTAAAGATAAAAACTGTTTCAAGAAAGTATACATTTTAGCTTTTCATCTGTTTAGAAACCCAACTTGTATTAACTAAAGACCATAATTTATTTACTCTTTTAAAATTATAGTTTTCCTTTAACCTTTTTTTAAATAAGTAAATCTTTTTATTTGTAGCGTTCTTTTGCCATCAACCTAACCTATTTATTTGAAATAATTTTACAATAAAAGTATTTATTTGCTTTGCGAAAATAATTTTTGCAAAACTGAAACAAACAAAAATATTTATTCTTTCTTCATTTTTTTCTTTCTATTCGGTTTCTGTGGGTGGACAGTTTGAAACAGCAAAAATCTTTTATTTTTTATTTCAAGACTTTTTTCCATTTTGCAAAATAAATATGTGGCACTGTTTTTGTTACGTACATACCTACTACATATAAATAACATCTTAGTGTTCAGTATCATTTATTTTCCAAATATATAACAAGTCTGTGTGTAACTTTGTATTTGAAAAATTAAAGATACAATAAATAAATTTTAAATATATATTATTATATTTGTATGCATTTTCACAATATATTTATTACAATAACAAAGTTAAGTAAACATTTCATTTTTACCTTTTGAATACCATTTGGAATTATGATTTAAAAATATTTGTCACTAAAAATATAAAAACAAGTAGGATTTAAGTTATTTCGAATGGGACGAATTATTGAAAAAAATTAAATTTTCAGTTGAAAACAAGAGCGATTAATTATAGAAATCATCTCCACTCGAAATTCACAAAAAGTTTACTTTATAAAAAAATTCAAGCTCTAATAGTTTCCCAGATATACTAATTTTTTGTATTTAATTTTTATGGGCCCATAATCCGCTAATTTATTAGACAAATGTTTTCATGGATGTCAAAATTCTTTGTGCAAAATTTGAGCATTCCAACTCCAATAGTTTCCCAGATATACGAATTTTTGCAGGTACCATGCCCCCTACTTCTAGTCCGCCCATATTTTTCTTAAATATTAATATTGATACCAAAGTGGCTCCGAAAAAAAAAATATGCAGACTAGATGGAATTCCGCATGCTAAACACGAATCTGCTTTCAGTTTTTTCCCATCAGGTCGAGATTTTTCTTTATGTCTAATATTGCGTCGTAAATAAGTCTATAACTCGAGTATATTTCACCATAACTCGAGAACGGTATGTACGATCTATATAAATACACCAAAATGTGTGGAATAAAATTGGCTTTAAGTCGTTCTTCTAACAAATTCTTATCCGATCAATAGTTTGGGAGATATTTCGAAATAAGTCTCCGAAAAAAAATTGTTCATGCTAAATTCAAGATTTCTTATTTTTTTACTAAAACTTCTTTTTAAAAGTGAAAACATCAAAAATGTTTCAGTTTATAACCTTCATCTCAAAGCTGGCAAAACTACAAGTAAATAAAGCCATGGATCATAAACATTGATGCACAAATCTTGATTGCATCTTAAATAAAAAAATAGATGGAATTTAACTTGCTAAATAAGAATCAGCTTTTACCTTTTTTCTATCACGTATTGATTTTTTTAGGGGCATAACCACTATGACCCCACCTTTAGGCAGTCAAACTTGTATAACTCGAGAACGGTTTGTCCAATTAAGATAAATTAAATGAATGCAGATTCTTGTTTAACTCGTCAAAATCCACCTAGTCCACCTATTTTTGTTGCAAGAAAAAAATATATATTTTTTTTTATATATTTCTACTCAATTGTATGTTTCTTAAATGTGAATAAAATCACGATTTGTGCATCAATTTTGAAGATACATACCTTATTTTGTTTGCATTACCAGCTTTAACAAAAATTCTGCTTTAGTATTATTAAAAGACAATAAAAATGCTTTAAAAATTGTGTAAATTTTAATTTTTTTAGAAATTATTAAAAACTTCTGAAAGAGTTCAAAATATGCACTTTGTTTAATTTTTCTTTTCTTCATTTTTGGAAGCTCTTGATCGTTTTTTTGCTGGGTTTATTTCATACTTTCCCGCTGATATCTCTTAAAGAAAATCATATACGACAACAAAATTTTGCACAGATATTTCGAGGATCGAACTTGGAAACCAAAAATTAGCCTGATCCGCCCATTTTGCCCCCCAACTCCTGTATAAGGTCAACAACAACGAAATTTTGTACATAGAGTTCAAGGACAACTTTAAACACAGAAACAAAAAAATGGGCGTAGTCCGCCCACTTTCCATATAAGCTAAAATTTTAAAAAGGTAATAGTGGATATATAGATTCGGCCAAGACGAATATAACATTCTCGCTTGTTCTAACACTGAATATCAAACTAATATATAAGAGTAATAAGTATTATATGTCGTAGATGAAATTTAAAATTAATTAGTTTGAATGACCCAAAAATTAAAAAATTTCACTTAGACACTTAAAGTGACACAAAGTAGTCACTGATGTTTTAAACTAAAAATTAAAATTTACTAAGGTTTTGGAATTTTAATAAATTATGTAACAATCTGCGAATTTATTAAACTCATATTGAAAAATATTTTTTAAAAATATTGTCAAGATAACATAAGCAAATTCGTGACAATTTATTTTAAAATGTAAATAAAAATTAATAAATATTAATAAAAAATTAATATTCCATCAAAAAAATACGTATCCATCAAAAAAATCAAATTCATATATATTTGTATAATATATATTATAGGAAAATTTATATATGTGCGACTTATGAACAGTGTTGCCAGTTTAGCTTTTTAAGGCTAAATCTAGCCTTTTTATTTTGCTTTTAGACTCAAAATTTTTGTTTTAGCTTCTAGCTTTTTTCCAGCCTTTTTTGATTTTTAACATAGCCTTAAAAAGGCTAAAAGCTTACTAAATTTATTTTAACAGAATCATATATTTATGGCCCAATTCTTTATGTCGATTTGTGTCTTTTTCCGACAAAAATGCTATTGAGAGTCTTTTTTCATATTCCCTATGTCACTATACGACTGTTTGGGTTCTTGTCTTTGATACTGACAATTTATTACGTTATTTGTTTTAAAATTTTGTATTTTGTATATCGATACTAGTCGATTGAAGTGTCTAAACAGTCACTTATTATTTTCATACCGTTTTGATTGGGTAAAGCAATAAAAACGTGTATTTTTAATGATTTTATATAAATGTGCTGAATTATTCCTTAATAAAAGAAATTTCTAAATTTTTGTAGTGATGATCTTTGAACTATGCCTTTCTGGGACACTATGTGGAATCCAAATTATAATAAGTGCTATATAAATAAAAATTGTTTACATACAAAGCAAGAGAAAAGTTATATGTATGTAGAGTTGGTCAAGACCGACTATTTTATATGCGAACCAACTCGTGATTTTGAGGAGGATCTTTTATGGTAACTGTGACCAAATGATTTTTACACTTTGCTTTTAATTTTGAAAGTAGGTTTTATATGGGATGAAGGTCAATTTTGGACCGATTCTTATAAAATTTGGTACTGTCCTTCACCCTTATTTAAAACGTATCTATGTCCACGGTTGTTGTCACTGAATATAAAAACAAAATATTTGCACACGTTATGCCCGCCAATGTAATAATAAAAGCTCGTAGTTTAAAGGATCAGTCCAAATCTTCATTACGACAAATCTTTGAGCTGGAATTTCGTAGACTTTGTAATATACAAATGAATCTACCTATTATAACGGTGGAAAAGTTAACCAATCCTCAAAATATTCCAATGATGAATTTAAATAGATTCCACTAGTATTCAGGTCACAGCTCAAATAAAATTAGTACAAAAATTCTTTAAAATGGTCGCAAATTTGTGCAAAAGAAATTTTTGCATGAACATTTTTTATAACAATTGTTTTCCATTTTATTTTCTTTTATTTATTTTTGAATTGTTATTTTTATTGAAATCAGTATTGACATATTCAAAACAAGTAAATTTATAAAAAGAAAATTCTAATAATTTGTTTTAAATTTATATATTTTGTTAATATTGGCAACAACCCATTTGAAAGTAACGTATATCATAGACCTAAACCACGTAACTTAAACGAAAAAATAATATCGACATAGAGAATACCATTTGTGACTGCTTTCATTCTACAGACGGAACGTAAAATCGATATAGAGAATATGGGCATTAAGCATTTTTGTATATTAATTCGCAGAAAAAAATCGAAATTATTTATATTTAACGAAAATTTTCGCCTGCGGTGCATCGTTCCACAAAATATTATGATTATTTTTTAACAAACTTTATTACCCATAGATACTATTTAGGTTATATTTATAAATTTTCTAAAATATCTTTAAGAAATACCAAAATCTAATAAGAACAAAAAAGTAAATGCGTTTTTTAATAAAACAATATATTAGCTTTTTTCTGGCTTTATTTTTTGGGACATTTGGCCTTTTCTGACCTTTTATAAAGTCTAATTTAGCTTCTTTTTTTCTCAAGTCCTGGCAACACTGCTTATGAAATATATAATAATTATTACATATTTTAGGAACTAGATTAATTCATATTTCATGACTTGGAAAGTAGACAAAGATTTTTATTTTTATGTTTAATGCCAAAAATCCTGAGTTTACTGTAAAATTTTTAATTTATTTCGAAACCTATTATTAAAATCTTAAGAGCGGTAGCAAAACATACCGAATTTAAGCAAGCAAGGTATAAAGTAATAAGCATACATTACTAAGATATTTATTTGCTATCAAAAATAGTACGGATTTTTCATATTACGAACATCATCGGCTATTTACATATGTATATACAACATGAATATTAATGAAAACAATGAAGATGAAAATATGAGAGACAAAACTAGAAGCTTGTAAGCTATAAAATACAACTACATAGAAGTTTATGTGAGAGGAACGTCAAACAAAATTTTCAAAATAATACTCTTTTCTTTAAACACAAAAACAAAATTTACGGATATGTAAATACAAGTACAAAACAATTAAATAAAGTTATTTTTCTCCTACAAAACATGTGCACTGAGTAAACAAAAGATCGTAACTTAAGCCCAAATTACATTTACGCGTAGTCAGCAACAAAAAAAAAATTTGCTGCCGTTATAAGCGTAGGTAGCGACAATTTACAACCTCCATCTTGCTTTATTCTACTTGTATATTTGAGTCTCCCATTTCTTTGTTCACTCACTTCACGTACGTCGGAGTGAATTTAGAAACAGGTCTAAATGAAACAGCACTGCAAACTGCTGCTGACCAAATGTAATCAACACCATCACAAACAGTGCATTCTAATTTATCAGCTGATTGTGTCAGCACACACTGCTGCTGCCTACGCTCTAATGTAATTTGGGCTTTAAACAACAGTACTCATTGCCTCAAGAATTTAATTTTTCTTTTAGTGAAAACTATGAAATTCAATAACAATTATGTTATTTGACAGTGGCGATCGTGTTCCATAGATTATAAAAAAGGTCAGCTATTTACATGTACACAACTCAAATACAAACAAAAGTATTGGAATGAGTAAAAGAGAGATACAATTTTCAAGTAGTAGCTTGTCAGCAGTGTTATCAGATGATGGGATTTTACCAAGAAATTGGGAGTTTAAACTTTTTATATTTGAGGAAAGCTTTTTGTAGGAATAAATTTGTGGGTTTTGCGTGGACAATTTTAATTACTTAACTTTCATTATGTTTGCATTCAATGGAAAACTTTTGGGAATTTTATTTTTTATTTATATCAGATTCATATTTATAGAAAATTCAAAATTCCTAGAATTTTCTTTCATTAGAAAATTCTGAATGATGTTTCGTTTTACATATTTTTTTTTTATAGTTAATTTGGTATGAAATTTTCAGTTTATAGAAAATTTTTGTTAATTTTTCACTGTTAGAAAATGTTTGTTAAATTTTCTTTTCATACAAAATTGTCGTTAACTTTTTTTTTACTTTTATTATTTTTTTTTTTTTTTTTAATTGAACTAATTCTTTTAGTTTAATTTTTTTTTTTATAGAAAATTTTAATTTTAAAGAAAACTTTCGCTAAATTTTCTTTTTATAGAAAATCTTTGTTAAATATTATTTTTATATGAAAAGATTAAATTTTATAAAATTCTTTTAAACAAATTTTCACTAAATTTTATTTTTATACAAAATTTTTCTTAAATTTTATTTTTATACAAAATTTTTTCTTAAATTTTATTTTTATACAAAGTTTTTCTTAAATTTTATTTGAATACAAAATTTTATTTTTTATAGAAAATGTTCGTTAAATTTTTCTTATAAAACTTTTGTTAATTTTGTATAGAATGTTTTTTATTCAATTTAGTACTATTATCTTTTAATGGGAAACTTTCGTTAAATTTTCTTTTTATACGATAATGTCAAAAAATTCTCTTTTTATATAAAAATTGCCAAAAAAAAAATACTTTTTATACGAAAACGTTCGATTTTTTTAGAGTTATACCTACAAATAAAGTATTTAATAGAATCCTATTTATCTTTTTACTTCTGTAGAAATAAGTAAGAAATTTACAACTTTTTATTAAACTTAAAAACTCAATTGTAAACGAGAAATATATAGTCGATCAAGCCCGACAATATGATACCCTCCCTACACCATTGCGTTTGTGCAATAAAATGATTTACGAAATTTTTTTAATGTGGGACCCATGGTAATTTATGCGCCGATCCATATGAAATTAGTTAATATGTTTCCTGTTTATATTAAACGTATTTGTGTGCGATTTTTGCGTTAAAGTGATTTTCTAAAGTGGGTGTTATAAAGGACCTATGACTAATTGTGCACCGATCTTCCTGAACTTTTTTTTGCACTTCGACTTATCATTGAACTTATTCGTACCGAATTTCATTGAAATAATGACATAAATAAGGCATTTGTCAGCGTTAAAACCCTATTCTGGGGAGTATTTGTATGGGGGCGAGGTGATTTTATCTTCAAAATTACGTCCTGTGCTTTGTGCACAAGGTTTACATGGACAGACAATCAGCCAGCCATCTAGACGAATGGACGGACATCGTTAAATCGACTCAGAAAATGATTCTAAAGATTAAATGGTTTGAGAATTTAATTTGCTTTTGAACCCTACACTACCACACTTACTTTAATTTCAAAAATCAGAAAAAGTGTAAACTCGATTTTTATACCCTTCACCTCAGGTGTAAAGGGTATATATAAGTTTGTCATTCCGTTTGTAATTTCTGCAATATTCGTATAAGACCCCAAAAAATATATTTATTCTGGATCCTTATTGATAGGGGAGTCGGTATAAAGATGTCCGTCTGACCGTCTGTCCGTCTGTCTGTTGAAATCAGTTTTTAGAAAGCCCCAGTTATCGGATATATATGTTTTATATATCAAATTGTTAGAAATATTCCTTAGAAAATCGCTAATAAAAATTAGCAAAATCGGTTTATAAATAATTGAGATATCGGCAAAAAACCGAAGATACTCCCGAAAAAATATAGCGATTTCGTTTTTTCACGAAAAATTAAAAACCTTTAGTAAGTTTTTTTTTTTTTTTTTTTGTGAAAAAAAAAATCGGTCCACTATATTCCAGATATCAGCCAAAACGCGTTTTATTGACTTTTTGAAGCTCCTATATAAGCTACGCTTTTAAACGGGTTGGTCATAAATATTTTTATAAAATTTAAATTTTTTACGGAAAGCCAATTCGTTCATAAACAACAGAGTTATGGACCAAAAACTAAAAAAAAAATGTAATAAGTAAATACACAGAAAAATGTTTATATTAAGCATACATACATACATACATACATACATACATACATACATACATACATACATACATACATACATACATACATACATACATACATACATACATACATACATACATACATACATACATACATACATACATACATACATACATACATACATACATACATACATACATACATACATACATACATACATACATACATACATACATACATACATACATACATACATACATACATACACAAAAATATATAACTATTCAATTGTTGTTGTTTATATTTTTAAATCAGTGCTTGCTATGACTTTCTTTTTCATATTCAAATGTTCGTAGTTAAAAAAAATTAGGCGTTAGGCGAAAATTTTATTATTTGTGGTATTAAGTAACATGGTGAAGGGTATCAAAGATTCGGCACGGCCGAATCTTTTTTCAATTTCATTTTTAATCTAAAGCTTAGCGGACATACACAACGATGTAGGGTTACTCTCTTACTTACTTTTTCTAGTATTTTCTTCCGCTTGAGTTTTTTTTTTTTTTGGTTTGTTTACATTTAGAGTTATTTTTATTGATAGTGTGTGATTATGTTGTATATGTATGTATAAATTATGAGATTGTTTATTTTCACCTTCAAACTATAGACTTCCACATTTAATGCCGACATTATTTCTCTATTTGGATTGTTTGTTTCTTGATAAGACGAAATGCTAAACAGAGTGTATTTTGAAAACCAACATTAATTTCCAAAACAAAAAAAGAGCACAAACACACACAGAAAAATGAAGAGTAATAAAATTCTTTTTTGATTTTCTTTTTTTGAACATTTTATTGTAATCAAACACTTACAAGTTATAAGTTACAACTCGCATAACAGGTTGAAAATTTGATAAATTAAATAACAAAAATAAAACATTTGAAACTGCTTTCTTTTCAGTTACAAAAATACGTGGAAGAGAAAACTTACTTAGGAACGATAAGTAAGTACAAAATAATAATTATTAATACATTTTAATTTTTTTATGTATTTTATTTGAAATACATACTTAAGTTCTAAAATTTTTATTTATAATTTCATTGAAGTTTTTATTAGCACTTAAATCATATTTAAAATTAATTTATTTGTATACATTTATTTATTTCATTTTTTTTTTCTAGCAAACCAAATGGATTTAATTTCTTCGTTAAACTATGATTGTTTAGATAATATTTTCAAAATGTTAACCTTAAGTGATCGTATAAATTTGGCTTCATCTTGTCAAGTTTTATATGATATTTGTAGAAGACGTTTAAAAACCGATTTTAAATCAAATTTAACTACGCATTTTTTTAATACATTAAGATCTTTCCAAGTAAAAGTACTTCTATCGATATTGGGACCATATACAAAGAAATTAGTAGTAGAATTTCCTTTTGAAGAAAAAAGTTATTCGATGGAATCTTTATATTTTCAATTATTGGCATTTTTCTGCAATAATGTGGAGACTCTGCAATATAATGGATGGAGTGTAAACGATGAAGCAACAAACTGGTTAACATCATTGAAAAATTTAAAATCTTTAACTATTATCAATAATCTTGATTCAACGGGTGAGTAAAAATTAATTTGGTTTTAGAAAATGATAACACTACAGCAAGAGATTTCCTAGTCAACTAAGATACAAGTAGTTATGGAATTTTGTGCGTATAGATCACATTTTTCAACTTAATTCAATTTCTCATAATAAAGAGTTATTTAGAAAATGACTGTAAGGGCAGCACAAATTGCATCGTATAACGAGCTGATATCTATTTGGATCTAATAAAATATCAAAAAATCTTATTAAAAAATCAAAGTTTTACCTGCAAAATTTTTGAATCTGCTTAAAGTATAGGAGTTATTAAGAAATGGTTCAACAAAAAATAGCAATTCTTACAAATTTAAAACCATTTTGTTTCAAAACCAAAAGCGGTGCAAAATGTTTATTTTTCTTCTTCATCATATAGCAGAATATTTAAGAATACACAGTGGGATAGATTCGAAAATTTTTGGTAATAATTCTACTACTTGTAATCGGTTGAATTTTTGATTGTAATTTTTTGCTATTAGTTAAAGAACAACATTATCTATCGAACAAAGGTAATTAAAAGTCGATAAATTTATAGAGTTCCAAAATAAAAGATTTTTTTAAATGCAATATGTAGAAATTGACAATTCCAAATTATTTTATATACAAATTATTAATGTTTATTAATTAAAAATAATGAGTTGAATGAATGAATTTACAATGTTTCATAAAATTTGATATAATTTTAAAAATGTAAATTTCAAAGAAATATTGATAACAAAATTATTTATGAACAAGTAAAATTTTATTTACTACATAATACATATAATGTACTATATTACAGGTTATAGAATATAGAATTGACTATATTATAGGCTATATAATACACTATAATAGGCTATATAATAGACTACGTTATAGGCTATAGAATAGAATATATTATAGGCTATAGAATATATTATAATATAGGCTATAGAATAGACTATCCTATATGCTATAGAATAGACAATATTACACGCAAAGAAAAAATATGGTTCCAGTGACCATAAACTAAGAGCAACATACTATGATTGTAATATATGTTTCCAGGTTACAATAAGTATATTTGTACGTAATCATTACTACGATTCCAATTTATAATTTATTAGTGAGGTTCATAACCTTATTAATAACTTTTAGTAAGTTTTATAACCCTTTCTTAAGTATTTCTTTCAATTTCATCACGTTTTTATTATTTAATAATCCCATGTTATCATATATAAACTAATTTCATCATATATATAATTCCATTTTATCATATACATAAAATAATTTCATCATATATATAATTCCATTTTATCATATATATGAACTAATTTCATCATATATATAATCCCATTTTATCATATATATAATCCCATGTTTTCATATTTATGTTCATTTGTACCACGATATGTGCCACATTCATCATACTGAATAAAAACAAACCTTGTCAATTTATATTTGTTCATATATAAACTAAATGAGAATTAATGTACTAACAAACTACTGGACTGATACAAAAAAATATGTATTCAAAAGGCATTAAAAGTTAATGGCTTAATGGTTGTAGAATTAACCAAATTTGTAAAATTAACTGAAATTGTAAAATTAACTAAATAGCTTTAGAATTGATTAAATGATTGGATTTATCATAAATATGATTTCATGTAAACATATTTAAATACATATTATAATTCAGTGAACCAAATTAAATTTTTGATTGTGGGTAATCATTAAATGATTAACAGAATCATAAACGTTGCTATCATGAACACAGTATTATTTAAATCAATGAAAAACAGCTATATAAACATTTAATAATTGTGGTGATCATGCTGTAACCATGTTTTTTCTCTGCGTGTATATGCTATAGACTACACTACACTATAGGCTATAAAATGAAATATAATACAGGCTATGGAATAGACTTTGTTATATGCTATCGAATATACTATATTATAAGCTATAAAATATACTACATTGTAAGCTATAGAATATACTACATTATAGGCTACAAAGTAAACTATATTATAGGCTATATAAGGAGTGCTATCGAAAAAATCGTAACATATATAAAATTCAATAATTTGGAAACAGTTGATCTTAGAGTTTTGATTGTTTTTTTTTTTTTTTAATTGATATTATACTACAGATCACAGAAAAATATAACTTTTATACTTCTAACCACTACTTATGAACTTGTAGTCTTTTTTGGTAACCCTTCCATTAGAGATTTGATAGTTGTTTCAGACACAATTTAGAGTATTAACCTCTCTTGATACAAAAACTATGTTATTGTTTTGGTACCACTCCAGAGCTTTCTTCATAGTGACATGAAGCCAAAACGGTCCAAAAATATGTTGTCATATTGTGCTCTCTTATAAAAGGAAGAATATTTTTTTGCAAATATTCTTTGATGTACTTTTCCCGGAGCATCAGCAAAATAAAAATTTTGACCCTGAGGCTGCCAAAAATCTGACAGTACATAAGTTTCGTCGTTCTTTATACAACATGAGTATTTTTGTATGAAATTTGATTTTAATTTTTATTTATTTATTCATTTATTGAATTCAAGAGCCAATGAAATTACAATTTCTTACAGGCTAGCATACATATTATTCTTAAAGATATTAACAAGAAAAAATCTCATAATCATACAATATTATTATTTAATAAGTTAAAAATACTCCTCTTAATACAAATTGGATTTACTGAAAAATCAATATATGGATAAAAAATGTTAAATTGATTACACATACGTCGCAGTGGATCAAAGTTGGCATAATTAGTTCGAAAATATTTGATTTTTAAAGGAATAAAATTTCTAGTTGAACGAATCGGGACTGCAAATTCTATTTTACGAAGCAGGAACTCGGAATTAATTGAACCATTTACTAAATTAATTACAAATGAAATATTCATATATTTTCTCCTACTTTCAAGAGAAGGGAGATCAATTAGCTGTAATCGGCTTTTATATGATGGTAAATTAATATTAGTATTCCATGGAAGATTACGAAGACAAAATAAGAGAAACTGTTTTTGGACTGATTCTATTTTCTTAACATGAATTTCGTATTGAGGATCCTAGACTACGGAAGCATACTCCAAGATTGGTCTTACAAAAGATGTAAATAAATGATTGGAAACGTAAGGATCATTAAATTCTTTTCCCCAGCGCTTGAGGAAAGCCAGAACTCCTTTTGCATTATTAACAATTTGTAAAACATGGGAATTAAAGGACAGTTTACAATCAAGCAAAACACCTAGATCAAGGAATTCGTCGACTGATTCAAGTTCATATTTATTTATTTTGTATCTACAGAGTACTGGACTTCTTCTGTAGAACATCATGTGTTTGCATTTTCTTAAATTCAGATCCATTAGATTTATAATGCACCAATCATAAAGGTTGTCTAGATCTGATCGGCTTCTAAATTTTTTGCAGCATTCCAGTTTGCAACTTTTTAGACTTTAAATGTTTTCAACCGAGTATGTGGGAAAAAAACCAATCATCCGTTTAGAAGTTATAGATTTATTTTCAAAAATGTTCGATTCTGACCCAGTGTGCAGTAAATGGAGGTGTATTTTAAAAAAATCTAATTCGTGAAGGCATATCAATAAAAACAAGCGAGAATGTTATATTCGGCTTAGCCAAATCTATATACCCACCATCAACTTTTTCAAATTTTACGTTATATGGAAGATGGGCGGTAAAGTGGGCGGACCACGCCCATTTTTTGTTTCCGAGTTTACATTGGCACTTGAACTTTTGTACAAAATTTCGTTGACGATTCACCTTATATGGGAGGTGGGCGGTAAAGTGGGCGGACCAAGCCCATTTTTGGTCATTTTGCCCATTTTCAATACCAAACAAACCTTGTATAATACAAATATTTGAGCCGAATTTCTTTCCCCTAGGTTTTACCGTTCGAGCCCTATACTGCTTTCAACAGACAGACCGACGGACAGACTGACGGGCGGATGGACATAGCAAAATCGAAATAGAATCTAACCATGACCTAAAAAATATATACTTTTTGGGGTCTTAAATGATTTTTTCGTCATGTTACACACGGAATGACAAAATCTATATTGATTTTTATACCCCCATCTTTTTGATGGTGGGTATAAAAATAAAAAAGTTATTCACAATAACAAAAAGGAATTGTGAATAAAGTCAACATTTATGGATCAATTTTAACTAAATATAGGTCGCCTCTTTTAACATACATAGGTATTCTGTTTTATCATAAAAAAGAAAAAATAATTCTTGATAATTTTAAATTTTTAATGATTAAAAAAATAAATTTTAAGAAAGTTTACGAATAAGTCGATATTTATAGATTATGCAAATATGGGTAATTTGTTTTTTTTTTTTTCAACATGTATAATTCATGCTCATGTTATTTTTTCGATTTAAATTTTTTACGACTTTTTCAAAAACAAACTGTTTGGTGTTTCATTAAATCAAATTAGACAATTCATTCTAAAAATATGTTGCAGTATGTTGTGAAACCTCCATTGAACAAATATCATTTATATATTAAGAACTCTATGATTTCCTGTATCTTAATTGATTCAAAAATCCCACGCTGTTAAATTTAGTATATTTTTCAAATTCGAACTAGTTTTTTATTATAGCGTATTTATAACTTATATTTTCTTTAAATGTTACCCTTAACAAATATTTAACCTTCAATCTTACTATCCATTTTAATTTTTCCTTTTCCAACAGGTAAACACATCTACAATCTTCATGGTTTACAAGAATTATCTCTCAATAATTGCTCTAGAATTGAACCTAAAAATTTAGAAGAAATTTTTAAAAATCTTAAAAATTTACGTAATTTAGATATAAGAAATTGTCATCAGTTAAATACAAAACATTTTCAACAAATTACCGAAAATCTCACACAACTACAGACTCTCAAAATAACAACAACCTATGAAAATTTCAACTGTCTAACATTATTGCCCAAACTCACGCATTTAGAAATATGGAGAAATAATATATTAAGCTCTCCTATACCAGGAGATTTTCTATATTATTTAGCACAACATCAATCTGAACAATTGGAAAAATTAAACTTAGTAGATTGCGCTTCCTTTGATGCGGAGAAAACTTTTCTGGTAGCCCAATTAAAGAGACTAAAAGTTTTACATTGTATGTGCAATCCATTCGATGATGCGATGCTGGAGAATTTTTCACAATTAAATGAGTTAGAAGAGCTGTATGTTCATGATTGTTATTTTATTACTAAAAAATCCGTAATAAAAATTTTGGAAAACTGTCGAAAATTAACACGACTAAATTTGGGATCATGCAATATTTTATCATCAAATATTTCCTTTTAAGATATAATTTTAAATTGATTTATATTTGAAAATAGCAAAATTTATACACTAGTCTACAAATATACAATTTTATAATTTATTTAAGATATGATTTTATCAATAAAAGAAAATATATTTTTTATTTATTTTATATACACAAAAAGGTCATTTGTTTTACTATTAAAGTATACATGTTGTTAAAGAATAAACTGAACTGAAGTATTTAACTCCAAAAGGTAAGTACTTATGTGTATTTTATAGAAATGTAAACAGTCCAGTTTGCTTGTGAAATGGAGTGCAAGTGAGACAGGTTTCTGTATGGAACTAGTATTTTTACCGAAACTGGTTTGGTGAAGTTTTTAAAACAAAAAAGTAGCTTGATATAAACGAGAGAAAAAGATAAAGCTGGTCAAGCCCGACCATATGTTACCCTACACCATTGTGCCCATTATAATTCGGGGAGGGGTCTTTTATTATACTTGGAGCCAAATGTGGACCGATACTCATATTAAGTGTAAAATAAAAAAATACGAATACAGAATATTTATATGAATTTATTCACATTTGTGTGATTCCCGAAAGAGGGCCTTATATGAGAGCTATGGTAAATTATGGACCGATCTTTGTAAAATTTGGCACTATCATTTATGTTTATATTAGAGTTGTGTCGTTCATGAACGAATCGATTCAATTGAACGAATCAGTAAAATGAACGATGTTGATTCGTTCTTTATTTTTGATTCATATCGTTCTATTTTACTTAATTAAGTATATTTACTACACTTTCATAAATAATTGTTAAAAACAATTTAATTTTATTCTTATCCATTAATGCCTTATAGTGAACGAAATTTTTCTCATAATTTGCGCAATTTTCAAAAAATATTCTTAAATAATGTTTAATAACTTAAAAACTATCGCAGGCTAAATTTTATATATATCAGTTTATTTTTAATTTCTATTTACATATTTGTGCAATAAGGGATATCTATAAGAATAATAATTTAAATACTTTTTACCTACTCTTAAAATAACTATGTAATCTACTAGGCCATCAGGCTTTTTTGATTATTAAAGATTTCAATAAAAAAAAAAAAATATGGTGTTCTAAGAAACAAATGAAACAATTGTTTCAGTTTCATCTGTTATCTCATCATTTAAACCTTAATCGATCAGACTCTGTTTCATTTGTTCTCTATACATTCACACACTCATCGTTCAGGGTCTGATCAATGTTAAAAAATGAACGATGAACGAACTGAATCATTTTATAATTTTGAACGATGTGAACGAAACAGTAAAATGAACGATTATGCCCAACTCTAGTTTATATAAATCTTATTTATGTTGAATATTAACTTGATACTAACATTTTAATAGGATTTATTCCGTTAAATTGATTTTCTGACCAATCTTTCTAAAAATCGGCACACTTATTTAGACTTATATGAAACTTATATGTGCCAAATTTCATTAATATATTGCTATATTTGGGGGATTTATGATCGTTCAACCCTTTTTCGGGAGGATATTTGTATGGGGCTAGGTGAAATAATGGACCGAACATAACCAATTTCTATAGGCTTTGTTCCATGACTGTAAGAAACCTGTGTGCAAAATTTTATTAATTTTTGTTCAAAATTGCGACCTATAGTTTGATTACAAGGTTTACATGGACGGACAGACGGACGGACGGACATCGTTAAATCGACTCAGAAAGTGATTATAAGCCAATTGGTATAAATTAAGATGGGTCTTAGACCAATATTTTTGGGTGTTACAAACATCAACACAAACGCATAATACTCTCTACACCTATGATAGGGTATAAAAATTAACTCAAATCTCATCAAGAACTAAATAAATAAATAGATAACGAAATATAAAAAAGTATCAATTTCATAATTATACAGTTTATTTATGATAAATCATAATTAGTATTAAAAGGTCTGGGAAAAAGTAACCTTTTTTAAAACTAATATTACTTGGCAACTATAAACCAAATCAATACAAAACAACAGTAATTAAAAAAAAAAACATTTGAATATATCAAAATATATTTTGTTTTTAACTTTAAGAGATTATAAAACAATTTTCAAACAGTTGAAAATTCAAACCCAAGGTATAGTAAAGTACCTAGTAGGGTGATCGATACGGTTTTCCAACCGGTTTTTTCTGTCAATGCGCAGTCGGTTTTTTCAAAGTGTTAATTTTTCGAATGTCGAATAGACCGGTTTTTTTAAACACAAAAAACCGGTTTTAAAAATTGCTTTTTTTTCAGAAAACATGTACTAAATACTGATATTTGAATCGAAATTTATGAATATTTTTTAGAGTATTATTTGTAATGTTTTAAAAATATAGTTTAAGGTTAAAACGAAATTAATTATTGTAATATTAAATAAATAAATTAGTAAGAATTACTTCTATTGTAACACCTGTAATATTTTTACACATTTGTATGTTTTAGTCTTTTTTTTATTCAATATTTTCTTCATTTTTCAAAGATTTTGTTTTAAAAAAGTTTCTCCTACAGAATAGTTACAATAAAATTGATTCTGGCTCTTATCATATTAACCCACACGCAGAGAAAAAACATGGTTACAGCATGATCACCATAACTATTCAATGATTATATAGCCGTTTTTCATTGATTTAAATATACTGTGTTCATGATAGCAATGTTTATGATTCTGTTTAATCATTTAATGATTACCCACAATCAAAATTTTAATATGGTTCACTGAATTATAATTTCTTCTTAAATATGTTTATATGAAATCATATTTATGAATAAATCCAATCATTTAGTCAATTCTACAACAATTTAGTTAATTACATGACCATTGATTTCATTTTGCAGATTCGGTTAATTCTACAACCATTAATCCATTAACTTTTAATGCCTTTTGAATACACATTTTTCTGTATCAGTCCAGTAGTTATAATTCTCATTTAGTTTATATATGAACAAATATAAATTGACAAGTTTTGTTTTTATTCAATATGATGAATGTACCACATATCGTGGTACAAATGAATATAAATATGAAAATATTGGATCATATATATGATAAAATGGGATTATATATATGATGGAATTTTTTCATATATATGATAAAATGGAATTATATATATGATGAAATTAGTTTATACATATGATAACATGGAATTATTAAATGATAAAAACATAATGAAATGAAAGCAATACTTAAGAAAAGGTTATAAAGCTTACTAAAAGTTATTAATAAGGTTATGAACTTAACTAATAAATTATAAATTGGAATCATAATAATGATTACGTACAATTATACTTATTGTAACCTGGAATCATATATTACAATCATAGTATGTTGCTCTTAGTTTATGGTCACAGGAACCATATTTTTTCTTTGCGTGCATGGTTTCTGTTTTGTTTGTTTTGATGATTATTTTCTTAAAATTTTTATATTATATTATTCGTTCGTTCATATGCTTTGTAACACCCAAAAGCATTGGTTTAAAGACCCGCCTTAATTTGTACCAATCGTCTTTAAGTCGATTTGATGATGTTCGTCCCTCCGTTTGTCTGTTCATAAAAAAAAATAATTAATTAATTAATTAAAATACAGGTCACAATTTTGAACATGTATTAAATTTGAAATTTGGCACACAGGTTTCTTATAGTCTAAGGACGAAGCGTGTTGAAATTGGTTATGATCGTTCCATTATTTAAAGGGGAAAAGGGGTTTAACGATCATAAATCCCTTAAATGTAGTAAGAATTTCTTTTACACATGTAAGTTCCATATAAGTTAAAATCTGTGTTCCTAATTTCATGAAGATCGGTCCATAATTGAACATAGTGTTCAATTATTCATTGGCCCACAATTCCACAGCTTTAGAAAAGAAGACACTTCCCCGAATTTGGTGCACATCATTGAGTAGGGTATTGTCGGACTTGACCGACTATTTCTTTCTCGTTCTTATTGGATTAATAGTTATTTCCAAAAATAATTATGTGTAATATATTAAAACTTGAACATCATAATATTTATTGATTTTTCTTTAAGAAATGTAACCTTTTAGTAGAAATATTAACTTCTGCAAAAAAACCGGTTAACCGGTTTTTTCTGAATTTAAAAAAGTGCAACCGGTTTTTTCAAAATACCAACTATTCGAACTATTCGAAAATCAGTTTCTCCAAAAAGTCGAATAATCGATCACCCTAGTACCTAGGGATGTAAAGTTTTCAAAAATTAAGTTCAATAACATATTTGATTAATTTGTTCAACGAATTTTGTTCAACTTTCATATTAAGAAAAACTGTTTCTGAGAAAAATAACAAATGTAAACAAAGTGTGCATGCGCAGTTCTTATAGAGATATGTATATGTGAAGGTAGGTATTCTGACAGTAAAATTTAAGCATGAAAAAATAAAAGAAATACACTTTAGTAGCAACCACTGTTGCCAAAACCTAAATGGAAAAAATTTCTAAAATTTACAAAAAAAAGTGTTAAAAATTAAAAAAGGTTCTAAGAACAAAACTGGTTTTTAATTGTAAAAAACAGATACAATATTTACTTTCAAGGTTAAAAACAATGGCAATAAGGCGCCTATGCACATGTTGCTAAGTTTAAATGTAATTTTTAAATAAATAGTAAAAAAAAACTAAAAGAACATTAAAGAAAATAAAAAACACATTCTAAAATTATTTCTTCAGAACAAAATTATAATTGAATTTTTAAAAATTCTAATTTTATCTTAAGTTATCCAAGTATATGTTACCTGTATTATATTGTTATACGTATTCCAAAACGTTAACCTTAATGATATAGGTTAACATTTTGACGAACTTAAATCTTCTTTCTTTTACTGATTCTTTATTTTTTTAAATCTCATTTATTATTAAAAAACTGATAAACAGTATAAACTCGAGATTCTGGATAATTATTGCAGACCCCAGATTGTCGAATTGTCCGGAATATCGATGCTTTTTTCTGGTCCAATTTTATTAAAAAAAAAAAAAACGAGAGAGAAACTATAGTCGGTCAAGACCGACCATATGATACCCTACACCATTAGCTAAAAATTAGACCTGTGGCTAATTGTAGAACAACACTTTTACTCAATGTAAAATAAATTATACAAATACAGAACAATGTATTGATACTAACATCTATATGATTTTATGCCCTTAAGGGCGATTCCCGGAAGTGGGTTTATATGGGAGCTATGGTAAATTATGGACCGATTCTCATATGTTGTTTCTACTTATATAAAACTTATTTGTGTCAAATATTAACTTGATACTATCATTGGTATGGGATTTATGCACGTTAAAGTGATTTTCGGAAGAGGAGTTTATGTGGGAGCTATGATCAATTATGGATCATAATTTTCGTCAAATAACATTTCATATTTTAAGTTTCTTATCTAAAAAAAAAAAAAAAAAAAAAAAAAAAAAAAAACAAATCTGGTGATTCGTTTTACTGCAGAAGTTCTTAAACAAACATTAACTGAAAATGAAGGAATTCAACTAAGATAAATTCTTGTACTAACTAGAATCAAGTTGTACTAAAATTACTATTTAAATAAATCACATACATCTTTATAAAAAATCGAATTTTTTACTAAGTAAATGATATTCAAATAATACTAAAAAATACTTTTGACAAAATAAGCACACTTTTATCCAAAAACAAATATACAAATCAAAAAATTTTAAATTTTTAATTAAAATAACTTTTTTCTTCTGACAGTAAAATTGAGATTTATGGTTTTATAAACGACAATTTATGCATACAAAATCTGTTAGTGTTAATCATTAAATGTAGGGTTGATTTTTGAGGCCTTAAAATATTTTGACGCTATCTAAATTTTAGTATTAAGCAAATAAAATGTCTTCATTTGACATCAATATTAACATCATTTGTACTTCGCGATAGTTGTCAGCAAGCTTAATAAGTTTGGAAATGAATGTCTGGGTTCCTGACATCAACGACAAATTGTAGCTAATCACTTCATCATTAAAATTCTGGCGTCTAAATTTAAATTCACTGAATGGCGCAAAAAAAATGCAAAATTTCAAAAATCGTAAATTTCAGGTTTAATTTTTATCACCGCATAACTTTTTAACGGATAGTAAACTGGATACTGATTATACAGCAAATTAATTTTCTAAGTCTTATCTTTCAACTGGTTAATGGTTTAAATCAAAAAGTTGTAAATTGTCAGTGCAAAATTAAAATGAATCCAAAAATCCTCGAAAATTTCAACACAGTTTTTTTTTAATTTTTTAGTTCTAAATGCCTGTATTTCCGAAAGATTTTACGGAAATGATTTAAAATTTAGGATGTTTTAGTTATTTTGTAAGATCTAAAAAAGGCATCAACACTTTTCCTAATTTTAAAACAAACTTTGGTAATACAAAACAATTAATTTAGGTTTCAAACAATTTCGAAATTTTTTGATTTTCCCCATATACAATCCATCCTTAAGTCAAAATGTGGCAAGTGTCACCATTGTGTGAACACAAGATGTAATATTTTATTTTGGTCCAATTTTTGTTTGATTTTACAAAAGAAAAGTAGGATCAAATAGGGGCAAACAACAACTGATGCGGTGAACTGCTTGAGTTTAAAATGTTGTATGAATTTTGCAATTAATAATTATGACAATTTCCCAAAAAATGTTTTGCATATGAAAAAATCTAAATACGCATCAAACTAGAGCTCATATATAATAAAACAGCGTACTCAATTTTTCTTAAATTTCTTCTCAAAAGGACTTCAAAATTGCGAAGAAAACGCAACTTTAGAAAAAATATAAACCATTTACCAAAATTATATCAACCCAATATGGGTGTCAAATAAAAGCTGTGAATCCCTGAAATATAACAAAAGTTATTATTTAAATGTTGCAGAACAAAATGTTAGACAAAAAATGCTTTGTAGAACGCGTTTAATTAAGTAAAAATATAATATTACTGGATTAAATATTCAAAAATATTTTTTAGTAAATGTTTGTACCAATACAAAATATTATATTTCAGCGATTTGTAGCTTTCAATTCACACACACATTGGATTGATACATGATACAATGAATAACAAGGTATAATTATTAGAGAAATTTATTTTCCTTAAAAAGTCAGTCAAAAGAAAAATGTAAAAAATAAAGAACAAAGAATAAAGAATAAAGAAAAAATTTAAAAAAATATTTGATAATAAAATTATAAATTGTGAAAAAATAATTTGTTTGTGTGAAAAAACTAATATGTGTATAACGAATTGTTAAATTTCGCAAAATATCCAACAAATATTTCCACATTTCAAATGTAAACGAAACATATTTAAATTTTTTCATGCGATTTTTGTTTTAAATTTTTCAATTATTTGACTTTACAAGACTTGAAAATGACAACTCTCTCTAATAAGAAGTGCGTTCAAAAAAATCTTAACATATATAATATTCAATAACTTGGAAACGCT
Source organism: Protophormia terraenovae (assembly GCA_951394005.1). NCBI lineage: Eukaryota > Metazoa > Arthropoda > Insecta > Diptera > Calliphoridae > Protophormia > Protophormia terraenovae. Next base: position 119,974,458 of record OX596074.1, read on the forward strand.
TGATCTTAGTGTTTTAATTTTTTTTTTTTTTTTATTATTTAACTGATAATTTATTACAAATCTTAGAAAAATATAATTTTTATAGTTCTAACCGCTACTTATGAAAAAATGGTCCACAACATTTTTAATAACCCCTCCGTTTGAGATTTAATAGTTGCTTCAGTCACTTTTTTGGAACAGTGTGCACATATTCGTTTAAGATCTTCCATATTTTGGGACACTTTTTTGTACTCTTTAATTTACTTCTCACCAGAGCTCAATATCTCTCCACTGGTTTAAGCTATGGATAATTTGGAAAATTGACCTCTCTTGGTAGAAAAACTATTTTATTGTGTTGGTACCACACCAGAGCTTTCTTACCGTAGTGACATGATACCAAATCGGCCCAAAAATGTGTGGACACATTGTGCTCTCTTATGAAAGGAAGAACCCTTTTTTGCAAACATTCTTTGATGTATATTTTAGTATTTATAGAGCCGAATGTATCAAATGACTTTCCTGTTTTGCCGCAACTGCAAAAAGCTTGTTATATCAGGAATTTTTTAGGACATTTTTTCTGCTTTTGGGTCCAAAACTTATCTTCAACATTGCCTCGAGCATTAACAATGTAAAAGTTTTGACACAGAAGCTGCGAAAATTCTACCAGCACATAAGTTTCTTCGTCAATTATACAACTTGAGTATTTTTGTATGAAATTTGGTTTAAATTTCCGTCTCCTATTCTTGGCTTCAAAATTTTTTGCGGCATTCCTGTTTGGAACTTTTTGGACTTTATATGTTATCAACTTTGCATTAGCTTTAAATTTTTACACCAAATAGTGTGTTTGGAGTTCTTCTCAATATGCTTTTAATTTTCTGGCCTTCACAATATCTTGTGGACCTCTTCATTCCGAACAAAGTTTCCTGTCAATGGTCAAATTCTCCTGATATTGTTTAATAACATTAGAAACAGTTTGACGGCAGAAATTTAATTATGTTGCCAATTATTTGTAGGACATATTTGGATTTTTTTTAAATTTTTTAATAATTTTGGCACGTACTTCTGTTTCGTCACTCGTTTTGATCTAAATCACGGCAAATCAACATGGTTGTTATTAAAAATAATAACTGACGTATTTTTCAATGATAACTAGATCAAAAAAAATTTCAATTCTGCTTCCGAAAAAAGTTATGAGGTAAAACGTGTGTTAAGATTTTTTTTGATCGCACTCCTTAATTGTACCTTGTTATTTATCATGGGTTGATATAATGTTCGTAAGTATTTTATAATATTCTTATATTCAATTAATAACACTGGTCAACAAAAAAGTCCTCCCCCATAGACGAATAGTTGGACTTGATGTATTTTGATGTGCTAAACACGAATTTGCTTTCAGTTTTTTTTCCATCAGGTCTGGATTTTTTTTTTTTTTATGGGCGTGTTTAATATTTCGCCCATAGTAAGGCCATTACTGTAGTATATTTCCTCATAACTTAAGAACGGTGTGTACGATTGATCAAAGTGATACACCCAAAGATGCGTACTAAAAATATCTTCAAATTCCCCAATTTAATTTTTTGCTAAATAGTTTCGGAGTTATTTTGAAATAAGTGTCCGAAAAGAATCATTTTCAAGCAAAATTTTAGATTTTTTTTTTACTAAAATTTCTTTTAATTTATGAAAACATCTAAAATGTTACAGTTTATCATCTTTATCTTAAAGCTGGTAATGCTGCGAATAAAATAAGGAATATATCTTAAATTGATGCACAAATGTAAATTTTATTCACAGATAAGTAAAAATACCCATGTTACATACAATTAAGTAGAAATACAGTAATGGCCAAAAAAAAATATTTTTTTATTTTTTCTTGAAACAAAAATAGGTGGACTAGGTGGATTTTGACGAGTTAAACAAGAATCTGCATTCATTTTTTTCTATCGGGTACTGTTTTTTTTTTTTTTTTTTTTATGTGCATGTCTAATATCATCACCTTATTCAGCAGTCACACTATAAAATTCGAGAATGGTTTGTCAAACTTAGGCTATAACTCAAGACCTCTTTACACGATATCGATAAGTGATACATCAAAAGATGCATACGAAAATTGTCTTCAAGTTATGTCAACAATATTTTTCATTCGGTCCAGAAATTCAGAGTTATGGATAAAAATTTTCACCATTTTTTTAAAAAATAAATTTTAAAATTTTCGGTACTAATTACAGAATAACTTCGGAAATATTAACTGGACACAAAATTATATAAATTCAGCTCAAAGACAATTTAGGTCGCTATATATTAAATCAATTTATCTTAATTGGACAAACTGTTTTCGAGTTATACAAATGTGACGGCCTAACGGCGGGGTCATAGTAGTCATGCCCATAAAAAAAAATCAATGCGTGACAGAAAAAAAGTAGAAGCTAATTCTCATTTAGCACGTTGAATTCCATCAAATCCATCTATTTTTTTATTTTTTTTTATTTAAGACGAAAAAACTTTTTTTTTTTTTGTCCACTAGTGTATTTCCACTTAGCTATAGTTATGCATGGGTATCCAAACCTAACTGTGAATGCAATCAAGATTTGTGCATCAATTTTTATGATACGTGGCTTTATTTACTCGTAGTTTTGCCAGCTTTGAGATAAAGGTTATAAACTGAAACATTTTTGATGTTTTCACTTTTAAAAAAAAGTTTTAGTAAAAAAAATAAATCTTGAATTTTGCATAAAAAAAAATTTTTCCTAGAAATATATCCAAAAATATACTCGAGTAATTGGCATATTTAGGGCACAATATTAGACACGCCCATAAAAAAAAAATTACGACCTGATGGAAAAAACTGAAAGCAGATTCGAGTTTAGCATACGGAATTCCATCTAGTCTATATATATTTTTTTTTTTTGAAGGAGCTCAAAAAAAAAAATTTTTTTTATCGACCAGTATAATTGAAAAAAAATCAACTCTGGGTTTAGTTGTAAAAATTGCGGGAAAATACGACAAAGTACTTCGTGTCTAATATTTGCCTAATATGAACTTACTTAGCTTACTTACTTAGATTTGTGAAAATTATTATAATGGTACTCGTTTTAAGACAGTTAAAATCATTGTTATGTGTTGAAAAAAAGTACACTCAGAGAAAAAACATGATTACAGCATGATCACCACAACTATTCAATGATTATATAGATGTTTTTCGTTGATTTAAATATACTGTGTTCATGACAGCAACGTTTATGATTCTGTTTAATCATTTAATGATTACCCCCAATCAAAATTTTAATATGGTTCACTGAATTATAATATGTATTTAAATATGTGAAATATGAAATCATATATATGAAAAATCCAATCATTTAGTTAACTCTACAACAATTTACTTAATTACATAACCATTCATTTCATTTTACAAATTTGGTTAATTCTACAACCATTAACTTTCAATGCCTTTTGAATACATATTTTTGTGTATCAGTCTAGTAGTTTGTTAGTATATTAACTCTCATTTAGTTTATATATGAACAAATATAAATTGACAAGTTTTGTTATTATTCAGTATGTTGAATGTACCACATATCATGGTACAAATGAATATAAATATGAGATTATATATGATAAAATGGAATTATATATATGATAACATGGGATTATATATATGATAAAATGGAATATACTTATGATGGAATTAGTTCATATATATGATAAAATGGAATTATATATATGATGAAATTAGTTTATATATATGATAACATGGAATTATTAAATGATAAAAACATGATGAAATTGAAAGTAATACTTAAGAAAAGGTTATAAGACGTACTAAAAGTTATTAATAAGGTTATGAATCTTACTAATAAATTATAAACTGGAATCAAAGTAATGATTACGTATAAATATACTTATTGTAACCTGGAATCATATATTACAATCATAGTATGTTGCTCTTAGTTTATGGTCACTGGAACCATATTTTTTCTTTGCGTGTACTCATATCTAATAACGCCTAAATGACGTACCCGATAGGTTCTCTATATATAGACTCTAAACCCAAAAATAAAAATTATATTTTAAACCAAATAAATAAGTGCAATTGCTTTTGTATATTTAAAAGATTTTGTTTATCTTAAATTACGAGTAATTCCTTAGCAAAAAGAACTTTAAAATTCTTAAAATATACTTTTATTTACAGAAAATAGATAGAAAAGTAATCTTCTAAATATGTCAAAAAATTACTGGATTAAAATTTATTTTAACTCTCAATATATAAGTAAAACAGTTCTTTGACATTTTTATTAAGAATTGTGTAAAACAATTTTTTTGCCACTCACGTTGTTTGAGAAACTTTTTGGCAGGCATTAATACAAAAAAAAAAAACTACTGGCAGCAATAATACATAGTAAGTAATAAGAGGCAAAAAACGGAAGGATATTTTTCCTCCAAACGTTTGGCGAGGGTTACACATAAAAACACTTTGTAAACTTTAATTAAATTTTTATTTGAATCTTGTGCACGCACACATGCAGAGAAATGACAAGCAGCTCTTTTCATTTATAATTTTTTACCCCAGCTCTCCAGTTTTCTAAAAAAAAAAACCTAAATGAGAAAATAGAAAAATAAAAAACTGTCAGCAAGAAAACTAAATTAGAAAAAAAGTATAAAAATCTATTAAAAAAACTTTCTCTACTTTGTGTGAAATTTGCTGTTTGTTTTGTATATTACTTAAAAAGTTGACATTTGATACTTTTGTCATGGCATAAATATTTTCGAAAAACAAATTTCCACAAAAAGCATCACATTGAGCAGCAACTCTTTTCCTCCAAGAATATTGTATATAGAACTATTTCAAGAAAATCTATTTTTAAGCTTTAAAATCACTGTAGTTGGTAGAATGCTTTCTAATACCTAGAACAAGATGCACCCGTATTGCTTCTCTAAATTGATAGCAAAAGACACACGCATAGTTGTTTCTTTATTTTTGAACTTTTACACAATAATAAAAATGCACTTGACTTGTTTAGCTTTTTTTCTTTTTTATTTTTTATTCAAAAATAAGCCAATAAAATCCCATTAAAATGTATTTGATCATTTTTCATTTCTTGCCACTTTGACTGTAATTTGTATATTTTATTTTTCGTTTTGAAATTTTGTCTTTTTGCTTTTAAAAATAAACCAATTTATTGTGTTACCAACCTAAAGTGTATTTTTGAAAGCATTTCGTTGTACAGAGTGTCGTTCTTTCATCATCAGCAACTAGCAACATTATATTAGTCTCGTTGTTTTTAAACATTGTTGTTCTTTCGATTCCTTTGATTGCTTTCTAAAAATATCACAAAATTATTTGATTTTTTTCAAGTATTTGTTTTATAAAAAGAAAACTTGCCACATGCTAGTGTTTACATGTATGTGGCAATATGATCGCTTTTTTTATAAATTATTTCTCTACCGGATTGTTTGTTGTTTTTGGGGCTAATGCACTAATAGTTGGTATTTGAATTTTTTTTTTTTAGTTTTTTTGTAATAATGGGGATCAATTACCAACGCAATGTCGGCAACATTTTATTATTTTCTTTGTATATAGATCACTGTGTGTTGCAATAAATGTTGAACATAACAGACTATTGAATGAAATGCCTCATTTTCTAATCACTGACTGAATAAAATTAGTCAAAAACATATTTAGTAAACAAAAGCAAACCCACATGTAGATGAATTTTCATTGCATTTTATTTATTATCGTGAATATAATTTTTTGATTTTCCCGATATCTTTTCGATGCACGTTGGTGTGAAATGTGTCAAAAGTGGCGATAAATTAAATTCTGAAAATTAACTTTTCGAAACAAAATTGGATACCAAATAAAAATAGACAAAATTATGTATCAATAGCAATAAAAAACATTGGCCTACGGCGTCTGACCTGGGAAAGAAACAGTTTTTTTAGACATTTGAAAAAAAAACAAACAAAATAAATTTTCATAAACTTTAAGTGTATTTTTTAAAGTGAAAAGTTTCTTAAAGCTAAATTTTAAAAAGGAACCATCAAACTTAGATATTTTAGTATGTTTTTTCTCACGTATTTCAAAATTTAGTTTTTTCAAATATTCTTCTTATTATTTTTAAATTGCCCTAAAATACACTAATTTCGGTCTTTGATGAAATGGAACTTAAATTGATACAGGTTCTATGTTCTAATATTATTAAGCAGTATATTCAGTATGTATAGCCTGAAGTACAGACAATTTTCTTTAATGGTTTATCAAATATTACAAGGTGGGACAGAATCGAAAATTTTTGGAAATAAATCTGTAACTTCTAATCGACTGATTGGATATACACTAAATTTTATACAGGCATAGCAGAGCAGAGCACTGTACGTAAATCTTGGGAGAGGAGCTATGAGAGTTCAAAAAGGAGTACCTCCGACATAGAACATTTTTAATCACTAGCCAAATTTTTGTTCCTTACGCTATTTCAAAGAATTCAAAAACATGTACAATATATCTTTTATAGTTTTCGAGTTATATCCATTTTAATTGTAATGAAATTTCAATAATCTCATTTTTCAGACCTCGGTCAAATTTTTTCCATAAATAACCTAATATTTTCGACAGATTTATATATATATGGGAAATTCTCATTTTAAGTTTACCATTATAAAACCTACCCTTAATCTCAAATGTTTTTTTAACTTCCTAATTTTTTTAAAAAACTTTTTTATGCAATTATATTAACAACACTTATTGGTGTAACAAAACAAAAATTCAAGATCTGAAACGGTTCCACGTGGTGCCGGCAAGCACTCAAAATCAAAAAATATAAAAAAGGGTTCTTGTGATTACTGTAATCGCAGATTTTAGCATAAGTGTCCAATTCTTCTAATGTAGGCTATTAACTCTAGCAGAAAGAGACCAACATGGACTTAATTATCGTGATATTAACCAGTGTCAAATTGTGTTGTTCAAAAGTCGTGAAACCAAATTTTAAAATTGTTTTTCTAGGGATTTTACATCGCTTTTGGTATTGCAAAATGGAGTCTAATAGCTCTTGAAATTATGTATCATTTGATATATATCTTGTTAATATGCCCTCAACAGAAATGCTATAGGAGGTACCCAAACTTGAAGAGAAAAAACGAGAATGGCTTCAAGAGGTGCAAAGAAGGTTTCCAAATTACATTTTAAAATCATTGTGGCATTTTAAAATATGTATTAATTTACTAAAAATGTATATTTATTTAAAAAAAATAAAAATTTTGCATATTTTGTTATAGCGGATTTTGACGTTATAAGTAAATTTTAATCTAAAACGACAGAAGAAGATATAGTCGGTCAAGCCCGACTATATGATACCCTACACCATTACCATCCACATAATTTTGTTTTTACTTATATACAACTTACTTGTGTTAAATATTATCATAATACTAACATTTGTATGGGATTTATGCACGTTAGTGATTTTCGAGAGATGAGTTTATATGGGAGCTATGGTCAGTTATGGACCGATCTTCATGAAATTTGGCAGACGGATTTTTGCTGATATAAAACTTATATGTACTAAATTTCATTAAAATATTCCTATTAAGCATCTATAAGTGTTAAAACTCTATTCCGGGAGGACATTTGTATGGGGGCTAGGTGAAATAATAGGCTTCGTCCTTGTGCTGAAAAAAGCATATGTACCAAATTTCATCAAATTGTCTTCAAAATTGCGACCTGAACTTTGCGCACAAGCTTTACATGGACAGCCACCCAGCCAGCCAACCAGCCGACCAACCACCTTTGGTGGTGTAGGGTATAAAAATAAGTTCTTGTAATAAGGTTTACTTAGGCAGAAAATATGATTTCACTGAAAATATTAAACAACGGTTTTCATAAGCTAAGAACGCGGTGCTTTTAATTTAATATTAATTGTCAATCTGTTACTATCAATCTGCTAATTAATAGCCCATATCAAAATAAATATGGCGCGCATTGGGGTAAAAAGGGTCGAAAATGGTGTTTAATTTAGAGAAAGGTGATATCAACTTTTCAATGATCACGTTTTACTTTCTTATTGATTACTTGTTAAAAAAAATCAGTTTCAGAATTTTAAGATTTTTTTTAGCAAAACGGTAATGTCTGTCCGTCCGTCTATACATTAGAGTTAAATGGGTCGTGAATTATGCATAATTCAGAGACGGGTATCAACACTTTAATGATAACGTTTAATTTTCCTATTTATTAGTAAGTAAAAAAAATGCATTGTAAGATATTTTTTGGCTGAATGATAATGTCCGTCCATCTATACATTTGTGTTAAATGGGACGAAAATTACGCTTAATTCAGGAAATGGTGATATCAAAATTTTTATGATCACGCTCTATTTTTTACATTTATTAGTTAATAAAAAAAAATGCACTTTTAGAATTTTCAAATATTTTTGGCAAAATAGCAATGTCCGTCCATCTGTCTATACATTTGGGTTAAATGGATTAAAAATGGCATTTAATTCAGGTAAAAAAAAAAATACTTTTCGAATTCTAAGATTTTTTTTTTTTTTAAGAATTCTTATGTCCGTTCATCTGTCCGCCTGTTTCTTAATTTTTTAAAACTTTCCAATTCAAAATCGTTTAACTTTTGACTCAATAAAGATAACGATTCAAAATTTTCTTTGTTTGATAGACAATTTTATTTTTTAATCAACTGCATAAAATATAATAAAATCGGTTGGAAATATTTGGCTAGATATGGAAAAATCTTAGCCAAGAACTTGTAAAATTGAGATTTGCGAAATTTCAAATGTATATAACTCGAAAAATATATAAGATATGTAGTACATGCAAGCATGTTTTCTAAAGGATTTATCAAGGACTTTAGGATGATATTAAAATCTTGGAAATCGGGTAAGGAACAAAAATTCGCTTGTGGTTAAACATTTTCCATCACACTAGTACCCTATTTTGAACCCCCATAGTTCCATTCCTGATGCGTATATTGGATCCTGCTTCTAAACTCAAAATGCTACTTTCTTCTGCTAAGCCTATGTAAAATTTCATGCAAATTTAACCAGCCGATTTGAAGTTACAGATTTATTTCGATTCTTTCCCATTGTTTAATGTTTGATAAAACAAAGAAAATGTTTTTGTATGAAATCTACTCGAGTTTTTTTGAAAAAAAAAAAAAAAAAATATTTTCTCAAATCGTGTTATATATGCGCTTGACTTTTTTTCATAATATTAATGTGGACAATATGTGCTATTTTTCAGAACAAACATCCTGTAACATTTTAAGTTGCATTCCATGAAAGTTGAAAATTAGTGTATATTAGGACAATTTTCAAAAAAAAATAGCAAAAATATTAGGACAAAATATAATTTACAAATACTTGAAAAAAAGTGCACCGAAGTTGATGGTTTCGTTTTAAATTTTAAATAATATTAAATAAATACACTGAAATCTGATGAAAATTTAGTTTTTTTACTATGTTTCAAAAATGTAAAAAATTCTTAACTTTAACAGCTCCTTATAAGAAAACAACACAACTTAGCTTAAAGATTTTAATTAATATTGATACATAATTTTGTCTATTTTTATTCGATACCCAACTTTATTACAAAACTTTAAATTTTAAAATTCAATAAAGCGCTACTTTTGATACATTTTATCCCAACGTGCGTCGTTCGGTAATAGTCATTTACGCGAACAGATCTGTTTTCCACTAGAGCCAAGGAATATTGGTACTAAATAGCGTTAATGTGCCACTAAAAAATTTTCGAAATTTTTTTGAACCCCAAAAGTAAACGAGTATAAAGAACTTCCCATATAAACTTATGTCTAGCAACAGAACTACGATCAAATTTACTTTAAAAAAAGTATATAATTTCTTAAAACAAATTATTTTTTTATGTTGCCAAAACTAACACTTTTCTTAAAAAGTTGACAACAGAAACTTTCATTCTTGTTATTTATGTCTAGGTTTCTTTGTATGTGTAAATATATTTTTTTTAACTAAAGGCTTATTATAAAGAAATATATTTTTTATATTTTTTATATATATTTTTTTTTTTTATTTTTCTGCCATTCATTTATCAGCTTATATACATATTTATACACTGCATATCCTTAAGCTTTTGTTATTTACTGACTTAAAATTTTTCTTTACTTCCTTTTTCACAGGCTTTTCAGCCTTATTTCCGAACATCCTTTCCTGGATAGGAAGGAATTTTCAGGGTAGGGTGGTGGCATAACTCAACACCCTTCATTATTCTTACATTTAAGTTTGTTTTATGTTTATCCTTAATAACGAATGTACCATATTTAACTACGGGTAGTATGTATGGAGCAGCAAAAGTTCGGTAGTCATTTATTCAGACTGTTTTGTCTTTACAATTCATTTGGTAAATTGAAATTTTAGTCACGATTTAGTATTTTTTTTTTTTTTTTTCTTTGTAATAAGACGAACAAAAAATTGTTTTTTAGATCATACAGATTTTCACATCACGTCCATTCGTGAAGTTTTTCGACAGTTTTTGTATGAGTGTGTGTGAGTAGAACACATACTATTACATAAGCAGCTTGTATGTCTGCTTACGTATAAGTTGTGTTGACGCCATCATTGCATTGTCAATGTAAGAAAGAAGTGTTTATTCAGCATTCAGCATCTTCATTTTACGCATTGTAAAATAAAGTTCAACATCTTGCCTTTTTTCCTAGTGCTATTTAAAAAAAAAAAAAAAAAAAATCATGCCTTTTAGTCTGTTTTTCCGAAAAAAGGGCTTTCACCCAAAATCAAGCAGAAAAAAAATTGTTCTGTATGTCTTTGCAAAAAGTTTATCAACAATTTCTTTGCCATTTCCTTATTTTCCTTCACTTCACTTGTGTTTAAATTCATTTTACTTATTCCGCATACATAATCAATGTCTGCCAAAAAGGGAGAACGAAGAAAAATCCAAAGAGACATGAATGTTGTTAAAATTAACAAAACATTAATTTTTATACTTTAACTTATGAAATTGTTCTGTTGAGTTTATCTTTTTATGAAAAATCAAAAAAAAAAAAAAAGTGTCGTTTTATTTTTCCTTGATAAGAGTTTTGGTAATTTTCTTCTACAATTGCTAAGATAAAGATGATTATTTAATCGAGCCTGTATTATTTTCTTTCATCAGATAACAATTTTCAAGAACTTTAATGTTTTATGTGAAAATTGTGATTTGACAATAATATAAAAGGCAATTGATTAGACACCAAAAGAACTCTTATATTACCAATATTAATAAAAAAGTATTTCGAAAATATCAAAGAAATTATTTAATTTAAAATATAATTACAACATTTTCTCAATTGATAAACTTAATTTAATTCAAAACTATATGAAGAACATTATTATATATTAAACCATCTTTTGGAAAAATATTTGTTTGATTTCCAAAAATTCTAAAATAAATAGTTTTTCTCTTTAAAAATATTCTTTTAAAATTTCTTATCATTTCAAGGAAACTATTTTTCAATTTACTACTAAATTTCTTAATTAATTATTTCTTTCGTTTTTATATTGTAGGAGTGTTATATAATGACCAAGGTTGGGACTGAGTATTCCAAAAAAAAAAAAAAAACTAACGACACATGCAACAATTTTAATAATACAAAGAATAAACTAGTAAAAACTGCAACAATTGTGATTAATATTCATTCCACAAATAAGTAGAACAAACAACAAATGGTCAAACGGATATACAATTGAAAAAAATCCTAGTAATTTCCTTTTTATGCTACTCACAATGCAATAACCATCAACTGGCTATAAAATAGAAACCATTTGTTTTCGGTGGACATTTTTTTTTTTTTTTTAGTTCTTATTTAATGTTTAATGAAATTTTAATTTTAAACTTAAAATACTAGCTAGTATAAGTACAGAGTGGGACAGATTTAAAAAAATAAAATTTTATTTAATAGAATGTTTATTAGTTAAGGTATTTTTTGCCGAATGTCAATTTTTTTTTTTTTTATTTTAATGAAGGAGAATTATAAAATTCCAAAAAAAAAAAAAAAAGAATCAAAATTTCCGAATATTTTACAGGATAATACTCATGAGTGATTCCATGTCAAAACGGATAGCAATCGGACTTGACATCTCCGATGTCAATGAAATTCACTACAGATATTGGCAATTGGAAGTGTTTCCCAAATCATCAAATTTTAGATTCATGCCCCTTCCCGGTCCAAAAATATAACGGTTTGAAAAACGAGAAAAAGCTAAAAAATGTACAAAGGTGCATTTGTTTAATTGCTAATAACTTCTAAACTGTATATAGGTAGTTATCTAGTTTCAGTTTCATAATAAAGACAAAAATATTACCTTTATAAATTCATTTATAAATTTTTTTGAAATCAAAAGTTCAAAGTTGGAATTATAATAATCAAATCATTATAATTCAAAAAAGCGGTATTTTTAAAATTCTGAAAAAAATATATAATGTTGACGTAACTCTTCTTCCTACGTATGGAAAATTTCAAGTTGGAGCCTCATTTAGTTTAGAGGTTATGGACCAAAATAATATTTGATTTGAAAGTTCAAAGGTCAAATTTAAACTTATAAAAATTAAATCTTTATATCTCCAAAAACGATATTTTTAAAATTCTTAAAAAATTATATAATGTTACCACAACTCTTGTCCATACCCGTGCAAAATTTCATATTGGAAACTCATTTAGTTTAGAAGTTATGTAACAAAATATAAACCAAAGTCAAATTTTGTATATAAAATTTCATATTTTTTAAATAAAAAAAAAAAATAATTTAAATTAATTTTTGTAAATATTTTAAATTTTTACATACAAAAAATTTTTTTACTATATTTTGCTTCATAAATTCAAATTGAATTTTGGATCGAGTATAGAATGGAGTTAATTTATCAATATATAATTTTTTAAAGAATTTTAAAATACCGCTTTTTTGAGATATTCAGCTTTGATTATTATATTATAGATTTTGGCCTTTGAACTTTCGAAGTAAATAAATTTTATATGCGTCATTTTAAGGCTAATGTCTATTTCTATTAAATGAGATACAAATTAGAATTTTACAATGTATAGTTTAGAAGTTATGAGCAATGAACTATGTACACTTTTTTTTTTTCATTTTTAAAACGTTATATTTTTGGACCGGAAAGGGTCTTAAATCTGAAAGTTTGCAATTTGAGCAACACTTGTGAAATCGGAGACATGAAATCCGAAAATTACTGTTTTTTGTCCGTTTTGATATGGAATTACTCTCATAAAGTATCCATTTTCGATATGGGAAAAGATAATTTTGAATACATTAAATTGGAATACATTTAAGTTTCTTAAACTACATTCTGTTTACTAAACCCAACTTTGAGAGTATATACTAAATAGGTTTCGGGCGCAGGGAGCCAGATTTGATAGATTTTTGGCCAAAAATCTTTATCGTTAGCGAATATTACTGAAAGTGTGCAGCATAATATTAACTAAAAATAAATATAAATATGACTTTTAAAATTATTTAAAAACGAGTAAGAAAGTGATAGTTGGTCAAGCTCGACCATATGTTATCATACACCATTGTGCATAAAAAAATTCGGGAAGGCGACTTATATAAGACCTTTGGCAAATTGAGGATCAATACTTTAACTAACTTCGGCAGTGTGAAATAAAATATACGAATACAGAATAATACGTTGATACTAGGGTTGGGGGTTAATGATTACATTTTCAATTAAATTACTTTACAAATAATTGTAATTGAACATTTTCAATTACAAATACAAGTAATTGTAATTGATATTTTTTTCAATTATAATTACAGTAATTTTAATTGAAAATTTCCAATTAGAATTGCAATGTAGTTAAAAATAATAGTAATTAATTACACTCTTAAATCCTTTAAAATTAAATTTTATCGAAACGTTATTAAAAAAAATTAAACATACGATTTTTATTTCCGGTAATTTTATATATTTTTAATGGCATACAATCATTAGTTTTTTAAAAAACTTATATATTCCGAAGTTAATTAGTAACTGAAATTTTCAATTACAATTACTTGTAATTGTAACTGGAACTTTTCAATTACAACTACATGTAATTGTAATTAAATATTTTCAATTACAATTAACATGTAATTGTAATTGAAAATTTTAATTATAAATTACTGGTTAATTGTAATTGTGCATGTAATAGATTACCTAAAGTAATGATTACCCCCCAACCCTGGTTGATACTAACATCTATATGATTTCATGTACTTTAGGGCGATTCCCGGAAGTGGGTTTATATGGGAGCTATGGTAAATTCCCAGCAAAAAAAGGAACTGAAAAAGAGCTGAAAAAGTCATGAATTTAACATTGTGTTGGCATTGGAAGGAAGTACTTACTGGTGCAAAAGAGCTGCAGAAGTTCTTTTTTTAACCCTTGGTTGTCATTGGTAGGATGTTGTTCTTTTATGCTTCTTATTCATTTCTTTTGAAGCACTTCCTTTAAAACTATGTTTATAAAATTTTAAAAATGCATTAACATTTATAAAATTTTAATTTTCATAGAAATTATTAACGTTTTTTCCAGCTAAAATTTCATTTATTTTCACTTTTTTGGAAGTAATTATTAAGAACTTTCAAAAAAGTTTAAAATATGCACTTTGTTCTACTTTTAAAGTGGTGAAAATGTTCTTTTTTGGAAGCTCTTGATCGTTTTTTTTTTCTGGGTTATGGACCGATCTTTATGAAACTTAGTACGAGTATATAGATTTATAATATAAGTCTTCTCTGTGCCAAAATAAATTATTTGCTACATTAAAGGTATTTATGAGCATTAGGGAAGGACATTTTTATGGGGGCTAGGTGAAATAATGAACCGATCATAACCAATTTCAATAGGCTTCTTCCTTGTGCCAAAATATTCGTGCCAAATTCCATCAAGATATCTTTAAAATTGCAACTTGTACTTTGTTTACAAGATTTACATGAACAGACAGATGGACGAACATTGTTAAATCGACTCAAGAAGTAAATCTGAGTCGGAGGGTATACTTAAAGATTTTTTCTGTGTATTACAAACATCAGCACAGACGTATAATACCACCATAGGTGTGTGTGTAGGGTATAACGATCTAATTGAACTAAAATTTTGTTTGACAGGTTCATAGCCACTGAATGTGAAAGTTTCATTGTGAAACTTAAATTAGAATTTTGAAGAACAAAATGAGGGACATTTTGATATTTTTATTATCATCTATAAAACCGCCTAAAGACACAATTTAGAGGACTTTAGAATCTGCCCAGCAAACACGAAATATGATGACTTTAACATTTAATATCAAACGTGTTTCTCAAAGCTGTTTCAAATGTTTGAATTTTAAGTTTGATTTAAAATTAAGAATCATTTGAGATATCTTGATATTAAATGATATTATTTAATCATTCTCAAACCTAAAGAAAACTTTAGAAATATTTGAAAAAAAATATTTTCTCAATATGATATTAATTGTTATTTTATGTCATTCTTATAGAATATATATAAAAAAAATATATTTAAAAAATTATATGCAAATAAATTAGTTAATAAATTAAATTATTTAATTTAATTAATTTATTTATTTAATTCAAAAAAATTAAAAATAAAAAATTACTTTCATTTATTTTCCACATTTGATCGCAATCCACATTTGTGAAAAGTTTGAGAATTTCATTTAACAATAATTTGATAATGATACAATTTCACAATTAGACAATTAATTCCCGTTTTTGTTGAGAAAGTTATTATTTTGACTTGATTTCAAATCATTCTCAATTTAATATCAATTCTTTGTGTTTGCTGAGTATATTCTAAAAATACACATCATTATTAACATTATTAGCATCAAAATGTTTAAGTTGACTAATTTTTTTTTTCTGAATTTATAAACAAACTTAAAATAAAAAATAAATGGCGAACTATATATTTTTCCTAATAATTACACAGGGGTACAAAATGAGAAAAAATTCCTGTGGCACGGGGTTTCTCTGTCAACTCAGATACACGGTAGTAATAAGTACTAAGCCTCTAACCCACTTTTTTTGAATTGACTCTAGTTCTCACTATAAATCGCGATCTGTAAAATTAAGGTGGTTGCACTATATATTTAAGCATATCTCGAAAACTACATGTCTAATTTTATTTAAAAATATATCAAACTAAAATTATCTTCAAATCGTTTTTACATTACTTTTTAATACGGTTAACAGTTATGGAGATATTAAGCCCATATTTTGAGAAACAATGAAATTTTATAAAAAAATTATAATAAAATTTTTTTTCGAAAAATTATAAAAAATCGAAAGTGTCAAACATTCAAATTTTTATTCCTTAACCATACAGATAGATTTATTGCAAATAAAACAAGATATATTTCTTTAAAATCAATGCATAAGATTTCATTTTATTCACAAATTAGTGAAAATACTCATTAACAAATTACATAGAAAAATTTTAAAAATGACAAAATCATTTTTTTTATTTTTAAAACTTTTCTATGTAACTTGTAAATGAGTATTTTCACTAATTTATGAAGAAAATCATTTGTTTATAATGAAATATGTTTGTTTTATTTGTACCAAATTTATCTTTATGATTAAGGAATAAAAATTTGAATGTTTGACACTTTAAAATTTTTAAAATTTGTTTTCTTTGTATACAATATCATTTTTTATCAAAATGACCGTATTAAAAAGTAATGTAAGATCGACTTGAATATAATTTTAATTACAATTTTTTGATATTTTCCTGAACAAAATCAGACAAGTCATTTTCGAGATATGCTTCAATATATAGTGCAACCTCCTTAATTTTACAAATCGCGATTTATCGTGAGAATTAGAGTCAACACAAAAAAGTGGGTTAGAGGCTTAGTACTTATTAATACCGTGTATCCGAATCGACTGTGTTATTCTATAGTTTTCTCTCAATAATTCAGGTCAACACTAAAAAGGTAGAGATCTTTAAAGTTGTAAAAATCAAGAATTTCTCAATTAACCCTCATAAAACTATGAATAAATTAGCGAGGAGGGAAAATTTTTATTTCATATAACTAGCACATGACCGTAGATTTCAAAAATTGAGAATAATAAAAATACAAATTTAAATTAAATTTGTATAATAAATAAGCAGGATTATCCAGCTATTTTTAATTCGATCCCGCCTAAAAAATACAAATACTTTTTTTGTGATTTTGAGAAAGAATCATATTTTTATGAATCCCAATTTGCATTCAAACTTGAAATTTAACTTGGTATTCTTCTTTAACATATTTTGAGAAACATATTTCAACTATCATAATTCAAACGTTTAAGTTTGTTAGTATAACTTAATTTGTTGCTCCAAAAGGAAGAGCTTGTGAGAACAGCTGATTTAGAATTGAGATATAAAAAAATCACTCGCTTTTACAAAACTTTTTAAAACCCCACTTTTTGCATACAATTTTCTTCAGAATCCCACTTTTAGTCGTTCGATCACTCTATCAAAAACCCTCTGGTCACTTTAATCCACGATTATCATAAATTTCTTACATAATAAAATATAAAAAATGTTTATATTAAAAAATTTTAATTTTTAAATCTCTACTTCTTTCGACTCCATATAATTTAAAAAGTGCTAGGAAACATCACCTTCAAAATTTCGCACGCAAGTCATTGTTAGGGCTCACACTAGGGTGATGGATACGGTTTTCCAACAATTGTTAACTGACAAATATTAATTCAAAGTTAATTAATTGTTATGTTTTATAAATAAAGTTTAGTTTAAATTTAAATTAATTCTATAAGTTTAAACAAATATTAAAGTAATAATTATGTTGAATGAAATACGCTTAACAATAAAATACGTTTTTTTTTTTTTTTCTTGTGATATCTATAACATTCTTACAAAGAATTTAAAATTGCTCACATTAATTAAAATTTTAATTGATTTTGCTCTAATCATCAAAATGATAATATTAATTATGTAAAATGAATTGACTTTTTGCTATAATTTCAATTAAAATTTTAATTAATTTAATTACTATTATGATTGAATGTTCGGATTCTATTAAAATATTTCTTGGCTCGATTCACATAGTAATAAAATCTAAACTGCTGCAAATGGACCCTCCAAATAAAAAAATTTAAATTTTATTCATATTTGTTTAAGAACATATTTTTATTAAAAATTACAAATTTACAAAATATACATAGATTTTGAATGTTATACCCTTCACCACAATAATTTGTAAAAATTTCACCTAAGAACTATATATACTATGAATCGTTATAAATCATGTTTTCTATGTTATAAATGCAGTCGAAAAATCGATGTCTGTCTTATAAAACCCTACAAATTGTATGAATTCTTTTCGTCTCAACACTGGGAAAGGGTTCATAGGATTCGGTACAGCTAAATATATTATATTCATTAATCAGAGCTACTTTTCCTCCACCTTTTCTTATTTGAACATAATTCTGCCTTTCCTTTGATTGTTTATTCATCTTTTTAAAAATTATGCCAGGTTTTGTTTCCATGCCAACATAAACCGCTCTTAATTTTTATGAACTGGTTTTGGTTGAGTTTATATTTTGTCATCTTTTTTTAAATTTATATTTGTTTCTTGAATTTTTTCTTAAAGGATTGAAAGCCATTTAATGTTTATATTAAAAAAAATAATTAATCTGAAAATTTAACGTTTAAATTATTAGAGCTGAACATTTGATTGTACAAAATGTATCTTACATGTTCATGATGTGTACTGTATCAAAAAATTTCAATTTGTTTATTGCCTATGACATCGGTTAACATCTTCCAATTGCCTTCATTGCTCAAATGCAAACCGTATTCAGTAAATTTATAAAAATATTAAGGAAATTAATAATTATTTTCATCACAAATTAACAGTGTAAACTCACCTGTATGCGGTTTTGATATAAATGTAATTTATTCTGCACGATCTTATAAAAAACAAAAGAAACAGTCGCTACATACAAAATATAGTTTTTTATTTTTTGTTTTTCTTTTTCATCAAATATTTTTATTTCTTATTTTAATTTTGACAAAAAATGACAAACATTTCTTTTTACTTTTTCTATTTATTTATTTTTTTTTTTTTTTTCTCATAAATAAGTTTGAAAAAAAATAATTGTCTTAATAAATTATTTTATTGATATCTAATATAATACGAATTAAATAAATTATTAAACAAATTGTTCTATTATTTTTTTCTGTGTTAAATTAAACTGATTAATAATTAATGAAAACTTAATTTATTTCGTTGTTTGTTAATAAAATTATGAAGTTCTATATATCATAAAAAAGCTAATGAAAATACATATATTTTAATGCTAAATTCATATATATCAGCACGAAAATTTTTAAAAATAATATCTTAGAATGAAGCAAATTTCAACTTCAGTCGGTAACATCGATATCTTATTTTCTCTCTATGCAAAAGGAGACATCCTAATAAATGTATGTGCAGGCTTAATGACTATAACTTTCTCACTTGTTTTTTCAACTTTTCTTGTATTTCCTAAGCTTAAATCTACTATTGCTAAAAAAGAATATCTTCTTCAAATCCTTAAAAACCATTTAGTTTATTGTCTTTAATACTCCTGTTTTTTATTTATATAATTTTTGTCATTGTTAAAGAAAATATTGGACCATTAGAGGGTTAAAAGCTAAACTGTAAATAGTGGCATTTTCATTTAGTTTTGTTTTGTATAAATCCGACAACACTCGACAATAACAAACGCATTTTTTAGTTTTTAAAACTCATAGTTTTTGTTAAACTCTTATTGCTATTTTATTGCAAACACACATACAGACACTTACTAAACGCAAAAAACTAAATGTTAGTTTTTCATGTCATGGTTGAATTTTATCTGTAGAAAAGAAACCTCCCCGAAAACTAATATAAAAAAAGTAATATAAACAAACACGAGCATAAAAACAACTCTAAAGCCATAACATTAGCCATTGAAAAAATATATTATAAGGTATGAGATGAGTAAAAGTAGGGTTTCAGATTCTATATAACTTTGGATGTTTAGAACTACTTTTGCAATAACTATAACGTTTAAACTTTTGTACCGATTGATTAAAACTCAGTCCTTTAATTGCTACTATAATGGGTGTAACTGTAATTCGAGTAGCAATTGCAATAGTTGTGGCTGTAAGTATTGGTAGTAACTAGTAGTAGTAGCAGTAGCAGCAGCAACAAATGTCACTTTATGCAGTATGCGTCTCTTCACTTTGGCCACTAAAAGCTTTTTGATTATGAAAAATGTTTTCAACATATGTTCCAAATGACTTTTTTGTATTTCTTTGTTTTTTTTTTTTTTAGCAATTGTTTTTATGCTTATAACTCTCGATATTATTTCACCCGCCACTAACTTGGTTAAATTTTCACATTTTTCTTAAAGTGGTTGGCTTGTTTACTGGTGGCTACTAAAAGTTGTTATTTGCTTAAGTTAGTTTGTTGTTACTAATTTGTTTTTCACATTTTTTTATTTTTTTATTTTTTATGAAATAAAAAACCGACATAGTTGTTATAGTTCTTACTGTTTTTACTACTCAAAACAAGAACAACAATCAACAAATATAAAGTTGGCTAAGAATACATATTTTAACTACTTACTTACCCATTGAAAGTACAGATTTCAATTAAATACTTGTAGTTGAAGTTGTTTTTATATGAATTGCATTTTTTTTTTTTTTTTCCTCTCTAAAGAAATAATTTAATTAGTTGCAGAAGATTAATTAAGATGGGAGTGGTTGCGCTATCTCAACTCGTTCATCACCACCCAGATTTATAAATTGAGAGTGTAAAAAGCTATGGACATATTGATTAAGTATTTGACAAAGTAGACAATTGTTTTCTCAGTTTTATACTCACGTCTAAAGTATAAGCACTATAGTCTTTACTAATGTAATCTATAGTGTAAACTTTAGTCTAAACTGTAGAATAAATTAAAGTATAGACTAGTGAAAATCATAGTGAAAACTATAGTATAAACTATAATGTTAACAATAGTGTAAACTATAGTGTAAGCTTTAGTGTAAACTATAGTGTAAACTGTAGAGTAAATTCTAGCGCAAACTATAGAGAAAACTACACTATAGTGTAAACTATAGTGTAAGCTACAGTGTAAACTAAAGGGAAAACTATAGTGTCAACTTCAGTGTAAACTATAGTGTAAACTATAATGTCAATTATAGTATAAACTATAGTGTAAATTATAGTGTAAACTGTAGTGTAAACTATAGTGTAAACTATAGCGTAAACTATAGAGTAAACTATAATATAAACTTTAGTTTAAACTTTAGTGTAAACTATAGTGTAAACTATAGTGTAATCTATAGTGTAAAATGTAGTGTAAACTATAGTGTAAACTATGGTGCAAACCATTGTGAAAACTATAAACTATAGTGTAAACTGTAGAGAAAACTATAGGAAAAATTATAGTGTAAAATGTAGCGTAAACTATAGTGTCAACTATAGTGTAAAATATAGTGTTAACTATAGTCTAAACTAAAGTGTTAACTATAGCCTAAACTATAGTGTAAACTGCCGTGTAAACTAAATGTAAATTATAGTATAAACTATAGTGTAAACTATAGCATAAACTATAGTGTAAACTATAGTGTAAACTCTAGTGTAAAGTATAGTGTAAACCATAGTGAAAACTATAGAGTAAACTATAGTGTAAACTATAGAGTAAAATATAGTGTAAACTATAGTGTAAACTGTAGTGTAAACTATAGTGTAAACTATAGCGTTAACTATAAGAATATTATAGTATAAACTATAGTGCAAACTAAAGTGTAAACTATAGTGTAAACTATAAGGAAAACCATAACGAACTTAGTGCAAACTAAAAACTTTAGTATAAACTATAGTGTAAAACATAGTATAAACTATAATGTAAACTATAGTGTAAATTATAGTGTAAACTATGGTGTGAACTATAGTGTAAAGTATAGTATAAACTATAGTGTAAAATATTACGTAAGCTATAATGTAGTCTATAATGTAAACTACGATGTAATCTATAGTATAAAGTATTGAGTAAACTGTAATGTTAACTGTAGAATAAACATTTGTGTAAACTATAGTGTCGACTATAGTCTCAAATAAACTGGTGACCATAAAGTAAACTATAGGATAAACTGTTGTATAAACTATGGTGTAATTTATAGTTTACATTGTAAATTACACCGTAGTATCGCCTATGTCGTAAATATATTCTATCGTTTATAGAATATATTTTAAACTATAATGTAGACTATATTCTTTACTATAATATAAACTATAAAATAGTGACAATAGTACAATGTGTAAACTAAAGTCTAAACTATTTTGTAATTTACAGATTACAGTATGTCTATAGTGTAAATATCAACCATTTTTAATTACTAAACCATAACCTCTACAATATTTTTGACCTCAACTCAAACTCTCTCTACTAATATAATTTATATAAAAAATTTAATTAATTTAAATTATTATTTTTTCTTTATAATCATATTATATTAAATGAACACAAAAATGCATGTTGCCATTGCAATTAAATGAAATCATTTGCAAAAATAAAATAAAAACTCAAATATTCTCTCACATTTATATCCCCCACAACACCGACAATTAACATTTATTGGCAGACAAGATAGACATGATTCCAACATCTCAGCCTTTGATCATTGATGTTGAAAATCATTTGTTAAAGTGAAATTAAAAAGGAAAAAAGACAGAAGAACACACACATAAAATACCAGTAACAAGAATTGGTCACTTTTCTTGTACATCCTTTTTTGAATTTCTTTGCAACACAATTTTCACAATAATTTTTTATGATTGTATTGTGGTATGAGTATGCAAGATGATTATACATTGCCTTCCTAAAGCTGGATAAGAATTCAGTTCAAAAATTTAAATGAAAAGGAAGAAACAGAAAAAATTGGAACAATGGATACGATTGGTAAGAGACGAAATAAAGTGAAAAATAATATGTATACGAACGTAACGTAAAATTGTAATCAAGTTGGGAGATTGCGGTGGAAGCAGACATTTAAAAGAACTAGATAAAAATAGTTAAAATGTTAAATATTTCACACAAAAGGAATAAAGAAGAGATGGAATTAATTGAATAGAGAATTATTATTTATTTATCAGGGTATTTATTTATTTAATAGGGTAGTAAAATATATCCGATGTCGTATTATTTTTTTCATGACTATTTAGCCCAGGTTCATACCATTTTTAATATTCCTCATTTCAGGTCGTAGTTTGGCACATCTTTTATTTATTAATCATTGATTTTTTTGTTTTTTGCTAAAAGAAATTGCTAAACTTTATGTTGTCCCGTTCGAGCCCTATCCTGCTTTCAACAGACAAACGGACGGACATAGATAGATCGACTCAGAATCCAACCAGGACCCAGAAAATATATACTTTGTGGGGTATTAGATGATTCCTTCGACATGTTACACACGGAATGACAAAATCAATATACCCCCCATCTTTTTGATGGTGGGTATAAAAAAAACAATAAGCGAAAGTAATTATATAAGTTATTTATTTGTAATTTAATTAAACTGAAAATATTAATATCTGATTGGTTTTTGAGGCTACCTATTATCCGCTTATCGCTTTAAAATATCTGTTTCAAAATTATTGAAAAAAGTTAATTTTGTGTAAATTTTATTTAAATGAAAACATTCATTTACCCAACTGCCTGTCTCAATAAAGGACACAGTGAGGCTTATGAACAATTGCATTTATAGAAAAACTACACAAAGATATGCAGAGATAAAAAAGACAAGAAACAATATGAAACACCAAAGAAAAATTAAGAAGAAAAAATATTTTTAATGAATGGCAATTAAAAGCACTCGTATCTTGGTAATAAAAATTTTTAAAATTAAAAACTCTAAATAGCCTACAGTACGTAATGGTCATATAAACATAAATATTGGTGATTAAACAAGAATATTAAATAATTATTAAAATTATATTTTTTTCAACTGGCAAATGGATAAGGACTTAAAATAATTTTAAAATTAAAACTTTTTACAGAAAAAGATATAATATATTTCCTTAATGTCAGCATAGCATTCAAGATTATTTAATTCATTCACTAATTTGTCTATAGATTCCGAACCCAGCTAATTTAAAAAATCATCATTCATATGAATTTATTTATTAGCAGATAATTCCTTGGAAGTTAAATGTTATTTTCTATAATTTGAAAAGCGAAATTTTGTTGAAAAATTATATATTAATAGTATAATGCAGTGTGCATTCTGATTCCGTTTGGCCGTCATTGCCGGTTTTTATTCCTTTTTTAAATATGTATTAACAAAAACCTTGTCCATCAGAGTTAGTTAACTATTCATGCACAAAAATGCTGCTAAAAAAAACACGAATCGTAAAACATTTCTTGTTCATTTTCTTTTTCAACATCAATTATGTGCATAATAAGACCACTAATAAAACTGCTGGAAAAAAATTCAATCTAATTTTTTAGTGGCTATGTAAAAATAGGTGATTTTTAATTAATAATATATTCGCAAAAAAAAAAAACTATTTGGAAATGGTTAAATGAATAAGTCAAATTGCGGTTTGTTGGAAAAAAAATTAATTCGAATTACCCAAAAAATATAAAGCCAATGGGAGCGAAAGAACTAATATTTTAGAATGCCAGAGAAAAATAAATATGACATCTTATCGAATCAATATTGAACAAATCGAGATGTTAAAATAGCAGCTATTTCTTCAGAAAATAAAATAGAGCACTTCACAGAGATAATGTTATTTAACAACTTGGAAGTTATTGTAATGACATCTAAGTAATGATTTTCCCAAATGCCTATGTTGATGTTAATATTTCAATGTTCAAATTTTAATTAATTTATTTTTCCAAATTGAATGACAACAAAATAAAAACTTAAAAATGATGTAAGAAATTGAGATTCCAATTGTCGAAACCATAGTTTTGGATTTTGACGCCAGAATGGTGGAACTCGCACTGAAACTCTCGAGATTTCCGATGTAATTTGTGACGAAGCAGATTCGAAATCTTCTGAAGTTGACATTCTTTGTTTTTAAATTTAAAGTTTTAAAATAAATTGTCGTAGGTCACCAATGTTGATGTTAATATTTCAATGTTCAAATTTCAATTAATTTATTTTTGAAAATTGAATGACAACAAAAAAAACTTAAAAATTAATAATTGATTAGTTTTAAAACTAATTTGTAAAGTAGAAATACGTAAAGTATCACTACACCTATATAGATAAAATGATGGCAAAAAACATATTTCCTATCAATATCATAACACGTCATTAATAAGTACTAAGCCTCTAATCCACTTTTTCCGAATTGACTCTAGTTCTCGCGATAAATCGCGATTTGTAAAATTAAGGAGTTAGCACCATATATTGAAGTATATTTCGAAAACGACTTCCCTGATTTTGTTCAAAAGAATCTCAAAAAATTTTGATAAAAATTATCTTCAATTTGTTCTTATATTACTTTTTAATATAGTCAACAGTTATGAAGATATTAAGCCCATCTTCTAAGAAAAAATTAAATTTTATACAAATTAGTGAAAATACTCATTTACAAGTTACATAAAAAAAGTAAAAAAAAACGAGAGAGAAACTATAGTCGGTCAAGATGATACAATACACCATTGTGTATGAGGATAAAAATTCGGGAAGGGGACTTATAGTAGACCTGTGTTCACTTTTACTAAATGTAAAATAAAATATACATACAGAATAATGCGTTGATACTAACATCTATATGATTTTATGCCCTTTATGGCGATTCCGGGAAGTGGGTTTATATGGGAGCTGTGGTATATTGTGGACCGATTCTCATAAAATTAGGCAATGATATTTCTACTTATAGAGAACTTATTTGTGTCGAATATTAACTTGATACTAACATTCATATGGGATTTATGCACCTTAATGTAATTTCCGGAAGAGGGGTTTATATGGGAGGTATGGTCAATTATAGACCGATCTGCATGAAATTAGACATAAAGATTAACACTTATACAAGACTTTTTTGAACCGAACTTCATTAAAATTTTGTCATATGTAAGGCATTTATTAAACCCCTATTCCGGGAGGACAATTGTATTGGGGCTAGGTGAAATAATTGACCGATCATAACCAATTTCAATATGCTTCGTCCTTGTGTCAAAATAACTAGTCGTGCCAAATTTCATTGAGATCTTTAAAATTACGAACTGTACTTTGTTCACAAGGTTTACATGGACAGACAGCCAGACGGATGGACGGACGGACGAACATCGTTAAATCGACTTAGAAAGTGATTCTGAGCAAAACGGTATACTTTAAGGTTGGGGTCCGATAATTTTTATGTATGTTACAAACATTATCACAAACGCATAATACCCCAACCACCTATGGTGGTGTTGGGTATAATGATTTTGTGATTTTTTTTTAATTTTTTATAAAGTCGCTAGAAGCAACTAAAGTACAATTTTTATTTATTTATTTATTTATTTATTTATTTTTTTTTTATACCCTATATCACCATAGATGGTTGGGGTGTTATGCGTGTGTGCTAATGTGCGCACAGCAAAAATCTTCGGATCGAAGAATTTAAAATACCCTAAAACTTGTTTTCATCATATCACATTAAGCCTTATTGTTCTGAAGTTTTACGATCCAATGGATGAAATTTTCAAATTGCTATCATGCAAAAAATTAATTGTTTTTTCAACATCTGATGCAATGAGTGCAAGTCTTAAAGCTAATACGTTTTCTACGCAAGAGTTATCACAGAATTTTACATAACGGATACTTTCAGATATTCTATCTATTTCTGCGAACCCCAGACATCTACTGATCCATTAATATCAAAAATGCAATAGGAGTAAAACAAAACTATGCTGGTTCGAGAAAATAACATGTCACGTTAGCAGATAATAATTAAAATGAGTTATTACTAGTTTTAACAAAAACTAAGTATTATTGATTTTAAATCCTTAAAAATTTTTGGATCTTTAAACACACCACCGTTTTTGGAATTTATGTAAAGATTATTTGTAATAGTAAAGAAAATTTTATTCTAAACTTATTCTAAATTTTATAAAACTTTTAAATTAAATCAAGTTAAAAAACATCGCAGAAATTTTACAAAATTATTTAAACAAAAAATATATTCAAAATATCAGAATATCAGTGTAGGGTTTTTTTTTTTTTTTTTTGATGAAAATCACGATATTTTTTGTTTTATTTTAATTAATAAAACATTTATTTAATTTTTAATGAAATAATATTATATTTATTGAATGCCAAATAATTGACTTATGTGCTAGAGATGATGTTGTCTGTTCAATGTCTGGAACTACTCTGTACGTCTCTTCAAAACTAAAATCGCTCCAACAAGTTACTCGTCACTGGGAGTAGCAGTCTCGTTACTTTGAGATCGTTAGTATAAAATTCCTCAGAGTTGTATCATTAAAACGTTCGACCACTCCTGGTAATTCGGACGTTTCCACCCGATCCCACATCAGATACCCACAAAAAAAATGCTGTTGCATTTTTCTGGGTTCCTTGTATATTACTAATTTATCTTGTTAGGAAAGAAAAAATTTTTCAAAAATTAAACATACGCAGTATCTTGGCTTTTTTTCTGAAAACAAAAATATCTTCTATATACTGCCGACAATGCGAGTTGAGGGAAACAAACAAATTTACGTATGCGGAATAATAATGCAACAAAACTCTCGGCACTGGTTAAAAAGAGTGTACTAATGATAAAGATTGTTTATCATCACTTTCGGATGGCCATATGCCATTTTATATTACTGTGAAAATTTTATAAAAATCAAACTTCTAATTTATTCAAAATGTTAATGAAAGCCGAACTACCTTGGAAGTATATTTGTATTTTTTTGGTTTATTTCTATATACACCACCACAATCTGGCGATTTATAAAATATTTTAACTCATATGACAATAGTCAAAGAGAAAAATTATTTTGGTAGCTATAGATCCATCGATAGAAAAAATAAAAAAAATTGCGGCCAATAATTTTTCGAAACAAAAAAATTTTTCAATTTGAGACGAATAATTCCGAAATCTAATTTGATTAAATAGGCAAACCGCTCCACTATGGTTTCGCCGACCACTCTTCTTGGCCAAAACAAATTTTGGTAACATTTTCTTCTTGTGTTTTAATTATCGTAGTTTTATAGCAAACACTTTAAAATGCCAGAAAATCAATTTTTTTCTTACTTTCACTAATTTGTCGCCATAATACAATAGATCAAAGTTGAGTTTCTTAAGCAAATTTAAAATATGTATAAAAAAAATGACTTTTTTCAACGGTTTTCATTAATTTATAATTATTGAATACAATAATTTTTTAAATAAGTTTATTATGGAAAATAGTACTTAGGATAAGTACTTTTATAACTGAATACGAAATCAGTTAGAACTTGTCATCTTAGAAAAATAAAGTTTTTTTACAAAACCCAAAATGAAATTGGATTCGTAAAAAAATTTTCATTTCATTAGACCTGCAAGTTTTTGTTGAAAATTGGTAAAGAAAAACTGAACGGAAATAAATAAACATATATCTGGGCTATATTTTCCATATTGTCTCGTTTTGCGATTTTTTGCGATTTTCGAGAAAATCCATTTTTTCCGTATAAGTTAGCGTTGGAAATTCTTATCACTTACAAAAGTCTAACCAATGAATAAAAAAGCCAAGATTAAAAAATAAAATAGCAGATATTACTAAAACATAATTGTGTATCAAAACTAATGCTGCTAAAGAAAATTTACGCCTTTGAGTTGAATTATAAGTGAAATATGCTAAAATTTCCTTTGTAATGACTTTACTTCTGACACGTAAAAAATGTAGAAATTAATTAATTTTCTTAAATACAAAATAAATACATTAAATTGCTTTGATCTTCACCCAAATCATATTTCAAACAAGACAATCTGTTTTTTTCAATTTTGGTAATTTTGGCCTAGAAAACTGGTCATAGAAACCATAGTGCGCTCCAAAAAAGTGACTGAAACAACTATCAAATCTCTAATGGAGATTTGGACCAAAAAAGGTCCACGAGTTTATAAGTTGTGGTTAGAACTAAAAAATATAGTAACAATTAAATTAAAAAATCAGAACTCTGAGATAAACAGTTTCCAAATTATTGAATTTTATATATGTTAAGTTCTTTTCGATCTCACTCCTTGTAACGACAAAATAAGGGATAAGAAAAATTCCTAAATTAAATTAAAGATTTAAAATTAAAAATCTCCAAATTTTAATAAGTTTTGTGCCAATTTAAGCAGAGGAGAGTTTGTAAAATTCTTTCGACAAATTTCCAAGCTAAACTAGGTTATAATAACGGAATAAAAAGTAGGGAAAGATCCAACATTGTATTTTTAATCTCACAAAAGGGATCAAAATATTGGACATATAAAACAACATAATAAGTTGTCAATTGATAGAATAATATAAGATTTATTTAAATTTGTAGAGAAATTAATGCCCTAATTTTATAAATCACCTGCGTTGAACGCTTCAATCACCAACGCTTGTCTCAAAAAAATTTAATTTTGTAAATCACTACGACTTTGTGTTGAAATTTTACGTATATGAAATTATAAAAATTAATTTTCTTATTAGACCTTAATTTTTGTACTTTGCAACCCAGATCAAATTTGAAAAAGAAATAAAAAAAAAATAAATTGACAAAATAAAAATGTTATTATATTTTAAAAAAGTTATGAATTAATATACTTTTATACTGAATATTTTGCATTAATACACAGTAAAAATTATTACTTTAATTAACACACAATACGTACAAAATATTACAATATTTGTTCTCTTTGTCCTTGTAAACTAAACCAACTGTAATGCCTCATATATCCAAGCTGGTACATACATATACAAGGTATGTATGTATTTTTGCGTAAATACATATTTCTATCTATAACAAATATTAAATTCAATTAAGTAACAATTAGAAGAATCTTATATAAAATATGTATCTTTCTCTACATATACACAATTACGAGTTTAAAAAAGTAAACTTTGTTGTACATAAATATATTTCATTGTTCTTGTTTATAATTTAAATTAAAATATTTCCACTATTACACTTTAATATCTCCTTACTCTAACGCTTACGCACGTAAACATAAAATGGGGCAGAAGTAAGAGCTGATGGTAGTACTGATGTTATTGTATGTTGCACATTACTGTAACTATGTAAATAGTAAAAACAGTAGAAATGTGTAATTAGTGTTACACACTCGCACATAAATAATTTTGCATTGATCTCTATGTTATTTTCATCTACGTTCTTTCAGCTTCCTCCTTAACCACAAAATGTTGAAAATGACTTAGTCAATACATATGCATTAATTAATGTAAACGTAGATATATGTATGTGAATATGAGAAAAGTATATGCAATGCGTAGTTATAACCACATTCACTATGCTGCTACCACCCTAAAAGTAGACAAAACAAATGCATTCCAAGTGCAATTAATTAACACAATAGTAAGAACGTTCTTGCATGTTGTTCATTTATTCTCTTATAGAAATACACAGTTTCCGAAGAGATTTAAACGAACTTAATTAGGAGTTTTTTAAAATATTATAGAATTGCTGTTTTAAAAATTTAAGTATATAAGTAATAGTATAAGATCATTAGATCGTCTGAAGTTATTCGTAAGATTTGAGAATTTCGTTTTTCCTCCATTTTTTGTTAGAAATTGTGTGTTCATTTATACTCGTTTGTATACTTGCTGTTACAAATACTTTATGCTACAAATTTGTTATTAATGCTGTAACTAAGGACTGCGCACGAAAAAATCAGTGCATGATCTTGGGCTTATAACTTCTGATGTGGTGACAATTAAATAATTCTGTTAACTGGTTTACATTTGTCGTTATGCTCACTAGCTATGTGCTAAGTTTCGTGGTTATAGCAAAACTAGTTTTCCTGGAAATTGAACAAAAAACACCAAAACACATAATAGAAATTTTTCATGAAATCTTACATCGGTCATATAAAACAATTGCTAGGAAGGCAGTTGTGTCAAAAAATACAGTTTCTTGGGTCATAATATTATACAAAGAAATCATGGTCACTGAATGGAAATCGGGTAGTGGAAGAAAAATAGTATCTTCAAATTCCCCTCATCTCTGGAAGAAAAGTGCCCCAAAAAGTTTATTGCTTTAAATTTTTATTCGAAAAGTTGAAAGGAAATTTAGCCTGAAGACGTATAAAGTACAAAAAAAAATCCTAATAGAAACGCAAAGCCAGAATTTGGAGGTAAAAAAAAGTAACTTGAAAGTTCTTCAGACGAATTTTTCCATAATTATGATCAGGGTATAATACGATGAAACGTTTGTACATTCTGTGACTTTGGAAAATATTTCTTCCTTTCCTAAGAAAATACAGTATATCCACTTTTTTCTGGCCTGTTCTCGCTTCCTCTCATTAAAGCAACAAAACAATGGAGTGATAATAAAGAAATTGTTAGTGTTTATACCGAAATATGCTAATCCATCAAATTGTCAAGAACTCCGAGCAATTGAAAGATATTATGCTCTAGTAAACAATAATTTAAAGAACATTAACAGCTTAGCATATATTGAAGCAGAGTTTTAAAATAAGTGGACTTATTCGAGCAAAAAAGTAAGCAAAACACAATAAAACCTCTAATTGGAAGAATTTTTGAAAATATCAGATACTTTCTTAAAAACCAAGAAAAAATAATTTATTTTCATTAATAAAAATATAATTTAAAAAAAATCGCTTATTGGTTTAGTTTCTATAAGCAGATTTCCATGCACGGATTTTTTCATGCGCAGTCCTTATTAGCGGAGTTGCTTTTATATTTGCGTTGTAAGAACTACAAGAACTATTGCTAGAAAAGAGTATGCTTAAGTTTGAACAACTAACCTTTTATACTAGAAAGATGTGTATTGAAACATTGCAGACATTGTGTAAATTATATAGAATGTGGGACCACATAGTTTTTAAATAAACAACTTGGAACGTAAGCCTTTTTTTCTAGTAATAAAAGGAAAAATTACAACAAGCAACTACAGAATCATAAGAGCCCGCACAACCATGGCCAACATCAATTGTAAATTAGCTGAGTTTTTATTTAAATAAACAACATTGTAGCTAATTTAATTAATGTTTATTTCTATAAGTTTTTCCTGGAAAACAGTTATAGCTATATAGACATAAAAACACTATGCAATTTCATAATTCTTCAGGAAACTTTAAAAATTGATAAATCGAGTTTTATATATATAAAAAAAAAACATAAACCCGATTTTCAAACAGAGCAGATAGAACATCCAAAAATCGATATTTATATGTAAAACGTTAAAATTTAAAAATTTGAGATTTCGATGTAGGAAGACCCCTCAAACAATGCGAAAAAAATTGATTAATAGGAAAAAATTACTTAAAAAATTTTTTAAATTGGTCTTCAGTTCCCTACCAGCGATTGAAAAATCATGGGTCCACTTTTTCAACCACTTGGGCACTTTTTTGGCCCCTTTTTTAAATGGAGACTAAATGGACTATGAGCTAAATGAAGAAAAACTAAGTTTCTTGTAATATATCGACCCATTATATATTAATTTAAACAAATTAATTAATTATTTTGAGATTATTTCATAGTATAGTAATATAAACAGCCGCGTAATATTTACAAATGGACTAAAACTGTTAGTAACTAAACATAATAAGGTTTATGAATAGCTATTTAAATCATCATATGCCGAATCTTTTTGGTCTGAATTGATATCCTAATTTATATTTTTACATTCCTCATAGAAATTCCTCAGGGAAACGTGTTTGTTTTTACTTAATTATCAAAAATAAAAAATAGTTTGTCCAACAGACTTAAGTCAGTACCTGTGAATCCATACGTTCAGTCGGTTCAGTTCAGTTCAGTTGTGCGAGCGAAGACCTTGTACAAAAGTACAGAAATGTAATTAATAAAAAAAGGATTGTTGTCAACTATTTTTGAGAATTAATCTTTATTTTTACAATAATAAAAATTATTGTAAAATATTATTGTTATCAAATAAACAATAAACATGTTGAGGGGTTTTTTTAGTTTTTGAAGCAGTTAACCCCTTTTTTAAAAAAATCCCCTTTTTTTGGCGACTTTTTATTTTAAAATCCCCTTTTTTGGACACTTTAAAAATTCTCAACGGTAACGCTGGTCCCATACATTTTGGTTAAAAAAAAGTTTAGATTTTTTAATCGAAATGGGTATAAACAAATTCGTTATTTTATACTGGTTATGGCATGATGTACTAAAATGACGGTATATGGACCAAAACTTTTGCGAAAATCTATTAAATTATTTTTTTTATAATTGGCTAATTTTGATACCCATTTCAAGACAAAACTCACTACTATTTTTTGGATAAAATGTTCTAGTCCCATGACTTTTAATCAATAATGATGTTTGCGATGACAATATACTATTTGCAGTGAAAATAACATTGTTGGTACAACCATACTACGAAATATTCACACTCTGCGTGTGATAAAAATAAAAAAATCTATTTTTGTCTATAAGCAAAAATCTAAAATTGATGTTATGGCGAAACCAGAGCAGATAAAACTAAAAAATAAAATCTATGATCACTCAGAACTACTAGCAAAATTCGTTTTTTTTTTTTTTAAGAATAATCTAAAAATATAGCCAAAAGCAGAACAAAAAGTAAGAAAATCTGTGATAAAGAGTGAGATCGAAAAAATCTTAACACACATTTTGCCTCTTAAATTTTTTCGGAAACAATATTTAATATTTTTTATACCCTTCACCACAGGTGTAAAGGGTATATATAAATTTGTCATTCGGTTTTGTAATTTCCACAATTTTCGCCCTAGAGCAAAAAAGTTTATATTTTCGGGATCATTGCAAGAAGCGATGACGATAGGACCGACCATGCCCGTCCGTCCGTAAGTCCGTATGTCGGTTGAAATGGCGTTTATGAAGTCCACCGATAACTGGCATATATAATATATATATAAAACGATCGAAAATCCTTTCGAGAATTTTGCTATTGAAATTCAGCAAGATCGGTTCATACATTGCAGAGATATGCTTAAAAAACCGGTTTTTAGAAACGGTTTTCCAGTTTCTGAAGCCTCTGTATACACTAGGAATTTCGTTTTTGCACAGAAGGCTCGGACATTTTTTTCTAAATTATTATTCTGAAAAAATTAAATAAATCGGTTCAATAATAACTGAGATTTCGGACAAAACGATTTTTTTATTTTTTGAAGCCCTTGTTTAAGCTACAGATTTTTATTTTTATACAGATCGGTCATAAATATTTTTATAAAATTTCGGTTTTTTGAATCAGCAAGATCGGTTTTTAAATGGCGGAGATATGCTTTAAAAACCGGTTTTTAGAAACGGTTTTCCAATTTCTGAAGCATCTGCATATACCAGGGACTTCGTTTTTTTAAAGGAGGCTCAGAAATTATTTTCTGAATTTTTGTTCTGAAAAAATAACTGAGATATCGGGAAAAACGCATTTTTTATTTTTGAAGCCCCTGTTCAAGCTACAGATTTTTATTTTTATATAGATCAGTCATAAATATTTTTATAAAATTTCGTTTTTTTTTAATAAACCAAATTCGTTTATAATCAACGGAGTTATGGCCCAAAAACAAATCTGTTAAGAATATAAATACACACACAAACATGTATATTAAGCATTGTAATGACTATTAGTGACGCTTTTTTTATACCCTACACCACCATAGGTGGGGAGGGTATTATTTTTTGTATAGGCAAGTAGTTTAGTTAGCAACAGCAGTAATATAATGAATAACAGTGTTGCTGTTGCTCTTTGTATATGCAGTCAGTTTGTATATACACACATACAAAAATAAATAAATATGGAATTGTTCTTATTGTTTATATTTTAAAAGCAAAGCTTGTTATGATTGTTTTTTTTTTTTTTTTTTTCATTTGGCTCAAATATTTATCTTATATAAGGTTTGTTTGGCAAAATTAATAATCAAAAAAGTTATGGGCTAAATACTAGAAACACAGGGTGTCCGTTGTAGCTTCATTTCATACTTTTCTGCTGATCTCTAAAATAAAAGCATGTACGATAACGAAATTTTGCACAGATAGTTCGAAGGTCGATATAAACTTGGAAACCAAAAATGGACGTAGTCCGCCTACTTTACCGCTCACCTTCCATATAAGGTGAAATGTCAACGAAACTTTTTACAAATAGTTCAAGGATCAATGTAAACTCGTAAACAAAAAATGGGCATGGTCCGTCCACTTTATCGCCTACCTCCCATATAACGTAAAATTTGGAAAAGTTGATGGTGGGTATATAGATTCGGCCAAGACGAATATAACATTCTCGCTTGTTTTTATTATTATTATTATTATTTTAGGTATAGTTGTCTTTGAAAAATATGTCAGTTAATATTAGTGACAACCAAGTTGATTTGTTGTGAGTTTGATCAATATGAGTGACGAAAAAGAACTACGTTCTAAAATTATTAAAAATTTTCAAAAAAATCCAAATTGGTCCAATAAAAAATTGGCCAAAGAATTGAAGGTCCATCAAACTGTTTCCAATGTTATTAAACAGTATCAGGAGAATTTTACCATTAAAAGGTAACGTGGTTCGCGAAGAAAAAAAGGTCCACATGATGTTGGGAAGGCCAAAAAAAATGAAGGCATTTGAAAAAAGCTCCAAACACATATGGCAGCTCAGTGCTAACCAGGCTATTGGTACGAAAAGTTAAAGCCAATGCAAGCTTGAAAACATACGAAGTTCAAAAAGTTCCAGACAGAAATGCTGAAAAAATCAATTTCATACAAAAATATTCATATTGTATAATGAACGACGAAATGTATGTACCAGCAGACTTTTCGAAAACCCAAAAGCAGACAAAATTTCCTAAAAAAAATCCTGCTATGTCAAGCTTTATGCGGTTGCGGCTTTATAAATACCGAAATATATATCAAATAATGTTTGAAAAAAGGCTTCCTTTCTTCCTTTCATAAGAGAGCACAATGTGTCCACATATTTTTATACCCACCATCAAAAAGATAGGGGGTATATTGATTTTGTCATTCCGTGTGTAACATGTCGAAGGAATCATCTAAGACCCCACAAAGTATATATTTTCTAGGTCCTTGTTAGATTCTGAGTCGAAAGCAGGATAGGGCTCGAACGGGACAAACAAAAAGGTTATGGGCTAAAAACTAGAAGCACAGGGTGTCCGTTTTATAGTTTTCTGCTGATATTTCTTCAAGAAAAGCATGTACGACAACGAAATTTTGTACGTATAGTTCGGGGATCAATATAATCTAGAAAACCAAAAATGGGCGTGGTCCGCCACTTTACCGCCCACCTCACATATAAGGTGAAAATCAACGAAATTGTGTTCAAATAGTTCAAGGAGAAATGTAAACTCGGAAACAAAAAATGGGTGTGGTCCGCCCACTTTCCTACCCACTTTACCGCCCCCTCCCATATAACATAAAATTTGAAAAAGTTGATGGTGGGTATATAGATTCGGCCGGGCCGAATATAATTCGCGCTTGTTTTTTTTACCCGTTTGGCCACTACGGTAAAGAAATCTCCGAAGTGGTACTAAAACTATAACATAGTTTTTGTACCAGAGAGGTCAATTCTCCAAATTATCCGGATTTAAGACCAATGAAAATAGAATTCAGGAGCACAATATAGGTGTCCCAAAATATCAATGATTTTAAATTTAAATGGGAAAACTGTGCCAAAAAAGTGACTGAAATAACTATCAAATCTCTAATGGAAGGGTTACCAAAAAAGGTCCACGATTTCATAAGTAATGGTTATCAAAACTCTAAGAAAATTTTTTCGATCTTTCTCCTTAACTTGTATTTCCTAAAAACTTAAATTAATAAGATTTTTATGACCCATATACACATTTACTTTAATAATAATTATCCTTGTATATTTATTATCCTTATGTAATTTAAATAAAATTTGTATTCTCCTCTTTTATTTAACTAATTAAGTATTTATAATAGGGGTTTGTACGATTAACTAAACAAAATTGTTAAACATTAACGAAAATAAGTACGCAACAAAAAGTATTATTGGAAAAAGTATTTATTTCTCCTAATCTTTTTGTCTACGATTAAATTTGCTTATTTTGAACAAACGATAAATTGAAAACACCTCAATAATTTAAAACATTATCCCTGCTTTAAGATTTTAGATTTCAATATGTAAAGCCTAAGACTTCTTACATTTTTAGTATGACCCTTTAGTAAATCAGAGGTTTAATATAATGAATTTACATAAAACATCACCATTATTATCAAAACAAATTTTCTCTCGACCTTTATGTGCAATACCGGATGCTATTAATACTTTACTTTTGTTCTTATTAACAAATTTATTATTTAACAGCTCTGACAAATAGACTCACTCACAAGCTAAAAACGTCTATAGAGCATTTTTCTAAATATGTAATCTAGCCAACAAATTCAATATTTCGCACGGTTTACCTTTAAGATTTAAAGGCTGATTTTCACAATTTTCTTTCATTCTCCACTTGCTTTACTTCCCTTTTTTCTTTACTTCATTTCATATAGTGTGTGTAGGAATATCAATACGTTTACTGTATATTTGAAAATAGATTTAGTTGGTTTTGCGTGTTTTTAAACCATAGCCCAAGAAAAACATTTATTTAGGTTTTTACACTTGAAGTTCTCCTTTTTTTTTTTTTTTTTAAAAAAAAGTGAAGTCTATGTTCCTTTAAGAATTTAAAAAAAAATAAGATTTTTTCCTAGTTCACTTTGCATGCAAAGTACCCCCTTAAATGCCAGTTCATACATACAACAATTTGGTTTTTATGATGTTTCTCTTCTTACTTAGTCCACAGATACATGGTATAGTCATGCTAAATACAAATAGTAAATACCTATACCTTCATTTTCATTTGGTGGTTTTATTTATTTATTTTTTCTTCATTTCATGAACTTTTTTTTTTTCCTTCATAGCTATTAAGCTCCTGCTTTTAAATGGTTTTCTTATGGAAATTTCAATGAAATGTGGTAAACGATGATTGTACATTTTTCTTACTGTTGGTTAAATTTTCGGGCTACTAGAGGAGAATTTTAAATGTACAATTTTTTTTTTAAACATATTTATACATTTTTTTATATTTTTAAATGGTTACGAGTATAATAGTCCTTAAAGGCTATCAAGCACAGATTTTCATATCAACAATAACAACAACACAACAACAATAATAGTACTAACTAAAACCAGTAGTCGTTTTTGCTAAAGCAGTTTAAACAGCAACAATAAAATGAAAGTTTTGTACTTGTATTTACTGTTTGCTCGCCTACCTACTTTGTCAGCTTGAATGCATGCATTACTATACACCTTCGTACTAACAACAAGCATGAATAACTAAATCTCTATACAACCTACATTTACCTACATGCCTACTTGGTTGTGTATATTGTAGTGAAAAGTACTAGGGTTTTAAACTTTATGTTTTTTTTTTTTTTTTTTTTGTTTTTTTGGTACTTTCTTCTTTCTTTATAATATGTTTGAATGTTGGCATTAACAACAATCTGCTCTTATTGCTCAATGAAGCTTAAAAATTAAAGTGCTTAAATATATTTTTCTTTTTTACCATTTTCTTTTCATCCTTAGAATTTGGTGCAAATAATTATCATATCAATTGCATTTAATTGTAAAGTTGAACTTTTTTTACTGATTCATATTTAAATTTTTAATTTAACAATAGGAATGGAAGAATTTAGTAATTGAACAGAAAGATTTAGGAAAACGTTTTATTTAAAATTATTTTAAGATGCGAATAGGTTGTTAGGGAAAGCATAAAGTCTCTTTAGAGAAAAACGAACTATATTAGATAAGGTAAGATACATACATAGGTCAAAATACCGATTCTAGCGGTACTAAACTCAGAACCAGAGAATAATAAAGTCTAGTGCTTATTTTTGTATTTAAACCTTCGCACAGTGTTCGATTTTAAAAATTAGGACGAAAAAAATCATAACTTTGTAAATAACAGAGATAGATTGCTGATTTTTTGTACAAGTACTTCTTATTTGTATGAGAAAAGAAAAAGCAAAAATTAGGCAAATCCACTCACTGCGACTACTAACTGTCATATGCAAGTCTGCCCGATACTCGTGTTAACACGATAACACTTGAACGGATTGAGGTTAGATAAAAGGAGAAAATTAGTATATAATTATTTAAATAAGAAATCTCTTATAGGGCTGAGTTTGAATACAATTGTTTCAATGGTCGTGATACTTCCCATACAGCTCAAGCTTATGAAATGCCATTTTTTATACTGAACTTAATAAAATTTGATATATATATATATATATATATATATATATATATATATATATATATATATATATATATATATATATATATATATATATATATATATATATATATATATATATATATATATATATATATATATATATATATATAGATATATATATAATATTACTGCTCATCATTTTAAATCATCCCAAACCACATCCACATTACATATAACAACAATCTAGAAATCCGCTTACAACCACGTTCGACCGATTACAATTTTCCATTTTAGAATGACTGCTCTCAGTTATGTACAAAGACACATCTCTCTGCTTAATTCAAAATTATTTACATAATTATAGTGATAAACTACTACATACATATGTATGTACACTTGGGTGGTGTAACACTGGTACGTACCTTTAAATGTACCTCAAATTATAAAAGAGGACATCATTTAGAACATATTTGCCAAATTTTAACTGAATGATACACAGCCATTTAATGTTTTCAGAACGATACACAGTGGTTCCAAATCGCTTTTTAGCCTCGTCTTTTTTTAGTTTTTTTTTTAACTTGGCGGGCTTAATATTGCCCCTAAAATGTTTTCAAATATTCACCAGATTCCTTACAAAATTCTAAATAACATTGCTGCAAGAATCATATAAATATATGAATCCGTTAAAAAGTTATATTAATCTGAAGTTAGAACTTTAAAAAAAGTTAAATTTTTTGGGTTTTTTTCCAAAAAGGTGGCAATATTTATTCACTGATAAAATTTGTTTTTTGTTCTGGGCTTTATCATTTTTTAATGTTTTAAAAATAAATCTTAATGGAGGAATTTGGGGCAAAAATCAGCCTACAAGCCCTATCCAAATTTTGTAAATTTTTGTTTTCTTTTTTTTGTTATGTTCTCAAATCGCAAAGCTGAGATTGACTTAAAATTATTCTAATTTTATAGCTCTATATGTAGGGTATACACCCAAAAAGTATTTTCTGACGGAGACCCCTTATAACGACAGGGTGACCATTTCAATGAAAAAAAAAGTAAATTTTTTTAACACGTTTCATACGGATTGGGATTTTGGGTATTTTCATATAAAAAAGTGGGAATTTTTTTAACTATATGATTTTAGGACAAGTTTCTACATATTATACAGATATTTCAATAAAATATCACTATTCGTTTAATTTTATTAATGTATTAATTTTACGTTTTGAAAAAACTCCAAAAATGCAAAATTTTTAGTTCTTCAAATTATCGATCTCCATATTCTAACGTTTTTTTAGATACCAAATACTTGTATAAAAGGTTTATACTTTTGCTTTAAACTTAATAGAAACTTGGCCTCCTCTAGCCAAATTATGCTATTTTTCATACATTTGTGCGACAAATTAAGATATCTCTAACGGTTCAATAATTACTGAATTATTTCCAAAAAAAAGCGTTTTGGAACCATTGTGCGATAGCTCATAAAAAATTAGAGTACCCATATTTCGAAATTTGTATAAAAAAGTAAAGTTATTTTATATAAAATTTGTTAGTAAAGCTTTTTAGTTTTATTTCTACGTAACTATAATTCATAAGAAGGATAAAGGTTGCGTCTAATATATTTTGTATACTGCTTCAGCTTCCTATACTTATTTGTTGACAAATTAGGTCCAAAATCACTACCAGTGCTTTATGAGGCGAGAGAGTTTTGGGTGTTTCTGTTGTCAACCACAATTTTTTTATACTAGTTTCTCTTTCTGGAGTTGCTAAAGCCAATTATTTTCCCTTATCGCTAAATTACGCTTATCGGTTGAACGCATCTGTATTTTCACTGCCATGACTAACAGTTTATTACTTGCAACATTAGCCAAACTCTTTGCTTTTCTCTCCTTACTTCTATGGCTACAATATTCGAAGTTTTTATTTGGTCTATCTTTATG
Source organism: Protophormia terraenovae (assembly GCA_951394005.1). Classification (NCBI taxonomy): domain Eukaryota; kingdom Metazoa; phylum Arthropoda; class Insecta; order Diptera; family Calliphoridae; genus Protophormia; species Protophormia terraenovae. The sequence goes on from OX596074.1 coordinate 120,015,768, forward strand.
ACCACTATATGAAACAGAAGTTGCAAAATTTGAATAATAAATCGTGTCTGATAACCAATCGTTATTATCATGAAGAAATCGGGGTCTTGTTCTGTTGGCTTTTTTCCATTTCTTTTAAAACTGACTGCATAGGTTTGAAGCTAAAATCTTTAATTTATCAAATTGTATGGTAGTTACTGAATTACTGCAGAAATTTGCAGAAATAAAATCAACAATTCAATCGTGTCGGTTATTTTTTAAAGAAAGCAGCCATACGGCAAAATATCGCTCCGAGTAATTCTTTCAGAGGTCATATTGTACTTTTGAAAAAATATATATATATTCAGCGGTGGCAGTTTGGGGCATGATTTCTGTTCATATTCTTCAAAAACAAGGCTGATAGATTACAGAACCGTTTGCAGATGTGGTTCATCGAATGACGACAAAAAGATACCATTTAAGAAACTTTTTTCTTTGCTTAAAATTGTAAAAAACATCACTTAGCTCAACACTTAACAGAAAAATTATCTTTAATTAAAAAATAATGTTATTTTGTGCGATGATTAAACACACTACCAAAATTTAAAAAAAATAATTTTTAAAATATTTCAATAAGTACACTTTTTACAGATTTTTAAGTTTGCATAAATTTTGGATGCAATATTTTGTTTTTCTTTATTTACTTTTAACGTGCAATTAATGTTACCGTTATAAGCATACAAAGATGAATGTATACAAAAATCACAGGAACTCATGTTAATTTGACATTTAGTTTTAGGAAAGGGTGGTAAATTTTAGTTTTTTAAAAACTTGTTTTTTATATTTTTGTCGTCTTGAAATCTAAAATCGAACACTGTGCTCCGCTAGACTTATAAGTATCTTTGTAGTCAAAATCAGATCTTAAGAGTCTGGCCTGACTTCATGTGAGCAATTCCAAAAGTTTTGTCAATTACTTTACTTTTACTACAAGCTAATTACACTTGTTTACAAATTCGGGTCAACTTATGGACCTGAGCGGATGAGAACTAATTTTAATATAATTGGGGGGCACTGAATTCAAATATTCGCGTGTCGCAGCACGTCGCTAAAATGTTGATTTTAATCATATTATTAATTTACGAGTGTATATGTCTGGCAATGACAGGTCAAATAATATAATAATAAAAATATGCAACACTTGGACACCTCTCCTTTCCCTAATCAAAGTTAAAGGTTTTAAGCCGTTCTAATCTGATAGAATAATAGTGATTAGAGTATTAAATTGTTTTCGATGGGATTTGAAGAGCCAACAATGCGTATAGCAAATTAAAATTTCTTATAACCTAAACAAACTTTAAAAAATATTACATTAAAAAAAAAAAAAAAATGCGTATCTCTTCTCTATGATAGAAAAATCTAGCTTCGTCAGGATTTGTACTAAGAATAGTTCTATAAGTAAGGCGATTTTTAGTTTTTTACATTATCCGGGAGCTTTAGAATGCTCTGGAGAGAGAAAAATTTCTTAAAAAATGATGACTTATATCCGCTTCCTGATAGAAGACTTAGGAGACATATAATTTTTTAAGTAAACCAAATTTTAATTATTATGTTAGCTGGAATTTGGCACACAGATTTAGACTTATATAGAACTTATATAACTTATAAATTAAAATACTGCTATATTTAAGGGATTTATGATCGGTAAACCCTTTTTCCGGGAGGACGTTTGTATGGGAGATAGGTAAAATAATAGAGCGATCATAACCAATTTTATTAGGCATTGTTCTTTCTGTAAGAAACCTTTATGCCAAGTTTCATCAATTTATGTTCAAAATTGCGACCTGAAGTTTGTTTACAAGGTTTACATGGACGGATAGACAGACGGATATCGTTAAATCGACTCAGAAAGTGACTCTAAGCCGTTTGGTATAAATAAAGGTGGGTCTTAGACCAATATTTTTGGGTGTTATCAACATCAGCACAAACTCATAATACCCTCCCTATGGGGGTCTATAATCGGATTTAAGTATATATACTTAAATCCTATTAAGGTTTAATTTTCTACGTCGCACGCTGGGGTAAAATGTGCCAAAAGTGGCGCTTAATTGAATTTTAAAATTTAAAATTTTGTAATTTTATTACCGAATAAAAATAGACAAAATTATGAATCAATATCAATTAAAATCTTTAAGCTAGGTTATGTTGTTTTTTTTTATAAGGAACTGTCAAAGTTAAGAATTTTTTTACATTTTTAAAAAATAGTAAAAAAATAAATTTTCATCAGATTTCAGTGTATTTATTTTAAATAAAAGGTCTTCTAAGGTAAAATTTAAAAATGCTACCATCAACTTCAGATATTTAAGTGTACTTTTCTTCAAGTATTTGTAAATTATATTTTGTCCTAATATTTTTATTATTTTTCTGAAAATTGTCCTAAAATACACTAATTTTCAACTTTCATGGAATGTAACTTAAAATGTTACAGGATGTTTGTTCTGAAAATTTTCTGAAAAATAGTCTATATTGTACACTTTAATATCATGAAAAAAATCGTGAGCGTATGTAGCCCGATTTGAGAAAATAATTTTTTTTTTTTTTTTTTTCAAAAAATACTCCAGTAGATTTCATTAAAAAAACAGCTTAAATGCAGACATTTTCTTTGCTTTATTAAGCATGAAACAGTGGGGAAGAATCGAAATAAATCTCTAACTTCTAATCGAATGGATTTGCATGAAATTTCACATAGGCGTTGCAACGGACGGTATACTTTTTAGTTTAGAAGCAGGATCCAATACACGCTTCAAGAGCGGAACTATGGGGGTTCAAAATAGGGTACTAGTGTCATTGAAAAGGTTTAACCACTAGCGAATTTTTGTTCCTTACCCGATTTCCAAAATTTCTATATATCCTTAAAGTCCTTGATAAATCCTTTAAAAAACATGCTTGCATGTACTACTTATCTTATATAGTTTTCGAGTTATATACGTTTGAAATTTCAAAAATCTCAATTTTACTAGATCTTGGTTAACAAAGAAAATTTTGATTTATTTATTTAGTGAATAACTTAATATAAATTTATTATTATAAAGTTAGTAAAAAAAAAACTAGAGAACTACCTGCAAAGGCCATCAGCTGTAGACAATTTTGAGTCGTTATCTTTATTGAGTCAAAAGTTAAACGATTTTGAATTGGAAAGTTTTCAAAAATTACAAACAGACGGACAGATGGACGGACATTAGAATTCTTCCAAAAAAAATCTTGAAATTGCATTTTTTTTTACTAACTAGCAAATATAAAAAATAGGACGTGATTATCAAAATTTGGATATCACCTTTTCCTGAATTAAGCGTCATTTTCGTCCCATTTAACCCAAATGTATAGACGGACGGACAGACATTATCATTCAGCCAAAAAAACATCTTAAAATTCTAAAAATTAATTTTTTTACTTACTAATAAATACAAAAATTAAATGTGATTATTAAAGTGTTGATATCACATTTCCTGAAGTATGCATAATTTTCGGCCCATTTAACTCTAATGTATAGACAGACGGACATTACCGTTCTGCTAAAAAAATCTTAAAATTCTGAAATTGAATTTTTTTAACTATTAATCAATAAAAAAATAAAACGTGATCATTAAAATATTGATATAACCTTTCAGTGAATTAGGCGATATTTTCGACCCCTTTAACCCCAATGTGCGTCGCCTAGAAGCTTCTGAAAGCTCTGGGTAGTAAAAAAATGCTTAGCAAATTATATATATGGATAAATTTATTCCAGATTGGAAAAAAATATTTACACTAAATATCACACGATCAGAGTTGAGATGTTTACGAGTTGATTTGGAGGAGTACAGACCTCCAAAATTGGTCACCACAAATATGAAATTTTGTAAAAAAAAAGATTGGCTAAAAATTAACTTATGACTTGAATGTAAAAACATTTTACATATAGATAATCCTTGTAAATCTCTACAAAAAACAAGCTAACATGTTTGCGTTAATCATTTTCAAAAAAAATTCTAAAATTTTTAATTAACTTTTCTCTTTTTTACTAATATCGATTAATTAAAATTTTATTTATCAATAAATTTTCACACTCTATAAATAATGATTTAAAATAAAATATAAAACAGTTCTTTTTCCATTATACAAATATTTATCATTTCAATTCTTTCTATTTCTCTCCAGAAAAAAAAAAATATCATAAAATTCTTTCTATTTCTCTCCAGAAAAAAAAAAAATATCATAAAATTTAATGAATTGTCCCGCATTAACACCAAAAAAAGTTTTTGTTGAATTAAAAATTCCTAACAAGCCATTTTCGCTTTAAATATATACTATATACACACAGTGATAACAATTCTCGATTAATACCCATAACGACCTAATTTAAAAAAATAAAAGCAAAAGAAAAGAAAAACTAAGTTTTTTCTTATACTTATAGGTTTAAAAATTGTTATTTATTTGCCACATAAAAATAAATATTTCTAAACTACCCACTTAAGACGCCTTCTAAGGCTTTTTAACACTCACTTTAAATGAATATTAGTTTCATGCATTTGCTATCTTCCTTCTTACCTTTCTACTTAAAGGTATAGTGAGCAGATACTTGTTACCACTATTCCTTTGCCTTTGGCGAGATAAATAGATATTTATAAGTGGAGAGAAAAAAATATATAAAAAAAAAAAAAAAAAACAAAATACGAAAAACAATAAATAACCAAAAAATGGGGATAAAGTGTAAAACCAAGAAGAAAAAAAAAATAGAATAATCGAATTGTATTTCATTGGCATTTGGCTTTATTACTCAGACCAGATGGTCTGAGTTTCTTTAATACAAAAAGACAGGGGCATGTTTGTCAATGTGTTTGTAAGACTGACATTTGGATGCTGGTTATAGATACATTGATGCTAACAAGCTTATTATACCCTGCATAGAGGATGTATAGATTATGTTTGTTTAGAAGTTGAGTAATGTTTTTGGAAAATCGTTTGAATATAAATTATGCTTAAAAAATGAAATTTCATAATAGTTAAGTATTCGTGATGAAACTTGAACTTATTGATTGATAGTTATAGTTCGAAATTTGTTTGGTTACTGCAGAAAACTCTTAAGTTTTTAGTGGCATGAAAAACTCTGAAAAATCGACTTAACCAACTTTTCCCACAACTTTTAATATCTTTACTTACGAGTACCGTTTTCTGAAGACACCTTTTAAAGTGGTTGTCCACTCGTATCTGTTCTATTAACTGCAATGTTTTTATACCCAACAGTTTTGACGATTCACTAATTTAAGTGAATCATCATCGAATATTTTTCTCAAATATAATATGTTCGTTATTATAATGAATGCATATCAGTTGGATATGTTGATTATTAAAAAAAATTATATTTTTCGTTAGTAAATCAAATAATTGTTATTTTATTTAAAAAAGTTACTAAAACGACCACTTCGTATTTATTTGAATTTTGTAGGAAAGTCGCAAAAAAGAATGCAGGATAATTTTATGCCATATAACACTAATATGGTTCTTATTTAGAAGCTTAATAATCAAAAATCTGCAAAATTTGAAAGCTTTTGTTCGACTGAATGTTAATACTTTTTTCCAATAAACACTTTTAAATTATGCGCTTGAAAATGTATTGTTGAATAAACCTTAATCAATATTTTGAAACATTTAAAACTTAGACAACCTAAGCTTTATGTTATTGTTGGTTAGGTTAGGTTAGGTTACACAGGCTGCCTCCAATAGCGAATGGAGACACACTTGGGTCCATAGTTCCCTTTGTGTTACCTGAAAAGAATGAAAGATAGAAGAAAGTCAAGAAATGATAGATCGAAAGAATGAAAGAGTAAAAAGAAGAGAAAGGAAAAGAAAAGCCCAGTATGAACAGGAAATGAACAAATAAAGAAAAAGAAGTGTCCTAGGCCTTGCAGGCCATATGTATTTTTCTCGTGAACCAATTTGATTTCCTGATAAACAAATCCAGCTGGCATAGAACCATATCCGATAGGTCCCTAAGATCATCAAAGCGCGATCTATCCAGAAGACACTGCCTGCTATTCTCCAGAGCAGGACAACCATATAGAAGAGGAGTTATCGACTCTTCCTCCTCTATATAATGACCACTTCTTCAGTAGTCATTGTGACTAAGTTCCGATCGTCTCGCATGCCTACCGAGCAGCCCAATCATATTCCTGAGCCGCTCCCTACTAAGACTCAATAGAAGTAGAAATTTGGCCATAAAATCCTAGATACTGAGCAGGAGTTTTCCTGTGACCACAATAGCTGAGCCCTATCTAGAAACACTCGCTTCATATGAAGCTTACAGAGCGCCAAGGGGGACTCCACACAAACAATCAATATGACCATCATCTAGCATTGACTCCCTTTTCGCCAGAGAACCAGCAACAACAGCCTCTAAGAACCCCGTGTCCTTTCACCCAGATGAGTGTTAAATTTGAATGTTTCGCCATCCCATTCAGAGATCCCCGGCATTCATGGACAAGTGTCGACGTGGAATAGACACCAACCAGGGCTATCAGTAACAACACGAATATTCCTATTAGAAATCTTGTAATACTTTAGACAGTTCATCGTATGTCATTGTAAATTACACATGAATCCATTCAGTAACAATCGCGTTTAAATCATAAAAAGCATTTGAGCTCATGAACTAAAAAAATAATTTTCAGAATTTGAGCTCTGGATGGTCAGTTTATGAAATATGAATGTTGTATATTAGACAGCAAAAAGTTAATTAATGCTGACGACATTTATCTTTTCATATTTGTCCTTCTAGATTATTTGATTAGAAATTTTAAAGAATCCATAAAAAGTAATTATTTACACATACATCGCTTGTTTGATGACCAATTACGAACACCATTCTTTCATTGAACGTGTAAATAGAGTTTATTAACCACTTATTTAAAGACCCAGATAAGGTTGAGCCAAAATGGTCAACTGGAATATAGTGATAATGGACATTCATCTCTAAAATTTTAGTTATGAAAATTTAATAACAGATTACATGGCAACTGAAACTCGATGGGATAAGGAGATTACAGCGATTATATCGCCGAGAAAAAACTGGGAGACCAAAATTCGTAACATAGAAAGTATTGAGGTGTATACTAGGAAAGAGAATGCAACACAGCTCAAGATATAACAACGCTTGTAGTATTTTCCAAAGCTGAAATCTTTGCAGTGTCTGAATATCTATGATGCCGATATTTAGGAGCGATATCACAGTATACATAGATAGTCAAGCTACCATAAGGAACATTGTTATAGGAATATTAGATCAAAGGTGGTCAACAACACTTTTTAAAACTGTGCTGGGTACATGGTAATAATAATATTCAAGGTAAAGAAATAGCTGATGAACTAGGTATTTTTACGGATCATAACGACTCATTTGATGATGATAACTACAAATGGTGCAGCGAGGAGGAATGGTGCAGCTGTACTAAGGAGTGCATTCGAAAAAATCTTAACAAAATCTTAGCGTCATAACTTTTTTTCAAAGCAATATTTTTTTTTTTTTTTTTTTTTTTTTTTTTTTTTTGTCGTTCGTTTGATCAAAATGTACGTGCTACAAATTATTAAAAAGTTTCAAAAAAATCCAAATAGATCCTACAAATAATTGGCCACAGAATTAAATTTCTGCCGTCAAACTGTTTCTAATGTTATTAAACAGTATCAAGAGAATTTGAGCATTGATATGGAACCTGGTTCGGAAAGAAAAAAAGGTCCACATGATATTGGGAAGGCCAGAAAATTGAAAGCATATTGCAAGGAACTCCAAACACATCTGGTAGAAAAGCTAAAAATTTTTTTTAGGATCAAATAATTCAGTGAAACGTGGGATTTATATGATACAAGGACGAATGCTATTGAAATTGGTCATGATCGGTCCATTATTTCACATAGCCCCCATACAAATGTCCTCCCGGAATAGAGTATTAACAGTAATAGATGCCTTAAAAATATGAATAATAAATGAAATTTAGCACAAATAAGTTTTATATAAGCATAAATCCATTTTCGAAATTTCATGAAGATCGCTTCATAATTGACCATAGCTTCCATATAAACCCTTCTCACTTTAAGGTGCATTAATCCAAGAGAAATGTTAGTACTATATTAATATTTAACACAAATAAGGTTTATATGAGTGAAAACAAAATAATATGGATCGGAATGGTATAGCGTATCATATGGTTGGTCTTGACCGACTATACTTTTCTCGTATTTTTTTTTTTTTTTTTTTTTTTTCAATCAGCTCAAAACTTGGCATGTCTTAGTTTTTCAGTTAGTTCAACATTTCCAGTGGGTGAGAACAAATAAGTATCACACAGAGAAAACAGATTCGTTATGGCAACCGAATTTTTTGCCAATCGAATTTTGTCGGTTCCAATAACTATCACATAATTCCATTACAATTGCTGAATATTTTCGGTACTCTCAACTGTATTTAAAAACTATTCTGTGACAAGGAAAGAAACTAAAATGACTATTGTGAATTAATAAATAAGACATTTGACATTTTGTTTTAATATTATATTTTACTGAAGCACAGAGAAAATATAAAAACACAAATATAATATTTACAATTCGTCTAAATTTGCTTAGTATTTAAATGGGAACGGTCTTGATATTAAGTTGAGGAGGTCTGCTTTATGATTTTCTTGAAATGTCGCCCGGCTTGACTTTATCACCTTGCGTGAACCAAAGATGTTTTATGCTTTTATCTGCAAATACATATATACATAAATGAAAACTAACTTTTTCGGAAAATGTATGCGTACATCTAAAAGAGTTTTTGCTTCCGCCCAGGAGATTTGAAATCTTAAAAAACTTACCATTAAATATGCATTATTTGACCAATGTTTTAATATTGACGACTAAATATGTATTTATTTTGTAAAAATTTTCCTATAACAAAATTTGTGAAAAATTTTTATTTAATTTATTTGTTTACAAATGTCAAAGAAAACGAAAACATTTTCTATTTTCATACGATTACTATCACCGAATTGAGTTTTTTTTATAATATAATCGAATATTTCAATTACAATCACCAATATGAGTTGATTTAATTAGGTTGTCTGTTTCGAATTATTTGAAAAAATAATTTAAAAGAACGATTAGGTTGTATGTTCTTATTTTATAATTGTTATAACTTTTAATCAATTTGAACAATAATTGAATGTTTCCAAATAGAGAAAAGTAATTAAATTTGAAGTAATCTAATTATAAAAATAGAATTTCGCTTTACTCTGTAAAATATTAACAACTAGAACCGTTTTCTGATAAACCTTTTTTCTGTGTGCAGGACACTTTTTGTAATGATAATATAAATCTATCTATCCATCCATCCATCTGTCTATCTATCTATCTATCTATCTATCTATCTCTGCATCCATCCATCTATCTATTTAACTTCTTGATTTTGAATACTAAAAATCTTAAAACACAAATATTATCCTTAAACCTGCAGGGTAATTATTTTATTACACACACATACCCACAAATAACCATGAGGAGAAGTGTACATTTAAAAAGCAAGACAGTATTGCCAACCAACATAAGATATTGCAGCCAATATCGAATTAACGATTATGTGGGATTTAACGGTAAAAAATATGACCACAATCATTAACACAGACAAAAGTGTAGCCGTAGCACAATAGAGGCAGGATTCTCCTGGCAGCAGGTCATTTAAATGTATACGAATATGAATATTTTTTTAAGTGGTTTAAAAAAAATAACTTTATGGTTCAGATGGTGGGATTATACATTTTGAATAATAAATGTATGAATACATTTTATTGTATATTTTCTTTTAGGTAGAGGTATTATTTATGAAAGAAAAAGTACTTTGTATTAAATAAAGAATTTATTATTATTGTTATTGAATTTTTAGTTTAAAGGATAAAAGGGAAAATGAACTTAGGCATTAGAATGTTTTTAGAAGGAAAAATATTGTGATTACTTGCATATTTAAGTCCTTGTAGAAATCAGTTAGATGGAATTTAAACTTAATGCAAGTGATGTAAATTGAAAGTGATAAGCAGATAAAAGCTAAAGCCATACACCAAACGATATTAAGAGTTCTTAGGAGAATTTCAGTTTCAATTATTGACAGCAATGATATTGAAAATTAAAATAGCAAGAAATCATAGAAGAAAAATAAAAGAAAGTTGTTCACTTATTTTTTATTATTTAAAACTAAATTAAGAGCAAAGGAATGAATTCATATAAAATCGTTAAAATTCAGACAGAAAAGTTTAAAAAAATTTTAAGAATATTTAGGAATCTGATCCATAAAGTTATCTTTGACGAGCCTAAGAAGGACGTTTCTTCTTTAGCTTACCGGCTGTCTCCAGGTCATCTGATAATATAGCAAAACCAACCCCATTCTCATCTAATTTCACTATTTATCTGGATTTTATGTGAGCTATCCCAGAGTTCAGATACGATATATATTGATCCTGTAGAATAATTTATATTGAATGATTCCTTAGATAATTTAAATTTACTTTAATTTTTAATGCTGGTAACTTTAAAATAAATATTACAATACATCTCATCTTACACTCCATTGCAAACAGGAAATAAAAAATAAACTATTCATTTTCTAACTCTTTATACTTGCCACATCCTGGCACATCCTTTATTAAATAAAGAAAATAAAATCATATACAATTTCTTTGTTTTCCTTTTTTTTTTAATCTCTAACGATTTTCATTTCAATAGATGTATACGAACATTTGGAATAATAAAACGGAAAGGATGCATATAACTGCATGGGTGAAACGCATTCAAGTAAACAATGCGGTTATAAAAATGATAATATTACAAAAATTATGTAAATTTTAAATTAAAATAAAAAACCACTATAGAAATTGTAACAAAAACCAACAGAGACTTCATACTCAGTCTCTCCTGGAAAAAAAGAAGAAGAAAAACGAAAAAGGAAGTAAGTAGTAAGAGAATCAACAATGTGGCATATTTAAACCACCTACAAAAATAATATCATCATAATCAACATAACCATCATCCTCATCATAGATTGTTGTCGTCATCATCATAAGAATTTAACACATTTGCATTATTTATTCTATGGAATAGAAAACATTCAAATGCAGATTGTGCACCTTTGGTTTGCAACAAAGTCTCGTGGCAAAAAAAAAAAAACGGAAATGGAAATTGTTAAAAACCACAAGAAACTAGAATTTATATAAATAGAGAGAGTGTAAGTGAAAATAATAAAATTGATTTGCATTTTTTTGCACTTTATTATTGAAAAATTAAAATGTTGCCCGCAAGAGTTAAGCATACAAAATGCAAATCATTTATAGTATAGTAACCACTACTTGTACATACAATTTACTTGCAATAAAGAAATAAATATGAACGGAAACGGAAGACGTTTGAAAAGGTAAATGCAGAGTTCTATTTAAGAGTGTAGGTGGATATTAAAAAATTAAAAGATTTTACTGTAAATGAAGGCAGGATATTGAAATTATTATAAATTCAGTGGACAGCTGATAGAAAGTTTAAAATTATATTGAAAGTTTGACTAAAGAAATGTATTAAGAAGAATATTTTTACAATCATATTTAGCAATATGCCAAAATCGACTTTTTGCGAAGAACTTTTTTATTGTTGAAAATGGGCTTCAGTAGCAAAATTTAGTGCTTCAGCAGCAACTTTTGTTCGGCGAATTTTTCATATTTCCGTTATTTACAAAATTACAGTTATTTTTAGGTTATTGAAGAAAAGCACAATTTTGGCCTTCAAATTTTCAAAATACGACCAAATGATGTTTGTCAACTTTGTACAAAATCTTTCGGCGAGTATTTTTGTTGAACATTGCATTTTTAATAAAAAAAATTAACTTTGCGCCATCTAGCGGCAATAATTTGTACCAACTATGTTTTGCAATTAAAAAGGTAATTTGAATACCTTTCCAAGAAAAAACTTTGTGTTGAAAATCGGTTGAAAAATAACCGAAAATCAGTAAAAAAAAAAATGTTCTAAACAAAAACATTGATACAAAGAAAAGCAACAAAAAACAATAACATTACAAACGTAAACAAGCGCAAATGTTGTATAAGAGGTGGGCGGTAAAGTGGGCGAACCACGCCAATTTTTGTTTCCATGTTTACATTTGTCCATGAAGTATTTGTACAAAATTTCTTTGACTTTTCACCTTATATGGGAGGTGGACGGTAAAGTGAAAATTTTGTTATAGTACATCCTTTCATTTAAGAGAGATATAGCACAAAAGTATAAAATTAAGCTACAACGGACACCCTGTGTTTCTAGTATTTTGCTCATCACTTTTTTGTTTATTTACAGATTTTGCTCATTTTCAATATCAAACAAACCTAATATAAGATAAATATTTGGGCTAAATTTTGTCCCTCCTCGTCGTGCCGTTCGAGCCCTATCCTGCTTTCAACAGACGGACATAGCTAGATCGAACTAGAATCTAACCAGGACCTAGAAAACATATACTTTATGGGGTCTTAAATTAAAAACAGTGTGTATGGTCTTAATTACTAATGTATAATTCACTTCAGTAACATAAACTACCGTTTTTTTAAATATACACTCTATTTTTTAAATGAATGAGTAAAATTTGCCGAAAATAGGCTTTATTATTTTTCATGCGGGACAAATTGGACTGAATGTTATGCCTTGAAAGTCAACATAGTTGTTGATGACAATAATATCTAAAATTCTGCGGTGGTGCTTGAAGATTACATTGCTACTTCAAAAGTTATGTATGAAGGTGAAAAAAACGAATTTTTTTAAATTTTTTAGATTTTTTTTTTTTACATTTTCCAAATTTTCTCGTAAACTAAAAATTGGATCGTCAAGCACCACCGCAGAATTTTAGACTTTGAAGTCATTAGTAATTGTGTTTAATGACAAGACATAATATTCAGTCCAATTTGTGCAGCGTTAAATGTTAGCAGTAGTATTTTCTTACTTCCATGTTTTGTTGTTGCTATTTTATTTTTCTCAGTGTATTATTGCAACAATATCCGAAAATGGAAGATTACTACCCAGATTAACTATCCAACTAATAAAAACATTGAATTTGTAGATGTTAATATAACTAATGCGTTAAATTCATAAAAAGTTGAAAAATCCAAGTTTTAAAGACCACCCTATATTTCCGTTTTAGGACAAGTGAGGGACACCCTAACTAAATATTAAGGTAGCTGACTCTACCCCCGAAGCATTAAACACATCATCTACATATAACAACTTGCCATAGTCATTTTCTTACTTTTGTCCCGGACATAAAACTTTAGATAGAAACAAATTTAAACAAGCGCGAATGTTATATTCGGCCCGGCCGAATCTATATACCCACCATCAACTTTTTCAAATTTTACGTTATATGGAAGGTGGTTGGTAAAGTGGGCGGACTACGCCCATTTTTTGTTTCCGTGTTTATATCGACCCCCAAACTATGTATACAAAATTTTGTTGTCGTACATGCTTTTGTTTAAGAGATATCAGCAAAAAATAAGTATGAAACGGACACCTAGTTTTTAGCCCATAACTTGTTTGTTTATTAACCGATTTTGCCCATTTTCAACCCCAAATTAACCTTATATAAGACAAATATTTGTGCTCTACGTTGTCCCGTTCGAGCCCTATCCTGCTTTCAACAGACTTACCAGGAAACAGAAAATATATACTTTGTGGGGTCTTAAACAACTCCTTCGACATATTACACATGGAATGATAAAATTAATATATCCCCCATATTTTTGGTTGATACACGGTGCAAGCCTTTTTTTCACATCTCTATTTAAGGAGTGAGATCGAAAAATTCTTAACATACATAATATTCAATAACTTGGAAACGCTTGATCTTAGAGTTTTCATTATTTTTTTTAGTCATTTGATAATTTAGCACAGATCAAAGAAATATATAATTTTTATGGTTCTAAACCCTATTTATAAAATTGTGGACCATTTTTGAAAACCCTTTCTTTGGAGATTTGATAGTTGCTTCAGTAACTTTTTTGGAACAGTGTGCACATCTTCTGTTAAAATCTTCGGTATTTTGGGACACCTTTTTTGGGCTCTTGAATTCACTTTTCACAAGAGCTCAATATCTCTCCACTGGTCTAAGCTATGGACAATTTTGAAAATTGACCTCTCTTGGTACTAAAACTATGTTATTGATTTGGTACCACTCCAGAGCTTTCTTACCGTAGTCACATGATACCAAATGGGTCCAAAAATATGTGGACACTTAGTGCTTTCTTAAGAAAAGAAGAAGTCTTTTTTGCAAATATTCCTTTATGCATATTTTGGTATTTATAGATCCGAATGTATCAAATGACTTTCCTGTTTTGCCGCAACTGCAAAAAGCTTGTCATACCATGAATTTTGTAAGAAATTTTTGCTGCTTTTGGGTCTTAAACTTATCTCCAACATTTCTTCGAGCATTAGCAATAAAAATGTTTGAGACACAAGCTGCGAAGATTCTGCCAACACCTACGTTTCTTCGTCAATTATACAGCTTGAGTATTTTTGTATAAAATTTGGTTTTAAATTCCGAGTCCTATTTTTGGCTTGTAATTTTATTTTGCAGAATTCCAGTTTGGAATTTTTTGAACTTTATATGTTATCAACTTTCCCATTAGCTTTAAATTTTCGCACCAAATAGTCGAAGCATTGAAAAAACTGAGCTGATTTTCTACCAGATGTGTTTGGAGTTCCTTTCAATATGCCTTAAATTTTTTGGCCTTCCCAATATCATGTGGTCCTTTTTTCTTACCGAACTAGGTTTCACATCAATAGTCAAATTCTCCTGATACTGTTTAATAACATTAGAAACGGTTTTACGGACGACATTTAATTCTGTGGCCAATTATTTGTAAGACCTATTTGGATTTTTTGAAATTTTTTAATAACTTGTAGGACGTAAATCTTTTTTGTCACTTATTTTGATGAAAATAAGGAAAAATTAACATGGTTGTTATTAAAAATAATAGTATTTTTCCATGATAACTAGATCAAAAAAAATTTTGAATATTGATTCCAAAAAAAGTTATGAGGCAAAATGTGTGTTAAGAGTTTTTCGATCTCACTCCTTAAAACACAAAATAATAAAATATTATTAAATTAAGTATTAATGTTCACCGCCGAATGCCTTTTAAAATACTTATATTTCATCAATTTTTATGAGTTTAAGACGTAGAAATATGCGTTATATCATACTTTATATTCTGCAGAAATATCATGTACATATGTTTTTATTCATTTGAAAACTTTATATTAAGTTTATACGGCCGGTTATTACAAATAAAAATAATATTCAAATAAATAACGAATAAACATTATATGACAAATTTTATGTAGAAATATTTCCTTAATTCTGCTGCCGGATGGGAAAAATACAACTAGTTGCGGTTTCTATTTGTTATTTTAATTTGCAAGTAAAAGGTGCATATAAACATAGTAAATATTAGTCAAATAGAGAGAACTTGAAGAATTAAAAATCAAAACCGAATTGATATTAAAATAAATAATATTTTTATTTATAACACAGTGTTATAAAATTAAATTTCTGTGTCACAAGGTTTCTCAGTCAATTGGGATACAAGGTATTTATAAGTACTAAGCATCTAATCCACTTGACTCTAGCTCTCGCGATAAATTGCGATTTATAAAATTAAAGAAGTTGTACAATTAAAGCATATCTAGAAAACGACTTGTCTGATTTTGTAAAAAAAAAATAAATAAAAAATAAAAGCAGTCCACATTTGCCCTAGATCTAAAAACTCTTAAGTATTTTGGAATTTTATAAGAAGCAATTTTTTCTAAGATTTCTAATGTATGTTATAAATTGGAAGATATTATGTTAAAACAATAAATAATAATAATAATAAGAAATTAAAATCTCCATTGAAATGGACTTAAAGTTTTCGAAGAATACATAAATCTTAAAAAATGTAAAAATAAAAAAATATTTACGAAGATTATTTATATCAACAAATAGGTGAAGTATAATAACATGTATGCATCTCGTCAAGGCAGGGACCGTGACTATTATGAGCAATACTATTGAAATCACAATTTAAATATTATCTACATATATATATATATAAAATGAAAGTGTGTTTGTTTGGGCTTTATAGACAGCTAAGCCACTGGTCTGATTTTCTTAAAATTTTCACAGTATCATTTTGTAATACCCGAAAGTAAAACAACCTACTTTATTTTCAGAGTGGTAGCCCCCATACAAAGTAAATATTTATTATCACATATCTCCAGAACTATTACAGATCCTGAGATTTTATGGAAATAATTTTATTATCAATCTGCATAATTGAGATGAAAAATGGAAGGGTAGGTTTAGGTGGTGTGATAGCTCCCATACAAGGAAAATACTAATTATCAAATAATTTAAATACTTTTGAAGTCTTAAAATTTTGCAGAAATATCTTTCTCATCAACAACCAAACTTAAAATGAAAATGGAACAGATAGGATCAGGGAATATGATACCCCCTATACAATGAAAATATTAAATATCGTAGAAACTATTACCGCAAATGTTTTAACATTTTGTTGGAATAACTTTCTCATAAACCTCCATAAGTTCAGATGCAAATGGAATGGGTAGACCTGAAGAAATTGTACCCTCATTTAAAGCAAATATTATTATTTGCATATCTAAAGAACTATTATGTTGGTAGCGTTCACATTTTTTGGGAACTGTTTTTTATCATGTTGTATACATGAAATAAAAATAGCACAGTTAGGGCCAGGGGAAGTGGTATCCCCCATACAAAATAAATAGTAATTATCCCCATATCCTAAAAACTATTACAGCAAAACTATATCTTTCTAATAAACCTGCATATTTGAGATGAAAATTATACTATATTACTATATTATTAGCCCTCAAATTTTGTGAGAACTATTTTCTTATCATATTGCATTTATAAAAAAAAAAAAGAACAGGATGGATAAGGCCGGGGGAAAGAGTATTCCCTATACAAAGCAAATATTAGTTTTCGTATATCTGAAGTATTAATTTGGTTAAAGGTTCAAAAACTGTTATAGAAAAAAATTGTATTTAAAATTTTAAAAGGGATAGTTCGAGGGAATTAGTAGCCCCTATTGTACTCTATTGACAGCAAAACCGCTGAACCGATGTTCTTTAAGTTTTCACAACATAATCCTTTAGGCCTCGATAGTATAAAAGGCTATTTTACTTTCTGATATAGGCAGGGAGTAGGTACCCCAGTACAAACAAAATATTAATTATCGCACATCTAAAGAACTAAGATAACAAGGTTTTAACTTTTTGTGGAGTCTAGGGCGAATGGTAAAATACTTATTAACGGGTAAGTTAAATAATGTTGCAGCAAAAATCTTAACATTTTATTGTAATATCTTGAAAAATTGTACCTCCAAAGCAAATTTTGTGAGAACTACTTTCTTTTCAGATTGCATTCATTAAATAAAAATATGACAGGTAGGGCCGGGGAAAGGGGTAGCTCCTTTACAATGCATATACTAATATAGAAAAACCTTTAATATCAAATGTTAGAACGGATAGTTCGTGAGGAGTACTAGCCCCCATATAAAGTAAATATTTGTTATGGCATATTATATTATTACTTTATTATTGTATATTATAAAGTAATAATATATACTTTATTATATATTATTATTATTTTATAAACATATTAACCAATTTTCTTGAAATTTTCACAGAATAATCACGAGGCCTCGAAAATAAATTAAGCTACTTGATAATTCGGTAAGAGCAGGTGTATATTTAAACAACTAAAATACTGATTACATTAACATGTTTAACAATTAACATGAAAATAGGGCGGGTATTCGAGGTGGAATGGTGGCTCCCATATACCGAAAATATTTTAATATTTTTTAATATTATTCTTAATGGATATCTAAAGAACTATTATGAGGAACTACTTTTTTATCATATTGAATTGATAAAATAAAATAGGACGGGGAGTGTAACCCCTATATTTTTTGCATATCTAAAGTAGTAATGCATTTAAAATTGTAATAGAAGAAATAGGTCGAGGGGGAGTAGTAGCCCTATACAAAAATAAATAATATGACATCAGAAAGGGTAGCAAAGCGCACCGGGTTAAGCTAGTTTTTTATAAAAAAAAAAGTAACAATTATTTTTATGAGTTTTATTTTTTACTTGAAATGTGATGATTGACTTATTTTAATAATATAAATATAAACGTGAAAAATATAGTCGGACAAGCCCGACAATTTGATACCCTACATCCCTTGCGTTTGTGCACTAAACTGGTTTCCGAAATTTTCGGAATTGGACCTAATATCGGATTGCCGCTTATATTAAACTTATTTCTGTTAAATATTACCATGATTATGTGCCATTTTTTCGAGTAAAAGTGATTTTCGAAAGTGAGCCTTAGATGGGAGCTAAGCCTAATTGTGAAACGATCTTCCTGAAATGTTGCACTTCTATTTATCTTTTTATAAAACTTATTCCTAACGAATTTTATTTAAATAGTGACATAAATAAGGCATTTGCTAGTGTAAACCCTATTCCGGGAAGAATTTGTATGAGAGCGAGGTGAAATAATGATCATGACCAATTTCAATAGCGTTTATCGTCAAATTATCTTTAAAATTGCGACCTGTACTTTGTGCAATAGGTTTACATGGACAGACAACAAGCCATCCGATCAGTCAGTCGGACGGACATCGGTATACTTTAAGATGGGTGTTGGGATATTTTTCTGTGCATTGTTTCCCACAATAGTTGTTTTCGGTCCCTGCGTTTAACTGTTTAAAAAATCTCTTATTTGGCACCCTGTAGCTTTTCCGGTATGGTAATAACGTAATTACAAGATCATTTTTAAAGTTTAGTTCCTCCTTTGCAATTTTTAATATATTTTAATTTAATAGTTTTTGAGATACAAATGAATGCAGACACTACAAAAACAGCCTTAGTAGTAAATTTATACTATGGATATTATATTTTCTTTACTTCAATTGGCATTGCTAATAGACTATCAGAAACATTTGTTGGACTTAAAAATATTTTAGGAGTATTAGGAGAAAAATTGCAAGCTATTGTTTTGTTTGAAGAAAATTTAAATCTAAAGTTTACAAAAAAAATACAAATGTTGAGGAAATATTTTTGTGAAAACAAAGTTAGTTGCTAACCGTTTAAAATACTATTTTTATGTATTTTGTATTAAACAAGTACTTTTCACCAGACACATAATTTTGTTGATTTCCGTATGGTATTGCTAAGAGTAACAATATTATTTACCACAATAAATGCAATTGCTGCTAATGCTAATGCGTTTTTCTAACAACTTCTTGCTATTCAAGTGTCTAAACTCAATATCCGATTGTTAGTACCAGAATAGTAACAAAAAATGAAATTGAAAAAAGATTCGGCTGTGCCGAATCTTTTATACCCTTCGCCATATTACCATCTTATCGCCATCATTACCATATTACCGACAATTAATAAAATTTTCGCCTTAACGTATGCTTGCATATTTTCACATATATAAATCTAAATTTTTTCAAACTACGAAAATTTGAATATGAAAAACAATCATAGCAGGCTTTGCTTTTAAAAAATAAACAACAACAACAATTCCATATTTAATTATTTTTTTATGTGTGTATATACAAACTGGCTGCATATACAAAGAACAACAACAACACTGTTATTCATTATATTACTTCTGTTGCTAACTAAACTTATAGGCAAAAACGTCACTAATAGTCATTACAATGCTTAATATACATGTTTGTGTATGTATTTATGTATATTCTTAACAGATATGTTTTAGTTTTTAAAAATAAACAACAACAATTACATATATATTTATTTTTGTACAGACTGCATATACAAAGAACAACAACAACACTGTTATTCATAATATTACTGCTGTTTCTAAATAAACTACTTGTCTATACAAAAAACAAAAAACGTCACTAATAGTCATTACAATTCTTAATATACATGTTTGTATGTGTATTTATATTCTTAACAGATTTGTTTTGGATCATAACTCTGTTGATTATAAACGAATTTGGTTTATTAAAAAAACGAAATTTTATAAAAACATTTATGACTGATCTATATAAAAATAAAAATCTGTAGCTTGAACAAGGGCTTCAAAAATAAAAAATTCGTTTTCCCCGATATCTCAGTTATTACTGAACCGATTTATTTCATTTTTTCAGAACAAAAATTCAGAAAATAATTTCCGAGCCCCCTTTAAAAATTCGAAGTCCCTGGTATATGCAAAGGCTTCAGAAACTGAAAAACCGGTTTCAAAAACCGGTTTTTAAAGCATATCTCCGCCATTTATAAACCGATCTTGCTGATTCAAAAAACGGAAATTTTATAAAAATATTTGTGACCGATTTGTATAAAAGTAAAAATCTATAGCTTAAACCAGGGCTTTAAAAAATAAAAAATGCGTTTTGTCCGATATCTCAGTTATTATTGAACCGATTTATTTCATTTTTTCAGAACAAAAATTCAGAAAAAAATGTCCGAGACTTCTTTGTAAAAACAAAGTCCCTAGTATATACAGAGGCTTCAGAAACTGGAAAACCGGTTCTAAAAACCGGTTTTTTTAACATATCTCCGCATTGTATGAGCCGATCTTACTGAATTCCAATAGCAAAATTCTCGAAAGCATTTCAGATCGTTTGATATATATATTATATACGTCAGTTATCGGTGGGCTTCATAAACGCCATTTCAACCGACACACGGACGGTCGGACGGACGGACGGACATGGTCCTGTCGTCATCATTTCTTACAAGGATCCCGAAAATGTAAACTTTTTTGCTCTCCGACGAAAATTGTAGGAATTACAAACGGAATGACAAACTTATATATACCCTTTACACCTGTGGTGAAGGGTATAATAAAAAAGCAACAATAATATGGAAAATTGTTTTTGTAACAACAGCAGTTCAAGTTAAAGGTTTTAGCAATGGATCTACATACAAACGAACGAATACAGATCAACATTTATTTTTTTTTTTATGCCAACACCATCTTAAAATATGTTTTTGTACATACACACTAGTTTACTTGATACTATTTTTTTCTAGAGGCGAAGAAAAATTTGTGTAGCTGGAGTTAAATGTTAAATATTTTTCCAATATATTTGTAGCTAGAACAGACATCAGGGAAGGTTTTCAACAAGACAGAAAGAAAAAATCTAAAATAAAAAGTAAGATGTTATTTAAGGCTGTAATTCTAACCTAACTTTTATGAGTCTGTTTAATGAAATTGTAACGTTTTATAAGTTAGTAAATTATTTAAATTCCAAATTGAAATAACAATTTTATTTATAAATCACTTGAAGTTATAATAAAGTTTATGTCACATTATTAATAATATTAATATCATCTCATTCTTAATAGATTCATATCTTTTAGGGCTCCTTCTTTAAAAACTCTAACTTGGGGCGTTACCTCCGTTGCACAAATTCCTTTGAGTTTATTTTCACCATTTCGTTTATATTTTTTAAGACTCTCTCAACTTCTCTCATTTAAATGAAAATTTAAAAGCTGTGCAAATGTAACGGCTTAAATGTTTATTTCGTATTAGTTTTGGACATTGGTGGCGTAATATTTTTTAGAATATTTTTTTTTAGTCTCGCACTTACAAATTCAACTATTTTACTGATGCGTTCGTTTTTCTCTTTTCCCTAATTTTTTTGCTTCCACTCCATTCATAGTTAAAGTGTTTAGAATGGTAAACAAAAAAAAAGAAAAATAGAAAAATATTTTTAAAAAGGTCGAAGAAGTGTTAAAAGTTTTTGCCTTTTTTTATTTTTACCAGCATTTGGTTTAAAGTACCAGGTTTATGCCTTTTTTCATGTGTTTGTATGAGTTTTGTTAGTTGTTTGTGGTTGCGAAAATAAAGAATAACTAAATAAAAAGGGAGTTAAAGTAAGTTTAAAGTTAGACATATTTTTTCATATGCTTTTCGTTTTAGTAGCAAAAGTTTTTAATGCAGTTTTTTAATAAAACTTTAAATATGACATCTGATACTTGACAGATAGATTGAAAGAAAATTATATTTTTTAAAGCTAAAGAAAAACAAATGATGAAGGAAAACAAATTAAAAATAGTTGTAGTAGGGAGAAAGAATGTTAAAAATGAGAAAATATTTTAATTAATCAAAATACGAGAATGAAATATTGTAAATATATTGTAGGAAGGTATTAATAGCAAGAGTTTTGGTAGGTAAAATATTTAATAATTAATTGTAAAAATATTTCTCCTACACACATAGTATTTATTTAGATAGCACAAAAAATATATAAATAACAGGTAGTAAGCCTAATTATTTAGGGCTTAAATAATATGAGAGGAAATCAAATCTAAACCACACTTTCTGCATAATTTTCTTCATTTATTTATGGACCAAAATATAAATGATAGAAGATAAAAAAAAAAACTTAAAATACTTGTAATCTTCTGGTTTAACAATTTTTAAAATCGCTTCATATTTGTAAAAGTTATAGCTTGAAATATAAAAATAGTTATAATTAATATAAATCATACGCCACGTGGAAAAAATTGTAATTTTAATTAAAATCGAGGAAAGTATTATTTGTAAAGTAAACAAAAGTAAAATTTGAAATTGTAAAACAAAAATAATATTGTAATTTGTATTATCTAAGCTTTTTTTCTTTTTTAGGGGGGGTTTAGAAAATTTGCCTCACTAATAAAAATGTTCGTCCTACAAATCCTTACGGATCCAAATTTGGAAATTTGTACCAGGGAGCGAAGATAGCCAGATTTATGTGTCTTTTTTTTTAAGAATTTTTTCTTCTTCCAAACTAAAAATCGGCTTAATTATAAATCTGTTTATCCTAAAAATCCTAACGGAGCCAGATTTTTGTATCAGGAAGCGGAAATAGGTTTTTTTTTTTTTTTTTTTTTTTTTTGAGGCCAGTTTTAAAGAAATTTTGTTTGCTCTCCAAATCGCATTGAAAACTGATTTTTTATTTCGGCCTGGTAGGACATTAACATTGATTTTTTTTATCCGATTTTTAACAGTTTCAAATCTTTAACTTCGATTAGGGAAAGGAAAAGCGTCAAAATATTGTTCATATATTTTTTAAAGATTTTATGATTTGTTTGTGCTCATAACATTATATTTACTGACATTGGCAGGCTTATATGCTCGTTAATTTATAGTTGGATAAGAAATATTTAAGTATTTACTAATCTCTTCTAGTAATAATCACAAGAAATTCATTTTGGAAAAGTTTGATTACTTAATAAAAATAAATGTAATAAAATAAAATAATTTATTTTTATCTACAAAAATTTATCAATAATTTTATAGTTCAAATTTAATTGAAACTCTTCCACAGTTTCACATATAGCGCAAATTATGGGTTTTCAAAGTTGCAATTTCTAAAAATATTTTTATTATATTTACAACTTTTCTAAAGAAGTATGTTGAATTTAACTTCATGTATCTCAGAAAATACTGCAGATATTGATAAGAATTTTTTTTTGGCATATCATATTATAATTTGCGAAGATATTTTTTTTTTATTTAAAGGAAATCATAATATTAAAAATCTATTTTTTTTTTTTTTTTTTTTTTTTTTTTTTTTTTTGAGAAACTCTGTTTTTAATGGACTAGAACTAAACGGTTACAAAGAGTTCCAATTTAAAAATACAATTTAATTGTAAAAGAATATCTATGAAATTATATTCTAAAATATTGGCTGCGACTTTTTGCGATCTTTTAAAATATTGTAAAAAAATATGCGGTACCTCACATTAGCAATTTCTTAAGAATTATTTAAACATTTTAAGGCAATGGCTGAAAATTTGTTATGCAACTGTTAGACTAAGATTTGTGTGATAAGATCTTGCCACTATTAAAATATTCTTTATTTTAACAAAATTTACAAAAAAATTTTCCGAAATTCCTACAAATTAAGTAATTTTTTCAGTATTGGAGTGGCAGTGATTCTACCCGCCCATTTTGAGAGGGAATGTTTATTGCCTTATCTACTAACAGAATATACAATTACAGACTAAAATCTCCAAAATTGGATTTTTGTCTTTCTAAAACTGCCGAATGTGACACTACCTTGGGAGCTTTAGAAAAGTTATAATTAATACAAAACATTAATAAAAAAATTAATTGTATATATTTTTGTGAAAAATGTTTCAAATCTTTTTAATAGTTTTACAATTTAAAAAATCGCTTCATATTTGTAAAAGTTATAGCTTGAAATAGCCAATAAATCATAATTAATATCAATCATACGTCAAGTGGGAAAAATTTTTATTTTTAATTAAATTATAGAAATGAATAAAAATATTTTAAATTATATCAACCATGCGATTACTATATTCTATATATAGACGCTGATTCAAAAAATTCCAATATAAATTAAATATTATTAACTTTAAAATCTGTTTTTCTTAACTAGTTTCAAAAATCGTTATCTAAAATAATTTACTTTTATACGATAAAAAATGAGTCAATGCTGTAAATATATATATATACTTCTCTTTTTTAACCACTGCACATTGGTCTGAATGACCATTTTTTGGCCAAAACTATATACATATGAGTAATTCCATTTTAAATTAACCCAACAACCTATGGTGGTTTAAGGTATA
Organism: Protophormia terraenovae; assembly: GCA_951394005.1. Lineage (NCBI taxonomy): Eukaryota > Metazoa > Arthropoda > Insecta > Diptera > Calliphoridae > Protophormia > Protophormia terraenovae. Next base: position 120,040,452 of record OX596074.1, read on the forward strand.
AAAATGTTGAACCTTGATTGCCGATTTGGATAAAATTCAATGCATATGTAGAACAGGATTCATAATCATGTAAAATAAATTTTATTAATTTTTATTTCGAAAACTGTGGCAACTCTATAGCTTTAAGTGTGATAAATTAATTTTTTAAATGTCCAAAACTTTTGTTGTATATTTTTTTTTTTTTTTTTTTGCAATAAATTTGTTAAATCTTGTATTTTCAGATGTCATATAAAAATTTAATAAAGAATTTGTTTGAACACATTTATTTTTTTTCTAAAAATTATCTAAAGTCGTTTATCTTAAAAAGTCCATCTTCAATTTTTATACCCTACACCACCATAGGTGGGGAGGGTATTATGCGTTTGTGCTGATGTTTGTAACACCCAAAAATATTGGTCTAAGACCCACCTTAATTTATACCAATCGGCTTAGAATCACTTTCTGAGTCCATTTAACGATGTCCGTCCGTCCGTCCGTCCGTCCGTCTGTCCGTCCATGTAAACCTTGTAATCAAACTACAGGTCGCAATTTTGCACCAAAATTTATGAAATTTGGTACACAGCATTTTTTTGGCCCAGGGACGAAGTCTATTGAAATTGGTAATGATCGGTCCATTATTTCACCTAGCCCCCATACAAATGTCCTCCCGGAAAAGGGTTTAACGATCATAAATCCCTTAAATATAGCAATATTTTAATATTGTTTGGCACATATAAGTTTCATATAAGTTTAAATAAGTGTGCCGAGTTTTAAAAAGATCGGTCCATAATTACTCATAGCTCCCATATAAACCCCTTTCCAAAAAATGAATTTAACGGCCATAAATTCTACTAAAATGTTAGTATCAAAAGTGAATAAATTCTTATAAATGTCAGCATCAACGTAATATTCTGTATTTGTATGTCTTATTTTACACTTATAAGTATCGGTCCACATTTGGGTCCATGTCTAATAAAAGACCCCTCCCCGAAATATACTGTATGGTGTAGGGTATCATATAGTCGGGCCTGACCGACTATATCTTTTTCTCTCGTTTTTATAATGTTTTTTGGTTAACTAACTATAGAGAAAATTTCAGAGAGATAAAATTTTTAAAATCTAAAATGGAATTACTCATATATTTATTTTAATTTTACTAAAAAACCTTAAATGTTTTATTCTTATAATTTTAAAATTTTCTAAATCGCTAAATATTTGTAGAAGTTACATTAAAAAATTATAATTAATATCAATCATACGTCTAGTAGGAAATTATTTATATTTTGATAAAAGTCTTTGAAACTACTACAATAATTAAATTTTTATAACAAATTATGGTAAATGAAAGTATTAATTTATAGTTAAAGAAATAGAAATATTTCAACATTTATTTATATGAGCTAATAGTTGAATAAAATATAACCGAACATAAACAACGTTTTTAACTATAGCAGATTTTCACAAATGAAAAAATTAATATATGCATAAAACTACTATATATAGTAAAACTGCATACTCAGATTTGGATCAATATATAATAAAATTTAAATGCTGCAGCTCAAAAATATAGGAAAACATTATTTGGAAATTTTATTATTTAATATTTATTTAAATAAACATTAAACATTTTTAAAAGGGATTATAAAATATATTTCCTTAATTTTTTGTGCTGCAACGTTATCCTAAAAAATCTTATTATGCTGCAAGGTTTCTTAGCTTTCATTTGACACCCATATTTTATTGACATATACTTCGTAAATATTTTATAAATTTTTATTAATAATTGTATAACCTTTGAAAATTTAAAGTTCATTTAAAGTAAAATTTGATGTGTAGCTGTAAAAATATTACTTTTTTGTTTGAAGAATTAAATAGTTTATACATATAACACCCTGAAACAGCTAAAACCAAACTTATAATTAATATTAATCATACGCCAACATAGAACAAAATATGTAATTTTGGAAAAAATAATGAAAATAAAATTGCAATTTGTTAAATCTTGTAATAAAGTTATAAAGTTTAAATTATTGTTTAGTGTATTAATTTATAATATTTAAAGTTCCTTTCTCAAACAATTCTTTATTTAAACATTTTCCCTAATCTCAACACATTAAAACAATCATCATAACCTTACACCAACACATGTTTTTCTTCTTTTTTTTAATTTTTATTAATGTCTTCAATTTTATTCATTCCCCCACCAACCCCTACTCCATTATATTATGATTATGATAAATCTTTTGTTATAAAACATTTTACAGCTTTCTTACACTAATTGACTTAATTTATTTAAGATTATTTTTTATTTCTTCTAGTCATATGATAATTTTAACTTGTAACTCGTTAAAATTTCAAAACTTCCATAAAAAAATTTATATATTCCTAGATAAATTTTGTGTGTAAAACTCTTGTGGTAAAAAAAAAAAAAAAAAAAAAAGATAAAATAAAAACACTTAAAAATTTCAGCAACATTTCATTGTTTCTATTGCATACATTAAGATGCATAAGTTTGTATTAAATTTTATAATCATATAGTCAGTAAAAATATTGTCAATTAAAAGAATTTTAAATAGTAGACAAAGAAGAAGTATTGAGTTTGCACAGATGTGTGTAGACTTTGCTCTATATGAGTTTATAGAAGATAAAAATAAAACAAAAATTAACTTTAAACAAAGTTTTTTAGAATATTTTAACTAACAAGAAGAAGTAGAAGGTATATTAAATTTGTTATATCACAAGTTGCTCTAGAGTCAGAAAAAAAAGTAATTTTAAAAAATTTAAAGTAACAAAAATTCCAGAATTATTATTTGAAGATTATTTAAAAAATTTGGCTTACATGAAGAAAAAATTTTGCAATTTTGACTCACAAATAAATTTGTTCAGAAATTAAAATATTTTTAAATTAAAACGTTGTTCAATGCAACAAACAATAATTAAAAAATAATTTCGATTGTTTAATTATATTGATGTATAAGTTAATTCTTTAATTCTCAGAATTTACTATAGGGTATTTTTAATTCCTTGTTGTCTTATGCTACTCCCACACCTGCTGATTTCTTTAATATTCTTTTTAACTAATCCTACACATGTATCTCTTAAAATAACACAGGTTTCTTTTCCAACATGTGTGCACATTGAGTATGAAAGTGTTTAAGTAAATTTTCTTAGTATATTTATATGTGCTAGTCATGTGTGTTTATGAGCTATAAAAAATGTTATTAAATGCAATCATGTATTTTATGTTAAATTCACAAAAGAAAAAGAAACAAAAAAAATATCTCTATTCTTTTTAGGCAAGAGTTTAGAAAAAGTCACAAGCTGGAATATTTTGATGGGTTAAAGCGATTTGAATAAATGCACTACAACGGATTAACATTTATTTATTTTTTAGAAAATATGCGCCTAAAAAATGGCTACAAAAATTTAATTTATATATAAAATAATTTTCACTTTTCAATTTTGACGATTAAAAAAAATTCGAGGGTACTAACTTTACAGATTCATTCCATAGATTAACAGAGATATTAAACTTCGTTGTAAAAAAAATCGTAAGTTTTTTTTTTTACTAAAAATAAAAAAAAACAAGCGCGAATGTTATATTCGGCTTGGCTGAATCCAAATACCCACAATCAACTTTTTCAAATTTACGTTATATGGGAGGTGGGCGGTAAAGTTGGCGGATCACGCCCATTTTTTTTTTTAAGTTTACATTGTTCCTTGAACTATTTGAACACAATTTCGTTGAAGTTTCACCTTATATGGGAGGTGGGCGGTAAAATTGGCGGACCACGCCCATTTTTAGTTTCCAAGTTTATATCGATTCTCAAACTACACTGGTCGACAAAAAAAATCCTCCCCCATAGACGAATAGTTGGACTTAATGTATTTTGATGTGCTAAACAAGAATCTGCATTCACTTTTTTCTATCACGTACTGATTTCTATGGGCGACTAATATCATTCAGCGGTCACACTATAAAATTCGAGAATGGTTTGTCAAACATAGACTATAACTCAAGAACCGTTTACACGATTTTGATAAATGATACATCAAAAGATGCATTCTTTAAGTTATATTAACAATATTTTTCATTCGCTCAAGAATTTCAGAGTTATGGATCAAAATTTTCACCATTTTTCCAAAAAAGAAATTTTAATTCGATACTAATTACCGAATAACTACGGAAATATTAACTGGACAAAAAATTATGTAAATTCAGCTCAAAGATAATTTAGGTCGCTATATATTGAAGTTTAATTTATCTTACTTAATTGGACAAACTGTTCTCAAGTTAAACAAGTGTGACTGCCTAAAGGCGGGGTCATAGTGGTCATGCCCAAAAAAAAATCAAAGCGTGATAGAAAAAAAGTAAAAGCTGATTCTTATTTAGCACGTTGAACTCCATCTAATCCACCTATATATATATTTTTTTTTTTTTTTTTTTGCCCACTAGTGTATTTCCACTTAGCTATAGTTATGCATGGGTATCCTTACTTAATTGTGAATACAATCAAGATTTGTGCATCAATTTTTATGATGCGTGGCTTTATTTACTCGTAGTTTTGCAAGCTTTGAGATAAAGGTGATAAATTGAAACATTTTTATTGTTTTCACTTTTAAAAGTAAGTTTTATTTAAAAAAAAAAAAAAAAAATCTTGAATTTAGCATGAAAAAATTTGTATCGGACACTTATTTCAAAATATCTAGTAAACTATTGATCGGATAAAAATTTGTTATAAGAACGACTTAAAGCCAATTCTATTCCACATATTTTGGTGTATTAATTATATAGATCGTGCATACCGAGTTATAGTGAAATATATTCAAGTAACCGGCTTATTTAGGGTGCAATATTAGACACGCCCATAAAAGAAAATCTCAATCTGAAGGGAAAAAACTGAAAGCAGATTCGAGTTTAGCACTCGGAAATCCATCTAGTATTTTTTTTATTTTTTATTTTATTTTTTTTTTTTTTTTTTTTGAAGGAGCACGTAAAAATTTTTTTTTTTTTTGTCGACCAGTGCTATTTATACAAAATTTCGTTATCGTACATGCTTTCGTTTAAGAAATCTCTGCAGAAAAGTATGAAATGTGTTTCTAGTTTTTAGCCCATAATTTTTATGTTTATTAAACGATTTTGCCCATTTTCAATCTCAAACAAACCTTATATAAGATAAATATTTGCGCCAAATTTCGTCCCCCTACGTTGTTCCGTGTTAGTCCTATCCTGTTTTCAACAGATGGACAGACGGACGGACATAGCTAGATCGACTCAGAATCTAACCAGGACCCAGAAAATATATACTTTGTACGGTCTTAAATGATTCCTTCGACATGTTACACAGGGAATGACAAAATCATCAAAAGATGCAGGGTATATCTTTTTGATGGTGGGTATAAAAATAAAAACCAGTTTTGTAACCATTATGCGCTGGTGAAGACTGAAGATGAATTTTTAAATTGTTCTCATCAATACACATTATTTAAGTGGTATTCCTACAAGTTTTTATTTATTTATTTATTATTTTTTTTTTTTTTTTTTTTTGCAACAAGACACTGAAATAATTTAGTTTTTAATTAATAGTCCATAAAAAATGAAAAAAAGTAAAAAAAAAGTCATTTGGTACATATGTAAATTTCTCCGCTAATTTCAAATCTAAGATCAGGTTTATTTAAATTTTAATATATATATAAAAGAGTAACGTGACTGACTGACTTATTCATCATCCCATAGCCCAAACGGCTAAAGCTAGAGAGAGGAAATTTGGTAGGTCTCCCTCCATATAGATTTTTGGAAATTCTAATGTTTAGGGTGTAAAATCGGTAACTTTATATCTCCTAAACTAATGAAGATGCAAAAAAAAGTTGAATACTTATTGCTATTCATTTAAAAGATAATCGGACGGGTGTCTGGTATTTTTTTGAAAACCGTCCCTTTTAGGGAGAAAACGGCTAAAAACTTTATTTTGGTACTTTTTTGGCACCATATGTATTTTTTAAACTGGTCAACATACAAATAAAATTTACATCTTATTCTTAACTCATCGAAAAATGACAAATACAAATTTAGTACTTTTTCGAAATTCGATCGTTTAAAGGGTAAAAATCGCCATATAATTTAGGTAAGTTTTGAAATTTTTTAAAATAGATTTTTGATGTCCTCAAGAATTCAAATTCAAAATAATAACATTTGTGTAGGTTTTTAAGTAATAAATTCTTAAACTCAACATTCTCTAAGATAATTTGTGTTGCTGGATTAATGTTGTTAAATGTTAGTTCACTCAATAACAGCGTGTTTTGTTAGAATTAAGTTAATTAGAATTAAGATGATATACACGTGAAATATTTTAAATAACAAAATTGCATAATATACGTTAAACGAGTTTCCTTGTTGAGTTTTATATTAAAATGAGTTTGAAAATCCAGTTGAATTTCAACTAGGGATCGCAATTTCCCGGACTTTTTGATTTTCCGGGATAGCGAGAACAAATTTTCGACTTCCCGGGATCCCAGATTAAAAACTATAAGTAATATTACTCTCATTAGTTGAAAAACTTAGACTCAAATATATTTTTGCATTAGCAGATAAAAAACAGAGTTGTAAATGTACTAAGGAAAAGAAATTTGATCAATTGCCTAATCTAACGATTAATTAGAGAGCTTTGTGGATATCGACACAATATTAAGCACATCGTCTTTTCTGAAAATCTTTGGGGTAATTAAAATGTGTGTTAAAACTATATTAAATTGTTTGTAGATTCAATGGATGATCCAATACTATATAAAAATATCAAAAATATATCGCAAATTTTAACATACCTTCATAAAGTTTTGAACATCATATATAATATCTAGAATTAATTTGAATTTCCTACACGGTCATCGAAAGAAAATTAAATTTTATTACAAGTTGTTCTTTTTTATTTTTTTTTTCTTTTTGTTAACCCATTTCTTACCACTACACGATCCCGTTAAGATAAATTAAAAAAAATTTGGTATGGGGTCTATTTTAGTGATTGTGATTATAAAATCGAAAGATTTGTGATCCTAGATATTTTAGTTTCCGAGATATCGGGTGTTGCGAAAACGCATCAATGGTCAATTAGGGGTATGTTGTTTCGCTAGTAGTAGACGTTTAAACAAATTGTATGGCAAAATGAATTTTATTTGTCATTTTAATTTAGTTTTATGATTATTTTACAAATTGTATGTTAAATATGTTAAGTGTGAAATTGGAGGTGGACCATTCAAATTGAAATTTAAGGCAACTAAATAATGAAGAAAAAATTTTAAATAACTTACGGTGTAAGATTAAATAATTTCATATAATGTATCAAATAGATATATTAAATAAAATATGTTACTCGTTAAAGCATTTGGTATCTAATGTACACTGCATTCGAATATCAGTTTGCGCATCATCTCGATTAGGATTTTAATACGGTGGTCAGGAAAGCATTTGCATATGAAGTCTCAATTAAAAAAAATTCTATATTCGTTCATCTATAAAATTTTTCTTAATTATTTTGCATAATTTTAACATAAAGCAATAAAATTTCCATATTTTCAGTGCGCCACCTTGCGTAATGTAGCTAAATCACACTACCCCTAATTGACCATTGATGCGTTTTCGCAACACCAATTTTTGGGAGCTTGGTATTTCTATCTCCCTAAATTATTTATCAACAAGTGCATAATTTCATATTTTTTGATATTTTGGCTATCGTTTGAAAGGTTATTCAAGATATTTTGTAAAATTTTTCGAATGAATTTTTAAAATTAAAAAAAGGTCTATTTAATAGACCTTTTTTTGATCCGCTCTACCGGGGGTAAAAATTCCTCGGAATTAATTTATTTAGTTAACATTCCAAGCTAAATGTACATATATAAAACATTATCATTTATTTTAAACTAAATTAATTACGGTGTAGGTAAAGTTACTGATGCGAAAACGCAACATCGGTTGGAAATGGGTTAAAGGGTGGACCAAACTGCTTTTCGACATTTTCAAAATAACTCATAAACTAATAAAGATATTTTCACAGTTCTTTCACAGCCTAACTGACACAACTCGGAGTCAGAAACACTAACACAACTTCTAATTTTTCTAATATTTCCGCACAAAATTGAACTGAAACATCACAAGATAATTATAATACAAATAAGAGTATATTATCATAAAAACTGTATACTTTTGTATAATAATAAATTATCATTTTAATGTCTTCTAAATATTGCACATAACTAAGCAATGAATTAAAATTTGATACTAAATATGTTGAGATATGTTTTCTCTTTAACTAAACCATATAAAAACATTTTATGCTCCAAACAAATCAGGCTTTTAGTAGATCTACGATACTAAAAAATATTGTAAAGGCATTTTAAAGATATCTGAAAACGTCTGTGTAGCACATAGATTAGTATGTGTCCAAAAAAAATTGACTTTATGAGACAAAACCGCAAATTGCTTCAAAGTGGATATGAACTCAACATTAATTTTTATTTGGGTCAAAAGTTTAATTGGGTATTATTAAAGTTTCCTTAGTGCAAAAACCTTTTATTTTATAGCGTTTCAGAAATGACAAAATGTACTTCGGACTCACTACATACTTTTTATATTAACTTTCTTGATATTTTGTAAAATTTTTTATGAGTTAAATGTAGGAACTGGAGGGAAAGAGATAAGAAGATCACCAAGGTTTTGTTGGGTTTAGACAGGACAGGATAAGACGGAATGGGAACAGGGGTATAAAAGACCGACAATTTGGACAAACAGGGAGAGTTACTCAGTGTGAGTTAAGCTGTGTTGAAGTAGCTTAACACAAAAGGAGTTTGTGTTAATGCTAAGATATTTTTAAGTTGTAAATATTGTGTAAATAAATGTAAATATTAAATTTGAAGTGTTGTGTATATAATTTAAAATAGAGGAGTTAGAGTGTGACAGAGAGAAGTCACAAAACCATCAAAGTGTTCATCAAAATGCTTTTAAAAGTCTACATAAATTCCGTATGTTGTCCATATTACTCACTAATTTATAATATATGTTTAAGATTTCTACATGATTGTTTCATGTAGGAACTTGCTGGGTTTTAGTAATAATATATTATTAAGATATTAAATTGAATTCATACTATAGAGTCATTCCATATAAATCATCTAATGAATTCTATATAAAACCATAGTTCCCACCTGGATTTTTAGCTTAATCATGTTTAAAAAAATTACTCAAATAATAAGGTATTGTTAAAATTCATGCTGTTTTCTTTCATTTAAATTTAAATTCCCTTCCCGGGAATTTCGTTCGGGGTTCCCGGGAAGGCGGGACAAGAAAAATAGCAAATTTCTCGGGAATCCCGGGTTGCAATCTCTAATTTCAACACAGAATGATACGAATACTATAGATGTGGAATCTTTTAATTGGTTTTGATGGTTTTTCCCATAGACTTGTATAACAAATATCCTGCCAAACAATAACCAGTTCACTAACTCTGGCATAGGACTACAGTTGCAAATTTAGTAAATCGGATTGCCAGGCCAGTATAAATACCAGTGAGGTGACGTATACATTTCTGTTTCTTAGTATTTGTCTGCCCAGAAGTTCTATCAGTTTTGAAATATTGGAATATCCAAGGAAAATTGGAAAGGTTCTCCCATTTAATATTCGTCCTTCGAAATATAGGTTTCGAAATAATTGGGTCACCAAAGGAAAATCGTTAGGCACAACTAGCTTCAATATGGCCAACACAACTACAAAATAAATTATTATAAGATTCTTCAAACCCAATAGTTGTATATATATTACAAATTCTTATCCCAAAATTTCGAAATCTTGGAAAAGACAGCTAAAATTGGCAAAATTGCAAAAAAAATCACGGAAAAACTTTTTATTATAATTTATAAATATTTTACAATGACAAAAAAAAATAAATATGCACTGTGAGCGTCAAAAAAGAAAAAAAAAAGTAAACAGCAAGTATTCTTAAAAATAAAGTTATTTTATATTTAGATTAAAAATGCTGTACAGAAAAGATTATGCACATTTATTTGGTAAATAACTAAATATGGATTTCATAAGAAAAAATTATAAAACAGCAGCACATTAAAAAATAATGCACTTTTTGTGAATAAATATCTTTTTTTAAACAAGTAAATAGTTTTATAATTAAATGCAAAAAAAAATTGTATTTAATACTTTGTATATTTTGGGCTACTCTTTCGTAATGCCAGCTAGATATGATCACTGCTAATAATGGTACTTTTTCCAATTTTTTGCCAATATGTTCCAACAGATGCCCGATTGGATTAAAGTCTAAATATTTCAGAGCATTACAAATAGGTTTGGGAGTACGATAAAGCGACCATTCTTTCACAATTTTGGAAAAATGCTTGTCATTTTGGAATAAGTAGTTATACAATAAGCTAAATTTTCGTATACTAGGATAGATATTATGTTTAATACTATTTATATAATCTTCTATTTCATTATCGATTCTATAAATATGAAATTACTGATTCTTGATTCTCCAGACGCCCTCAGACCATTACCGAGTCTCGATCATGTTCAACTATCTATTTGGCTGGCTTACGATATGTAGGGTTCTTACGTGGTATTCTTCTATGGAAACCTTTTTTGTGTAGTGTTCCTAAAATGGTACCAGCCTTAAAATAATAAACGGAAATTTACGTTACCTTTTTAGCTTTTTTATAGGTACTAAAAGAAGGACTTTCTTTGACTTTTCTTTTTGTCTGTAAAGGATTTGACTAACTTGCCTGAGGAAAATTATCTGCATTATGATGTTTGGTATATTTAAATATTATTCCGCAATAATTCCTTGAAACAATTTTTGCAATTTCATGCAAGGATTTTTTCCTTTTTCATATAAATCTGATATAATTTTCGAGTTTGTTTTTCTATTGTTAAACAATCAATATTTTACTTCGTTTTAAAGCAAGAAACACTTTTAAGATTATAATTTGGTCTTTCCCTGAAACCTAAATTAAAAAAAAAAATATATAAGATCTTCTCCCACTTTCACAATTTACTGACCTTTTTATAAAAGAAAGGTGCAACTGTTTACTTTTTTTGACGCGTAAAAATTGGTATATTTTCTTAAAAATTCAATTATATCGTTATTCCGATTTATTTTCGCAAATTGTTTTTATGAGTTAAATTTCCACCTAATTACCAAATAATTTTGGCATATCACTTTTTTTATATCATTATTTATCTACATCTCACAAGGCTTCGTTTAAAAGGGAATGAGCTGTTTACTTTTTTCTGACGCTCACAGTATATTACACAAATTTCTTTCTTTTTTTCAACAATTCAATTCAAACATTTTTCATTTATGAAGAAAATAATTTTAAAGTTTTTGAGTTTTATGAATTAGATGGCATTCAAATACATTGGCACCCTAATCATAATTAATATTAATCATATGCTAAGGAGAATATTATTTGTATTCTTATAAAAAACAAAGGATTTTTCCGGGGCACTTCGTTACCCTTTCTTTGTTACACGTTTGTTACAAATAAAATCATATTTTTTAATTTAGGGACATACAGGGACATTTGAGATTTTTAAAAAAAGTGGTCATAAAATGTGGAAATAGAATCCAAAACCATATACAGAGCAAGCAAAATCTCTGTGTCAAATTTCATGTAACAATGTTCAAAATAACCGTAACTAACATTTGTTTGATGTAGTTAACACTCCAAAGGACTTTCGAGCAGAACTTTTTCATATAGATTTATATAACTTTTTTTTAAAGATGACATGAAAATCTATTAAAACTTGTGTTGAATAAGTTAAAAACTTTTCTATTTCTACATCATGTTTTACAAACTGTTGTACTGCCATATTTTAAATTATTAAAATGTTTAGAAAATTTTAATAAAATTTCTTTAAAATGTTGTCAGTACGTTGGAAAACAGTAATATTTTTTATATTTTGAAATATCTGAATTATTTTATTAAAGTAATTAATATGTAGTTTTGTACACAACGATTCAAAATATGTTTACATAATGTAATTTTACAATTTGATACTGAACTGGTGTTATCTTGATGCCAATGCAATAAATTTTCATTAATGATTTGAACTTACACGTGTACAATTTGAACACATATGTGTTGTTTCACTATTGAAATTGAATGGTTTCGTTTTATACACTTATGTGGTCGACATTTTCTAAAATCTAAAATAGTCTTTCAATAACTGCTACTACGTATAGTGGAAGATTAGATCTCGATATTGACCAATCATTATTTATATTCAGGTTTTATACGAGTGTAAAAACTGATTGTAAAAAATATGTCCCATTTAATCTCATGTTAAGCAGAGATTTAAAATTTGAATTTGCTTTTGTAAAGAACAATATCTCCTCTATAAAACATAATTGACATATTTGCTATGACTTTAACCTAGACAATTTGATAACTCACATTTTATTAACGTCTAACAAATGACTACAGAGCCCTACAGCCACAAAACCTTCAAATAAAGTATCAGAGTTAAAGAAAAACATTATTTAAAAATCCTACAGTGTGAACACAGTTATTACATTAAATGCTAAAAATAACAGCAAGTGTTGAGTAGAAAATTTCCTAAATTAGACAATTTCTTTAAACACCAAATATTTAAATTATATTTATTTTTCTCCTTCAAAAGAGAAAGGGGAAAAATTAAAAAAATTTTCCAACATATTTTCAACTTTAAAAAAATGTCTTCGACTAAAGTCTGTGGTATATTTTTCTTTCTTTATAAGCTTAACAACATAGCCGGAAAAAAAAATGAATAAAATAATATTTCTTTATTAACCTTTATGTTGGTAAAGGCGCCACAGCAATTTGTTTTTGCACTTGTATTTAATGCTTAAATTATTTCGTTAAAATTAAATAATTGAATTAAAAGATATGACGACTCTGCTGCTCAGATCAGCTCAGCTCAAATGAAATTGTGTGTGTATAATACGCATCACGTTTTTATATCTATATATGTATAATGCTACAATGCGTGTATCTATGAGTCTGTTCGGTTTATGTGTTTTTATATGACAGAGGCTGTATTTGGCTGTCAAAATCCTAGGGGAGTTTTTAATTTGTTAAAATTTTTTATTATATTTTTCCTTTTTTTATATTTTTATGACATAAATTTGCGCTGCTTTCTTTTATTCTTTGCTTTTATGGTTTTTTTTTCTGTGTAATTTTCCTTTTTTTTAACAGGCTCTTAACAAGCATGATAAGCAATAATAAACATAAATTCACACAGATTACAAAAACCCCTGTGTGCAAAAAGAAAAATATTTGTAGAACAGAAAGCGGTAAAAAATACACCCAAAGGATGGCATTTAATCTGTATTCAGTAAAACATTTTCTTGCTCAGATTTTTTGTTGTTTAAATTGAAACATAATGTGTTTTAGTCAACTAAAATATAGCATTAATGAATACGAGTCGGTATGTTTGTTAAAGGGGGTGGTGAATGTTTTTAAAGATTCTTAGTAATATTTATGTTCGTAGTTGCAACAAAAGGTTGGTAAAATGGAAAAATCATTTTTAGTATGTTTCTAGCATTTTTTATCACTTAACTAGCAATAAATTCTTGATCCAGACCTTACAATAATATCAATTATTTTAAGAATCACAAGAATAAAGTAGCTCTCAAAAATAAATTCTTCAGTATTTTTTTTTTTTTTTTTAATAAATTCATTAAAATAAAAGAAAGATATAAAATATTCTATAGAATTCTCTATAAAATTTTTCATAGATTTCCCTATAGAATTTTCTGTAGGATTTTCTATAGAATTTTCAATTACAATTTTCTTTAAAGAACTTTCTTTCATTTTCTCTAAAGAATTTCTACAGAATTTTTTCCATAGATTTTTTTATAGAAATGTTTATAATATTCTCTATAAAGAAATTTATACAGAATTTTCTATAAAATTTTCTCTAAAGAAATTTCTATAGAGTATTCTCTAAAGAAATTTTTATAGAATTTTCTCTTAAAAAATTTCTATAAAATTTTCTATAGAATTTTCTATAAAATTTTCTATAGAATTTTCTATAGAATTTTCTAAAGAATTTTCTATAGAATTTTCTATAGAATTTTCTATAGAATTTTCTAAAGAATTTTCTATAGAATTTTCTATAGAACTTTCTATAGAATTTTCTATAGAATTTTCTATAGAATTTCCTATAGAATTTTCTATAGAATTTCCTATAGAATTTTCTATAGAATTTTTATAGAATTTTCTATAGAATTTTCTATAGAATTTTCTATAGAATTTCCAATAGAAATTTCTATAGAATTTTCTATAGAATTTTCTATAGAATTTTCTATAGAACTTTCTATAGAATTTTCTATAGAATTTTCTATAGAATTTTCTATAGAATTTCCTATATAATTTTCTATAGAATTTTCTATAGAATTTTCTATACAATTTTCTATAGAATTTTCTATAGAACTTTCTATAGAATTTTCTATAGAATTTTCTATAGTATTTTCTATAAAACCTTATATAGAATTTTCTATAGAATTTCCTATAGAATTTCCTATAGAATTTTCTAGAATTTCCTATAGAATTTCCTATAGAATTTTCTATAGAATTTTTTAAAGAATTTTCTATAGAATTTTCTAAAGAATTTTCTATAGAATTTTCTATTGAATTTTCTACAGAATTTTCTAAAGAATTTTCTATCGAATTTTCTATGGAATTTTCTATAGAATTTCCTATAGAATTTTATATAGAATAAAATTTTCTAAAAAATTTTCTACTGAATTTTCTACAGAATTTCCTATAGAATTTTCTATAGAATTCTTCTAAACAAATTTCTATATCTTTTTCTAAGAATTTCTATAAAATTTTCTCTAAAGAAATTTCTATAGAGTTTTCTCTAAAGAAATTTTTATAGAATTTTCTCTTAAAAAATTTCTATAAAATTTTCTATAGAATTTTCTGTAGAATTTTCTTAGAATTTTCTATAAAATTTTCTATAGAATTTTCTATAGAAATTTCTAGAGAATTTTCAATAGAATTTTCTATAGAATTTTCTATAGAATTTTCTATAGAATTTTCTATAGAATTTTCTATAGAATTTTCTATAAAATTTTCTATAGAATTTCCTATAGAATTTCCTATAGAATTTTCTATAGAATTTTCTAAAGAATTTTCTATAGAATTTTCTATTGAATTTTCTACAGAATTTTCTAAAGAATTTTCTATCGAATTTTCTATGGAATTTTCTATAGAATTTTTTATAGAATTTTTTTATAGAATTTTCTAAAAAATTTTCTACAGAATTTTCTATAGAATTTCCTATAGAATTTCCTATAGAATTTTCTATAGAATTTTCTATAGAATTTTCTATAGAATTTTCTAAAGAATTTTCTATTGAATTTTCTACAGAATTTTCTAAAGAATTTTTCATAGAATTTTCTATGGAGTTTTCTATAGAATTTTCTATAGAATTTTATATAGAATTTTCTAGAATTTTTTATAGGATTTTCTACAGAATTTTCTAAAATATTGTCTATAGAATTTTCTATATAATTTTCTATAGAATTTTTTATAAAATTTTCTATAGAATTTTCTATAAAATATTCTACAGAATTTTCTACATAATTTTCTAAAAATTTTCTATTGAGTTTTCTATAGAATTTTCTATCGAATTTTTACTAAAATCTTCTATAAAATTGTCTACAAAATCTTTTCCGTACATAATCTCTTAGCAATTTTTTATACAATTTTTCTTAGAAATGCTTTATAAAACTGTAAGAACTGTCAATTCAGTACTTAGTAGCACCTTAACTTTACACACATTTATGTGGTACTTATTCATACATTTCACATGCAGAGAAATAAGATGAAAAAATCTGCATTAAACAATGCCAAAGAGAAACGAACAATAAATATGTCACTGCCACTTGTTCTTTTTTTTCAATTCGTATTGAATTTTATTTTGTAAATACACTCGTAAAAGCCACAAATAATGTCAATAACATAAGGCCATAAAAAACCAGCTGTTTATACCAAAAAGAAAGCTAAGTAATGAAGAAGATTTTATTTTAAAGCAATTTTTAAATTAAAATAGATTTATTAAATATTTTTAATAATTCCTTTAAAGTAATAATTTTTTCAAAAACTAGAAATTTCCTCTA
Source organism: Protophormia terraenovae (assembly GCA_951394005.1). Taxonomy (NCBI): domain Eukaryota; kingdom Metazoa; phylum Arthropoda; class Insecta; order Diptera; family Calliphoridae; genus Protophormia; species Protophormia terraenovae. The sequence goes on from OX596074.1 coordinate 120,056,594, forward strand.
AAGCAAATTAACAAAACCAAGCGTTAAATACTAACACCTTAAGCTAACAATTCTATAAATTTTTTAGTTAGTTGACACTTTTTCAAAACACCTTTCATCTTTATGAAATATATAGCTAAAACCACCTACATTTTATATTTATCTTCATATACTATAGCTTGCAGAATTTATGACACCAAAATAATTGGATTTTTTGTTTTCTGGATATTTTTTTTTTTTGTTTTTTTTTTTAATTGCTTTTTTGTTTTCCCCTTCTACAATATAAATGAATAAAAAGTATAGAAAAATAAGTGTTCGGTAGCATTTAATAAATAAAACAAAATCAAATTTTACTAGATAAAATACGTACAAATCAAAATGAGTTTCGTATATGTAGTAGCAGTGTTGGTTATTTAAATAGAGAGACCAGATAATTTTGTTATTGGTTTTCAGTTTTAAGTGAATTTTAAATTGAAAATTTTCATTAACTGTTTGGAATGTTGTTTATACTGATATGATGCATACTTTTAGGTGCTAAATTTAATTATACGCAACAAATGTACATTAGGGTGGCCAAAAAAAATATCAATATGCTTAACCTAAATGAAAATTGATTTTAAGATACCGTTTTTGAAAGTTTTCTTCCCGTCTTTATCGTTTCGCTAACTGGATCAAAATTTTCTGTGATTTCTAGACTTTTTTTAATATTTAGAAATGTTTTTAATTAAAAACCATAATAATGAGTAAAAATACCTGTACGTACACTTCAAATAATTTCATGTTGCTCATACGCTCTGATATTATTATTACAACATATTTACATATGATTAACATATTACAAACTTAGTCTATTTACAAGGTTTCTCCACAAATCAGGGCCATTTGCATAATATCTCAGTTCATCAAAGGAGGCATTAGTTTCTGTTGTTATTGATCGTTTGAGATAGTTTCATTATATTTCGAAGGCATCTGTTTATAAAAACTTGCAGTTTGTTAATTATACTACTAGTAATTAGCCATGCTGCGGAGCCGTAAAGAAGTATAGACTTCACACATGCATTGAAGATTTTCATTTCCGCTCCGGTAATTATAGTTTCTGATAACCATATATTTCTGAGAGATGCAAACTTAACAATCGAATGCTCTCCCGTAGTCTATGAACGCTAAATATAGGCTTACATTATATTCGTATGATTGTTCATGATAATTCTCTTTGTACATATATGATCTTTACACGAATTTCCTGCCCGAAATCCGGTTCGGTGCCTCCGCATAGATTTATGTAATGGCTCAGTTTTTCTGCCATAATGTTACTGCAAGCCTTAAAACATTTTGCCGGTATACCATCATTGTCAGGGGTTTTACCGTTCCCCAGACTACTTATTACGTCTTTGATTTCCGTGTGAGATGGATTTTAAAGAGAAATATGTGAACTTGTTGGATATATTCCTTCCGCAGGTATGTTTCTTTCCGATGTATTTTTATCATTGAGTAAGCAGGAAATAAATTATATCTATAGCATACCTTAGGGGAGTGACAAATAACAATCATACGTATTATTGAGTAATAATAAAATCATTTTTATTTTTTACCCCACCATCCAAACAGATGGGTGGTAATTAAGTTTAACATTCCGTTTGTAACATATCGAAATATTCATCTAAGATCCAATAATGTATATATATTCTGGCTTCTCGTGGAATTCTAAAATGATATAAAATGATAGGACTCGGAGCGGTTAACCTAGACGGACGACATTTGGATCAAATACTTCTCTCATATAAGAATGTTTAATGAATTTAGTACAAATAATTGAAAACTGTGCGTGATCGGACCACTTTAAATTTTAAATTAGTATGTCACAAAAAATTGCAGATAGATTCGACCAAGTCAAATATAACATTCTCATTTGTTATTTTTTTAATCGACTACACTGATAGGTAAAGAAATCCTACTTTAAACAAAAAATTGGTAGACTAGATGGAATTTGACGTGCTTAACAAGAAACTGCTTTTAGTTGTTTCCATCAAGTACTGATTTTTTTTAAGAACATGATTTAAATAAAACTTCAATAGATACTTACCTTCAAATTATTGTGGTGATACTACATTAAATTTGTACTTTATAATTTGAAATTTAAAAAAATAATTTTTATCAAATATGCTTTGATTTTATAATTTTTGCTTTTGAAAATTTTCAATAAATGAAGTTCAGTTTTGTTTGAATTTTTATAAATAAATGTGTTTTAATAACCACATTTAATTGGTGACCCCGAGTTTTTGAATTAAATAATTAGAAATGTGGTAAGAGCGAAATCGATTTCCTGGGATTTCGAATATCTTCTGATGGTCTTCGTCCTACTCAAAGTAAAATTGAAGCTATTCAAAACTTCCCAAAGCCTAAGACAATCAAAGAATTAAGACGATTTCTTGCCATGATCAACTTCTATAGGCGTTTCCTACCAAAAGCTGCAATGGAACAAGCACCATTAAATCAACTACTTAAAAATTCAGTTAAAAATGATAAACGTCCTGTACCGTGGTCTGTAGAAACCGAAGAAGCCTTTGAGAAATGTAAGTTAAGTCTTTCCAATTCAACTCTTTTATTTCATCCCATAAGTAGTGCCGAATTAGTAATTAAAGTTGATGCATCAGATTTTGCAATCGGTGCTGTATTGGAACAAAAAGTTGGTAATGATTTACAGCCATTATCCTTTTTTACCAAAAAACTGTCAGATACCGAAAAGCGTTACAGTACGTATGACCGGAAATTGTTGGCAATTTATACTTCCATTAAACATTTTCGTGATTTTATCGAAGGTCGTGAATTTTCAGTTCATACGGATCATAAACCGCTGATTTTTGCCTTTTCTCAAAAGCATGAGAAAGCAAGTCCTCGTCAACTTCGTCAATTAAATTTTATTGGTCAATTTACCACTAATTTTATACACATTAAAGGATCCGATAACGTTGTAGCTGATGCTTTTTCACGAGTAGAAGCAATATCTCTTCTTGATTATGATGAACTTGCAAAATTACAGAATATGGATATGGAGCTTCAAGATCTTTTAAAATCTGAAACGTCTCTCAACTTACAACTAATTTCTATTCCTGGTACTAAAACAAAAATATTTTGTGATATCTCAAAAAACATTCCTAGACCATATATTCCAAAAGATCTAAGGAAGTCTGTTTTTAATGGATTACACAATTTATCTCATCCTGGTAGTAAGGCTTCAACAAAGCTCGTCACTGAACGATATGTTTGGCCATTTATGAAACGGGATTGCACATACTGGACGAAAATTTGTCAAGCTTGCCAAAAATCCAAAGTTTCCCGTCATAATAAAAGTGCTATAGGACATTTTCCTTTAGTTTCTCGTCGTTTTGCTGAAATCCATATAGATTTAGTTGGTCCTCTTCCACCATCAAACGGTCAATGTTATTTATTAACTTGTGTCGATCGTTTTTCACGTTGGATGGAAGCTTTCCCAATGCCAAACTGTTCATCGGATACTATCTGTGAAACTTTCATGAATGGATGGGTTTCAAGATTTGGTTCGCCTGATGTAATTCATACTGACAGAGGACGTCAATTTACATCAAATAATTTTCGTTACTTAACTCAATTTTTGGGAACAAAAATCAAATTTACAACATCCTACCATCCTCAATGTAATGGATTAGTAGAGCGTTTTCACAGAACATTAAAAGCATCAATTTCATGTCATGAAGAATCGCAATGGACAAAAGTTTTACGATTAATTTTGTTAGGTTTAAGATCATCAACAAAATCTTCTATAAATTGTTCTCCAGCAGAAATGGTATATGGTGAAACTCTACATCTGCCTGGACAATATTTCAGCGATTCAACAAGTCTAATGAATACTAACGATTTTGTAACACATTTACAAACAATAATGTCAAGAATTAAACCAATATCTTGTTCAAATAATTCAAAACCTTTAGTTTTTTTAAACAAGGATTTACACCAAACTAGTTATGTCTGGATAAGAAACGATCACGTTCAGAAACCACTACAACAAAAATTCCACGGTCCTTATCAAGTTATTAAAAGGTTTGACAAATATTTTACCCTCAAAATTGGAAACAAAACCGACAATATTTCGATTGATCGTTTGAAGCCTGCCTTTATAGAAATTCATGCAACAGATGCTGAAGAGGTTGTTGATACTTTTTCTAAACGAGAATCCAAATCTGTATCGTTTTCACTAGGAGGGGAGTAATGTGGTGATACTACATTAAATTTGTACTTTATAATTTGAAATTTAAAAAAATAATTTTTATCAAATATGCTTTGATTTTATAATTTTTGCTTTTGAAAATTTTCAATAAATGAAGTTCAGTTTTGTTTGAATTTTTATAAATAAATGTGTCTTAATAACCACATTATCTTAATATTATTTAATTATGAATAAAATCAAGACTTGTGAAAAAATGCCTATTGTGCATATAAAAGAAGAATAATAAGTTGACTTGAAGGAAATTTTGGTATTTCAAATTATTACCTACTAAAAAGGATACTTGTGTATTTCTAATGTACTTAAGTAGGAGTATCATTATATTAAATAAATTATAATAAAATATCTACTGGTCACTTTAGAATTAATGAATATTTTATAATTATTATAATAAAATATTTAATTGAATTAATTTTCTAAATATACTAACTTGCCTACACTTAACTGATTAATAAATTTTATACAGCTACCCCCAAAACAAAAATACACAAATTATGAATATTATTACGACATTGAAAAATTAAAATTAGAAGGGATCAAAATAAAAAATTTAATAAAAAAAATTAAGAATATCATTAAGTTAAAAAAAAAAAGAATGAAGATAAAACTACACCATAGACACAAAACTTAAAAAAAAAAAATCAGTTCTTATTTTTAATCAATAAATAAAAATAAGTATTTTTCTATTGTCTACAAAAAAAACTCTCCTAATATAATTTCATATAACTTTATAAGTATTTATTTTTGCATATAAAAGTGTATGTGTGTATATAGTTAAAATCTATATAATTTAATTGTATTTTAGTTTATTTGCATAATTAGAAATTGATAAAATTTACATGTTCATTCATCTCACACTTACATATTTAGATACCTACAAATACATATGTATGCATATTATAAAACATTTACATATACAAAGATTGATAACTTTGTGTATACAAAAATTATAATACTTAAACAAATAATGAATACTGCAATACTAACTAAAACCATAAAAGAGCAATTAAACTAAATAAGTTCATTTAAATACAAACACGTATATTCTGTTACACACATGTGGGCTTACTAGTTATTTATGTAGTTAAGTAAATATAATTTTGATTTTTATTTTAGATCTTATCAAGGTCAGTCATTTGTTTTTGGAATTTGATTTGAAGTTTTAGTGTAGATGTAAAATTTCTAAGGAAAATTTTCAAAACATTTTATTTTTTTAGAGAAAACTTTCAATGAAATTTCTTTTTAAAGGAAATGTTTGATTAAATTATTTTATACTAATTTTACGATATACTTTTTTATACGATTTTTTTTTTTATTTGTTTGTTAAATTTTTCTTTATGGAAAATCTTCGTTATATTTTTTAATAGAAAGTTTTCACAAATTTTCTTTTTACCAAAAATGTTCAATAAATTTTCTTTCTATAGAAAATTTGCGATAAATTTTTGTTAAATTTTCCTATTTTTTTTTTTTTTTTTTTTTTTTTTTTTAGAAAATTGCTTTCTTATAAAAAAATTTTCGTTAAATTTACTTTCTATAGAAAATTTCTTTTTATACAAAAAAATTTTATTTAAATTTCTTTCTATAGAAAATTTTAGTAAAATAATTTTATAGAAAATTCTCTACAAATTTTCTTTTTACAGAAAATTTTCTATTTATAGAAAATATTCGTTAAATTTTCTTTTATAAAAAAATGTTCGTTAAATTTTATTTTATAGAAAGTGTTCCCTAAAATGTCTTTTATAGAAAATTTAATTTTGTTTAAAACGTATTTTTACAGAAAATTTTCGTTCAATTTTATTTTTATAGAAAATTTTCATTAAATTTTTTCTGAATAGAAAATTATCTATAAACTTTCATTTTATAGAAAATGTTCGTCTTAATAGAAAATGTTCGTCTTAATAGAAAATGTTCGTTAAATTTTCTCATAATAGAACATTTTCGTTAAATTTTTTCTTAATAGAAATTTTTGTCAAATTTTCTTTTTAATAGAAAATCTTCGTTAAATTTCCTTTTTATAAAAAATTTTTCGTGTAATTGTCACTTAATAGCAAATTTTTGTTAAATTTTCTCTTAATAGAAAATTTTCGTTAAATTTTTTCTTAATAGAATTAAATTTTCTTTTAATAAAAAATCTTCGTTAAATTTTCTATTAATAGAAAATCTTCGTTAAATTTTCATTTAATAGAAAATCTTCGTTAAATTTTCTTTTAATAGAAAATTTTCCTTTTATAGAAAATTTTCGTTAAATTTTTTTTATAGAAAACATTCATTAAATTTTCTTTTAAGAGAAATTTTATTTTATTAGAAAACATTCATTAAATTTTCTTTTAAGAGGAATTTTCGTTAAATTTTCTTTTTATAAAAAATTTTCGTTACATTTTCTTTTCATTGAAAATTTTCATTCAATTTTCCTTTTGTAGAAAATCTTCGTTAAATTTTCTTTTATAGAATTTATAAAAAGTTTTCGTTAAATTTTCTTTTCATAGGAAACATTTCGTTAAAATTTCTTTTTATAGAAAACTTTTGTTAAATTTTCTTTTTATAGAAAATTTTTGTTAAATTTTATTTTTATAGAAAAAATTCGTTAAATTTTCTTTTTATAGAAAATTTTCGTTAAATTTTCTTTTTATTGAAAATTTTCTTTATATTTCAATAAATTTTCTTTTTGTAGAAAATTTTCATTATATTTTCTTTTAAAAGAAATTTTCGTTCTTTTAAAAATATTTCGTTAACTATTTATAGAAAATGTTCGCTAAATTATCTTTAAAAAAACAAAAATTTGTTCAATTTTATTTTTATTTAAAATTCTTGTTAAATTTTCTTTTTATAAAATTTTCGTTAAATTTTTTGTTTTATTGAAAACATTCATTAAATTTTCTTTTAAAAGAAATTTTCGTTAAATTTTGTTTTAAAAGAAATTTTCATTAAATTTCCCTTTTATGGAAAATTTTCGTAATTTTTTACAGAAAATTTTCTTTAAATTTTTTTATATTTATATTAAATGTTTTTTAATTTTTTTTATAGAAAATGTTCATTAAATTTTATTTTTAAATACAATTCGTTTAATTTTATTCTATAAATAGATAAAACATTTCTTATAAATTCTTTTTTACAAAAAAATTTTGTTTCCAAAAGTTCTGCAATTTAGAAAAAAATTAAATTTTTGTACACAAGTCTTTTAAAATTGTATATACAAAATTGTTTGTTTAATTAAATTTTTAAGGCGCCCATAGACACATACTGCAGAGAGATACTGCCGATGAACCCCCCTATAAGTGTGTGATTGACGATTTCACTACACATTGATCAATCAAATTTTTATTTTTGCTAAAAATTTCGAATAAAAAGAAACAATTTTAAATAATTTAATTATTTTTTCTTTCAGTTTAAAAAGTCAAACTAAAATTTTTATAAATGAAAAAGAAAACTTAAAAATTCATTTAAAATATCTGTTTGCAGTACAACTTCATTTTAAAATCAAAACGATTTTGATTTTTCATACTGCATTGTCGGTGTGGCGCACACATTCAAAAGCTCTCTCAATTTTACTAATACATACTTATTGCAGGAGCTAATAGAGTATGTGTCTATGGGGCGCTTTATGAAAATCAAAAATTCTCTTGATATTTATTATATTTAATTCAAAAAAAAAAAAAAATAATAATAATAATATTTATTCTATTAAGACAATTCTGCAAAAATATTTATTTTTGTTTACAACACACTTATGCCCAAAATGAGCAAAACTTTCAAATGATTTATTATTAATAAGTTTTTAATAATATTATTTACAATGTATATATACAGTTGTTAAAGATCTTTGAGACTTTGAAATTTCTAAGGATAACAAGAAGAAACAAGAACAAATAACTATAAATAGTTAAAGGTCTTTTTGAAAACATATACACATGCACACATATATATACATACTTTATTATAAAAATTTTGTTCATTGTTTAAGTGGTTTCTATTGTAAGAGATTAGTATAGAAATTAATGTTACTCTTGGGTACATTTGAAAACATTAGTTTGATTAAATATACATAAGAATTTATAATTGCAGAAATATATCTACATTAAAATCTACATACATACATATGTATACATACAATTAAATGTATTTGTATATTATGTTATTATCTATGTTATTTCTAATGTTATTGTTTTTGTTGTCCATTGATAATCCTATTTGAATTTTATAAACATATAAATTTAAATTTATATAAATTATTATAAACATGTTTATGCATATATTTATATTAAAAATACACATACATCATTATATCATATTGTACATATACAAACACACAACTAAAATGCAACATTAGCATTTACATATACACAAAACTTTAAACTCAATTATTTGATAATAAAAATAATAGTAGTAAAATTGCACATAATACTATAACGATGATTTTGTTAAATGTATTGAAAACTAATTTAAACAATAATATTTTATGTTATTACTCCTCATTCATACACACACACAAACATACATAATAATAAAAAAAGAGTCATTCTATATGATTTATAAATTGCAAATTTATTACAAAACGATGACAATAAACAAATTTTTTTGCAAAAATATAAAAAAATAACTACGAGTAGAAATAAAAATAAACTATGCGATATAGAAAACAATTTTTTTCAACATTAATTTTAGACCAAAAAAATTTTATAAATAAATTGTTAAATTGTTTTTGAAAAGCAATATAAAAAAATACATTTAACAATAGAAATAACTAAATAAATATAATCTATACATATGCACATACAAAATAACTACATGTTTGATAAGCAAATAGGGTACAGAGCACAGTGGCTGAAAAGGCAAGAAATGGTAATAAAGCAAAACTTGCTACATAGTAGTAGCAGAAAATGGTTTTTATTAAAATCAAACGTAAATTTAGCAAAATGTTTGAAATTTTATTTTTGATTTTATTTCAAAACTTTTGATATTGAAAACACAAAATAATGACATCATATCTATATATGTTATTAAGAGAAATCAGACTTTAAGAAAACGGCATAGAATTTGTCAAAACATTTGCAACTGCAAACCATTTTTTAGCAATAATATAATAATAATAATAATAATAATAATAATAATAATAATATTTTAAGCAATTATTTTATTCTGTTATGGAAATTTAAGATATTTATTTTATTATCCAATTAAAAGCAAAAATATTTATCAACTAACAAATAAAAATAGCTTTTGACGTTTTAAAAGAAGAAAATTAGATTTAAGTGTTAAAAACATTTACAACTTTTAATGGAAAAAATAAATTAAATGTCCAGTATTTAGTTGCTAGATCGAAAAAATTTTAACACATTTTTGCCTCTTAACTTTTTTCGGATGCAATATTTGTTGATCTAGTTATTTTGAAAATATGTTTTATTATTTTTAATGACAACCATGTTAATTTGTTGTGAGTTTGATCAAAATGAGTGACGAAAAATAAGTACGTGCTAAAATTATGAAAAATTAAAAAAATAAAAAATACAAATTGATTCTACAAAAAATTGGCCAAAAAATTAAAGGTCTGCCGTCAACGGCTTACAATGTTATTAAACAGTATCAGGTGAATTTGACCACTGATAGGTTCGGAAAGAAAATAAGACCAAATGATATTGATAAGGCATATTGAAAGGTCTTCAAACACATCTGGTAGAAAAGCAGCCCAGTTAGCACAATGTCTTGACTATTTGGTACAACAAATTTTGAAGATAAATTTAGGACCCAAAAGCAGACAAAATTTGCAAAAAAAAAAAAAAGAATACCTGGTATGGAAAGCTTTATGCAGTTGCAGCAAAAGAAGCAAATCATTTCTTAGAGAGGGCTCTATAAATACCGAAATATGCATCAAAGAATATTTACAAAAATGGATTCTTCCTTTCATAAAAGAGCACAATGTGTCCACATATTTTTGGCTCGATTTGGCAACATGTCTCTATGGTAAAAAAAAGCTCTACAGTGGTACCAAAACAATAACATAGTTTTGTACCAAAAGAGGTCAATCCTCCAAATTGTCCGAAGCTAAGACCAGTGGAGAGATATTGGACTCTTGTGAAAAGAGAATTGAAATTACCAAAAAAGTATCCCAAACTGTTCCAAAAAAGTGACAAAAATAACTATTACATCTCTAATGGAAGGTTTGCCAAAAAAAAAAAAAAAAAGGTCCACGAGTTCATAAGTAGTGGTTAGAACTATAAAAGTTATATTTTGCATCATATATTGAAGCATATTTCGAAAACGACTTATCCGGTTTGGCTCAGTAAAATATTAAATTAATCCAAATCCAATTCAAGTTATATTCATATTATTTTTTAAACGTAAATTTTTAAAATTATTTCTTTCATAATAAAGACAAATTTATTGCAAATAAAGCAGCACATATTTCATTAAAAAAATTAAATTAAAAATATAATGTAATAAAAATTCAAGACGAAAAATTTTTGGTACTTTTTTGCTCTTCTAATGGTACTACTGAATTTTCTATAATATTGAAGCTAATGAGAATCCATAATAGAGTACTTTTCATTATTATAATATTACTGTTTGAATTTTTGTAATAATAATTAATTTTCAAACTTGTAATTAAACATATATGGTGCTGTGTTGAGAATCCACAAGCGCTATTAACACATTTATCTCCACTAAAATATAATAATAGAAATAATTTGGTAGTTTTTAACCTTCGAACGCTAAAAATGTAAGAAATTGGTAACTAAAATAATTAAAAAGTTTATTGTTCTTAATGCCAACAGAACTCCAATATTTTAACTGTTCACGGGAGTTAGAAATCATAGTTTAATTTTACGAGTTTTTTTCACTTTTGGTATTTAAATTTTGTATTTTTTTTTTCCTTTTCTAAATTAAAATGCTACCATTTTTATCTGGGGTATGTAGGAGAACTGCATGATCGGGTTAAATGCTATCTATATAAAAGTGAATCTGTGTTTGTTAGTTAGTCTGTCTGTTTTTTAATTTTATTCGTTGCTTTTATTTCATATCAATACAATGGGGTAGCGAAGCACACTGTGTTTAAGCTATTAGAAATATTATTCAAAAATTTATAGTCATGAAATTATAACTTAATAAAACACAATTTTAATTAATAATATAGTGTGGTTTTTATTCAAAAAAATATACGCTAACGAAGTACCGGTTATACTGCTCGTTTTATATCTTTATAAAAGATTTTAATTAAGTCAAAAGTCACGTTCCTCAGCCAATTGAAAAATCTAAGTTTTACTTAATATTTTAGTAGCTACAAGATCTTTAGTGCAACAATTTGTAGGTTATTTAAAAATTTTTGAAAATTGTTTGTGATGTAGAAAAGGAAAGGAAAACGTTTTAAGTGTCTTAGGCCCGTTATTATAACTTTCCAATAATTAAAGTTATAATGTTATCATTCACTTTAACTGTTTTTGGTTGTTATAAGTATAAATTAAGCCAAAAGTGACCAATAAGCTAAACGTAAAAACATGTGACCATTAACTTTTATCGGAAGGTATATGTATTAAGAGCTGCCATATTTTCTGCTTTATAAAAGAAATAAATAAAATCATATTTATTCCGCTTTAGTTTTTAGTAATTTTTCTGTCTATATTTATATTTGCTCTGGCGTTCTCTTTTACTTAGCTTAAACTCATTTATTTTAAAAATTTCTTTTTTTTTACTTGTTTATATTTCCGTTAGTGGCAGTTACGTTCAAATATTTAGTAAATGTTGCCACTACGTTAAGTGGCCAAAAGTAATCGGTTTTTGCTTTGATATTGCCGTATTATCAAAATTATAAAATTTTCCTTAAAACCAAGTTGTAATAACCAAAAGTAGATAAAGTTCACTTTAACGTTCACTTTAGTTTATCTTACCTTTAACTATCTGATACCTTATAGCTAGGTTATAATAACGGCCGTTAATCACTTTAATTTCTACTATCCAACAAAGAAAACAGTATTCTGTTGGTATTAGTTACTATAGTGATATAATTTTAGTAGATTAACAAAAAGTAATTAATAAACTTTAGAAATTATAAAAAAATTTGATGTGCAATTATTTTAATCTCAGATCTCTTTGACCACTGCAGTATTTCTAAGAACATAAAGTTTAAATCCAGTGAATCTAAAAAATGTTTAGAAATTTGTTTTTATTTCACAAAATAGTCTTATCCTCCAAATACAATATAATACCCACTGTGTACATTTTATTTTCTATTCGATATACATTTTTTATTCGGTTGAAAAGTATGCAATACTTTTTATTGTAATTTGTATACTAAACTAAAACTCAACAAAAGTGAGAAAAAATGTCAACAAAACAATTTCTCCCCCAAATACAAATAACATCGTGTTTGAAACAAAAAAGAACTATTATAAATAAAATAAACAAATAAAATAAATAAATTTGCGAATTATTAACAAACAACTGTATAAAATTGCACAATAGAATAGTGTGAAATTGTACTTGTGTGTGTTGGGCGAAACTAGAAAATAAGCATAAAATATACTTAGAGAAAAAAGTAAGAACAAAAATATTTAACATTTAATACATTCATTTCTAAAATTCAGTTGCAAAAAGGAATTTTTGCAAGGTTTAGAACGAAGTTAATCATAATTACTTAGTTATAATAATAATAAATTTATTTCAGTAATATTTAGTAAATAAAATTTTTAATTGCTAGCACAAATTATTCAAATTTATTTTGAAATATACCCCTCCTTTAAAAAGATTTTATGTTTTATGTATATGTATAACTTTTATTTATTTAAATAAAATTTTATTAATATTATATTATTTTGATTTTTATTTAATATTCAAATATTTACTTGGGTATCATTTATATTCAACAGTTGATTTGCTCCTTTTTCTTTTTCTTCAATATAATTTAGGGGAAATATATACATCAATCATATTTAAGACCATAAATATAGTTACATAGTCCCCCACTTTTTCCATTTAATTAGTTTTATGTTTAGGTATTAAATAACAATTAAGAGTTGCACATTGAAAAGCTCTTTATGTGAAATATTATTATTAATTAATTTATAAGTATCTTAAAGCTCTTTTATTAGTTTGCAAATCCACAAAAATATGAGGGAGAAAATGATTTTAAAAGGATTTCACAAATTGACAGTTAAAGTTTTATGAATATTAAATTAGTTTTATACTATGATAAAATGATGTTTTGATTATAAGTATTAGAATTTATGTATTTCATATGATTGTATTTTATATAACAATTTTTTCCAGTGTTTTCATGAATGCTATAAAAACCAAAAATATGTTTCTTTTAAAACTCGTTAGTTTTTATGTGAATAGTGATGGTACTCGTATAAATATTAATAATTGTTACCAAGTTTAGTTTTTAGATTATACATAAAAAAATGTTATGTATTTTAGATTATGAAATGATTACAAAAACAATTGTATTAGAAAATCAAAAGATTAAAGTTTAACATATTTGTAACAGATTCATTTTAAAACTACTGACCACATTTCAATTAATATACATATGATTAGTTAAAATATTTAATAGAATTCCGTTGGGGTAAAAGGTGCCAAAGGTAGCATTTAATTGAATTTTGAAAATTAACTTTTCGTAACAACAATGTATAATGAATAAAAGTAGATAATATTATGTATTGATAACAATAAAAAGGATGCGTTGTTTTTTCACTGATCTGTCAAACTTAATAATTTTTTTAAAAATATTAAAAAAAAAAAATCATCAACTTTAGATGTACTTTTAAAATAAAAAGTTTCAACTATAGGTATTTTAATTGTGTATTTAAAAGTTTTGTTTCTTTCAAATATTAAAATTTTTTTTTTTTTTTTAATTTTTTTAAAATTCATTAATTTCTGACTTTGATGGAATGGAGCTTAAAATGTTATAGGTTGTTTGTTGTCATATTTTTCCGAAAAAAGTACATATTTTCTTTCTTATTATTCTAATAAAAATCGTGCACTTATATAGCCCGATTTCAGAAATTAACAATGTTATATTCGGATCGGTCGAATCTATATACTCACCATCAACTTTTTCAAATTTTACGTTATATGGAAGGTGGGCGGACCACGCCCATTTTCAATACCAAACAAACCTTATATAAGATAAATATTTCTGCCAAATTGCGTTGTCCCGAAAAAAGTACATATTTTCTTTCTTATTATTCTAATAAAAATCGTGCACTTATATAGCCCGATTTCAGAAATTAACAATGTTATATTCGGATCGGTCGAATCTATATACTCACCATCAACTTTTTCAAATTTTACGTTATATGGAAGGTGGGCGGATCACGCCTATTTTTGGTTTTCAAATTTATATCGACCCTCAAACTATTTATAGAAAATTTCGTTGTACATGCTTTTGTTTAAGAGATATCAGCAGAAAAGTTTGAAACGGACATTTTCAATACCAAACAAACCTTATATAAGATAAATATTTCTGCCAAATTGCGTTCCCCTACGTTGTCCCGTTCGAGCCCTACCCTGCTTTTAACAGACAGACAGACAGACAGACAGACAGACAGACAGACGGACATAGCTAGATCGACTCAGAACCTAACCAGGACCCAGAAAATATATACTTAAATGATTCCTTCGATATGTTACACATGGAATGACAAAATCAATATACCCCCATCTTTTTGATGGTGGTTATAATAAAATAATTGTTAAAAAATACTCTAGTTGCTAAAGTGCAGACTTTTTTTTATTGTTTTATCAAACATTATATAATAGAGCAGAATCGTCCATTTTTAGAAATAAATAAGTAACTTCAAATCGTCTGGTTGGATTTACATAAAATTTCACAAAGCGTAGCAAATATTTAGTTTGAAAGCAGAGAACTACATAATACATTTCAGGAGTGGAACTATGGTGGCTCAAAGTAGGGAACCTTTAACATAGAAAATTTTCAACCACTAGCCAAATTTTATCATTCCATATATATAACATATCGAAAAAATCATTTAAGACCCCATATTTTCTGGGTCCTGTAGTGTGATTCAGTAAATTATAACGATTCGACAATCGCAAGACTTGTCAATAGCATTTTTTGTTTGCAGTAACGATTGCCCGATTCACTAAGTACTTTAAGACTATTGTCGTCGAGTGGCAGCTCTCTACAAGGAAATGCCAAGAAAAAGTAAAGTTCCGAACCAAATAAAAAAGAAAAACAAACAAATTTGAGACAAATCGAAATTTTTTAACAATTTTAATACGGCGATTGATTAAATTATGTCCTTGATATTGATTAAAATATGTTTCAGTCAATAGTTTTCTTCAAAATGATCACTACTCCTAAAAAAAGATGCGCAAACGTAGAAGCACGGACTATAACATTGAAAGCACAGATTACAACCACATAAGTACAACTAAGTCATAGGGTTGACTTCTTGGCTACTTTTTGTTGCTAATATAACAACACAAAAATTTTTGTCAAGCTGACCCAAACAAGTATCGTTAAAAGTGTTAAGCTATGTATACACGGTTGTCAGATCTAACAATGTTGGCAGATCTGACAATGTAATGCCAATGTACTGACAATGAAAAATTGTTAGCTACAGGTAAATTTCCAGTTTAGACGATCGTAAGAAAACCTTACAATTTCATTGCCAGTCAATTGTCAGACAATAAATTTATCTGCCAACAAAAATTGTCAGTTTACACTGTTGGCAGGTTGTTGTATCGCAAAAGTTACCAGATCCGTCATCAGACGGATAAACTTTGCTGTTTAATGTGCAGCGTTGCCATTACAAATGATTTATCTGACAATGGCGCCATTGTCAGATGCATAAAATTCGCACAGCTGACAATAAAAATTGTCAGACAATTATCTGCCAATGGCAACGTTATGTGTTTACACGATTGTCAGATGTCTAACCATATTGTTGGGTTACAATTTATTGACAATGCATTTTCTAACAACGTTGTAAGACATAAAATGTAAGTTTACACGGTTGTTAGACATTTTCTGAACATTTTTCTGCCAACATTGTTAGATCTGACAATCGTGTATACATAGCTTTACAAAATAACGAAATCAAAAATTTTGTTGTTTACTATTTTAAAAGATTCGGTTATCGTTAAAATAAGTTACTGAATCGCACTACTGGTAAGATTCTGAGTCGATTAAGCTATGTCCGTCTGTCTGTCCTTCTGTCTGTGAAAGCATGATAGGGCTCGAAGAGAGCCACCTAGGGTGGACGAAGTTTGGCTCAAATACTTCAAAATCGGTTAATAAACAAAAAGTTATCCATCAAATATTTGAAGTTTCAAGGACCAATGAAAGCTCGGAAACAAAAAATAGGCATGATGCGCTCACTTTACCACCTACTACCCATTATGGTGAAAATTTATAATGTTGCCAATGCACAGTGTCACATTTGGCAGTTTTAGAACGACAAAAATCCAGTTTTGGAGATATTGATATGAAATTGTATATTCTTCTAGTAGATAAGGCTGTAAACGTTCCCACTAAAAATGGGCGGGTAGAATCACTGCCTCTCTCATACAGAAAAAAATTATTTGTATAAATTTCGTAAATTTTGTAAATTTTATTAAAATAAAAGATATTTGAAAAGTAGGCATGGCAAGTTTTAATCACGCTAATCTTAGTGTAATATTTGCATAACAAGTTTTCAGCCATTACCTTAAAATCTTTAAATAATTCTTTAAAAATTGCTAGTATGAGGTACATCACATTTTTTCTAATATTTCAAAAGATCGCAAAAAGTCGCAGCCAATATATATTCAAATATAATTTTATATATGTTCTCTTATATAAAAATCTTATTTTTAAATTGGAACTCGTTGGAACTTTTTAGTTCCAGTCCATTAAAAATAGAATTGCCCAAAAAATATATTTTTTAATATTATTGTTTCTTTTAAATAAAAAACAATATTTTCAGTATTGATTTTTTTTTAACCTAAAAGATTACATTGGAATAATTTGGATACATTTATTATTACCAAAAAGAATCATATCAATATCTGTTGTATTTACTGAGACATTTGAAGTTATAATTAACATACTTCTTTACAAAAGTTATAAATAAAATTAAAATATTTTTAAAAGTTGCAACTTTGAAAATCTATAATTCGCGCTATAGACATTTTCCAATACTTTAAGTATTTTTTCCATAATATATGATATGTTTACTAATAAATGCGAAAAGAACTACTTCAAATAATTAGCTTTTATTTTCATATTTTTGTCGTTCTAATGTGGATAAATGTGACACTGTGCAATGGTGGGAATATAGATATGGCTAAGCCGATAACATTTTTGCTTATTTTATTATTATTATTTTTTATTTTTTTAATTAGTTGAAAAACAAAATAATCTAAAATAATGACGCAAGTTTTCATACATCCTTTAAGATTTTTGGAATTTTTACAGCTCTATATGATAGCTTAAATCTTTAACAATATTTAAGTAAAACATCAACTTTAGAAAAGTGAATAGATTCGTGATTATTCAATAATATTAAAATAAAGTGATATAATTATACAGCAAAAGTCTACGTACATTGTTAAAAAATCTAAATTTTTCGCGGATTTTTGAGTTTTAGATTATTAAATTTATTGCGTTTTAAATTGCTGTTGCTTACTTAATTGTTGTTATAAATTTTCCACTATAATTAAAGGTGTTTTCGTAATAAATCAAGGAAGAAATTAATTTATTCTTACTTAAACATTTAGCATCATCATGATTTTTTCGCTTTTATGCAGTGAGCATATTTTTTGTTTTATTTTTTAATAAAGCATAAGTATGTATTAGTGGTATTATAGCATAAAGCCTAATATTTAATGATATATTTTTTAAAATCTCAACAAAAATAGATTTCAATTTAAATAGATCTTCATAATTTAGTAGATTTTATAGCGGTTTATTCCGATTTTTGACGTATAACTTTTCATTAATCTTTGTCCTAAATACTTTCAAAACGTGATTTAATTAAAAGGAACTCTATTATTTTGATAAGTACTCATTTCTCTTTAAACATATGAATGGTTTTATATAACTATTTCTTGAACTTTCATTCAGCATCCTTACAAAAATGAGGGTAAAGATAATTTCATTTTTTCTTTGATTTATTACGAAAAACATCTTGAATTTTATTGCAAAATTTTTAATAATAATTAAGTAATCAATAGAAATTTAAAACCTAACAATTTCAATCATGCAAAATTAAAAAATCCACGAAAAAAATACTTTTTTTTTTTAATAGTGTACGCATTAGGGTGATCGATTATTCGACTTTTTTGAGAAACCGGTTTTCGAATAGTTCGAATAGTTGGTATTTTAAAAAAACCGGTCGCACTTTTTGAAATTCAGAAAAAACCGGTTAACCGGTTTTTTGCAGAAGTTAATATTTATATCAAAATACTACATTTCTTTAAAAAAATCAATAATTCTTATAATCAAGTTAAAATTTATTAAATACAAGTGTAAAAGCCTGACAATGTCAGGAAAAATAATATAATAATGAAAATATGCACAAACAAATCCGAAAATTAAAAGAAAAAAATATGAACATTTAGACACATTCCTCTCCCTAATCGAAGTCAATTATTTGAAGCCGTTAGAATTTATTGAGATAATATTGATTAAAGTTTTGAATTCGTAAACCTTTCAAAATAAAAAAATCGTCGTAAATGTGCTCCCTGGCCGAAATACAGAATCAGTTTTTGATAGGATTTGGAGAGCAAACAATAAGTATAACAACTCAAAAGTTGTTAATACCAAAACAGACTTTTCGGTCCCTGATAGAAACATCTGGCTCTGTTAGAATTTGTAGAATGAATAGTTTTATAAGTAAGACGATTTTTAGTTTCTTACGTCGTCTGGGAGCTTCAGAAAGCTCTGGAGAGGAAACAATGCTTAGGAAAGATCCACGTATTTTCGCTCCCTGATAGAGATTTCAAAATCTGGCAGCGTTAGGAGTTGTAGGACGAATAGGGTTATAAGTAAGCCGAATTTTCTACGTCTTCTGGGAGCTTTAGAAAGCTCTGGAAAGAGAAAAAATTCTTAGAAAAAGACACATAAATCCTCTTATATTCGCTTCCTGATAAAAATTTAAAAATATGGCTCCATTAGGATTTGTTGGACGAAAAGTTTTATAATTAAGCCAAATTTTAATTTTCTACGTCGTTTGGGAGCTTCAGAAAGCTCAGGAAAGAGAAAAAATGCTAAGCAAATTATATATCTAGATGACAAGAAGATAATTATGTTTCAAAATTGTAGAAAAAAAATTTAGTTAGCATAAACAGAAACCATGGCTTAATATAAAAACCTGTCTCAATTGAAACGATTCTGCAGGTGAAACTTTTTTAACACAACACCTTTAAAAAATAAAGGAAATATTGTATCAAAAAAATTAAATTGGGTGTAAAAATATTACAGATATTACAATAGATTAAAAAATTCATACAGGATAATTATTAATTATTTATTTGTTTAATATTACAGAATAAATTCCAATTTAGACTTAAACTATATTTTTAAAACATAAGAAATCAGTCTTTATAAATATTTAAAAAATTATTCCTGAATTTCGATTCAAATATCACTATTTAGTACATGTTTTCTGAAATAAAATGCTATTTTTAAAACCGGTTTTTTGTGTTAAAAAAAACCGGTCTATTCGACATTCGAAAAATGAACATTTTGAAAAAACCGACAGCACTTTGACTGAAAAAACCGGTTTTAAAACCGGTTGGAAAACCGCGTCGATCACCCTAGTACGCATACTTTTGCTACATACTTATAGAACCTTAATTTAAATATTCTTGTAAAACCACGAATCTATTCATATTTATAAACTTAATATTTTACTATATTATTGTCAAGGATATAAGCTATTATATAGAGCTGTAAAAAATCAAAATCTTTAAAGATATAATAGAGAAATTACGACAAACGATATTGTTTAATAGTTCGTACGCAGATTTATGCTTCCTAGTGTTTAGCCCAACATTATCAATCGATTTTATTATATTTTGTAATAAGTTAAAAAATTTAATTATCTATTAAATTAATTAATTTAAAGTCGATATATTTTCTTAGTCCAAAACTAAATAATTTTGAATTTTAAAATTTACAAAAACTAACAAACAGATGGACGGAAGGATAGACACAAGAATTCTCTCAAAAAAATCTTAAAACTACAAAAGTGCATTTTTTTACTGATCAATATAAAAACAAAATATTGATATCACCTTTCTCCAAATTAAGCTTTATTTTTGAACCCTTTTACTTCAATGTGCGAAAGAGGAAAATATGTGAAATTACTTGGATGGTTACTGGCCCATATGAAAGGATGACTTGGAAAATTTCACAAATAGTTCATTGACGTAATTGTCATCATCTTAAGGGAAATTCACAAAGATAATAGGCGATAAAAATCTTCTATGAATTCTTAAAATAATTAATTGACAATTTAAACATATGTAATTATTAGTAACACTGTGAATTCCTCTACCTTATGGAATCCATTGTCTATTTGGAAGAAAGAAACTTAAGTTTCGCAATTTATCAAGCGTGATTCTTTCTAGATATTTTATTATACTCTACTATAATACTCATAATCCTTGTAGATGAAAAAAATCGATAAAATGATGTCTGCCTGTCTGTCTGTTTTACGAACTCATATGGAAATATAATGTTGTACACACTCATTGACAATAGAAGAGAGTAGAAACAGCAGAAAAAACGAAACTAAAAAATATTTTTTTAACCAAAAAAGTTTTTTAACCAAATATATAAATAAATAATAATTTCATCATGTTGGGGTATATGACTTTCGAATACATTTTATCGTATTAATGAAATGAACGTTCAGTGATTTTTAATCCGAAAATTTTTAAAATTATTTTTACGTACTGTGAGCGTCAAAAAAAAGTAAACAGCAAGTTTTTTTAAAAATAAAGTTATTTTATATTTAGATTAAAAATGTTGTACAGAAAAGATTAATGCACATTTCTTTGGTAACTAACTAAATATGGATTTCGTAAGAAAATGTTTTTAAAACTGCAGCACATTAAAAAATAATGCACTTTTTGTGAATAAATATCTTTTTTTTACGCGTCAAAAAAAAAAAGTAAACATTTTTATAATTAAATGCAAAAAAAAATTGTATTTAATACTTTGTATGTTTTCCATTTGACTTTAATACATCCTTTAATATCCTAGGCAACGATTCGACAAGTTTTTTTTTGCAAAATTCGGAGATATATTGGATTAATTTTCTGTAATGCCAGCTAGAGATGATGAGATACTATAAATATTGGTAGTTTTTCTTATTTTTTGCCAATATGTTCCAACAGATGCCCGATTGTTACTCGCTAGATATTTATTCAAATAACAAAATGAACAGCTCAATTCTTGTGCAATAAAATACGAAATTAAAGATGGCATTTATAAAGATCTCCCGGCCAGGGCTGTCAGATGTGGCGATTTTTCGCCAAACGTGGCGATTTTTAATTGCTCTTGGCGACTGAATTTTCCGTTTAGCGACATGGCGAACTTTTTGGCGATTTTTAACAAGGTGGCGATATATTTGGCTAATTTTTTAAATTTCATTAAATAGGTGTTCACATAGTTAAACTATTACGTTTTCTTACTAGACAACTTCTATTTTTAGTATTTTTCTATCCATAACGGCGGTTTTCAAATGAGGGTCCGCGGTTCTCAACAAGGGGTTCATACAAAGATTGTTTGGTGGTCGCTAAGACCTTTTGCTTGAACATGAAATTAAAAGTATTTCTTTAAACAGATAATGTGTGTTATCTGTATATTAATTTATCCATACTTATAAAATAAATAAGCAAGATTTTGTAAAAACCCTTGATCTAAGTCTGGGATCACACACAGCTATTTTTCTTGCTGCAATTCTGAGTTCGCAGGATAGAGAAGAGAATACTAAACATTTACATTCAATTTACCTCTCTCGTCTACGAACTCAAAATTGCAGCAAGAAAAATTGCTGTTTATGAAACTCGACTAACAAAATAAAGATTCTTAATTTATAAATATCTTCAATAAATGTTGACAATTTGTTTTCCATCATATTTCAAATATTAATATTAATATTTTATGGGCCATAATGAAAAGAAAACGTTCATGAATAAATTAATTCTACGAAATAATTTATAAGTTTAATAGGACAAATATTATTATATAATTTTAGAATTATTCTATTAAAAAATATAATAAATTTCAAAAAAAAAAAATTGACCTAAAATTGAGTTATGTATGTCAGAAAAGTGTATTGAAATTAATATTTTTTTTATACAATTATTAGCTACTGAAATTATCATTGACTTTGTTGAAGATGAATTTATATTTAAAAATTATATAATATTTGAAGCACTAAATATTTTAGTTGTTTTTAGTTTTTCATACAAAAAAAATATATACAATTTAATTTTGGCGATTTCTGATTAACAATTTGGCGACAGAGGCTCAAAAAAATCTGACAACCCTGCTCCCGACTATTTTATATTTGGCAGATTGGTCCTCAACTCGTATTTAAGCGCATAAACATATATATACTCTTAATGCCTATAAATACCAAAGAGTATAAAAATGTAATTTTAAATAGTAAGACTGTTTACCGACCTACATTATGTTACAATTTACCAGAGTAATCCTTCCCATTAAAAACAAAAAAAAAATTATTTATTAATTTTTTTACAAAAACAAAAAATATAATTTATTGAATAAAAAAAAAAATATCATTAAAAAATAACAAAAATCAAAAATAGGTTTAATTAAGATATGTAGATCATTACACAAGAAGTGTGGGGATCATACTAAATAAAACAAATTCAGATAATATGACTTAAGCAATAATTATGAATGAAAGTAAGGGGCACAAAATGAAAACGGACGGACAGACGAAATAATATAAAATAAAAATAAAGCAATATAATTACAAAATAAAATTTCAATATACAAAGATATATGGGAAATTCTCCAAACTCGTTTACTTTTGATATTCAAAAAAATTTCGAAAATTTTTAAATGGCACATCAACGTGACTCTAGTGGAACACAGATCTGTTCGCGTGAATGACTTTTACCGAACGGCATCAATGTTATGACGGTTTAAGATACAAATTTATAAAAAAAATTGCCAAAATTCTATTTATAGTCCTAAATTAAAAGTTATTGCATTTATGTACTCTACAATGCAGTATCTAAAATACAAATTAAAAGTATCGCTATAAGTTAAGTATGCGTGGATATATTAGCGATTTAATAATTATTAAATCTTCTTATAAAATTTGCAAAATTCAGTTTTAGTGATGTAGTATTGTTCATATTCATCCATTTATTAAAAAATTCATAATTTTTTTTTTTTAATAAGTCATAAGGCAATGTCATTTATATAAATTTTTAAATTGCACTTAGTCAAATCTCTAAAGTTGCATTAAATGAAAAATCGTACTTTTTTTCGAACGCCATATTGATTTTGATATATGGCATCAAATCAGCCTTGGGTGTGTCTCGACGATTAATGTTAAACTAAAAACATCGCGTTCTTAGCCCATGAAAACCGTTGATGAATATTTTTAGTGAAATTATATTTTCTGCGTGAGTAAAATTTTACGCAGGAACTTATTTCAGTTTAAAATTGATTTATAACGCCAACATCTGCTATAACAAAATATGCAAAATTGCTGAATTCATTAGCAGATTAATATTTTAAAACGCGACAATGATTTTTAAATGTCATTTGGAAACCTTCTTTGATAACGCTATACTCTAGCTTCACTGAAATAACGTTGCGAGTGTGCCTCGCGAAAAAGGCACCTCTTGGAGCCATTCACGTTTTTTTTCTCTCCAAGTTCGGGTACCTCCTACAGCATTTCTGTTGAGGGCACATTAACGAGATATATGTCAAATAATGCATAATTTCAAGAGCTATTAGTTTCTGTTTTGAATTTTGAAAAATCCGAAACGGCGTAAAATCCCCAGTGAAAAAACTGCAAAATTTTAAAATTTTTTAAAATTTGGTTTCACGACTTTTGCACAACACAATTTGACACTGGTTAATGGCACACTAATTAAATCCATGCTGGTCCTTTTCTACAAGAGTTTATAGTCTACATTAAAAGAATTGGACAATTGCTAAAATCCGCGACTACAGCAATAAAAATAAATAAAAAAAACTTGTTAGTTTCAAACACTTTTTTTAGAATTTTTGACTTTCACCATATGGAACCGTTTCAGGTCTTAATTTTTTTTCTGTTACAGCAAAAAGTGTTGTTAACATAATTGCATCAAAATTTTTTTAAAAAAGTCAGAATTTAAAAAAATATTTGAGGTTGAAGGTCGGTTTCATAAAGGCAAACGTAAAAAGAGAATTGCTCATATATATATATATATATATATATATATATATATATATATATATATATATATATATATATATATATATATATATATATATATATATATATATATATATATATATATATATATATATATATATATACAATTACTCCATTTTTAAAGTTGTATCAGTTGAAGGGCCCAGCAAAACGAGATGATAAAGATTTTTTTTTTTTTTTTTTGTTGCTTATTTAAAAGAGATTAATATATATTTTTGTTTTGTAATTGATACTTCTTAGTTTAAAATCTAAATCTAAACTTTAAATAAACATAGTTATTTCAAGAAAAGATATTTTGAATACAGTTAGACTAAAGATTATTCGTACAAATGATTTTAATTTAATTAGTTACTGAACAATTTTTAAATTCACAATTTAGTTTTTAATTAAGAAATTTTTGTTAAGTAAATATTTGAATATTTTAATTAATAAAATAAATATTTTTCTGTAATTCAATTTCTTCTTAGTAGAATCATTTGTACTTATTATCTCAATAAATAAACTTATTAATTACAATTTTAATATAATTCGAATGGTAAGGAAAATTAACAATTAAGTTTTTGAAATTTAAAACTTTCAATTAAATTACAATTTTCTTAATTATACAATTTAATACAAAAGTTTCTCGTTTTTTATTATTTTTTATTTTTGATACAAGAAAATGTTAATCAACAATAGACATTATTATAGAGAATTTAATGAAGTTTTGAAATAATTCATTTTACGAAATTCAGAATATTTACTTTTGATGTAGAAAATTTTTCAACGTTAAAAGAAATCGTAACACGATTGGATTAAAGTCTGGGGACTTCAGAGCATTATAAATAGGTTTGGGAGTACGATAAAGCAACCATTTTCTCACAATTTTGGAAAAATATTTAGGATCTTTGTCATTTTGGAATAAGCAGTTTTGCAATAAGCTAAATTTTCGCACACTAGGATCCATATTATATTTAAAACTATTTATATGATCTTCTATTTCGTTGTCGATTCTATAATGAAATTACTGATTCCTGAAGCCTCCAGATGTCCTCAGACCATTACCGAGTCTCGGTCATGTTCAACTATCTCAAACACACATGTGACATTGACGCCTTCATTCCATCTTTGCAATATTCTTCATGTTTTTTGGGCGCCAAATATTTCAATTTACTTTCGCCATTGAATAAAACAATTTCCTGGAAGGTTTAACACTAATTTTTATACTTTTGGGCGAGATTCAAACATTTAGTTTGGCTGTATGTAGGGTTCTTACGTGGTGTTTTTCTATGCAAGCCTTTTTTGTGTAGTATTCCTAAAATGCTACTGGCTCTATAATAATAAGCGGAAATTAACGTTACTTTTTCAGCTTTTTTTAAGGTACTAGAAGAAGAATTTTCTTTGCATTCGCAAACTATAGCTTTTTTCTTTATGTCTTTAAATGATTTGACCATCTTGCCCGAGAAAAATTATCTACAGAATGATGTTTGGTATATTTATACAATACTCTGCAATAATTCCTTGAAACGATTTCTGCAATTTCATGCAAAAATTTTTCCTTTTTTATATAAATCTAATATTATTTTCGAGTTTGAATTGAAGTTTGTTTTTCTATTGTTAAACAATCACTTTTTTACTTCGTTTTAAAGCAAGAAACTCATTTAAGATTATAACTTGGTCCTTCCCTGAAACCTAAACTAAAAAAAATGTAAGATCTTCTCCCACTTTTACAATTCACCGACCTTTTTATAGAAGAAAGGTGCCACTGTTTATTTTATTTTGACGCGTAAAAATTGGTATATTTTCTTAAAATTCAATTAAATTGTTATTCCGATTTATTTCACAAATAATTTTTTTTTTTTTTTTTTTTGTTTTAAAGTTCAATTACTACCTAAATACCAACGAATTTTGGCATATCACTTTTTTTATATCATTATTTATCTTCATCTCACAAGGCTTCGTTTGAAAGGGAATGAGCTGTTTACTTTTTTTTACGCTCACAGTATGTACATTGTTGAAGAAAAGACTTTTTTAATAAGGAGAGTAAAATTATTTATTTAAATTGTAACTTCAAAATTTTAGTGTTTTCAGTTTTCTTCTACAAAATTATAAATGACAATAAATACAAATTAAATTATAATATATATTTTTGATTTTTTTTAATCAATGCTATATAGAACGTTTCTAAATTTTAAATATAAAGTATAATTATTTAAAATATAAATATTTGTAACATTTCTCCCCCTCGTTAAAGAAATATAAATATTTTCTTTTAACAAATTAGTTTTCTAATGATTTCACATCAAGTCTAGCTAGCTTTGCAACTGGTCTTGTAAAATTTTTTTTTTCTTTACAACATAGAGTATTAATTTTACTTGACTTTTGAATTGTTCGAATAATCAAATAACTCGAAAATGCAGTTGTTAAGTTACTCGAATAGTCGAATAAAGATTTTAAGTTACTCGAGTTATTCGATTAATTTATACCATAAAATTTTACTCGATTTTTCAATAAAATAAAACAAAAATATAGCTTAAAATAAGAAATAGTCTCTCCATAATAATAGAATAATTAAATTTTGCTTAAATATTTGTAAATATTTGTTTATTTTGCTTTGATAATGTCATTGCTTCTCTAAATTTAATATATTCAGTGATAGTTAAATTGATAAAAATTAAAATTAATCAGAGCTTTTATCCATTTCGGAATATTTGCGATTTTGTCTCATAACCTCACTTTTTAATTTGGACACATACTAACCTATGTACAAAAGATGTTTTCAGTTATATACAAAGTATTTGTACAATATTTTTTAAGTATCGGAGATCTACTAAAGATTTATTTCGAGTATAAGGTTTTATAATGCTTTATAATTCATTGTTTAATTATGTTTAATATTTGGAAGGCCTTAAGATGATCATTTAAAATTATACAAATGTATAAAGTTCGTAATATAAACTTGTATAACAAATTAGTCAAATATGCAATTAGTTAGAAATAATTACTTTTTTCTCCATTTAATAGACAAATTTATTGTGAATTTAAAAGAATAATAATGATTCTTTCTCTCAAATGTACGCGTACGAATTATAATTGGCTCTATTATGAATTAAACCACAATTTCTATCAAAATGTAAAATATTTTATTTATATATATATACTATTTAGATTTTTCTCCGTTAGACTGTGAAAGAATTGCGAAAATATATTTATTAGTTTCTGAGTTATTGCATTTTAAAAATGAAAAAAACCCCTTTTTGGCCTATCCTTTTTTCACACACAGAAAAAAGATTAGTTGGAAAATAGTTATAGCTATGAAAATATATGTCCTTGGTATAATATTTAATTAAAATTATTAAAATTTAATTAACTCGACATAATATTTGTAATTAAAACTTTAAAAACGTAATTACAGTGAAATATCTCTTTGCATCATTAATATATTAGTTCCAATAATCAATGTAGACCTACATTAATTTTAATTAGTGCGAGTAAGTAGAGACAAAAGAGTTTAATTCAATGGTATAGAACTCATTATCATATATTGATTATAGCAATCAAAAAATCATTTAAATATATTAAACAAAACATCAAATTCGTTGCTCATAAATGATAAAAATGATAACCAATTTTGACATACATAAATAAATAAAATAAAAAATTGTGAAAAATTTGTTTTATTAAAACAATTATTTAAATATAAATTTTTAAATAATTACGGAAAATACTACATCCATGGATCAACTAACAAAAGTAAAAGGTATGTTTTATATCGTTGATTCTTCATTTGGTATTTGAACCTTTAATAGAATTTTCTTTATTTTGCATATATGCATTTGTTTTTAAAATAAGAGTATTCAAAATGCAAACAGAGCTGTTTCGGTCTAGGATTTTAAAGAAGTCATCATAGGTATGTACATGAACGTTTTTTAGGAAAAACTTTTAATCCAAATTGTTTATGATTTTTCCTTATACCTTCATTATAGTGTTGCGAACATAACTACACCTGTGGTCTTTGGGACAATCAGGTTGCTGACACTATCAAGGTACTTTAAAAAAGGTGGCATAAATCCGTCCTATAATTCATCTAATGGTAACAGTTTGCGAGCCAGCATAAAGCAAACTGCAATGTTTTATATTTTATAGCACTTTTATATTTATTTAGTTTGCACATTTTTATGTAAATTTTGATTTTCTAATATACGAAAATAATTTAAAAAAAACGTCAAATATTTTTTAAATTAATTCACAATAGTCATTTAACAATTCGGCTATGTATACCATATTCATTCGGTTGTTTCAATTGAATTAGGAGATAGTTCTCAGAACTACCAAATTCGATTGGCTAAAAATTCGGTTGTGATGAATAATCTGTTTTCTCTGTGCAGCTATTCATAAATAAAGAACGAGTTTACATACTAAACTTATTTTTAAGTCGAAATTCTTACTATAATACAAATTTCATTTAAACTATCACATCCTCCATACGTATTGCAATTTAGGCATATATTCGGTTTTTTTACTAAATACATTTTTTTTAATAAAATTCCAATTTATGGTACCAGTTTTACATTCAAAACATTCTATAAACAAATTTTGAAATATTGTTTTAAGCTAAATTTTTTAGAAAACTAAAATTTAAACATCCTAAAAATTAGTTAAGAAAGGAAATATTTAAAATATTTTTTTGCTCGAATTATTCGATTAATCGGAATAATTTGCTCGAATAAATTGTTACTCGAAATTCTTGATTTTAATTTAATCGAACAATTATTTGATTTTCATTCGCCGATTAATCGAACAAACAATACTCGAGTGAATACCCTATTACAACAGCATTACGTACGTTCCCATCTTTTCCTGTATGCACTGCAACTATTAATCCTAATGGCCAATTATTACGAGAAAGATTCGGATCTACTATACACAGAAAAAAATTACGACAAATTAATTGTGCTATTAATTACCAAATTCGTCAATACAATAATTTTTTTAATTAAAAAGGCACCAACAACCATTTTTGTAAATATAAAAACTATTTTTGTTGATTTAAATTGTTAATACTTAACAATTTTTTTAACAACGAAATTGTAATATTAAATAATAATTTTTTTATTTTAACATCAATTGTTTATACTTTAACAATGAGTTTGTCCTATGAAACAATTGTGTGGTTGTTATTTAATAATGTTTTTTATATAAATCATTTTAATTGCTGAATATAAAGCAACAAACAATTTTGGACCATTTAACTAGAGGAATATATTTATTAACATTGTTTTTTATATTATGCTAAAAATTATTAGAATTAATATATGTTAATATTGGTGTTTAAAAACTTCTTTATAACGATGCATCAAACAATTATTTGTCTTTCAAATGATCCCCCAATAACGTCACATCCATGGACCTGTCCTGCAGAAAGATTTATATTAGTTTTATTAATTGGAATTAAAGCATTTTTATAATTACCCCAATTATACAACCGCTAAGTTCCAAAGAATAACTGCTCAACATTTTAAAGGATTAGTTCATGGGTCCAAGCTTTAAGAGAAAAATTTTAAATAAATAACATATTAAATTTTATGCTTAAATTTCTGCAATAAACACAACATTTTAAGAACTTACCATCTCTGAATGTTGAATTCAATTCAACGGCGATTAATATATTAAAATTGATTTTTTTTTAATTCATTTGTTTCCAAATATTTTCTAAGAATTTTATAATATTATTTTTGATACGTTTTTTTCAGTTACAAATATCAATTAATATTTGAACAACAGAAATAGTTGAAAATCAACTATGACAAATTGTAGATATGATAATTTACAACTATGTTAAATAATAATATTGTTAACATTTTCAATAGTTTTCCAACAAATACTTTTTAGTTACTTAATAACAGTTGATATTTTTTTCTGTGTAATAATGACGTCATTTATAGATAAGCTTTTTTGATTTTCATACCATATGGTCCTTTTAGTAAGCGTTAGAAGATTTCTTGTAACCAACGTTTCCAAAATAAATTAGAAAAATATTGAAGTTTTCGCCAATTTTTTCTAAACATACAATCTGCTTCAACAAATTCTGCTATCGGCAAAAGAAGACCAAGAACCAAGAAGAAAATGAATCGGAATCAAAGCTTATCATATGATGACTCAAGTTCAACATAAGTTAGAGGTCTTGAATTTATTACACCTTCACATTCAATTAATGCACTTTCTAGTGTCTGATCATGAAATGAGAATTGAGAAGATATTTTGTAAAGAAGTTTCTTTACGAAATTATTAAACTTTCTCAACAACCACCCATATGTAGTCAAGCAGCCGGATTAATTAATTAAATAATTATTTAAAATATTAATATTTCTAAACACACATACAATAGTATACAATTCTATAGTCGAATATGATTGATATAAACAAAATTAATTCTTTATTTCATTTATCTTTAACTACAAATTATTAAATACTATTTTAAACCTTAAACAAGGATTTCTCCTCTTCTTCATAATCGCATTTACGCCCCACACTTTTTTTCCTTTTCTTTATGACAATGTAGGTCACATTTAATAACAATTCCACCTCTAAACACATTAATAAAAGAAATTATTTGACATACTTTGTATTTATCTCTAAATTAATTAAAAATTCTTTATTTCAAAAGAAATGCAAAAAAAAAAAATAAAATAAAATTTTTTCACTCACAATGAGAAAAATTCCCCTCTTATAATAAATTAAAACAAATTTAAATTATACCCCATGAAATGCTTATTTGTGTAAATGACAAAAAAAAAAGATAAACTAAACCTCTAAAGCTTGAAATGTGAAAATTTAAATAAAAAAAATAACGAAAAACATTTTTCAAATGAATTGCGAAAATTAAAATTCACATGTGGTTGTTGCATTTTGCATCAAATTACAGAAATACCACACAAATGACATCAACTGTAAGAGAAGGACGGATGGATGGATGGATAGATAGATGGCAACAGCAGCAACAAAAAAATAATATACATATAACTGCAGAAAAAATCAAATTTCAATAAATTGAATGAATGTGTGGGTGGGTGCATGTATAAAAAGTGTCTACCAGCAGAAGTAACACAAAACTGAAAAAATACGTAAATTTTACTACAACGGAAGCGGAAACATTAAATAGCACAAATAACAACAGTAAGATGGATGGCTAAAAACTTAGATGTGTGTGTGTGTGAATATGTATCGTAGCAAAATGTGTTACATATGTTTGTGTAAAAAGATTTACAATTTTGTATCGTAGAAAAAAATCCTAAATGCATTACGAAGATATTTTTTGAAAATGCGATATTAATTTTCAATCGCAAAATCAAATCAACTAAAATGACAACGAAAACACATCTACACAATCGTATATATGTACCTACATACTAACATGCACGATGTAGGAATTCATAGATAAATTATTTAAAATTTTAGATGAAAAAAAATAGTTTATGTTGGTTTATATGAACTTTAAAACAAACTACACATATGACACAATATTTTTGCATAAATACTAGATCATTATACTAGAAAGATACTTTTTGTTTCATTTGTTAGATCCAAATTAGAGTATGATTCAGTAATTTGGAATCCTAGTGCTTTGGTTCATAGTAACCGCATGAAAAGAATACAAATCAAATTCATTAAATATGCTCTTGCTTTTTTAAATTTTACAAATTTCCCTGCTGCTACTTATAGCGGTAAGTGTGCTTTACTATCATTGAAAACATTAGAAGCGAGGAGAAAAATTGCTTCTTTAAATTTTTTATATAACATCTTGTTCCTCAAAGATTTCTTAGATCAAGAAATAGATTTTTTTTATATTGATCTGCAAAGAAATAAATTTGCATTAAATGAACCGCTTACTAGAGCTATGCGTTTATATAATGAAAACTGCATTTATTTAGACATTAGTGTCCGAAGTAGGGAATTTAAAATGTTTTTAAATAATTTATTTTAATTTTAATGCTAGTCTGTAAGGATAATACTGTATCTAAAGACTAAATAAATAAATAAATTTATAAAATAGAGATTCGTTTTATAGACATTTTGCGATAAATTTTAACTTTACAAAAAATTTTCTCTTCACAAAAATGTATAACAAATTTTCTCTATAAAAGAGAATCCTTGTTGAGTTTTCTTTCTATAGAGTCTTTGTTAAATGTTTTTCATTATAGAAAATTTGCAATCAAATTTCTCTTTTTAAAAAATTTACGATCAAATTTCCTTTATAAAAATTTGCGATCAAAGTTCTCTTTATAGAAAATTTGCGATCAAATTTCTCTTTTTAGAAAACTTAAGATAAATTTTCTCTTATCAGAAAATTAGCAATTTCTCTTTTTAAAAAATGTTCAATAAAATTTTCTCTTTATAAAAAGTGTTCATTAAATTTTCTCTTTGTGAGAAAACTTTGCTGAACTTTCTTTACAGAGTTTTTGTCGAATTTTCTCCTTATGAAAAATGTTCATAAAATTTTCTTTTTGGGTAAAATTTTCAATAATTTTTCTCTATAAAAAATTTTTAATAAATTTTCTCTTAAAACAAAATGTTCATTACTTTCTTTTAATAGAAAACTTTCAATGAATTTTCTTTTAATAGAGAATTTTCAATGAATTTTCTTTAAATAGAAAATTTTAAACAAATTTTCTTTTTAAATAAAATTTTCAATAAATTTTCTCTTAAAACAAAATTTTTAGTAATTTTTTTTTCTATACAAATTTTTCACTAAACTTTCGTTATAGAATATTTTCTATAAATTTTCTCTATAGAAAATTTTCAATGAATTTTCTTTTATAGAAAATGTTCACTACTTTCTTTTAATAGAAAACTTTCAATGAATTTTTTTTTAATAGAGAATTTTCAATGAATTTTCTTTAAATAGAAAATTTTAAACTAATTTTCTCGTTAAATAAAATTTTCAATGAATTTTTTTTAAATAGAAAATTTTCAACAAATTTTCTCTTAAAACAAAATTTTTAATAATTTTTTTTTCTATACAAATTTTTCACTAAACTTTCGTTATAGAATATTTTCTATAAATTTTCTCTATAGAAAATTTTCAATGAATTTTCTTTTAATAGTTTTCAAAAAATTTTCTTTTAATAGAAAATTTTCATTGAATTTTCTTTTAATAGAAAATTTTCAATGAATTTTCTTTTAATAGAAAATTTTCGATAAATTTTTTCTAGAAAATTTTCAATAAATTTTTTCTAGAAAATTTTCAATAAATTTTTTCTAGAAAATTTTCAATAAATTTTCTTTTTAGAAATTTTCTCTTTAGAAAATTTTCGATAAATTTTCTCTTCAGAAAATTTTTTCTTTAGAAAATTTTCAATAAATTTTCTCTTTAGAAAACGTTCAATAATTTTCTTTTCAACAAATTTTCTTTTAAAACAAAATTTTTAATAATTTTTTTTTCTATACAAATTTTTCACTAAACTTTCGTTATAGAATATTTTCTATAAATTTTCTCTATAGAAAATTTTCAATGAATTTTCTTTTAATAGAAAGTTTTCAAAAAATTTTCTTTTAATAGAAAATTTTCAATGAATTTTCTTTTAATAGAAAATTTTCGATAAATTTCTTCCAGAAAATTTTCAATAAATTTTTTCTAGAAAATTTTCAATAAATTTTCTTTTTAGAAATTTTCTCTTTAGAAAATTTTCGATAAATTTTCTCTTCAGAAAATTTTCTCTTTAGAAATTTTTCAATAAATTTTCTCTTTAGAAATTTTCAATAAATATTCCCTTTAGAAAATTTTCAATGAATTTTCTTTTAATAGAAAATTTTCGATAAATTTTTTCTAGAAAATTTTCAATAAATTTTCTTTTTAGAAAATTTTCGATAAATTTTCTCTTTAGAAGTTTTTCAATAAATTTTCTCTTCAGAAAATTTTAAATAAATTTTCTTAATACAAAATTTTCTAAAAATTTTCTCTTAATACAAAATGTTCAAACGTTTTAATATATTGAATACGCCCACAAAATTATCTTCACAATTTTTATTTTTTTTTTGTTCTCAATAAGAAATACATGCATTCGTGTTTTTGCATGTTAAATGGGAACTATGACAATCAAGCCACCACAAGTCTAAGCCATAAAAAAGTCTAGGGGTTTTCGTAATGCGAACATGCAAACGTTCGGGAATGCATGTGCATGTAAGCAGCAACATGTATCTCTCTGTATGCCATATTAACGAGAATAACACACAGTTGTCTTGCAGTCTTTTCCTCAAATTGTAACCATTATGCATCGATTTCAAATCGAATCATCATCAACATCTAGTGATGAAACATTTTTCTTTTTTTCACTCTCTCTCCTCATCTGTATTTTAGTAAAGAAAGAAAAAAAAACGTTCTAGATAAGCTGGTATCGTAGCTAAAACGGTAATTTGTACTCACACACATACAATTACAAACTTACTAACATAGATGTGCGTGCATTTTTGTATATTCAATACTTGTGTCGCCCATTATTCCTGAGTGTGTGCAAGTATAGATATATGCCCCCTGCCAACTACCATTTTGTCGTGATAAATTGACAGTCGGGTGAAATGGATCAAACAAATTGTCAATATTTTTTTTTTTTTTTTATTTCGTGTCAGCAATTTTTAGCAAAATGTTGTCAATGTAAATTTTTGCTGTTGCCTTTTAACATTTTCAATAAATGTATTGTAACACATATGCATACATACAAACAAATAGATATTGTAACTTATACACATATATTTTCATACGCACGTATACATATTCATTTGATTTAAATATAGAATCGTATTCTCATAATATTGCAAATTCACGCATACATTCAAATACTTACATACGTACATATGTATACGTATTTACAAATTTGATATGCTACTCGTTGTTATTGTATTATTGAAGCTTTACTGCTTCTAACTTGTGTTTTTCGAATTGTGGCAAATATTTTACTTCACAAAATCTATACAATTTTATTTTTTGCTTTAACTCTCTAGCTAACGTTACTGTTAATATACAAATGTATATTTCAACATTTGAACGTATATGTATGTATGTATGAGTGAATGTAATTTAACCATTTTTGTATCGTTTTAAATGAAATTGAAAATTTATTAGGGTAGTTTTAGGTATTTAAGATTAAAGTATTTTAATATTTTTGGCTTTTATACCAGATTTTGAAAATTTGATTCTAAAGAAATTTTTAAATGAAATTTTTTTTATTTTCACAATTTGAAATTTTTTTTTATTTTATTACTATTATTATAAAAACCTTAAACATTTTGTTTTTAATTTTGGCCCATTGTACTATACTAGGCTAAGAATTACACTCTAATATATCTTCGAAGTGAATTGATATCAAATTTATACATTTTCTTAATTATATTTAATAAAATATCTTTAGAAACCTTAAATTTTCCAATTTTAAATATTTAATCATATACTTGCGTATGATTAATATTATTTAGGAAATATTTTTATAAAAAAACTTCATAGCTTTTTTATTTATAAAAATAAATTCAATATTTAAGTTGAATTTAGAAGAATTGAATTAAGGTTTTTATAAAATATTATTCTATGAAATAAAAAATCAAAGCCAATCATGAAATACCTCATTTTGGAGAATTAAGAAATAAATTTTGAAATTATTAAAAGTTTTAAAAATTCTGTTTAAAATTATATTTTTATATTAAAAAATATTTAATTAATCATTCCATAACTACGCACTGTACAATGATTCCAAATCGTTTTTTTTTTCGATATAATTCTGTAACTTATAAACTGTTCGAGATATCTCAATAAAATTTTCACATGGCCAGAGGTGAGGTGTTTCAAAGTTGATTTGAACTATTTCAGTACAGATTCCAAGCGGGGGGTAGTGAGTGACACTCCAAATTTGGCCATCTCTGATAAATCACTTTAGAAATTTATATATAGATCTTATAAATGTCTCTCTTAATATGTATGTAGTCTCTTTTAGTTTAAAGAAATTCAAGTCGAAATAAATGTCTCTCTCATTTTTAGCCTCGTTTTCTTTTAGTTTTGTAAAATTTAGAAAAAAAAATTTTTTTTTTGTTCTGGGCTATATAATTTTTTTATGTTTTCAAAAGAAATCTTAATGCAAATGCTTGCAAAGTAAATCCGGAGCAGCTTTATCCGACGGTCTCCCCGCCAGTCCTATCGAAACTTTGTCAATTAAAAAAATATATATATTTTTTTTTATCGTATCTTATAACAACAGAGTGACGATTTCATTGAAAGAAGTAAATTTTTTAAAGATATTTTTCCTAGCTTTTGGGCATTTTTTTATTTTTTTAAGTTCAATAGGATATTCTTGTTCGCTTAAATTTTATTCCAATCTTATTTATTAACAATATTTTTCAAAAAAGCACTTCAAATCTTATCTTCCGCTTTTTATGTCATGGTTCGAAAAAGATTGACCGAAGGTATAATTTTCAGAAGAAGTTTTTATTAAAAAAAAAAAGTCATTTCATTGAATTTTAAAAATATTTATTAGAAATCTTAAATATTTTTAATTACATTAATTAAAACCTCATTGCGTATGATTATTATTAATTATGAAGTAATGTTATAAAAATCTTTATAACTTTACTTTTAATGATAAATTAAATTTTTTTTATAACGTAAAAGTTATGGGCTTTCAGAATATATTCTGAAAATTATACTGAAAAATAAAAAGCATTACTAAATAAAAAATGAAGGATATACTTTTAAAATTAATTAGTGAAATACAAATTTAAATATGTATGTACAGTAGAGTATCCCGTAGACAAACATTTAGTAGGAAGAACCCTTAAACGATGCGAAAAAATCAGCTTAATATGGGAAAAATATTAAACAAATTCTTAAAATTGATCTTCAGTTCCCTACCTGAGATTGAAAGTCACGGGCCTAGAACATTTCGTCCAAAAAATAGTATTGAGTTTTGTTTTGAAATGGGTATCAAAAAATTTAAATTTTTAGCGAATTATACAAACAAATATTTTAAAAAATTTTGACAAAAATGTAGGTCCATAAAATATCTTATTGTATTTATATTTTTCTGTAAAAATTTATACAAATTTTATAATTTTGTTCCTTTTAAAGCTAAAATATTAAAAATTTGCATTGTAGTAAGTATTGCTGATAATATATAATTTTCCAATTTTTTTTTTCAAAAAAATGTTCATTAAAATGCCTCAAAAAGTCTTCCTGCGACACAAAATCCCATGGGAAAAATTTTTAAAATATTTTTTCCGTAACCACCATCGTTTGAGGAGTCTTCCTACACCGAAATCTCGAAAAAGGCTATCCTCGGGACACTCTAATCTACAGTGAGCACGCTTTATATAAATGATACACCAAAATATGCGGAGTAAAATTTGCTCTAAGTCGTTCTGATATCAAATATTTTTTATCCGCTCAAAAGAGTTATTTCGAAATAAGTTTCCGAAAAAAATTTTCATGCACAACTTTTTTTTTTTTTAAAGCGAAAACATTAAAAATGTTTCAGTTTATCATTTTCATTTTTATATTAAACCTGGTAAGATTATGAGTAAAATAAGCCACATATCTTCAAAATCGATGCACAAGTCTTGATTTCATTCACAGTTAAGTGAAAATACCCATGTATACCTACAATTTAGTGGAGATGCACTAGTGGAAAACCTTTTTAAAGATATCTGCACCTTTTGGTGTATCATTTATCAAAATCGTGCAAACGGTTCTTGGGTTATAGACTAAGTTCGACAATCCAAATCGGGCTATATATGCGCACGATTTTTTTATTATTTTCATAACATTAAAGTGGACAATATGTATTATTTTTTTTAGAAAATTTTCAGAACAAACATCCTGTAAGATTTTATGTTGCATTCCACAGTGGGGCAGAATCGAAATTTTTTGGAAATAAATCTGTAACTTCTGTTAAGTACAGAACCTTCAGGGGCTAAGCTAAATGGCCTCAGAGTTGGGTATCTCTGACATACAAATTATTTAATCGCTAGCCAAATTTTTGTTTCACGTCCAATTACAAATATTTTTATACATTATTATAGTTTTTGAGTTATTTGCATTTGAATTTTTAAGTATCTCAATTTCGCATGTTCTTGGTCCAGTTTTTCCATATATATGTAGATTTTTTAAAAGCGTTTTGATGAACACTTTAGGGTTTTGTGACTTCCCTCTGTCACACTCTAACTCCTCTATTTTAAATTATATACACAACACTTCAAATTTCATATTTACATTTATTTACATTATTATTTACAAAACTCAAAAATAGCCTAGCATTAACACAAAACTCCTTTTGTGTTAATGCTACTTCAACTCAGCTTGACTCACACTGAGTAACTCTCCCAGTTTGTCAAAATTGTCGGTCTTTTATACCCACGTTCCCATTCCGTCTTATCCCGTCCTGTTTAAGCCCAACCCTTAAAACTCTAAACTAACGTCTCCGTCCAGCAAAACCTCGGTGATCCTCCTATCTTTCCCCTCCAGTTCCTACATTCGGCCCTCCTGACAGCACATTCGACCCCGAATGTAGAAACCCTCGGATTCACGTCCTCTGTGACGTTGGTACATCTACCAGAATCCCTCAATCTCCAAACCGTACGACCATGTTGACCTCTTCCAATACTCCTATGCTTCCATAGGACAAGATTTTTTAATGAAATCTTGCCCATCCGACTATGCATCTTCAATTTCACCTCAACTCTAGGCCTTTGGTTGGATATCCTCAGAAAGAACTCTGCACCATCAACACCATCACCGTTTTGCTTCCGTCA
Source organism: Protophormia terraenovae (assembly GCA_951394005.1). Lineage (NCBI taxonomy): Eukaryota > Metazoa > Arthropoda > Insecta > Diptera > Calliphoridae > Protophormia > Protophormia terraenovae. The sequence goes on from OX596074.1 coordinate 120,096,014, forward strand.
AACGTCAATAACTCCATAAGTCCCATCTCGAACAAACATAATAAAAAACAAAATATCAAAAATAAGCAATCACTCCATAAGTAAAAAAAAAATCAAAAGACAAAAATAAAAAAAACAAGATAAAAAACTATTACGCACAATATCACCCAAACAATATTCACAACGTAATTACAAAAATAAACCAAAAAAAATTTAACCCAAAATAAAAACAATATCCCAACAACCCAAAAACGATCACAAAAAAATATGATCCCTCCATCAAATTACAAAAACAAATACACGGACAAAATTAAAAACATCAAAACAAAAAGCACTTTCCCAAACACGTGTGCTTTGTACACAAACAACAAAAAATCACCCATAAAAAAAACTCAAAATAACAAACCCTTTTACAAAAAATAATAATGACCTAACGGACCACGGACACTAAAATTGCATTGCGCAGCTGCAAATACTAAAAATAACAAATCCCAAAAAAAAACACTAACAACACAATACTGCGCACCCAAAAATTCACCTAACGGACACTCATCTAAAAAAAAAATCAACACACAAAAAACAAACCAAATTCGCAAACAAATTGCACTTGCACACCAATACCCATACACGCACAATTCTCCTTAGAACGACTGGGAATCGAACAACAATCACACAATTTCTCCTTTGGGCGGTATCTCACACTCTGTCGTCGTTCTGTTGCCGCACAACGATCAACCTTCTCCCCTTGCTGCCTGTTGTATTGCCGCATGATTCTAACACCTTAGTAAATCTCTGCTATTTACTACTCACTCTACAGGTTATGCGCCTCTGCAGATACTCTATACCTTTCTCTCTCCCATGCTCAGCGTTCATTAGCTCAGATGTTGCTTTTCTCGTTCTGCATTAAGTTGTTTCGCATCCATATTAGTGTTGTATCTCATCTCAACTGTTGTTAACTCCTAACAACCTTCTAGTCATCTCACTCTCGCACACTGAGGTAGTACTTAATATCTTATTAAATATTTCAGCACTTAAGTATTTTGACGAATACTTTTTCTCATTGGCTCATGAGAACATCCCGGTTGAGCCCCCAATTGTAGATTTTTTAAAAGCGTTTTGATGAACACTTTAGGGTTTTGTGACTTCCCTCTGTCACACTCTAACTCCTCTATTTTAAATTATATACACAACACTTCAAATTTCATATTTACATTTATTTACATTATTATTTACAAAACTCAAAAATAGCCTAGCATTAACACAAAACTCCTTTTGTGTTAATGCTACTTCAACTCAGCTTGACTCACACTGAGTAACTCTCCCAGTTTGTCAAAATTGTCGGTCTTTTATACCCACGTTCCCATTCCGTCTTATCCCGTCCTGTTTAAGCCCAACCCTTAAAACTCTAAACTAACGTCTCCGTCCAGCAAAACCTCGGTGATCCTCCTATCTTTCCCCTCCAGTTCCTACATATATCCTAGTGTTTCCGACCGATTTCATTTGTTTTTTCTTTAGCTAATTAAAGAACAAAATTATCTATTGAATAAAAATTGTCACTTAATAAACTTTAATGTGGCATAGTTTCGGTTCTGTAAAATATATTGATTTCAATCTTTTTTTGCATAACGCAGAATTATGTCAACTAAGCAATGTAATTTAGATGAAAAAAACTTTTTCGGATTTTTTCAATTAAAATAATATTTTTGTAAAAAAGTAATTTTTTGAGAAACTGTAAATATTATACCTGTAATAAAATCTTTGTTATTTAAGATATCTTAACGAAATTTTCGGCGGATGTAGACTTTATTGTATAAAATGAGAAAGTGAAAAAAATTTAAGATTTTTGTAAAAATAATCCCACAATTCCCAAAAAAAAAAAACGCCGAAAATCGCAAAAATGGGGTTTTTCACATTTTCGGCTATAAAATCCACAGTTTTCCAAAGTCCCGTAGATTTTGATTGAAAACTTTTGACAACACATTACAGATTCCTAAACTGTATTCCGTTTGCCGATTTGTGCTTTGAGATTTGAGAAAATGTAGACTAAAGTCAAAACTTTCATATAAAATGGGTCGAATTCGGTAGGGTGTGTACCTTGACTATTTGAGTTATTAGGCTTACTTTTTATTTTAAAGTCTTCCTTGAAAAGATACCTTTCAGAAAAGTATGTTATTATTTTATGTTGTTAAAGAAAATTTTATTTTAGAGAAAAAAAGAATGTAGATACTTTTTCGATAAAAAAAAAAAACACAAATTTGTAATTTTTGCAATTTTAAAATTCAAAATCGTTTATTTTTGGACTCGGTAAAGATATCGACTCCAAATTTATTTTATTCAATAGATAATTCTGTTATTTAATTAACTAAAGAAAAAACAAATGAAATCGGTCGGAAACACTAGGATATATATGAAAAAAACTGGACCACGAATATGCAAAATTGAGGTACTTAAAAATTCAAATGCAAATAACTCAAAAACTATAAGAGATAAATAGGACGTGGAAGCAAGTTTTTTATAGGTCTTATCAGTTCCTACAATAAATATAATATTTGAAATTGGACGTAAAACAAAAATTTGGCAAGCGATTAAAATATTTGTATGTCAGAGATACCCAACTTTAAGACCCTTTAGCTCCGCCTTTAAAGGGTATGTACCCCTTCCAAACTTAACATGCTACCCATACACTAAATTTTAGAAGTTACAGATTTATTTCCAAAAAATTTCGATTCTGTCACACTGTGCATTCCATGAAAATGGAAAATTTGTGTACTTTAAGACAATTTAATAAAAAAATAACAAAAATATTAGGACAGTATATATTTTAAAAATACTTTAAGAAAAGTATACTTAAGTACCTGAAGATGATGATTCCATTTTAAATTTTTACTTTTATAGACTTTTTATTTAAAATAAATATAATGAAAATTTAATTTTATACTCTTTTTCAAAAATTTAAAAAAATTTTAAACTTTGACAGCTCCTTATAAGAAAACAACATAAGATTTCAATTGATGTTGATACATAATTTTGTCTAATTTTATTCGGTACTCAACTTTATTACAAAAATTAAAATTTCAAAATTCAATTAATCGCCACTTTTGACACATTTTACCCCAATGTTCAGAGTAGACTTTTTTACTTCAAATATGAACCTACCTATTATTCTTTAGATCATAGCTAAACATTTTTTAAACCATAGATATATGACGATTTGACGTTGTCATCATCAGTAATAGTCATGATTTTTCTCATTCCATGTTCTTCAATTTTTTTTTTTTTTTTTGCATTTTATCAAATTATTATTATATTTATTCCAAAGCATTGAAATGTTAAATGTCATGTTTCATAAATAGATAATTTAAATTACTATTACAGGAATTATTTAAATCAAAAATTAAATCAAAAATCTTGAAAAATTCTTAAAAAAAAAATAAACAAATAAAATAAAATAATATAAAAAAACATTACTATTAAGATTACCCAGTAATGAATATTAAAATCCTCAAATAAAATATCTCTGATTTTGCATTTATTTTTTATTTATAAAAATATTATAAAAGTATTTTTTTAATTTACTTTTGGCATTAAATATGTACTTTAAACATTAGTAAAATAAAAAAATAATAAACTTATTAAGTAACATATTTTTGTATCACTATGGGCATATTAAAAAACAAAAGTATGTAAGGAATTTTCTTTACTGGAATATAATTTCAATATTTTTAAATCCCAAAAGTAAAATTTACCAAACATTTAAATATAAAAAAAAAATTCAGATAACATTAAATTAATGACACATATGGAGCGCACAACAATGTAAAAAATGTCTTTATCTTTATGACATACTTTATCATATTAAAAAAAGTTAAGATACTAAATAATTTGATTTATGAAAAAATCAAAAATTTCATTTATTACCTGAAAACCGTCAGGATTTCCATATACAGATATGTTACAGCATCTGAAAGGAAAAAAAAATTATAAAATAAATTTTATTTAACTTTAACATTAATTTTTTATATTGTCTTATGAATACAAATAACATTTATAGAATTTAAAATGACATACGCCTGGCTTTAGTAAATATTTACTTTTATAGACAATACTTTTTGTTCGCTTTTTTACTGTAAATAGTTATATATTTGTACAATTAACGCAAAATGACATAAAAATAGACAATAAAAATAAATATGTAGTAACAGGAGAATTTATGAGTTTTTATGATGCGTAAATGTGTATTATGTTGATTTTTTGTATATATACTACAATTTATAGTGCCACTACTTTATATAATTGCTTATATAAATAGTTAAGGTTAAAACGAATTTTAAATGAACTTCATCAACACTTTCCCTAATTTAATAAACATGGAAAATATGGTTACTAAACGATTTACACAGTGCAACACGAAAAATATAACCATATACGGACACCACTACGTGATAAAAAAAAAACAGAAAAAAAGACCCGTGTCTCCCAGTTTCGCCCAAAGTCATGCACTTTTTATGGGCCTCCAAAGATTTGGGGCCTCGGTGACATATTTGAAAAAAAGTGATAATTTTTTCAGGCTCATATGGGAATTTTGATTTACTCTCTGTGGCAAAGTCGTAGCTCTTGTCATAAAAAACAAAAATTGTCAACATATAACATCAAAAAAACTTCATCTTCAAGATCAAAATCGCAAAAAACTTAAAAAAAATCGATTTTTTTACCTTTTTGCCCCTGTTCAGGTCCATAGGTAGCAAGCCGTTCAAAATTTAAGGAAACAATCAACCACAAAAATGTTCCTAAGATCTCAATAAACAACTTTCTAGAAAATATGAACTTCCTAGGAATTATTCTTAATTATGTGTTATCAAAGATAAAAATTACTCCAATTACATTTTTAATTGTATAATAAATTTGATCAAAATTCATTTTGGTCACATTATCGGCTTTCAATTATTATTTTTTATTGTAACGATTAATAAATTAATCAAGTGTAAATAAAAATAAATAACAATTTTTTAATAGGTTGAATTATAATTAGTAAAATAAATGAATCTTTTATTCGTAATTGAAATTGGATTTTAGATTTCTCTTTATAAAATTAAAATTTAATTTAATAGAATACTTAGATCTTGAGTTTTAAAATTAATTTTAAAATTCTGATTAATTGTTTAATTGAATTTATGTGAAAATATCTTTTTATATAAATGAAATATTAATAATTTTAATATTGCGCTAATAATTGTAATCGCGCAGTGATTCCAAATCGATTTTTTATTTTTGCAATAAAAGTTCACATGGTCGGGTTGGTGTGGAGGAGTACAGGCCTCTAGCGGTTCATACAGGGGAGACAAAGTTTTTAAAAACTCGCCAAAAATTTATTTATGATTTTGAAAGTATTTGGTATCAATGAACTCGTAAGAATGTGAAAAACAACATCCAAGGGAAATAAATTAAATATGATTAAATTTGTTCAGACAATAAACTTAAAATTTAGATTTAAAAATATTCTTGAGAAATAATGTTAATATTTAGAGCTAAATAAAAATTAAGCAGGTAGTGGCATTCCAATGAAATTTTGGCACATTGTAGACAAACTTGTTTTAAAATCAGGAAATTAAAAAAACTTGTTTAAAAAATTTACTTTTTCCATTAAAATGATCACCCAGCTATTGTAAAAGGCGTGGCTCAAACAATATTTTTTGTATGTTTAACCAAAGTATGGGGGTATATTTCCAATATATTTTTTTGTTGATTTCGGCTTTGACATTTTTGAGTTTTAGAAAAAAAAGTTAAAAAACTTTTTCAAAATTGATAAAGTTTGGATAGAGCTTCGAGAAAATCATACCCAAAGAGCCTCAGATTTAGCTTTAGAGACATTTACGTTAAGATTTCTTTAGAAACCATTAAAAAAAATCTGTAGTGCCAAACAAAAAAAAAATATTTTAGAAGTGAAAGAATATTACCAACCCAAAAATGTAAATTTTTTTAAAGTTGCATCAGATTAATGTAACTTTTTATCGGATAGATATATTTATATAATTCTTGCAGTAATATTATTTAGAATTTTGTAATAAATCTATTGGTTACTTTCAAAAAATTTCGAAACGAATTTCCTTTTAATTAGCTGTTAGCAAGACCGAAGGACATACATCGCTAAATCCACCCAGAAAGTAACTATTATCCTAAGTGAATTAAGTTAAGATCAGAAGATTGTATTAATACAAAATAACCTACTTAATATATCTACACTGACATACGAAATAAGTTAACAAAATATTTATACTTTTAATATAAAAAGAGCGCAACATTAAAAATTAAACTATTGGATGAATCTTTGTCAAATTGTATCTCTGAGTCATTCCATTTAAAACCAACACGAAAAATTACAATTTATTTATTATGACATTTATTGTTATAACTCCTAAAATATTGCGAGTCCCAGAATGCCACTTACCATGCTTATAGAAAACATTTCAACCATTAACATATATTTTTTTTAAATTTTTAAAAAGACCACTTTTCGAGATATTTGGCCGCGAATGAAAAATCGCGAGATATGGACCATTTTGATGCTGAGAAAAAATTCATATTATACATCATATTAAAGGTAATTTTGATACCTTTAATATGACATCTCAATAAATCTTATATAATAAATACTTCGAAAGATATTTGTAATTTTGTGAATGCAACTTTGTACACATTTTGAGCTATTTTGCACTTTCCAACCGCGATATTTCGCGAACCACTTGATGAAATTATCTGACAAGAATAATAATTGTACCAAATATTATCTAATTCGGAAGAGGTGAGAAAATCAGCTGGTTGGTTTTTTTATAAAATATTTTCAAAAAATATTTATTTAATAAAAGCTTATATTGTGCTATCGACGTCTATTTTTCTGTACTTAACTAAAGATAAAAAATTGCTTTAATTCGGAGTTACTTACTATAATACTTATAATTATACGTACCCTTTACTAATAAAAAACTAATCTAAATATTTTTACTTTTAATTTTTGTTTCCGAATTTACATTTGTCCTTGAACTATTTGATCACAATATCGTTGATTTTTACCTTATATGGGAGGTGGGCGGTAAAGTGGGCGGACCACGCCCATTTTTGGTTTTCGAGTTTATATTGATCCCCGAACTATACGTACAAAAATTGTTGATAGCTTTTGTTGAAGAAATATCAGCAGAAAACTATAAAACGGACACCCTGTGCTTCTAGTTTTTAGCCGAGGACCCAGAAAATATATATCTTGTGGGGTCTTAGACGATTCCTTCGACATGTTACACACGGAATGACAAAATCAATACACCCCCATCTTTTTGATGGTGGATATAAAAACAAGAACAACACTGTTAATCATTATATTACTGCTGTTGCTAACTAAACTAGCCTATACAAACAACAACAACATCACTAATAGTCATTACAATGCTTTATATAATTGTGTGTGTATTTATATTATTAACAGATTTTTTAGATTTTGGCCCATAACTCGGTTGTTTATAAACGAATTTGGTTGATTCAAAAAACAGAACTTTTATATCTTTATGGCCGATCTGTATAAAAATAAAAATCTCAAAATGCGTTTTGTTCGATATCTCAGTTATTATTGAACCGATTTATTAACCGATCGTTTTTTCAGCACAAAAATTTAGAAAAACAATTACCGAATCTTCTTTGAAAAAAAGAAGTCCCTAGTATATACAGAGAAACTGGAACACCTGTTCTAAAAACCGGTTTTTTAAGCATATATCCGTCATTTATGAATCGATTTTGCTGAATTTCAATAGCAAAATTCTCGAAAGGATTTCCGATCGTTTGATATACACAGATGGACAAAAGTCACCGTCATTTACCTTTATGTAAGTTTGAAGGGCCTCTGCGCCCATAAAACAAATGATATATAAAAATAGTTTAATTCTGCATAAAACATGGTTTATTTAAAATGTTTTTTTAGTTAAAATAATTTTTCTTTCATTAACCTTATTAACAAAAATAAGTATTTATTATTTGAAGTTCATATTTCTTGTGGACAAAAGTCACCGTCACTGCATCTAAATATTAAAGAAATTTTAAGAAATTTCGTTCTTACCAACACTTCTGTCTAAATTCGTGTAATATGGTAACTTTAAGACTGATCTGTCAAAATTTAATAACGGTACTTAATTTAAAAAATTTGCTAACGCCACTTCTATTAAAAATGAGTGAAAAAAGAAAAGAAACTACAATTGAAGAAAGAAAAATTATTTTAAGTGCGTACAAACAAAATAAAACGATAAGGGAAATATACACATTGGTTAACCGTCCACGTACCACCATTGCTGGAATTATAAAAAGTTTTAAAGACGACCCAACATGTTAGTATCAGACAAGAAGTGGACGACCGCCAGCACTATCTGTTCGGGAAAAGAGGGAAATAGCAAAAATAATTAAAAAAGAGCCTAAAACTTCATCGTCCGAAATTGCTGAAATGTTAAAGGAAAACACTGGTACAGTTATTCACACCCGTACTGTACGTCTAGTGCTAAATTCTGCCGGGTATAATGCCAGACTTTGCAGGAAAAAACCGCAGATTAGCCAGAGCAAAAGATCACATAAATAAAAGAATAGACTTTTGGGATAAGGTAATATTCTCTGATGAAAACAAATTTTCCATATATAAATCAGACGGACGTGTTTTGACATGGAGAAAGAAGGGGGAGGGTTTGCAGGAAAAACACATTCAGTCGACTGTTAAACATGATGGTGCTGGTGTCTTGGTATGGGGTTGTATGTCGGCGGCTTTGGTTGGGGAACTAGTATTTATTGATGAAGTAATGGATAAAAATATTTATTTGAATATCCTTAAGGATAAGCAAAAAAGTGCTCAAAAACTTGGCATTGAATCTGACTATTTTTTCCAGCAGGACAATGACCCTAAGCACACGGCGGAAATTGGTCGATTATGGATCTTATATAACAACCCTCACACTCTTAAAACTCTGCCTCAGTCACCCGACAATAGAGCATTTATGCGACCACTTGGATAGACGGATTCGAGAACATCACATTACTTCCAAAAATATGCTTAAAGAGAAATTAATGGAGGAATGGGAGAAAATTGATCCGGAAGTGACGAAAAAGTTAGTACATTCTATGCAGAAACGTTTGCAAGAAATTATTAAAAATAATGGCAAACATACCTCATATTGAAATAATAAAAGTTTTTAATTAACTTTACCTGACGGTGAATTTTGTCCAGTAGTTATATGAACTGTTTTGTATATTTTTAATTTGTTTTTTAATAAGTATAAGAAAAAGGAGTTATTTTAACTGAAATAATATTTGAATAAAATATACTTTTTCGTTAAATTAACCATTTTTATATTTCAATCGTTTTCTGAGCATGGGGAGCTTTAAAACATTGTACATGATAGATGACGGTGACTTTTGTCCATGTGTGTATATATATTATATATGGCAGTTATCGGTAGGCTTCATAAACGTCATTTCAACCGACACATGGACGGACGGACATGGTTCTATCGTCATCATTTCTTACAAGAATCCCGAAAATATCAACTTTTTTACTCTCCGATGAAAATTGTGGAAATTACAAACGGAAAAATTAAACCTATGGATTAATAATTTTCAAATTGTATTTTAAATAAAGACTCTTATAATTAAGCTTTCAATTTAGAAGTAAAATAAATTTTTTTATTAGCTTTTAATAAAATATTTGCAAAAAAATATTTATTTAATAAGAGCTTTAATTACACAGATCAACAAAATCGCCAAAAAAAATTTATATCTCGAATAATTCTGCAAAATTATTTCTCCTTAGGCTTAATAAGTGTAGAAAATAAGATGAACATTTCGCTCATGTCACATTTTAAACGCAATGAGCACCAAAGAAAATTTGTTTCCAGGAGGATTTTTTAGGTTATAAAATTGTCTACGTAATAGGTAGAGGAAATTCGTCATTCATGTTTTATAGCCAAGACATGGGCCTGCAAATTTTATAACGTGAAAACTACTGATGAAAGCATATTTTCTTTTGTCCTCAATGGGTTAAAAATGTGTCGTGATGGAGAAAACCCGAAATGTTCCTTATGATTGGGATGACTATACCTACAATATCTACATGATTTTCAATATACTTTTTTAGCGTTGAGTTGTATATATTATCGATAACTTTTTTGTTGGAATGTGTTCTCTTTTCATTAAACTTTATTTTAACTTTTGCTGAACTTTTAGTGTTGAATTTTTTTTTTTTTACTAAAGTCCAATACCTTTCAATGTAATCATTAGTTTTAAGTACTTTTTTTTTTTTTTTTTGTCAGACCAAAAATTTGTTAGACCATTTAGATTTTTTTACATAATAAACATGCCACATTTTCCATAATACCTGCGAAATAGAAACCTGAAAACGTAATTGTAAAAAGTTCGATGGTACGCTCGTTTCATCGTTCTTTAGGCAGCACTCATAATTTTGAATTTTCATTCTCTCTTTTGCTTCCATAGTGTCCCTATCAAGAACATTTTGTACTTTTTGAGTCTTCATTACAGCTTTTTTTAACTTTTTTGATAAAAGATTCCAAAAATGTAATAATGTTCTAACTTGCTTTCAAAAAACCTAACTCAGCTGTCAAAAAAAAAAATAAAATAACTTTTTATAAGTTTATATTATTTATTATATTATTTATACGTGTGAAGAAAGTTGGACTTCTAGTTGTTTTCAATGGTCCCTACAGCCTTAAAATTAACTTTTTCATTGGCTACCTAATAGCAATAATAACAAGTTAACCTTTCTAATTTGTAACACGTATAGCAGAAGTTATAAGCCTTATAGTATGTACCAATTTATCTCGGCGCACTCCTTATATTTACATAATTTGTGTATATATAAAAAACGCTTTTATTCTCTCATGCCACTAAAACAAACACGCCAAAAAGTAATAAGTGCAAACTGTATTGTTTATATAATTGTTGAACTTATACATACACACATAAGTATAAAAGTCTGTGTGTAATTGGGAATCTGTGTATTGTGTAATTAACAAATGACACGCCCTTTTTGTAAATGCATTTATGTTTAAAAAGGCGTAATGCAGATACACAGTAAAATACACACAAATAAATATAAAATGCAAACAAAGTAACGTACGCACATACATACAAAGGCAATAACACAACTATAAACAATGTTAAATACGTTAATATATTCACAGTAAGTACTTGGTAAGTAACTACGGAGGGAGAAGAAAACACATGAGCACACAACCAAATAATGTTTATATTAAGGACAATAATTAAGAAAACTGGATACATAAAAATAATGTTCTTTAGCCCTAAAACAAAATAAATCGATCCAAAACTAATAATCGATAATGAAGGAGTCACGGCAAATTCAAATACAGAGGATGTCCCAGAGAATCAAAGTTTATTAATTTAAAAATACATATATGATGCAATAATTGCAAACATTTTAACTCTACTTTAACTGATCTCTCTCCTCGTTAGCAAAAAAAAAAAAAAAACTATACAAAATTTAAAAAAAAAAAAAAAACAAATAAATAAATGGTTATTATTTCATTAAAATACGGCAATTTCAACAACTACAACAACAAAATCAAACACAATAGTAAGAAAACTACAACTACATACTGTGAAACAAAAAAAATACAAACCATAACAAATATGGAAAATAAAATAAATATAAATGGCAATTCAGAGATTAAAATTTAAATTTAAAATAAACATTAAAACACTCATACGCACATAAATTACACCCACTACTTTATACTCAAACAGAGATGCCAGATACATTTTTTAAAATTTAACAAAAATTTTTTATAAAAAGAAAATTTATCGAAAAAATCGAAAAATTTTCTATAAAAAAAATTAACGAAAATTTTCTATAAAAAACAAATTAGCGAAATTTTCTATAAAAAGAAAATTTAAAGAAAATTTTCTAAAAAAGAAAATTAAAAAGTATTTTTAATAAAAAAAAATCTATAAAAAGAAAATTTAACGAAAATTTTCTATAAAAAAAAAAAATACGAAAATTTTCTATAAAAAGAAAATTTTGCGAAAATTTTCTATAAAAAGAAAATTTTGCGAAAATTTTCTATAAAAAGAAAATTTAGCGAAAATTTTCTACAAAATGAAATTTTACCGAAAATTTTCTATAAAAAGAAATAAAATGGAATTATATATATGATAAAATGGGATTATATATATGATGAAATTAGTTCATATATATGATAAAATGGAATCATCTATATGATAACATGGGATTATATATATAATAAAATAGAATTATACTTATGATGGAATTAGTTCATATGTATGATAGAATGGAATAATATATATGATAAAATAGAATTATATATATGATGAAATTAATTTATATACATGATAACATGGAATTATTAAATGATAAAAACATGATGAAATTGAAAGCAATACTTAAGAAAGGGTTATAATACTTATTAAAAGTTATTAATAAGGTTATGAACCTTACTAATAAATTATAAATTGGAATCATAGTAATGATTACGTACAAATATACTTATTGTAACCTGGAATCATATATTACAATCATAGTATGTTGCTCTTAGTTTGAAACCATATTTCAAATTTCTATAAAAAAAAAAAAATTCTAAAAATTAAAAAAAAAACTGTAAAAAGAAAATTGAACGAAAATTTTCTATTAAAAGAAAATTGAACGAAAATTTTCCATAAAAGAAAATTTAGCGAAAATTTTATATAAAAAGAAAATTGAACGAAAATTTTATATAAAAAGAAAATTTAACGAAATTTTTTTTATAAAAAGAAAATTTAACGAAAGATTTCTATAAAAAAAAAAGTTAAGAAAATTGTCTATAAAAAGAAAATTTAACGAAGTCTATAAAAAAATTTTATAAATTTTTTCTAAAAAAGAAAATTTAATTTTTATAATACGAAAATTTAACGAAAATTTTTTATAAAAAGAAAATTTAACGAAAATTTTCTATAAAAAGAAAATTAAAGGAAAATTTTATATATAAAAAAAAAAATTAACGAAGATTTTCTATAAAAAGAAAATTTAGCGAAAATTTCCCATAAACAAAATGTAACGAAATTTTCTATAAAAAGAAAATAACGAAAATTTTCAATAAAAAAGTATTTACAAAATTTTCCTTAAAAAAAAATATTTTCTTAAAAAAAAATTAACGATAATTTTCTATACAAAAAAAATTTATGAAAAATGTTTTATAAAAATACATCATGGAACAATTTCTAAAGTAAAATTCACTGACAATTTTCTACAGAATGAAAAAATATTTTCTATAAAAAGAAAATTTTATATAAAAAGAAAATTTATCGCAAATAGATTTATCGAAAGGTTTTTATTAAAGAAAAACTTTATATAAAAAGAAAATCTGGTAACATTTGGCTTCATATGATTTCATTTGTATATGTGTATGTGTTTCTATAAACAAGAAAATACATTAAATATTTAATTTAATGAATATAAATTTTAATTTATTTTTTTATTTTATTTAAATTTTGGACTGAATTTAAACATTTTATTAATTTACTCAAGTAATTAACGTTATAAAGATATTTCTTTAGTATTAAATTTGTTTTGAAATTTTTATTACTCATACGCTAGAGAGTATTTGAACAAACTTGTTTTATAAATAATTATGGTCACACTTATAAAACACTTTATATATACACTTTATATATAAAATACTATTTCATTACCTATATAAATATTTTATGTAGAAAATATTTCATTAAATTTACAAAATATTATTTCATTATTTAATAAAGGTTGCGTCTTTTTATCCCCGTTTTTCTCTGCTTTCTAAAATTCAATTTCCCATAATACAAAATTTGTTTTGTATTTTTTTCTCCAATTTTAACTAATAATTTTATTTAAATATTATTTTTAACTAAATGTATTCATTTATTTATTCATGTTATTACTTATTGTTTTAATAGTATTCTGCATAAAGTATAAATAATGTAGAGGCGTGTATTATAAATTTATGTATTTTCTATTATAAAAATCCATATTTTAATAAAAATATTTATTTGCATTTTCAAAAATAATATTCATACTTTTCCAACCATTTAGCAATTAATTTATAGTTAGTATAAAGAAAACGCATATAAATCATTAAAACTAAAATTAATTAAAATACACAAACACAAAATGTATTCATGCCATTTAATTCACAAAAAAAAATGGTATAATATTTTAAAATTGTATATTATTAAAATTATAATTGAAAAGTTTTGAGCGTATACTTGGCTATGACGATTTTTATACCCTACAGTTCTAGATAATTGTTTCAGTTTAAGAAATAAATATCAGAATAGAAACATTAGAATAAAATGTCCCATGGACTGAACTGAGATGTTTAAACTCTACACCACCATAGGTGGTTGGGGTATAATACGTTTGTGCTGATGTTTGTAACGCACAGAAAAAATTATCGGACGCCCACCGTAAAGTATACCGTTTGACTCAGAATCACTTTCTGAGTCGATTTAACGATGTCCGTTCGTCCGTCCATCTGGTCGGCTGGCTGTCTGTCTGTCTGTCTGTCTGTCTGTCCATGTACACCTTGTGAACAAAGTACAGGTCACAATTTTAAAAATATCTTGATGAAATTTGGCACGAATAATTATTTTGATACAAGGACGAAGCCTATTAAAATTGGTTGTGATCGGTCCATTATTTCACCTAACCCCCATACAAATGTCCTCCCGAAATAGGGGTTTAACGATCATAAATGCTTTAAATTTTGCAATATTTCAATGAAACTCGGTATAAAGGAGTTTTGTATAAGTGTCAATCTTTGTGCCAAATTTCATCAAGATCGGTCTATAATTGATCATAGTTCCCATATAAATAGTAACAAGTTAATATTCGACACAAATAAGTTTTATATACGTAGAAACAACATTGCGAAAATTTATGAGAATCGGTCCATAATTTAACATAGCTCCCATAGGCATAAAATCATATAGATGTTAGTATCAATGCATTGTTTTGTATTTGTATATTAGCCACAGCTCTAATTTTTAGCTCATACAGAATGGTTTAGGGAATCATATGGTCGGTCTTGACCGACTATAGTTTCTCTCTCGTTTGATTTGGTGGAGTAAAGGTCAGTAGGTTGGAAGTTACGAAGTTGGTCATCTGGAGTATGTTTTGTATGCAATTAAGAACAAATCGTAAAAAAGTCATTTGTGGTATAATTATAAATATGTTTTTAATATAAATATATGGTATCTCTTTTTATTTAAGAGATTTTTAGATTCAACTTTTTTCTTTAATTTTTGGCTTTGACTTGTTTTAGTTTTTAAAACTTGGCGGGCTCAATTTTGGTCCTAAGGTATTGAAAATATTGTTAGACATAAAAATATATAGTTTCGATAAAAGGTAGTATTAATTAAGTTAAAACTTAAAAAAAAAAAAGGTTTAAAACATGTATATATATTTTTTTTTTTATTTATTTTAATTTTTGGGTATTTTAATATACAAAAATCGGAAATTTATTTTTTCTTTCTTTAAAGAAAGATTTAATAATAATAATAATAATAATAATAATAATAATAATAATATAGGTATATGAAAACAAATTATTTAGTGATTTTTCTGTAATATGTCAAGATCTCGAAATAATATACCTATTACTTAAGTAATTACAATTTTATTGGAGTTCAAATATTAAGTTTATTTCTTAGTGCATATAAAAAATTTGTGCTTATATGAGCAATTCTTCAAGCTCGTTTTCTTTTGGGGCTTAAAAAAAATCGAAAATTTTTTAATAGTTGGGTACCGAATAAAAATAGACAAAATTATGTATCAATATCAATTAAATCAATTGAAGCTAGGTTGTGTTGTTTTCTTATAAGGACCTGTCAAACATTTTTTTACATTTTTGAAAAATAGTAAAAAATTTAATATTCATCTACCTTCAGTGTATTTATTTTAAATAAAAAGTCTCTTAAGGTAAAAATTTAAAATGAAACCATCAACTTCAGATATTAAAGTGTACTTTTCTTCAAGTACATTTTGAAAAATTACATTTTGTGCTAATATTTTTGTTATTTTTTTAAAAATTGTCCTAAAATACTTTCATGGAATGCAGCTTAAAATGTTACAGGATGTTTGTTCTGAAAATTTTCTGAAAAATAGTATATATTGTCCACCTTAATATTATGAAAAAAGATCGTACGCATGCACAGTGTAGCATTTGGCATTTTTAAAACGACAAAAATCCAGTTTTGTAAATATTAATCTGAAATTGTATATTCTGTTAGTAGATAAGACCATAAATATACCCACTAAAAATGGGAGGGTAGAATGACTGCCACTCCCATACTGAAAAAAAATATTTTATTCGTATGAATTTCAGACATATTTTTGTAAATTTTATTAAAACAAAAGATATTTTTAAAGTAGGCGTGGCAAGATCTAATCACACCAATCTTTGTGTAACATTTGCATAACAAATTTTCAGCCATTACCTTAAAATATTTAAATAATTCTTAAAAAATTGCTAAAATGATACATTTTACTAATATTTTAAAATATTAATATTATTAATATTTTAAAAGATCGCAAAAAGTCGCAGCCAAAATTCTCAAATATAATTTTATAGATGTTATTTTATATAACAATCATATTTTTGAATTGAAACTCATTGGAACTTTTTAGTTCCAGTCCATTATAAATATAATTTCCCAAAAAATATATTTTTTAATATTATGATTTCTTTTAAGTAAAAACAATATTTTCCGTACTGACTTTTTTACGTAGCATATTATAATGGAACAATTTGGATACATCTGTTATTACATACCAAAAAAATTGTATCAATATCTGCCGTATTTGCCGAGATATACGAAGTTAAAGTTAACATACTTCTTTACAAAAGTTATATATAAAATTAAAATGTTTTTAAAAGTTGCAACTTTGAAAATCCATAATTCGCGCTATGGGCACTTTCCAATACTTCAAGTATTTTTTCCATAATATATGACATGTTTACTAATAAATGCGAAAAGAATTACTTCAATTAATAAGATTTTATTTTCCTATTTTTGTCGTTCTAATTTGGATAAATGTGACACTGTGGCATGTATAGCCCAATTTGAAAAAAAAAATAGATTTCATACAAAAAAAGCTTAAGTGCAGACATTTTCTTTGCTTTAACAAACATTATACAGTGGGGCATAACCGAAATAAATATGCGGAACTATGGGGGTTCAAATGTCATAGAAAATGTTTTACCACTAGCGAGTTTTTGTTCCTTTCCCGATTTCCAACATTTTTATATCACCTTAAAGTTTTTAATAAATCCTTAAGAAAACATCTTATATATTTTTCGAATTATATACATTTGAAATTTCAAATAACTCAATTTTACAAGATCTTGGTCAAGATTTTTCCATACATATATATATATATATATATATATATATATATATACATGTATATATATATATATATATATATATATATATATATATATATATATATATATATATATATATATATATATATATATATATATATATATATATATATATATATATATATATATATATATATATATATATATATATATATATATATATATATATATATATATATATATATATATATATATATATATATATATATATATATATATATATATATATATATATATATATATATATATATATATATATATATATATATATATATATATCATTATATATATATGATCATCATATATATATATATATATATATATATATATATTTTTTTTTTTTTGTCTACATGAATTAAATGCAATTTTCAATCCATTTAACCCAAATTTATAGACAAACGGACGGACATTGCCATTCTGCTAAAAAATATTTTAGAATTCTAAAAGTGCATTTTTTATTGACTAGTAAATGTAAAAAATAGAGCGTGATCATCAAAATTTGGATATCATCATTTCCTGAATTAAGCGTCATTTTGGTCCCATTTAACCCAAATATATAGACGGACGGACATTACCATTCAGCCAAAAAACATCTTACAATTCTAAAAATGCATTGTTTACTTACTAATAAATATGAAAATTAAACGTGATCATTAAAGTGTTGATACCACCCTTCCCTGAATTATGCATAATTTTCGACTCATTTAACTCTAATGTATAGACGAACGGACGGACGGACATTACCGTTCTACTAAAAAAAATCTTTAAATTCTAAAACTGAATTTTTTACGTAATAAAATTTAAATATTGATATCATCTTTCCCTGAATTAATGGCCATTTGATTTTGATATAGGATATAAAAGCTACAGATTATTATATATCATCGCTAATTTTAGTTAGCGTCTTGGGTATGCTTCGACGACTAATGTTAAATTTAAAACATCGCGTCCTTAGCACATGAAATCCGTTGATAAATATTTTTAATGAAATCATGTTTTTTTCGTAAAACAGTTGGAAAACACCTCAGAAATAACTTTGTGTAATTTTATTGAAATATATTTAATGGTTCAAGAGTTACACAAAATTATTTTTAAAAAACACCTTAAAACGGCTTTGCTCTTATGTATATCGACCATTCCATGAAAGAACGCCCGAAAAAGTGTATTTTTTTTACTTGATGGCTTTCAATTTCGATAAAAATTTTTATACATAAACTCCATTAAGCCTTTTATCAATTTCTGTTTTCAGTTTTGTGAAATTGCAAAACTCGCGATTTTATTTCGCTTTTTAATCTTCTCAAAAACCAACAAAACTTCAAAAGTATGTAACTTTGAATAGCAATATCTCTGGGAAGACTTTGTGAATTTTAATGATTTAAACGGCCTTAAAATTTCGCATATGGCGGCTTTACGACGAACATTTTAAAAATAAGAAAGATTTTTATAAAATGCATTTTAATTGAATTGCATTTTTCAAATGCATTTTTCTTTAAATATGCTATTCAACTTTTTTAATTTTTTAACATAATTGAAAAGTTTGGAATCTTTACATTAAAATAAAAGTGTCAAATTTTTGGGACGGGAAAATCTTATATGCATAATCCAACATGTTCCAAATTTTCATATAAAAATAAAATGTTTTCTTGTTTTTGGAATTTTCTTTAAAATTTGTATAAAAGTTAACAAAATATAAAAAGTCTGCAATTTTAAATATTCATATCTTTTGAAGTTATTGATGGATTTCTGTAATTTAAGAAGTATTTAAAAGTTCATTGTATATTTTTTGTGTAATTTAGTCAGCATTTCGAAAACCACCTCTTCGATCCATAATATTTTAAAAATATAAATACAGTTTTTAGATGCATTTTTTTTAGTTGCGAATTTATTAAATTTTAATTTTTCAAAAGTGTATTTAAAAATGCTTTGTTTATTATAACTTAAAACAATAATTAGTCCAGTGCATAAAGGTTTACTATTTTACTATTTAAACGAAAAAGTAACATAATACATTTTTTTTAACAAAATATGTAAAGCTACTCATAATACCAGAAAAATACAATTTTTATATGAAAAAATTTAAATTAGTTGAAGAAAAAGTGAAATTGTGCATAGTATATGTGTGCGTTCCAAAAATTTGAGATTTTTATTTTAATGTAAAGATTCCATGCTTTCCAAATATGTTAAATAATTAAAACAATTTAATAGCATATTTATAGAAAAATGCATTTGAAAAATGCAATTGCATTAAAATGCATTATTAAAAAATATTTTTTATTTGTAAAATATTTATGTTTAAGCTGATATAATAACAATAACAACGCCGTTTAAATCATTGATTTCCTCAAAGCCTTCCCAGAAATATTGTTATTTAAAGTTGTATACTTTCGAGATATTTTAGGTTTTTTCGAAAATAAAAAAGCGAAATAAAACAGCGAATTTTTTGAATTTCACGAATTTGAAAATATATAGACATATAGGCATCCACAAACCTTTTACGTGCAAAATTTTATAAAAATCGAAAGACATTTGTCAATTTTTGGGCGTTCTTTCATGGAATGGACGATATATGTTTCAACGTGTTTTTTTAAATAATTTTGTGCAACATACCCGAGATGGGCAACTTTGGAGGGCCACTCACTTCCCCCCTGACCCGCTAGGGGCCTGTACTCCTCCAAACCAACTCGAAAACACCTCAGCTCTGACCATGTGAAATTTTATTGAGATACCTCTAACGATTCTTTAGTTACTGAATTATTTCCAAAAAAGCGTTTTGGAACCACTGTGTGGCATGAAGAAATTTTTAGTTCACATCTTTAGTTGTATCACGTATGTCAATCGTATACACAGTTCTTTAGTTATGGTGAAATATGCTAGAGTAATAACCTTATTATGGGAGAAATATTAGACACGTCTCCAAAAGTGAGAATTTATTAACCTAATGGTAGACTTTCATTTCGGGTTAGAATCATAGAGGTAATACTTGATGACCCATAGTGTAATACATTAAAAGCTGTTATTAAAATTTAAATTTTTATTAAAATTAAATTGATGTTTCCTTTACATTTCGAACATAAATATGACAGTATTTAATACAAACTAAATTAAAAAAAAAGAAAGCATTGATTCATTATTTTCACTTTTTCTACAAAGAAAATCGTATGCTCTCATTTCTTCGAGCGCACTTCTTACATAGACAAATTTTAACTTTTTGGTTAATAGTGTAAAGAAATTATACCGCATTTAACTTTTTATTAATGATATGTATATCTCCAAAATCTAACAAGTTCAGGGATACCAAAAAATTGTTCAGGTCAACTTACATTTGAACATCATTAAAATTATAATGACCCGTACGCAAATATCTATGATTCATTTTTTATATATTTCTATATAATTATGATATTCTATATTGATTTTATAAGTTTATTCTTCCTTAAAATTAAAAACGTTATATTAACATACACTATAACACCCATTCTCTTGCACCATTTTCTATCCAAATTGATAGTGAAGAAAAAAATGCAAAAATTATTTTAAATGAAATGCAACAATTCATTCAAAAATTGATATCATTAATTTGCCATCATAAACATACTGACATTATTATTTAATTAATAAATATTTAAAAGAAAATTAAAAATATAACAAAAAAATCAAACCAAATGTAGCAAAATACAGCAAATTATTGCAAAATAAATACAATACAGCTCATAGATAGTTAAATATGTATTTATTTATTCACTAATTGAAATTCAATAATACGAGAAATAAAAACAAAAGATTAAATAAATGAATGAATAAATGATAGATAAAATAAATGATTGAGAATAAATTAAAATTATAGCATTTCAAAGCTAAATTTTATTTGTTGTTTTAATTTCAGAAAAAAAAAAAAATACGAAATAAAGAAAGTAGAATGATTTTTAATGTCCTCTTTAAATTCATGTTATTTTCATTTGCAAAATCCATATAATTTTAATTATATTCTTTTATGTGTTAGTAGAGTGGTGGTCATAGTATTTAATGGTAGTAGTGCAAAAGAGTATTAATAATTTAAATTACTTTGAGTCAATGCAATTTAATCCAGAAACACAACAACAAAAATTACAATAGAGTGAAAAAAATTCATTTGAATGTTATTTTTGTTGGTATGAATTGTTTGTTGTTGGATGATTTAAATGGTTTTGTTTGTTTGTTAGATTTGTTGTTTTTTGTTGAAGCAGCTCTCCTCATTGTTTCATTTAATTTGATTTATTGTACTCATGTTTACAATTGCATTTGTTTGTTGTTTTATTAATTTAAATACTCTATGTTAAGCAGTGGTAGAAATTATAACATTAAATAATATACAAATATTATTAATACATTTTTCTCTTTAGTTCATAAATTTGTGAAGTTATACAACAAATAAGATCTGAAACTAAAAAAAAAAAAATAATAATGCATTTTCCTCTGTTTAATTTCAAATTTTGCTGATTTTAAAATACAATACTTTTCACACATTTTCTACAAATATAACGGTTATTTCAGTGATATCTTGTGGCCCTTCTAATAGCTGAAAAAATGTCTCAAATAAAATACCAAAATTCAAAATGAATTCCAATTTAAACGAGAAAAGTATATTCGGTTAAGACCGACCATATGATACCCTACACCATTCCGATCCACATAATTTTGTTTTTACTTACATAAACCTTATTTGTGTTAAATATTTACATAATACTAACATTTCTGTCGGATTAATGTACTTTGAAGTGTTTTTTGGGAAAAGGGGTTTATATGGGAGCTATGGTTAATTATGGACCGATCTTCATGAAATTTGTCAAACGGATTTGTGCTTATATAAAACTTACTTTTGCTAAATTTCATTAAAATATTCCTATTTTTAAGGCATCTATAAGTGTTAAGACTCTATTCCGGGAGGACATTTGTATGGGGGCGAGGTGAGAAAATGGATCGATCATGACCAATTTCAATAACGTTCGTCGTTATACTAAATATATATGAATATATGTGCCCAACCAGCTTTGGTGGTGTGGGGTACAAAAAGGATGAATTTAATTTTGTTTAAAAAACTACTAATTTGAATAAAATACCAATATTTAAGAAGTATCAGTTTAAAACAAAAAGAAAAAACAATTAAAAAAAAGTAATAATTTTCAAAAATTAAATAGTATCAAAAACAAATATTTCATAAAAGACGCGTTAACAATTTTTCAAAAGGGCATTTTAATTAGCAAATCAAAATGCCTTAATGCAAATTTTAATTCTTTTAGCCATAAAAAGAACAAAATTAAAAATATTTTTACATTTCGCAAGAAAAATATCAATTTTTTTTTTTTTGCATCATGTACTAAATTGTGAAAAACTTGATGGTGGGTATATACAGCGGGTATCATAAATAAGTAAACAAACTTATCATTTCTGTTTCGCTTTAAAAAGCGGCAAATGTAAAGGTTCATTTTTAAAAATTTACATGTTTTTGATGAAGTCAACTTGTTTTGTTTTATATTATAATAATTTTTCAATTATTATTCCATTTTAAGTTTCTTTGTAGAGAAAGTTGAAAAGAAGTCGTTTTCGGGCGAGTCATAAATAAGTAAACAAGCAAATTTTGCATTAATTTCTTTAATTTTTTTGAAGTTTATGGTTGCAAAATGGTTTGTTACATTATGGGACAAATAAAAAATAGCTTTTTCGATTATATTAGAAAATTTCATAAAATCAGAAAATTTTAATTTAACCATAATTTCAACCTAAAGGATGGCAAATAGCTCACAATTAAGTATAGAAGAACTAAGAGTAACTATCATACAATACGCAAATAGTGAAACATACTTATAGAAATAAGGACTGCGCACGAAAAAATCAGTGCATGTTCTTGGGCATATAACTTTTAATGTGGCGAAAATTAAATAATTCTGTTAACTGGCTTACATTTGTCGTTATGCTCACTAGCTATGTGCTAAGTTTCATGGTTATAACGAAACTAGTTTTCCTTGAAATGGAAATTGAACAAAAAACACCAAAACACATAATAGAAATTTTTCATGAAATCTTACATCGGTCATATAAAACAATTTAGGAAGGCAGTTGTGTCAAAAAAAATAGAAAGGATTTTGAGAGAAATTCACCTCATCTGTGGAAGAAAAGTGTCACAAAAAGTTAATTGCTTTGAATCTTTATCAGAAAATTTTAAAGGAAATATAGCCTGAAGACTTATAAAGCAAGAAAAAAATCCTTATAGAAACGCAAGCAAGAATTTGGAGGAAATAAATAACATGAAAGTTCTTCAGACGAATTTTTTCGGAAATTTTGTTTCTGTATAGTAAACGATGAAACGATCGTACAGGGTCACTTTTTTCAACTTCCTAGCCAGGAATTCTATATCGCAGATGCTAGAGAAATTACGTCAGAAAATTTCGTGTATCAAAGAAATCAAAATTCCCAACAAAGTTTTTGATTTGGGAAGTCATATGCATAAGCAGGAACGAAGCACATCATTCTTAAAAAATGGTTGCATTAAGATAGAAATATACGTGAATGAGTGCCTTTGGAAAAGGCTTCTCCCTTTCTTAATAAAATTCAGTATATCCCCTGTTTTCTGGCCTGTTCCCGCTTTTTCTCATTACAACAACAAAACAATGGATTTGTAACAAAGAAATTGTAAGAGTTTCTACCGATAGAGGCTAATCCATTAAATTGTCCGAAACTCCGTGCAATTAAAAGATATTGAACTCTAGTGAAAAATAATTTAAAAGACATTAAAAGCTCAGCATAAAATGAAACGGAGTTTAAAAATAAGTGGACTTGTTCATAACAGTCATTAATAAAAATATCACTTCAAAAAAATTCGCCCACTGGTTTAGTTTCTATAAGCAGATTTGCATGCACGGATTTTTTCGTGCACAGGCCTTATATTTGAATAAAATATGTTTTTATTATTTAGTTAAATAAGTATTTTTTATTAAAAACAAAACAACTTATTTCATATATATTTGTTAAGTTCATGTGCAAATATTTAGTGTTTTTATGCAATTATATGAATGTTATATATATTATATTGAACATTCATGTTTTATAAAAACAGTATTTAAGGTGCAAAGAAAGGTTATACGAGATTTGATAATAACTTTCATTTTAAGGCTCTTGAAATAATAAATATGTTAAATTTAAATACGACGTTATCCTGCTTAGTGGCTATATACTAAGTTTTAAAAATAGTTTTATGTTTTAAAACTTGTTTTTTTTTTTTTTCAAGTATGAAAATTGTCTGACATCTTAAAAGATATTCATTGAAAATAAATTGAAATACAGAAATTGAATTAATTTTACAGGAGAATGAAAAAACTGATATAATCAAATGGCAGTTTTAATTCAAAACAAGGAGCGAAACTAGTTCTGACTTTTATTTCTGGATTTTTCTACTCCTTAGGAAATTATCTTAGATAGGGCTCTTTTCTGTAATTTAAATTTAATTGGAATAAATTAATGTTATAATTGGTGTTTCAAGTAACAAAAATTAATGCTTCAATAGATTACAGCAAAAAACTACAAAAATATATCTTATAAAGTAAATTTTCATAGAAATGGTGGCAGGATTGTTTTTAGATATTGAAAATAGTAAAATTTTTGTAAATAAGGCTATTTTTCCTTTAAAAATACAATCAGGGTAGATATACATTTATTATATAAGTTTATAAATAGATTAATTCAAATGACTCATATCCCAAGGTTCCAACTATGTTTACTATGGCATTTCCAGTACTTCTTCCTGAAATTTGAGATTTTTTTTTTTTTTTTTTTTCCAAAATTCAGAAAAATGTAGAAAACGTGATTAAAATCTGCAACTAAAACTAACCGAATACAAAAAAGCACCAATTTAGAGCCTTTTCGTGAAAAAGCGCTGATGGAAAAAATGCGACTTTTGGGTTGCTGAAAAGCGCTAAATCTAGCGCGAAAAGCGCTAAATTGGCAACACTGGTTTTTGCTGCGTATTTTTATGACAAAAGTTGAATTTTTTTCGCATCAATTAACATCTGAATCGGCAATTATAACAAAAATATAGCGAATTTAAATTATTTACATATAGTATATTTTTTTTAAATTTTAATCAAATAAGTTAAAATTTGTTTGATATTAACCTTCTTCCGAAGAAATCCTCACGAATCCTCAGTCCGATAAAAGCTATTTTTTTTTTCTATTTTTATATCTAATAGAATGTTAGTTTTTAAAAAAAGTTGTCCAAACTTGCTCCAAATGATAAATGGCCAAATCACACCCTTTTACAATAATGTTCCTAGATTTCAAAAAAATAAATAAATAAATTTAAGAAGACATATATATATATATATATATTTTTTTTTTTTTAATTAATATTTATCCAGTATATTTACACAAAAATGGATACTTTCGATAAAATTATAGATGCAATTAATTTTCTATCTCCCATAGGCATAGCTCCCATATAAAGACCACTTTCGAAAATCACTTTAACTCAAAATCTTAAAAATAAATTTAAAATCAGTAAAAATCATATAAACTAATTTCATATTAGGTTCATTTCCGAAAATTTTGGAAATGATTTTAATGCACAAACGTAGAGTATTATATTGTCGGGATAGACCGACTATAACATTCTTACTTGATTTTTTATGTTTACTCTTGAATTCATTAACCTCAAAACAAACAGAAAACTTAATTTTAGAAAGATACGGCAACAAAACAATTTTGGACGCCATATTGTTCCGCCATTTCCAATTTTAAATATTTTCGATAATTTTATAGAATGCAGATTTCAAAGTTTTCTTGTATTTGGTTTTTGGCAAATTTGTCAATTATAAAAAAAAATTAAGAAATTAAAATAACTTAAAGAAACATGTTGAGTCCACCATTTTGTTTTTTTTTTTTTTTAAACTCTGATTTCTGTTTCAAATAAAGTAAATCTAAAACTGCCTCTACACAAAATTTTAGCTGGATCAGAAAATTTTTTAAAAATTTTGGCAGCCATTTTGGTTCTGCCATTTTGAATTTTTTATTTTTTAGTTCATTTTTCGAATCAGCAAGCCCAATAACCTTGAGATATGAATTATTTGCCATATCCGGCAACGATAAGGGGGTTTGGCCTAAAATCTATCTCTCTGGCCCTCTGTGGTATCGTGGACAAATGAATATAAATATGAAAACATGGGATTATGAAAACATAGGATTATATGTACTTATGATAAAATGGAAGTATATATATGATGAAATTAGTTTATATATATGATAAAATGGGATTATTAAATGATAAAAACATGATGAATTCAGAAGCAATATTATAAAAAAAAAAAAAGTTATAAACATTATTGAATCGAATCATTAAATCATGAAAAAAATATAAAATGGAATCATAATAATAATTACGTAGAAATATACTTATTTTTATCTGTAATCATATATTACAATCATAGTATGTTTCTCTTAGTTTATGGTGACTAGAATCATATTTTTTTTTTTTTTTTTGCGTGAATGAATTATGAAAAATAAATAAAAAAAATATTAAAAAGAATTAGCTTTTGGAAAAATATTTTCCTTGTAAAGTATTTCATATTCGTCTCTTTCGTATCAACATATAATTTCAACTATTTTCAAGGAAAAAAAAATAGTTTGCAAATTTGTTGGGTCTGTTAGTTGTGATGCATTCATTCTCTTCACATAAAACTAATAAATCTTTAAAATTTATTATTTTAATACGCATTGCGCTTAAAGTTAGTAACTGCTAACGGAAAAATACTAAACAAAATTTCAAATTTGTTGCAAATACTCTAAATAAAAAAATAATGACAACAAAACCAAAATATAGCAAAGAAAAAAAATGTATTTATATTCATAAATAAATATATTTTTACATGTCATGCAATTAATAGTTTTTAAGTAAAATATCAAAATTTAGAAAATATGTGTGAATATTCTTTAGAACATAATCCTTGATTTATGAAATAATAAAAAAAGAATTGATTTATTTAAATTTAAATAAAAAATATATCGTCCATTCCACGAATGATTTATAAAAAATGCCAATTTTTTTACGGAGGGTCATCCGATTTTGTTCATATTTGGTACCCATATAACCTTTGGAGCCATTTAAATATCTCCATTTTTATTTTTATAAAATTCGAGAATTTATTCACGATTTTAATTTTTCGAAAAGTCAAAAAAATCTAAAAAGTGTGTAATTTTACACATCAATATCTTTAACAGTTTTTAACGGATTTTAAAGATTTAAACTGCATGTGAAGATGAATATGTCTTCTTTAGATACTGCAATTTAAAAGTAATATTGACCTCTATCATGAATACTTTTTCCCTCGAAATGTTTTCCCTTTCCCTAAATTTGCAAAATTCTCCGTGATAATTTCATGCTAAAAATAAAATTCCCTTAATCGTGTATGATTTATTCCCCCGAGTTTTTCCACTTGTCCCTTTAATTTGTACACTTTATTTTTGCTGGGGAACAGAACAGAAAATGTAAGTAAATCTTCTTATAATTCGGATATTAATTTGTTATAATTATTTTTATTATTATTACTTTTTTTTTTTTTTTATTTCCAAAAATTAGCCGAATTATTTTGCTACATAAAAGTTAAATAGTACAATAAACTAATAAAACTATCTTTCTAATACTTAATATCTTGCTTTTTTCCACTTTTAAAAATTAGTGTATATTTTTGAAAAAAAAAAAAAATTATTTTGATTTTTATTTCAATTTTCTTCCTTTTTACATTCACTGAGAACTGATAGTGGGAAAAATTGTTCACGTGAGATTCATGATAGCATTTTTCCCTTCAAGGGGAATAAAAATTTCATAGGAACAAAAATTCCACTTGTTATTCACGATAGGGGTGATTATAATTTAAAAATGCAATTTTAGGATGCATTTTTGAAAAATGTCTACCCTTTCGATTTTAATATTTTTTTAATATGTTACAAAACAATTTCTTTACTAAAGAATGCAAAAATAACTGTTCTGGGACAATAAAATCTACTATTTTTAATATTTTTTGCTTCAAATATACTTCACCTTAAAATAAAGGTGAAGTATATTTTTTTGGTAATACTTTTTTAGTTATATGTAACTTTAAATGATATTGATTTAAGACTGATGAAATTCATATTTTTGAAATGATTTCTGAGCAACATAAAAAATGTTCTTTAGTACAGGTTTTAAATAACATTTAATAAAAAATACCATATCATATGTTTTACAATACTGCTATAATTGTCATAAGATTCAATTTAAATAATAAATTTAAATAATAGACTTTAAAATACATACATTTAAATTAAAATTATTGTATGAAGATTATTATTATTATTATTATTATTATTATTATTATTATTATTATTATTATTATTATTATTATTATTATTATTATTATTATTATTATTTATACAATTATTTCTTTTATATGAATTTAATTGACACACTTGAATATAATATTTAATTATTCCTATAATTTAAATACATTAAATACATCTTTTTAACACGAATTTAATTTTTTATTTTAATATAATTTAAACATTGGTTAAATATTCACAAATTAATCATTTTATTTAAATAACGTTTTATTTTTAACATTGTTTTTAATAAATTATTTATTTATGTTCCAAGTATTTAATCAACCAATGAAAGTAAAATACTATTTAAAATTTTCTTTTAAAATTGATCTTAAGCTCATGATCAATGAAATTTTAAGGTGAAGTATATTTGAAGCAAATGTTGAACTAACAAATGAACTCTTATTAAAACTATCTTCAAAAAACAGAAATATGTGTAATACCTTAAACAGCTACATATATACTTTAATCGGAACTTAATAGACCATGAACATATTTTATTTTATCTCTGATGTAATCGCTAAGTAATGTTAAAAAAAAAAATAAATGTAACTTTATAAAGAAAAAAAATAAATTGAACTGTAACAAAAATAAGTTGTTTCCACTTTATTATGATAGTTTTAAAATAAAAATTCAGTTTATCTGGTTAGAAGCTAAACTATAAAATTGAAATTTATTAAAAATTACTGTAGTCAAGACATTAACCAAAAGCGACATCTATATGTGAATTATGAAGTGTGGTTGCATATACGTATATTGATTCATGGCAATTCACTAGTTTTGCTTATCGAATACTCAAACCTCAGTTTATTATCAAAGTCAAATGCAGAATGAAATAAATCAGAGATTCTCTATCTTTCACATCTTTTTTGGTAATTTTATAAGATTTTCAATTTCATTTAAAAATACATTCAAAAACATTCAAATATTGTATTCAGATTTCAAAAAAACGCCCACCTTAAATAAAATTAAAATTTATGCACTTAATTGATTTTTGTTTATAATATCAGATAAAATATAATGCTTTTCATTATATTTTAACATGTGTTTCTCTACACGCAAAGAAAAAACATGGTTGGTCAAATCATAATCGGTAACTATCATTAATGTTTAGGCTTATGATTTCCTCAATCATATCAGTTATTATACCCTTTTGTGAACATAATATTGTCCTATCCAATATTAATATAATATGAACCTCACAATCATAACATTTGTATGTGATAGTCCTCACAACCATACTGCATAAATATAACATGATCCCTATATTATAATACCCCCAATCATAATACTATGCATACGGTTAAAATGTATTTTTATTTATTATTATTTTTTTAATTTAAATTTTGCGAATAGAAAATAATTAAAAAACAAATACCACAGCCTTCACTGGACGATGTCGTTCAAGAAAATTCATCTTCACATTCACACACCTAAAAGAAAATTTGTACAAATACATTTTTTTATTTTTATTTTTATATTTGACCGCACTGAATTATTGATATTTATTGTACTTACCGAAAAATATTTCCAATTTTAAATATGGCCATTGATGATTTGCTCCGTCAGCACTGCGTGGATCTCGTTATTAAAAAATAATAATAAAGTTTTTTAATAAAAATTTTGTGAGCCTTTTTAAACGTTTTTCTTCACTTTACGTCCGTCACATTTAAGATTTCATTACTGACTGAGTAAATTATTTCGAAAGAGAGATAACAATAAAGACGAGCATATTATTGTCACCCCTCGCATTAAAATATTACATACAAATATTTCATTGAAATAATATGTTACTATGAAACATATTATTCTTTTAGTACACTGACTTTATATTATTACAAAGTACCATATGTTAAAATGATCAGAACAAAAAATAATTGATTCAGTTTAGTCAAAAACACAATAATTTAATTGTGTTAGCCATATAAACTATTTAGGAACATCACCTGATTTCCGCGAGCATTTCGGAATCATGTTTTTTCTTTGCGTGTAGTCTGCCGTGTATGTCATGACAATACTAACTTAGGTTTAACTGGCGAATGTAGCTGAGTAAAACCAAGATTATAAATTTGTTATTTTAAGGGACTCAGTAGCGCCAGACGCTTGGGGCAAGTAAAAAAGGGGTTAAAGATGTGGTTACATTGTGTCGTAAGCCGACATCCGCTTCGTGAGACCATAAACAAGTTTGCAATCGTAAATTGCTTTGTTGTTTCTGTTTGGCTTCCAACAAAATTAACCAAAACAAAATCGGCCAAAGTAAATATAGAAAAATCGCCCAAAAATTTATATTTTTCATTTGGGTCATATTTCATACGAAAAACAACAAATGAATAAATTTTCATACCAGAAAGTGTCATATTAAACGTTGGTTGAGGATGATTTTTCGTAAATATTTTGACCACCAGAGTGGCTCCCAGCAAATTGTCCCAAAGCAAAAATCGCCCAAATTAATTATAGAAAAATTACCCAAAAGAAATGACAAATTGCCGAAAAATTAAAAATGGAAGACTTTCCGAAAAATTGTGAAAAAAAAATTTACGAAAAATTACCCTCAACCATAATATAATAATAGAAGGTAGAATCACTAGAGAGAGTCGTCAATTTTATTTCTTGTTAAGTCAAAAAACTGAAAAATGAAAAGCAAAAAACAAAAATCAAGAATGAAAAAAAATATAAAATGTTTTGTTTACACACATAAGTATATGATTCAAATTGTTTCCTGAAATGCCGAATTCTATCCTTGGAATACAGTGTAAACTTTTAATACGTACATTTGTCCAACTGGACATTTACAGTTCATATATTTGTGAATATTTGTTAGAATAAAATTTAGTTGCATACATTTTTTTTAAAGAAAATTGTTGTAAAATATTTTTTTTTTTTTTGTGTTTTTCTAATTTGAAGTTTTATTTTAAATTTGTTTTACATTTTCTTTTGATTTATGTGTTTGACTTTTCAGGGTAAATAAAAATGAGAACAAACTTTCTAGTGATTTTACCTTTAGTAATTCTATCATGCCCTCAACCAATTTTTATTATGACACTTTATGGTATAAAAATTTATTCATTATATTATAAAATTCTGGACAAAATTAGTCACATTCAGAATGAAAATAGTTTTAACTTTGGCCTGGGAACGATTCTGGTCTAGATTGTAATGGTTCCCCAGACAGACGGCCTTCGGCCGGACGCAAAAGTTTTCAACTCTGACGTATTTAATTCCAAAATTTTTGGGTAATTTTTAAAATGAAGTGTTACCGCCACTGCCTTTTATTACCAATTATAATCGCTAACTTTAAATTGATTGCTGTTAACTTTACGTTGTATGTCACTATTAAACATATCTTTTGTAAATGTCAAATTTATTTGTATGTATTTTGAGTGATTTTCTATTTAATGTATATTTTTATTGTAAATTTCGTGAAATTCCAAGCGGTTTTCTGCCGAACTTTAGCGAAATAATGTAAGAAAGAAATATCCATTTTGGTTTTTGGAAATATATGGTCAACGAAGCAGAACCAAAAAACTGTTCTTGGCGACCACACTTAAAAAGAATTTTAACACTAGAGTGTTTAGCGTTAAAATTGTAAAACTTAATAAATAAACTCTTTTATAACGTTTACAATCTGTGTTTATAATCTATAGTAGATGCCAAGAGCCAGGGGGCAGATTCCCCGACAACATGAAGTATGACTCAAATTTGTAGAAAAATGTTTCTATATTTGCGATTTTGTTTTGGGTAATTTTTCTGGCAGCTACATATTAAAAACATCATATTTTGGGTTACTCCGTTGTACTAGTTGAATTATGTAGTTAATATTTATCCATATTTATAAATATGCATTAACATTTTTAAAGCCTAGAACGTTACATTAAAGTCTTCCGGGTTCAATATTGGAAGATTTTTAAAAAATTTATTAAAATTCCAGTTTCCTTTTAAGGGTTTTGTCCTTGCCCAACAAACCAAATGATATGGTAATGATATCATATCGATATCATTTCAGTGATAAAGAAGCCAGAGAATGATATAATTTATAATTCTAAAATGATATAATATCACTTTTTTAAAGAATAATGTTATTAATAATATATCGGAAAATTAAGGCAGCGCGATAGCTTTGCAGTACATTCATCGATATTCGAAGAATATATAATATTATAATGATATGATTGTGTGATAAACAAGAAATATTCTAATACTTTTAGTTTCAAATATGTATTTTATTGTATTATATTTATTAGATGCAATTTGTCGGTCAATAACTAACTAAACTGATCTGTATCCAGTTCCAAATTAATTGAGACTCCCGGGAAATAAGAAATTATTATTTTCATATTTAACCAACGCCTAATGAAAGGAATTTTCAATATTTTGTTTCAATATTTCAGTAATAACACGCCGAAATTTAATTAATTGCAATGCTTTTAAATTTGTTATAACAAAATTTCTAATTAATTTTTTTTTTTTATGGAAACGTTTAAAGTTTATTTCCTTAAGAAACTAATTCGATATCTCAATATAAATTTTCGTAATTATTATATCATTTATGATACAGTACCATTTTTGGTTTGTTGGGCGTGTCTAGTACTTTTTGAATAAAACAATAGTATAAATTTAATGTCTTTCCAGGGTAAAAAAACATCCAGCTAATAGAGCTGTTGCTGGATTGTCTGAAAATTTTTGACCAAGTTGATCTCGGCTGTTTCCGGAGTGAAGATAAAATTGTCGTGGGAATTTTAAAGTTCTTAGACTTTCTCATTCAAAATGAGTCTTTCGTTTAAATTGTAGAAAGTGTTGCACAAAAAATTAATTTTTGCGCCAAGTTTTACTGCATTTTTATTTATTTAAAGAAAAATTTTTTTTTAATGAAATGAATTAAGGAAAATATGCAAAACTATACATTTCCGACTAAATATGCACTATCAAATCAATGCTTTTTTTTAAATGGTCCAGAATAAAATCCGCTCTCTATTGATCAGTTTGAAGAGAGTATTAAATGTAAAATGCTTGAATGAGTGAATAATTTTAAAATTAAAAATTCCTAATATGGGCTCAAGGTGAATTATTTTGAGAATCCCTACCTTAACGTATCAGATGTTAATGGTGAAAATACCCAATAAACCTTAGAACGATATGATAGCGGAAACGATATCATACTAGGAGCCGATTATAATATCATATTGTATTGTAGAAAACGATATTAT
The DNA here is from genome assembly GCA_951394005.1 of Protophormia terraenovae. NCBI lineage: Eukaryota > Metazoa > Arthropoda > Insecta > Diptera > Calliphoridae > Protophormia > Protophormia terraenovae. The sequence continues at coordinate 120,130,047 of OX596074.1, forward strand.
TATGATATTGATATTTCGAAATATTTCGTTTTAATAAAATAAAAAAAAAAATATCATTTGGAAAAAACTTCAAATAAAAATAAAAATTTTTCAACATACAAAAACAAACTGGAAATCAAATACAAAAAATTCAATAGTTTACCGATTTTTAGTGGTAAAACCAAGTTTTTCAGGTATATAATTGCAGAAATATGTATGTCCCTAAGCAATAATCATGTTTGCAAATGTTTGATAAAATATGTCATGTATGATGATTTTTATATCCTTATTTTTTATATTTAGAATTTTTTCTCATTTTAGCTGATTATGGTTCTTTATAGTTATACTTAGTATATTTAAAGGCAAATAAACATAATTTTAAGTATTGAATAGCGTTCAGAACAAAATTTGGTTCATGCCGATTTTACTATCGTTATTTTTGGAAATAACGATACCGAAAACGATATCATAATTTTATGGAATAACGATATCTTTAGTCCGTAAAAACTATCGTTATAGACTCGAAAACGATTATCACTAGTGATAGTTTTTATCACCTAGATGATATCGTTTCGATATCGTTATAATATCTTTTGGTTTATTGGGTATTGAACAAATTTTTCATATAAAAATTGCTTTATCAAAATTATTTTTAATAAACACTTGCTAGAAAAAATATCCGTGCATTTCAGACCTGAAATTTTAAGTCTAAAAATATAAAATTTATAAGTATTTTTTGAGAGGAAATAGTAGCTAGTATTTTGTAGGATAGCCTTTTTGTTTAAGGACTTCTGCAAGTCTGTTTGGCATTGAATTAACCAACTTCGAAGTATCCTCTTTCGTCATTTTATTCCATTCATCTATGATAACATGTTCAACCATTTCCTTGGAAGTTACGTTATGTTGCCGAATTTTTCTTTCCAATAAATCCCACAAATTTTCTATAAGATTAAGATCTTGTGATTACGGATGCGATTTCAACTGGTTCTTAGTATTCACCCTTATTCTGCATTTCGATTACGTTCCCGCATTCAGTTACGAACAAATCGAAAACAGTTATTCCAACCAAAAACTGAATCGAAAGAAAAAGAAGACAAGGGTATGTTCAATCTAGCTGTATTACTATGAAACGCATGAAATTGAAACAGAAAAAAATAGAAAACTTGAAAGCATTTTATGAAAAAATTTAATTTAATGCAAAAAAACTGTGATAAAAATAATAAATTTTAATTAAAAAAATAAATTAAATAAAAAATAAATACCATATGAAAAAAAAAAAGAAATTAACTACTCCAGTGTGAAGAATCCTGTGCTGATGTGATATTTTATTTTTTATACATATTTATAAAAGAAAAATAAAATTTATTCGTTTTAATTTTCAGAATCTTTTCCGGAATATCTTAGGAATGCTTAAGACATCCATAATCAATGTCATCCTTCGTTGACATTTAATTTGCCAGCTTTTCATATTGCTCTGGCGTTGTAGTTTTTGACCTGTAATAAATTAAATAAAACCTTAAAATTTATTTAAAACAAATAAAATGTATAATTAATAAAATATTTATTGCATTTTATACTTACATTTTTTTAATTTTCACTTTTTATTAAAACCAAATAAAAATTTGAAGCTTTCAGTCATGCAATAACCAACTTAGACAAACGTAACTACGATCGAAATGCAGAATACATAAAATCGAAAAGAAAAATTTTAAACGAAACGGAACGGAACGCAGAATACCATAGTTGCCAAACGGTGTAAAATACGATTCGAATCGAAATGCAGAGTAAAGGTGATTTACATTTTGTGCCGTATGCTTGGGATCAATATCCTGTTGAAACTAATTTTCTTCAAGATTCAGCTGCTGAACGCTTTGCTTTAAATTTTGCTTTAAAATATTGATATATCCTATTTGATCCATTTAGTCTTCTATAAATACTAAATTTCCAACTCCACTGGCTGCCAAACAGCTCCAAACCATAACCCCACCTCCACCATGTTTTACCGTTGGCAACAGGTTTTCTTTATCTAATGCTGTACCATTTTTACGCCACACTATCTTTTTTCCTTTTATGCCAAATATGCAGTACTTGCTTTCATCTAAAAACAAAACGTGTTCCCAAAACTCCTGAGGCCAAAATAATTAGTTTTTCTCTTTCGATCAACTTAGAAAGGCGTCCTGAACAAGGCTTTGATAAAACAAAACTCGTTGATTTGAAATTTTTAACATCATATTGTACTGAAGAGTGACTTTCTCCAATAATTTGATCAATTTCCTTCGTCTCTTAGTTATAATATGATTCCTCTTTCGCCAGCATTGATTTCTTTAGTTTTTGGACCCATTATAATATTTTGTTTTAAAAAATTATTTTTAATGTTTTAAGTAAACTTTTTAAATAAAATACACCTTAAATGACAGCCGAATCACTTTTACGAACTTTAAATTATAGCAATTATATAACTTAAACCGTTGTAACTGTTAATATACGAATACTTATTCCTGTGCATATTGTTGCCATACAATATTTTTCTTGTTGTACAAAAAATATGTATAACAGGAAACTTCTATAAATGTCATAAAATAAAAGTAAAATACCCAATTCATTAATAGAAAATTATATGCAAGCGTAAATTTATTTTTATTGTTTTTATAAACGTTTTAAAATTTATAAACGTTTAAATATTTTACGGATATTTTTTCTAGCAAGTGTATGTTTATGATACCAAGACCATTTTGGTACCAATACCTTACTAGGGTTAACTTCAGATTCATTTCAACATCTCTGTCTGATAAAATATGTAAACAAATACAGCTGATTAAATTCACTTACACACATTTATTTTTCTCTTTAAATCACTTTCAATGGTGGTCTGGCTACAACAACTACAACAACAGACAAAAACCATATGACGATTTGGAGAACGTGAGCAATGGGAAATAATACCCCACAAAACGTGATACATAAAGTAAACAAATGATAAACAATACATACAGAAAATATATGTACATATAATTGCGAGTAAATTGGGTCGAATAAATGCCGGCAAACCTAAACACAAGTGCTGAGTATTGAATTTTGGGTGTACGTGCATTAAAGGACGTAGTAAACTTATATTTATGTATACAAATTTTTCGACAAGAAAAGCAAACAAGTATATAAACAACAGCATAAATTGTAAATAGAGAAAAAAGTAAATAAAACAAATTGTTTGATGGATTGAAGAAAAAAGGAGAGGAAGTGGTGTTTTTGTTTCATATACATTTTGTGTTTGATTTTCGCGTCTTTTTACGAAGTACATTGATAATAATAAAACCACAACAACAACTTTAATTAACGAATATACACACAAAGAGCATATAGCAGTGGTTGTTGTATGTGCTAGATGGCGACGAGAGAACAACGAGTATAAAAACAGGCTGTAGATGAGGAATTGCAATTATTCGTTCGAAAGCAATCAACTGATTCATACGTCAAAGAAAATACTAAGCAAAGCAAAGAACACAAGAAAAATTGTGTAATTGTCAAAAAAATAAGAAATCATCTAATCAAATTGAAATTTTGTGAAAAAAATAAATTATATTTTTTTAATTTAAAAAAAATATAGTGTAAATCGCTTTAACATTTTTAAAAACAAGTATTCCTAAAAAATTCAAATAAAATGAGTCAAATTGTGAATATGGCTAAACAAACCAACCGTTTGGTGCCTCAAATTACCAAACAAGGTAAGTTTCAAAAAAAAAAAAGCAAACACGTTAGAATCTGTTAAATTACAAAATCAATATTATTTGTGATGTATTGAGAATAAAAATTAATTGCTTTACGTTTTTTGCTTATTTTACTTACAGTTGCCTGCTTTTCCACCTCCTCGGCTTGCCAGCAAGATTTCAAAGGTGAATTGAAACCCAAAAGTGCCCGCTTCATGGAATTCCAAAAGAAATTGAGAGCCAAGACACCCTTGGGTAAATTGGATGAATTCTCACGTCATCCCTTCCAAGAAGTTGAACCCTTGAGACCCTGGCCCAACAATGTCAACCCACATACCGGCGAAATTGGTGGCCCTGCTGGTCCCGAACCTACCCGCTATGGTGATTGGGAACGCAAGGGACGCGTTTCTGATTTCTAGTCTCCTCATATTAGCTTTAAAAACCATCCCATATTAGACTTTAGAGGCACTTTTTAACTGTTAGTTTGTACAAAAATCAAAAAAACAAAAAACATTATTAGTTTGTAAGTTGCAGGGCTTCTTTCTCTTGGGCTTTTGATTAATTTTGGCCATAGAGATAAGCAAGCTTTGCTAATAGGTTAATAATAATTTTGCTTGTTTTGTTGTTTTTTTACAACATTTTTACTAGACTGTATACTAATTAAAAAAAAAAATCTTAACTCGAAAAAATGAAAAGAAACCAAAAAAATGAACAAAAAATTAAAAAAAAAAAAAAAAATAAATAAATATTTAAAAAATTATTAAAACAAATTTCTAATGACTTATTATTTTTCATTAAAATGGGAACAAGAAAATAATTTGAATTAAAGATTTCTAGGTAAATCTTATAAAAAATTAAGATGGAAGTTTTCGAATTAGAAAAGCACAGCTGTACTAATGATAGTATAGCTGCTTATTGGAAATTGTCATACTGAAAAATGTATATTCTTGGAAAAAAATTTTCAGAACATTTCGAAAATCCATAAAATCTTGTTATAAAATTCTTGGAATTTATTAACTACTTTTATTGTTCATTCAAAAACATTTTCGAATTCGATAGAGTAGATTATGCCTTTCTTTTGAAATTACATTTTTAGAATGAAATAATTTTTTTATTAATTTTAAAGTTTGCTACTTTTGATAAAAATTCGAAAAAATTTTCAAATTTTGTACATTTTTTTATTAATAAAAAATTTTAATTTTTTAATTCGAAAATGTTTCAAATCTTAGCGTCATTAAAATAAATTCAAAATTTTTCATCATAATTTACAAAGTTATACATCATAATATTATATAAATAATATGAAATTATTATTTTTTTTAAATTGAAAACTTTTTTTCAATTCAAATTTATCTGAAGGTTTTAAGTTCGAAGATTTTGTTTTTTAACGGCTAGTTTATGTCGATTGAAAAATAAGTCAAAATATTTGTATTAATAGCAATCAGTTTTTAAGCTATTTTCTAATGATTCTCCACAATTTTTTCATATTACTTTTTGCTTACAATTAAAGGAATGTTTTTATTATTAAATATAAAAAATTAACTGAAACTCTTTAACGTTATATATAAAACTTCAAAGAAAATTTTTTAAATTTTCTTGATTCAATTTTTTTTTTTCGAAATTAAATAAAAAATCGAAAAACATTATTAAAAACTATTTCATATTTTAGTAGTAATTTTGTTATTTTAATTTCGAATGCAAATTTTTCAAATTCGAACAGTTTTCAAAGTTCGAAAAAGGAAAAAAAGAAAATTCAAAATTAAATTAATATTAGGTAAAATAAAAAAAATTTCGAATTTCAGTGGAGCTTCGAGATTTAAATAATATTTCTTATCTGTTTTTAATATTATAAAAAAAAAACGAAAATAAAGTAAAATAAATTTATGTATTTCATTATTTTAATTTAAAAAAAAAAAAACTGTTTTTTTAATTTTTCTAATTTCGAAACAAATTTATTCTAAATAAGCATTTTGACTTTTATACAAGGGATTGTTTTTATTTTCGAAAATAATATATCGTCAAATTCGAACCTTTGAAAACTCGAAGATTTTAAAAATTACGAATTAATACTTTTTTAAACTAAACCATTAAAGATTTTCGAGTTTCATTAGAGATTAGATTTTGTAAAAAAAATTTATATTTTCTTTTAATTTCGATTCAATTTTTTTAAATCGGATTTATTAAATAAATTGTTTTTACTCCAAAAATATGTGTTTAAAATTCGGAATTTTTTAATTTGAATATTTAATATTTTTTTCGAATTTTCTAAACATTGTAAATTTTGAAATTCATGATTTTTTTTTTTTTTTTTTTATTTAAATAAAAAATTTTTTGTCAAATTCGATTCAGCACAAAAATTCGAATAAAATAACTCTAAAATATGGATATATAATTTTTAATATTAAAAAAAATTAAATTGAATGTATTTCAAAATTGTTAATAAACTTCGAAACTGTTTTCGATAAAAAAAAAAAAAAAAACACAAAATTAAAAATACAAATTCAATAACTTTTAGAATATATAATAAACATCAAACTGCGAATTCGAACATTTTCGAAATTAAAGAAAACCTTAAAAAAATTTTGTTTCTTATAAAACTTCGAATAAAAACATTTAACTGTTTCGAATATCTACACTTATTTTATATTCGAAAAATTAAATACAAGTAACTTTACAAAGAATTCAATTTACTCATAAACGATTAGTTTTATGCTAATCCAATGAAAAAAATTTATTTAATAAAATTACTCATACAAAAACAAAAAAATATAAAGAATTCAATATAACTTAAAATTATAAAGAATTTAAGTTTCAAAATGCGAAATTAGTTCTGAAACACTTTATAAGAAAAAAAAAATAACAATAACTCTTTAGATATTGAAGGTAACGTTTTTTTTTCCATTTTAAAATATAACTAAAATTACTTTGTTCCATAAAACATATTTTTCAAACTTTCGAATAATTCAGAATTCAAAATCAGCTTTAAAAACAATTTATTAAATGTAACACATACCTACCATACAATATTCTATTTTAGGTTTATGAATAAAACATATTTTCTAAATTTAAAAAAAATAACAATTCTGTGGCCAAAACGAAAAACTACGTTTTTTAAATTTTTATAATTATTGTATTTCAATACATATTGTGTGAAGATAGTAATCTAAATAACAACATAATTCATTTGATTTTACTTTTTTTCGAAATGTTAAAATTGTATAAATTAACTTATGATTTTTTTCCATTAAATTCATTATGGAATTTAATACACTTATTTGAGATATGTTATTTTTCAAGACAAAAATTTTATTTTTTGGAAATGGAATAAGTATATGGAAAATTCTTCGAACTCATTTACTTTTGGTGTTCAAAAAAATTTCGAAAATTTTTCAATGGCACATCAACGATATTTAGTACCAATATTCCTCTTAGGCTTAAGATAAAAATTTATTAAAAAATTGGCCATATTGATTTTGATATAGGGTATTTAAAGCAGCTACAGATTGACATATATCATCGCCAATTTAATTAGCGCTTTGGGTGTGCCTCGAAAATTAATGTTAAACTAAAAACACCGCGTTCTTATAGCACATGAAAACCGTTGTTGAATATTTTCAGTGAAATCATATTTTCTGCGTAAGTAAAACTTAACACAAGAACTTATTTCAAATTAAAATTGCATTATAACGCCAAAATCCGCTATAACAAAATATGCAAAATTTCAGATTTTTTTAAAATGTTATTTGGAACCTTCTTTGATAAGGCGATACTCTAGCTTCACTGAAATAACGTTGCGAGTGAACCTCGCGAAAAAGGCACCTCGTGGAGCACTTATGATAAAATCCGCGATTAAAGCAATAAAAAGAAAGAAAAATACACTTTTTTAGTTTTTTTGACTTTGAGTGCTTGCCGGCACCACATGGAACCGTTTCAGGTGTTGAGTTTTTGTTCTGTTACACCATCAAGTGTTTTTAACATCAAAAAATATTTTAGGTTTAAGGTCAGTTTCATAAAGGTAAACGTAAAATGAGAATTGCCCATATAATTCAACATATTCTTGATGTATTATAAACAGGTATGTGATGGAAAACGATTTCGAAAACGAATCGATTTTAAATCGGAAAAAAGTGTTTTCTGATATTTTCGTTTTTGTTATTGATAAAAATTATATTTTAATCACTTTCTTTTAGATTTTATTAAATAATTTTTTTATATTTGCCTAAAAACAACTGTTATTTTTCACATGAAAATCATCAGAATTTTTCAAACCGATTCTTTTTGAAAACGATCGGTTTTCATCACATACCTGAAAATTTAATTTTGGAAAAAATTTATAACTTGAAATATAATTCAAACAAAATATTAATTTTATAAAGGGAAAAACAACAACAATACTTTTTTGGTATATTTCTCGATAATCAATATACATATCGGTTTCAAAAATACACCAAATAATTTTTATACGAATTGCGGATATAATTACACTGTAGATAATTCAGAACAATTTATATTGAAAACAAAAAATAAATTTGAATTTATTTGTTGTTTTCAATTTAAAATTATGAAACGTGTTTTCGTTTCGTTTTACAAAATCAGGCCATAAACCTTAAAAACGGTCTCCTGAAAAGTAATAAAAATGAATTAAAGAATGCGATCGAAAAAATCTTAACACACGTTTTGCCTCATAAGTTTTTTCGGAAGCATTTTTTTTTTTTTTTAAATCTAGTTATCATTAAAAAATATGTCAGTTATTATTTTTAATGACAACCATGTAGATTTGTTGTGAATTTGATGAAAATGAGTGATGAAAAAGATGTATGTACGTACTACCAATTATTAAAAAATTAAAAAAAAATCCTAATTGGTCCAACAAATAATTGGCCAAAGAATTAAATGTCTGCTGTCAAACTGTTTCCAATGGTATTAAACAGTATAGGGAGAATTTGACCACTGATAGGAAACCTGGTTCGGGAAGAAAAAAAAGGTCAACATGATATTGGGAAGGTCAGGTTAAAAAGCAGCCCGATTAGCTCAGTGCTCTGACTATTTGGTGCGAAAAGTTAAAGCTAATGCGGAGTTGACATATAAAGTCCAAAAAGTTCCAAACAGGAATGCTGCAAATGCTTGGTCATTTGTTACAGTCGCCTCTATAAATATCGAAATATACATCAAAGAATGATTGCAAAAAAAATTTCTTCCTTTCATAAGAGAGCACAATGTGTCCACCCTTTTTTTGCGCGATTTGGCATTATGTCACTACGGTAAGAAAGCTCTGGAGTGGTACCAAAACAATAACATAGTTTTTGTAACAAGAGAGGTCAATTCTCCAAATTGTGCAGAGCTAAGACCAGTGGAGAAATATTGGGCTCTTGTGAAGAATGAATTGAAGAGAACAAAAAAGGTGTCCCAAAATATCGAAGATTTTAAAAGAAAATGTGCAAACTGTTCCAAAAAAAGTGATTGGAACAACTATAAAATTTCTAATGCAAGGTTTACCAAAAGAAGGTTCAAGAGTTCATAAGTAGTGGTTAGAACTATAAAAGTTATATTTTTCTGTGACCTGTAATATAATATCAATTAAATAAGAAAATAATATAAACTCTAAGATCAACCGTTTCCAAATTATTGAATTTTATATATGTTAAGATTTTTTCGAACGTACTCCTTATGTAGTTTTTCCATTTCGCCACAGAATTTCCAATACGAACAAAATAAAAAATTTAAGATAAAAAAAAAAAAAAAACATACCACACCTGATACCAAACGAACTAGAATTACATACATATATGAAACAAGTCCAAAATCATGCAAAAAATAAAGAAACACTTTAATTTACAAAAACTCCTGAGGCTTGTTTGTTAGCCAATGATGATTCCTTTAGAACGGATAACATTTCTTCCGTGACAGACCATAGCTGGTTTTGTAACATTTCATTTTGTGAAAGTTTGCTAGGCTCACAGAAATAGCAATTATTAAAGTAAAGCCCTGTAAGGCCAGTTAGTTCATTGGCTGTAGCACAATAAATGGTAGTAGCAGCAGCCTGTTGCTATAAAAAAAAAATCGAAAAAAATAAATACGGAAAAAATTTATTTAAAGATACAATGGGAAAGTAAGAAGGAATATCAATAAAACAATAATAATTAACATATGGCACAGATTTGTTTTTTATTTCTTATTAAGTATGATTCAATTATTGTTTTTATTGCTGTTTTGTGCGGCTTTGTGTGGTTTTTTTAAAAACCCCTACACCACCATGGGTAGGGGGTATTATGCGTTTGTGCAGATGTTTGTAACGCTTAGAAAAACTCATCGGACCCACACCTTAAAGTATATCGATCGACTCAGAATCACTTTCTGAGTCAATTTAACAAAGTTCGTCCGTCTGGCTGTCTGGCTGGCTGGCTGTCTATCTGTCCATGAAAACCTTGTGAACAAAGTACAGGTCGCAATTTTGATGAAAGTTGGCACGAATAGTTATTTTGTCACAAGCCTATTGAAATTGCTTATGATGGGTCCATTATTTCACCTAGCCCCCATACAAATGTCCTCCTTGAATAGGGGTTTAGTGGTCATAAATGTCTTACATATAGCAATATATGTAAGACATTTATGTAATGAAATTCGGTGCAAAGAAGTTTTGTATAAGTGTTAATCTTGTGCCAAATTTCATGAATATCGGTCTATAATTGACCATAGCTTCCATATAAGCCCCTCTTCCGGGAATCGCCCTAAAGTGCATATAATCATATAGATGTTAATATCAACGCATTATTCTGTATTTGTTTATATTATTTTACATTTAGTGTTGGTCTACAATTAGCCACTGGTCTAATATAAGTCCCCTTCCTGAATTTTTATTCTCATACACCATGGTGTATGGTATCATATGGTCGGTCTTGACCGATTATATCTTTCTTACTCGTTTTTTTTTTACTTTGTCATCATGTAACTTGACTTTGTTCTTGCATAAGTACAACTCGTGTGGTTATCCGTCTGTCTGTCTGTCTGTCTGTCTGTAGAGAAAATGAAATAGCCAGCTTTTTTTTCAAAAACAAGTGTTTAAATTAATGTCAATTAAACCATAATCAGCCTTCTCCCGACATAAACACAAAACAACAACATCAACAGCATTGATTCAATTCAATTAACTAAACAATAACAAAGAAGAAATCATTTTTATAAATTAATATTTATATTTACCAGAGATTTTGTAAATGGTCGTACTAGTGCAAATAATAAACGATAAAACCACCAATTACGCGATATATTTGTAGAAACTAAATTGCCGGGATGTACTGAAAATACGGATATACCACGATTCTTCCAAAGCTATAAAAAGCACAAAAATATTTTTTTTTTAATTTCGATCTTTTCAAAATTTATTTTAAACCCAAATCAAATATTTATAATATAAATAATATCAGTTCATTGACCTTTCTTAAACTTACCTTAGCTAATTTAGCTGCAAATAAAACATTGCACAATTTTGCATTATTGTAGGCCATCATACTCCAGTATTTATCCGGAGGAGGTGATAAATGTTGTGGCGTTAAATTGTCTGTTGGCAAATTGCTAAATCTACAAATATATGAAAAAATATATAAATAGATATAAAGTTATTGTAAATGAAATAATCGTTTTACATAAAATAAAACGCACTTATAAAAAAAAAAAAAAAAAAAAAGCAATTATTAAATAAATTATAAAATAAAACAAACAGCACCAATAAATAAATTGAATTAAATTTACATATAAAAACAAGAAATTCATATAGATAATATACGCAGTTAAATCACATGTTATAGATGATCGTGTGGGCCATCTTTGTACATAAAGTCACGTTTTGGAGAGGCGCTAGTGAGGAATTGAAACGTTAAGGGGCCTTTAAAATAAGATGGATTAATTTTTTTTAATACACAGACAAAATATGGGGTATTAAACGATTCATCAAATATAAAAACTTTTCCAATTATTTTTTTAATTGTATCAATTATTCAAGTACATAATCAAAATTAAAATTAAAATTTTCTAATATTTTTTACTAAAAATAAAACAATTTATCGGCTTTCAATTATTTTTCTTATTGTATCAATTAATAAATTAATCAAATATGAATAAAAATAAGTGATAATTTGAATAATTGAATATACAATTTTTTAATAGTTGGAATTTTAATTAATAAAATAATTGAATATGTATTATTATACCCGCCATCAAAAATATGCGGGGTATATTGATTTTGTCATTCCGTGTGTAAAATGTCGAAGGAATCGTTTAAGACCCCACAAAGTATATATTTTCTGAGTCCTTGTTAGATTCTGAGTCGATCTAGCTAATGGGCGCGGTGCGCCCACTTTACCGAAACTTCATCGAAATTGTATTAAAATAGTTCAAGGACCAATGTAAACTCGGAAACAAAAAATGGGCGTGGTCCGCCCACTTTACGTAAAATTTGAAAAAGTTGATGATGGGTATTTAGATTCGGTCGAGCAGAATATAACATTCGCGCTAATTATTTATCAGACATTTTTTTACGTGACCAATTTTTAAATATTCTTATAGAAATTTTGAAAATGTTAGGAAAACACACAACTATGGGTGAATTCAACACCTAGTTCTTTACTTTTGACCACTTCAGAGAATCTTTTAGGCTGATATTGAGAATTAAACAAATAGGTTTATATATTAATAGCATTGTTATTGCTGTCCAAGCTTTCAAGATGACACAGGAGAATCTCTCTAGGCTTCCACCGACCTCCTCCCCATTGCTCATCTGATTTACTGCTTTCCATAAGTTTTAAATAGTATTAAGATCACAAAACTGTGTGGTCTTGTTCATGACGTTAACCACTTGCTTATATAACCAATTTTTAATTCATTTTTGGGTTTATTTTGGGTTTTTTTCATGTTTGAATATCCCAGGGCCACTATTTATCTCTGGACTGTGAAAACATTACTTCCTGTAGAATTTTTTGCCACACCATTTTATTCATTGTACCAATAATTTTAAGTACCAATTCTAACCTTTGCCCCGAAAAACATACCAAGCCATTACACTACGCCTCAATGCTTTTTATCAGGGTTTCATTTTACTACTATATTTATCACATTTTGCAATAAATATCTGCTGCTGGCAAAAAAAAATACTTCAAATATTTTTACCGTTTCATTTTTGTTTACTATATCAACTAAAATTATTTTTCTATTTGCAGTATTGTCATAAAAAATTGCAGCGTTTATTTACAATTTCTTGTAGCATAAACAAAAAATATTCAACTCGTACATAAATTAAATTAAAAAATAATAGTTCGTGTTTTAGTCTCGTACACATAACTTTGTCGGACACATATAGCACACGAACAATTTTTCTTCTTATGCTGCAAAAAATGTTTAGCAAAATTTCTTTGTTTTGATTTTGCAACTATAGTTTTTTTTTAGTATTTTTATTTAAGCAATTTTGTTGCTACTAAAATTTCTTCTTTGAAGAATAAAACACACGTAGATTTTCCGGGATTACAAAATCCCGAATCCCGGATTTGAATGAAAAAAATTCCAAGATTAAATTTTCGGGATTTACTGACATAAATATAATCCAAAAATTAACTCAAGGCAAGACATAACATTAAAATATTTACAAATTTTTTTCAAAAATATGTTAAAAATCGATTGTATTGTGATACTAATTTATGCACCTTTAAATGATTTTTGGAAAAATTGGTATATTGATTTGTTTTAAATAATATGTGCCAATTCGTCTACACATTGACATTTTTGCCTAGGGGAGGTCCTTGTATGAGGCTTATGGTTAATTATAGTCCAATGTTAAACAATTTTATTTGGTGGCTTAAGGTTACAAACGATTTTATTTGTGTTGAATTCTACCACATTTAGGAGATTTATAAGGGTCAAACTTTATTCTAGGAAGACATTTGTATGGAAGCTAGATGGAATATTGGACAAATGTTGGATTATACAAGTTCTAGGCACCAAATTGCATTAAGTCATCTTCCAAATCAACCTGTAGTTTATATGGATGGACATTAACTATTGATGATATTCAATAAGGCTAAAAATCATACATATCCATAGATAAAAGAAATTTTATAAGAAAATATGTGAAAAATTATCTACAAAGGAACATATTCCCGTATTTTTGAGACGTTTCCAGATTTTCAACTAACATTTTTTCCAAAAAAAATATTTTTTTTTATTAACACTAAAATTTATTTTACTATTTTCCATTTTTTACTTTTTCAAGTAAAAGCTTGTTTCTTAGAATTTTTTAAATTTCTATATTTTTACTAGTTTTACTAGAATCTCAAACGTACAATCCTTATGTTTGTTTATAAAAATACGAGTGAATTTTATTAATTAAAATACATTTTTTACAATATGTATTTTTTCCTTATATTTAAAATGTGTTTTCATATGAAATATCAATCCAGATTCCCGAAATCCGGAAAAATCCCGGGATTTGAAATTATAAAATCCCGAATACCGGGATTTGCAAAATCCAGTCCCGTTTGACTTCCTTACTTGACACTCAAAAGAAAATGGAAATATATATATTAATACACGCAAAGAAAAAATATGGTTCTAGTGATCATAAACTTACAGAATATACTATGATTGTAATATATGATTACAGGTAACAATAAGTATATTTGTACGTAATCATTATTATGATTCCATTTTATAATTTATTAGTAAGGTTTATAACCTTAATAATAACTTTTAGTAAGGTTTATAACCATTTCTTAAATATTGCTTTCAATTTCATCACGTTTTTATCATTTAATAATTCCATGTTATCATATATATATAAACTAATTTCATCATATATATAATCCCATTTTATCATATATATAATCCCATGTTTATTCATTTGTACCACGATGTGGTACATTCATCATACTGAATAAAAACAAACCTTGTCAATTTATATTTGTTCATATCTAAACTAAATGAGAATTAATATACTAACAAACTACTGGACTGATAGACAAAAACGTGTATAGTTATTAAAAGCAAATACAAATATTAGCTTAATGATTGTAGAATTAATCAAATTTGTAAAATTAACTGAATGGTTTCAGAATTAACTGAATAGTTTTAGAATTGACTAAATGTTTGGATTTATCATAAATATGATTTCATAAAAAAATATTTAAATATATATTATAATTCAGTCAACCATATTAAAATTTTGATGTTGGGTAATCATTAAATGATTAAACAGAATCATAAACGCTGCTATCATGAACTCGGTATTATTCAAATCAATGCAAAACGGCTATATAAACATTGAATAGTTGTAGTGATCATGCTGTAACCATGTTTTTTCTCTGCGTGTACATGGCAATAGCATTAAAGTTAGGATTGTCACTGGAGACAACCATGGTGAAAAGAGTACAGTTCATCATGGAGACAATAACTAGCATACCTATTTCGGCTACATTGCTTTCACCTCACAGATACAAACAATTTTTATCATCTTTTTCTATTGCTTCGTACAATAGACTAAAACCTTATTTTACAAGCACCCGAAAACGTTTTATTTTTATTTTTCAATCAAAATAAATATCTTTAATGTTCAAAATGTTTTTTCATTTGTTGAAAAAAATATGTGAGGGATTTTTATTTTTAAAATAAATATCCATCAATGATGAAAAAAATAAATACCTTTAACGATAAATATCTTTAACGATAAATATCAGTTCGAAAAAATTTCAAATAATTGTTTTTTTTTATTCATACTTTTGTTTTGTTTTCAAAATATTTTTTTTATTCAAATGAAATTGTTGTTGTTTAGAATTTTTTCCATCCGATGAAAAAAGTTCAAAATAATTTTCAACTTTTGAAATAAATATCACAAAAGATATTTATATTTTTATTTCCATCATGATGAAAAAAATTAAAATATTGATGAAAATAAAAAAATCATGATAGATTTTTATAATTTTTTGAACATTAAAGATTGTTCTTCGATTGAAATAAATATAATGAAATTGAAAAAAGATTCGGCTGTGCCGAATCTTTGATACCCTTCACCATATTACCATCTTACCATCTTATCGACATCATATTACCATATTACCGACAATTAATAAAATTTTCGCCTTAACGTATGCTTTCATATTTTCTAAATCTAAATTTTTTTCAAACTACGAAAATTTGAATATGAAAAAAAAAAAAACAATCATAACAGGCTTTGCTTTTAAAAAAGAAACAACAACAATTCCATATATATTTATTTTTGTATGTACAAACTGACTGAATACACAAAGAACAACAACAACACTGTTATTCATCATATTACTGCTGTTGATAACTAAACTACTTGTCTATACAAAAAACAAAAAACGTCACTAATAGTCATTACAATGCTTAATATACATGTTTGTTGGTGTATTTATATTCTTAACAGATTTGTTTTTGGGCCATAACTCTGTTGATTATGAACGAATTTGGTTTATTAAAAAAACCGAAATTTTATAAAAATATTTATGACTGATCTATATAAAAATAAAAATCTATAGCTTGAACAAGGGCTTCAAAAATAAAAAATTCGTTTTCCCCGATATCTCAGTTATTACTGAACCGATTTATTTAATTTTTTCAGAACAAAAATTCAGAAAATAATTTTCGAGCCCCCTTTAAAAATTCGAAGTCCCTGGTGTATGCAAAGGCTTCAGAAACTAAAAAACCGGTTCTAAAAACCGGTTTTTAAAGCATATCTCCACCATTTATAAACCGATCTTCCTGATTCAAAAAACTGAAATTTTATAAAAATATTTGTGACCGATGTGTATAAAAATAAAAATCTATAGCTTAAACCAAGGCTTCAAAAAATAAAAAATGCGTTTTGTCCGATATCTCAGTTATTACTGAACCGATTTATTTCATTTTTTCAGAACAAAAATTCAGAAAAAAATTTCCGAGAATTCTTTGTAAAAACGAAGTCCGTAGTGTATACAGAGGCTTCAGAAACTGGAAAACCGGTTCAAAAAACCGGTTTTTTAAACATATCTCCGCATTGTATGAACCTATCTTGCTGAATTCCAATAGCAAAATTCTCGAAAGCATTTCCGATCGTTTGACATACATATTATATATGTCAGTTATCGGTGGGCTTCATAAACGCCATTTCAACCGACACACGGACGGACGGACGGACGGACGGACATGGTCCAATCGTCATCGCTTCTTACAAGGATTCCGAAAATATAAACTTTTTTGCTCTCCGACGAAAATTGTGGAAATTACAAACGGAATGACAAACTTATATATACCCTTTACACCTGTGGTGAAGGGTATAAAAATATTGTTTTTTTAGTATTAAAATCCGGTCTCTGTTATTTTATATTGTAATTTCAGCTTCCTCCAAAAACTTCTACACCTTCGTGTAGGCAGCTAAAGTTACCGAATTCAGCGGAATCTGAATTTTATATTGTAATCTATCACAAATCGAATGTAAAAATTAAATTAAAATCGATGGCATGTAATAGATATAAAGTTTAAAAAAATCGTAACTCGATACAGTTAAGTGACATCTAAACATTAAACTAATGCGGGAGTGCTAAGCACAAATCTCGAAGACGGCTTTACCGCCAAAGTTGCTTTATGACTCTACTAGGTCTTTATTAAATACTTAAGCAGTATCATACCACACCGTCAAATATAATATTTTTTACCGAATCACCATATATTAATGTGGTGAACTTCTTAATTTTTCATAAATTAAATTATTTCTAACAACCAGAAAAATTTACATTGTTTTCATCTTTAAAATAATAACTATATTTGTACCAACACTTTAAATTCATATTTAATCAGAATTTTCGTGTACTCCAAAAAAAAAAAAATATATTTAACAACAAATTTTATTAAAATAGTTTTAAAATTTTTTTACACTTTACAATGATCACGTGACCACTAAAAACCAGATTAAACTGGTACTTTAAAATATCAATAGTAGAGGTCTTTATATGGTCAATCTACTATTTATAAATGCAAAAGTTTTTTATGAATCAAGATTTTTTGCGCAAAACTGATTAAATCAATAACATTATTAATAACACTTATTGCATTCAAGCTAAACCTAGCGTAATACTATAGCTGTACGTACTCCTTATCTTTATTTTAATATTTTTTTGTTCCGGTATATACGACAGTTTAAAAAACGAATCAAAGATTACAATATTTAATACGACAATTAAATTATAATTATCAATAATTGAACATTTTCGTGATCTTTGTACAAAAAAGGCCCCTTACAAAAATGAATCGCAATCTTTTGTCCAACAAAACAACTTTTTGTTGTTATTATACCCTACACCACCATAGATGGTTGGGTTATTATGCGTTTGTGCTGTTATATATAACGTACAGACAAAAATCATCGGACCCAAACCTTAAAGCATACATTTCGACTCAAAATCACTTCCTGAGTCGATTTAACGATTTCCGTCCGTCTGGCTGGCTGTCTGTCCATGTAAACCTTTTGAACAAAGTACAGGTCGCAATTTCGGAGAAATCTTTATGAAATTTGGCACGAATATTTAAATTGGTTACGATCGGTTCATTCCTTCACCTAGC
This sequence comes from Protophormia terraenovae, assembly GCA_951394005.1. Classification (NCBI taxonomy): domain Eukaryota; kingdom Metazoa; phylum Arthropoda; class Insecta; order Diptera; family Calliphoridae; genus Protophormia; species Protophormia terraenovae. The sequence goes on from OX596074.1 coordinate 120,148,328, forward strand.
CCGCATACAAATCTCCTCCCAAAATAGGGCTTAACGTTCATAAATACCTTTTCATATACCAAATATTTTAATGAAATTTGGTACAGAGAAGTTTTATATTATAAATCTGTACTAAATTTCATAATGATCATTCCATTATTGACAATAGCTCCCACATAAACCCCTCTCCTGAAAACCACTTTAACGTGCATAAATCACATACAAATATTAGTATCAAATTAATATTCGACACAAATAAGATTTATGTAAATAGAAACAATATTGCAAAATTTTATGAAAATCAGTCCATAATTTACTATAGCTCCCATATAAACCCACTTCCGGGAATTGCCATAAAGTGCGTACAATCATATAGATAATACCAACTTACACTTACTAAAAGTATTGTTTCATTATTGGCCACAGGTATAATATTACACCCCTTCCTGGATTTGTATGCTCATACGAAATGGTGTAGAGTATCATATGGTCGGTCTTGAAAGAATATATTTTTCTTACATGTTTTTTGTTGTGCATTCATATTGAAGTTTATTTTAAGACGCAGTCATTCAGCCAGGCAAGAGTCAAATGATTTTGTGCTCAATTTTATTATTTGTTCATATCAATTGTAGCAACGAATGAAAAGGAATTAGTTGTTTGTTAAAAAAATATTTTTTTAATAAGATCAAAAAAGAAGTATTATATTTAAAGTGTCTTAAATAAATACAAAGAATAACAAAACAAGATCTGGGAAGTACTTTGACTAAATCCTCGTTTAATAATATCCCACTTCTTTGTTTTATAAAGGATTCAGATAAATATTATAGGACGTCATTATGCTGAATTTCGTTATATTTTAAAAAATTTTCCCTTAGATTAAGGTGACTCTTTTTACCCACATATTTGAGTCATCGAATCTGACAAGAAATATTTATTAAATTTGACTTTAAAAAAATGTAAGATATCTGGAATCTCTTGCAATGTCTCAAACACATTCAATTTTTCAGGCAATAGTTACTTTACACTGAATATAGATTTAAGATAAGCATCCTTCTGGATCTGAACAGAAAATTTGCTTAAATTTACCCTAAAGGAAATTTTAAAGAAATCAGGAATATCTGGTAATGATTCAAGATCATTTCTTTTCTCTCAGCAATAATAGTCATACACTGAATGAGATCTTCTGAACTTTCCTCTTCTTCTTCCTCCAATCTCTTAAAAATTCTATTATTTCTTTGATATGAAGAGTTAATCAAAGATTGACAACAATCCGTATAAAATCTTCAAGCACTCTTTAGTGTGTTTTAGTAGTCAAATTCCTTAAAAATTGAATCTCCTTCATCCTCAAATTCAACTAACTCCTTTAAATTCCTGCTCAGTGCAAAAAAAAATCCTCAAGTATGTTGTCACTTTTTGTTTAAATAAAAACAAAACAATGAACATAGAGTAATAATAAAAAAATTATTAGGCACATGCATGTGAATATCTGGTGCTTTATATAAAACAACTGAATTTTAAAGAAAAATAAATCGCCGGTCATTTTATGTCTCGTTTTAGTCGTGCGCCTCTTAAGCCCACCACCAAACATCAGCAACTTTAAATGGACTTTGGACACAGCCACATTGAATGAAAACAACGTTCAATGTACGCTATTGGAATTCAGTACAGATAAAGATACAGTACTCAAATTTAAAAGTTTGCAATTGAATGATTGTATGAGTATACATATGTACATACATATGTATGAATGATACTTATAAGTATTTGTGTTTATAGAAATGTAATATAAAAAAACAAATTATAGGATGAAATTTGCAATCACAATAAAAAAAAAAGTAAACAAATGTAGAGAAAAATATAATCACACATACATATGTAAATAAAATAAAATTATAATAATACCTAATAACAATAATAAAGGTACAATAAATAATAATTAAAAAGAAAAAAAGTAAATGAAGACAAAAGACTATGAAAAACCAGTTATTTTGTTAAGCTTGGACTTTGAATTTGTTTTGGTTTTCATTTCATACATATACACACAGACAGTAATTCTGTGAAATTTTTGTTAAAATGTTAAGTTCAAAACATTTGACGCAGTTTGTATAAACTGACATATTTTTATGTGGTTTGTTGAACACCATTTCCTGGAATACATTAAAAAGAAACAGTTACAAAAAAATGCATTTTATGACTCTTTGAACTCACAAGATGACTAATTAAAAAAATAAATAAATAAATAAATAAAAAGGAAGCAGGTATTATTCACACTATTTCAAGCTTAAAGCTGTTTTTGATGGTTACTCTTTTATTGACTTTGTTTATCTTAACAACAGTTTGATAGTCAGTCCAAAACTTCAAATTTACTCATTACATTTGATTAATTAATGAACTTTGCAAAAATCCTCCTTTCAGACAAGATGATATCAAACAAATAACGCATTTGATTAAGAGAAAAAAATGAAAATAGTCCCAATTAAAATTAAGATACTCATAAATCAAAAAATAATAATAATAACTTCTTAAGGGAAAAATTAAATAATTTCCAACATTTGGGAGTTTTATCATAATAAAAAATGTACTAGAAATAAGGACATAAGTCCCAAAATGAATTAAATAAGTCCGAATTTAAAAATATAGAATAAAATAAATTGTATGTTCACAGAAAAATATTATTATTAGTAAATAATTCATTTAATTAAAACCTTTTTTAAATTTGCACCTCTTACCAAAATGATTATATCGGTAAAAAATGAAAAACAGAAAAATGTTTCCAATTAAAAAATTGTTCAAATTAATCAAGTAGATGATTGAATGAATTAAAAATTTTAGTGAGAAATAAAATTTTATTTTAATTTTATTTATATTTTATATTAACTTGAATATATTTAGCAATATGCCAAAAAAAAGTACTTTTTCATTTTCAAGCTATGAATGCCGAATGATTTTTAATGCTTCGGGGGTGGAGTCAGCTACCTTAATATCTAAATAGGGTGTCCCTCACTTGTCCTAAAACGGAAATATAGGGTGGCCCTTAAAACTTGTATTTTTTTTTTTTTTACTTTTTATGAATTTAACGCATTATTTATGTTAACAGCTACAAATTCAAAGTTTTTATTAGTTGGATAGTTAGTCTGGGTAGTAGTCTTTCATTTTCGGATATTGTTGCAATAATACACCGAGAAAAACAAAATGGCAACAACAAAACTTGGAAGTAAGAAAATACTACAACAAACATTTAGCGCGTCACAAATTGGACTGAATGTTATGTCTTGAAAATCAACATAGTTGTTGATGACAATAATATCTAAAATTCTGTGGTGGTGCTTGACGATCGCATTTTTCGTTTACGAGAAAATTTGGAAAATGTTAAAAAAAAATCGAAATAATTAAAAAACTAAAAATCACCTTCATTCATATATAACTTTTGAAGTAGGAATGTAATCTTTAAGAACCACCGCAGAATTTTGATATTATAGTCATCAACAACTATGTTGACTTTTAAGGCATAACATTCAGTCCAATTTGTGTCGTACAAAAAACAAAAAAAGCATATTTTCGGAAAATTTTACTCATTAATTTAAAAAATATAGTGCATATTTAAAAAAAACGGGAGTTTATGTTACTGAAATGAATTATACATTAGTAATTAAGACCATACACACTATTTTTAATTTAAAACCCCATAAAGTATATGTTTTCTGGGTCTTGGTTAGATTCTGAGTCGATCTAGCTATGTCCGTCTGTTGAAAACAGGATAGGGCTCGAACGGCACAACGAAGGGGCACGAAAATATTTATATTATATAAGGTTTGTTTGATATTGAAAATGAGTAAAATCTGTAAATAAACAAAAAAGTTATGAGCAAAATACTAAAAACACAGGGTGTCCGTTGTAGCTTAATTTCATACTTTTCTGCTATATCTCTCTTAAATAAAAGCATGTACTATAACAACATTTTTATGGGTCGATATAAACTTGGAAACAAAAAATGGGCGTGGTCCGCCCACTTTACCACCCACCATATAAGGTGAAAGAAATTTTATACAAATACTTCATGGACAAATGTAAAAACGGAAACAAAAATAGGCGTGGTTCGCCCACTTTACCGTCCACCTCCTATACAATATTCGCGCTTGTTTACATTTGTAATGTTATTGTTTTTGTTGTTTTTCTTTGTATCACTGTTTTTGTTTAGAACATTTTTTTACTATTTTCCCGTTATTTTTCAACCGATTTTCAAACCAAAGCTCCTTTTGGAAAGGTATTCAAATTACCTTTCTAATGCAAAATTATTTGTTTTTTTAATTGCATCAAAATATCCTGTATTTGCAAATATTATGAGTTCATATGTTCAGCAAAAATACTCGCCAAAGGATTTTGTACAAAGTTTTTGCAAAACATCATTTGGTCGAATTCTGGAAATTTAAAGGTCAAAATTGTGATTTTCTTTGCAGAACAAAAGTTGCTACTGAAGCCCTAAAGAATAATTTTCAATAATAAAAAAGTTCTTTTTCGCAAAAAGCCGTTTTTGGCATATTGCTAAATATATTTATTAAATTTAGATGTAAAATGAAACAACTATGTTAATTGAAAAATAAACAGTAATAATTTTTTCTGTGTTGCAGTTTCGGGGTTTCTAAAATTCAAAGTTCAAAAATTAGATGTGATACCGGACTAATCAGCTAAATAGTCACAAAGCCGAATATCCCCAAGGAAATGCCATCAAAAAGTGAGCATGTGAGATCAGAAGGGTGTCATCTAATAGGAGCTGTTACACCCGAGTGAAGCGATCACGGGAGACCTGTACCGATCAGTTTAAGAGTATTGAGCGAAAAACAATGAGAATTAATGCTTATACCCAATAATAATTATTTCTTAAATATATACTTCTTGTTGTACTGCATTTGGTATTGAATAAAATTTACTATAAAAAATATTTACATTTAAATAAACATTTCCACACTTATTCAACTTTACATTGAGGTAGGCCTATAAACAAAATTTATTACAATGAAAATTAAATATCATATTCCTACAGAAAATATAATAGGGAAATAGTGTTACAATATGTATACAATAACCTAAACAATTGTATTTAATAACACATATTTATGAATTTATTTATATTTATTTTATTTTTTTTTAATAATATTCTGAGGTCGTTCTGTAGAGCTTATCAATTTGTGTAATAATAGAATTTCTATAATACTTATTTACTATATTGCAAATGTTATTATAATACGAGAGTACATACAGAAGTGTAAATATGTTAATATGTAAAATATATTATTATCACTTTGTAAACTTGTTCCTCATTTAAATACTGCCTTTTTAAGTTTTAGTAAAACGTAAAAGTAAATAATATGTATAGTATATGGCGTAAAAGTTATCAAAACAATATTTATTGATAGAATTCAATAAACAAGAAAAAAATAAAGCAAAAATAACAAATGTTTAAGTAAACAAATTAGACTTATTTATTGGAAGCTACAAACATTTCACCAGAATATTTTAATTTATTTTTTTTTTTTTATTTGTTACAATATTATGCATAATTAGTTAAATATTGCGAACAAATAAAAGCGTGGAGTAAATGTTTTCAACAACAGAATTCAAATATTATTTGATGACTTCATTGTTGTTTGTTTTTAACAAATTTTTAAATTTATTTGGCGCTTGATAAACTCATATGAATATAGACTGAAGTTTAAAAATTTTATAAAAAATTTCTAAATTGTTTTTTGATAAAGTAACACGCTTAAACTCTAATAAAAAACAAACCTGAACGAATTTTTTTTAGTTAGTATAGTAAATTTTTGAACAAATTTTTTTACAGTTAATAACACAAAAGTTAGATATTGATCACTTATAATATTTCACAATATTTTTTAATTAAAAAAATTATTGTGTTACCTAGTGAAATTTCCAAAGGTCACTACTACAAAATCTATTTAAAAATTGTTATCATTAATTAAACAGTATATTTAAAAATAGCATTATACTGCAATATCTATTTTAATTTGAACTAAACTTTTATTGCACATGATTCTATTGCCTATATTCTATTTAGTATAAAATACAATACAAATGTCACATAGTATGTTTTAATTATATTGCCCACGGCATCAACTGCTTCTGGAACATTAGCTATTTCTGTATGACCTTCATTAATAATGTCACGTGCTTGCTTAAAATCATTCAAATTGTTGAAAAGATGATTTCGTCATTTGTTTATATGTACTTTTTTTAATAAATTTCAATAATTTTATTCAAAAATTGTTTAAGGCAAAAATTGTGTTAATAGAAAAGTTTATTTAAAATTCCAAGAAATACTAACTTTTGATTATATGTATTTCTGATTAGAATGTTTACGGATTGAATATTTATATTTTAAAATGTAATAAATAATTCCGTATTATAAGAAAGTTCGACAAGTTAAATATTAAAATGGGTGTTCCAAAATCTGCGAGCATCTGAAGAGGATTTCACAGAATCTGTATGTATTAGTGTGGTCGACTAGGATTTTCAACTGATTTTCTAGGTTTAAGTACTTTTGATTTATCAAAATATAAATTTTTTAAATGTCGAATACACCTTTTTTGATAAAAAAAAAAAAAAAAAACGGTTTTTAGAAATAACCTTTATTTTAAACAAGTAAAAATGTTATATTCGGCTTGTATCCACTATATACTAATTTTTGTGTCACCTTAATTATATACATTAGAGTGTCCCGTAAACAAAATTTTTGTAGGAATACCATTGAAACGATGCGTTTTAATGAGCTGAATTTTGAAAACTAATCTTCAGTTCCCTACCAACGATTGAAAGTCGCGGGTCTAGAACATTTTGTCTAAAAAAAAAAAATTATTGAGTTTTGTCTTGAAATGGATATCAAAAAATTTAAATTTTGAGCCAATTATGAAAAAAAAATATTTAAAAACTTTTTTTCGCAAAAATGTTGGTCAATAAACTGTCATTTTATTACATCATACAAAAAAAGTTCGATGTTTATACGCTACACCACCATAGGTGGGGAGGGTATTATGTGATTGAGCTAATGTTTATAACACCCAAAAATAATGGTCTAAGACCCACCTTAACTTATACCAATCGGCTTAGAATTACTTTCTGAGTCGATTTAACGATGTCCGTCCATGTAAACCTTGTAGCCAAACTACAGCTCGCAATTTTGAACAAAAATTAATAAAATTTTGCACACAGGATTCTTACCAGTGGTGGAGATGGTTATAGGCTATGCAAGATCTCGATTGGATGTTACGCCCACTTTTATAAAACTCCTAAACAGCTCCACCGACTTTGACACACAGATAGTAACATCCTGTGTGTCTCTAAATTCAAATATGATCTTTTTTGTGTTTATTGAAGAATATTTTAGATGTCTTATGTACCTGCCACATTCCTCAAAATAGATACATCCAATAATTTTCTATTTTATGTTAATTCCCAACAAACCAAATGATATCGTAATGATATCATTACGATATCATTTCGGTGATATAGAAACCTGAGAATGATATCATTTATAATTCTAAAATGATATAGATTGCTTTCTAAAAGGTACACTCGAAAACGATATCATAATTTTTGAAAATAACGATATTAGTAATGATATCGTTAAATTTAAGCAGCGCGATAATTTAGCAATATATGGCAGAATATAAACATACATATCTGCTAAGATTGGGTGAATATATAATATTCTAAATGTTTTATCAAAAATTAATAAAATAACCATAATAAACTAAATTTCATCCTGCTCCAAATCTTTTTATATGTAAACGAAACTTTTGTAATTCCCCTTTAAATCCGGGCTGATATTGTTTTCTTATCGTCTTTTATTTTTTGCGAATCCACTAAATTTAGCTGTAAAAATATAATTTCCATATTATGCATAACATACATAAAATATTCTTCTAAAAAAATAATTTCAATTTAATTTTATTTTCCTGAAAAAGTTTGAAGTTTTTTTCTAAGGAAAAAATAATTTCGATATTTTATCATATAATTTTTAAATTATGATATCATTAATGATACTGTATCGTTTCTTGGTTTGTTGGGATTATGGAAAAAAAAATTCTATATTTTGATTTTATATATTTTAATTTCAGGTTAAAATTCTTAATTTAAAACAAAGTTGACCTGAATTGTATTCAAACAAATAAACTTTATATTAAATTTAAAAATGTTTGTTTTAATACTTTTATTCTAATAAGGAGAAAATAAGCAATAATCAGTATAATTGTATTTTTTATTCAAAATAAAATCATTTAAGAATTAAACACGATTTTTTCAAATATTTTTGATTTATTGTAATTCCCTCCAAAAACAAAAGAGCTTGATTCTAAAAATTACACAATTTTAATAGAATTTGAAGAATTTGACAAATTTTAAAAACTTTTTCTAAATAAATTACTAATATGTGTCATTTATTATCAACGAAAATGGAAAAGGTGTTAAAAATAATCTTAATTAAAGTGTTTACTACATTTCAACCTCACCAACAAACAGTGAAGTATACTAATACTTAAACTTAATGAAAATTTTCTTTTTTTTATGAATTTCGATTCCAATACCTGTCAAATAATTTTCGTTTATTTTCAGTTTTATTTGTTGTTATTGTCGTTTTTCGTATTTTTATTTCTTCTTTATTATATTAATGGGAAGTTTGTCAGTTTGTATGTTTATTTTTTACAAAATCACGTGATAGTAACGTGATAACGTTTCAAGTTATATGCAGCATGTGAGTACAAGAGTGTGTACAAGTTTTTATAAAGAAATAAATAAAAATATAAATGTAGATACCCAGCAGTTCGCCGAACTAGTTCCGTTACGTCGAATTCGTTAGCCACTAAGAACTACCACTAGTTACTTTTCAACCCACTCACAATGCTTTTAACTGGTGAATTTAACATGGGGATGTCATTGGAGGTAACCAATTGGATACCCTTTGCATTACTATTCACTAGTAGTTTGGATGGTGCCATTTTTCTAGTTATTTCGAATGAAACATAATACTACACATTGAACTGTTCGTAAGAAACTAGCACTATCAGCATAACAAGTCACTAGTATTTTCAGTAGTACAAAAACTCTAGTATTTGGGACGAAAAAGTTGAAAAAATAAAATTGTACTTTTATTTTGTATTTTTAAAGTTTTAATTTCCCTGATAAGTAATTATTGTTTTTTTATTTTATTAATTTAGTTTTTTTTAAAGAATTTTCTGATGTTTTTATTTTATATTTTTATTCATCGATGTCTTCAGCTGGGCTTGAACTTCTAACCTTCTGGTTTGTAGGCACGCGTATTAACCACTGGGCTATTGATCTCTTTATTTAACATTCTGCTATGTGCTGTTTTCAATTTCAAGAGAATATTTGTTGTAATGTATGCATCATCTGTGCCAACAAAATTAAACTAACGGCGAATTTCTGCATTACATGTAGTTAGTGAATTGGCTATTTATATATAGTTTTGTTTATGAATTAAGAGAAAACGTATTATGAAAACAATAATGGGGAATTTGTGCATTACATGTAGTTAGTGAATTGGCAATTTATATATGGGTCTGATTATGAATTTACATAAAATTTCTTATTTAACAAAATACTAACGGCGATTTTAGGCATTACATGTAGTTAGTGAATTGGTAATTTAAACGTATACTTTTTTATTTTTATATTATTTATTTAGACAAAATGTGAACATTTAACAAACAGTTAAATTATTAAAAGTAACTTATATAAGATATTATATATAATATATGTATTAAGTGTAATGTTGTCCTATGAAAGATTTTTTTTTTTTTTTTTACTTTTTTAACAGTTTTTAAAGAAAAAAAAACTTTATATTTTAAATTTTTTAAAAATAAATAAATAAATAAAAGCTAATGATTTTCACTAACTTCAAATATGATATATCTTTTTTATCGTAGCAGGGGAGTGATAATCTGAAGAACTATTATGGTGAAAACCATCAACCTTCATATGAACGTCCAGCTTATTATATCGCTTTGATAAAATGAAAATGGATACAAAAAAATATATTAATTTTCGCATATCTAAATGAGTATTATAGTGAAAGTCTTAAACATTTTTGTTGTAATTTTCATATTAAAATTCGAATAGGTGCGAGGGGAGTAGCGAAGCGCACTAGAAAAAGCTAGTATTAAATATTTTTGTTAATAAATTACATACATAAAAAAGTTTAATAATTTATTGACTTTTTTAGTTCATACACAGAAAAAATGTTCATATTTTGTTGTTTAATTTTGCTTCAAAACTTAATAAATATATTCAAATAAGAATCAAATTTTAGTAATATTTTTTTACTCATTTAAATTATTAATTTATTCAATCACCCACTTAATTGACTTAATTAATTTATTAATTTGGAATTTTTTTCTGTTTTGTATTTTTTACAGTTTTTAGTAATTGATATAATCATTTTGGTGAGAGGAGCAAATTTAAACAAGTTGTTTATTGAATGAATTATTTACTAACATATTTTTTGATTGATTTTATTTTTTGATTTTTCTGTGTATATCTCATATAAATTTTGCAAAATAAATGTATATACCGACCAAAGTATTTGAGAACTTATATTGTACATAGAGGCACTTATAGGAAAATAGTTTTAAAAATATAATAAAAACAGACTACCATTCCTTAAATATATTTACATTTGAGTAGTAAGATAAATCAATAATTGAAAAATGAATTGTGTATTCACTAACAAAATAGTTGTATCGAATTTGTTTACAATGAAGGGAATTTCTATAGATAAATGCAATACTTTTTGGCTAATTGGCCACTTATTACATTATATTTCAATAGTGAATTTAATAAATTAATAGTTGTAACGAAATCGTACACTTTGTGAATTTCTGAAAACGAAGAGCCAACAATTTCACTACAATACAATAGTGTGTTCACTAATGTAATAGTTATAAGGAATTCCTACACCCAGAGAAATATCAATCACATACGTGTTGAAAACAATACCATTCTGTGTCAATAGTGAATCTACACCGTATGTGTTTAAATTAAACACTGCGTGTTCAATTCTTATTGAAAATCGATATCTAATTGGCACCAAATTGAAACCATTTCGGTATCAAATTGTTAAATTACATATGTTTTCTATTAAATTTGTTAACGAAAGGTATTAAAAAGCTGTTACCGTAAATTACCAATGTGAGCACAACCGTTGTTGATTTTGAATCGAATTTTTTCCCTTAGTGTATATAATCAAGTTTAATTATAGAGACAAATTTAAGACTTTTTGTCGATTGGTCACTAACTGCATTACATTTCAATAGTGAATTCACTAAATTAATAGTTGTAGCGAATTGGCATACATTAATGTAAATTTCTGAAAGCGAAATGCCACTATCTGCACTACAATTCAATAGTGAATTCACTAAAAGAAATTTTGCAGCATATTCATATATAACACGAGAATAAATTTCTCAATTTACGCTTTTAAAGCTCTCAACGGCAACTCTATGCATTACATGTAAACATAGAAGTGGCAGTTTACTTTTAGATATTATATTTTCTAGTTAAAACAATAAACATTATTTAGTAGTTATTTTACTAGTGAAATGTAATGCAGAATGTGATCGTTTATCAACCACTTGCACTACCAAATGTAACTAGTGAATCGTCTAAGTAGTTATATATCTAGTGATAATGGGCAAATTGGCACCTTTTGAACTGCTGGGTACTTATTTATGTATGTTAGTTTGCAAGTACGCACTACTACGCACAATTAATAAAAATGCTGTATGTATAGTAAAGAGAAGAGTAATAAAAAAGTACATACTCATACATACAGTTAAACATATTGCATTACGAAATTTGTAATGCAATCTGTGTATGTACAAGCGAGAGTACATACAGTTAGTTTGAATGTGCGCACATTGTTAATTTTTTTTTTTTTTTTTTTTTTTGTATTAATGAATACAGTGAAAAACTTATCTTTTTTGTTGTACATTTAATAAATAAAAAAAAAATGAAGAGAATTTTATTAGTTTAAAATGCGTTGTTGGTTTAAATTCCTTTTTCGTTGTTTGTTTTTTAATTTGAGACGTTACTGAAAATTTGAAAATTTTTTGATTTCATGTGTTAAATTTTGGTTATTCCAAAAACTGATAAATATGTGTAGAATATGATGCATATTTATAATACATTAGTAGTTTATGGTTTTACACTCTGGGAAATATGTTTAGAGGCAACAATTGTTGATATATTTTCATATTCTAAAGAATTTACTCATTGAAATAATTTCAGTTGTGCTTTCTACCCTTTTTTTATGAAGATAAGCACCCCATCCATTTTGATGGTGGGTATAAAAAGAACAACGCATTGACTGAAAAAAACTGGTTGGAAAACATTAAAACATTAAAAAAGACATGATTTCTTCTCAAATATTTCCTGTGAAATTGTGAACACATTTTCATAATTAAACAATATTGGTAGTACAGTAAAGTGCAGAACATAAGCAACAAAAAATGCTATAAAAGCTGATTTATTTCTGAAAGTATGAAATTCCCCAAAAAAAAAAGCAAATTTTATAAAATTGTGAACAAATTTATATAATAATAACAACAATTTGTTTTTTGGAACATGTGAATCAGTTTCTCCTTAGAAAAAAATGTTCTCTATATAAAAGCGTGCAACAAAATTTCTAAATATAAAAAATGCGGCGAATTTCGAAATTTATTGGGACAGTTTTATAGTAAAAATATCTGAATTCATCGTTTTTAATTTCATCTTGTTATTTTATTTCTTACTAAAAATAGTTTAATAATAATTATACTTTGTTAAAAAATATTCGATGCAATAAATTTTAATTTTTTTCGAATCAAATAAAAGGAAGTAACCCAGCTTCGTACTACAAAGTATAAAACAATGTTTATTTAAAATCTACAAATTAATTTCGAAAGCATAATTAAAAAATGTAAACTAAATATTGTAAAAAATACGAATATTCTTAAGATAATTCTAATTTTGTTGCCTTTGTTCCGCACAGTACTGTATATAAACCTTAATTATGCTCGTAAACCGCTGAACCGAAAAATGATCACAGTATCATCTTGTGAACCACAGAATGAAAATAGACTATTTTATTTTTCGATAGAAGCAAGGGGAGTGGTGCACTCCATACAAAGAAAATATTAATTATCGAATAACTGAAGAACTATTTATGCAAAATTCTTTCTTATAATCCTTTTTAGTTGATATGAAAAGGATAGGATCATGGGGAATAGTATCTCCTATAGAAAGAAATACTCATTATCGGATAACTTAAATACTATTGCAGTAAATGTCTTAACATATTACGAAAATAATATTCTCATCTAACAGCGTAAAAAATGTGATAGTCGATCAAGCCCGACCATATGATACCCTACACCACTGTGTATGAATATAAAAATTCAAGAAGGGGACTTATATAAGACCATTGACCAATTGTAGACCAATACTTTTACTAAGTGTAAAAAAATATACGAATACAGAATAATGCAACTATATGATTTTATGCACTTTAGGGCGATTCCCGGAAGCAGATTTATATAGAAGCTATGGTAAATTATGGACCGATCTTTATCTGTGTGGTACACAGATTCGTAATAATATAAAACTTCTCTGTGCCAAATTTCATTAAATTATTTGCTATATTAAAGGTATTTATTAGCGTTAAGCCCTATTCCGTGGGCACATTTGTATAGGGGATAGGTGAAATATACAATAATACATTGTTCACAAGGTTTACATGAACAGACAGACGTACGGACATCGTTAAATCGTCTCAGGAAGTGATTCTGAGTCGGACGGAATACTTTAAGGTGGGGGTCCGATGATTTTTTCTGTGCGTTACAAACATCAGCACTAGGGTATTCACTCGAATATTATTTGTTCGATTAATCGACAAATTAAAATCAAACAACTGTTCGATTAAATTAAAATCCAGAATTTCGAGTAACAATTTATTCGAGCAAATTATGCCGATTAATCGAATAATTCGAGTAAAAAATATTTTAAATATTTTCTTTCTTAACTAGTTTTTAGGATGTTCTAATTTTAGTTTTCTAGAAAATTTAACTTAAAACAATGTTTCAAAATTTGTATAGAATGTTTCGAATCTAAAAGTGGTACCACAAACTTTAATTTTGTTAAATGTATTAAATAAAATGAGCGGAATATATGCCTAAATTACAACACATATTAAAAGGTCGTTTTTTAATTAATTTTTAATTAAATAAAAATATAAACGTCATTAATTATAAAGTAAAATTCAAATAATTTTATATAAATTTAATAAATAATAAGAATTAAATTAAAGGATTTTAAACTTGATTTGGAAAAACATTATTGGTTCTACGAATGAACTTCTACACCAGACTGAGCAATAAATGTTCAGTCTGGTGTAGAGGATATTATGGTGATGGTTTGAATGAAATTTTTTATATAGAAGGAATTTGGACTTAAAATTAAGTTTAGCATGTAAACTTGTTCTTTATGTTAAGAATCGCTGAATTACTTTATCTGAAAAGGATAGTCCATAGTGCTTCTTTAAAATAAGATGAAATGATAAATAAAATATTTTACGTTTCGGTAGAAATTGTGGTTTAATTCAAAATAGAGCCAATTATATCGAACATAATTGAACGATGAATTATAAAACATTCTAAAAATAAATCTGGGTTTAGTAGATCTTTCCATATTTAAAAATATTGTACAAACATTTTGAATATAACTGGAAACCAACCTCTGTTGTACATAGTGTGTGTCCAAATTAAAAAGTGAGGTTATGAGACAAAATAAAATTTGGTTCAACTATTTACTTAGCTATCAATGAATATATTAAATATAGAAAAACAACAGCATTATCAAAGCAAAAAAGACAAATATTCATAAATTTTTACGGAAATTTTAATTTTGGAATGACTATTTCTTATTTTAAACTATATTTTTTTTTTTTTTTTTTTTGATAAGCATTGAAAAATCGAACAAAATTTAAAGGTATAAATTAATCGAATAACTCGAGTAACTTAAAAGTTTTACTCGATTATTCGAGTAATTTAAAAACAGCATTTTCGAGTTATTTGATTATTCGAACAATGAAAAAGTCGAGTAAAATGAATACTCTAATCAGCACAAACGCATAATACCCCAACCACCTATGGCGGTGTAGGGTATACAAAATAGAACAGGTAGGACCAGGGGAAATGATACCCCCAATGAAATGGAATGAGAACTACTATTTTGTGTTTTATATTGCATTTATGAAATGAAAACAGGAAGGATAAGTCCAAAAGGAGAGGTAGCCCCCATACAAAGCAAATACGACGCGCACCGGAAAAGCTAGTATTATATAAATTTAATTCAGTGAGATAACATGACCAACAATGATGGTCACGAACCAACCATCGTAAATTTTAAAAATGTTTAACCATTCGTAGAATTAAACATTGGCGGAATGTATCATATATCAGTTGGACAAAGGTTCTATTAGAAAAGCCCAAATGATGGAAACTTTTCCGGGAGAGACTTAGAAAAGATTCCGTTTGTCTTGTTCGCTAGTAGAATATCATAACTAAACAGTTTCCAAGGTACTCTTTGACTCAGCAGCATTATACAATATCGAAATAAACGTTTCTTAAAAGATACATGTTAAGTAAGATCATTTCTACATGTGATCGCATGATAATCCAACAGTTGACTTTAGTGCCCTACATTTTATAATAACTAAACTATTCATTACTCACGTGATGTATGACAAACAGATTGACAAAATCTACGAACACCCACATTATTTGAGTGTTAGTTATAAAATTACCCAGCAGGCCATGTCTTGTAGAAAATATCGACGATGTCTTGATGATTTGTCACAGTCATCGATGACACATGTACGACAGCTCCGAACATTTTCGAACAAAGGGCACTTAAGTCATCAACGATAACCTGAGCGACAGTGTCATGTATATTTTCGTCAACCATTTTAAAAATAATAAATGAAAAAAAAGTAGGGTTCCGCCGAGATTTGAACCCAGACCACCAATTTCTCTCTTTCTTATCGAATAGTCAAGCGCACTTACCACTTCAGCTACAACATTCTCTACTTTTTAATGGTTTTATTAATGCTTTTATTTATCTTATAGGTATACACGACATGCTACATGACAATGTCATGCAGCATGTCGTGCATTTTGTCTAATTCACGACATTCTCGCTGTACATTTTACTCATGTTGTCACCGAACTAAATATTTACGACAATTTTTTATATTTTGTTATTGAAGTCGCCGAAAATGGGGTATGATGACAATATAGGTGACTTTTAGTCAAACTTGTCTACTACATGCATTTTCTTGACGACAAATTTAGGCGACATCATCGATGAAAGTGTCGTTAATGGACATGTGGCCTGCTGGGTATGGCCCTAAACAAATGTCAATGTATGTTAGCATGTACGTACATACATAAATTATGTATAAAAAGGCAGACAAACATAAATGTACAACGCAATTGTTTACTTTTTGAATGAGTTTTTTTTATTTCGTCAACTTTATATATGTACAAATTTTGACTTCGATGGAAAGATGTATTATTTATGGTTTGTTTGTAAAAGTACGTTTCATATAAAAAAATATAACAACGAATTTAGTTTTTGATTTTTTAAAATGTTGCATATTACACTTGGGAAGAACGTTGTGTTACTCACGTAGCTCCACCAACTGTTGAGTTGTGTGTTGTGTTGTATGGCCAGAGTAGTGGTGGTGGTGTTGCTCTTGAAATTTTTTTGGAATACAAAAACAGCAAAAAATAAAGTCATACAAAAAAATAAGAAACATATACAAAACAAAAAAAGTACACCAAGAAACATACTTATATTTATATATTCATCATTCTTTTTTGGTGTTTGCAGTATATAAGTTATAGATATAAAACTTATGTATCAAACCACCCTTTTCATTGTTGATTTATGTGTTATTTCTTATTTGTTACTTTATTCTCAATAATCTCTTCTTTTTGAAATTTGTATACAAAATAAATTTTTAAATATTTTGGTACAGCCAAAATATACCAAAAAGTTTGTTACCAAAAGCATTTTTTAGTCTGTTTTCAAAGAAATATAAGTAAAACAATAAAACAGCAACAGTAACATCGTATAAGTCATCAACGTCTGCAAATTGTTGGCTGATTCGTTGAGAGATGCACGTACGCCAGTTTGCTAAATCAATAGTAATGAAACATTTTATGTGTGTGTTTCACAAAACGGAACAAAAAAAAAACTTTTTTTTTGTTAATTCTGAGAAATAAAATAAAAACACTTATTAAAAAAACTGAAAGCTAAAAACATGTAGCTACTAGGTGGTGTATGCTCTGCTCGAAGCTGTCTAGATATTGTTTAAATTTTACTGACCTATGATAATTTCTTTACTCATAGCGTTAACGTCAATAAAAAAAATATCGCGAAACGTGAGTGAGTGTTATTAGTCATCGTCATCAACAGTTTGGCACACTAGACAACAAGTCAAAATTTTTATTAGTTTTTTTGCGAAAACAAAGTTTATTAATTATTAATCAAGGTTGGAAACCGATACGGTTATAAATACCGATTAAATACCGTTTAAAGTTGGTTACCGTAACTGATACCTATACCGAAATTTTTATTTTGTTAAAAATACCGGTATTCAAATACCGTTTCCCTCTGTACCGGTATATACCGGTAATTTAGTTTCGGTATTTTAAAATATGTTTTTTCAACATAATATAGTAATGTAAGAACAATTTCTCATATAATTTACTTGAGAAAATAAAAAGGATTATTATTTTTAATAATAAGAGTTAATTTCATGTAATAATTATAGAATTTTATTTTAAAGAGGACTTTTATTGTTTGTTTCTTGGTTATATCATTTGCAATAAATATATTTTTAAAGATGTTTAAATCCCTTAAACCTAGTGCGACTTAACTTTGATAAAAAGTCTTGGTGCGAACACAAAAAATATATTAGCATTTCAACTTACGATATGCTCTCAATTATTTATCATATGGCGGCCATGAACTTACTGTTGAAATTAATGATATGTTCTTAGTTAACTGATTCATATTTGCTTCTATGAAGTTTCTCTCCTTAATTTTGGTTTTTCTAAAATTCCGGAAATTTTGACCGTGATTCTCGGTAATTTTAAAAGTTCTTAAACGAAAAAAAAACTGCATGAATTTTAACAAACGATTATATATTTTCTAATTTTTTAACGAATATAACATTCTAAATCCAGCTGAGAACTATTTCTATAATTTTATTATTCTTTAAATTTCAAGTATCATGTCAGCACTAATAAGCAGCAAGTTAAAAAATAAACTAATTGAAAGAATCTTGTAAGCATCTTAAATATACGATATCAATTTATAAGTATGGACAACATCCGGAATTAATCTCTACAAATTTAGAAAAATAAAACATTAAGATAGTTAAGAGAAAAAGATAGTCATGTCATACCATATAGCATCATGTTCCAATCATCATAGGAAGTTGACATTTTTCGAAAATAATTTAGGTACATTTAAATATGCGATACACTTTGATTATTTTCAATAACGTTGATGGACTACCCAATTGAAACTACAAACAATTTTATACTATTTGAACTTACATTTTTAAGTAAAATTCCGAGAAATCGAAAAGTCCTGGAAAATTTTCTTCTGAGCGACTCCAAAGTTTGAATTACATTTAAATTTCTCACTCTCATTTAACCATGAATATGGCGCGTCGAATTGAACCTGCAACTTTAAAATTTACTATTGAGTAAAGGGGATAATGTGGAGTTATGGACATAATTAGTACTTTCTTGTTTGAGTACTATTTCTCCTTCTCGGCTGTAATTGGTACATTAGCTCTTAATCTTACCTAAACAGTTTTCATATTTTCTTTACACATTTTTATTGAAACTTTTATTTCTACGATATTCGAAACGCATTTTCCATATTTTTGTAGCGTTAATCTGTGATGAAATAAAAATATGTTATTTATGCTATTCTGTTTTTTTCTACTACTTCACGGTTTAAAAAACTGTTGTAAATAAAGTTTTGTCCAAATATTTTACTTTACTGCTGTCTGTCTTTAAAAAGTCGAGTTTGATATTCTTAAATGTTCTTAAAATAAGCATTTATAAAAATCGTATGAAGTTCTCTAACGAAAAATATGTAATTTAATAATTTTTTTTTTTTTTTTTTTTTGCGAAATTCAAGTAAAAATTATTAAAAAATTAAACTTTTTTAAGTTTTTTCTAGTTTTTTAATAATAACGGTATTTACCGGTATTTTAGTTTCGGTACCGTTATACCGATACCGATATAATTTAAAATACCGTTATCGATATCGTTACCGAAATAAAATAAAATTGAATACCGATACCGTTATTCGTTTCGGTTTCCAACCTTGTTATTAATTGAAGTGTAAATAGAGGGTATGGCAAAAAGAGAGGAGGTTTTGCGTTGAGATTGATTTAAGCTTGGGGGAAGTTTAATAAACATTATAAAAGTTTAATAAACATTAAAACTTTTTTTTAGTTTTTTATAAAAATATTTATACATATGTATTATAGAGCGTTTTTGAAAATATATTTACCTATGAAAAAATGTATTAGTTATACAACTAGTTCCGAACGCATGAAAATAGCCTGCAATAGTTCTACTTTGGCGTTACGACCAATGATTTTTCTTTGAAACTGTCACCTCCAGAACTAGTACAGTACTGTGCACGACAAAAGCAACAAAATTGTAGAAAACCTAAGAATTGTTTTATTTTTACAATATTTACTTCACAACAAAAATTATTTTATGAAAATCATATTTAAGGATTAACAAACTCACAAACTTTCATTGGGCTTTAACATTGTATATTAAAAAATCATACGGGGTTTTTCTCATATTTGAAAGAAAAAATTTTCCAAAATACAACATGTTAAACATTTTGCAAACTGAAAACTATAGAATAATCCATTTTTTTTTTTTTTTTTTTTTTTTTTGCACAGTCTGCACAGTATTTAATGTATAGGTAGATACCTATTATACATTTGAAAATCAGAGCCCATTATTAATTACTGTCAACTATATGACCCGTTAAACACAAATGACACTACAGTGGGTACTAAAATACTAAATTTACTTCTTAAATAAATGTTTTAAAAATACTGAGTTATTGGTTACATGTTTCTTTCAATTTCTTATAACTACTTTTGCCGAAACCCTCGTATTTAAATTGCTGTTGAAGCTGCTATAACAAATATAAATAAAATATTCGTATTTCAATGTCATTGAATGTAAAAATAATTAAGTTAAAATTAAATTCAATTTGATAAAGCTTTAATGAGATGTAAATGTGTACTCAAAATTACACACGTAAATTCATCACGAGACTTAATATTTTGTGTGGATAAAAAGACGATTGCAAAGCGCTTAATGGATGCAAAGTATTTTTAATTGATACAATAAGTGAAAAGACGATATAATGAAAAGCAAAATAAAAAGACAGCAAAGATATGGTAATATGTTTCAGAATATTCGACTGCTGCTTAAAGTATATTAATTTTTTTAGTCACAATTATAAAGGTGTTCTGAATTTTAAATTTGGCTTTCTGTATAAATTAAGTCTCAGTTTTACAATAAAAACTTTTTCAGTATAATTAGCATAATAATAATTAAGTTTTGTGTCAAGAGAAAAAACGCTCCTAAAATTGTTCCAAATATTTTTTATCACCAAAAAATTTGATTTTCACCCTCAATTGTTAATTAACTTTCATATTAAAATATGTACCATTATGTATCACACCTTTCGTATTATACACAATATTAACAAACGCTTTATTAATTTTTTATTATTACTCATTAATTTCAAAATCACACTTGTTGATTAGTTTACAAAGTTCATTGTTTATAGACTTTTATAGCCGACAGTATATAAACAATTTATTAATTATTGATTTTTTGATAATTAAGCTTTAAGAAAAAAAAAATATATATATAACATAAGCGTTATTACTTTTTCCTACTTCCCATTGAAATTTGCAAATAAGTATAAGATGAATTTTTAGAAGTTTTTATTTAGTAGACATTAACAGAAAGCGGAAGAAATCATGTAGAAGTATCTTATTTCAAGGTTTGCTTTGTATTTTGTTTATGAGATTTTTTATTATAAGTATAAATAGCAATTAGTTTGTAAAAATATTTCTTAAAGATTCTTATTTTTAGATGTTATTATTTATTAATAAATATTTATAAATAAAAAATAAATTAAGTGGTAAAACAGTTTCAACGATTAAATTTTAACTAATATAGAATAAAGATTTGTTCTATAAATTCAAGAGCAATTTTCACTTAAAATCATACACCTACGATCACTCCAGAGCATTTTTTTTAAATTTAAGTTCAAATACATTAAGGTATCCCGTGTGTATGAAGAAAAAAATATTTTTTTAATGTCTTATCTTCTTATTAAAAATTTTCACTTTTTATACCAACCATCAAAATGATGGGGGTATATTAATTTTGTCATTCCGTCTGTAACATGTCGAAGGAATTATCTAAGACCCCACAAAGTATATATTTTGTGGGACCTGGTTAGATTCTGAGTCGATCTAGCTATGTCCGTCCGTCTGTCCGTCTGTCTGTCTGTTGAAAGCAGGATAGGGCTCGAACGGGGCAACGTAGGGGGACGAAATTTGGCACAAATATTTATCTTATATAAGCCCATAGAGTCATTCCATTTAAAACCAACCAGCTGATTTTCTCACCTCCTCCGAATTTAATGATATTTGGTACAATCATTATTCTTGTCAAAACTAAGGCTAATTCAAAATTTCAAAATTTCGCGAAATATCGCGGGTTGAAAGTGCAAAATATCTCAAAATATGTACAAAGTTGCATACACAGAATTACAAATATCTTTCGAAGTATTTATTATATAATATTTATTGAGATGTCATATTAAAGGTATCAAAATTACCTTTAATATGACGTGTAACATGACTTTTTTCTCAACATCAAAATGGTCCATATCTCGCGATTTTTCGTTCGCGGGTAAATACCTCGAAAAGTGGTCTTTTTAAAAATTAAAAAAAAAAATATATGTTAATGATGAAAATGTTTTCTATAACCGTGGAAAGTGGCATTCTGGGACTCGCAATATTTTAGGAGTTATTACAACAAATGTCATAATAAATAAGAAATATTTATTGCAATTTGTATTGTTTTGTTTGTAATAAAATAAAAAAATGGCCAATTTCTTCCAAAAATCATCTGAATGTAATAAAATTCGGCAAGAATATTAATATTGACGCTGGTAACGCAAATGCCGAGTTTAAGTTTGATTACCGCTATAGTTCGCGATTTATAATATCTCAAAAATGAGGAAAATTGTATTTTTAAAAATACAAATATCTTTCAAAGTATTTACATCACAATGTTCATTTAGGAAAAAATTTAAAGGTAATGAAATTACCTTTAAAATGATACCTGAAACATGTTTTTATGTTGAATTTTATTGGTGGATAATTCGCGAATTAAATTTCGCTGTCGCGTATTTTCAAAAATGGTATTTTTAAATTCGTGAAAAATATATATGTAGAGGATGGATCCATTTTGAATATTCTCTGTAAGTATCGTTATGGGACTATCAATGGCTTCTGAGTTATTATAAAAAATATAACGCAGTGTAAAATAAAAAAATAATTAATTTGAAAGAAATTTCAAGCATGAATTTGTTCACTTTATTCGATGTGATTTTGTTTAATAACTCATAAACTATTGAGAGTCCCATCACGATACTTACAGAGAACATTCAGAATGTATCCTTCCTCTACATATATATTTTTTCACGAATTTAAAAATACCATTTTTGAAAATACGCGACCGTGAAATTTAATTCGCGAATTATCCACCAATAAAATTCAACACAAAAACATGTTTCAGGTATTATGATGAAATTATCTGAAATTTTGAATTAGCCTTAGTTTTGACAAGAATAATGATTGTACCAAATATCATTAAATTCGGAGAGGAAAAGTCAAAAATTGTAATTTTTCGTGTTGGTTTTAAATGGAATGACTCCATGGGAATGACTTATGGGCTAAAAACTAGAAACACAGGGTGTCCGTTTTATACTTTTCTGCTGATATTTCTTCAACAAAAGCATGTACGACAACGAAATGTATAGTTCGGGGATCGATATAAACTCGGAAACCAAAAATGGGCGTGGTCCGCCCACTTTACCGCCCACCTCACATATAAGGTGAAATTGTGTTCAAATATTTCAAGGACCAATGTAAACTCGGAAACAAAAAATGGGCGTGGTCCGCCCACTTTTCCGCCACCTCCCATATAACGTAAAATTTGAAAAAGTTGACGGTGGGTATATAGATTCAGCCGGGCCGAATATAACATTCGCGCTTGTTTTTAACTGAAAAGGGCTGTACGAATAATCGCCAAAAAAAAAAAAAATTATTCAACCAAATTTTTTAATTTTTTTGTCATTTCTTCTGTTATTTTGCTATAGATTCTACATAATAATTGTTTTTTTTTTTAGTGAACAATATTGTCCTTAAAAGCCGGCCTGCTGCAGGCCGGAAGGATTTTCAATTATGTGGTATATCCAAAAGCGGCTTCGCTTACATAATTTGGAAAATTTTTTTAAAAATCGAAAGTGTATTAGGCATAGAATAACACATAGAGACGAAATTCTCGATTGACAATTAAATAAAATTATTTTTTTTGTAAACAAAAATTTGTTTTTATTTTCTTTTGACAACTACAAAATGTATTTGATTACATGTATTTTGTTATTGCTTGAGTTAGGTTTTTGACAACCGACTTAGGTTTTTGACAATTAGTTTCGTCTCTTGTTTCTCTTTGGTATTAGGTATTATTCGTACACCCCTGAAAAGATAGTACTGTTTTAAGAATGTTATTTTTTTATTATTATTCGCAGGAAAAATTTTAGAACGTTCTAGAATCATTAGTTCTAGAACTTGTGTAATCAGAACCACTTCAGATTCTTTAATAACATCCTCAGAACTAGTGGTATCATAACCAATTCTGACACTAATGGAATATAACCTTATTCTGATTCTAAATTCGTTTTAAAGAATGTTTTAGAGAGCTAGTGCATAAGAACTAATTCTGTATGACTTCTACATCACTTTTTAGAACAAATTACTGGTACTCGAATGACTTCCTAGAACTGTTTAAAATACTTCTATAAAAATTTCAAAAACTAAAAAAAAAGAGTATTTATTATATTAAATTAATTCCAAAAGTGGCCTTTAGGAAATAGCCCATTAGAATAAAAAATAAAAAACAGGTTCTGAAACCGTTCCCTAAAGCTTATATGGAACTAGTTCTGAATGTGACAATTTCGAACAAAAATCATTGATTAAAGAACTAGTTCTAGAACCGTTCCAAAGAATGGGTACTGGCTAGCTAACACTTCCACAGAACTAGTTCTGGAGGTGACAATTTCAAACAAAAATCATTGGTCGTAACGCCAAAGTAGAACAAGTACAGGCTATTTTCATGTGTTCTGGAACTAGTTGTAGAACTAATACAATTTTTCCTTTTTTTTTTTTTTTTTTTTTTTTTGAAAGAACTTTTTTTAAATTTTTAGTTTTTAAAAATTATTAAATAACTACTTTTGTGAAATTTCGTACTTTTTTCAAAACTATATCCAGGAACAATTGTATTAGTTCCCAGTACCCATTCTATGGAACGCTTCTAGAGCTATTTCTTTAATCAATGATTTTTGTTAGAAATTCCCACATTCAGAACTCATGCCATAGAAGCGTTAGGGAATGGTTTCAGAACCTTATTTTATTATATTAAGTATTTAAAATGTGTTCAATTATTTATTCAAGTTTTTTAAACAGTTCAAGGAAGTTATTTGGGAACCAGTAATTTGTTTAAAGAAGTGATGTAGAAGTAATACAGAATTAGTTTTTAAGCATTACTTCTCAAAATCATTCTCTAAAACTAATTTAGAATCATAATAAGGTCATAATCAACGAGTTCCAGAATTAGTTGTGAAACCACTAGTTCTAAGGATGTTATTAAATAATCTGAAGTGGATGTGATTATACCAGTTCTACAACTAATGATTTTAGAACGTGTTAAAATAATATTGAAATAAAATGTATATTATTATTATTATCTTTAACTTGTTGATTAATATTACCTAACTCTAAAATTTGGAATACATTATTACTCCAATGTTTAAAAAATGTGTAATTTGAAAACTTCAACGCTTCAAATCGCGAAATTGTAATATCACGTTCCTTTATGTTTTTTCATAGCCTACGCCTTTGCACTTTGAACAAAGTCTGACTTTTAATAATCATACTGCAAATTGTTTAAACTTAAATACGTGATATAATAAAACTGTAAGAAAATTATCATTTCACAAGTGAACTAAAGTCAATGAATCAAATAAAAAATTACAGTTACTTTAACTTCCAGAGAAAACAAGCGCGAATGTAAAGTGGGCGGACCACGCCCATTTTTGGTTTCCGAGTTTATATCGATCCCTGAACTATACATTTCGTTGTCGTACATGCTTTTGTTGAAGAAATATTATGAGCAGAAAAGTATAAAACGGACACCCTGTGATTCTAGTTTTTAGCCCATAACTTTGTTGTTTATTAACCGATTTTGCCCATTTCCAATATAAGACAAATATTTGTGCCAAATTTCGTCCCCCTACGTTGTCCCGTTCGAGCCCTATCCTGCTTTCAACAGACGGACGAACATAGCTACATCGACTCAGAATCTAACCAGGACCCAGAAAATATACTTTGTAGGGTCTTAGATGATTCCTTCGACATGTTACACACGAAATGACAAAATCAATATACCCCCCATCTTTTTGATAGTGGGTATTAAAATATATTGTATACATGTATATTTTTAAACATTTTTCATTTCTAAATAAACAAAAAAAAAAAATATTATTTACACTACTGTAAGATTTTCGCAAGCCTTAAAATATGCTTTAATTTTTTTAGACTAATATAAATTAATGCTGCCATGATCAGAGAACTGCGCCGATCGGCTGTAAGCCGGCTGAGTCGAGCCGCCGGAGGTTTTTCAAGAGCCGCCGCCGCCGATAAAATTTCGGCTAAAACACGACTCAATTACAGCCGCTGATTTCGGTCAAGCTTAATGAATTTAATATAAAACCTTTAGTAAATTCTTTATATTCTTGAAATTTTAAATTTTAATATTAATTTTTACAATTTTTTTTCATAAATTTCCTTATAATGTCGGCGACATTTTTAGCATTGCTGTCGACTCATGAATTTCGGCAGCAAATTAAATTAAATTTTCGACTAAAATCGAAATCGATTTACTTTTCCCTAGACAGTAGTATATACCTTTATATCCTAAAGGATAATTTGTTGCAGAGTGCAAAAAATCAGGGCTTATTATTATATTTTTTATATTGACAACATAACGATCCGAATAATAAATTTGGTATTGTGTGCAATTTGCTAATATATAAGGGCCCAATTTTAACAACGCTCTCTAAATAGTCGCCAGACCTCAATATTATTGAAATTTTGTGGTCCATATTGGAAATTTACATAAAAAAATAGGTATTAGGACCTAAAAATGCACTATGAACACATTTCATCTAATATTACATAAAAACTGGACGCACGCAAAAAGCCTCTAATCTGTTGCATACAATTAAGACTACCATTCCACATAAAAAATAATCAGGTATGTGATGAAAATCGATTTCGAGCAAAAAACGAAATAGGTAGTGATACACATAAAATTTTCGAATTCAATTTCGTTTTATTGTAAAAACGAAATCGATTTCATTTTCCATTTTGTTTTATGAAAATCACAATAAATTAGGTTGTGATCATGGTTGTGATAAAAACGAAATCGAACAAATTTTGGTACTCGTTTTAAAATTGAATTTGATTAAAACTGTTACAAAAGAATTAGAATCATGTGGATAAAAAATAAAAGCTATATTGTAGAAAGAAAAATAAAATAAATAATACCTTTTAAAGAATATTGAGGCAGAGGTTAAGAAAAGTATAGAAATTCTGTAAATCCTAAAATTTTTTATTCTGTTGCTTTAAAACACTGAATGTTAAGTTTAAAACTTAAAATATATTTTGTAATTTGTGATGGAACTTGTGATGAAGCGATGTACCTTATTGTTTAAAAACCTATCAGACACTCGAATTAAACTGTAACTTCACATATGGGTTTTACAATTTAACTTTTAAGGTTTCTGGATATATCTACCACAAAGGAAAAAACTGATTTTGAATATTCAAAATAATCATTGTGCTAACCCAATTTCAAATCACCAGTAAAAATTTAAAACCAATGCAAAATCCAAACTGCATCTGCTAAAAAGCGTTCCTATTAAAATATTGCATTAGTTTTTATTTTTGTAGGATTAATTAATTAATCCAAAAATGTAAATTTATTATTCCTCCACAAAATGTTTTTTTTTTATGGGCAATTTTTTTTCAGAAGCAAGGAATATCTCCTTTATGGCAGCTTCACGCAAAACTTAACTTTTGATCATTTTTTATTAAAAAATTAACATAAAAACATTAAAATAAAATTTATTTCATTTAAATAATACAAATTTCAAAATTAATTTGTTGTGATTTGACAAGAAACATATTGAACATCACAAGCTAATCGATTTAAGAATACGATTTACTTTTGAAATTGACCGAATTTTATTACATATCTGAATGTAATTATTGGTCGTAATTTTCAATTTTTTATGTCATAAGTGGGTGCTTAAAATAAGCTGTGAGATAAAAATATTGGATTTTTTGTTTTCATATCTTTAATTTGCTTAAAGGTAAACTTTAACACTAAATAATGGTTCTATATTAAACTAGAAATCTTCCTCTTTCTTATGATACCAAATTTTATTTTTAATTCCAGTCTGTTACTTTGTCATGGAGCTTTAAAAATAAAATTGTATAATGCATAATTTAAGCTGTGAGCCACTGTATATTAGTGTGTAGCAAAATCTCAAGAGTCTTGCAATTTGTTATTCACTTTAAAAAGGAAGAGGAATAACGACAAATGTCTTCAAGATTATCACACATTACGCTGTAGAATACATTTCATTTCTCTCCGGAGTCAGTAACAACTTTAGCGTGTTTATCATAAATCGTCGATGGTTATATGAATATTTTTTCATCCATATTTTGGACGCATTCACTCAATCTTTTAGTATAATAAAAATTCAACATTAATCTCAAGCCAAGAAGCTACTATAGGAAATTACATATACAGCGAAAGCTTCCATAGGCGGTGATTTTGTCCGTTATCAGGAGATGTCCGTCTATGGGATATGGTTCATCATAGTTTTTAATAAGAGGTAATTCAGTAGCATAGGTACTGGTATCTTTTTATTTCAACATCCAAGATTGATTGTAATGAATTACCTTATAGATAAAAATATCCTTATATATACATATTAAAATGCAAAAGACCGTAACGTGACGTAAAAATCAAATTTCAAATTAATTAATTATTTGATTTATTCAACAATTTGATTAAATATATTTATGATTAATCAATTAATCAGGAATTTAAATAGTTAAAATCGTGAATAATTAAATAATTTTAAATTTATTTGACTTTCTTTTTTATGTTTTTAATTTTCATTATAATATAAAAAACTGCATGCAAAGTCGTTTGAAAATATAAAATGTGGGTCGTTTAATCACCAAATAACATATATTATATATTTAGCATTTTTTGTTTCATTTGTTTAATTGTAAACTAAATTTGAGAACATTGAATATTATTCAAATTTGATTAATCAAAATTAAAAGTAATTAATCAGAATTTTTATTAATTAGAATTGTTGATTAATCGATTAACTGATTAATATGTGTATAGATTAAATAAAATTTTGTATAACCGATTAATCGCACATCCATAGTATTGACAAAAGTCAAATGATAGTAACATTAATTTCAAAAACAGTCATAAAATTTGTTCCATTTAATAAAAATGTTATTTGAAAAGTGTTTTATTATTTATATATTTTTGCATCATTAAGGGAAATTTTAAAGCAAAAAAAAAAAAATAGTGGTTTCTCTTTTATTTTGCTTCAGCGGCAATAGACGTTATGCATTTTCTTTAGACATTATTTGGAATAAATTATGATTTTATGGAATAATAGCTACAGTTCGCTTCTCTCCATTTTCCTAAAATTTCTAAATTTAGTCTTTCTTCGTACGCAAAAAAAAAAAAACACGATAGAAAAAGATATAGTCGGTCAAGCCCGACCATATGATACCCTACACCATTGTGTACAGTATAATTCGGGGAAGGGTCTTTTATTAGACATGGAGTAAAATATACTCCATACTCCGATACTCATAAGTGTAAAATAAGACATACAAATACAGAATATTACGTTAATGCTGAAATTTATATTAATTTATTCACTTTTGGGTGATTCCCAAAAGGGGGCCTTATATGGGAGCTATGGTAAATTATGGACCTAAAACTTATTTGTGTCGAATATTAACTTGATAATAACATTTTAATAGCATTTATGGCCGTTAAAGTGATTTTCCGAAAAGGGATTATATGGGAGCTATGGGTAATTATAGACCTATCTTTTTAAAAATCGGCACACTTATTTAGACTTATATGTGCCAAATTTTATTAAAATATTGCTATATTTAAGGGATTTATGATCGTAGGTGATTCTAAGCCGATTGGTAAAAATTAAGGTTGGTCTTAGACCAATTTTTTTGGGTATTACAAACATCAGCACAAACGCATAAAAAAATCATCTCTTAACTGGAGAGAATGGGGTGATTTTCTACAAGATGTGCTTTTCAATATGGTTTCAATTTACTTGTCCATCCAATATCATGTGGACTTTTTTTTCTGAACCATGTTTCCTATCGATGGTCGAATTCCCCTGATACTGTTTAATGACGTTGAAAACAGTATGGCAGAGGACATTTAATTCATTGACCAATTATTTGTAGGACCAATTTGTTTTTTATTTTATTTTTTTTTTTTTGAAAATTTTTAATAATTTATAGCACGTACATCATTTTCGTTACTCATTTTGGTCAAACTCGCAACAAATCAACAATTTGTCTTCAAGAATAATAACTGACATATTTTCAATGATAAAATAGTTTTAAAAATTGCTTCGGAAAAAAGTTATGAAGCAAAACGTGTGTTAAGATTAAAAAATATGAACTAAATACATACTTACCTAATTCACAAAGTATATTATTTGAGTTATTGTGTTATATGTTATTTAATATTATATTCAGCCACATATGTTTTTTACTACACCATTTTTAAGTTAAAATAAAAACTTTCTATATGATATTATGAAAACAGCAATTTAAAATGAGGTTTATGGATTCAGTATCAGAAAAGAACAAATGAGAATGAGATATTCCAATTCAAAATTTGAAAATATCATTTTAGTTTATGATTTTTTTTTTATTATAATTCAGAAAAGAACATATTAAAATAATATTTCTCTTTTAATTCCAGAATATAACAATTGAAATTTACATTTTCCATATAAATTTCAGAATTGAGCAATTAAAAGTGATACTTTTTATTTAGTACTTGAAAATTAGGTTTTTAATTTATAATTTTGAAAATAACAACTTAAATTGGAATTTTTATTTAAATTTTTGAAAAGAACATTTATAAGAAGATTTTTCCATTTAAAATTCAGAAAAATATTGAAATTTTGAAAAAAAAAACTAAATTAAATTCAGAACTTTCCAGATGGATTTGAAACAATTTCTTAATTTTATTTGCTTAAAGGTCACATAAATTAAGTTGACCTAACATTATTTCATCATTTAAAACACTCTTATTCAATGTACTAAATTTTAATGAATTATTCTAAATTTCAATTGTAGTTTTTGAATTTCAAAATAAAAAACTGAAATGTAGAAATTTCAACAGTTCTTTTATAAAATTTAAATGAAAAATCTAATTTTCAATTTTTATATTCAAAAATTTAAATGAAAAATTTAATTTTCCAATGATCTTTTTTAAAATTTAAATTTATTTTCAATTAATTTTTAAAAAATACCATTAAAAGTGGTGTATTTCTTTAAAAAAGACAATAAGTTTAAGCTTTACTGCTCACATTTTATTATTATTTTCATAAATTGTTGATTTAAATAAAAATTTTACACACATATACTTTCTAATTCCAAAAATAAAATTTTTAAACAAAGTATACAAAGTAGTCCGACTCTCTATTTTTAATGTTGCTTTCTCA
Source organism: Protophormia terraenovae (assembly GCA_951394005.1). Classification (NCBI taxonomy): domain Eukaryota; kingdom Metazoa; phylum Arthropoda; class Insecta; order Diptera; family Calliphoridae; genus Protophormia; species Protophormia terraenovae. The sequence continues at coordinate 120,179,669 of OX596074.1, forward strand.
CATGTATAGGTTCCGTGTGAATTGAGAGAACTGTAAACAATAAACAAAAACACAAAACTTTTACATTTTTACCAAGTATTTTTACGCATTTTTACACTTACTCATATAATTTTACATTTTTTTAAAACAAAATATAAACACTTTTATATTTTATTTCGGTCCATTTTGCACAAACCACAAAAAAAATATTTTATTTATTTTTGACATTTTATTTTGTTCAATTTAGAAATTATTTTGTAGAACAGAGTTTCTATTTTTGGTATTAAAAATTCAAACAAAAATTTTTTTAAGCCATTTTTTTAAAACTCTGTATATAAAATAGCACCAATACATTAAACTTTTTATTACTAATACATACTTAGAGTTAGGTACTTTTTTACTAACACACTCTTAGAGTTATGTACTCCTGCCAAAGAGTCGAACTACTTGTATATACTTTGTTTTTAAACAAATAATAAATGTGAACAAATATAAATTTAATTTTTAATTCACCCTGGAAATATTGTATTAGTTCTACAACTAGTTCTAAAACACATAAAAATAGTCTGTCTTTGTTCTACTTTGGCTACGACCAATGATTTTTGTTTGAAATTGTCACCTCCAGAACTAGTTCTGTGGAAGTGTTACCTAGCCAGTACCCATTCTATGGAACGGTTCGAGAACTAGTTCCTTAATCAATAATTTTTGTTCAAAATTCAGAACTAGTGCCATAGAAGAGTTAGGGAAAGGTTTCAGAATCTGTTTTTATTTTTATTTTGTATTCTAATGGGCTATTTTCTAAAGTCCACTTTTGAAATCAATTAAATTTTGTAAATATATATATATATTTTTTTTTTTAATTTTTGAAATTTTTTATACAAGTGTTTTAAACAGTTCTAGGAAGTTCCCAGAAGTGATGTAGAAGTCATACAGAATTAGTTCTTAAGCACTAATTCTCTAAAACATTTTTCAAAACGAATTTAGACGAATGTCAGAATTGGTTGTGATACCACTAATTCTGAGGATGTTATTAAAGAATCTGAAGTGGTTCTGATAATGTACTAAAATACTAAAAATTAAATAATTAAACAACTCAAATCGAGATGTTTTCTGGCTTTGAAATATATGAAAAAACAAATCAATTTGTTTTTTTTTTGGAATAAACATCTGCATTCTGCATTTTTCAATAAATAGCCATATTCCAAAAAATTAATGTAGGTTTCATAAAGAGTTCCTAACTTCCTCTTATTGAAATTTACATACAAAAAGTTAGTAATTTGTTATCAAGATTACATTAGAATTTGTATCCTCTATTATGAAAATAATATTATTCTGTAGAACAATTTTTAAACAAAATATTAAACAAAATGTTTGGATAATTTAGATCTACCTAATAGGAGAAGCTTAACCCGCTAACTTTAGGAAAAATCTTTAGAAATAGTAAAAACGCAGTGAATTAAAATATGTATATATATCAGTGGACATAGTAAAATATAATTTTCTAAAGTTTAATTTTTGGAGGTTGATAATTAGCATTAAACTCAGAATATAAAGAAATCGGAAGCTGTGAAAATGGCAGTATTTTCAAAGAATTTAGTTTGAATATTGAATATAATCTATAATGCCTTGTAAACTTTAAAAATTTTAATAATGGTTCGACCCTACTTTAAGACCATATTTTAATATTATTTCCGTTACATTTTTCAAGAAAAATAAAAATAATGATAAATGTCCGAATATTAAAATCTGTGATAAAATAAAAAATGTTTCAGAATATCAGAATATCCAATTTTATATGTGTAGGGAGAAGAGCTGTGTCAAGATCATATATACTTTTTTTAATAATTTTAAAAATATAAAATAAATGTTCGAACAAACGGTCTTCTGTTTTGACACATTAGAAGTACAAAAATACGGTACTCATTTACCTCTCTAATTCACTTAAAATCGTAAATATTTCCCATACTATTTATCCGATTGCAAAGATTAAGGTATCAATTAAAAGCTCTTACTTGACCATTTATAAAAATAAATAAAAAAGCAGAGACCAGAAATTACGAACAAAGAACATAAAATTTTAAGTTTTCATTGAAAAAATAAAAAACACTTAAGTTCAAAATAGAATATTTTTCTTAACTGTTCAAAAACAAAATAATAAAATTATTAAAACAAACATTTTAAGTAAAGTACAAAATAATTTTGTACTTTAAAAAAATGTTTAAAAAAAAAAAAGTTTTTTTTTATGTACGAATTTGTATAATTTAAAAATATCAATTTAGAAATGAATTCATTTTAAACAACTGTGATTCTGAGTCGAACTGTGTACTTTAAGGTGTGGGTCCGAAGATTCTTTCTCTGCGTTACAATTTCTGCCCTATAGTGTATAAAAACAGAAAAACTTGTTTTGGTATAACTGCTATAGGATTATATTGTATTATTTTGATCCCAATTTTTTAAATATTTGTGTAAAAAATTCAAAATTTTAACTTTTTTGTGAAAAATTGCAACATTTTGGACTTATTTGGACCTGGTCCTAAATTTTTGTTACGTCATTAAATACCAGCCCCAAAGTCCATTCTTACGATACCAAATTTTCATATTGTTCCTTCGGCAGATATAAGAACCAAACTTTTGAGACGCGGTACCTTAGAATGAAATAAATTTTCATTTGAGATGAGAACATAGTTATCAGATAAAATACTCCATACAAACATTCATATGAATTTATCTTAGTTTGTGATGAAAACTGTTGATAAATATGAAAAAAATTATTTAATTTGTTCATTATTTGTCTTTAAAATTTGCATTTATTATCAATATTTTCTTTTAAATTTCATAAATATTTGACTTTGAAATGAAAAATTATTGTACAAAAAGAAAAGTTTTTTTGTGTTTTGTTTTCTTTGGAAAAAATTTTTTTGAGAACTTTATTATTTTGTACTTGAAGAAAAACATTTTTTTTAAAAACTTTTTTTTTATATTTTTTGTTTTAGTATCTTATAAAATAATTTTTAACTTCAATGAAAACATTTTTTTGTAAAAAACAAAATAAAAAATGTTTCCGGTCTTTGTAAAAAAGATATAAAAACTTTATAAAAACAACTTTTTTAAATATTTTGTAATTTTTAGTACAAAAAAAAAAAATTTTGTGGAAATAATTTTTTCTAAATAGTCGGCCTTCGGCCGGGCGGAAGGACTCTTAACTCTGTGGTATGTCCAAAAGCGGCTTCGCTTACGTAATTCTTCCTTTTTACTAAACTTTTTTTATAAAAATTATTTTTTTAATGCGAGTTTCTTAGGGAAATTCGATTTTCAAAGCCCTATAACTTCCAAAATATTTAATTGCGCAAACAAATTTTTACATCATTATTTTCACCGATAAAAGTACTATCAATGGCGAAAAAAATCAAATAAATTGGAGCTGAGTTAGGGAGGTCTATTTATGTTTAGCATATTTTTCTTTCATAATCGTTCAATACTTTTTTTTCTTATATACAGGTATAAGAAAACCTTTACTAATGATTATTAGTTTTTGAGATTTTAGTATAATACATGCAATAACTTACCATTGACAACAACACTAAATATCAAATAAACGTACAAACACCACTTACCTGTGGGACTCCGATGAAAGTACCACAATACGTGTAGTATGATCAAATAAGGACTCCAATTGTAAAGTTATATAAAAATGTGATAAATGACTAACTTGGAATGTTGTTTCAATACCATTTTCTGTAACACCATAGGGTAAGCCAAACACTCCAGCATTTAAAATTAAATAATCAATATGTCTGTAAAAAATATATACGTTTAACAAATGTTTCCAAAACGATTTACAATAAAAACTTACTTTACATTACTCTTTACAGACTCCACAAAATTACACACCGATTTAAACGAAGCCAAATCCAATTCGTACCATTTTAAACGACTACGACAGGCTGGACGTTCTTTGACTATACGTTCTATAGCAGCCTCAGTGGAGGAACGACTACGACAAGCAAGTATTACCTCACAACCATGAAATGCCAATGAACGTGCTGTCTCAAAACCAATACCACAATTAGCTCCGGTCACGACGGCCAAACGTCCATGTAAATCTTTGCCATGTAAAATTTGCAAAGCAGTTGTACTCCCATCAAAACGTTGACGTACTTGAGCGATATTCATGGGTGGTTCCTCTGCGGCAAAAGCTAAACGAGGATCTATATTTGTTGTCTGTTGGGTCAAATTATTATAGAATATGATGTTTTTACTATTTTCATCGTAACGTTTTTCCCAGCCTATGGGCAGCTCACGATTTAAACGTTTTGTGCGACCAGTGCGAGGATGTGTCATTTGGGTGGTTTTCGTTTGTTGACTAGAAAATCAAATTTATAAAGTAATTTATTCATTTGTTTCTTTAGTTAAAATATTAAACTTACTTAGTAGTTAAAATATTAAACTTACTTTACATAACAAACAAAACCCTCGTCCGTGGCTTGTTCTTCCCAGCCGGGTGGCAATTCATCTTCACTGTCAGAATCGGGCATAAAACCTATTGTTTTTTTTTTATTATTTATTTCAATGTATTTAATTATTTTTTTTTTTATTTTTAATTAAAAAAAAAACTACTTACTCATTGTCTAAAGTTTGCAAAATTTAGTTTTAGTTAAAGAACTTTGTCCGCAGTTGTTCTTGTTTATCGAGTTAATTGCAAATGCGATTTAAATAAATGTAATTTTTGCTGTTTGTGTTTATGAATTAATTATTTTACATTTACATACTTTTTTCAACAATTTGCATTCAACTTTTTTCGCAATTTTTGTTGTAATTCTTCAAATTTATTCTCAATTTCCTTTTGTTATTTTCTTTCAAAAACGATTTACTTTTTCACATCAGGGATGGAAAATGAATATATTTGTCGTTATCAAAATAAATTTTAAATAGTACTTTTTTACCATCTAAGTACTAAAATTCAAATTTGCGAAAATTTTTTATATGGAGCAAAACTCAAAGAACGTAATTTGTATGTCTAAAACGATGGATTAAATGGTACTCATCTACCTCCCTAATTCACTTAAAATCGTTAATATTTCCTATACTATTTATCCGATTGCAAAGATTAAGGTGTCAATTAAAAGCTCTTAAGGGTGCATTTACAAAAATAATATAAAAGTTTCATAAACACAACTTTTTAAGTAATTTGTAATTTCTTGTGGAAAAAAAATTTTTGTGGAAATAATTTATCTTAATAGCAGGCCTTCGGCCGGGCGGAAGGGTTTCTAACTCTGTGTTATGTCCAAAAGCGGCTTCGCTAACGTAAAGCCCAAATTACAATTGCGCGTAGTCAGCAGCAGTATGTGCTGACATAATCAGCTGATAATTTAGAAAACACTGTTTGTTATGGTGTTAATTACATTTGGTCAGCAGCAGTTTGCAGTGCTGTTTCATTTAGCCCTGTTTCTAAATTTACTGCGCTGCTTTCAGATTGAGAGCGAGACAAAGAGAGTGAGCAAATAAATGAGAGGCTAAAATACACAAGTAGAATAAAGTAAGATGGTGGTTGTAAATTGTGGCTGCCTACGCTGAATTGTAATTATAACGGCAGCAACATGTTGTACTGACAGTGAACAGCTGTTAATTTTTACTGATACTGTTGCTGACTACGCGCTATTGTAATTTGGGCTTAATTCTTCCTTTTTACCCAACTTTTTTTTATAACGAAAAATTTTTTGATAAGAGTTTCTTAGGGAAATTCGATTTTCAAAGCCCTATAACTTCCAAAATATTTATTTTATCATTATATTCACTGCTAAAAGTACTATCAAGGGCAAAAAAATCAAATAAATCGGAGCTGAATCAGGGTGGTCTATTTATGCCGATTAAATAGTTTTGTACATGTTAAATATTGTAATAAAATACAAGGATCCTAATGAAAAAGTCACCTAAGAATAATTCCTTAAAATTGAGCACTTTAGCTTTAGTTTTGTTCGTTATCTTATATCGTTGAAATTTGCTTGCCCTTAACTTTGAGTCTACATTAGAGAAATTTGTATCAAGACAAACGTCAAATTTTTGTTTGAGTTGCAGATAATTTTTTATCTCTATCAATTATAGGGGAAAACGTATGTCATAATAAACCATGCAAAAAGTACCAACAACAATCAAGATGGCGTCTCTTACTAAGCATTATCAAGACAAAGTTGTCAGAGCTCGAGCGCTGACAATTTTCTTTTAACGCTGCAATAATACTGACAAATTCAGTCTACATTAGACAAATCTTTATCATGATAAAATTTTGACGTTTGTCTTGATAAAAATTTGTCTAATGTAGACTCAAAGTCAAGCTTATCTGAATTGTTCTAACTTTCCTAGTTAGGTATATTATGCTTTGGTTATAATATTCAAAAAGTTATTACATGTTATAGATTTATTTCACTTAACTTTAAGTCTACATTAGACAAATTTTTATCAAAACAAACGTCAAAATTTTATCAAGATAAAGATTTGTCTAATGTAGACTGAATTTATCAGTATTATTGCAGCGTTAAAAGAAAATTGTCAGCGCTCGAGCTCTGACAACTTTGTCTTGATAATGCTTAATAAAAGACGCCATCTTGATTGTTGTTGGTACTTTTTGCATGGTTTATTATGATATACGTTTTCCCCTATAATTGACAGAGATAAAAAATTATCTGCAACTCAAACAAAAATTTGACGTTTTTCTTGATACAAATTTCTCTAATGTAGACTCAAAGTAATGTAGACTCAAAGTAAGAAATGACAAAATTAAAGTTGACATAAGAGATGACAATGCAAAAACAAAATACATGGGGTTTTTTGGTGTTGTAGTTGTTGTAGAGTTGTCGTTACCTTCTTAATCATGATGAAATTATACCAGGTGACAGTACCGCTACAACAAATACAACAAGGCAAAAACAACCATGCATTTTGTTTTTGGTTTTTCCAGCACAACGTCAAAAACATTCGACAAAATAACAAAACAAAGTAAACAAAAAACAAGAATAAGAAAACAAAAACCAAGAATAAGTAAACAAAAGAAGAAGTAAACAAGCAAAATAACAGCGCCTAAAAAATATGAATTGAAAAATTATAAAATATTTTCATTTAAACGCAAATTTATTTATTTCAAATCAAATATAATTCTTTTTTAAAACAAATATTATTTTTTCTACACAAATTTACACCATTATTAAAACTTTTTTGTACCACACAATTACAATCACAATTCACAAATTATTCAGAAAATATAATAACAAAAAACCAATATTAATTGAAAAAGTATATCATATTTTCATTTTAAACTCAAATTTATTTATTTCAAAACAAATATTATTATTCTTTTTTAAAACATTATTTTTTCTACACAAATATTAAAATTTTCTTTTGTATCACACAATTACAATGCACAAATTGTTCACAAAAGGAAATAAAAAAAACCACGTGTGTATTGTAAACAACTTTTGACAGTAATCTGGAAAAAATAAATGTCGGCAAAAAATCATCAGCTGATTTAGTACTGTCACCTGGTATAATTACATCATGTTCTTAATCTACCTTGGTCTATACTAGCTTTTTTCTTGTTTGCACAAGAACAAAACGTCGGCAGAGCAACATACACATTTTTTTTAATTTTGTTTTCAGTGGGCAGAACATTTGTCGAACAAATCATAATTTTTTGTTTGTCGTCAGAGTCGCTTCGATACTTTTACATGCAGCGCCTCTTCTTCCGCATGCAAAATGACGTTTGATGGCAGACATGGTTGCTCGAACAATTGTGCGAACAACGGTGTGCGAACAAGAACAAAACATGAACAACTTGGGTCCACACTATCCAAATGCATGTGCGCACAATATTTTGTTCAATGTGCGAGCATGAAAACGGCTCGTGTGGACCGCAAATTATAGTTAAAGCTGTTAACTACCGAATATTAATGTATTCGGTTATTCAAATTTATAAAAAAAAATTATTATTTAAGCATAAAATTAATTCTTTTCAAAATATTGCTTATATTATATTTTTTATTATTATTACTTAGCAAAAATATAAAAATAAAAGAAATAATAGAAGTTAAAAAACAAAAATATGAACAATTTTATGAAACGGATAAAATAAGTCTTCGAACGAGTTTTTTTTTATTTATCACTGAAATATTTGTTACATTTTTATTATTTTTTTATATGCATTATTTAGTTTTTTCTCTAAATATTTGCCTAGGATAAACTAATCGCACCTGTAATAAATAAAAATAACGGTCTGAAGAAGGACGATATAGAAGACTAGAATAGGAGGAACGAGCGAGTATTCTTTGCACAACACAAGTCACTTAAAGTAAGTTTAATATATGTTCCTACCTACTTTAAAATATTTAAATTACATTTATTATATCTTAGTAAAAATCTTTCACAATTTATTATATCCGATTTTTAGACTAGTTCCATCTAAATAGAATTTTAAAAATAGAATTTGAAGCTTTTTTATTTTTAATTTATGAACAATTAATGCACATATTCTCTATTTGTCGTTTTCCGACTAAAATTATATTGAGTGCTTTTTTTCATATTCTGTATATCACTTGCAACATGTTGGGTTTTCGTCTATGATAATGACAACTTATTACGTTATTTGGCTCAAAATTTCAATTAGTCGATTGAAATGCCAAAACAGTTACTTTTATTTTCTTACCGTTTGGTGCATAGTAAAATAATAAAGTACTCGCACATCTACAAAAACAAAAATTGCTTGTATTTTGTTAGTGTAAAACTACTGCCTACAATGTCAGAATGCTTTGAACGGAAAAATCAGAGAACGAAAGAGAGCAAGAGAAAAAAACTCAAAAAATATTTTACATGTGAATACAAAAACAATTTGACAGTACCGCGAGGTTTGCCAATGAAAAAATTGTAAAACAGCTGGTCTTACGAGTATACTTTATTATTATACTATGCGTTTGGTGGTTGGAAAGCAAAAAGAGTTGATTTTTATGATTTATGTATAAATATGAAACATTTTTCTTAAATGAATAAGAAATACAATATATTATAATTGTGTAGATAAGTTATGTTCCGTAAGAAAACTATGTGGTAGCAAAATTTCAAAAAGTTTGATTCCAATTTCTTGATGCAATTTTTTAGCTGTATGTGTTTGATTAAACGTGATTTAAGCTATGATAGATTAATCTTGGACTCATTCTAATAAAATTTGATACTATGCTTCCTACTAACGTACTTTTCTTCAGAAGTGATATATGTTTTTTTTTCCCCGACAGGAGATTTATATGGGAGCTGAGGTCAGTCATGGATTGATACGAGTATATTGTCATTATAATAGCATTTATATCTTAATTATGCTCTTTAATGGGTTTCTGTTGGAAGTGTGACCACGGTTAATTCTGAACCGATTTTTTTAAAAAAATTACAAAGTGATTTATTTTTATTTTTGACACATTTTATTAACATAATTATTATTTTAGGACATTCGAGACATTTGTAAGAGGGCTGAGGGAATAACCAACCAAACATAAATGACCGTTATAAACATTAGCACAATGGGACTAAATTTGGTCTCAGCTTTCATATTAGATCCCCAACTTTTGGGCTGAATTCCCAAAAATAACACGCATAATGGTCGTGTTTGATCAAGTATACATTTTTTCTTGTTATATATGAAAAAATTGTATTTTTACAATACTTATTACAAATTGGCCTCTCATACAGTATCCTTTGTGACTAATAGTTTCACATTTAGTTAAGAAAATTTCCCATTTTTAATTAAATTAGTCAGCAACAGTATCAGCAAAAATTATCAGCTGTTCACTGTCAGTACAACATGATGCTGCCGTTATAATTACAATTCAGCGTAAGCAGCCACAATTCAGCGTAAGCAGCCACAATTTATCTAGCTTTATTCTACTTGTGTATTTAAGCCTCACATTTATTTGCTCACTCTCTTTGTGTCGCTGAATGCAGCGCATTGAATTTAGAAACAGGGCTAAAGCCCAAATTACGATAGCGCGTAGTCAGCAGCAGTGTGTGCTGCCATAATCAGCTGATTATTTAGAATGCACTGTTTGTTATGGTGTTGATTACATTTGGTCAGCAGCAGTTTGCAGTGCTGTTTCATTTAGCCCTGTTTCTAAATTCACTGCGCTGCATTCAGATTGAGAGCGAGACAAAGAGAGTTAGCAAATAAATGAGAGCCTAAAATACACAAGTAGAACAAAGCTAGATGGTGGTTGTAAATTGTGGCTGCCTACGCTGAATTGTAATTATAACGGCAGCAACATGTTGTGCTGACAGTGATCAGCTGATAATTTTTGCTGATACTGTTGCTGACTACGCGCTATTGTAATTTGGGCTTAAATGAAACAACACTGCAAATTGCTACTGACCAAATGTAATCAATACCATAACAAACAGTGCATTCTAAATGATCAGCTGATTATGGCAGCTCACACTGCTGCTGACTACGCGCTATTGTAATTTGGGCTTTACACTACACATTTAAAATGAAAAATATACTAGTTGTATGTCATTATTAATAATTTTTAATTATTTTTCTATTTTCTTTTTTTTATTAAAATGCACAATAAAAATAAGTTCTTAATTCTACTTAAAAAAATTACAATTCATAGTTAGCATCAAAAACAAAGTTTTTTTTATACATACATATATCTTAAATTATTTATAATAAATGCTATTTACTTACTAATATAGTCATTAACAATAAAAAAAAAATAAACATTAATTTTATTTCTGCATCACAAAATAAAAGTCAATCAAGTCTTACAACATTTACTGGTTTTACAATTTACAATTCTGGTTTATTAATTATACCATAGAAAAGAGGTAATTTTGTTGGATCATGGCGTATAAGAATTAGAAACGGTGTGTCACCACGGAAAACCACATCGGTACCGGAACGATGTAAATAAGTGAGAGTAGCAGCTGCCGCTTCAGTACCTTGTTCATCAACGGAAAAGTCTACTTTGTGTATGATTTCATCAACAAAAAGATCAGCTCTAAAAGAATCAGTTTTCAGACGATCCGATTCTAGTTTTAATAGAGCTGCAGTAGAAGGATCACGATTATAAAGAGGAAATTGACGTTTTTTGCGATTATCCGCTGATTTAGCTGTGGGTGTTGTTGAAGGGTTTTCCGTTGTAGGTTGTGTTTCCATTGAATCCACTTTATCAAGTGTTGTTGGTTTAGTATTATTTGTTTGATCTATTTCTCCAAATCTAGAATGGAAAATAAGAGCTGGTTCATCAAATCTATCGATGAATTGGGTCTTTTGATAATTAGGCATTTTTCGCACAATAGATTCATATGAAACAGTAGATCTTTCTGGAGCAAAATATGCTGGTGACGTAGCTGGGGCTTGTAGTGAAGGCGGAGCTACCGCCGCTGCTGCTACTGCAGCATAACTTTCCCGTGGTCTTCCACCAATCAATGACAAATCACTATAACCATTTATGAAAATATCATGAACATCCATACTTTCCAATATCGATTTTAAGGTCATACTGCGGGTAAAATGCATTTTTGGAAATACCATAACCGTTGTTTTACGTTCCATATTATCAATCATATTATTGATTTTATGAGCATTTAGTATTAGCTGTAATTCCCTCAATTTTTGACGACTAGAATTATTGGGTTGAATAACATACATGGTAGTTTCATTACCCTTATAAGGTAAACCTATAATACGACAATCATATTCTTTGGCATTATAAAATGGAAATATTCCACCAGTAGGCATCATTTGTACTTTGATTGGAGGATTTTTTACACCATCGGGATAGAAATAATCTTCATTTGTAGCTTTGGGAAAGAATGCAGTCTCCCAGAATGCTTTGAAATATAGAGCAGAGGCCAGTATAATATTCGTTGATTTCTCTATGTCACCGCTGATAATTTGAGGTATTTTTCCGAAAGTAGCTTTATTTACCCAGTCGTTGATATAATCGCGGGCTTCACGACTCTTAGCCTGAAAATCTAAGGTTTTAAATTCCGTTTCATAGATAGATTGAAGGACTTGGCTGTAGATGAAAAAAATGTGTAAAAAAAAGGGGAGAAATTAGTAAAATTTTAAAATAAAATAGTTAAATTAAATTTGATTTAATTTCAAGTATCAAAAATTCAATATTTTATTTTAAAAAATTGTAGCTTAAGGACCTGATCAAAGAATACTAAGAATAGAAGGCTTGTCAAAAAAAACCTAACTCTGTTGTCAAAAAAACCTAACTTTAAGATTGTGTTAGTCAAATTTTATTTATATGTATTAGTGCTGAAACCACTTTCACCACACATCATAATCATACATAGTTGCACAAAAGAGTATTATTAAATTATTATTAAATATAATTCATCACAATTATATTCGCAGATTTTTATCTTTTGATGCGGGTTACAACCACAAATAGTAATATAATTACATTTCTTTGCTTTTTGTTGATGAATATGAAAATAATTTAAAATTATTTTAAAATCTGTTTTACTTTTAATACCAAAAGTAGCAACATTGTTCGTTCAATTTATATTTCAACATACAAAAAAGGAATGTCAAAAATAAAATAAAAAATATTTTTTCAGTTTGTGGAAAATATTCGTTTAACGGGAGTTAAAATACTATAAAGGCGTGTGAAAAAATAATAAAAAATATCGTGAGTTTATTGAAAAATGTGTCGCGTGTGTAATTTTCCTTAAATTTTAAGGAAAATATTTGTTTATTTTGTGTTGTTTCTCTTTCTCACAAGTGTGTTGAATTCACACAGAACTTTTATGTGAAGAGAGAGAAATGTTGTTGTAGGAAAGAGTACTATTTTCCCTTCTTAGTATTCTTTGGACCTGATTTTGTAAAATGAAACGTAAAGTCGTTTCGACAATTTGTATTGAATACAACAAATAATTTTCACTATGTGATTTTGTTCCCCCCAGAGGACAATTAAGAGCATTCTAGTGAATTTTTATATCATTCAGCGGGAGTTACGTTTTGATTTTAGACCCGTGGTTTCTTAAGAATATTTTCTTAGAGTTTTTCGAAGATTACGTTTTTGCTATAGGTTTAAAAAAAAACAATTGACCCACCCTAGTAACCAAATATATATAATTTTGTCATTCCGTTTGTAGTTTCTACAGTATTTATCTAAGACCCCAAAAAGTATATACATATATTCTGGATCCTTGTTGATAGGGAAGACAATATAACGATTGTCCGTCTGTCTGTTGAAATATGTTTTTAGAAAGACGCAGTTATCGGATTATATGTTTGCAACAAGTTTGCAATCGTAAATTGCCTTGTTGTCTCTGTTTGGCGGTACCAAAGCAGAGTTTGTGGACTATAATTAGACACCAGCAGAATGGAATACGTATTTTCTGTGCCGCTACACACTTCATCAGCATTCGTGGTGTCTTATCCATTTCAAAACGTTAAGTCGTTTCGACAATTTGTATTGAATACAACAAATAATTTTCACTATGTGATTTTGTTCCCCCCAGAGGACAATTAAGAGCATTCTAGTGAATTTTTATATCATTCAGCGGGAGTTACGTTTTGATTTTAGACCCGTGGTTTCTTAAAAATATTTTCTTGGAGTTTTTCGAAAATTACGTTTTTGCTATAGGTTAAAAAAAAAAACAATTGACCCACCCTAGTAACCAAATATATATAATTTTGTCATTCCGTTTGTAGTTTCTACAGTATTTATCTAAGACCCCAAAAAGTATATACATATATTCTGGATCCTTGTTGATAGGGAAGACAATATAACGATTGTCCGTCTGTCTGTTGAAATATGTTTTTAGAAAGACGCAGTTATCGGATTATATGTTTCATATATCAAATTGTAGGGAATATTCCTTAGAAGAACGCTAATAAAAATGTGCAAAATCGGTATGAGATATCGTCCAAAACGCTATCTTTATTTTTTGAAGCTCATATATATGTAAGCTATAATAATATAAGGTTTGTTTGGCAAAATCGATTAATAAACAAAAAAGCATGTACGCCAACGAAATTTTGTACGTATAGTTAGGGGGTTGATATAAACTTGGAAACTAAAAATGGGCGTGGTCCGCCCACTTTACCGCCCACCTCCCATATAAGGTGAAAATCAACGAAATTTTGTACAAATAATTTAAGGACCAATGTAAACTCGAAAACAAAAAATGGGCGTGGTCCGCCCACTTTACCGCCCATCTCCCATGTAACTACAAATTTGAAAAAGTTGATGGTGGTTATATAGATTCGGCCGAGCCGAATATAACATTCGCGCTTGCTTAAAATTATCTATTATCTAATGCAAATTTTTAATATTTTTGCCATAAAAGAAACAAAATAAAAAAATGAACCAACATTTTTGTGAAAAATTTTATTTCGTAACTGGTTCAAAATTACGAATTGTTTGTTACTCATTTCAAGATAAAAATCAACACTTTTTTGACGAAATGTTCTAGAACCGTGACTTTCAATCGCTGGTAGGGAACTGAAGATCAGTTTTAAAAGCTAATTATTCTAATATACATATGTAAATATGTATAATTTCGTATTTGTACTGATAATTTTTTTTTAAATTTTGCGCTGTAATATTTTATTAGCTATTCAGTTTTTATTGCAATTTAACTAAGTAACACTGATTGTTTAAATTTAAACTGTAAACGAATTTAACATCACCTAAAACTGACACTTCAAGTTTAAACCTATAAAACAAAACGTGATCCTGCATTTAAAAAACATTTATTTGATGTTGATCGTTATATATTGTAAAGATTTAAAAATTCAAAAGTACAAAAGAAATTCACAATTTTCGACAAAAATTTCAGCCGATTGACAAAATGTAAAAACCGCAATTAATATTTTATTTTTAATTCAAGGTCATATTTTAAATTTAAAGCAATAAATCCAGTAAAAAAGACTGCATCACAAAAATATGACCTTTTATGTAATAAGTCATTTTAATTAAAATTTATTTATTTTTTTTTTTTTTTAAATTATAAAGTAAAAATAATTTTATTGCATTTTAGGAAAATCTACATAAAAAAATTTTAATTTGTTCCAGCAATTTAATAATTAGTTGAGCTTTAAGATCAAAATGGTTCTTGTCAAGGTTAACAAACTTTATAATATTAAGTTACATACTTTATTACTATTTTATTTATAATTAAAATAAAAATTAAATTTTATTTTCATTTGTCACCCTAAAAAATAATTAAAATAATCATTTGTCATCGCTTCAAAATAAAAATAAACAAAAAAACTAACGGAAATCTATTGTTAATTTAAATTTAAATTAAAATATTAAAATTTTGGCACGAATAACAAGTTTATTTTTTTAATCAATTATATATTTGTTTTAATAATAAAAAAAAGTGTATAAATACACAAAAAAAGATGACGACTTTCACAAACTTTTTATACCATTGTATATATAATATTTAAACTGATAATTGAGGTGTTGAACAAATTATAAAGGCAGGCATTACGTTTCATAAAACATGAATGAGTGATCTTTCTTTTTTATTTTATAGACAGACAAATATGTATGAACATAAATAAATAATTAAAAAAATTATATATTGATAGCGAAGCTAGAGCAAAAAAATAAAATAATTACGTACATATGTAATTGAAATGATCATTTGAAAATGAACAAAGATCATCTAATTAATTTTTTATTACCGGATTGCGGTAATGTGGGGATTGTTCAGAATCCAAATTTCTATATTGGAGTATCCACAGGAGTTTTGCCTCAGTTTTATTATGTATATGTACTAATAATTTTCGCAAACTTTATGTTTTTATTTTAAAGATTTTTAATATTTTATATTTCTATTGGAAATGGTGTAAATAGTTTTTTTTTTCTTATTCTAAACATTAAAATATGTTTATTTTAACTAATTTCTACTCACGTATAATCTGGATTTAAAGTATAACCACTTTGTACAAATAAACCATTGGCCACCTTGATTATATGCTCCACTGGTGCTTTTTTACTATTCGTAGAACGAACTGGAGCCATTTTCAATTTTGTATTACGCCAATTGGCATTTTTCCTTTTACTAACACCTTCACTATTCACATCCGCATGCTGCAAATCATTTAACATTCCACCAAATTCTTCATGATATTTACTGGGATTTTGTATAAGTTCAGTATCGGAATCAATGCCAATCAATTGTTTCAATTCCTGATAACTTCTGCCCTTAGCACCCAATGTTAACAGCGATAGCGCCGCCATAATACTAAGAGGTGAAAAAACTTCACTTCTTGTTGATTGTGGATCTAGGGCGGCTAATTCTAAGCCCAAACTATGACCAAAATGTAAAACATTTTCGGCTATAACATCGGAAATTCTATCATCGACTTGTTTCAAAGAACGTAAAGGATTTTTATGATTCACACCAGATGCTGCAGGGTTTTTCCAGCGTGGGTCATTTGGATGTTGGAAAATATCGCGTAATAAATTTTCTGTCGTTTTAAATTCGCTTGTCCATGACGTATGAATGATCACAATTAACACAGACAGGGTCAATGGATGCACAAAATTATTAAAAATTCTCATCACTTTTAATTTAGGAAGAACAAATTTAAATATTCTAAATATTTTTGTATATATAACAAATAGATTTTCGTACTTGATTATTTGTACCCGGTATGACCAAATATACAACTAGCTCTCTCAATGTTTATAAACTACTAAAAGGTTGACTTGTTTTGTTGACTAGTTCTGTTTATATTTTGTAGTATAATTTTTGTATTTTTGCGATACTCTTGTTTTTTTATTTTTATTGTTTTATATTATTATTATTGCTCTGTGATTTTAATTATCTCTACGCTTATTGACTCGCTTAAACGAACCGAAACTCTTCAAACGACTCATCCAACTGATTGTATTACAAATTCAGCTTTTGGTATTTAAAGTCAGTATTTTTGTTTGTCTTTTGTTTTTATATTTTTACTTGCTTTTATGAATGAGAACCGTTACTACTTAATACTGGATTTTTTTAAACGAAAAAATATGAACTGAGTTTTCTCTAGCATTTTGATCTATATGGTTGATTTGCAAATTGCAATTCGATTAAATAATTGCCAGTTGAATACAATTTGTACACTATGAGGGTATTGGTTTAAAATCAAGAATATCAGAATTATAATAAAGTTATAATAAAGTTATAATAAAGAGCGGATTCCAAAAATTACTTGGTAAATAAAAAATTTTGGAGAAGGATATAATTTTAAATATACATTGCCTGTCAACGGAATAGGTTCAAGATTTTCGTTATATTAAACCTCATGTTATTTTTAAAATAATAATTAAATGAATATTTTTTTTATAATAACTTTTAAAGTCCTCAAATTTAAGGTATTTACAAGCAAAATTAATTTAAGTAATAACTAAGTATGATTTTTAATGATTTATTTTTCCAACAAGCAAATTTTTTAGGAAAATTGTTTGTTTCATCTGAATTATATATTCAATGAAACAACAAGACGTATTGATTAATATGGTTCTTTTTCGTTTTATTTTATTATTCGCGGTCACAGTATAAAATTCGAGAATGGTTTGTCAAGTCTAGGCTATAACTCAAGAACCGTTTACAATGATACACCAAAAGACGCATACGAAAATTGTCTTCAAGCTGTGTCAACAATATTTTTTATTGACTCAAGAAATTCAGTTATAGATAAAAATTTTCACGATTTTAATTTTTATTTTTTTTTTTAATTTTGTTTGCTACTAATTACCAAATAACTACAGAAATATTAACTGAACAAAAATAATATAAATTCAGCTTAAAGACAATTTAAGTCGCTATATATTGGAGTTTAATTTATCATAATAGAACAAACCTTTCTCGAGTTATACAAGTGTGACTGCCTAAAGACGGGGTCATAGTAGTCATGCCCATAAAAAAAAAAGTAAAAGCTGATTCTTATTTAGCACATTAAATTCCATCTAATCCACCTAATAAATAAATAAATGTTTATGATACGTGGCTTTATTTACTCGAAGTTTTACCAGCTTTGAGATAAAGATGATAAACTGAAACATTTTTGATGTTTTCACTTTTAAAAAGAAGTTTTATTTCGAAGTATCTTTAAAACTATTGAGCGGATAAAAATTTGTTAGTGGAACGACTTAAAGCCAGTTTTATTCCACATATTTTGGTGTATTATTTATATAAATCGTGCATACCGTTCTTTGTTATAGTGAAATATACTCTACTAATTGGCTTATTTTGGACGTAATATTAAACACGCCTATAAAAAAATCTCGACTTGGTGGGAGAAAACTGAAAGCAGATTCGAGTTTAGTATACGGAATTCCATTTAGTCCTCATATTTTATTATTATTATTATTATTTTTTTTTTTTTGAAAAAGCACGAAAAAACATTTGTTTGTCGACCAGTGTTAATTTAAGTTTTGATAAATCAAATTTGCATAATTTTATTCAAAGTTCTAAAATTTAATTTGCAAATGAAGCAAAACAAAGTCTAAAGAAGTGTATAGCATTAAATATGTGTTGTTTAGTATTTTAAGGACCCACATTTTATATAATAAAGTCAAATAAATTTAATTTTTTCAATTATTCAAAATTTTTATTACACAGGGAAACACTGATTCTGCGGCACGGAGTTTCTCAATCAATTTGGATACATGGTATTAATAACTACTAAGCCTAACACACTTTTTTTGAATTGAATCTAGTTCTCGCGATAAATCGCGATTTGCAAAATTAAAGAGATTGCACTATATATCGAAGCATATCACGAAAACGACTTGTCTGATTTTATTCAAAAAAATATACAAAAATATATCGAAGCATATCTCAAAAACTACTGATATGATTTTATTCAAAAAAATATACAAAAATTCTAATTAAATTCTAATCTTCAAATTGTTCTTACATTACTTTTTAATACGGCCAACAGGTTTATAGAAAAAAAAGAAATTTTATACAAAATTAAAAAAAATCATAAAAATTTGAAAGATTCAAAATTTCAAATTTTTATTTTTTATTCATAGAGATATTTCATTAAAATCAGTGCATACGTTTTGATTTTATTCACAGACTAATGAAAATACTCATTTACAAATTATGTAGAAAAATTTTAAAAATAAAAAAAATGATTTTTTGATATCTTGTTTTATTTGCAACAAATCTATCTTTATGATTAAAGAATAAAAATTTGAATTTTTGACACTTTCGATTTTCTATAATTTTTGTATAAGATTTCATTTTTTTCTCAAAAGACGGGCTTCATATCTCCATAACTGTTGACCGTATTAAAAAATAATGTAAGAACAATTTGAAGATATTTTTAATTAGAATTTTTGTATATTTTTTTAAACAAAATCATATCAGTCGTTTTCGAGATATGCTTCGATATATAGTGCAGCCTCCTTAATTTTACAAATCGCAATTTATCGCGAGAACTAGAGTCAATTCAAAAAAAGTGGGTTAGAGGCTTAGTACTTATTAATACCGTGTATCCGAATTGACTGAGAAATCGCGTGCCGCAGGAATTTTTTCTCATTTTACACACAGAAAAAAAGTACATATATTTAAAAATTTTGTACATAAATATTATGAATCGAACATGACTTTTTTTCCCAAACTTTTTTCATTAAAAATAAAATTTGGTTCATAAATATTATTAAATTGTTCTTTATGATAATTTTAAGAATTTTGCAAAAATTTGGCTTAAATTTTGATTTATTTTTAATAAATTCTAATATAAATGCTAAATAAAAATTGTTAAAATAGAAAATGTTACCAATAAATGGCAATTTTCTAAGAAAAAGTTGTTAGAAAATAATTTTAAGAAATTTGCACAAATCTGGTACCATTCTACAGCATGTACATATGTACATAATTTTATTAAATGATCCCAATATGTAACTAAAAATAATTAAATAATAATTAAACAATTCCAAAGAAAATTTCAAACATTTCTTTACAAATAAATATTAAATAAAATTTAAACAATTTTTTTAAGTCTTCTTGACTTTTGATTCATATAGAAAAAAGTTTTAATATTTGAGAAATTATTCTTAAATATTATGAACTAAAATCAATAAAACAAAATTTTTATATTTATGTACAAACTTTTTTCTGTGTATATGAAAATAAGAGATGATTTGAATAATTGAATAATAAAAGATAAAAATTATTCCAATCATTTTTATACCCACCATCAAAAAGATGGGTGGTATATTGATTTTGTCATTCCGTGTGTAACATGTTGAAGGAATCATCTAAGACCCCACAAAGATTCTGAGTCGATCTAGCTATGTCCGTCCGTCTGTCCGTCTGTTGAAAGCAGGATATTGAGACGAACGGAGCAACGTAGGGAGACGAAATTTGTCACAAATATTTGTCTTATATAAGGTTTGTTTGGGATTGAAAATGGGCAAAATCGGTTCACAAACAAAAAAGTTATGGGCTAAAGACTAGAAACACAGGGTGTCCGTTTTATACTTTTCTGCTCGGAAGCCAAAAATGGGCGTGGTCCGCCCCCTTTACCGCCCACCTCCCATATAAGGTGAAAACCAATGACATTGTGTTCAAATAGTTCAAGGACTAATGTAAACTCGGAAACAAAAAATGGGCGTGGCCCGCCCACTTTACTGCCCACTTTACCTCCTTCTCTCATATAACTTAAAATGTGAAAAAGTTGATGGTGGGTATATAGATTCGGCCGGGGCGAATATTTGCGCTTGTTTTAATTGTATCAATTATACAATTTATCAAAATTCAAATTTGTAGCACAGATATTAAAAATTGTGCGATTAATTCATATTAAAATAAAATAAATTTCTACTGGAAATTTAATTTATTATTATTTTTTTTTAGTTGGCAACAATGGTATAACCTGCATGCTCATAAAATATTATAAAATTTCGCTCTTATTAGCTCTTTAGTCGATTATCAAGCCCGGTTTTTTAAACACTCTCTTTGCGTCATGCAATGTTTTTTTTTTTTTTTTTTTTGCGAAAGAGTAATTCCCCCTCATATCAGATCCACGCAGAAAAATAACCCTTAGCAATTTTTATGTTTAATAACAAAAATAATTCCCTTTATGCAAAAAGATCACCAGCATTTAAGAATGCTGGTGAATTACTACGTACTCGATGTGATAATGAATTTTAAACATGGCTGGCCATGACGTCAAGTTTTTAACTGATAAATTCATTGAAATCAATGTTATTTTGAATCACATATTTATTTTAAATTTTGCAAAAATTTTTATTTTTTAGGAATTTTGAAAAAAATAAATATTTACGTACTTGTAATGGAACGTTTAATGACAGAAAATTTTAAATTACAATTTTATTTGTTATTCACTTACATATAATGAACTATTTAATCTACTTTTTGTTCATCTTTTATGAAGGCTGGTTTTCCCATATGCACGGACACTAAGTGTTTGCATGTGTAAATTCATTTTAAAGCTTAGATTGAGATTCAACAAAGAGAAACTAGTTTTTTTTATTCTACTATGGTATTTTTCACACGTGATTATAATTTTTAATTTTCTGCTGGTCTTTGTTGCTATACTTTTTTTTGTAAAATTCTTTGTGGCATAATTTTTTAAATAGATTTGAATATAAACAAAACCGGTTCATTTTATATTTTGGGTAAAACCAATTTGTTGTGTTTAAACAATATGTACTACGACAACTTTTGGCAATGATCATCATCAGCAATCGATGAGTATGTTAACGATGAAGTAAGAGCTCACAAGAAATGTGCATTTAAATGTACAGTGGGTAATTTATTAAAAAAAATATATTTATATAAAACAATTTATTATAATTTTTATTTTTTTAATTCTAACAAAAATGGTACATTTTTTGAAAATGATTCTATTTTTAAGTAAATTGTACTTGAAGATTTGGATTTATTTTTTGAAAAATTTCTTTTATTAAAAATTACGATTTTTTGTTTATTGTCTTTTTATTTTGATTTGATTTATTTTTAATTACATTTTTTTAATTGTCATTTTTAATTAAATTAATGTTTTTTCTTTTACTTTTAAAATGGCTCTTATAAAATTAGTACTTTTTGAGAAAAATTGAATTATTTTTTAGCAAATTGCTTTTTTTTATTATACTTTTTTAAAAACTAATTGTTGATTTTTTTTTTTGTAAAAAATATTTGAAATTTAGTATACTTTTTTGAAATTTGTGTTTTTAAAAAATTAATACGAATTCGAGAATTATGAAAAATTTAATTTTTTTCTTTTTTTATTTTTTACTTTTTTAAAAAATAGTTATAATTAAAATTCAAAATGTTTGTGGTAATTGATATTAATACTTTTTTTGAAATTAGTAATTTTTATAAAATTATGCTTTTTGAAAATTAATAAAAAAAAGCTTGCTGCTGTTTTTTTAGTAAAATGTGTATTTTTTTAAATTAAAACTTTTTGAAAAATTGGTAAATTATAAAATTATAATTTTTGAATCTTTAATATTGTACTTTTTGGGAAATTGGTACTTTAATTGAAACTTAATAATGTTAAAAAATTAGTAACTACTTTTTATGGTAGATTGGAATTTTTTGTTTTTTGAATTAAATTTTTTTTTTTTTTTGGTATTTATTTTTTTTTTTTTAATGTAAGAATGTTTTGGAAAATTAACTAAGAAAGATGTAATAAAACTCATTCTTTTTTTTTTTTTTGTACTTTTATCAAAATAAGATTATTTAGATATTTGTATTATTTTTTGGCGTGGAAATTTTTTGGACGTGGGATACAAGGACGAAGCCTATTGAAATTGGTTACGATAGGTCGATTATTTCACCCAGTCCTCATACAAATGTCCACTTTTTTCATTGAAAGTTTACATTTGTTTTGAAATGGGCCTTTTTGGGAAAAATTCAAAATTTAATTATCAACGTTATTTTAATTTTGAAAATTATTTTTATTTTTTTTTTATTTTAATTTTTGAAAAACGTATATTTATTGGCACTTTAATGAATATAATTATTTTTTTGTACAAACCTATGTATTTTCTGTAAAATTGTCACTTCTTTAAAAATGTTCTTTTTTTGGAAATGGGGTTTTTTTTTTTTTTTTTTTTGAAAAATTTATATTTTTTTTAATATTTTTTATTTTGAGTTTTTCGTTTTTAAAATTTTTGAAAATTTATATATGTAGTTCTATAAAAATGTTTCTTTTTATTATTTTGTATATATTGAAAACAATTAAAAATTGATACTTTATCGGTTTTTTAAACCTCTGCTAGCAGCATAAACGACAAAAAAAATATTTACATGTTGTTTCCTAACAGATCTTTAAAATAATATACTCTATAATAACATGCGCATTCTAAAAACTTTAAAAATACGTAGAAAAAATGTTGCTATGTTTTTTCGTCTATTTATGGTGATTATCCAGTTCAAAATTCTTAAAACTTGAACTGCTATATTAATTTAAAAAATACTTCCCTCAATTATCAAGGGCCTTTGGAAAATTGATTTCAAAAGGCACCTACCTATTATGACTCAGAATACATAGATACACATGTATTTTAAGGCGTCCCAGATTAATATAAGAAATTTGGGAATATTTTTAAGCGAATTAGTATATAAAATTACATTTACCTGTCATTTATTTTGTGAAATATTTTTTAAAATCAACTATTATTTTAAACAAAAATTTATTTAAATTTAATTAAAATCGAACATTAAACAAATGAACGTTAAAAAACGCACTAATTTCTACTGTTGTTTCCTTCTAAAATTATTTATAACGGTATTACGATTTAAATAATTCCATTTCGATTCACCCTGTTTGCAAACAAAACAAACATCTGTTTTAGGAAACAAAAACAACAAAAATCATCAAACCTAAAGTGTACGTTCAGTGTTTCCAATAAGAATCCTCTTTGTTTGTATAAAATTTTTGCTTAGATTGTGTTTAATTAAGTTATATTTTTATTTATTAATTTTAAATTAATTTCTTTAAGTAATTAAAATAATTTGGGCAATTCATGACATAAACTACGTGATAAGAAAGTGTTTTAGCTTAAAATAAAGAAAGCTTGTGGGAGCGACAAAGTATTAGTAGGATTAATGTTATGGCCAATAGTGATTTGGAAGTGTTGGAACTAAAGCCACCTTCTAGTTTTCAAATTAAACAGCAAAATAATAATGATATACAACGCTTTAGAATACAAGACTTATCTTACAACGATTTCTATTGGCAATATATGGAGAGAAATTATCCGGTAGTATTAACTGATGTTTCGACAAAATGGGAATGCCGGCGTAATTGGATTACGAGCGCAACAGAAGAAAATATTGATAATAATCTTGTACCAACTGAAATAACAACTACTGCCCCTATAATTAATTATGACTATCTTAAGGAAAAAATCGGCAATTGTCAAGTTCCTGTAGCCAATTGCAATAAAGAATATTTTAATAGCCATGCCAAATGTGAAATGTCTTTTTATGATTTTCTCTTGTACTGGCAACAAAAGCGTGGAGACTTAAAGGCCGATGATAAGATATCGACGGAATTAAGTAATATTGAAGATAATAATAAGACTATAACTACCGAAGATTTACTCTACCTCAAGGATTGGCATTTGAAGGCTCAAAATGCTAACTATGATTTTTATAAAGTTCCTAAACATTTTGCCTCGGATTGGTTGAATGAACATTTAGTTGCAACAGACAGTGATGATTATCGTTTTGTTTATATGGGACCAAAGGATACGTGGTAAGTGGAAAATAATTAAAACTCTTTTTTTAGATTTTTGTTAAAAGAAACTCATAAATATGGAACATCTCTGTCATTTAGGACTCCTTTTCATTCTGATGTTTTTGGCTCATTTAGCTGGTCTACAAATATAATGGGTACTAAGAAATGGTTACTCCTGCCACCGGGAGAAGAAATTAAACTCTCCGATCCTCTAGGCAACTTACCATTTTGTATTAACGAATCACTTTTAAAAGATAAAAATGTCAAATATTTCAATTTAATGCAAAAAGAAAATGAATCGTTATTTGTGCCCAGCGGTTGGTATCATCAAGTATGGAACATAAGCGATACCATATCAGTCAATCATAATTGGTTTAATGCCTGTAATTTACAACGTATTTGGCATAATCTCAACAATCAAATGGAAAAAGTTATCAAAGAAATCGACGATTGTCGACAAATGGATAATTTTATGGAACACTGTCAAACTATGCTACGTGCAAGTTTTGGTCTTAACTACCTCGATTTTTTACAACTATTACAATGTATAGCAAAGAGACGTTTACAAAAATTTAATAACAATACTGCCTCAAACGTATCATCTACATCACCTATACCACCATCAACACCAACATCATTATCCGCTTACGACAATGATGTGTTAACGTCTTCCCATCTAATATTTTTCGAACAGTTTATACCCAACGATTATCATATACAACATGATTTGCAGCGTATTTTACAAGTGATTGAATTAATGTTACAGGATTCAACTGTTTGTGATGATCGTACTGTTTTATATCGTAAATGTATACATTTAAGGGAATTATTAACATCGGCTTTAGCATTAAGTGTAAATGAAGAAACATAATCATTATCAGGGAATGGATGATTAATATTAAGCAGTTTTCATAAGACTTTTACTTGTTTCGATCTTTTCTTATTAGGATACTGCATACATTTATTTGAAAAATATATTAAAAGTTACATTTAATTATAATTTATAATGATGGGTACATTTCTGTAATTTAAAATTATTTAAAAAAGAAACAAATTATTAAACATCAATAAAAATGCAAATATTTTTATACCAAAAAATGTTGTTGTCAATTGTGAAAAAATACACTTGGTCAAAATTTAAGGTAACCCGTTAAGGTATGTATTATCTTCAATTTGCTTATCATACATATATTTCTTAAAATCAACTTTCGGAAAGCCCCAGTAAAATTTTTTTTAAAGAAAAAGTAATAATTTTCCAAAAAAAAAAATTCCAAATAAGCACTAAAATTAAATAATTTTTTTTTAATTTTTTAATAAAAATCAATCTTTTAAACAAATTTGTTAATTTTTTGTTAAATAAAAAAATAATTATAATTTATTTTTTAAAATTAAATTTAATAAATTCTTTAAAATAAAAATTACATTTAACGGTTTTTTAAAACTTCCTCTATTCATTATTTATTTACACTTGGCAGTACTCTCTCTACTTTTCTCTTTCAGAAAAATCCACTGTTTATTTACTTTTTTTCGTACTCATTATATTACTTTGTTTTTGTTTTGCTACACCATTCGTTAAACGTAAAATTAGCCATAGAGATTAAAAAATACACATACTAAAAACTTTAAGAGTGTGAATAAGTTATCGAAATATAAAAACTTTATGAGCTTTAAGAATAAAATTAAACTTATCTATATTTTAAAATCATAGTTTAATTTCTTTAGTAACAGAACACACAGCATATTAATTAAGAAAATTAAAAAAAAGAATAAAAAACAGCAACGCATTAAAAATTAACATGCCTTTAAAAGGGATAAAAGTTTTGGAATTTGCTGGTTTAGCACCAGCACCATTTTCTGGTAAAATTTTAGCGGACTTTGGAGCAAAGGTTACAGTTATAGATAGGGTAAGTAAATAAATAAAATAAAAACAAAACAAACATTTAAAAATAATGTATTAATAATGTATTTTATATAAACAGGTACCTGACAATCAATTCAATTGCTTAAATCATGGTAAACGTGTGCTAGCCATTAATCTTAAAAAGCCACAAGGTCAAAGTTTGGCTCGTAAACTGTGTAGAAATCAAGATGTTCTTATAGAACCTTTTCGTCCCGGTGTTATGGAAAAAATGAACTTGGGACCTGAAGTTTTATGTAAAGACAATCCTGGTCTTATTTATGCTCGTTTAACTGGCTTTGGCCAAAATGGACGTTTAGCACCTCGTGCTGGTCATGATATTAATTATGCTGCCATTTCTGGTGTGTTATCTATGTTGGGACGTAAGGGTGAAAAACCTTTACCACCTGTTAATATTCTAGCAGATTTTGCTGGTGGTGGTTTAATGTGTGCCTTTGGTATATGTTTAGCTTTAATAGAACGTCATCGTTCTGGTCGTGGTCAAGTTGTTGACTCGGCTATGGTGGATGGTGCCGCTTACGTGGCCAGTTGGTTGTATATGTCGCGTAATGTTCCCCCCGTTTGGGACGGTGGTGAACGTGGTACTAATTGGTTGGATGGTGGTGCTTTCTATTATGACACCTATGAAACTAAAGATGGCAAATATATGTCAGTGGGTGCTTTAGAGCCACAATTTTTTGAACTTTTTAAACAACATTTGGGTCTACCAGAACTTTCACAATTTGTCTCGGATGAGTCAGAAAAAGAGGCAGCAAAATCGGCTGTTACTGCTGCTTTTCGGCAAAAAACTCAAGCGGAATGGTCAAAGATATTTGAAGATATTGATGCTTGTGTTTATCCTATTATAGATTGGCGTGATGTTATGCAGCATGATCACAATAAGATGAGAGAAGCTTTTGCTAAATTGGAAGATGATATAATAGCACCAAAACCAGCACCACGTCTTAGTCGCACACCAGGCAAATTAAGTACTCGCCCTTGCACATCTTCGGAGGCAATAGAAGAAGCTGTTGATGTTTTAGGCGACTTAAAACTAAGTTCAAATGAACTGGAGCAATTGGTTAATGATAAAGTTTTGATTTTACCAAGAGCTTCGGCGAAATTGTAAATATTTTTAATTTCAGGAATACATATAGGAATAATATAATTGGGTTTAATTTTTTTATTTTGTGATAAATTGGGGATTTTCTTTGTGTATAAGATAAATTTTTATAATTTGAAATTGTATGGTAAATAATGATTAAAACAAAGCAATTATTTTTAATAAATTTATATAAATATAAAATTTGTCCCAAAAAAAATTTGTTAAACTTATAGGCATTTATTGTAAAAATATAAGGTTTTAGCTATTCTATTAAACTATACTAAAATTTAGGTTTTCTGAAACTTGGATTTTATTATACAAAATAAAATTGAAAAAAAAAAAAAAAAAACATGTATGTAAAAATTTTGAAAATGTTTTTATTGCTGCATTTAGAACCCCTACTGGTCATACATAAAACCACCAAAGCATTTGCCTATATTTTAACTGATTTAGGATTTACAAAATAATATAGTTAATACTATGTATAATACTAATATTAGAAAGAATTTTTGTTTTATTATTTTGGAAAAATTTTCTGAGTTTATTAACAAATTACTGTTTAGTAGCATGTTCCAATCATCTTAGGAAGTTGAAACTTGCCCAATATATTACTAATAATACCTTCTTCCATAGTTCAAACTTAAATTTAAATAAACTTAAGATAAGCAAAAACGTATGTTAAAAAAAATTGCGCCACAAAATTACCTATGTAACGTTTTCGTTGATTTTCTCCAAAATGCGCCAAAAATTTCGTTATTTTTCATAATGCACATAATTTGTATTATTAAGCCTATTCATAAACAATAAAATTTAGTAAAAATTTTGCGAAGTAACCAAAAAAAACTGCGAAATTAAACAGTTTTTTAGCTTTCCTGAAAAGTTATTTAAAATTACATATGTAATTTAGTCAGCGCAGGGTCGATATGTCATATTCAGAAGAGTGAATAATAAAATAACCTATATAAAAATAGCGACTAATTACAAAAACAAAACACCAATTTAAAATAATTAGTTTAGCAGTTCAACTCTTTTTATATTTTTCTTAATTTCTTTAAAGAAGAGAGGTCGTATAAATCTCTGAAGAACTGTAATAATAATTTAGTGACTTTTCATGTTTTTTTTAGATTTGGTAATATTTTTCACTTTGGCGGTATTTCGTTTAAGAATTTTTATACCCACCATCAAAAAGATGGGGGTATATTGATTTTGTCATTCCGTGTGAAACATGTCGCAAAAATTATTTAAGACCCCATAAAGTATATATTTTCTGAGTCCTGGTTAGATTCTGAGTCGATCTAGCTCTGTCTGTTGAAAGTGGGGTAGGGCAACGAACGGGACAACCTAGGGAGACGAAATTTGGCTCAAATATTTATCTTATAAAGGTTTGTTTGGTGTTGAAAATGGGCAAAATCAATTAATAAACAAAAAAGTTATCGGCTAAATACTAGGAACACAGGGTGTCAATTGTAGCTTCATCTTCTAATATCTCTTAACAAAAGCATGTAAGGCAACGAAATTTTGTACATATAGTTCGAGTGTTAATATAAACTTGAAAAACACCAATTGGCGTGATCCACCCACTTTACCGCCCAACTCCCATATAAGGTGAAACGTCAACGAAATTTTGTACAAATAGTTCAAGGACCAATGTAAATTCGGAAACAAAAAAGTTTGAAAAAGTTGATGGTGGGTATATAAATTCGGCCAAGCCGAATATGACATTCTCGCTTGTTTTCACTCGATTCTTTATTTTTTTATTATTATTTATTTATTTTTTTGGCTTAAGCGATTTGTTTTTGCGACTTTTTTTCATGTATGCGATTTCTTTTCGTTTTGGTGATTTTGTTCCATTTAGGCGACTTTTTCGGGTTTTTCCCGGTTTATCGATTTTTTAATATGAAAAACATCCTTTTTTAAAATACGTAAAATTATCTAAAATAACTATGAAATAGTAAAAAATTTGATAAGCGAAATTCATAGAACCCTTAGTTTTGGGGGTTCTTCAGAAAGGAAATTTCAATCGATTGCCTATAAAGACGAAAATTTACACATAACCTTGATCAACAAATAGAATAAATGGATCCCAAAGGACTCTCATATACTGGTTACAGATCACGATTCAGTAATGTTTAAGCGATTGAAACAAAACAGCTAAATCCTAAAAACCAAACCCGACTGAAGATAACAAAAAATTTTATTCTTTATTTATAAAAGAATACAGATATTAAAATTTTTAAATAAAAAATTTATTTTTTATAAAATAAAACACATTTGATTTTTTTTTGCGTCGAAAGAAAACAATAAGAATCTTTATTTCACACACATAAAGTTTTAAACGTACAAACTATCAGTCATACAAATTACAATTTTATTTTATCTTAAATTTAATAAAAATGGTTATTTTTTTATAATAATTTTAATATTAGTTTTTATTAACAAAAAAATATTTTAAAAAGTACTGAAAACAAGATGAGTTATTGGACTTTAATTTATAGTATAAGAAAAATTTCAATATTTCTACTAATTTGAATACAACTACTACTAGAGAAAGATATGTGGGAGGGGGAGGAAAGAGAAAGTTTTAAGAGTTAGGTTAGTTAATGAATTTAATGTTAATTAAGATTTAAAGAACTTTTATTTTTAGATTTGAAAACGCTGTCTTTTTTTACTTTTAATTACAAATTAATTATGATAGAACAATCACATCAAAAAACACACACAGAGTCATACAAAAACTATGAGATGAGTAGTTTAAAAGCAGCTACAAAACAATAAAGAAAACAAAACACACGCGAATTCATACGATTTAGAAATTTTATTAATCTAGCTATAAATGAACTATCGTTTAGAAAGTATGTAGTAGGGGTAGATAAAAAAAATAAGATGGAAAATTTAGTTTGAATATAGTTTTTCAGGGTAGAAATTCTTGAAGTCACTACACATATTGTTTGTTGAAGACGTTGTCAAATGCAAAATGATTTTTTTTTTTTTTTTTTTTGTAAAAAATTGCATTTTAATGAGTTTTGTCTTCTTTTTTTACGTTAAAAGTTAGTTAATTCGTTGCTATTGTTGGTTTTGTAATTTATTTTTTTTTTCAGTCATTTTAATGTCAAGTTTTTAACCATTTTATTGGTCCGTTTGTTTTTATTTTTGTTAAGTCTTTCGTAATTATTGTATTTGTTTGTAATGTCTGCTGTCATGTTAACATACATACATACGCATACATACATAACGCATACACATACATACTATAGATTCATACTAATTATTGATAATAATATTAAGACGATTCACAAAATCATACAATATCATTTAGTTATTATTTTTTTAAAGATTCATAAAATACCCATAGTTTTATGTTTTATTTTTTAATACTACACACATGGAATGATCAGCAACCGCACTTATGATTTCTCATCATCATTATCATTTATACTTAAATTTAAGAAAATAAATTTAATAATTATTTGCACAATCTCACACTCTCTTTTATGTTACTTTTGAATAAGTGTATTATAGGTACATCATTTATATTTTGAGTTTTATTTTTAAAGGATGTATATTATGAATGAAACCACAGTCAACTTTTTTCATTATCTCATCATCATACAGCCTTCATTCATTCAGTTAAGTTTTAGTTTAATGAAAGAAAAAAGTTTAATTTTTTTATGAGTTTCAAAATTCATCAAAATCATCCATCATACATTCATATTAAAATGAAAAATGAATACAACATTCTTTCAGACACCTGCAAAATGTAAAAGTTTTTAATAAGTATTTTAAAGTTAAAAAGAAATTTGTATGGTTTTTTTAATGATAATAATATAAAAATTTTAAATATTTTGTAACTCGAAATTGTGAAAATAAATAAAAGCAGATTCATTTTAAGTCTGTTTGTTCGAATAGAATTATTTCTTTATGGAATTAATTCAGTTATTTGATGATTCAAATTTTTGTTAATTCAAATTCTTTCCAAATTTAATAAAATATTTTCTCTCGTTAAACTTTTATTATTTTTTAATCTTTTACAAAATGAATTAAGAAATATTTTTATTAACTAATCCGTAATAGATTTGAATTAAAGAAAATTTTATTCAATAATTTTTAAGCTTGAATTGTTTATTAATTTAAAATTCTTTACAGAATTAATTCTATATAGAATTCAATACATCTATTTAAATCTATGAATTATGATTTTTACTAAAAATCAATTTTTTAATTATCAAAATCTATTACAATTTAATACTAGGGAATTGGAACACTTCGAATACATCGAACTTTAAAAGATTGCAGATCCTTTTTTCTTCCTTAGTTTAGTTTCAATTGTGTGTGAAATTATTACTGATTTTCGACTGTATTTGTTGTATTTCTCAACGTTCTAAATCATATTTTTTATTTTTGTAATTAACAAAATTTAAAAGAATCTGAAGAAGTGAAAACTCAATCGATCAGGTCTGTGTATTTTAAAAATTGTTTAAATATATTTCAAAATTTTGCAAATTGTATTCTAGCATATTCAAATTATATTTCAAAACTTTTAAGTATCTTTGGAATAAAAAAGCATAATTCAACAATTTTCTGAAGATGTTTATATAATGTTTAAACCAAAATTAAACAAGAATTTTTTAAACGTATTAAGTTTTGAAAATTTAAATATAAATATAAAAACTTCTAATATAAACATATCTAATCTTCAACTTTTTGACCTTTGCCAATTTAATTCAATTTTTATTGGATTATGTTCACAGAAAAAAGTTTGTACATAAATATAAAAATTTTGTTTCATTGATTTTATTTCATAATATTTAAGAATAATTTCTTAAATATTAAAACTTTTTTCTATATGAATCAAAAGTCAAAAAGACTTAAATAAATTGTTTAAATTTTATTTAATATTTTCATTTGTAATGAAATGTTTCAAATTTTCTTTGGAAAATTTTTAGTTTTTAATTATTTTTAGCTGCACATGTATTGGGATCATTCAACAGAACTGAAGCCCTGTTTAATAAAATTATGCTGCAGAATGGTATCAAGTTTGTGTAAATTTCTAAACATTATTTTCTAGCCATTTTTTTCTTGTTAAATTATCATTTATTGCTAATATTTTCTATTTTAATTTTTTTTATTTAGCATTTGCATTCGAATCTTATAAAAATTCCTAAAATTTTCATAAAGAACAATTTAATAATATCTATGAAAAAAAAATTATTTTTTATGAAAAAAGATTGGGAAAAAAAGTCATGTTCGATTCATAATATTTATGTACAAAATTTTTAAATATAAATACTTTTTTTTCTGTGTTTTCGAAAAAGCTTTCTTATGCTATTAAAATGTTAAAACTATTTTTTAAAAGTTACAAAATATTCAAAATTTTTATATCATTTTTCATTTAAAAGAAAATGTTTAAAAGATAACTTACATTCAGACAGGATTACTGCTGTACGTGTAAACACATTAGACGTATTTCCATTAGCAGCTTGAATTATTTCTCTTTCGACATTTTTATTGTATAATAAGTAGTAGTAAGTATATTAAGTGTAGTGGCTTATCTAAACTGTAAATAGAATTTTTCAAAAGAAGACATGCACACAATTTTTGTTTCACACTCATCATCATTAACATCATTAGGCATTAGCATCAATATCAACATCTCACAACAGACCATCATCAATCAACATCATCCCTCATTCTTCATACTACTGCATAAAAAACCATACATTTGAAATTTTATTGGTTAAACAACTTTAAAGGGAAAAATTTTTTAAATAATAAGTTTCTTTCTGGTATTCAAGTCTGTATTAAATAGATTTTAAAATTTCTTAAATTCAGAGCCAAAACATTCAATAGTTTTGTTTAAAATTAATTCGAAGATACATATTTTATTTAATTTTTTGTATACCTATTTTTTTTTTTTTTTTTAACAGATTCAAATAATTTTTTATTTGAATTCAATCAAGTTAAATTTAATTTTTTTAGAGCTTTAATTTTTAATTTTCTCAAAAAAATGTTTCTGCCGTTTTCGAGCAAAATTATAATTTGTTTGAAAAATAATTTTAATTTATAGATTTAAAAAAGTCTTCCCTTTAAAGTTGATTATGATGCACTCAAATTACTTAAACAATTTAGTTATTATTTTATATTATGTATTACTGTAGTTAAAAGATCTTAAACGGTTATTTTTGTTTCTTATTAATTTTATAAACATTTCATTACTTTTTTTTTTTAATAGTGTTTTAAGTAGTGTGTTTTGTTCGTTAAAAGTCGCGTGAGTTTGTACGTAAGTGTAAAAAAATTTGTAATTGGTTTATTTTATATTTTTTTGTAGAAAGTGTTTAAGGATTTTGACATGAACTTAAAAAAATAAAATAAAAGAAATAGCCCAGGAGGAAAAAATGTATTAGTTCTACAACTAGTTCCAAAACGCATGAAAATAGCCAGTATTCATTCTACTTTGGCGTTACGAGCAATGATGTTTGTTTGAAATTGTCATCTCCAGAACTAGTTCTGTGGAAGTGTTAGCTAGTCAGTACCCATTCTATGGAATGGTTCTGGAACTAGTTCTTTATTCAATGATTTTTGTTCAAAATTGTCACATTCAGAACTAGTTTTATATAAGCGTTAGGGAACGGTTAAAGAACGAACCTGCTTTTTTATTTTTTATTCTAATAGGCTACCTATTAAATCAATTTAATTTTGTACTTTTTTTTCAATTTTTTTAATTTTTGAATATTTAGAAATTTTTATAAGTTTCTTAAACAAATTTAGGAAGTCATTTGAGAACCAGTAATTTGTTCTCAGAAGTGATGTAGAAGTCATAAAGAATTAGTTCTTAAGCACTAGTTTTCAAAGAAAAATACTTCCAACAGTTCTAGAACTAATGATTTCAAATTGAATTATATTTAAAATTAAATCAATTTCTATAGAACTAGGGAATTGACTGTTCCAATGTTAACTGAATGAGAGACAATTTTAATATTCAAAGACTTTATTTTAAGAATTTAATGGACAACGTTTATAGTAGTTTCCGATATATTTAAAAGCTCCGAAAGTTCAAATTAGTTTTTTTCTCGAACACCACAGAAACAAATTTTATCAATTTAAACTTTTGTTAAGGGACCGTAAGTAATTGTTCACATTTATTTTGAATGTCAGAGGATAGCAGTTATTTCATTATTTTTATTTTGTCGATTGTGATTTTTCTTATATTAAAAAAAAAAAAAAAGAATTGTAAAACACCAACAACACTTCGAAATAGCTTATCGCGAATTTTTATTAAATTTTTTAATTGAAGAGAAAATATGAAGCAAAGTGATGAAACTGGAAAAATCCCTTGGGATCTATATTTTTAATTATTAATGTAAGTTTATTTAATGATGTTTTCAAAATTCTTGATATCTTTCTTCATTTTTGCTAAAGTATACTAAAATTAAGGTTTGTTCAAACTAGTGAAATATTTGACCAAAAGTAAATAATTGACTGTTTTCAACAAATATTCAATTATTTGCTTAAAGACAAGTGTTTTATAATTTGTCTAGAATTTGAAATGAGCGAAAGGTAGCTGCTTCATTGGACCCAAAATATTTCGGTAATTTCCCTTGTATTTCGAATATTATATCCGACAATTTGTTTTTGATTTCTGTTTATGACAATTTAGAAAACATATTGAGAGATAAAACACTTGCTTTCAAAATGCGAGATCTCAAAAACAAGAATTAACATTGACATACGAAACTCAGATTTATAATCTGTCTCTCAAATTAGATTGATTTAATGTTCGCTTTCTTTTCTTTATAAGAGAGATTAATAAAATTCAGTATAAATTCAAAATTGTTGAAAACCATAAATCCTTAAACACCTTCTTTATTGTATTGTTTGATTATTTTATTATTAAATGTTTCAAATCATAATTTTTGTATATTTTATGTATTGCATATGATTTTTAATTTGATTGTATATTTAAGATTGCTTGCAGTTTTTTTTTTTTTTTTTTTGCTTTAAAATGTTCGCTTACTGTTACTGAGAAACTACTAAATACATAAAAAATGTATGTATGATTGGCATTTAATAAATTTATTATTTACTAGCAATTTCTGAGGTAATAAGAAAAAAACTTAAAATTAAACGAAAATACATTTAATAATCAAACTATTTTTCTTAATTGTTGTTGATAGAAGTTAAGTATTTGTATAAGCGTCATTTTAAAAAAAGAGGTTATAAGAAAAGCATAACAAAAACTTAGAATTCTAATTTTTTTATTTTTAAAAATGTCATACATTTCTTATAACTCCTTTTTTGGTTTTGTTGTTGTTATCTCAATTTGTTTTTTGTTTGTTTATTAAACATCTATATTTTGTTTTTGTATATTTCCATTTTTTTTAATATTTGTAGTAGGCTTAATAAATGTTTACTTAATAATAATTATAACAACATAAAAATTAGTTGTAAATTGCATATTTCAATTTCAATAATAGTGTTTTGTTTTTTGTATGATGTATAATAATAATTAATAAACATTTTGTTTTTGTTTTGTTTGTCCCCTTAAAGTGTAAAAAATTGTATAAATTCCGTGTTTATAATTATCTAAATTCTAAATTTGTACGAGGCATTAAGTCGTCATTTAAGTCATTTTGTTTTTTTTTTTTTTTCAGTTTTATTTTCATATATTTTTGTTTGTTTAGTTTGTTTGTTGGTTTCGTTAAGTCGTGTTTAATTTGTTTTTTTATATTTTATATTATTTTATTTTTTTTAGTTTTACTAGAGTATAATTCTTTTTGGCGAATTTCAAATCCGTTTAAAATCCTTTATTTATTTTGAGCTAGTTTTATTTGTTTTACTAAACTAAACTTATGATCTAAGGTTTTTTTATTTAAACTTACAATTAGTATCACACAAGCACGCACGCGCGCATATAATAAGTCTTCAATCAGAAATCAATAGAAATCATATAAAAAATAATTTATTAATCGAACACACAAAAAAAAAATAAATAATAATAAATATATTTAAGGCGGCGGACAATAAGACTTAGTTTGGACAAGACACGATTTATTTTTTAATTTTATTCTTTAAGGAAGTTTTTATTTTTGATTTAAACATAAATTTATTTATTTTTTTTTTTGTTAATTTAACCAATCTTAGTACAGTTTGTTTTTATTTTTTTAAATGATCAAGATTTTTTGTTGTAAATTAAAAGGGGAAAGATGTTGTAAATTGTTTCGAAAAGATCGGCATTTTTAATTTAATTTAACCCTATGAACAACGAATTGCAGCATAAAAAATTGCCTGGTCTTAATGCTTTGCTCACAATAAATTTGATGTTCGCTATTCGATGAAAATCAATTATTCAGAAACATTCACATCATCTGCCAATCGCCCCTATTATGTATGTCGTTGTCGACAGCAAGTCACGTCGACAAAACAAAAATGGTATTTGTGATGTCAATATTGACTACAAATCTCAATATTGACAAAGTTTTGTAATTTTCTAAGGCGATTTAAAGTCGACGTCGAGTTGAAACGACTCTGATTTTGTCGACACATTTTTTGATGTCGACTCAGAATGAATGTTAGTAAAATTGAAGAAAAGTCATAATAATTTACCTTTTTTAAAATCGAAATATAATTATTTCTTTATTTATAATAAATAAATTATGTATCATTATATTTTTGGTTATGGACCAAGGGTGGTGGCTGAAAAAAATTTGACAGGAGGTAGTAGCAGAGTAAATTTTTTGCAAAACAAGATAAAACGTCTTTTTAATATAAAGTGTGGTCCAACCAAAATGCACGATATTGCAAAAGAGCCATTGTTTCGTTGGCTGTGCGGCAATTCTGCTTGTTAACGAATCCACTGAGGTGAAAGTGTGCCTCGTAGCTGAAGATGATTTTCTTTGTAAAGTCACAATTCACTTCTGTCTGTTCAACTAATCATTCGGCGTCCAATATTTGTGTCAGGACTTTTCTTCATTTTTAGATCTTTTACAGCAATTTAGTGCAAAAAAAAAACACATTATTGTGATAAATTTCAAAATAAAATTAAACAATTTTCACAAAATATTTATGTATGACACTTATTTCTTCTAAATTATCGATAACAAGTCGACGTCACACAATACTATTAGAAAATACCGATTTAGCGTCGAGGTGATGTCGATGTCGACTTAATGTGACAACGATTACAAATTGACGACGACATCGACAACGACTTACATAATAGGGGTGAATATTTCATAGATGTTCCAATTTCTATTTCGGATTTCCTAATTAGTTTAACATTTAACAAAAAAAAATAAAAATTTGAAAGAATCTGGGATTTTTGATGAAATGTAAAATTTTTGTTCCAATTTTTGGTGAAATTTTGAATTTTTGGTGAAATTTAAAATTTTTGCTACAATTTCAAATTTTCTGGTGGATTTTCAAGTTATGGTAAAATGTAAAATTGCTGGTGAAATTTCGAATTCTTTGAGAAATTTTCAATTGTTTATCAAATTTATATTTTTTTATAAAATTTAAAATTTTTGTTGAAATTTCGAATTTTTGGTGAAATTTCCAGTTTTTGGCAAAATTTCCAATTTTTTGGTGAAATTTCGGATTTTGGTAAATTTTGATTTTTTGTGAATAAATGCTGCAAATCTCGAATTTTTTATGAAATGTAACATTTTTGTTCCATTTTTTGGTGAAATTTCGAATTTTTGTTGAAATTTAAAATTGTTGGTACATTTTTGAATTTTCTGGAGGAATTTGAAATCATGGTGAAATTTCAATATTCTGATAAACATTTAAAATTTTTGGTGAAATTTTGGATTTTTGGTAAAAACTCGTTTTTTTTTTCTTTGTGAATAAAGATGTTCTTTCACCCTATGTTTATTAATTTTACATTATTACATTCTTTTAATAACACACAAAAGAGGGCAATAACCAGAATAAAGGCAACATTTTAACTAGCAAGGAAAACGCCAAAAGCAATGACACGGAGTATAAACTCATAGCGTGGTTATATAATAGGCAATGTATAATGAACTTTAAGAGTTTTCATATTTCGCTCTTTTATACGGGGTTTTTCTACAGAAAAAGGTTTTTAACATGAACTCCATTATCTGAATGAATAATGGCCTTTCTTATACAACATTGCTTTTGCTCGATTCGTATAAGCACAGGTTTGGTAAGAGCAGGGGTCTTCCAAAATCTGGATGACTAATTCCATAATTTAGAATTTCAATTTATGCATAAGATTTTCAAAATTTAATCAAATCACACATAAATTTTTAAGTTCTTCAAAACAAATTAATTTGAAAATCCAAATGCATACAAAACATTTTTCACTCAGTTTATTTGAAAATGTTCATATCGAAAACTTTACAATGACTTTCATGTGCACCAGAAACTTGGTAGAACCCCAGTTGTCTTTAGAAAAAAATTGAAAAATGTTTCTAAATTTAATAAAAACAAACTGTACTAAATATAAGGCATTCAGAAAAAACGTTTTATTTTTTTAAAATTGCATAAAATTCATTCATACTAAAGCAATTAAACACACAAAAATATTCAACTAAAACGCACTAATTTATATCACTCACACTCTTAAAACTATTAGGATCGGATCCACACATTTATTCACGCACACAACATGCACACTAAAACGCATACATTCTTTTCAAAGGAATACAAAGATATTTTTGCAATGCAAATTCATTTGTAATTCAAAACATTCACACACAAGAGTGAAATAAAAATGTTGACGCCAACTGGTTATCAATTTTAATTAAAAAAATTCATTAAGATTTTTTTCTTCCAAATATTAAATTAACCAGTTCGCTTTATATATACATTTAAATCTCAATAAATGAAATGTTTTTTAAAAGATGTTGTCTAAAAATATAAAACTTAAAATTTAATTATTTTTTTTAATATTTTTTTAAGTGTTAATTAAATTTGTTTTATAGAAAATAAAAAAATAATAAAAATGAAATGTTAAAATAAAAAAAATAGAATGAAATAAAAAAATTATTAATTTATTTTCTTTCAGTAAATTAATAATTAATTAAATGATGTTTTAATGTATTTCTTTTTTATGTGGTGTATATTATAAATAAATTATTTATTATTGTGGCTATTGTTATTTAAATATTTGTTTGATGGTGGGGTGGTGAACAATAATAATTAAATAATCATTTAAATTTTTTGTTTATAAATAACGAAAAATAAGAATGAAGTATTCTACTTGAGAAGAATTTAAAAAACTTGTGTTTAATTTTTCTTGTTTTTTTTTTTTTTTTTTTTTTTTTTTTGTAGAAAATTAATAAATATGTATTGTAAAATGAAATTTATAACAAAACTATTTTATATACTAGAATTGAAAAAAAAATACCTTTTTTAAATAAACACTAAAAGCATAAAAAGATGTCAATAGAATGAAACAAAAAAAATAAGATATTAGAAATAAACAAAAAAATTCTTTTGTAAATTAGGGAAAGTTAAAGGTGCTTTTTTACATTTAATGATTTCTATTTCTTTTTTTTGCTTGATTTGGTAAAGATTTAAATCATATTTTTATGCATACATTTATAAAAAAAAAGAAAAACAATGCACCTTTTTTATACAAAATTTTGGTACAAACAAGATGGAGTTTTTTTTTACCTTAATTAAAACAAATTTTGAAGTAAATTATAGTTGGGATACCTGAAATGGAGAAATATAATTAAATAATAGAATTAAGACGATATAATTTTATTTAGGCATTATAATTTATATAATTTTTAAATATGTTTAAAGATCATGTATTGTTAAAATTAGTGCAATGGAAGAGTATACTAGCATATTTTCACTTATTTGCGGTCCTAATTGTCTGTAATTTAATTCGAATTATTTCAAATATATTCAGATTTTCGTTCCGTATATAAAAAAGAACTTTTCTTTCTGTATATATAGTACGAACTCTTAACCTATGCATAGTGGTACCAAATAGACTTTTTTTGTAAATAATTTTGTAACTAGTGAACCGTTGAAGATATCTAAATAAAATTTCGTATGGTCAAAACTGAGGTGTTTTCGATTTGATTTGGAGGAGTACAGGCTTCAATGTATGTATTTTTTTTTTTTTTAAATCGACAAAAAGTCATGACTTCAATGTAAAAAAAAAAATTACATTATATAATCCTTGTAAATCTTTCAAAAATCATGCTTACATGTGTAGTTTAAGAGATATTTGGGTCGAAGCAAAATTTTTTTTTTTTTTTTTTTTGGAAAATAATCAATAGATTTTTTTACAAAATTCTAAATAATATTACTGCAAGAATCATATAAATATATATATATCCAATATTAACTTATATTAATCTGAAGTTGAAACTTTTAAAAAAAGTTAAATTTTTGGGTTTATTTTCCAAAAAGGTGGTAATATTAATTTACTTCTAAAATATTTTTTTTGTTCCGGACTACGGAATTTTTGTAATGGTTTCAAAAGAAATCTTAACGTAAATGCGTATAAAACAAATCGGAGGCGGCCAAGGGAACGATTTCCCCTTAAGAACTATCCAAACTTTGTCAGTTTTGAAAAAGATTCTTAATTTGTTTTATTAAATTCAAAAATGTCAAAGCCGAGATCAACAAACAAATGTATTGACAATATTTTTATTTAATTTTTGTTGAAATTTTGAATTTTTGGTGAAATTATGAATTCTTGTGAAATTTCCAAAATTTAGTGAAACATAAATTGTAAAGCACTCAATATTAAAAATAATTTCTTCTTGCTAAAAAGTACCTGTTTCTTGCTAATAAAGTGCAGAATAATTTTGATGGTACATATTTTTTAAATTTAAAGGCAACGAAAAATCATTTTGAAGTGAAAACCCGTTTTAGTGGTGAAAATTCTATTATATAGTCGAATATAGTATTTTTGGTGAAATATCGTATTTAGTGAAATAAAATGGTTTTAGTAGGTAAAAATTTGTTTTTGTGATGAAAAATTGTTTAATGGCGAAAAAAAAATTTTAGTGGTAAAAAAGTTTTAGTGGTGAAAAATTGCTTTAGTTGTAAAAAATCGTTAGTGGTGAAAAATCTATTTTTGTGAAAATCTGTGGTGGAAAATTGTTTTAAAATTAAAATTTTTGTGAATGTAGTGAAAAATATATTTTTGTGCTGAAAAATCATGTTTTTGGGGAAAGTACCATGTATTACAAACGTATTTAGTGGTGAAACAAATTGTTTGGTAAAAATCTTATTTTATGATAAAAAATCTATTTTTTGGTGAATTCGTATTATTGTAAAAACTCATATTTTGTTTCTAAATCATATATTGTAGTGAAAATATTGGGAACTTCGAAAACATGATTTCAACAAACCAAATTACAGTAGCGAGCATAAAAAATGCAACGCTAGGCTATATGATTTTTGGTCGTATTGATTAGGACTAGAACGTCATTAAATTAGCCAATTCTACTGTGATTTTATTCTTTGCTGTCTTAGCCAACTATTGTATGTCATTTTGTTCCAAATTGTTACGCATACTAACAGTCAATAATATTTTTTTAAAAAAAAGTTGTAAATTTAAGGGAGCAAAGAAAATGCAACTCCTAAAAAATCATCGGATTTTTTTAAATTTTGATAAAAAATAATTATTGAAAAATTATGAAAACTATAATTTGGTAGTATTACCACTAATTACTACCAAAACATATACTTTTCTCCATACTTTTTAAGAATTTTCGAATATTTTTGAATAACATTCTGATAATTGCAGTGAAATAATATTAACATGTAGTTCTAATATGAAGATTCTTAAAAATTATCTTAAAGAAATAATATTGAAACGATCATGCCTGTAACAATTGATACAAGTCATTTAACAGTAGATATTTTATATTATCTGAATGACCACATTTGACCATTCAAGCTACTATTGCCAGCAATCGTTGATTTAATAATGTAAATATGGTAACTGGATATCCTTCTAACAAAACACATATTATTTACTTATATTAAACTACAACATTTACTTTTAGAGGCAGGTCCTTTATTATTTTTACGAGTACTGTATAATGGAAATAAGAGCCTATTACGATAACTTGAATTAATTTGACTCTAAACCCATTTAATTTCCAATAGTAAACAAGTCCAATAGCCCAATCATCACAAAGGATGCACTTTCAATTTTTCAACATATGAAGAGTTCCAAATAGGTATATTTCTTAACTGTTTTTCCTTGTGTTAGAGTTTGTTCCAGGACCAAAATCAAAGGATATTTGAACATTATAGTGATACAGGGCATTCGATAATGTCATATCATTGCGAAACAAATATTTTAAGCTGTTGATTCCATCTCAATAACGATCAAAAGTGGTTGCGTTATTTCGGTCGAAAGGTCATACTCAATTATAAATTATGAAGTTAAACTAAACTATCATAAATATTTGATCGCTTATTTATAGAAAATGTTTGTTGGTTTTAAAACAACTAACAAAATAAATAATAATTCCAAAAATATCAATCCCTATTGAAAAATGTCCAAAATAGTTCAGAAAAATATCAAAATTTAATAAAATTGAAATTTATTGCAAATATTTATATTATTTGTAGATTTCATGTGTCTTAGACAATATGAAACGATAGAAAATCTTGTTTTTTAACAACACTATAGTTTCCAACCATTTCCAATCAAAATTTTTATAAAAATTTTAAAAATCATGTTTATTTGTTTAGAGTTGCATTTTTTTTGCTCGATCACATTTTCAACTGCTTTTATGATATTCAACAAAATTATATGCAACAGGTATCTATTACCACAAATAATAAAATCACATTAGTACTGTTACATTAGGACTTGCTATAAGCAAAATATATGCGAACAAAGATCATATCACATAGCGTTGCATTTTTAATGCTCGCTACTGTATATATATTTATTAATGAATCATTGTTGGCCGATCTAATAACTAAATTAACGAATTTTACTAAAACTTATTTTTTTTTTTTTTTTTTGGAAATATAATTTTGATATCGAATCAAGTAGAGAAGTCTGAAATTTGAAATGCCAAAGTATTTAAGGATTTTTTTAAAATCCTTATACATAATAAATGTGAAAATAATTTCTCATTTATAACAAATCGTTTTAAATAAAAAAAAAAAAAAAAAAACAATTTCATTATTACTTACCATTTAAGTTGAGACACAATTAAAATTAAGTGAAATATAAAGAAATTTAAAAACTCCTCTATATGTAGAATTTAAAAAATTAAAAATGCGATTTACTGAGGTATTGTTTGATGATCACGCAATTTTTTAATTTCCTTAGCAGCCCAATTGCAAAGAGATTTTGTGCGGGATGCCTTTGAACGTTTACCTTCGGACAGGAATTGTGTAATGGTAACATCATCGACAAGTGATAA
The DNA here is from genome assembly GCA_951394005.1 of Protophormia terraenovae. NCBI lineage: Eukaryota > Metazoa > Arthropoda > Insecta > Diptera > Calliphoridae > Protophormia > Protophormia terraenovae. The sequence goes on from OX596074.1 coordinate 120,223,756, forward strand.
AAGTCGTGGACCAAAGGCTGTGCATAAATCACCTATGAAACCAGCAGCACTAGCTACCATTGAATCGGAATTATCGCCCTCAACGGCTATACGTTTAATGAACATAATAATGTGACCAAGGTGTGGTTCCAAATGATAAACATCTGGGTTAGGTGTTTGTTCCACACCCTTGAGACCTTGAATGATACCGGTATAAGCTTCTAAAACACTTTCGCGCAATTCGTTGAGATATTCAACCATGTCATAGCTATTGGGATCAACCTAAAAATAAAAACAAATTATTTACTTATATTTTAGTTATAATTAAATTTTTTTAACAAAACTAACCTCCAATTGTGAAGCAGCTCTTAACATTTCCAAAACAACATTTAAATATTTTACAAATTCTCCACCAATACTGAGAGCCATATCACCAAAAGCGGACAAGATTTGTGGCTTAACACTACGATGTAATGTTGGCTCTGACAAATTGGCCAACAATAGTGTCATGATTTCATCACAATAAGGTATGATAAGTTGTTTTAGAGCACGTGAAATATCGCCAGTAAGGCCAACGGCAGCGCAGCATACCTGATATTCTTGATGATTTTTCAAACCCATATACAAGAATGGCTTAAAAGCATCCATATATTTAACGAATTTCAAACCCAATAACTCGACCAAAGTAGAAACAGCCAAAAAGGCATCTTCTTGTACACCACCCGATTTTCCCGACGAAGAATTGAACATGGTAAGCAAAGCATTCATAATAGCATCAGATATTTGAGGAGCATCATCTTCGCGTACCTTACGCAATACACTTTGTAAAGTGGCACACAACAATGATTGCAAATCATTGAATTGATGACGATCATTGTGGCTAGCAATGTGTGATTCCATTTGCAAAACTTGATTAAGACGTTCCAAAATAACAATAGTGGTTCTTTGAACAATCAAATAACAATCCAAAGGAGAATTTTTAATCATATCCATAAGAGCTTCATATGCAGCGGCACGTAAGTTGGCTTGATTGCCATCTTGACGATCGGTGGTTTCTAAAAGCTGTGTAATTATGTATTCAAAATAGGGTGAAAGACAATAGGTATCAGGAGTTTCGCCATCACTAGCTTCGGCAGCTTCATAGGCAGCATCTGATAAACCGATAAAAGCCCAACAAACATTGGCAGCCACCCGAGGCTCAGCTTTAAGACTTTGTATGAAACATTCCAACAAAGGTTGCAAATAGGTTTTGTTAATAGCCGCTTCAGGAATTATCTATAGAAACACAAAAAATCAAATATCTTTATAAAGCTATACAATATCTTTTTCAACTTACATCACAAATACGACCAAAAGTCCAGGCAGTTGTGTCTCTTACAATAACACTCTGATCGTACATTAAACGTATAAGTGTTGGCATAGCCTGTTCCACCAATGATTTGAGAGTATTGGTTTCAATACCACTGAGAATTGAACCGAAAGCCATAACAGCGGCATCACGATAACGCCAATTGGGTGATACAATATTATCCTTAATAAATGGAAATACATGTGGTACGATTTCATCTTCACAACAGGTGGCCAACAACATTAAACAAACCGAAGCCGCCTTAGAAGGACTCCAGGTGTCTTCATCATCATTTTCATCTTGCTTTGTTAGTTTCTCCACCAACACTGGCACCAAAAACTGGAGAGCACCACGAGCGTAATGTTTAGAAACACGTGTTGGAGCACGACCAGCATCATTGGCCTCTTGACATTCTATAGTCAAATCAATTTCTTCATCGCTTACATTCGACCAGAATTCAACACCTTGCAAAGCAATCGAATCATTTTCCGATTTCATAGCCTCCATCGTAATGGGGAAAAGAGCTTGTGCCATATAGGGTTCCATATATTGATAATAAAGTGTCATTATCTTAACCAAACACTGTAAGGCGGCAACACAAACTTGTGTATCGGGCGATTGAGTAGCCTCACACACTACCTCCATGATATAGTTACGTTCTACATCCTTTTCGAAATTGGCCTTGGTGAATTCCAAAGAATTCAATAATGCAGTTGTAGCTGCTAAGCGCACATGATTACTAGGTTCCTGTTTACGCATACCATGAACAATAGCGGTTAAAATTTGATTAGATTGATTTTCTAAAACACCATAACGTATATCCTGACATATATAACCGATAGCTTCCAAGGCAGCCTCACGATCCATTTCACTTGAACCCTCAGAGACAACTTTATTAACCAAGGTTTGTATTAAGATACCCCAACGATTAATGGGTAATTCTGTGACAGCCACATAGGCAACACATTGAGCAGCACAAGAGGGACGAGTATTTTCTGTACCCAAAGCTCCAAGAATCTATATGTATGTAGTTGATATATATTGTTAAATATTGTAGAATGGAAAATTATTTTTATATTAATTTCACTTACATTTTTCTTAATGTACTCCCTTGTTTCCTCAGGAAATTGATGCCATCTTTGTTGGTATTGCAAATTGATGGTCTCATCTTTACTGGTCAAATGATTTTTCAATTGCAGACCAGCTGCCATACGAGCCACAGGGCTATTGGTAACAGTGACCAGTATATCTGAGAGTGCCTTTAGAAACTCGGGCAAATTATTTTCAGCGGCCTGTTCCAAAAAGTTTTTCGCCGACAATAGTTCATTTTTATCTAAAAAAAAAAAAAAAAAAATTAGATAAGCATTTATTATATTTAATTACACAAAACTCGGATTTAGATCTGAGGCCCCCTCTACTATGTTTTTGCAATAAAATTTCTTTTATAAAAGTGATATATTGACCATATTTGAACATTCAAATCTAATTTTCTTCCTTTTATTTAACACTATGTTTGTCATATTTCCTTATTTTTGTAAGTTTTTGCAGGAAATAATCTTAAAATACATATTTTTACCATTAATAGAAATTTTAGTTCCAGCTTTGTGTTTCATTATTCATCAATCATTTAGAGAATTTTTAGCAATAGTTTTTATTTACAATCCTATACAATAACGACGACTTTCTATAAAATATATTATTTTTATATTTTATAGAATTTGTATATTTTTATACAAAAAATAAAAAATAATAACAATTTTCCTTCCGTCAAAAGGGAAAAGTATTTCTGCTTAATACAGTAAGATTCTAAATATTTGGCTAATTTGGGTCGTGTGATTTTGAAGCAAAGATTCAATTGCATTATAAAATTATTTATTTTATTTTACATACATACACTAGATATCTGTTTTAATTAAACTTCAATTTTTTGTATATAACAATTATAAACAAATATTAGATCAAGTGGCTCCTTTTCTTTACCCTCTAATGATTCCTTCTACTTTATATCTTAGCATAAGGGGTATCATAATAAACTGTTGATTATAAATTTACATAAGTACATGTATGTAAAGTAATGAAACCTAAAAACGTTCAAAAATGTTACGTATTTTTAGTTGTTATTTTGCTTTCATTATTTCTTTTCGAAACAATAAACAAATCAATATTTTTAAAGTGAGTGTCCTTTGATAAATTGTAATATACTTATTTATGTCAGCCCTATTTTGTTGAAAATATGCAGAAAGTTAAGAATTTTTGTAATAGCTCAAATTTACAGGTTTTAGTCAGAATTAGTCAAAAAATTGTCAGAAAACCAACGAAATAGACAAAAATTCAGTATCACATAATCGCCTCTTATAAACTCTTAGTCACTTAGGATAGTTTATTTTCATGTTTCTAGGTTATTTATTACAAAAGAATAAAAAAGTACAATTCGAAGAATGTCCTTGTGGATCCTCACTCCCTTTAATTGCCTATTTCTAGGTTAAATGTTATAGAAAAATAAAAGTGCCATTAGATGAACGAAAAATTACCATAAAGTCCACTATTTTGGATTCTCCCTTACCTTAGATCATATGATAGAAAATTCAAAAAGCAAGACAATTCAAATGGGGACTTTTAAATTCAAATTCAAAAGCGCCCCTTGTGAAATATTACACACATACGACCATGTATCTTCAACTTCATGTTTCTAGATTCGATTTTACATTTTATTATAAAAGAGATAAAAAAGTACCAATAAATAACTTTTTTCTGGATTCTAACTCAAAAGTATATAAAAAGGTAACAATAGACATTCTTCTTTACGCTTTAGAACAGATACGTTAAACTTGATTTTTCAAAATTTGCATGTCACAGATATGACTCAAACGATACAAATTTGCCTTTAACTGCTTAAAAAAATTATGTTTTAAAAAAATACCAAACTATTTTTACGCATTTGGTCCTATTTGCGTCTTAGTGCCCTAGTACAAACAACGTCCTATTAGCTTATGTTATGTGACTAAATGAACCAATCAATCTTTCAAGTTTTATCAGAATTGGCTCAAGGAGTTTGAATAAAATACAGTTTTCCGTTTTACTACCTTTTTGGTACTTTTTTGTTCCTCTTGATTGTAACAAAAATTGTATTCCAATTAATTTAAAAATTGTAGTGGGATCCCGTTATAAAATGTTCATATCTATTTATATGACAATAAAAAATAAAAAAAAAAAAATTTTAAGATATGTAAGATTTTTACCACTTTAAACGTTCGAATTTTCTAAACATACCAAATTTGTATTTGAGATCTTTCGATAAGTTACGAATATGTATAATGTAAATTTTATTTCTGTTTACTGCTTAAAAAATACAAAATACAGTTTCTTCCCGCCATCTCTATAATAAAAGGATTGAATTTCAAAAAAGCATGCTTATTTTTTAAATGAATAATGTATTCGATTTTTTATCAATATTAGTTTAGGAGATATGTGTATAAATTATGAATATGAGCACACACTCCCCGACGATATTATTGCCTACCATTTAAACTTTTATGGCTGGGGAGCCGAAGACATTTCTATGAATTTTAAATTAATTTTTTTCTATGAAATGTTAATTGATTAATTTATTTTTTTTCCTTTTGTTAAATAATTTTTTAAGATTATTTTATATTAGTATGTAAGCTATATTTATGTAAGCTATATTTACGTAATATTTACGTATGTAAGCTATATTTACGTAACTTGAAGGCTATTACTATGCTGAATAAATAAATTAAATTAAATAAGTTTGTTCTGCAGAATTCGAAAGACATTGCGCCCTGCGTAGGTGTTTAAAATGTTGATTTCGAGAGATGGGCGTCACTATTTCAATTGTCCTGCATATTAAAATCTAAAATATATTTTGTGAGATCCCATGTAGATATTGTAGAAATTACAATTTGGCTTATTTATTTTTATACATATATTTTTTTCCTAATATATTTTGTAATAGAAAGAACACCTTCAAACTTAAAAATAGGCACAAAGTCTATGATAGCCCAGACATAACCAATCCATCTAGTAAAATTATTACAACTTCTTTAAAAATATAATCAATAATTGATCTTTCCCCGCCCCAATCCGAAGAAGTATCTGAATTAATTTAAAAATTTACTTTAGTCAAATATTATTTTATTTTGTTCAGTGTCATGAATCAAGATATAGTAAATTTGATTAAGTTACCATCGTATTTATCTTAATTACAAGTTTTATGTGGAAGACCAAACAGGGTTGGACAACAGTATATTGATTTAGTAATTCTTAGTCGATAGTGGTGAAGGTTATGAAGAGATTATGAAGAACCAAACATTTTAAAATCATTATTGAAGATGTCCATTCACATTTACAGAAAAGAAATTCATATTACAAATTTTGTAATACACAAGTAGATTCAACATAAAAAAATCATTAATTTTATACATTATTTTCCATAGTGACGTGTAAAGTTTTATAAAGTTTCAGTTAATTTGAAAATTTACCAACAACACATGTGAACGTAAAACTACCCCCTTTTCCGTACCAAATAAGCAACTGTGTAAAAAGGAAGCAACAAAATGAAAAAGAAAAAACAAAACAACTACAACAACTAAGCTGCCTTGGCGGCCCTAGTTGAATAACGCGCTTGCCTTTATATAGCTATTTATCTACTTTTTGGTACAAATAAAAAAAAAACGACAAGAGAAAAATTCCACACAAATGCACTCATACAATTAGAAATAAATTTTATACATACGTATACAAGCGCCAAATCAAATTTATGACACATGGATCACAAACAAAAAAAAAAAAAAAAATGGACTTTTAGCATATAATTTAACCCTCACATTATATACTACATACTTATAAACAGATTAATAATTTCTATAAAATTCTTTAAACTTACCAGGCGAAACAGTCTTTTCCAAGACCTGTATTAACTGTAGGGTTATTTGTGAATTCATCATCGTTCAATAATGCTTTTGCAATTTACTGCTGTATAAACGTTTCTTCTCTGTGTGTTTGTTGTACATATTATATAAAAATATACATAAAATTCTATATGTTATTATCGGTCGGTCATTGTTACTTAAATAATAATGATTAATTTACCTTTATTAAATTTTGTTTTTAATTTGTTAATATTAGTTATTTTTTGCACACACACAAATTTAAAACCTGGTGTTTGTGCTGCTGTTTTCTTCAAATGATTCGTTTATGTCCGTCAATGATTGATTTTTTTACTTCTACTTTCGGTCCTCTTTTTTTCCTTTACGCCTCTGCCTGCTTCTTTTTTCTATATGTTGTTGCTGTAGTTCTTTTTATATTTCTTTTCTATTGTTCGCTGTAGTCTCGTTTTTTCTTAAATATTTCACACTGTCACTTTTTCAATTGATGTATATTTTTTACATTAACTTGTGCAATTTTCTACTGAATTTTTGTTGTCGTATTGGAAAGAGCACAAAAATATATTGTCAAATATATAATTTGTTTGATTTAAATAGATATAAATTAATTATTAACGTTTTTAGTATAAATTTTCTACAAGCTGAGCGTTGGCCGGTTGCGAATTTTGATTCCGCATGGAAGTTTGCGAAAAAACGAATGACTATTTTTTAAGAAACTTCGGTTCTACCGAATCAGAGACCTGCGCCGAACGATTTTAACGGCAGCGGCGGCTTTGCTAAAAATCGTCGGCGGCGGCTCAAAATCGGCTGTTGCCGGCTGATAAGTCTTATAGAGCACATTGGTTCACAAATGTGGGTCCAAGTCCCCTTAGATGTAAGGGGAACCGAAGACCGTTTGTTTCAACATTATTTATAAGTATTTCCTAAAAGATTTAAAACATACATTTTTGTACTTCTTAAGTGTCAAAACGGACAGCAATCGGATTTGACATCTCTGATTTCAATAAAATTCTCTACAAGTATTGACCATTGGAAGTGTTTTTCAAATAATAAGGTTTTAGACCCATGACTCTGACCGGTTCAAAAATATGACGGTTTAAAAATCGAACAAATGTAACTTGACACCATCATAGGTGGTTGTGGTATTATGCGTTTGTGCTGATGTTTGTAACGCACAGAAAAAATTATCGTACCTTAAAATATACCATTCGACTCAGAATCACTTTCTGAGTCGATTTAACTATGTCCGTCCGTCTGGCTGTCTGTCCATGTAAACCTTGTGAACAAAATACAGTTCGCAATTTTAAAGATATCTTAATGAAATTTAGCACGAATAATTATTTTGACGAAGCCTATTGAAATTAGTTATGATCGGTCCATTTTTTCACCTAGCCCCCATACAAATGTCCTCAGGGAATAGGGGTTTAACGATCATAAATGCTTTAAATATAGCAATATTTCAATGAAATTCGGTACAAAGGAGTTTTGTGTAAGTGTCAATTTTCATCATGATCGGTCCATAATTGACCATAGCTCCCATATAAAACCACTTCCGGGAATCTCCCTAAAGGGCATAAAATCATATAAATGTAAATATCAATGCATTGTTCTGTATTTGTATAATTTATTTTGCATTTAGTAAAAGTGTTGGTACACAATTGGCCACAAATCTAATTTTTAGCTCATACACAATGGTGTACGGTATCATATGGTCGGTCTTGACCGACTATAGTTTTTCGATTTTAATTGGTAACAACTTCTAAGATATAAAAGGGAGATATCTAGTTTAATTTTTAAAACAAAGATATTACCTTTATAACGACATATATAACGTTTTATTACGCCAAAATTTCAAAGGTCAAAATTCAAATCAGTATATATCAAAAAAAGGGTATTTTTTAAATTATTAACATAAATATATATGATCTTGTTACAGCTTTTCTCCCTAAACATGTAAAATTTCAAGCTGGAGTCTCATTTAGTTTAGAAGTTATGAACCAAAATAAAATCTTATTAGCAATAAATTCTGAACTATACAAAACAAAATTTTTACTTTGGTGTCATTTTAAAGGCAAAGATATTATAATTAAACCGAATTATAATATCTTTGCCTTTAATCTATATCTTTAAAATTCTTAACAAATTATACTTATGTTAACACATCTCTTCTCTATACTCATGCAAAATTTCATGTTGGACACTCTCTTACTTTAGAAGTCATGTGTAAAAATATAAATTAAAATCAAATTTTGCATACAAAATTTTGACTTTTAAACTTTCGAAATAGATACATATTTTATATGACGTTTTAAAGTCGATGTCTTTTTACATTAAATAAAATAAAAATATAGTATGGTTTAAATGTTATAAACAACTAAGTTTGATCACATTTGAAAAAAATTCAACAGTAATTTCATTTTTAAAACGTCATATTTTTCGACCGAGTGTGGTATTTAAGCCCAAATTACAATAGCGCGTAGTCAGCAGCAGTGTGTGCTGCCATAATCAGCTGATTATTTAGAATGCACTGTTTGTTATGCAGTTGATTACATTTGGTCAGCAGCAGTTTGCAGTGCTGTTTCATTTAGCCCTGTTTCTAAATTCACTGCGCTGCATTCAGATTGAGAGCGAGACAAAGAGAGTGAGCAAATAAATGAGAGGCTAAAATACACAAGTAGAACAAAGCTAGATGGTGGTTGTAAATTGTGGTTGCCTACGCTTAATTGTAATTATAACGGCAGCAACATGTTGTGCTGACAGTGATCAGCTGATAATTTTTGCTGATACTGTTGCTGACTACGCGCTAATGTAATTTGGGATTTATTGCAGCGTTAAAAGAAAATTGTCAGCGCTCGAGCTCTGACAACGTTGTCTTGATAATGCTTGGTAAAAGACGCCATCTTGATTGCTGTTGGTACTTTTTGCATGGTTTATTACTTTGAGTCTACATTAGACAATTTTTTATCAAGACAAACGTCAAAATCAGTGCGAATCTATACAAGGTAGCCTCAGTTAAACAGCTGATTATAATTTTTGGTTGTTACAGCTGTCAAACTGCATATATAAAAAATATTACTGAATTCGCCATATTTTTGTTTTTGCACAACTGTTGCCACCTTCCATAAATTCGAGTTCATTTTGACGTTTGTCTTTATAAAAATTTGTCTAATGTAGACTCAAAGTTACGTTGAGTCTATATTACTTTGAGTCTACATTACTATGAGTCTACATTAGATAAATTTTTATCAAGACAAACGTCAAAATCGGTGCGAATCTATACAAGGTAGCCTCAGTTAAACAGCTGATTATTATTTTTGGTTGTTACAGCTGTCAAACTGCATATATAAAAAACATTAATAAATTCGCCATATTGTTGTTTTTTTTTCACAATTGTTGCCACCTTCCATAAATTCGAGTTCATTTTGAAGTTTGTCTTGATAAAAATTTGTCTAATGTAGACTCAAAGTTAGAGAAATTTGTATCAAGACAAACGTCAAATTTTTGTTTGAGTTGCAGATAATTTTTTATCTCTATCAATTATAGGGGAAAACGCATGTCATAATAAACCATGCAAAAAGTACCAACAACAATCAAGATGGCGTCTTTTACCAAGCATTATCAAGACAACCTTGTCAGAGCTCGAGCGCTGACAATTTTCTTTTAACGCTGCAATAATACTGACAAATTCAGTCTACATTAGACAAATCTTTATCTTGATAAAATTTTGACGTTTGTCTTGATAAAAATTTGTCTAATGTAGACTCAAAGTAATTGACAGTGATAAAAAATTATCTGCAACTCAAACAGAAATTTGACGTTTGTCTTGATACATATTTCTCTTAGAGAAATTTCTCTTAGAGAAATTTGTATCAAGACAAACGTCAAATTTTTGTTTGAGTTGCAGATAATTTTTTATCTCTGTCAATTATAGGGGAAAACGTATGTCAAAATAAGCCATGCAAAAAGTACCAACAACAATCAAGATGGCGTCTTTTACTAAGCATTATCAAGACAAAGTTGTCAGAGCTCGAGCGCTGACAATTTTCTTTTAACGCTGCTATAACACTGACCAATTCAGTCTACATTAGACAAATCTTTATCTTGATAAAATTCAAATTTTTATTTGATTTGCAGATAATTTTTTATCTCTGTCAATTTTAAGAGAAAACGTATGTCATAACTTTGAGTCTTCATTAGAGAAATTTGTATCAAGACAAACGTCAAATTTTTGTTTGAGTTGCAGATAATTTTTTATCTCTATCAATTACAGGAGAAAACGCATGTCATAATAAACCATGCAAAAAGTACCAACAACAATCAAGATGGCGTCTTTTACCAAGCATTATCAAGACAACGTTTTCAGAGCTCGAGCGCTGACAATTTTCTTTTAAAGCACAAATTACAATAGCGCGTAGTCAGCAGCAGTGTGTGCTGCCATAATCAGCTGATCATTTAGAATGCACTGTTTGTTAAGCCCAAATTACAATAGCGCGTAGTCAGCAGCAGTGTGTGCTGCCATAATCAGCTGATTATTTAGAATGCACTGTTTTTTATAGTGTTGATTACATTTAGTCAGCAGCAGTTTGCAGTGCTGTTTCATTTGGCCCTGTTTCTAAATTCACTGCGCTGCATTCAGATTGAGAGCGAGACAAAGAGAGTGAGCAAATAAATGAGAGGCTAAAATACACAAGTAGAACAAAGCTAGATGGTGGTTGTAAATTGTGGCGGCCTACGCTGAATTGTAATTATAACGGCAGCAACATGTTGTGCTGACAGTGACCAGCTGATAATTTTTGCTGATACTGTTGCTGACTACGCGCTATTGTAGTTTGGGCTTTATGGTGTTGATTACATTTGGTCAGCAGCAGTTTGCAGTGCTGCTTCATTTAGCCCTGTTTCTAAATTCACTGTGCTGCATTCAGATTGAGAGCGAGACAAAGAGAGTGAGCAAATAAATGAGAGGATAAAATACACAAGTAGAACAAAGCTAGATGGTGGTTGTAAATTGTGGCTGCCTACGCTGAATTGTAATTATAACGGCAGCAACATGTTGTGCTGACAGTGATCAGCTGATAATTTTTGCTGATACTGTTGCTGACTATGAGCTATTGTAATTTGGGCTTAACGCTGCAATAATACTGACAAATTCAGTCTACATTAGACAAATCTTTATCTTGATAAAATTTTGACGTTTGTCTTGATAAAAATTTGTCTAATGTAGACTCAAAGTTAGGACATACGTTTTTTCCTAAAATTGACAGAGATAAAAAATTATCTGCAAATCACACAAAATTTTGACGTTTGTCTTGATACAAATTTCTCTAACACAGGGTCTTCACATGATTTTTTTATATCATAATATGTAACAGAGAGTGTCAAATCCGCTCTCCGAGAGAATTATCTCACGTATAGACTAAAATATTAGTATTATAAGAAATATTATGAGACTGTTGTGATAAGATTTTTCTACACAACTATCTTACAAGAATGTGTGAAAGTGTATTTTTAAAAGTACTTAAAAACAATGTTTTTTTGTAAAATTGTTTTATTTTAATGGTCATTTTATATTCACAAACATATTTTCATTAAAATTGTGCTAAAAAATTTCGAATTTCTTAAATAAAAAGTACATGTTTACTCTGTGACTGAATGAAATTAATGATATATTATGAGATTTATTAGAATGCATTTAAGATTTAACATAATATAAAGAAAATGTTTACTCTCTTCTTCCGGCGTTATCTTACATATTATATTAACGTGGAGACAGTATGTAATATAGACTCAACGTAATAACATACTGTCTCCACGTTGATACAATATGTAAGATAACGCCGGCAGAAAAGAGTAAACATTTTGTTTATATTATGTTAAATCTTAAACAAGGGGTAAATGTATTCTAATAAATCTCATAATATTTCATAACATTCATTCAGTCACTGAGTAAACATGTACTTTTTATTTAAGAAATTCGAAATTTTTTACCAGAATTTTAATGAAAATATGTTTCTGAATGTAGAATAACCATTAAAATAAAGCAATTTAAAAAAAAAAAAAAAAAAAAAAAAATATTGTTTTTAAGTACTTTTAAAAATACACATTCACACACACAAACAAACTTTCGTATATGTATATTTTTTGAGAGTAAATCTTATAAAATAGTTGTGTAGAAAAATCTTATCACAACAGTCTCATAATATTTCTTATAATACTAATATTTTATTCTACACGTGAGATAATTCTCTGAGATCGAATTTGACACTGTTACATATTCAAAGTTGGCAAAATGGTCTTAGACGACAATGTCTTTGACGATTTATTGAAGACATGTCCCCTATTTACTTAGTTTTCTTAACGACAGCTCAAAGAAAATCGTCGTTAACGACAAGAAAAGCGTCAAAGTCTTGCATTTTGTCATAAACATAGGTGACAATATACAATATTAAAGACAAGAAGAGCTTCAACATCTTTCATGTTGTCTTCTATTATTGCTATTTTACTAACGACAAGATGGGCGACATTGTCTCTCTTTTAATCGTGCACGATTTTCGCGACACTTGTTTGAAAAAGTCGTCGACGAATTGCTCTAGCTGTCCTACAAATGTCGTCAAGGACTTAACATGGTCGTGCACCCATCCTCAAGGATGTCTTAAAGACAGGGCCAACTGGGTTATGATATAAAAAACTCTCGTGTAGACCCAATGTAAAGTTTTCTACTTAAATTTATGTAATACCTTGTGTTATTAAAAAAAATGTGGCAGCACTCCGATGTATTATTGCTTTTTCGAATCTTCCTTTTTCGCCAAAATACCGTTAGTTTTTTTTTCTATTTAGAAAACGTGTGTTGCGTTTTGTAATTAGAGTCCAATATAGACTTTTATTACATATATTTTCCAATAACATTCAACATGTCCGCCACTATAACATACAGCTTGGGTTTAGAAGAGTTACACTCCTCGGAGCACCGCCTATGGAAATCGGCAATTGGTGAATTTATTGGTAATTTAATATTAAATTTCTTTGCTGTTGGCGCTTGCTCGCAACCTGAAGATGGTACTTTTAAGTCATTATCATTTGGGCTTGGTGTTTTCATGGCCATTACCATAGTTGGTCATCTAAGTGGCGGTCATGTGAATCCAGCTGTAACAATAGCTATGCTCCTCACGGGTCGTGTAAGTCTTATTAGAAGTATTTTCTATATAGCTGCACAATGCTTGGGGGCTGCAACTGCTACCTGTGCGGTCAAAGCATTTCTCGATGAGGCTTATCACAATGGTTTAGGTCATACAAATTTGGCTGAAAATATTTCCGAATTACAAGGATTGGGCATTGAATTCTTTTTGGGTCTAGTGCTTGTTTTAACCGTCTTCGGAGCATGTGATGCCAATAAGCCTGATTCAAAGTATACAGCACCTTTTGCCATAGGCATGTCTGTTACCTTGGGTCATTTGGGTACTATACGCTATACAGGTGCCAGTATGAATCCGGCACGTACTTTTGGCACTGCCTATGCTACAAATAATTGGGATTCTCACTGGGTTTATTGGGCTGGTCCCATTTTGGGTGGCATCGTTGCTGCTCTGATTTATACACAGATTTTGGAAAAGCCCGCAGAAACACCCAAGTCTACTGAGGCTTCGGATAAATATCGTATACATGCTTACGAGAGAGAAATGAAAAGATTTGAAAAATCGGGCGATTTTGCTTAGGTATTATAATTGTTAATTGTTAGGTAAAATAATTGTTAGTGTGAATTGAATGTAAAATATTTTTTTGTTTATCGATAAGACTGTAAATTTTGTAAATTATTTATGGTAAATCTTATAAAATAAATGTATGTAATTCAGTTAAAATCTTTTAATGTTATTTTAAAATTGTGAATGGATTTGTTCTGGAGCTGATCTCAGGGATAAACTATAGAATTATTCAATTTTATTTTGATCTTAATGATCGAATTCAAAGTCAATTTTGAAGATTTTGCATTAAAATTTTTAAGTGCTTAATTTTGTAAAACACTTTCCCTCACTTTGAAAAAATTTTGAGGTAAATTGTTTTTGTTGTTAAAAAATTTGTATGAAAATTTTTTCAAAGTGTGGTGAAGGGTTTACAAAATAAGGGGGTTAGTTTTCTAGCTGGACTTAACTTCGATTATCGCAACATTAAATATAAACTGAAAAATACAATATGCTTTCAATATAACAAATATCAAACAAAAATTTATTTTTTGGAATATCATCTACATATTTTGAGAATGTTTTTTTTTAATTGATAATTATGGTTTCGAAATTTTAACCATTTTTAAAATTAGTACTTATTGTATTTTTATAAAATTTATAACTTTTTTAATATTGATTTCTTTTTTAGAAAACTGGTACTATTTTTAAAATAGATACCTTTTAGAAAATGTTTTCTTCTTATTTTTTGGAAAATTGCTGCAGTTAATTTTTTTCTTTTTAAAATTTGAACTTTTTTTTTGGAAATATTCTTGTTTATCTGCAGATTTGTATTTTTTTACTGAAACATTTTGTAATAGATATTTTTTAAAAAATTTTGTTATAAATTTGTTCTTTTTAATTTTTTTGTAAATTAGAATTTTTCTAAATAGGTACTTTTTGATTTTTATTGCAAAATTAAAACTTGAAAATTCATTTTTTTAACTATGTAGTCCTTTTTGGAAAATTTATATTTTTAATGGTGCTTTTTGTAAGTTAATACTTTTAAAACTTTTTAAAAATTGAGACCTTTTAGGTTAGGTTAGGTTAGGTTAGAAAGGGTGGCGTATTCACGCCTACACCCAGAGGCCGAACGGCCCATTGTGATCCCTTTATGATAGAAAGAGAGAAATAGAAATAAACGAGGATAAATGAGAATAAATAAGAAATATACAAGAAATAGAAAGAAGAAAAAGTGGAACCTATACCCAATCAATCAGTTATGATTGTTCCTAAGCCATCTTATTCCCATTACAAACCCTATGAGGTTGACAAGTCCTTTGCCATTAACCTCACCTAGTTCATGTAGTGTGTGGCACCCAAACCACTTCAACCTATTACGCTGAAGCCCTACGCAGTGACAGAGTATGTGCTCTACTGTCTCTAGCTCCTCAACATCATCGCACGTTCTACAAAAATCTGATGTGCCAATGTCCCACTTACTCATCATATTCCCTATTGAGAAATGACCCGTAACCATACCTACTATGATTCTAAGACTACCACGACTCATACCTAGAAGATGCTTGGAATCTGCCAGTTTTAAGCTAGGCCATAATGCTCTAGAAACTCTGCAGTCCGATCTGTCGCTCCAGGCACGATTCGTGTTGTCCAGAGTCCACTCCCTTATGGCCCTAAAGAAGGACCCAATTGGAATCTTAACAGATGACTCTATGAAAGACCTATCTAGCTCCGAGCCACTGCGAGCTAGCTCATCGGCTATTTCATTGCCAAGAATGTCACAATGACCAGGAACCCAACAGAGTCTCATCATATAGGAATCCATTAACCTTCTCAATTCCCTTCTGCACTCAAGCACTAATCTGGACCTAACAAAATGACTAGTCAGAGCCAATAACGCTGCCTGACTATCAACATATATAGTAATCTCAGACCCTCTCTCAACATTCTCCTCAATCAAGCCTAGAGCCTTATAAATACCAAGAATCTCCGCCTGAAAGACACTACAACTGTCAGACAATTTGTAAGATCGCCTGATATCAGTTCCCATAAAGTATACACCTGCACCAGTGCCAACTTCCATCTTCGAACCATCTGTGAAGACCGCACAGCCTTCAAAGAGCTTTCCTACTCCATCCCAGAGGTCCCTGCTAGGTAACACCAAAGCGGGAGTCGCCCCGAAGTCAATCGTAGTCCCGACATAATCCGTAGACTCAGCCACGGATAGTGTCCGACCGTTGAATTTGACTTCATCTAGTATGCTGACGTGCCCCGCTCTAGAGGTACCTAATAATCCCAGTTCCTTCAATCTAAATAGGCCGCGGACAGCCATACCCCTCACAAATTCCTCAATTGGAAGAAGATGGAGGATTATGTCCAGCGCCGCCTGAGGTGTACTTCTCCTGGCACCTGAGATGCCAACTGAAGCACACCTCTGAACTTTAGAGAGAAGTTTCCTATACGTTCCTTTACCCAATACATTCCACCAGACTGTACAACCATAAGTAAGAATCGGTCTTACAACCGAAGTGTAAATCCAATATACAACTTGCGGCTTAAGGCCCCAATTCTTACCTATAGAGTTCCTGCAGGTGTAATAGGCATTGAGTCCCTTCTTGGCCCTCTCCTGGGTGTTTCTCCTCCAAGACAATTTACTGTCCAAGTACACACCCAGGTATTTGGCCTCACTTGACAATGCAAGCTCAATCCCGTTCAATACTGGCAAGCTAAAATGCTCGACCTTGTATTTCCTAGTAAACAAAACTAGTTCCGTTTTTTCGGGGTTTACCCCTAATCCCTTACTGTTGGCCCAAAGGGACAGATCACGTAAACCTGTCTGCATGACCTCACTGATCGTAGATAAAAACTTACCAGAGACCAGTAAAACAACGTCATCGGCGTAGGCCACAATCTTCCGTCCCTTAGCATCAAACTGTCTTAAAATGACGTTCACGGCCAAGAGCCACAGTAATGGAGAAAGGACCCCTCCTTGCGGTGTGCCCCTAGTCACGAGTTTCCTCATACAAGTGCCTCCCATGCTTGAGTTGATGACCCTGCTGCTAAGCATCAGAGTTATCCACCCAACAAGGAGCCCACTTACATTCAGTGAAGCAAGTGATTCCTCAATAGCCTCTATCGTGATATTATTAAAGGCCCCCTCTATATCGAGAAAAGCTGCCATGGTATATTCCCTCTGCAGCAGACCCCGCTCAATGTAACTCACAACATCATGCAGAGCACTCTCAACGGACTTACCTTTAAGATAAGCATGTTGAGACTCGCTAATGACCTGAGTTCCTATACTAGTCCTAAGATGAAGATCGATCAGTCTTTCTACTGTCTTCAATAGAAAAGACGATAGGCTGATCGGTCTGTAATCCTTGGGCTTCGAGTGAGTCGTCTTACCCGCTTTGGGTATGAAAATGACCCTTACCTCTCTCCACCCTCTGGGAATGTACTTCAATCTAAGACATTCCCTGAACACCTCCGTCAATAGAGAGATGGCTCCTTCATCGACATTCTGTAGCATGGCCGGAAATATTCCATCCGGGCCCGGAGATTTGTATGGCTCGAATGAATTTACCGCCCATGATACCTTGTCTCTAGTGATCATCTCCCCTATCACATCGGTAGCCCCAACATCTGATTCGGGTTGTAGGTTATCACTGACGCTACCTGTCCCTCTATCAGATTCTAAATCCTTACAGCCTGGAAAATGAGTCTCCATAAGTAAACTGAGGGACTCTGAGCTAGACTCTGTCCACGAGTTATCCGCACGTTGTATGTATCCAGGTGCCACTGGGTCCTTGGATAATACTCGCCTAAACCTAGACAACTCGTTAACAGAGTCCACCGATTCACAGAAATTTACCCATGAAGTCCGTTTCGCTCTTCTAATGTCCTTCTTATACTTAGAGAAACTATCCCTATAGCTATTCCAATCCTCATCGCTCCTCGTTAGTTTGGCTCTATTAAACAGCTTCCTAACTGTAGACCGCTGGTCCCTAAGTTCCCTAGTCCACCATTTCGGCTGTTTCCTTTTTCCAGGATAAATCACTGGACAATTGAGCTCAAAACTATTCCTAATAACATTCGTGAAATTATTCACCACCAACTCGATACCCTCAACTGAATCTCTCCAGTCCTCAGTATCCCTAAGGTCCCTACAGACTGATCTCCTAAAGGACTTCCAATCTGTCCTTCTCGAGTTCCTATAGGGCTGCTCCCTCGCTTTCTCAAAATTGAGACTAAAAGATATCATGCTATGGTCGGAAAAAGAATAATCCAAAACTACTCTCCAATCCCTAACATAACCTCCCCCACGGTTAGCCAGCGTTACATCTATAACTGTTTCCCTATCCTTCGTTCTGAACGTAGGAGTACTACCCCTATTACAGATGTGTAGATCATAACAAGTTATAAAATCGTATACCAACTCACCCCTTTTATTGATGTCCCTGCTTCCCCATTGATAGTGGTGAGCGTTCGCATCACATCCCAAGACCATGTACGCGCCTCTCCTCTTAGCGTGCTCCGCCAGTTGCTGCAGAGCGATGCCTGGTGGATCGGCTGCCTCGTACGGCATGTACACAGCCGCCATTATAAGTCCGCTACCTCCTGCGGCTTCCTGTTGGACGACTGTAAGGTCCCCACTGCTAAAGGAATGAAGAAAATTAATATTCAGATTATTCCTAGCCAATATACATGTCCGTACCTTTTCCGTTGTGGATGGTATGAACAAGTTATAACCCGTGACCCTCAGACCACATACCCTGGTGTTGTTAATCCAGGGTTCCTGTATGAGGGCCACGTCCACGTTGGAGTCAATGAGGAGTCTTGTCAATTCGGTTGAGGCTGCCTCACAGTGATGCAAGTTAATTTGCACCACTGACAGCCTCTTTGGGTTTATCAGATTTGTTGTATCGAAACCTGATCACCCCAAATCCGAAATTGACAACTCCCCCCAGTGACTCCAGCTTTTTTCAGAGACTTTAAGAGAGGCTCTTACGCCACTACGAGCCTTCTCCTCTTTAGTTCGGCTTACATCGTCGGTTGTTGCCTCAAGCGTTACCGCGTCTTGCCGAACTAAACCACTGTTAGACGAGTGACCTTCTGTGTTCGTCGAGCCACCCCCCCGCTCAGACCCCGCCTCAACACTCGAGTTCTTCTCCAGACTCTGAGCGCGAACTGAGATCACAGTGATCTCATGTTCATCTTCAGAGCCGAGAGTAAGATTCTCAAGTTTCTCAGTGGCGCTGGTCCCAGTGAAGGAATCCCTCGAGATACCCAGAATCTCATCCGTCTCTGATAGCTGGCCCAACAGTTGACTTTCCTGAAGAAGAATGTCACGTTGGACCCCTATCATCACCTCATCGTCGTCCGTATTCAAGTCCGTATCAGTCCTGTCGCCCTGCGACTGTCCGTCATCATGTGTCCGAATTGAAATATTTTTACTATAGTCTATCTTGTCCCACGAGTATGCCAGTAAAGGGAAGGACCATCTCGCGCAGTGACGGCGTGCGCGGACTAGGCTAGAATTACAACCAACCCGTGCCATGGGCGTTGGAGGGGAGCTGTTAGCTGTTAGTTTGTTTAGGCACCAACTAACCATTCAGGCCCTCAGCACTGCTGCCTACCACCTTGACCTTAAAGTGCACTACATTTATTTGGTCCGCGAGAAGCTGTAAAAGCCCTAGGATCGGAGATAATACACATGATATATACCCCCATGCGATGGGCCAGAATGCACCATTCAGTAGAGTGTGTATATCATGTGCCTTACAACCAATCCCCCCGATCCGCCACCTGGGGACGCGTCCGATAGGAGTAAATGTAGCTAAAGACTCCCACGGAGTCTTTAGCTACATTTACCTTTTACAAAATTGTTATTTTTAAGATTTTTTTTTTTTGTTTTTCTAGGATTGTTGGAAATTTCAGTTTTTTTAGTTTAAAAATTTGTATTAACCTTTAGTTTTTAAGTAGATATTAGTTTTTTTAGAATTATTAAAGTGAACATTTGATATTACTTATTAATTTAAATTTGGAACAAATCAAGATTATCAGTACACTTGAAATTATTATATTTTTTTCGTCTTAATAAAGGTTTTTCTGTGTAGCCGGCCTGCGGCCATGCTTAAGGTCTTTCTCCTCTGGGTATGTCGAACACCGGCTTCGCTAAATAAGCTTTTTTCGAATATCAAAAATTGTTTTAAGTTCCGCCATTTTATACAAAATGTCAATTTATTTTCCCAAGTAGTTAATTTCAATGATATATGTTATACAGTTGCGTTCATAAAAATAGGAGTGACCTTATATAAGAAAGTAAGTTTAAAGCAAGCACCCGAAAACGTTTTATTTTTATTTTTCAATCAAAATAAATATCTTTAATGTTCAAAATATTTTTTCATTTGTTGAAAAAAATATGTGAGGGATTTTTATTTTTAAAATAAATATCCATCAATGATGAAAAAAATAAATATCTTTAACGATAAATATCAGTTCGAAAAAAATTTAAAATTATTGTTTTTTTAATTCATACTTTTGTTTTCAAAATATTTTTTTATTCAAATGAAATTGTTGTTGTTTAGAATTTTTTCCATCCGATGAAAAAAGTTCAAAATAATTTTTAACTTTTGAAATAAATATCACAAAAGATATTTATATTTCATGATGAAAAAAATTAAAATATTGATGAAAATAATAAAAATCATGATAGATTTTTATTATTTTTTGAACATTAAAGATTGTTTTTCGATTGAAATAAAAAGATTGTTTTTTTAGTATTAAAATCCGGTCTCTGGTTTAAAGTTTTAAACACAAAACATATTTTTTATTGAAGTTTTGTAAGTAACAATAATGATTAATTTATTATTGTAGTATTAGAATAATTCTCAATGTAATTAAAACTATATTTAATAAAAAAAAACGAAATTTTAACAAAAATATTTCAAAACTGGTTGTTCATAAAAATAGGTGTAGTATAACTTTTTTAAAAATTAGACGGGAAATGTGCTAAACGACTTTATTAATGTTTCCACAATAGCTTAAATACTTTTAGTAATTTATGGAAAAAGCTTTAATTTTGGTGACTTTAGCATATCTAATAGTCATAGAGTCAATGAGATCCTGACCAAGCCTTACTGGAATTTTTCATCAATTATCTCACACTCATTTCCACAATTCGTCAGCATTTGACAGTATTTTTTCCGTAACACATTTTTTAACGTCTCTCCATAGATTTTATAAGCAATTGAGGTCAGGGAACTAAGAAGGCTACGACATACCCTCAACCCCCATTGGTAGGAAACCAATCCTTTGGCATTAAATGAATGAATTTAGGATCGTTATTCTGTGTTAATTGAAAGGGATATTGTACTCAGCCTTAAATTATTCATTGTTTCCACACGTAACCGTTGATCCATTATCCTTTTACATGGTGTATTGGATCAACCTCCATTGTATTATAAAACTAACTATATTATCACTTTAGCACCAACATTATTAACAGTGTTTTTTTATATTGTGATTAAAATACTATGTTGGAAAGGCATTGGACATACTGTCGGAGTCTACTTCCACCAATTTTGCTTTTGTCTGACCACAGAATGTTCCTTCATTTTGCTGCGTTTTTTGTTTTTTTTTTTTGGATAGCAGTGGTGTTTTTCGAGGACTTGGAGCAAATAAATTATTTCTAATCAAGCGTCTACGAATAGTAAGAGCACTAACTGACAAATTTAGCTTCTTTTAGATGTTACTTGCTGACAGAAAATAATCTATTTTACTAAAAAGGACTACACGAAGGTCATCTGCACTCGATATTTTTCGATTCGGCTTAACATTTCCTCTTTCCTTTTGTACGATAATGCATTTGCCGTCATTTTATCGACACATGATAACATCTACTTGATTTTTATAAAAAAATTTCCATGATTTTTACGATTTTATTTTATTAATTTAGCTTTTCCCCAGAAGAGCGTTTTCCTCATCCTACTATTAAACAAATAACTGTTTTATTAAAAAAATCTATTTAAAATATACTTAGCTCACTTCCTCATAATTACTTTTTAATTTAATTAAACAATTTTTTACGTAAACACTTTAATTTTTAAGAATTCACCATCACTCCTATTTTTATGATCAATGCACATTGAACGAAAAATTAAACAATTGTGAATTAAATCGTAAACGTAATTGTTTTTGGGATTATTTATTTTGTTTTTAACTTTTTACATTCCGTTGTAAATACCGTTAAAATTTGCCGAGGTTTTAGAATTACCTTAGTATAAATTTTTACTTAAGAAAGTTTGGTTTATTAGTCCTGGTTCACACACAGCAATTTTTCTTGCCGCAATTCTGTGTTTATAGAAGAAAGAGGAGAAGGGAAGAGCAAACATTTACATTCTCTTTGGTTCTCTCGCCTACGAAGTCAGAATTGCGGCAAGAAAAATTGCTGTGTGTGAACCCGGACTTATGAACGCAGCTGTATATCATTGAAAAGGTATTTATAAGTGCTTTTAAATGGCATCAATATAATTAAGATCCGAAAAATATTAATAAAGATATTCAGGAAAATATATTGAAACTTTGAAGGCCTATAACTCGTAAACCGAGTAAGAGTGGACAAAGTTTTATATAGCACTATAATCACAAGTAAAAGTACTATAGAATCACTACGATATCAAAATTGTTTAAAAATTTTTATATAAAGCCTTAAATGCTTTATATATTTTTATTTTTAACGGTTTTCGTATAAACAATTTAGCATTGCCAACACTTATAACTTAAATATTCGAAAATTAATTTTTCGAAATTTTTCAAAATAAAAAACGAGAGCAAAAGCTATAGTCGGTCATGCCCGACCATATGATACCCTACACCATTGTGTACATTATAATTCGGGGAGGGGTCTTTTATTAGACTTGGAGTCAAATGTGGACCGATACTCATAAGTGTAAAATAAAACATAAGAATACAGAATTTTACGTTGAGGCTGACATTTATATGAATTTATTCACTTTTGGGTGATTCCCGAAAGAGGGCCTTATATGGGAGCTATGGTAAATTATGGACCGATCTTTGTAAAATTTGGCACTATCATTTATGTTCATATAAAACTTATTTGTGTCGAATATTAGCTCGATACTAACATTTTAATGAGATTTATGCCCGTTAAAGTGATTTTCGGAAAGGGGTTTATATGGGAGCTATGGTTAATTATGGACCGATCTTTTTAAAAATCAGCACACTTATTTAGACTTATATGAAACTTATATGTGCCAAATTTCATTAAAATATTGCTATATTAAAGGGATTTATGATCGTTAAACCCTTTTCCGGGAGGACATTTGTATGGGAGCTAGGTGAAATAATGGACCGATCATAACCAATTTCAATAGGCTTCGTCCCTGGACTATAAGAAGCCTGTGTACCAAATTTCATTAATTTTGGTTCAAAATTGCGAACTGTAGTTTGATTACAAGGTTTACATGGACGGACAGACGGTCAGACGGACAGACGGACGGACGGACGGACGGACATCGTTAAATCGACTCAGAAAGTGATTCTAAGCCGATTGGTATAAATTAAGGTGGGTCTTAGACCAATATTTTTGGGTGTTACAAACATCAGCACAAACGCATAATACCCTCCCCACCTATGGTGGTGTAGGGTATAAAAAACATAATAAGTTATTAAATAAATATTTTTATACCTGATTATTGAAAATATAATTATTAAAACTACTGTAAAAAATTCAGAATTAAAAACTTTAATAACAAAAATTTATAAAATCATTTTACTACCTTTTTCTTTATTTAGTTATTCACTTTAATTACCTCCACAAAATAGCAACTGTGTTTTTTCCATTCTTCTGAAAAAATTTTTCTGTTGGTGACGTTTCTGACATGTATAGAATAAAAAAAATATATAGTAATTTTCAACGACGTTTAAACGAGTTTTTCTTATAAAATAACTAATTCTAATTAAATTTAAACCTAAAAAATAACATTAATTAATACAACTACAATAATAATAAATTGGTATGTAAACAATTGTTTGAATTACGTTAAGAAATTGATGATTAACACGTATCTGTCTACGTAGACCAACAAAGAACAAACAACATAGAAGACCGAGAAAAAAATAAGTGTAAAAAAGGCAAAGACCAGAGAAGGGCAGTAATAATTTGCAGAAATTACAAGTGTATGGATAAATAGAAACATCCATATACTATTTAATTAATTAATTTGCCAGAGAAACAAAACCCATAAAAAATATAATTAAAATATTAATATAATAAAACTTCTGTTAAAATGTTTGGAGTGAGCCAGCAAAAGGGCTGGCATAAGCTAAATATTTCTTTGGTTACAGTGGGAGTCAATTTACTGCTATTATTGCAATGTATTGGTGTGAGTGAACAATTCTATTTGCCGGGTTTGGCCCCAGTTAATTATTGCATAAAATCTGATGCATCCAATAATTGTAAGGTAAGTTATTTTATTAAAGTAGCTTTGAGGAATTTTAATTAATTTTATTAAAATGTATAGTATATACTATAACATCATTTGTTTCTTTTATGCTTAAATAAGATAAGAACTTTAAAACACAATTCATATCCAAATAGTTAAATAATATTGCTATGTGTGTGAACACATTCCTTATCTTGACAACTTATGGTATAGCGCTAGTTCGTCATATTTTTATTATTGTTTTTTCTATTGTTTTTTTTTTTTTACTTGTTTGTATTATACATTTCTCCTTATGATAATAATTTTTGTTTTAACTAAAAATTATTTTTTTCTCATTAATTATTTTTTCTATTTCATTACTATTTTAGTCTAATATCACTCTTTATGTGAATCGTTTGAATACCGAGGAATCTGTTATTCCCTATGAATACCATCATTTTGATTTTTGTATTGGCAATGAGAATAATTCGCCTGTGGAAAATCTTGGCCAAGTGGTTTTCGGTGAACGTATACGTCCCGGGCCATATAAGATTAATTTCTTAGAAAACATCGAATGTAAGGCGGTAAGTATTTGTTTTTTTAGACATTCTAGTAAACATTTGTTCAAACAAGAGGAAATTAAACAGAAGTCAAGAAAAGACACGTAGTTAAGATTAAATGATAAACATTTTACAAATGTTTGGCTTAGATTGAAAATGTTTAATTGAGTTCAATTGTAATAATAAAAATAAAATATTTAAACGATCTTTTGGAAAAAATTTCATATATAATAAACTTGCGAAGCGAATTATTAAGTCCGTAAATAATTAAAACCATAGCTTACTGAAAACAATCACATTTACTTTTTACAATACACTTTTTCCAAAATATATTTATATTTCAATTTTATTATCCCTTTCAAATAAGCTCTCAAGATACTTCAAATTTCCATCTGTATATTTAAACATTTTATAATTTATACATTTATATATTTATACATTTTATCTGAACGTGCATACTCGTGGAAACAGAAATGAAAAAAGTTCATCATGATCGCAAGGAAAAAACTGAAGATAAATAGGTTGGGAGAAACTTCAAGGGATAGGATAGCACCAGGACAATTAATACTCTTCGGATGAAATATTGGGGTATAGACTTGGACCGAACGTTGACTTAAGAACATAATGACTCAAGTGTTAACTCTACTGAGGCAGCTATGTCAAATAGGCTTGGTATCACAGTGATATCAGTTCATACTAGCGGCTTGGGATCGGCACCGCCAGTACTGTCTGATCAAAATATTTGAATATCTAGGGGGAATTATTTGGTACGACGGGGTCCATGGGATCGAATATTGATCGAGTTCAGTTATATCACATCAACAAATACCAATCGTATGTCTACTTTTACCGGTTACTATATTAACCATTAGATAACTACTAAATACCACAATATGGATTATGGAATGATTTAATATAATTTCGACCTTCAATTTTACTTTATATTTACTATCATAATATATTAACCTTAATTAAGAAATATCAAGTTCTTATGCAACTCACAGTTAACTCTGCTATATTTTGCTACCTTTAAACATATTTCCTTTTCAGGTCTGTACTAAAAACTATATCGGTGGCGAGTCGGACAGCGACAGACGTATGATGGTTCTCAAAAAAGGTATCAGCTTAAATTATCAACATCATTGGATTGTCGATAATATGCCCGTAACTTGGTGTTATCCCTTGGAAAATAGCAAACAATATTGCAGTACTGGTTTCCCTATGGGCTGTTTAGTACGCAGTGATAGTGATGCTGGTTGTCTTATTAATCCCAACTATAATAGACGTGGCTTCTATTATCCTTTCAATCATGTTGATTTGAAAATTACCTATCACAGTGGTCAGACAGAAGAATGGGGTGTTGGTTTCGGTGCCAATGGAGGACGTATTATTTCGGTTAAAGTAACACCCAGTTCTATCAATCATGTTGATCCTAATAAATTAGATTGTAAAAATACCGATCCATTGGCTATTAAGGGTAGCCCTCTAACACCCGGTGAAAAATTATTCATTATTTATACCTATAGTGTGGAATTTGTACGTAATGATGCTGTCAAATGGTCATCCAGATGGGATTATATCTTAGAGTCTATGCCACATACTAACATTCAATGGTTCTCGATTTTAAATTCTTTAGTTATTGTTCTATTCCTATCGGGTATGGTAGCCATGATTATGTTGCGTACTTTGCACAAGGATATTGCACGTTACAATCAAATGGAAAGTGGTGAAGATGCTCAAGAGGAATTCGGCTGGAAATTGGTACATGGTGATGTATTTCGTCCACCCCGCAAAGGCATGTTGTTGGCGGTATTTTTGGGTTCTGGCGTACAAGTTTTCTGTATGACTTTGATTACTTTGGCTTTCGCCTGTTTGGGTTTCTTATCGCCTGCTAATCGTGGTGCTTTAATGACTTGCTCTATGGTATTGTATGTAGCTTTAGGTACACCAGCTGGTTATGTTTCAGCAAGAATTTATAAGAGTTTTGGTGGCATAAAATGGAAGAGTAATGTTATTTTAACATCTATGTTGTGTCCAGGGTAAGTTGGGTTTTAAAAACATGTTTTGGTTTTCTTTTGCGAAGTATTAATTTGTTGTTCTTTTTTTTTTCTTTATTTGCAGTGTTGTATTCTCTTTATTCTTCGTCATGAATTTGGTACTTTGGGGTGAACAATCTTCGGGAGCTGTACCATTTAGCACATTGATTGCTTTGTTGGCTTTGTGGTTTGGTGTCTCGGTACCTTTAACTTTTGTGGGAGCTTACTTTGGTTTCCGCAAGAGGGTAAGTTTTTTTTTGCAAAGATAAATTAATTTTAAATATGGTGACATTTTGAAATTCTTTAATTTTATCTTTCATGCCAGATTTTAATTTAATTTTTTATTAAGCATTTTTACAAAATTTTGCTAGTTTTTTTTTTCACTAAAAATGTGATTTTTTTTTTAATTTTAATTTTTTTACAAAAAAAAAAAAAAAAAAAAAAATTTTTGGAGCAATTTTTTTCACTTAAAAAGATATTGAAATGTTTTTCTCTAAACAATTTTTTTTAAACTTATTAATTTTTCACTAAACAAAACAAAACAAAACACTTACAAAATTTATCTAAGAACATGTTGAAAAATTTTTTCACATGAAAAATGTGAATTTTTTTACAAAAAAAAAAAAATTTTGTCTAAATTTTTTTCACTAAACAAATGTTTGTAAATTTATTCACACCTAAAAAATGTTGGCGAAATTATTTTCACTTAAATTTTTTTTAATGTAAAAAATACTTTTTTCATTAATTTTTCATTCAACAAAAAATTGTCACTTAAAAAATGTAGCTAAATTTTTTTTCAGTGAATAATTTTTTTCTTTAAAAAATTGTGTTTTTTTTTTTTCAATAAATAAATTGTTGGTTCACTAAAAAATTTTGGTGAAATTTTTTTCAATAAAAAATTTTTGGTACAATTTTTTTCATTTAGAAAAAGCCAAAAACATTTTTTTAACTAAAAAATTGTCAAATTTTTCGTGAATTTTTTGAATAAAAATTTTTTTGTGGAATTTTTTTCACTTTTTTCACTTCGCTGAAATTTGTTTCAATTTTTTTTTTCACAAAAAAATAGTTAAATTTCACTAAAAACTTACACAGAAATTTTGTATTCTAAACAATTTTTGATGAAATTGTATTCACTAAAAAATTTTGTAAACATGTGTAAACATTTTTTCTATAAAAAAATTGTTGATAAAATTTTATTCACTAAAAAAATTGTAGTGAAATTAGGGTAAATTTTTTTTCACTGAAAATTTGTAGTGATTTTTTTTTCACTAAAAATGTAGGTGAAATATTTTCAAAGGCGCTTAAAAATTTCAAGTTTTCATTTTTTAAATCAAGATCACAAAAACAATTGCTCAAATAAATTACAATTTCCACAATTTTTATTTCTTCCTTTTCTTTTTAGTCTTTGGAACATCCTGTACGTACAAATCAAATTCCCCGTCAAATACCCGATCAATCGATTTATACTCAACCCATACCTGGCATTATTATGGGTGGCGTTTTACCATTCGGTTGTATTTTCATTCAACTCTTCTTCATACTATCATCGATTTGGTCCAATCAAATGTACTATATGTTTGGTTTCCTATTCTTGGTCTTTGTTATTTTGGTTATAACCTGTTCGGAAACCACTATTCTCTTGTGCTATTTCCATCTATGTGCGGAAGATTATCACTGGTGGTGGCGTTCCTTCTTGACTTCAGGTTTTACAGCCGTGTATCTCTTCATATACTGTTGCCATTATTTCGTAACAAAACTATCGATAAAGGATGCAGCATCAACATTCTTATACTTTGGCTACACATCAATAATGGTATTTCTGTTCTTCTTGCTTACCGGTTCAATTGGTTTCTTTGCCTGCTTTTGGTTTATACGCAAAATTTACAGTGTTGTCAAAGTGGATTAAATCGAATGCAAAGTATGGATGGATGGCTTTACTTTATAGCTACTAAGCTATTTTATGCTAATATTCATAAGGATTTAAACCTTAGGATAATTAACATACACTTATAATTAAGTTGTGATTTATTTTTTTGTCTTTAGAAAACTTTAAAATAAACTAAACAAAACAAAATTAACAATATCTAGATATGTGTGTCATACAAAATCAACATGTTATAACAAGTATTTGTGAAGCTACACCTCCCATAGGCCAGATATTATTATAAAAGAATACGTAGTTTTAACACAAGAAATTTTAAGTCATACATAAGCAAGCATACATACACATATCTTTAAAAGAAATGAAAAAACGCGCAATAATTTCTAACCCTTTATATAATTTAACAAATAATTTATAAAATTTATTACTTTCCATCTATTTCTTATACACGTAAATATTTAATTTAAAACAGAAAAAATGAAAAGAAATCCTTTCTTTAAGTTTAAGATTCTATTTTGCAATTAATATTTGAATCTAGTAATTGAGTCAATATTTTTATATATATTAAAGAAATTGAAAAAAAATATAAAAAATAATAAAAATATATAAAAAATAAGAAGGTATAAACAGTATAAACAATAAAAAACAAAACCAATCGATGGTGAATATAATGATTTTAATTAGTGTCTCTTGGCGTAATTGATACAATAATTATTTAATAGTTTGATTCCACTTTCTGTTTCTAATAATTTCTTTTTTGATAATAACCAAAAGGTTTACCATGTAGTTTTGTAATTGACAATTTAAAAATTTACAATAATAAAAATACA
This sequence comes from Protophormia terraenovae, assembly GCA_951394005.1. Taxonomy (NCBI): domain Eukaryota; kingdom Metazoa; phylum Arthropoda; class Insecta; order Diptera; family Calliphoridae; genus Protophormia; species Protophormia terraenovae. The sequence continues at coordinate 120,253,413 of OX596074.1, forward strand.
AATAAAACAACAAAGTGAAATGAAACATAAAACAATTTGTATTTGTTAATAAGAAACTTGTAGCAGTAAATTGAAATTGCAAAATTCTTCAAAAGAAAATTTAATACTTACAGGATCATCTTATTTGCCTTTTTTTTTTAATTGATGTTTTTTAAAGAAAAATGTGTGTTTGTGAAGGTTCAAAGTTGTTTAATTCTCCCATTGTAATTAAAAACAAAATAATAATTTTATATGGAATTTAGTTTAAAGCTGATTAAATTAAAATTGAAAACTCTCTCTAATGATTCTGTTATTCTATTATGGTTTAAAGTATTTAAACTACCTTTAATAAAGAATAAAATAATTTAAAAAAATAGATTAAATAATTTGGTGTATTTTTTGTGATTTTAATTAAATAAAATTAACAAAATTATTCAAAATGTGTAGAAAAGTGGAAAAATTACATTAAACTTCTTTGAATTACAATCATAACAACATTCATTACATATACATAGGCGAAACCTTCACGGCAGCATTCGTTTGATTCGTTCTTGTCTCTCGAAAATTCGTAGAGTGTCCGCAGTTCCCAGCCAAAGCAGTGAGACTCACAGATGAACGTGACGACATCTGAAATTCTGACACCGACGATACTAGGTTCGCTGAGCTAAACTGATTTCTACAGGTTGGTAAGTGAGGACAATCGGAAGAAATGGTAAGATGATTTGAATAGCTTCAACATGAGTACAGGAGTTCTAGTCACGGAACAACTTCAGGGGCAGAGGCAGAGACCATCAACACCGATGACGCTGAAGAATCATGGCGAACGGGGAATCGGAGGATATTAGAATCCGGAAAGGACGCGAGCGAGGAAAATCAATTTCTATTCTGTCGTTGTCGCGAAGACTCTTCTTCCTCATCTACCTGCAGCTCGTCATAAGCATGGATTTTGTAAGATGCTTTGCACCGCAGCATTTAGTGCCGTAGCCACTACCAGCGGAGGCCATGTGAACAGATTATCCTCGTGGCACTTGACCTGTCGAAGGACTTCGACATTTTTATACATGCGACTCCCTTCGACAACGGCAAACAACTTGAAGAGATGGATGGTAAATTATTTGAGTGACCGTAAGTCGTTCGTAGAGTTACAACACAAATGCTCATAAGCCCTTAAAGTTAAACAAGAAGTCCCTTAAGGAGCGGCACTGTCGCCACTGTTTAACTTATACCTCTCGAAACTCCCAGTGCTTCTACCAGTTGACAAGCTATATTGTGTGGACGAATACACCATTACTGCGACAGGGCCTACGGTTGATGATCTATGCGGACGTGAACGAAGTAACAATAAATCTAGGCATTGTATTCGTTGTAGTCCAAGTTCCAACTATGTACTATCTGAGAATCCTGGGGTTCACTTTTGATAGCACCGTAAAATCGTCTGCATATGCGATAGTTTTAAACTTTAGGGAATCAAGATCCATAAGCATTGGGTTCACGGATATATTACGGAGAAGTGGATACAAAACTCACCCCCCAACCCCAGAAAAGTGTCTCTATTCGCTACCCCATATATGGTAGTCGCTCCCATAGTGTGTATTATAACCCTGTTGGTTAGAAATCTCCATATGTGGCTGATGATGGACTGTTGTATATTCAGTTTTTCCAGAGCCATTTTGATTACTTCTGTGGTCACATTATTAAATGCCCCCAAAGCATATCAATTTCGTAAGATCATTAATCGTCATTGGTATCTGAACATAAATTGACATCAAAGGTCTCTTGATCACTTGTAAGTCAGTTGCCACAATGTTTTTACTTGTAACTTTGGACAATAGTTCGATAATTACAATCTATTAAAAGACACTCGAAATCATGTGCATTTTTCTAATTTTGTGACTGCAATAATTATATTTATAATTTTTATTAATTACTATTTAGTATGTGTGATATAATATTTATAATATAATGTTCGCTTATATGGTTGTTAAAACCTAACAACTAATTTACAACAGAAAAAAATTATTACTAAAACACTTAATACTGACACTTAATGATTTTTTTTCTTTGGCTTTAACAAATAAATTTTTCCTCTAAATCCAATGAGTCAACTGCATAGTACCATCCTCAGTCCTTTGAGTATCCATTACACTCATTTGGCGCACCAAACGTCTCATAGATGGTCGTGTAGGACGACCACCATCCAATGGAGTACGTTCGTCAATTATTGATTTAGGTCGTTGACGCATTGAACGCCTTCCACTTGTTGAAGATGTATTCATTTCCAATTCAACATCTGAAGCGGTGTTTGAATGTAAAACATCTAGATTTTCATAAGATGAAGGTTGGGAAGCAGATGTTTCGGCTGGTTCACAATGAAGGCAGGCCTTTAAGGTCCAATTTTTGCCAAACTCTTCACCTTCTTCGATGGTTTGCGGCAGGCGTTGATGTAAAGTTTCGGGTAATCTCAAACCGGTAATACCACCCAGCATGGAAACGAAGCCCATAATGACTAAAGGTAATTTGAGATTTTCTTTGCCCTGACATAAAAATAAAATATAACTAAATATTTATTACAATAACTTGTAAGATTTGACTTACCAAATAGGTAACAAAGGGTATTACGATAAGTCCTAGACCTCCTACATAGCTGGAAACACCAATACCAATGCCACGTACTTGAGTGGGATACAATTCACCAGCAAAAGGATAAATAATTAAAAATGAGGCCGAAAGTAAAGCTTTGGAAACTAAATATAAAATCAAGGTCTCATCGACTGCATCATCAGGTATCATAACTGTTATAACACAAGCAACTCCTCTGTAAAAAATAACTTTATTATTTTTTTAATATTAAAAATAAAACCTTACCCTAATATCATGGACAAACTTAAAGGCCATCTACGTCCCCAACAGTCCATTAAATACCAGCATACAAAATAACTAGGTATTTCCACTACAGCCGATAAAAAGAAGCTGACATATTGATTACTGCCCAGCGAAGGACCATAATAGCTTAAACCCAAATATACCGTTTCATTGGCAAACCAACTTAATGTTATTAATATTGTTTTCAAACGCATATTTGGTGTTCTAAGGAAATTAAAATTAAACAATTAATTGAAGTAAGTAATTTGAATGTAACGTTCAAACTAACCTGCACAAATCAGCCAGACCTACATTTACAGTTTTCTTTTTCTCTTTGAGTTTATTACGTGATATTTGTGCCTCTAGTTTTATTTTTACTGCTTCAGGAAATTGATTCCCATTAATACGTGCCATACTTTCCAAAATCTTTAAAGCTTCTTCTAGTTTTCCACGCATTAGCAACCATCTGGGTGATTCGGGCATTACAAATAGGTATAGGAAATATATGTAAAATGGTACTGAAGTGTAATAGGAAAGTTTAACCCAATCTCGTTCCAAATAGGTCACCACGGAGAGTAACATTATGCCCGATGTATAGAAGGTGCAAGTCATTACAGTGACAAATGAACGATAATTTTCACCAACTAGTTCGAGGGCTACAATGAAAGTGAAATTTTAATGAACAAAATTTTCATTATATTTATGTGGATTTTTTATAATTAAAGTAATTGATAATGCAGGGAAACACTGAATCTGCGGCACGCCGTTTTTCAGTCAATTCGGATACACGGTAATAATAAGTACTAAGCTTCTAATCCATTTTTTGATTGACTCTAGCCATAAATCGCATTTGTAAAATTAAGGAAAAAAAAAAAAAAATTGCCGTTATCGATTCACATAAAAATAGTAAAGAGGAATTGATAGTTTCATCGCATTTAAAGACCCCTATAAAAATTAATGTAAACTAACAATGGATATTACTTTTATTAATTTCATTTTAGAAAATTCCACATTAACCAATTTTGTAAGAAATTTAAATTTTTTTTTAATTGAAAATAAAGAGACAAAAAGCACATTTTTGTTAAGTGAACACACAAAATTACTTTATACTTTACTTTCATTAATCAATTGGTTTTATTGCAGAAATACCAAATTTTTAAAAGAAAAAGCTTTTTTAATATTTTTCGAATTTATGAAAACGTATTTGAGCTGAAGAAGCAAAATGAAAACGTTACGAAAATTTTCACTTCCGAAAAATTTCTGTGACATACCTGATTATATCAATGAATAAATTAATCAAACATAAAAAATAAGTGATAATTTTAAAATAATTGAATATACAAATTCTTTAATATGTTGAATTTCAATTAAGTAATAAAATAATTGAATAAACATATAGTCAGCCGTAACGAAAAGAATTTGTAAAATGATTGATATTTTCGCTTTAAATTGCATTTTTATGTTCTTAAGTAAATAATGAATGCTGTAAGCTTTGTTTTGAAATTCTCCTTATAAACTGGAGACGAAAATATTAAAATTTTCAAATCCAATTGATGGATTTCATAAATAGATATCAAATACATAAATCCAATTTATTGGTTTTGTTGAGAAAATGTTTTAAAACCAATCCGTGTTGGATTCTATAAACAAACAGTGTATTCGCAATTGAAACTGGATTTTAGATTTGTCTGTGTAAAATTAGAATTTAATTTGTTGGAATACTTCGATTTTAAGTATTTTTTTTTTTAATTATAAAAATATTTGAAATCATTTTAAAATTCTGAATAATAATTTAATTGAAATTTTTTTCGAAAATATTTTTATCTGTGCATGATTGGGATGAGAATGGGGTAGTTATGCATCCTGATTACAGCCCTTCCTATCCAAATGACAACCTGTCGAATGACCATGGGTGGAAAAACAATAAGCACGTAGTGACTAAATCCAAACCAAAAAGCCGCCGATGAACACCTTGGATACAAAATAACAGGCAGAAAGCAATGGATTTCCGATCTAACGTGGGAGACGATAACCAAAAGGAAGCATCTCAAGGACCGTCTAAAAATGGCCAAAACACTAAATGAGAAGGCCACAATACAAATGGAGTATTATGCAATAGACAAACAAGTAAAAAAAATCCACGTAAGGACAAAATAAGATGGTACAAGTTAGCAAGGGAAGCAGAATCCGCGGCCACTCTAAATAAAATGAAAAAACCTTTATAATATCACAGAACAACTCACAAGAAATAATTTCAGGGGATGCAAACCCCTTCGAAAATGTAATGGGGATTTTGCAACTTCGAGGAGCGAACAGATGGAGATATGGGTAGAATATTACTCATCACTCATATCCAGCGAGACAGAAATACAACGAATGTTGCGAATGTCACACCGCCAGAGATGATATTTCAACAAGTCAAACCGAAATTCTAGAAATAGTTTAAGCCATCAACAGTCTTAAGAATAACATGGCGTCAGTACTGGACAGCAAACATCACGAATTATTGAAGGCATCTCCGGAAATTAGTAAAAGATTATTATTTAACACAATAAAACAACTATGGAACTCAAACGTCATAATGAAGGCACCTAAAAAGGCAAACCTATTACGGTGTAAGAACTGGCGTAGCATTACTCTAATTAACATCACAAATTAGGTAAATGCTCAAATAACCACAAATGCCTTGTGGATGCTTTAAATACAGTTCTTCGCAATGAAAAGGCTAGATTCCGTCCACAAAAATCTTGCTCTGATCACATAAATAGCCTAAGGATAATTATTATATCTGGCTTTCATAGATTTTGAGTAAGCTTTTAATACCTTGGAACATTCGGCAATATGGAACTCATTGGCCTGTAAAGGAACACCCAACAAGATTATTTGAATTATAAAAGCTCTGAGGAACGCAAAATGCCGCATCCTCCACGAAGAAAATGTCAGTGACCCGGTCAATATCAAAGCTGGGGTTAGACAGGGATGTGTACTCTCGTCAATGCCTTTTAACATTGTCCTTGAACATGAAAAGAGCCCTGTCCACAGCCAGGGGAATAAGCTGTGGACTGGACAGAAAACTGTAAGATTTTGATTATGCAGATGACATCTGTCTCTTATCACACAGTTTCGATGATATGCAGAGAAAATTAAATTATGATAGATAAACATCGTCAAAACAAAGATCATGCAAACTAATACGACATCAACAATCAATTTTTGCAGAACGTTATATCATTCCGCTACCTGGGAAGTATTTTGACATCATCCGGTGGTTCGACTGCAGATATAAGTAATAGAATAAATGCAGCAAACCAATTGTTTAGCCGATTGAATCCTGTGTGGAGATCTTCACTCATCTCTCTTAATACTAAAAAAAAAAATTTAAATTCATGTGTAAAATCTTTTTTATTTTTTGGATGCGATCATGGAAAGCAGCAAGCAGAGATATGGATGCAGTTCAGGTATTTTCCAACCGATACGTGCGAAGAATCTTACGCATATTTTGGTCAGCTACAAGTTGTTGATTTAAACTCCAAAAAAGCACCTGGTATTGAAAAGATCAGTAACAAAATGCTTTTGGAGCTACCCCGAGTAGCAATAAGAATAATACTTTTTATTTTTAATGCTATATTATCCATCAGAATGGAAGATCTCATTGGTTACAATGATATCTAAGCCCGGAAAAGATCACACTAAAGTAGAATCGTATAGGTCTATTAGCCTGTTGTGGAATATATCAAAACTATTTGAGAAGTTATTAATGAAAAAATTGAAACCGATAGTGAATCGTTTCGATTGTATTCCAACACATCAATTTGGTTTTAGAGAAAAACATAGCACCATGGAACAAACTCACAGGCTTATAAATGTTATATCTAAGACATTTGAAGAAAAGAAATATTGCTCTGCCGTATGGCACGAAGGATTATTATTTAAAATTAAACAACATTTACCCACAAATACGCATAAGCTGCTAGAAAACTATTTAACTCATCGAAAGTTTGTTCTTAAAGAGGGAGACTTTATAAGCTCACCGCAGTCCATTGAATCAGGTGTACCCCAAGGAAGTATACTGGGTCCCTTTTCATATTTAATATATCAACATTTGCAGATGACACAGCTATACTAGGCTTTCATGAAAACCCCCAAGAAGCATCTAAACTCTTGCAGGATCATATACTATTTTTAGAAAAATGGTTGAAGCAATGGAGAATAAAAGCGAATGAACATAAATGTATTCATATTACATTCACATTGCGGAGAGATTCGTGCTCCCCAATCCTGATAAATAATCAGATTATACCCCAACAAACGGAAGTAAAATACCTTGGTATGCATCTAGATCGACGTCTTACGTGGAAATCACATATAGATAAAAAATTAACCCAAATGCAGTTGAAATCACTAGATTAACTGGCTAATTGGTAGAAATTCTAAATTAAGTCTGGACTGCAAACTGTTGATCTATAATTCAGTTATAAAGCCAATATGGTGCTATGGTATCCAACTATGGGACACGGCCTCAGCTTCAAATGTTGAACAAATTCAAAGATTCCAAAATAAAATACTTCGAATGATAACCGCAGCACCCTGGTATATAAAAAATGATAATATTTACAAGGACCTCAAAGTTCTAATTGTTAAAGATGAAATAAGAAAACACGCAGAATCCTATTTGAGGAAGCTTGAAGTACACCCTAACCCACTTGCTCGAAACATAATAAGAAGGTAGCAGACGACAGATTCGATCCGCTCACACATGGCGACGAAAAATTGAGAAGGAAGTTGCATCCAAGGCTTAAGTTGGAATCAGCTAAAAACATTAGCATCAACGATCTCAAAATTAGGACACTCATTTCGGAAGAAAAATTTACAAGGCCCACGATTTTCGATCGCTGGAATTTTTCTTATATTCAGCTCATCATTCTCATCAAGAGTAGTCATATCACATCATGTTTTTCAGTAAGAAAATTTCATAAACATTTTATATGAAGGAAAAAATTATTAATTTTTGTCTGTGAGTTTTAATAATTTGAATGTATCGTAGAATACTGAATTAATAAATGTTAAACATTTTTGAAAGAAACTGTTGATTTTATATCCTCAACAAGTGGATTTTTATTTCACAAGTGGATTTATTTATAATTCCAAAATACAGTTTAAATATTAATACTTACAAATAATAAATGGTATTTGATAAACAGCCGGTATAGTTAAACCCACAATAACACGACTACCAGCCCAAGTCCAAAAATCCTTACTTAACGATGTAATTAAACTGCCAATCAATAAAGTAGCCAAACAAGTAAAATATGATGTACGACGACCAGCACGATCATTTAACAAACCAAATAAATAAACTCCAATGGGACCGCCAACATTTAAGGCTGCTAAGCCTATGGTGGGGTAAATATCCCGATCGCAAACTAAGTCAAACTGAAAGAAAATATTTCATTAAAATCAAAATAAAAATTCTCTTCTCCATGAAGCTACATAAAATGAAATTTCTACTTCAACTAAATGAATTTTTAACTGGCTTTACCTAATGTTTTATTAATGATTTTTATGATGGATTTTTTTTTAATAAAAACAAGATTCCATACATCTATAACTATGGAAGACCACACTTCAGTGGTATTATATTCCCAACCCTGTTTACATTTTTCCACTGGCCAACTATTATTTGGTTTTAAATCATTGATTTTGGTATTTTTAAGTATTTCACTCCAATTGACTGCATAACGTAAACATTTACTAAGCGCACCGGTATCATGTTCCTGTAAACATAAACAATAAAAAATTTAAACAATTTACAAAATGTTTGTAAACAACATTTTTAAATGTGTAGTAGTTAGTTGTCTCTTTCTAGTTTTAAACACTCATAGGTTTCATTCACACAATGTCATTCACAATATGTAAATTTTAAAATATGGCTTCCTTTTTTCACATAAATTTCAAATGAATCACTTTACCATATCTGGTGGTATGGCCAAATATTTTCTCTGTTCCACTGATGATATATTAAGTAATTCTGGTATTTTACACCAATAATCTCCTGGCGTATCAGCCATAAAAAGTTGATTGAAAGCACAAAAACCACAAGGTATACAAGCAGGTAGACATATACCAAAAACCAATAACTTTTGATATTTGCCAAATTCTCCAATGGTAGGCAGTATATCATCCAAATCAAAAGTTTCCTAGAAGAAAATCAAAAATAAATTAATAATTTACTCAATTATCATATAAATTTTAATATCCACATCTTCCTCATCTTGTCCCGGTTTAGTTTCTGGCTTTTTATGCATTGATTCTTCTCCATAATCACTATCATTATCTAAAGACATTGCTACTTTAAGATTTTCTTTAGTAAATCTTTTAAACTTATTTGTACGAACATTTATTGAAAACTGACATTTGTCAAGTAGTAGTTAGTGAAAAAATGTAACCAAGGAAGACCAATAACTGCATAATGACATTTAAGTTCATGTTTATATTCCGTTGTTTTCTTTTAACCATTCTTTGCTTGAAGAAATAACATGGTTAAAATATAGCATTTTCTATATTGTCGACAAAGACAAATGTTATTCTTTGGTTGGGTTTGTTTTGTTTGATTCCATTGCATTTCGATATGTAGATGCAATTTATTTAAATACACTTTGACAAATTGAAAGTGAGAAATTACTTGTAAAGTTTTAAAATGTTATTTATTATTGTGATCTTGTTTTAAAAAGATCTAATGAATACCAACAAATAAAATGAAGCTCGATAAAAAATTACACAGAGTTACAAAATGAAAAAAAAAATTCTGCGGCACGGGGTTTCTCAGTCAATTCAGATACACGGTATTAATATGTACTAAGCCACTAATCCACTTTTTTGAATTGATTTTAGTTCTCGCGATAAATCTCTATTTGTAAAATTAAGGAGGCTACACTATATATTGAAGCATATCACGAAAACGACTTGTCTAATTTTTGTTGAAAAAAAAATCAAAAAATTCGAATTAAAATTATTTTCAAGTCGTTTTTACATTACTATTTAATACAGTCAACAGTTAAGGAGATGTTTGATAAAATCGAAATTTTATACAAAATTTCAAGAAACATTTTTTGCAAAAAATCATACAAATTCGAAAGTGTCAAAAATTCAAATTTTTAATTTTTAATCATAAAAATAAATTTGATGCAAATAAAAAAAACTGTGAGCGTCAAAAAAAGTAAACAGCAAGTATTCTTAGAAATAAAGTAATTTTATATTTAGATTAAAAATGCTATATAGAAAAAAATTAACTAAATATAGATTTCATAGGAAAAATTATAAAACAGCAGCACATTAAAAAATAATGCACTTTTTGTGAATAAGTTTTATAATTAAATGAAGAAAAATTGTATTTAATACTTTGTATATTTTCCATTTGACTTTATTCTATACTTTAATATCCTAGGCAACGAGTGGACAAGTTTTTAGGCAAAATTCGGTGATATTTTGGGTTACTCTTTCTATAATGCCAGCTAGAGATGATCACTGCAAATAATGGTACTTTTTCTAATTTTTTGCCTATATGTTCCAACAGATGTCCGATTGAATTAAAGTCTGGGGATTTCAGAGCATTAATAATAGGTTTGAGAGTACGATAAAGCAACCATTCCGTCACAATTTTGGAAAAATGCTTGGGATCTTTGTCATTTTGGAATAAGCTAAATTTTTGCACATTAGGATCGATATTATGTTTAAAATTATTTATATGATCTTCTATTTCGTTGTCGATTCTATAAATATGAAATTACTGATTCCTGAAGCCTCCAGACGTCTTCAGATCATTACCGAGTCTCGATCATGTTCAACTATATCAACCACACATGTGACATTGACGCCTTCTTTCCATCTGCAATATTTTTCGTGGTTTTTTGGTGCCATATATTTAAATTTACTTTCGTCATTGAGTAAAACGTTTTCCTGGAACGTTTAACACTAATTTTTATACTTTTGGGCGAGATTCAAACATTTAGTTTGGCTGGCTTAAGATATGTAGGGTTCACACGTGGTGTTCTTCTATGGAAGCATTTTTTGTGTAGTGTTCTTAAAATGGTACTAGCCCTAAAATAATAAGCGGAAATAAACGTTACTTTTAAAGCTTTTTTTAGGTATTAGAAGAAGGACTTTCTTTGACTTCGCAAACTATAGCTTTTTTCTTTGTGTCTGTAAATGATTTGACCATCTTGCCCGAGGAAAATTATCTGCAGTATTATGTGTGGAATGTTTATATATTATTTCGCAATAATTCCTTGTAACAATTTTTGCAATTTCACTCAAGAATTTTTCCTTTTTCATATAAATCTGATATTATTTTCGAGTTTGAATTGAAGTTTGTTTTTCTACTGTTAAACAATCACTTTTTTACTTCGTTTTAAAGCAAGAAACACATTTAAGATTATAATTTGGTCCTTCCTTGAAACCTAAACTAAAAAAAATATAAGACCTTCTCCCACTTTTCAATTTACTGACCTTTTTATAAAAGAAATGTGTAACTGTTTACTTTGGTACATTTTCTTAAAAATTCAATTATATCGTTATTTCGATTTATTTTCGCAAATTAATTTTATGAGTTCCATTCCTACCTAATTACCAAATAATTTTGGCATATCACTTTTTTTATATCATTATTTATCTACATCTCACAAGGCTTCGTTTAAAAGGAAATGAGCTGTTTATTTTTTTTTTTTTTTTTGACGCTCACAGTATTTCATTAGAATCAATGCATAAGTTTTGATTTTATTCACCAATTAGTGAAAATACTCATTTACAAATTACATAGAAAAATTAAAAAAATTACAAAATATTTTTATTTTATTTTTTTTAATGCGAATCAGTGTTTCTCTGTGTTATCATATGTATATTACATCTGACAATACTAAAAGACATCTTCAATTCACTTCCTGACGAATTAAGCTTTTTTTCATAAAATATTTGCATGTGAAATAGATTTTACATGAAAATGACGCAGGTCTACAAAACGGTAGGAAAAATATTAAAGCCTTTAATTTAATAACTATTTTTTTCACTTTTTTAATTTTTTATGTCGGCCACTGCCGTATATTGTAGGAATCGTTCTGCATCCTGACGGCTCATTGGTCCTATATATACATATTAGAAGAAGTCTTAGTGCGACTCCAATAATTGTATTATCGAAGTCATTTGGTATTTTAATTGAAGAAAAGATTTCGTTAATTGAAGAAAAGATTTCTGTGAGTGCCATGAACATTATCCTGTCTTTTTTATAAAATTGTTGATCCACTCGCGGATCCCCGGGTGGGGGGGATGGTTATGGGATTTTTTTTTTGCTTTCTTGAAGAGTTGTGGTATTTCTTGTCTACACACCTGTGTGAACATTTTTTATATTCAGAAATTAATTTTTAAATACACTCTGCTGCATTGAAAAATCACTCGGGAAATGACATAAATAGCATCATAAGCTTTTTTGAAAGTAGAAAAATCAAGTTTCAAATTTTTTTTTTTTTTAATTAGACAAAAACTTAAGAATTTATTCGATTTCATGTGAAATACCCCAGAAGGCATGCTCCAAATAAAGCACAAAATGAAATGATTTGCTTAAAATTTCTGAAATATTTTTTGATACATATTTTGAGTTTTTAAGCGATTTTAAAGATTAGCATCTCATTTTATTGTTAACAAAATATCATTAAGACTTTAGATAGAAATAAGTTTGTTAAGTCTAAAAAAATATATATAACAAATTTTATGACATTTTAAAATTTCAGACTAAAATAGTATGAAATTGTATAAAGTGATTTATTTACACAATTTTCACTAGATTTTCAGCACAGGCTCCTCTTCACAGAAAAAGTTATTACTTTATATTTTTCAATTAACACAGTGGTTTCATTTTGCATTAAAATTTAATAAATATATTCCAGTAAAAATAAAATTTTAGTAAGATTTCATTTCATATTTAAATGTTTAATTCATTCAATCATCTACTTGATTGATTTAATCAAATATTTAATTGGAAAAATTTTCTATTTTTAATTTTTTATAGTTTTTAGTAATTGATATAATCATTCTGGTGAGAGGTGCAAATTTAAAACAGTCTTTAAATCAATGAATTATTTACTAATACATTTGTTGATTGGAAACTTGTTTCGATGTTATCAGATTAGCTTGAAATTTTACATCTAAGTAAAAAAAGTACTTTTAAAAATTTCTCATATAATGAAGAGATAGTTCAGTGTGCTTGACATCTTATCAAGATCTACACATACACAGAAAAAAATATTACCATATATTTTTCAATTAACACAGTAGTTTAATTTTGCATCAAAATTTAATAAATATAATCAATCATTTTAATTTCTAATTCATTCAATCATTCACTTAATTGATTTAACTAATTTTTTAATTGGATTTTTTTTCTGTTTTTAATTTTTTACAGTCTTTAGTAATTGATGTAATCATTTTGGTGAGAGGTGCAAATTTAAAAAAAGCTGTTAATTTAATGAATTATTTACTAACATATTTGATGATTGATTTTATTTTTTGATTTTTTCTGTGTAGCTTAACTTTTTGTGTTATGAATATGAATAATATGAATATGTAAATTTTGTATTTAATAATTTTGCTATAATTTCTGCAGAGTTATTTCCTTAAACATATAGTATATAAAATTTATTAGAATAGAATAGTAATTGATGGCCAATCCGTAGAATATGACATAAAGCACAAGACCACTACATGTAAATCATGTTCCTCCGTTCATTGTCCTCATAAAAATCATTTCGTGCCTGCGCTGACTAAACTACCTATGTAAAAATTTTGAAAATTTGTTTTATTGATTCATTTAGATCCTCTACTGGTCATACATAAAACCACCAAAGCATTTGCCGATATTTTAACTGGTTTAAGATTTACAAAATAATATAATACTAATATTAGAAAGAATTTTTGTTTTATTTTTTTTTTTAATTTTCTGAGTTCATTAACAAATTACCGTTTAGTAGCATGTTCCAATCATCTTAGGAAGTTGACCAATATATTACTAATAATACCTTCTTTCATAGTATAAACTTATGTTTAAATAAACTTAAGAACTTTCACAAAAATAAGCAAAAACGTATCTTAATAAAAATTGCGTATCTTAATAAAATTTATCTTAATAAAAATTACTTTTTCTTGCTAGAAATTTGAATGAGATCTATAAAAAAGTTGTACTTGACCGCAGTTGTGTAAGTTGAAAAAAATAAATGGTTTCATATATGTAAATATCCAGCGAAAAGACAACTGAAGAAACACGCAGAGAAAAAACATGATTGCGGCATTAACACTACAACAATAGTATCCCAACAAACCAAATGATATCGTAATGATATCATTACGATATCATTTCGGTGAAATAGAAGCCCGAGAATGATATCATTTATAATTCTAAAATGATATAGGTTGCTTTCTAAAAGGTACACTCGAAAATGATATCATAATTTTTGAAAATAACGATATTAGTAATGATATCATTAAATTTAAGCAGCGCGATAGTTTAGCAATATATTGCAAAATATATACACAAATATATGCTAAGATTGGATCAATATATAATATTATAAATATGTTCAAAAATTAATAAAATAGCCATAATAAACCAATGTTCATACAGCTCCAAATCAGTTTGCATGTAATACGAAACTTTTGCAATCCGAATACAAGTCCCCCTTTAAATCCGGGCTGATATTGGTTTCTTCATCTTATACGCTTTAATTTTTTGCAATTACACTAATTTTAGCTGTAAAAATTCAATTCGCATATAAAACATAACATAAAATATTTTTTTGATACAAAAATTTTCAATTTAATTTAATTTTCCTGAAAATGTTTGAAGTTTTTTTCTAAGGAAAATATAATTTCGATATTTTATCATATAATTTTAAAATTATGATATCATAAATGATACTGTATCGTTTCTTGGTTTGTTGGGTATGTTCTTATTTATCACTTTCATTAATTTTAATAACACTGTGTTCATGATAGCAAAGTTTTTGTTTTAGTTTTATCATTTAATGTTTACATTCAATATAAATATTAATATACTACAAACTTTATATGTTTTTGAATATTTTTACCAGAAACAAAATATTATTAATATGAAAAATATCATTACAAACTTTCAATTTATAAATCTTTATTTTATTTTGTTTTTAAATCTTATCAATACTATTATTTCCATAACAATAAAATGTTACAAATAAATATAATATATATGTATATGATTTTACAAATATATGCTTTTTACAAATATGGTTGGAAAATTCATATTGTTTGTTTTTATACTTTTAATTCGCATAAATAAATATAAATAGATAAGGTTTGGTGATATTCGGTGTAATTCAAATAATATGAGATATTAATTAACTACTATAATATAGTTTAGTTAAAAAAAATTATATCACAATAAGATTATTTAAAAATATGTTATGAGTAATACTGAACATGTTTTAATTTTTTATGATAAATCATTTTTCTATAATCATCATTCTATGATCAAATCGTATCATAATATTAGAAAATTTGATCATAATCTGCCTAATATTTTTGCAGAAAATAGTAGCAAATAAATAAAATTTTCATTGCAAAACTGGAAAAATGTTACTCCTTAAAAATCATAAATAGTAAGAAATTGCGGTTTATAAATCTTTTATCTTAAAAATAAACAACGGTTTTAATAAAAAAAACAATTGTTTAGTTCTAATTGTGTAAGTCCTTCAAATAGCATTTTGCTTAAGTCTTTTCATCTCAGACTCATTAAACGAGTTTCCTTCTAGTTTATTTATCTTAATTATATGAATGTTTCTTAAGTCTTCTATTAAAAGTAAATTTTCGTCAAATTCATTTCAAAAATCTTTTAATTACACTGGTCAACCAAAAAATCCTCACCCATAGACGAATAGTTGGACTTGATGTATTTTGATGTGCTAAACACGAATCTGCTTTCAGCTTTTTTTTCATCAGGTCTGGATTTTTTTTATGGCCGTGTCTAATATTTTGCCCATAGTAAGGCCATTACTCTAGTATATTTCCTCACAACTCAAGAACGGTGTGTACGATTGATCAAAGTGATACACCAAAAGATGCGGACTAAAAATATCTTCAAATTCCTTAAACTTAATTTTTTTATGTGCTCAATAGTTTCGAAGTTATTTTGTAATAAGTGTCCGAAAAAAATAATTTTCAAGCAAAATTTTAGATTTTTTTGTTACTAAAATTTCTTTTAATAAATGAATCTGAAATGTTACAGTTTATCATCTTTATCTTAAAACTGGTAATGCTGCGATTAAAATAAAGTATGTATCTTCAAAATTGATGCAGAAATCTAAATTTTATTCACAGTTAAGTAAAAATACCCATGTTACATACAATTAAGTAGAAATACAGTGGTGGCCAAAAAAATTTTTTTTTTATATTTTTTCTTGAAACAAAAATAGGTGGACTAAGTGGATTCTGACGAGTTAAACTAGAATCTGTATTCACTTTTTTTTTTATCGGGTTCTGATTTTTTTTTATGTGCATGACTAATATCATCACCTTATTCAGCGGATACACTATAAAATTCGAGAATGGTTTGTCGAACTTAGGCTATAACTCAAGAACCCTTTTCACGATTTTGATAAGTGATGCATACGAAAATTGTCTTCAAGGTATGTCAACAATATTTTTCATTCGCTTAAGAATTTGAGAGTTATGGATAGGGATGCCAAACGGGTCTGTTATTTGCAAATCCCGGGATTCGGGATTTTGTAATTTCAAATCCCGGGATTCCGGGATTTTTCGGGACCCCGGGATTTTTCGGGATCCCAGAGTTTTTCGGGACTTCGGGATTCGGGATTGATTGATTGATTTTCATATGAAAACACATTTTAAATATAAGGAAAAAGTAAAACTATTAAAAAAGAGAAATTTAAAAAATTTAAGAAACAAGCTTTTACTTGAAAAAGTAAGAAAATGGAAAATACCCAGCAAAAACTTGGTAATGACATATAGTTACGGGTGTAGTTATTTTGTAATGACAACGACATAATGTCTGCATACATAGAAGTTTTTTAGTAACTAATTATTTATAAATAATTATTTATGATCAGATTTTTAAAAATATTAATTTTTATTATGCTGTTACCAATTCCTATATTTGAAGAAGGGATACATAAATGAAAGGAAAAATTTGCGTATTAATTTGTAATCTAAAATAGTTTATTTTTATTACATTTATATTAATTACATTTTTGGTTGTTGTTAGGTTTTTTTAATTAAAATTTAAGAAATATATCTACAAGAGCAAAAAAATATTATATATCCTGACATTTCATTACTTATTTATAACCTAAAATATAACTAGTTCCTATTGTTATTACTAATCATGACTTCAATAATGCTTTAAAATCAATGCGCTGTTTAACTGTTTGGAAGTAATTAGTTATTGTAATGACATCTAAGTACTGTATAGGGTAAGTAGTTGCCTCTAATGTCATCACCGTATTAAAATAATGAGTTATTCAGCTAATGTGTAAGTAGTGGAGAGCTATTATATTAGCTGCTTAACTAACTCATTACATGGCTGGGTAGTGAAATAAATTTTAGTGTAAGTAAAAAATAAAATGTTTATTTAACTTTTTACTTATTTTAAATGCATTCCTGGAAACATCTCAAAAATATGGGAATATGAATCTTTGCAGATAATTTTTCACATAAAATTTCCATTATCTAAGGATATGTATGATTTAAAGCCTTATTGAATATCATCAATAGTTACTATGCAAACTATAGGTTGATTTCTAAGATGTCTTTTCATAATAGAGTTTGACCCTATCTGGTAGAATTCAACACAAATAAAATCGTTTGTAATCTTAAACTACCAAATACAATTTTTTAACATTGGACTATAATTAACAATAAGCCACATACATGGACCTCTTCTAATTTACTTAAACGAGCATTAATCAGGCAAAAATATAAATTAGAACAAATCAATGTACCAATTTTTAAAATAATCCGTCGACAATTGACCAAAGCTCCCATAAACAGGCCCATTCCAAAGATCATAAAGGTGCAAAATTAGTATTACAATACATTTATGTATACGTAAGATTTATAAAAGTAAATTATAAATTCAAAATTTGCAAGACTGTTCAAAATAATATATTCATGTAAAATAAAAAAATAGCAAAAGAGAAAATTATTTTCTCTTGAAATGTTTACTACTTTTACTATTTTTATGTGCACAGAAGCGCTTTTTGAGTAAAATACTTGCAAAAATAGTAAAAATAGTTAGAAGAGCATACAAACGAACAGACCTATAATGTTCTTATCTACGTATGTAATTTATTTTTAAAATATTTTTGAAAATTTTCTGTTGATATTTTAATGTTCTGTCTTGCCTTTAGTTAATTTTTGGATTGAATTTATGTCAACAAATCCAAAAATGAAATCCCGGGATTTTTTTCGTCCAATCCCGGGATTCGGGATTTTGTAATCCCGAAAAATCTCGGGATTTTCGGGATCGGGATTTCGGGATTGGTATCCCGGATTAAAATCACCACTTTTTCAAAAAAATAAATTTTAAAATTTTCGGTACTAATTACCGAATAACTACAAAAATATTAACTGGACAAAAAATTATATAAATTTAGCTCAAAGACAATTTAGGTCGCTATATATTAAAGTTCAATTTATCTTAATTGGACAAACTGTTCACGAGTTATACAAGTGTGTCTGCCTAAAGGCGTGGTCATAGTAATCATGCCCATAAAAAAAAATCAATGCGTGATAGAAAAAAAGTAAAAGCTGATTCTTATTTAGCACGTTGAATTCCATCTATTTTTTTTTTTATTTAAGACGAAAACAATTTTTTTTTTGCCCACTAGTGTATTTCCACTTAGCTATAATTATGCATGGGTTTTCAAACTTAACTGTGAATCCAATCAAGATTTGTCCATCAACTTTTATGATATGTGGCTTTATTTACTAGTAGTTTTGCCAGCTTTGAGATAAAGGCGATAAACTTAAATATTTTTGATGTTTTCACTTTTAAAAAAAAGTTTTAGTAAAAAAGTTATAGTGAAATATACTCGAGTAATCGGCTTATTTAGGGCCCATTAAAAAAATCCCGTCCTGATGGAAAAAAACTGAAAACAGATTCGAGTTTAGCATGCGGAATTCCATCTAGTCTACATATTGTTTTTCGAAGGAGCTCAAAAAAAAATTTTTTTGTCGACCAGTGTTATTTGTAACAAAACTTTGTCTACTAAACCTCTATGTTTCTTTCTTACATAGAGGATTAAAAAAAGTTCATTACTTAAGTCTTTTGTAAAAATGAGGTTTATTTTTTCATTAGAAGAGAAAATGAGTTAAAATTTATTAAATTTAATATTTGAACAAGAAAATTAAAAGAAATAAATTTTATTTAAAGCCTAAAAATATTTAAGAAATTAATAAAAATTAAAAAAATAATATAAACTATTATGGCCAGGGACTTTTAAGATCACTGTTGCAAGAATTTTTATTTAAGTTAAATACAAATTCTTGCAAAATTTTTCAAAAGGAATAATTTTGAAACTTCATCATATTACTCACCTCTCTAATATTTCTAAATTTTATTCCAAAAGGGTTTCTATTTATAATTTATGAACTCATCCATCTACCAAACAAAACACATGCAATATTTCCTTGTTAAGAAGTGAACACAAAGACACATTAAATTATTACAATTGCAGCCGTTAACAGCATGACTAAACACTAAAAGCTCAATAAAAGCCTGTATGTGTAAAGCCTATGGACACTCACTGAGTTTTTGTTTACTAGACTTCTGTGTAAATACATGTGCTAACTACAACATACACACGAAGCACCTGGGAAAAATTTAATTTAAAGAGTAACAAAAATTCATGTATGTTGTATGTTGGACTTGTACTTGTTTGTTACGTTTATACTACAAACATTTAGTTATTTTTTTTTTAGCCAATGACTTTGAACCAGCTCTAGAAAAATACACACTGCAAGCATGTTTAAAAATTGTATCTTTATATTACTATTTTTTTTTGTATGTGTGATATAATATTATAATGGTGGCAAGGCAAGATCAATAGAAGTGAATTGAATATGAGAAGAAGTAGGCGAAGGAACATATATCGATAAATGAATATATTGGGCAAAAGATTGAAGCGGTTATATCAGGTATAGTCAGATTATCTTGAAATTAATTTTGTGGAACATTAATAAATTCTAGATTTGTTGGTATTTTTATCAAAAATTAAAAAAAAAAAAAAAACAACAAACAAATTTTAGAAAAAGATTTTAATATGTTTGTCTTAATTTGTAATGTTTCTTTTGAGTAATTGAGTAATTTATTGAATTTAATTAGGACACTTCCCAACACAACAAAATTTTTTTTCTTCTTTCTTAAAAGCACTTCTGTTAGACCAATGGTAAAGACATTTAATTGATTAATTTATGATGCGGCATATACAATAATAATAGTTATGGTGGCATACGATGACTTTATGCTTTCAGGGCCAAATAAGAAGTGTTGCAAATCGTAATAAATATAATACAATACCAAAAAACAAACTTTAAAATAAAGATAGTAACTAAATGTAGATTTTAGAAAAGAAGAACGTTTGTCTTGTCCAACACCATAGATAATAATGTAAAATATAGAGTATTGAGTAAATGTTAAATATTCTATGTTATGAGAAATTAGTTGGTTATGGGTTTTGTAATGATCGGGACAATCAAACATAACGTCTAAAAAAGTGTTTTATGCGTATAAAAAATGCTCAAAAAGTCTGAAAATATGTTTTTAAAACTAAAAAATATGCTCTTAAAATATTATTTTTCTTGCTAAATTTTAAATCGAAACATGGATTTTCTATCAAAATATGAAAAATATTTTACTTAAGAGGTACTTAACTTTTAGTCCCAATAGTTCCGCTCCTGATGGGTATGAGAAGCCCCTCTTCCAAACTTAAAATTGTGCACTCCTTTGCTAAGCCTATATGATGTTTTATTTAAATCCAACCAACCGATTGAAAGAGATTTATTTTCAAAAAATGATGATTCAGTCCACTGTGACATATTAAATAAAATGTCCATTACCTCCTTTCACTCTATCGTATATTAAGGAAAAGGGAAACAAAGAGATTTTTATTTGGACAATATCATTGTTTGCTTAAAGCGCATCGATATTGTAATTTTATAAACGCAGCACATTGAGGTAAAAGGGGTCGAAAATGGCGATTAATTCAGGGAAAGGTGATATCGATATTTTAATGATCACGTTTTATTTCTTTTTTTATTGATTATTAGGTAAAAAAAAGTTTTTGAATTTAAAGATTTTTTTAGCAGAACGGTAATGTCTGTCCGTCCATCTATACATTAGAGTTAAATGAGTCGAAAATTATGCATAATTTAGTGAAGGGTGGTATCAACACCTTAATGATCACGTTTAATTTGCCCATTTATTAGTAAATAAAAAAATGCACTTTTAGAATTATAAGATGTTTTTTGGTTGAATGGTAATGTCCGTCCTTCCGTCTATACATTTGTGTTAAATGGGACGAAAATGACGCTTAATTTAGGAAAAGGTGATATCCAAATTTTTATGATCACGTTCTATTTTTTTCTATTTATTAGTTAGTAAAAAAATACACATTTAGAATTCTAAAATATTTTTTGGCAGAATGGCAATGCCCATCTATACATTTGGGTTATTTTTTTTGAGAGAATTCTAATGTCTGTCCATCTGTCCGTCTGTTTGTTCATTTTTGCAAACTTTCCAATTCAAAGGAGGACGACATTTAGAGGCTTTTGAACCGAAAGTATATTGATACCAACACAGATTTCTTGACGAATTTCATCTTCTGCTGTTGCTTCTATTTCTGTTACGATTGTGGCTTCTTCTACGTGCTAGAGGAGCAGTAGCTTTACCATCAATGCGTCGTATAAGTTCGCTTATTTTTTTCCAATTATTCAAAACGATTTGTTTGGCTATATATATTAATTTGACAAAGCGAATATGAATCTAGGTGATCATTTATTTTGTCAGCCATGACTGCAATTTTTTCCAAACTATCAGAACTTATAGATAACACCGCTTTTAATGTTGATGGCCATAAACCATAAAGATTTGAGCATATAGTCAGACATCTTATGATGACAATTGCCTCATTTCACGCAAAAGTGAAGAGGGGCGCTTATCACCTAACTCTAACAATTTCTGCAGCCGTTTTTCTTCAGAATCTTGAAATTCAGCAAGTAAGGCAGACCTAAGGGTATTTCGTGGTGTCTTGAGAAATACCGAAATTAAAACATTGATTTTCAATTTGGCTAAACCATAATTATAGATCAGTCTTCCAAAATGGAGTAATTTTTACAGAAACGCGTGAAATTCCTAATGATGTAGACGTTAATGCTGATACATATTCATCCTCTGATAACGACATATTGAAAAGAAAAATGTCGGAAAAAAGAAAAAAAGAGTTTTTTGACAGTTGAGTTAGTTTTTTGGTGAGCAAGTTGTAGTTTTAGTTGTTTTCTATGGTCGGAGTCACCAATGAAGTTTTTATAAAACGTTTTTATTCACTCAAAAATGGAAAAGTAATAATGACAAATTTTCTATAAAATTATTTTGTAAAATGAAAAGTAAATGAAAATGTGATTTTTAAAATTGATGAACTAAAAGTATAAAATTGAAACAAGTTGAGCCCCACAATCTCAACTCCTCCCAAACCTAGTGACTATCAATTGTCGACGTGATATCAAGTACGAGAAAAAAGTATACAACACAAATTCTTGAGGATATTCTTCAATGGTGTGAAAGGTCACTCTGAGGTTAGCCAAATCGTTAATGATATCATACAAAAAACCTTGTGGCAGCTGAACTACTAGCGGTAAGGTGAAAAATGGGCTTAATGGACTTTGAGTAGCTTTAGCCTTTTCATTTCACAGTGGGATCGACTACCTTATATTGGGTACAGGGGGGAGTTTTATTTACGTGTCTTTGAAAATTGCTGTGAATTCATTGCTCATGCAACTCGATTTCCTGAAGTTTAAAACTGTCGTGGCTGTATTTGGAAAATAAATAAATACCATGTATCACTGCCTGCAAACTTCTGTACTCCTACTTAGTAGATGGGAGAAGATATGGAACAAGTGGTCGGAATGCCCCCATTCTCCTGCAAATCAATGATACTGAAATATTTATCCAGAATAGCTCAACACTGATGGACAAATGAATCCACATGATTTACACCAAAACAAATATGGACCCGTTACGATAAAGTGAAATCGAACATGGGCTTGCAATGACTTCGACTGCGCTTGATAACCAGGCACGTAATAATTGGACTAAAATTATTCAGGTAAACTGGCCATAAAGTACATGGAGAGAAAAAAGCTTCATGATATGTTTCCCGTTTTATATTCGCTGGAATTGTAATTATTATTACAGTAATAATATTATGTTTAGGGTAATCAAAAATTCGTTGCCGTAATCAAATTATTGTTCTGGTAAATATGAAATATGTTTGTCACAACCACTAGTCATGGCTACAGAATTGTCAGAGAAATAGAAAAGACTAAAGTCAAGACTATATAATAGACCATAGTCATAGTTATAGAATACAATAAATCCAATTCTTAAAAAAAGGTTAATTAATAAGGTAAATAGAAAATATTTGCAGATGGAAAGCTTGGTGAAAAATTTCCATAATAATCCTATATATAAAGTATAAAGTACCTCAACTTCGTTAATAACTCAAAAAAAAAAACGTCTTTTTAAAACATTTTAATTTTGCATAAATTGTTCTTGTTGTTTGGTAATGTCATTTCATACAATTCCATTTACTTACTTAGTTGTTGAACATGACCAGTGGTTAGTACGAAATATTGTCGACTATTGAGTAGAATTGAGTGTCATGTTTATGTTGTTGAATTTTAATAGCCAATTACTCACTCACTTTCGGCCACCATGGCAGAATAGTGTGTCTTATATATTTTCCAAAAAAAAAAAAAAAAAAAAAACTGTTTTCATCTTCTCCTACTGTTTGGCAATGTATGTATGTATGGTATGGCCAACTCGTAAATGTCTAATAGTTTGGATTTGGAAAATAAATGGCTTCTAGTAGATCAATGTGACACCTGATCATTAAAAAACTATAAAATAATAAATGTTCTAAACCTATAGAATAGAAACGAAAAAAAATATATATAATAAATAAAATAAAGCAATTGTTTAGTTGTTTTATTTGTTTTACTACATTTCGTAGTGGTTAGCAGCCAACAATCCTTAAGTTAAAATTGTAAAATAATTTTAAAGCTATAGATTTTTTTAATATTTTTGCGAATGCTATTGTTTTTTTTTTTTTCTATTTGAATACATTTGTAAGCTGGACTTGTGTTTAATCGCTTGAGAATGTCGCGTTACCATTAATTGTGTGTATGTTTGAGTTTTTTCTTATTTTGTTGTTTTTGTTTAAAATAATGAACCCATTTAAGGAACGTGCAAGGTTAAATCTCTTTATTTAGTTATTTTATTATCATCTTTTTTATTATTTTTTTCTCCATTATGTAGCTTGCATAGATTTGTAGTGATTCAATTATAATGGTATGACTAACCCTACATGTTGATACCATTTTGGTGTATAAATTTAGAGTGTATTCCAAAAAATTCGCACAGTAGTTTTAAAGGATGAGAAAATTAATTCTAGAGTGAAAATAAAAAAAATCTGTGATCACTTTAAAAATCCTTAAAAATCGATTTTTTTGCTTGCGAATTTTATAAAATCTCATTTATTTTATAAACTTAAGAATCCAGAGTAAACAAAATTGACTATAGTCATGGATGTAGAATAAAATATACAATATACTATATTCATGTTAAAAGAAAGGGAAAATAGTATAGTATAAAAAAATACTGTAGTCGTGGCTATAAAAAAGACAAACATGACTACGGTTTTTTAGACTATATTGGTGGCTACAGAATAGACAGTCTATAGTCATGGCTTTAGAATAGAGAAACTATAGTCTTTCTATAGAATAGATAGACTATAGTCGTGGTCATAGAATAGACAAACTATAGTCATGGCTATAGAATATACTATTGGCAGTGCTATAGAATAGACTATAGAATAGACTATAATTAAAGCTATGAAGTATACAAAATTCAGGGCTCTAGAATAGACTATAGTCAGGACAATAAAATATACTCTAGTTACGGATACATAATTGATTATAATAATAGGTTTTGAATAGACTATAGTCATGGCTATCGAACATAATATAGTCAGAGTTATGGGTAGACTATAGTCAGAGCTATATAATAGAATATAGTCTTGGCTATGGAAGAGGCAATAGAATAGAATAGACTAAAGTCAGAGCTATCAAACAGACTATATGGGATAGACTATATTCAGAGCTATACACAGAAAAAAGTCACCAATTAACAAATATATATGAAAATAATTCATTCAATTATAAACTTGTTTAAATTTGCACCTCTCACCAAAATGATTATATCAATTACTAAAAACTGTAAAAAATACAAAACAGAAAAAAATTCCCAATTAACAAATTAATTAAATCAATCAAGTAGTTGATTGGATGAATTAAAAATGTATATATGATATAAAAGTATAGTTAAATTTTATTTTTATTTCATTTTTGCTTAAATAAATTTATTAAATTTCGATGCAAAATTAAACAACTATGTTAATTGAAAAAAAGACCGTAATAATTTTTTCTGTGTAGAATATAATATAGTCATGGCTATGGAAGAGACTATAGTCAGGCCAATAGAATAGACTATTGTCAGAGCTATGGGGTAGACTATAGTCATAGCTATGTAGTAGACCATAGTATAGGCTATAGAATAGACTATAGTCAGGATAGTAGAATAGACTATGTTTATAACTATAGAATAGACTATGTTTACGACTACAGAAAATACTATAGTTATGATTATAGAATAGACTATAAATATAGCTATAAAATAGTCTAAAGTCGTGGCTATAGAAGTGTCTTTAAAGAAAATCTGTAATCATTTATAAAATCCCTAAAAAATCGATTTTTAGCAAATTGTTATTTAATTATTTCAATTATGATTCCCTTTAATCCACTGTTCTATGAATTTAATTTAATAAAACAATCTGGAAACTACTTATGTGTGTATACGAATTAACGAGATTGTTTATTTATTTACATGATTATTACTAGAAATAAGCATAATCGTATTATAACAATTGAAAATGATCTTATTGGTTTAAACGATTTTAACGAATACGAATGGATCTACAATATGTGTTTGTTGATTTCATTGTTTGTTAAAGAAAAATGCTTCCTGCTGCTGCAGTTGTTGTTAATACAGATATCAAAATTCAAAACCAGCAACAACAATTGAAACAATAACAAAACAACCATTATAATTTGTTAAAAAACAATACAACTTGACTAATACAAATAAAAACTATATAAAATTCGCATTCGCAAAATAAACTCTTAAAATAACTGTTGTTGTTTGTTTGTTCATCTTTTAAAAGAATTAAACATAATTGTAATAGTATTAGTGTGTATATAACACTTTTTATTAATAACAATTGTAGTAACGGTGATTTTATTTGTTGTTGTTTTTATTATTAGGAATTTACGATTGTTTCATGATTTTTAAGTTTGTGTTGCTTTTGTTGTTATTGTATTTAAGGTGCGCTTCATTAAATTGTTGATGCTTTTGTTATTGCTGTTATTGTGATCGTTTATTTCTTTCTTTTCGTTTTTATTTTTATTTTTTTCGTTTTAAATTAAAATCATTTGAAAATTTATGACTTTAGCTTATATGTGTAGTGCTATTTTAATTAAAATAATTTATTATTTTATTATTCTTTCGCTCGATGTTTTTTCTTCTTTAGCCGCATCTAATTGCAATTTGGTTTTTGTGCTGTTGTTCTTTATTCTTTTTGCTTTTTATTTTAACATAGCGACTGTATTTGCAACTTTAATAAAATGTCATTTTTATTGGTGTTCGAAATTTTTTTATAACGTTGTTTTCTAAAAAATTTGGTTTTACCCAATTAAATTGGATTAGAATGGTTGTTTAAGATGCTGGAGTGCTGATGAGGTAACAAATTAAACATAATTAAGTTAGTTTAAAAAAAATTATTGACCCAAAGACTTTAGATACAGTGTACGATAAAAAAAATAATATTTTTTTTATATATACATATATAAAAAATATATATTTGCTTTTTAATTTAATATATGTAATTAAAATTTATTATAAAAAATTAAGAATGTTCTCTTAATTTAGTTTAACTATAACCTCTTTATCATCTTAAGCAAAAGGTCACTTTAATCTAAATGTTTTAACCTCTAACCACTTCTTAACTATCATTTACAAATCTCTTAGTTATCTAGTCAGTTTATTCTCTACCCTCTAGCGGTTATTTTTAAATCACTATAAATTTACTCAACAAAAATGTTTAATCTTCTCTTTACTTAAATTTGTTTCTTTTAATTATACATAAATCTATAGAAATGACATCTTACATTACGTTATAAACAATAAAATATGTTAAAAAATTGCAACAACAAAAACAACTGTTATTAAAAACAAATAAAGGTGAGTAATTAAAATTGGCTAAATGAAAATATTACATACATAAAGTTAAGTATGTAACATTCAAATAATTTTTAAAACCACATGTTAATAATTTCTTGAAATCCGCAAAGTAAATATTTATTAACCCACTAGGGGGTAATAAGTAATAAATTATTTTTAAAATGAAGTACAATGATGAGAGTACTATGGAAATATGTGGTTGTCAGTAACATATGCAAAGTAATTAATTGACAGTATTAACAAAATTGTGAATCCAACTAGTTATGGCTATAGAATAAACTATATATGGCCAAAGAATAGACTATAGTCATGGTTATAGAACAGGCTATGATCATAGCTACAGAGTGGACTATAGTTATGGCTATATAATATACTACAGTTATGGCTATAGAACAGATTATAATTATGGTTGTAGAATAGACTATAGTCAAGGCTGAGAACACACTATAGTCATGGTTGTAAAACTGAGTATAGTCATGGCTGTTGAACAGTCAATAGTAATGGCTACAGAATATACTACAGTTATGGCTATAGAACAGACTATAGTCATAGCTATAAAACAGAGTATAGTCGTGGCTATAAAACAGAGTATAGTCATGTCTGTAGAACAGTATATAGTCATGTCTGTAGAACAGTCTATAGTCATAGTTATTGAATAGACTATAGTCATGGCTATAGAACAGACTATAGTCATGGTTATAGAACAAAAGTCAAGGCTATAGAATAGACTTTAATCTAAACTATAGTCATAGCTATAGAACGACTATAGACATGACTATAGTCATGGCTACAGAACAGACTATAGTCATGGCTATAGAACAAACTATAGTCCTAGCTATAGAACAGACTATAGTCATGGCTATAGAACAGATTATAGTCATGGCAATAGAACAAACGATAGTCATGGCTATAGAATAGACTTTAGCCATGGCTAAAGAATAAACTGTAGTCATGGTAATAGAACGGACTATAGTCATGGCTATAGAACAGTCATGGCTATATTATAGATTATGGTTGATCTTTCTTGACAATAATTTTATTTTAAATTTAATGTTCAAAACGAATTTATTATAATTTGTTTTATTTTAACTAGACTACATTCAAAGGGTTAATTATTTCCACATTCCCCCCTACAATCAATTAAAAAATTAAAATTTATTTTATTTATAAATTTTTTCTAATGTCGGCATCAAAGTTCTTGAAGTTGTTGCATGAGAAAAAGTAACAAATTCAAACTTGCAGCCAGGTAACAGACAACCTGTTAAATATGGGGAAATTCCAAAAAAAAAAAAAAAAAATATTATTATTAACTAATCAACAAAGATGCTTCTTGCAAACAATCATGCTTAAATATTCGTACAAATAAACAAAATTTGTTAAGAAACAAATATCAATTGTACATTTTTTTTGTTTGATGATATTGTTTGAAGCAAAATTATGAACGCTCCTTAAATCATAACATTGTAAAAATGTTTAGATGAATGCTATAGATGGCATGGCTGTTTAAATTTATTAATATTTTGGGGATAAACAAGGGATTTTTACATTGCAAAAAAATTAAGGAAAAAAATTGTAGTAAAATTTCTTAATTGTCTTTAGAAAATATGAAATTCGTGTAATAATATTTCTTGCATGTTGCATTTGTTAAGGATTTTTTTCTTTTTTTGTTTTATAAAGAAAATTTATGATGTAATAGTGTCAGGGATGGTTTCGTGCTGATATTATGTGATTGCAGTGATGTTTTTTTAATGTGAATGTTTGGCTATTTTGTTATTTAAAAGTTTGTCGTTAGCTATTAGTTAATAAGTAACGTAATAATTGTAGTTTTTGTTAAAAGCAGAACAATAATAATAACCATGATATAAAGAAAAGAAGGTAGTTTCATTCAGTTTGTATTAATTTAATATCACTTTCTGACATGCTTAAGGATTATGACAACCTTTGAAAATAATGCTACCATATTTAAATTAAATTTGACTTTTTCACAAACAAATTTATATTTATTATTAATTTTTAATTCATAAATTATTTTATTTTGTAAAAAAATTAAATTTAAAAAAAACATTTACTAAGTATGGAAGAAGATACGCATGTAATCGCAAAGCCAAAGCTCTATGGTTTGCCATAACTGAATTACCAATAGAAACCGGTGCCCCAATGTGTAGTACAAGAATTTGTATGATAACTATTTGTAATACACTAAATGTGTTTCACGAGTATGAGAAAGCATTTGGAAATGTTTCCAATGTTAAAGTTAAATCTTAAAAAAGAACATGTACATCAATTATTATATATTTTCAGGATCCAAGAAATCTAAAGTGAGTCGTCGTCCAATTAGCGTAGGTGTCCATTTCGTTGCTGTTTGAAACTTTTCATTTTAATAAGAGCAATAGGAGAGTGAACAGGATTTTCTGTTGAATCAATATTTATTGTGGTGCCCTAGAGATCAGTTGTAAATTGGCAAGAAAACACAACACCTTTAAAATAAAAAAAATTATCAAAATGTGTGCGGAATTTTTTAAAACCGACACTCTTATTTGCCCTTTCACCACACGAAAAATAAAATTATTTCCGATGGCGGCTCTGTACAGAAATTGCAACAAGTTATTTCTTAGCATTTTCTTTATTGTATGGATTGAAATCTTTCGAAAAATTTAAGCTAGTGTATATATTTTCTTGTTTGCACCACAAAAACATTAATTTTTTAGATATATTTTTGACTATTCTTAAAATTGGGAGACTAAAATTTGTTTTTTTTTAATAATTTGACTCATAGTATAATTATAAAGTATGCTCGTAAGAACATAACATAAAATTACGCATTTTTATTAAAAAATCTCATTTAATTTTACACTGAATTTAGAAATCTGGTAAGGTTTGTTTAAAATGTTTTCAAAAATAAAACTTCAAAAATCCTTATTTTTGTAAACAAAAACTTGATTGAAACTACCTTCTTTTCTTTATATCATGATAATAACTTTGTTTTGGAAATTAAATTCGAAATAAAATAATTGTCAAAAATTACCAACCTTGGCACTATAGCCCTAAATATAGTTTAGTCTATAGTTGTAATTTTTACTTTATAATCTGTTCAATAGCCGTGATAAGAGTTTATTCTATATTACGTCCTATAGTTATGATTATAGTCTGTTCTACAGCCATGACTATAATATATTCTATAGCCATGACTATAATCCATTCTATAGCCATAACTTCAGTCTTTCGATGGGCATAGACATGACTTTAGTATATTCTACAGCCATGACTACAATCTATTTTTTTAGTATATTCTATAGCTACGACTTTAGTATTTTCTATAGCTATAGACATGACTACATTCTATTCTATAGCCATTACTATATTATATTCCATAGCCATGACTTTAGTCTATTCTATAGCCATTACCATAGTCTGCACAATAGCTTTAGTCTACTCTATGGAAAAAGGCTATAATCTGCTCTATAGCCATGAATATAGTCTTTTCTATAGCCATAACTACAATCTATTTAATAGTATATTATATAGCCACGACTATAGTGTTTTCTATAGCCACGACTATATTGTTTTCTACAACCATGACTATAGTCTATTCTATAGCCATGATTATAGTCTATTCTATAGTCATGACTATAGTCTATTTCGTAACCACTATTATAGTCTTGTCTATAGCAATAGTTATAGTCAATTCTATTATATTGAACACAATCTATTTTATAGTATATTCTATAGCCACGACAATAGTATTTTCTATAGTCTATTCTATAGCCATGACTATAGTCTATTCTATAGACATGGCTATAGTCTATTCTATAGCCCCGACAATAGTGATTTCTAAAACCACGACTATACTCTATTCTATAGCCATGGCTATAGTCTATTCTATAGCCATGACTATAGTCTATTTCATAGCCATGAATATAGTCTACTCTATAGCCATGACTATAGTCTATTCTATTGCCATGATATAGTCTACTCTATAGCCATGAATATAGTCTATTCTATTGCCATGATTATAGTTTACTCTATAGTCATGACTATAGTCTATTCTATAGCTATGACTATAGTCTATTCTATAGCCGTGAATATAGTCTATTCTACTGCCATGATAATAGTCTACTCTATAGCCATGACTATAGTGTATTCTATAGCCATGAGTAGAGTCTATTCTATAGTCATGACTATAGTCTATTCTATAGCTATGACTATAGTCTATTTTATTGCCATGATTATAGTCTACTCCATAGCCATGACTACAGTCTATTCTATAGCTATGACTATAGTCTATTCTATAGCCATGAAAATCTATTCTATTGCCATGATTATAGTCTACTCTATAGCCATGACTATAGTCTATTCTATAGCCATGACTATAGTCTATTCTATAGCCATGATTATAGAATATTTCGTAGCCACTATTATTGTTTTGTCTATAGCAACTATTATTGTTTTGTCTACTATAGTATGTCTATTATTTAGCTATAGTTTGTCTATTCAGTATTAAAACCTTCCTTTTTTGTAATTAATCCAGGGCCTTTGTTTGCTCTACCCAGTAGTCTTAAGGATAATTTTAAATACATTTTTATTTAATTTAGTTTGCTTGCTTTCAGTTTCTACTCATAAAATTGCTAATATTATTACCATAGAAAAAAAAAACCTTTCTTCTTAAAATCATATGAATTTAAAGAAACAAAACGTCACTGTTTCATCTGTAAATTATTTGGTTTTGTTATTTAATGTGGTTACGGTTGCGCCCCCCAATTGTTAAGTTTAAAATAGTCAAGACTTAAGCGGAATTTTTAAGTTGTTTAGATTTCATATAAAATTAAATATGTATAAGATCCAGTATATATGTATGTATTTACTTTAGTATGCTCGACAACATAAATGTTCCGAGGCGATGATCTGTGTTTGATTTAGTGTAAATAGAAAAACGTCAACGTTTAAACTAAAATAAAATTAAATAAAATAATAATAAAAGCAAAAAAATAAAAATGATTTAACTGCATTAGCAGGTACGGTTATAATTTTTTTGTATTACTTTTTAAGGCTTGTCTGCATAGTTCATTTTAAAAATAGACAAAAATTGAAAAAAAAGAAGAAGAAATAAAATTTAAACAATTCAAAGGCGTGATTAGACACGCTGCAGATTTTATTCCCTAAAAATTTTTATTTGGTGGTACGAGTATTTCTCATGGCAACATTTACTTTATAAATTTACCATAAATATAAGTATTTTATAAGCCAATATTAAGTTGATTGTCATTGTTGTTGTTTTGGTATCATGTCAGGGGTATTTTCTGGTTATTGTTAGAGGAATGGTTTAGGGGATTGTACTTAGTCTTTGACAGTATATGAAACAAACAAAATCGTTAGTGTTTTTTTTTTTTTTTTTGATAGATAAACGTTGACAATAACTTTTGATCTATTGGTGGTAATGGTAAAATGTTTGATGATTGATTGAGAGAAAAAGTCGATTCGTTGAAGGTCTGTGGATGATAGCTTTTAAAAAGATATGGTATTTCAAAAACCTATAACTTATGATAGGAGATTGATCAATATTTAATTTTTATTCTAACTAGAGGATTTGATGAGAAATAATAGGGTTGGACTTAATAATATTTTTAAGAGATTGGTCTATTGATTCTCATGGTCACTGATTATAGTCTCAAACTTTTTTTACACAGTTTCTTATTACGAAATGATTTTTGTCCCCTCTCTAAACAAAAATATCTTCTCTAAGTAGAGGTTAAAGTTGAATTTGTCAATGAATTTATTTGCTACGTGCTATATTCCTTTCGATATTAGTTAATTCTACCATTATCATCTTCTTAGCTTTGCCAAGCAAATCAAACAGCAAGTAAGCTACTACTCACTCCATCATTATGTCAATTGATATTCCATGAAATTTAAATTTTTACATTAATCACCTGTTGAGCTCAAACTCTTATGGATAACATAGATTGTCTTCTTGTCTTTGCCATCTCACAAAACAGAAGCATGTTTTGTTTGTTAGCAGTTTTTTTCTTATTCACATTTTATTTTAATTTTCATTGCATCCTTGCATTTATTTAACAATTAAAATTTTCAACATTTAATCATTGTATTAATGTCACAAGTCACACATTGTTTATAATTTATTTAGATCATCAATAGAATAGATTGAAAAATGGTTTGAAAAAAATCTAAAACATTGCGATCATTTAGCAAATGTTGAAGATATCTCGCTTGTTGTCTAGTATTGCTAATGCAATAGATATTATTGTTGGCTGTTGCTATTGGCCATATCAAAATCTAATGGTTAACAAGCCATTAAAAGTGGTTCATCTGTGTTTTTTTCCAGCAATCTTTTTTTTTTTTTTTGTTTGAAATAAGAGTGCAACAGCCAATTGTTTAACGATCGATTTGATCATTTTAAAGGCAAATTATAATGATACTAACCTTCAACTGTCATTGTAGACAACATGTTTTTTTCTTGCGATTTGTTAGTGATTTTTTTTTTTTTAACAAATGGTCATCTTCTTGGCATCTTTGAAAGTGTTGGCAAACAAAAATAATAGATTTGAATTTTATTTTAAATAATTGATGGACACTTAGGTATGTGTTCTAGAGTTAATAGAGGGTTGGAAATAATAATTTTAGGAGAGTCGGTATTGTTAAAAAATTAAGGTTGGTTATTCTTTGAGAGGTGCCATGGAAAATGTCAATAGAATGTTATTCAAAATTAATGACATTAGATAATTTTTAAGAGAAATAAAATAATTTTCGGAAAATTGCCGAACTTAACAGAAAAATATCTATTAAGGGACAATTTAAAAAAATTTTCTTCTTAATAGAAAATTTTCGATATACATATTTTCTCTTTACAGAAAAATGTTTGATAATAGAAAATATCTTACAAATTTTCTTTTTATAAGAATTTTTTGATAAATTCTATTTTATATGAAATGTTCAATAAATTCTCTCTTTATATAAATTATTTAAAAAATTTTAAAAAATTGCAATGAATTTTATAGAAAATTTTCAATTAATTTATTTCAATTTCAAAATTTTCAATTAATTTATTTTTCATAAACAATTTTTCACCATTTTTTTCTGTATAGAAAATTTACTATAGATTCTCCTTTTTTTATAAAAAATTTTTAATAAACTTTCTTTTTACAGAAAATGTTCAATGATTTTCTTTTGTTTTTTTTTTAAACAAAAATTTTCAATGAAATTTTTTCTTTATTGAAAATGCTCAATTAATTCTATCTATAGGAAATCTTCAATGAATTTTAATTATAGAAAATTTTCTTTTTAAAGAAAAGTTTCAATGAATTTTCTCTTTAAAGAAATTTATCAATACATTTACATAAAATTTTCAATTCCTCTTTATAGAAAATTTTTATAAATATTCTTTTTATAACAAATTTTCGATAAATTTTCCCTTTATTTGATACGAGCAGTATACCTGCTACTTCGTTAGTGAAGATGTTTTTAATAAAACCATACTATATTATAAATTAAAATTGTGTTTTATTAAGTTATAATTTTATAACTATTAATTTTTGAATAATCTTTCTGATAGTTTAAAACCTATGTGCTTCGCTACCCCATTGTATTGCAATAAAATAAAAGCATCGAAATAAAACTAAAAACCCTTAAAATTAAACTATGATTCCTAACTCTTGTGGGAACATTTATAATATTGGTGTTGTGTCGGCATTAACAACAATAAACTACCAGTTTCTTACGTCTTTAGTGTTCGAAGGTCCAAAAACTATACAGGGTATTATAGGCTTAGTACTTATTATTACCGTGTATCCGAATTGACTTAGAAACCCCGTGCCGCAGACATTTTTTCTCATTTTGAGGCTCTGTGCTATCAAATTATTTCTATTATTTTATTTTAGTAGAGAAGAATGTGAATAATAGGGCTTTTCGATTCTCAACACAGTACCATATAATTTTAATTCATGTTTGAAAGTTAATTATTATTACAAAAAAATGCAAAGAGTAACGAAAATAACGAAAAAGTACCACAGGATCATATATTTTTAATTTCATGATTTTGGGTTAAACATTATAGAAAATTCAAAAAGTACCATTAAAACAACAAAAAAGTACCACTCTTGTAAGTACTCACTCACATGTACTTATGTTCATGTTTCTAGGTTTATTATAATAATAAAAAAAAAAAATGCATTATTGAATTAGAATAAAATTTAATCCCCGATTTTATTCCCTTTTTGGTACTTATTATTCCCCCTCTTAATATGGAAAAAATTCAACATATTTTAAAGCCAACGATTTCTCAAAAATTAGAGATTTAAAAAAATTAAAAGTCTAGATTCCGTAAATTCAATTTTCCTGAATTACAAGTTGCATAAGTCTTCGATTTACGTACAACAGAAAGTGGTCCTGTCAAACGTTGCACCTTAAAGAAAGCTGAGTACCCATGAATGGGAAAAATGCTTTATAAGTGGCTTGTAAAACAAAGGAAAAACATTTTTCAATATCAGTAGCGATTTTAGTCATTTGCATTCCAAAATTTATTAAACCAATTCAGGTTCAATGCCAGTGAAATCAAAAATCAGTCAAATCATGGTTGAAGAAATTTAAGCGTCGACATGGAATTAGATTTTTAAAAATTACGGGCGAGAAATTGGTTTAGAAACCTCATCTTACTGATTCATTTGTGAAAGAGTTTAAGGATTACGTTGATGAGCATGGGTTGACTCTTCACCAAATCTACAATGCTGACTTATCCGGTTTATATTATAGGATGCTTCCAAATCACACTCTTGTCACATGTAATGAGAAAACGGCAGCCGGAAGAAAAATATGTAACGGGCGAATAACTTTTTTTGCCCTGTTCAAATGCGAATGACACAGACAAACTGAAATTGTTAGTTGTTGGAAAATCGAAAAACCCCAGTGCCTTTGAATGCTTTTTCAATAATCCTGTAATATACAATTCCAGTAATAATGCCTAGATGATGTCATTTTTATTTAAGGACTGGTTCCATCACGTAAATTAATTTTCACCAATTAGTAAAAGTAAGTTGTTCATAAGTAAGTTTTAGGTCCTACAATTTTTGGCTTCAAAAGTTCTGTCGCAAAAAGCAGTTTTATTTTTAGATAATGCGACGTGTCACCCAGTTGAGGAACTAAAAAGTGATGATGGTTTAATTGTAGCCATGAATCTACCATACAATTGCATTTCGCTTATTCAACCATTAGATCAAAACGTTATCAAATTGGTCAAATTAAATTATAAAAAAGCTCAAACTAAAAAACTTCAATCTCAAAAATGAAGTTCAGATTCTAGCTACATTCTGGGATAAAATATCAGTGTCTAATATCCGAAAAAACCTGGAACGTCTTGCTCGAATTTGGTAGTAAATGGAGTGAAGAGGATAACATGCCCTTAAATATTTTATAAAATATAACTCAGGAAGAAAATGAGGATCTTTTGGTACATTTGTAGCTCAAATTGGTACGGAACATCTTTTCACGAATGCTGATATAAACAACTGGATTCAAGAAGAATTTCATGTGGAAAGTAATGAGGAGCAAATGGAATTATCAGATGCGGAATCGGAGGATTTATTTGATAGTGGTCATAAAGAAAACAAAATTAAATTGGAAGATTGTATAACATCGATAAACATATGCATACAATGAGTTTTGAAAAATGATTAGCCGACAACAGCACTATACGAACTACATGATTCAGCTGTTATTTAGAAAAGAATTTGCTAAAAAAGCAACTGAAAATCTCCAATTTCTTTAAAAATGTTTAAAATGTAAATATATCAATAAAAACAATTTTAATTTTAAAAATTACATACAATTTTTCAATAACATTTTGGGTTCTGTTATAGCGAAAATTCAGTTTTCGCGACAGGTCTGGTTTTTAATTAGTCGCGAAAATCGAACTTGCACTGTAGTACCACATACCTATCCGATTACACTGGTCGACAAAAAAATTCTCCCCCAAAGACTAATGGATATTTTATGGGCGTGTCTAATATTTCGCCCATAATAAAGCCATTACTCTAGTATATTTCCTTATAACTTAAGAACTGTGTGTACGATTGACGTAAGTGATACACCAAAAGATGCGGACTGAAATATCTTCAAATATTCCAAACTTCATTTTTTATGTGCTCAATAGTTTCGAAGTTATTTTGAAATAAGTGTCAAAAAAAAAAAAAAAAAACTTTTCATGCAAAATTTTAGATTTTTTTGTTACTAAAATTTTTTTTATAAATGAAAACATCAAAAATGTTTCAGTTTATTATCTTTATCTAAAGCTGCGAATCAAATAAAGCATATATCTTTAAAATTGATGCGTAAATCATGATTTTATTCACAGTTAAGTAAAAATTACCATGTTACATTCAATTGTATAGAAATACAGTGGTGGGCAAAAAAATATATATATATTTTTATTTTTTTGAAACAAAAATAGGTGAACTAAGTGGATTTTAACGAGAAAGAATCTGCATTCACTTTTTTCTATCATGTTTTGATTTCTTTTTATGGGCATTACTAATATCATCATCATCTTATTCAGCGGTCACACTATAAAATGCGAGAATGGTTTGTTAAATTTAGGCTATAACTCAAGAACCGTTTACAGG
Source organism: Protophormia terraenovae (assembly GCA_951394005.1). Classification (NCBI taxonomy): domain Eukaryota; kingdom Metazoa; phylum Arthropoda; class Insecta; order Diptera; family Calliphoridae; genus Protophormia; species Protophormia terraenovae. The sequence continues at coordinate 120,291,546 of OX596074.1, forward strand.
ATTTTGATAAATGATACACCAAAAGACGCATACAAAAATTGTCTTCAAGTTATGTCAACAATACCTTTTATTTGCTCAAGAATTTACGAGTTATGAATCAAAATTTTCCCGATTTAAAAAAAAAAATATATATATAAAATATATTTTCGCTACTAATTACCAAATAACTATGGAAATATTAACTGGATAAAAAAATTATGTAAATTCAGCTCAAAGACAATTTAGATCACTATCTAGTGGAGTTTAATTTATCTTAATTGGATAAACAGTTCTCGAGTTATACAAGTGTGACTGCCTAAAGGCGGGGTCATAGTAGTTATGCCCATAAAAAAAATTGATACGTGATAGAAAAAAAGTAAAAGCTGATTCTTATTTAGCGCGTTAAACTCCGTTTAATTCACCTATTTTTTTTATTTAAGACAAAAAGAATTTTTTTTTTTTCGCCCACTAGAGTATCTCCCCTTAAATGTAGGTATGCATGGGTATCCTAACTTAACTGTGAATGCAATCAAGATTTGTGCATCAATTTTTATGATACGTGGCTTTATTTACTCGTAGTTTTACTCGCTTTGAGATAAAGATGATAAATTAAAACATTTTTGATGATTTCACTTTTAAAAAGAAGTTTTAGTAAAAAAAGAAATCTTGAATTTAGCATGAACAATTTTTTTCGGACAATTATTTCGAAATATCTCCTAAACTATTGAGCGGTTAAAAATTTGATAGTTGAATAACTTAAAGCCAATTTTATTCTGCATATTTTGGTGTATCACTTATATAAATTGTGCATATCTTTCTTGAGGTATAGTGAAATATACTCGAGTAATCGGCTTATTTAGGGCACAATATTAGACACGAACATAAAAAAAATCTCTACCTGATGAAAAAAAAAACTGAAAGCAGATTCAAGTTTAGCATGCGGAATTCCATCTAGTCAATATATTTTTTTTGAAGGAGCACGAACAAATTTTTTTGTCGACCAGTGTAATATGGGGTCATTTCTAGTCCGTTTAAAAATATTAAACAAAAGTCCATTAAAATTTGAGTTTAATGGGTTAAAATATTCTACAGAAATTTTCTACGTCGAATTTCATTAGGAGTCACCGAATGTCCAAAGTGCATATGGTGAAGCATTTATCCAAAGAAATTAAATTGATGAAATTATTATTAATTTTGTTTTCGTTTTGTACAAAACTTTTTATTTTATGTTATATTTCATTGCCTAGTTTAAGGAGTTTATATAAGAAATGTGGGAAATTTTCATAATTTTCTTTTTTAACAACATATGATAAGTCGGATGAATTGTTTTATCTTTGGAGACCCCTAGTAAAATTTGACGAAGAAAATATCTGTAGAATATTTTAACCCATTAAACTCAAGTTCAAAACGACTTTCATGTCATTTCCTATAAACGGACTAGAAATGACCCCTTTTAAGGTAAGATAAATTAATTTAAAGTTCTAATGAAATATTCCCCTTTAAACGCTCTAAACATTTATGCAAAATTATTTTAGCTTCGAACTATATTGATATTATTTTTTTCGATTTATCTGTAACTACCTTGGTGCAGAAATAGAAAAGTTTAACCGGTCATAAAACAAAAATTTTACCTACCAGAGAACGGTTTATTACAGATATCAAGAGCTATCAATTGCAATTGGAATGGTTCCGCCCCCAAAATACTGTTGCATAGTGTAATTTATGGATCATTTTCTGTAATACAAAATATCTATAAATTTCTTTTTTTATAGAAAAATTTCATTTTATTTCATTTAATTTTTTATAATTTTTCTTCTACACGAAATTTTTTATAAATGTTTTTTTATTGAAAATCTTAGTTAATTTTCTCTTTATAGAAAATTTGCAATAAATTTTCTCTTTTTAGAAAAAATTTTGTTCACAGAAATTTTTTTCTTTATAGAAAAATTGTTCTTTATAGAAAGTTTTTAATAAATTTTGTTCCCTATACAAATGTTTTAAATAATTTTTTCTGTTTACAGAAAATATTAAATAATTTAACTTTTCATAGAAAATTTATAGACAATTTTCCCTAAATACTTTTTACAATAAATAATAAATTTTTACTTTACAGAAAATTTCTGTATGAAAATGTTATAATTTTATGGAAAAATAAAATCGAAAAGTGGTCTTTTTAGAAAAACTTTGATAAATTCTGTTGTAAATAATTTTTTGATAAATCTAATTTTTATTTAAGTTTTTCAACTAATTCTTTTTATGTTCCCCATTAAATCACCTTAACTAATTAACAGTTTTTTTTAATTATATTTTATTTCCGTTTTAGAAAATATTTAGTTATTCATTTTAAAATGACAAGCAAATATTCATCAATATGTATTAATTTAAAAAAAAAAAACATTGATTAACTTATATCTCTAAAGCACCTGTTGAAAACAGTTTAATTTAATTGCAACAAACAACTAAATAATCGTACATAAAAATATAAAGTTACATTAATTAATTGTATCAAGACGTCTAAACAATATTTTATTTTTTATTTTTTGTTGTTATTCTTCTGCTACACATCGTAATAGATCATTTATGTTGTTGTAACTAAATACTTTAATGTTTGTTTTATTTAGAGATGAAATGGCATAAGAAAAAAATTTTATAAAATATTGAAATGAATTTTTAATTTATAAATATTTATTAATTAAAATGTGGATTCCACATAAAGAAAATTTATACGTTTTAAAATAAAAATAAATTTTGACATTGATATCAGCTGCTGCTATAGTGTTAAAATATTGTAGGAGATGTGAATACACTTATGAAATACATCGAATATTAAATTGTTTGTGCTGGTTTAAACTTTAATTGCTTTAATTCTATTAGATAAATGTTAGTTAAATAATCCGACAAAGTGTTTACATAGATAATAGTATTTAATTGAAGTATAAATTTAAACATTTAATAACTAAAAACAGACGAGACAATAGAATTAAATATTACACAGTTGGTAACAAATTAATTGATTGAATTAATACATATTCAGAGTAAGTTCCTGGATAAAATAATATTACATATTAACAACAATTGAAAATTTCCTAGATTAATGTTATTTTCCTCAAAAATGCAGTATTTTATTATATTACTATATATTTTTTTTTTAATTTCTATTTCTATAACAATTAATAAATCCCACAAAAGAAACAAATTGTTATGAATTTTTTGCAAATATTAAAATTTTACATTTAAAACTCAACAAATTCAATTTTATGAATCCATTCGTTTTGTTTGTCAGCAAAAAAAAAAAAAAAAAAAAAAATGATTAACGTTTAATTCATACAATCAATTTTGAATATTTTTTTTTTGTTCATTTCTACCGTTTCATGTTTTGTGAATTTTAGATTCTCATACAACGATTTTATTAAATTTAAACAATAATCATAAATGCCCTTATATAAAGTTAAATAATTTATGAATAATATAGTTTTTTTTTACTTCAATCATATTTGGTTAATAAAACAACTATAATGGAGTTTAAAGAATAAGACAAAATCCAATCCGTTTGCATTTGTTACGCATTCCGAAAAGTATTATGAATAATACAATACAAATTATATGTACAAATGCGATATCATTTGAAATATAAACGTCATACTATTTATAAGAAAAAAATAAACGAAATATAAAAAGTGAATCTATGTAAATTGATGGGGCACAGTGGTCCCAAAACAAGATTTTTTGGAAATAATTCGGTAACTTAAGAACTGCTGGATGTATTTGAATGCAATTTCATATGGATAATCCTGAGGTATATTCCAATTGATTTGGAAGAGGACAGGTTCTTATCGAGTCTGGGGGACGGGGGGTGGACCTCCAAAGTTGGTTACCTCGGGTATGAAAATTTTTTAAAAAATCTCCAAAATTTCATTTATGATTTGATTGAAAAAAAAATTTGCATATAGATAGTCCTTATAATTCTCTACAAAAAATAATGTGTGGGTTATCTCTTTTACTTTAAGAGATATTTGGACCAAAGATTTTGACCCATTTTTGACAAGTTTTTTTTTTATTTTTTTTTTAACTTGGCGGGCTAAATTTGAGATCTAAAATAGGTATATGATCCTTGCACAAAAATTGTTTAGAATTTTGTACAGAATCCAGGGAATATTTTTGAAAAATTTTAGGACTCAAATTGAGCCCGCCAAGTTATGCATACGCATACCCTATGGAGTCATTTAAAAATCTCCATTTTTATTTTTTGGAAAAATTCGCGAATTTATTCGCGATTTTGATTTTTCGAAAAGTCAAAAAAATCTAATTTTAAACACCAATATCTCTAAAAGTTGTTAAAGGATTTTAATGATTTAAATTGCATATTTAAGAAGAATATGTTTAGAATAAATGTAGTAATTTAAAAATAATATTATCATTTAAAAATGCATTCATAATGCAAATGAAATTTATTAAAAATGCATCCCAAAATTGCATTCTTTTCGTGAGTGCATCATTAGCAAAAAAAAAAAAAAAAAAAAAAATATATTTTTGATTCATACAATAAAATTTACAATATTTATTGAAATATACTTTATACTGGTTTTTAAATCAATAAAATCCGACGTATAGTTAAGGAGTTTAAAGCTACATATTACTAAAAGAGTATAACCAAAAAATGTTAAAAATTAAAATTTTTTGAAAAATTTTAATTTTTGTATGAAAAAATGGATGAAAATTTAAAAAAAAAAATAGTAGATTTTATTGTCGCAGAACAGTTGTTTTTGCATTTTGTAGTATAGATATTGCTTTTTAACATATTAAAAAAAAAAAAAAAAATTAAAATCGATTTTCAAAAATGCATCCTAAAATTGCTACATTAAAAGAGGATATTCATCTTCTACATGCAGTTTAAATCATTAAAATCCGTTAAGAACTTTTAGAGTTATTGATGTTTAAAGTTACAGACTTTTCAGATTTTTCTGACTTTTCGGAAAATCAAAATCGTGAATAAATTCGCTAATTTTTTAAAATTCAAAAAAATAAAAATGGAGCTAGTATTTAAATGGCTCCATAGATTATATGCGTATCAAATATGAACAAAATTGAATGAGCTTCCGTAAAAAAATTGGCATTTTTTATAAATCTCTCATGGAATGGACGATATTTGTTTAAATCAGAAAAGAGTAAAAAATAATGAGAAATGTACTAAAATAGAATACACTGGAAAGAATAAAATTTAAGAGATTTCAATGAAAAATGGTAGTTATATTTATAACTCATAAGTATTTTTAGGAAATAAAAATAAAATCTAAAAGAAATAAACCAAGATTGCTATATGTTAAAATATTGGAAATATACTGAACATTTAAACAAATTAGTTTAATTCATAATATCATTGTAGTACCTCCAATGTCGAATACATTCATTGACAGCTCTTTGTACATAATACTCCACTAAGTAATTTGAAAAATGAAGAATCAATATGATATAGTTTCGTTTTGGGAATTAAGCTGTAAATTGCGAATTCTTTTGCGTTTAATATGGTATGGTTGTTTTTTCTGTCTCTGATTTAATTTTATTTTAAAGATGCTGGTGGCCATGAGACCTTGTTTGAATTTAATTTTTTATTTGATTGAGAATCTTTATTTTTTTGTTTTAAAATTGATTTTCATATTTGGAAATGAAGATCGTTATTTGATAATTATAAACAAGTATTATATGGTTAGTTTAATAAAAACAATGTAAGCATAAATATTTTAAAGAAAAAAAGATGTTAACAAGGTTTTAACTGCAATAGCTTTTAATTAGAAAACTCATACAATTTTAAAAGTTCTTGCAAAATATACATAATTTGAGCAAAAAATTAGATTTTAAAATGATTTTTTATATAATATCAAAAAATTGGTTATAATTTCATAAATAAGGCTCCAATTGATTAAAATTTGGAGCTTTGTTTAAATTAACCCAGCTGGAAATTGTGTTAAAATGACAGTTTTACAGATGATGACAAATTACAATAGACCACTTAATGGCTAATTTCGATGCTGATATTGAAAAAAACTTATCAGAATCAGTTCCTCTTTTCCGGAAATTTTAAAAGCACTTAAATGGTAGAAAACTGTTGAATTTTAGTAATAATTTATACACTTTAGTCATTTTTTTTTAAACAAAATTAAACTAAAAATCCAGCTAGGAACTATATCTTTGTTTGTGTACAATTTATTAAACGGTTTCTTTGGAATAACTTTATGACACTCATTCAATTAAGCCTGTTAATACTAAAAACCAGCTAGTGTAAAAGTATAACTAATGGAATAAATATTGTCGACATGTATAGACAAAATGCGGAATTAGTCTCATTGAAGTTTGACAAAACATTAACAGTAAAAGTTAAGAGAAAGAGTAGAAAGTGTGCCCGACAAATCCTAAATTATTCATAAAATTTTCAACTGGAAAGCTACTATATGTATTCTCTGTTATGTATGAAAATATCTAATCGGATCCATAACATGAAATCGAATATTTTATCAGGGATATTAATAAACAAGAAATTGAAGGTTAGTGGTCTAAAATTTTTGATTTCAAGCTGCATTTAAACCTATAGTAAATTACGAATAGGGTCATCATTTATAATATTTTAATCAAAATACAGTATAAACTCGATAATCCGGACGGCCTTTCTCAATTTATTATATACTCTATTATCTGGATTGATTGCAACTAAATAATTGGGATTGAATATAAAAAGTACATTTTCCATTTAAATTTTAGTTAAGCTTAGAAAATACGATAAGAATTATGATATAAGAGTTGATTATAATTTAATTCCGTCATTTTCAGTTAAGTATTTGTACCAAAATTTCTTCAGTAAAATGAGTACATAGAAGTTTGTATTTTTTGGGCTAAATGAAAATTTTTTGAAAAACTTTAAATATGGAAAAGTTTTAGACGAAAAATTTGGATTTGATATTTTAGCTCTCTCATATATTATATATTTAAATAATTATTTTTTTCTACAAAGAGTGACTAGGAAAGAACTTCGACAGTCCGAATAATTCGATAATCCGGATATGGTATGTAATCAATTATCCGGATTATTGTGTTTATACTGTATTTTCCAAAGGTACGTTTAAATTGGATTACGATATTGAAGCTACAAACAATTTAAAACCGTTTAAAATCATGTTTGAAAAAGTGATCATCAGCCACTACTTTAAGAATTATTAAATAATTTTTAGTGGACTTTTAATTAATTTAAATTCTATGATGATTTATGAAACTTGCTAAAAATTTAAATTGATATCTCTATTTGCTGTCTTAAATACGACATTATTTCATGGTTTATATCTTTTAAATACAAATAATAATATTGCTTTATATTGTGTCGATATCCACAAAACTCTTAAGATTATCAGAATTCAATTATTCAGTATATTTACCAATTGGTCGAATTTAATTTTCTCACAACATTTACAATCCTGTTTAAAATCTGCTAGTGCAATGATTCATATCCTATTTGGATCTCAGTTGTAAGATTGCAAATTGGTTTCAAATGTTTCAAAATTGGCGTTTAATTCAGTTTTTAAAATTAAGTCTTTATAATAATGTTTAGTGACTGGTAAAACAAGACAACATTTTACATTACAAATTCTTAAAATCAATCATCTGTGTTGTTTAGTTTGTATGGCAAAATATTCTTGTTTTCGTGTGCAGTGGAAAAAAAGGAAATTTTGAAATCGACTGCCTTTATTTTCATTTAAATCTTTTAAAACATAATTTTTATGATGGAACCATTAACTTTCTAGATATTATATGTAAATACTTTTAAATGTTTTTTTAAAAAGTTCCAAAATTGTGGACAGGATTACTAAAACCAATAATAACCAAATTTTGCAGTGCACAGTGGGGCCAAAAGCAAAATAAATGGTAATAAGTCTGGAACTTTGAAACCATTGAACCGATTTAGATGAAACTCGGAACATAGATATAGGAGAAGTTATGCTTTCAGAATATTGTTAGTTAGAGTCTGTAGCTGCAGTGGACCAAAGTTGACCACCTCGAGGGTGATAAACATATCGGGGCTTATAACTTTAACAAATATAAACCGATTTTAAATATATTTAAAATTTTTGAATTCTCCTAAGCAAGACAAGGAAAAAACATGCTTACTGTGCTAAATGATTTCGTATGGTTTAAAAAATATTTAACTTCAAAAAATAAATTTTTCATTTTTGGCCTTGACTTTTTTGCGATTTTGCCCTATTATTTGCCCTGAAAGACGGGACCCCAAGAAAACGTATAAGTGCAATTTTGAAAAGTTCAGAACGTTCACCTTACATCCAGCAGTGGTCAAAAATTATCACTTTTGGATGAGTTGAAATTTTTGAGTCTGTTAAAAAATTTATTGTTGATTTCGGTACTTCTGTGAATTAAAATATATAGCTCAATATGTTCTTAAAGGTTTAGCAAAAAATTATGACAGCCTACCGGTAAATTTAGTCATACGAGGCAATTTTCCGAAAATACTAATATTTTCAATAATACAAATTTCGACTTTTAAAAATATATAGAAATGTATATATTTTTCTGATTTTCACATTTGTTAATTCTCCATTAAATATTTTATATTATATGTAAAAATTATGTTGATACCTATAATCATTTAGAAAATATTCAGTCTCAAATTTTTAAAATATGTCCATGTAAACATAATTTCCATTTGTTCGCTTTATTTTGAGAAAAGTGTGCTAATATTTTTTTTAAATTGATACTGTGACTATTTTCAGTTTATTACGTTTATAGTAAATCAATTTCAAATAAACAAAACGCAAAAAATTGTGAACTCTTCATGTTTCCTTCTATTTTTGGTAATGCAGTGGGTAAGGCCGTATCAAAAACAATATGAAAAAACGAAAAATTTTACAATTTGCAACTCTGCTAATTTCAAATTTATTTACAAGAAACGTTGCAAACACAAAATAGTCATATTATAAATCATTTTAAAAGAAATTGTTTTGCATTTGGCCCCACTGTGCTGTGTTTTGTTGTAATTTTTAGGCAATAACTCGTTTTTGATTACAAATTTTATATTTTGGGAGATTTTTCGATTTTATTGATTTTTATACCCTACACCACCAAAGGTGGTTGGGGTATTATGTGTTTGTGCAGAAGTTGTAACGCAGAGAAAAAATCTTCGGACCCCCATCTTAAAGTATACCGTTCGACTCAGAATCACTTTCTGAGTCGATTTAACGATGTCCGTCCGTCCGTCCGTCCGTCCGTCTGGTCGGCTGGCTGGCTGGCTGGCTGTCCATGTAAAGCTTGTGCGCAAAGTACAGATCGCAATTTTGAAGATAATTTGATGAAATTTGGTACATATGCTTTTTTTAACACAAGGACGAAGCCTTGTGAATTTGGTTATGATCGGCCCATTATTTCACCCTCCCGGAATACAGTTTTAACACTTATAGATGCCTTAAAAATAGGAATATTTTAATGAAATTTAGCACAAATAAGTTTTATATCAGCAATAATCTGTCTGCCAAATTTCATGAAGATCGGTCCATAACTGACCATAGCTTCCATATAAACTGCTCTCCCGAAAATCACTAACGTGCATAAATCCCACACAAATGTTAGTATTATGTTAATATTTAACACAAGTAAGTTGTATATAAGTAAAAGCAAAATTATGTAAATATGAAATGGTGTAGGGTATCATATAGTCGGGCTTGACCGACTATATCTTCATCTCTCGTTTTTATTATGTTTACAACATACATGAGAATGTAAAGAATTCGGAAAATTTTGATTTAGCGAAACTGGTTTTTGGAATACGCCAGAGTTGAAAAGTTAAAAGTATTTTCATTTTTTTTGTTCAGAAATTTTTTCATAAAATATATTAATTTTCACATCAGAATGAGTAGGATTTTTCGTAAATATTTGTGTGTTTTTTTCACTTTTTTGTCTTTTTTTTTTTTTTGTAATTTTTCATTTCTTTTGTGTAATTTTTAATATGTATGATTTTTGTATATTTGATTTAGACTTCTATATAAGGTTTCTTTGTGGACAACTTATGAGCACTTTCATTTTATAGCTGAAAAACATCTAATGGAATTTCCGTTTTAGCTTCTGTAGTTAGGAACAATTTTCTTATATTAAAAAAAAAAAAAAATTTTTTTGAATTTTCAAGTTTTTTCTGTTTTAAGAAGTAATTCTGAAGGTCTTTTTTATCATGAGTTTAAAATCTCGATGTTGGAACTTTTTGAACTTGTCATTCAGTTATTACCCAGCAAAATATATTGGAAGATGTTAAAAATTCACAACACTCATTGAATACCGTGTAGCTAATGTCCTGAATTAGTTATTTTAAATCAGTTCTTTTGAGCAATTTATAAGCTTATTAAATAAAAAGAATGTATGAAAAAAAATAATTTTTTGTAAATTTTTTAATGAAGCAGTGTATATTAACTTATTAAAAATCTCTGAAAATGTTAAGTCATGAAATTTCACTAATGAAGAGTTAACTCCAAAAAGTCAATCTTTTAAAGCATTCTGTAATTTCGATCACTTCCCTCCTATGACAACCACGCGTTAAATTCATTGATGTTTTACGGAACTAATTCGGGTTCATTAGAATTTATGAATTTACTAATGAATATTATGTTCTTTTTTTACTGGGTATACATTACTTTGCCTTATTATTTTGTCAAAAGAATTCTACTAAAATTGCTCTAACTTGTTCCAAAACCTATTAATCTAATTTGATTTAAAATTATTTCGAGTTTTTCGGTTATATCCGAATATTAAATTAGTTTGGAAAATATATTTTTACTGTATTATATACCACGATATTTCGTTTTATAAAATCCATCTTTTCTGCATTACACAGCTTAATATATATGTGGCAAAAAATGCAGTCAAAAATGATCCTTAATTTTTATACTTTTTTTTACCAATAAATTTGTTTCTACCAAAAAAATAAACTTATTTGATACTCATTGCTATATGAGTTGAAATATAAATAATTTTATGTGAGGTACATATGAAAATAATCGATAAAATTATTTTTTATACCCTACACCACCATAGGTGGGGAGGGTATTATGCGTTTGTGCTGATGTTTGTAACACCCAAAAATATTGGTCTAAGACCAACCTTAATTTATACCAATCGGCTTAGAATCACTTTCTGAGTCGATTTAACTATGTCCGTCCGTCCGTCCGTCCATGTAAACCTTGTAATCAAACTACAAGTCGCAATTTTGAACAAAAATTAATGAAATTTGGCACACAGATTTCTTACAGTCCGGGGACGAAGCCTATTGAAATTGGTTATGATCGGTCCATTATTTCACCTAGGAAAAGGGTTTAACTATCATAAAACCCTTAAATATAGCAATAATTTAATGAAATTTGGCACATATAAGTTTCATATACATAAGTCTAAATAGGTGTTCCGATTTTTATAAAGATCTGTCCATAATTTACCATAGCTCCCATATAAACCCCTTTTCAGAAAATCACTTCAACGGGCATAAATCCCATTAAAATGTTAATATCAAGCTAAGATTTGACACAAATAAGTTTTATATAAACATAAATGATAGTTCCAAATTTTACAAAGATATAAGGCCTTCTTTCTAGAATCACCCAAAAGTGAATAAATTCGTATAAATGTTAACATCGAGGTAATATTCTGTATTCGTGTGTTTTATTTTACACTTAATATGAGTATCGGTCCACATTGGTCTAATAAAAGACCCCTGCCCAATTATAATGTACACAATGGTGTAGGGTATCATATGGTCGGGCTTGACCGACTATACCTTTTTCTCTCGTTTTTGTATAAGGAAGTTCTTTTCTAGTTAGTATTATAAAGAAACTAGAACTCCGATTTTCCTCGACATAAATTAAACTCCTACGAGTTTATACATTATTTAAACATTAATTGTAACTTGTTTTTTGAGATGTTAATTTTTTTCATAATATAATAAAACTATTTTTTATAAAAATTAATTTTTACTAATAATTCAGAAGCGAATTAAATAATCACGATGAAAATTTACTGGGATATGAAAACCATAACAGCAAATCATATATATTTTAGCAGTGACATTATGAACCTTTCAAATCCCCGGATCCCGAGATATGAAATAATAAAATTCCGAATCCTGGGATTTGCAAAATCCAGTCCCGTTTGTCATCCCTATTGTAAGTTAATGGAAAATTTGTCATTTATTAGTGCAAATTGCTTCAATTAGAAAGAGAGAGTTGCAAATGTTGAAATTCTATAAGTTAATACAACGTTTTTTAGTTATTTAATAAACTAAAATTAATACATTTCAGAAAATGTTAAAAGAATAGGTACATTAATTACTACGATAGCAAACAATAAACGCAAAAGTTAAATAAAAAATTAAATATTGTATAATCTCAATTCCAAATGTTTTTATTACTACTAGACATAACGACTGTTTATAACTATTTTAATATTTTATAAAATTTACTAAACAAATTTCAAAACATATACTAAAAATAATATTTAAACCATGATTACTATAGATTTATAGTAATTATTAACATCACACCTATGTCATTGTTAAAAACACTTTATAAATCATCACCCAAGTGTTATTATAGATTCAAATCGAAACACAGATATCATTGATTATCTCTGTTGTATTGTCTTTCATTTTATAATCTTATAAAGAAGATAGAATTATTAAAACAAAAGAAAAATATTTCCCACAAAATTTTAACACTTTTGTTTTGCATTCGCCATAGTAGTTACGAATAAAATCAATAGCAAAATGAAATATGAACCAAAACTAATAGCAGAAAAAAAAGAATTGAGATGACCATCAAAAAATCATGTACAAGTTTATGGTACGAGTGTAAAAAACTGATTAATACTTCTACACATTGATGTTTTAAATAGAAACAAATAGAGACAAAAAAAAAAAAAAAAAGCAACATAAAAATAATACAAATCTTGAATTCAATTGGCGTTTCACAACACGTAAATAGTTAAATTTTGTTGCCGTTTTTTTATGTACGAATGATTCAATTGTACAAAATATGTTCATTTAAAATTTTAATTCTATTGAAGAAACTATTAAATGAAAACAAAAATAACAATTTATATATGAATGTTTTTAAATATGTTTATAAAAAAATAGATTTGAACATCTTTAGCGCATATTAAGAATGCATTTAAATCAGGCTAACGATGCAATTGGCTAAAATAGCAAGAGTGATGTTCTTTTATAGCATATTAATGAGTTTAAGCTAGCACAGTGCTTCGAATGATAGGAAATAGAAAACAAATTTATTTCATTGAATGGATTAATTAATATTAATTGAAATGTAATATAAAACTAGAACTCCAATATTGGGAATTTTGAACCCAATAATTAATAGAAATGTGTTTAATATTTTAGCTATTAATAGTTTTCAAATATATCTGCTATATAAATTTAAGGAGTAACCATTTTTTTCAAACTACCAAAAAATTTCCATCAAAGATTCCTGCTTATATTACCTATATATCTAAAAATGTGGACACTGTACAAAGAAAAATGAAATCTCATCATGATGCAGAACTGGTCATATATATGTACTTATATGTTGTTGCAATTGTTGTTGGTAACAATCGCAACAATGTTGTTGCATTTAACTTGTAGTTTTTAGTAATAACTTGTTTGCATGTCTATAAATTATGTGACTGACTTAAAGAATCTTCTCAGATTTCAGATTTAATGTACATTTTAAATGGTTAAATTTGTAGTAGCCACTGTTATTTATATGATGACTACGACGATGATGATGTTGTAGTTGTAATGAAAAAAATATTAATACAAACAAAAATAAACATAGAACAAATAAACATAAAAAATAGCAAAATACATGTTGCAGAAGAGTCAACTTGAGACAGGTCGAGGTTATATTTAAAACAAGCTCCTACAGTTATTTTATGTAACTAATTTTTTAGTTATTGTTTTAGCTCTTAGATAATGCACTTTGCAAAAAGTGTGCAAGTGTAGCTAATTGAATGTTGTCTATTAAGAATCCTTTATGATTAATCTACTTAAATTAATTGTAACTATAAAAATACTTTCTTTTCTAAATTAAAAAAAAAAATCATAGAATTATTTGTATTAAGGACTGCGTACGAAAAAATTAATGCATGCTTTATGGCTTATAACTTTTCAGTTACTCAGTTACTATATGCTGAACTTTTTTATAGAAGCGTTATTAGCTCTTTCTAAATTGAAAATTTAATAAAATTTGTTCAAACACATAATTTATTATCGAAACAGATGTTGAATTTATAAAACAATTCTTAGGAGTGCAGGTGTGTGGGGAAATACAGTTCTGTACAGCACAGGTATTTTTGCAGTTATTAAGATATAAAGTAAATTTTTTTTGAACTGATATTTACACTAAACAAAATTATTATGTAGTAAGGTAAAACATTTGTCGAGAAATACATTTTGACTAGAATAACCTTTAAAATACGGAGGTCAAAGGTCAAAAATAGAAGAAATTAAAAATTTTAAGGAAAACATAACAAAAAGTTAATTATTTTTGCGTGGATTTCTATGAAATTTAATACAAATTGAACTGAAGGTTGTGTAATATTAAAAAGACAAATTTAACCCCCAACTGAAAGAATAAAGAAAACTTTATTGATTGATATCTTGCACAAATAAAATTACAATAACTTCATTCTTTCAAGCAAAGCCATGACAAACTATCAAAATTAAACATAGAAATCATTGTATCTAAATCCATATAAAAATTCGTTATGTTTTCCTTACAAATTTAATGTTTTTATAATTTTGACCTTTGACCTCCGTACTTTAAAGGTTATCCTTGTCCAATTTACCTTATTATATAATCTGAACAAAAGTTCAAAAAAAGTTGAATTTATATTTTAAAAACTGCAAAAAATTCCTTTTTGCCGAAATCCGCAGAATTAAAATCGGAGGTACGGCAAAAATTTATTTTTCAGTAAATAGTAAGAAAATTGCTGTTTATTTAAACATTTATCAAAAAATTAAAAATATCATTTTGCACTCCTTACACAAGTGTTTTTTTAGTGGTCTGGGGAATTTGTAATAACTTTAAATTTTTTTAATCGATTTTCTCTTTTTATGTTATTTGATAGATAATTATGTGTAGATTAAAATTTTTTAACCTTTAGCTACAAAACAAAGTATTTAATAACAACATGTTTTTAAAAACAGCAACAAGCCCATTTTTTCCCGTACAAACTCATACTTCAGGTCAAATGCGGCACGGGTTCCATATCCGATTTCACTAATATTTCACACAATATGTTTTTGCGACCCAAAGATCAATTCTAGGGGGAGTTACTGTCAAAATTCGAAATTTGGTAAATTTTGGTGCAGCCAACAGTGTCAGATTTTGTCACTTTAGGTGGAATAAAGTCTGTATTTTGAAAACTATTAAAGGAACAAGGTATTACCATGAAAATATGATTTTTTTTTTTAAATTTGGCGAAATCGGACAACTGCTACGTCCATTACAACTACACTACATAACAGTAAGAATAAATATGCTCATAGTGTCCCACCCAGAGATAGAAAGTGGTTTGTCAGGGGATTCCTTAGGCTAAAACAATAATGTAGAGTTACTCGGAAGTCACTACACTGAAAAAAATTTTATATATATTTTTTTTTATATATTTTTTTATTAATTCAATATTTTTCTACAGAATTATAAAATAGCAGATAATTATATTAAAATTGAATTTAACTTATTTATTCCAAATCAGAGCCATCAGAGTCTTGATTATAAATGTCTGACTCTTAGCAACGCCAAAACTTCAGGAGTTAAAACATGTTTTTTAGTTTTCGGATTTTTGCGCAAACTGCATATTAACGGATCTGATGATATCAAAAGTCTGTGCAATAAATCAGTATTAGAATCGACTCCACATGTTTTTCTCCTTAAATATCTTCTGTTGTCTTTATTTTTAGCTTCCTGTGTTTCTTCCGATAATTGGCCTACTGGAAATATACAATTATCTATAATTTCTTTTGCATAGTAAAGGACTTTGTGTAGAGTCAATGGCATGAAGTACCATGAATATTTCTCTAAATAAATGTTTCTTGTAATCACTGCGACATTTTCAAAAGCTGTGGAATTAATTGGATATCTTGATGTTAAACATTCTAGGATAATGTGAAAACGTTTTATTAGTTCCAAGTCAATACCAATTATCTCTGCTGTCTTCTCGGCGTTTCTAAAAAATCTTCTTGCCGTGTTTCCATCGTTAGAGTTTCTGGATTTTTGGTTTGGCATATCCGGAAACTCTTTTATTTAATTTTTAAATCGTTTTTGGATATGTTTTTTTCGTTCCAATAACTATGCTTTATTTTCGTCTCCTCTAACTTGCCATTTTTTAATGTCTGTTCTGTATGCAATGTGTAATAGACATTCCACAAAACTGATCCAGGCATGCAGGGGAGAAATGGCTAAGCGTAGCATATTCTGATCCACAGTTTTATTTAAAATTGTAACTGGATTATTCATAGCTGTTGGTATGGCTCCGCATAGATATCATGCTTGTGACGATGAATAATTGGAAAGAGCACTACACACTTTTCCATCAATCATTGTGATCATTGTTTAGTACAAGTGACGTTCTTCAATTAACTTAATTTTGTTTAAAATAAGTTCTTTAGTTTCTTTAGCAAATATAAATTTTATTGGGCGACAGTACCGCCTAGAGGATGGTGTCAAGTTTTTCCATATAATATTTTTAAGTCCATCGTTTGTTTTAACGTACATTTCAATTGGGACCATGGAAATACTAAACAAACTTTCATCCGAAATATCTTCTTGAGAAAATTTTTGTTTGTAATGACTATGTTCAGCTTCATCACATTCCCATTTAATAATGATAATTACATCATTAAAATTGTTATGTATCGATAGAAAAACTTCTTCACAAGCGGAACATAATCTTACAACCGTATGATCATTCAATGATTGAAGATTAATAACCGCATACGATTCAGTGACAGTTATACCATCCGGGTAGCACAAACGCTTCGATTTACATACTAAATCGTACGGCTTTTGTGTGTTGTCTTAGTAATTGATATTTATGCGTCGATAAATCGGTACCAATTATCATTGCCAGGGCCTGGTCTTTTTGGCGATACATTTGCAAGTTCAGTTACAATTGCAGCTGAAGATCGCTTACCAGATGAATGCAGTTGTATGGCAGCTGCCACTAACAACTCATTATGATCGGTTACTTTCACAAGCTCCTTCGCTTTTCTTGCTTTTGTTTTTTGACAACAGTCGTCAAAATTTTTTTTAGTCTACCTCCACTAGGCTCTGAACTTGGAGGTTTACATAAGTATATATATATATAAATTTTCAAATTTCACGTGGTGCCCAATATTTGTAATCTGCCATGGGTTTTGCTATCAGAGACTGACTAAAAATAACAGAATTGATAGATGTTCCAATAAAAATATGGACCTCAAAGAATGTCATCAACAATCGGTTGCTAGCAAAATGGCTCAAAGCAAAATAGCCCAAATCAAATATAGACAAATCGTCCAAAAAATTCACAAATACAAATTTGGGGGTATTTATAAGGTATTTCATATGAAAAATAACCCAAAATTTTTCGGTGATTATTTGAAATTATTGGACTAATGCATTTATGATATTTTATGTGATTTTTACTTTTTTCTTTTTATCTATATTTTTATATTTTTGCAACATGCATCAGAAAGTAAAGTAAACAGTCATCCTATTCGGAAAAAGTTTATTTTAGGAAAGCTGAAGATTAGATTTGAAAACTCCGGCGTCCTGCCGAAATCCGGCTTTCTAGAAAAACTGTTTAAATGACGACAATACAATTACAAATATTATGTGAAAAAAATTAGGAAATAAAAAGCAGAGACCGGATTTTAATACTAAAAAAACAATCTTTTTATTTTTATTTCAATCGAAAAACAATCTTCATTAAAGATATTTATTTTGATTGAAAAATAAAAATAAAACGTTTTCGGGTCCTTGATAAAAAGACTCTTTTAAAGATATCCAAGGATAATGAATATTTTTAAATTTTAGAGGTCCTTGCAGGTATTTAACTTTTATGATTTTATGAAAAAGAGTCTTTCAATTCGAATGTTATTGAACATTATACTTCGTTTATTTTTGACAAAACTGCCTGAGTTGTCCTACTTTAGAGGGCGATATGAAACAAATTCATACGCCATAAAATATACGATGACTAGTTTAATGTACACAACAAATTTTAAGAAAATCAAAGATGTAAAATTTGAAAAACTGTAATTTTGGGTCGAATGTTTTTGGAATTACCCAATACTTAAAATGATATGCCCTTAAAGAAGAAATTTTTAAGTATTTATAAGGTAGTTAAATTTTCACAATTTCAAAAACAAGATTAATTATGATTAATTTTAATAACTTCTAAAATTATTTAAATAAATTTTAAGGTTCTACTTGCCTTTTGTAAGAAGATCCAGAACGCTCTAACTCCGATTGGATTTGTTTAAATATTTCAAAGTAGTTAAATTTATTTTCCCAAAGTGCAACATCCCAGCCAAAACTTTTTGGTGTTCGGTAATGACAACTACTTATTAAAGTAGTTTCTTGGTAATGATGCGTCATTATTATTTGCTTTCTCTACATTACATAAATAAGTACTCAATAGAATAATAGCATAGTAATTTGCAATCACGTGGATCATTTGGCTAGAGCGTTGGAATAGCAACCAGAAGGTTGGTGGTTCAACCTCATAGTTTTTTTTATCAATAAAATGTTTAAATATATATATATATATATATATATATATATATATATATATATATATATATATATATATATATATATATATATATATATATATATATATATCATATGAAAACACATATCAAATATAACAAAAAAATAAATTTTGTATAAAAAATACAATTAAAGAAAATCATTTGTATTTTTAAATACAAAACACAACGTTCTTATCTATGTAATCGATTTTTAAAATATTTTTGTAAACGTTTTAATGTTCTGTTTTGCTTTAAATTAATTTGAATTGTATTTATGTCAAAAATCCCGAAACTTAAATCACGGGATTTTTTTCGTGCACTTCTGGAATTTTGTAATCCTGAAAAATACCGGGATTTTTGGGATTGGTATTCCTAAATCTCACTGACGGCAAAATTTTTTCGTTATATTTTTTATTTTTTTATTTTCGTTTGGGTACATATTTTTGAGTATCCGTAGAGTCTAAAAATAACTACATGAATTCGTGGATAACTTTAACAAAAGTAACTAGTTATTCAGACAAAAAAAAAAAAAAAAAAGTTCATATTTGTTTCTAGTTATACCTGCTAGCTCACCAGAAAGGCAAAGTTTTTGCTGGGATCTTAAAAAAATCATCTTTTCCTCCAATACTCTTTAAACTGACCCAAAATTTCAACTTTCATTTATTCCTATTTTCATCTGAAATTTTTCTCTATGTGTATTCATTCTTAACTCATACACATTTACATTCAAGTAGTAAGAATTTAAAATTTTGTACCCCCTCAGCAGGTGAGATTAATCCACATCACAGTCGTACATAAATACTCGTAAACTACAATCGTATTTAGTTAGAACAACGTTCGTATCATCATCACCCCAAGATGAGCTGCATTGATTATGCAGATGTAACGGTCTAGCTTCTCTCCATGGCGTCCACCGATTTATCATTTTAATCGCAATAAATTATCAAATCTCAAGTGTTTTTGCAATTAATTCTAAAGTCTTTAAATCTAGGGTTAAGCTTAGAATTAAGTTAGATGTTGTTGTCTCTGTAGTATGTCTTGTTTGAAGATCAATTTCATTTTCGAAATGTTAAAGGTTTTTCTCTTTTTTTACTTGTCTTTATATCAAATGCTTTAGAATTCCATATTAAAGAAATCGTCTTATTATTTTATTGTTATTTAAAAACTATTTGTTATGTGTGTATGAGTATTTATTTGTCGGATGATTTTGTTTGTGTGTTTTAGTTTTAGTTTTTTCTTATTTGTTTGTTAATAAACATGCAAATTATAAAATTATAGGAATTTTTCCGTACAATAAACAAGTGTTTGTAGCATTTGTGTTTGTTGTTGTTGCTGTTGTCAATGTTTATTGGCTGTCACATTCACTTTTAAAATGTTTGATGGAAAATTAACATGCAATTTTGCTGCAGTATCTGTGATTATGGCGGCAGTTGCTTCAAATTAAACAAAGCGGATTTAGTAATAAAATTATGTTCATATTTCTTTTGTTATTTGATGTGAGTGTATATGTGTGAAGTTTTATTAGAACATGCTTTGCTTTTATTACCCGGAAATAGTAAAAAGTTTTATTTATTTTAATTGTTTGTGTAAAAAAAAAAAAATTAAGATTCTAAATAGGTTTGGCCATTTTGAATGAGTTTGTTAAAGATTTTGAGATAAGTTTTTTACAGTTAGTTAGTTTTTTTAGGTTTCTAGGTAAAGGTAAAGGAAAAAAAAAATATATAATTCTACAGTGAGAAGATTATATTTTAACAAATACGAATTGTATGTATATTTATAGTAGATATAGATTCAGAGGACAACAAAATAGTTTAAATTAAATATTTTCACATACATACATACATACATACATACATACATACATACATATATAATCTAAATTTGGATAAAATTCCAGATTTAACTTTAATCGTAGGTTTGAAGGAATAATAATTTTTTATTCATTATTTTAATATATAACAAGTTAATATTTCAAATAACAAAATCAACATTTGTGGAGGGAATTAAAAAACTTGCTCGATATTTTGAAGAAACTGGAACAAAGGTATGTGAAATTATGAAATTTTATTTTTTAGATTCGAATAACTCGCAGCCCAGCAAAAAGTTTCACTTTTTATTTTTAATATTCCATATTAATACTGTAAAAATAAAAATACTTTGAGATAGAAAATACAAATTAAGTAGTATTTTTAAGGGGAAATCACAAATTTTGAGTTATGTTCAAAATACTCATTTATGGATTCCAATCGCACAAATTCA
Source organism: Protophormia terraenovae (assembly GCA_951394005.1). Classification (NCBI taxonomy): domain Eukaryota; kingdom Metazoa; phylum Arthropoda; class Insecta; order Diptera; family Calliphoridae; genus Protophormia; species Protophormia terraenovae. The sequence continues at coordinate 120,312,607 of OX596074.1, forward strand.
ATTACGTAATGATCAATTAAGGTCGCAAAACGAATTTTTTGAAAATAATTCCGTAACTTTAGAACTGCTGGATGTCTTTGAATGAAAATTCACATGGACAATTCTGAGGTGTATGCCAATTGATTTGGAGGAGCACAGGTTCTTAGCCGGTTCTTTACTTTAGGAGATATTTGGACCAAATTAAAATGTTGACCCATTTTTGGACATGCTTTTTATAGTTTTTTTAACTTGGCGGGCTCAATTTGACTCCTAAAATTTTTCTAAAATATTCTCTGGATTCTGAACAAAATTCTAAATAATTTTTGTGTAAGGATTATATACCTATGTGGTTTAGATAAAAAGTTATATTATTTTGAAATAGAAAATTTGAAAAAAGTGATTTTTTTTTATAAAGGTGGTAACATTTTTTCACTTTAAAATCCATTATTTTCCTCTGAACCATACATTTCGTGTTCCTAAAAGAATGCTTAACGTAAATGCATGTAAAACAAATCCGAAGGCATTTAGGGTAACAGTCTCCCCATTAGCCATATCAGAATTTCGTTAATTTAAATTTTTATTTTTTTACTTTTTTGTGGAGCTCAAAAATGTCAAAGCTGAAAATAAAAAAAAAAAATACTAATACGGATGTCCTACCCCCCTGCCCCGAGACTACCTAAAAACTTGTGCTCCTCCAAAACAGTTGAAAAATACCTCAGTAATAACTATGTGAAATTTCATTGATATATATTTAACGGTTCAAAAGTTACACAAAATTATTTTAAAAAACACGTTGAAATTGCTATGCACTTATTTTTATACCCTACACCACCATAGGTGGTTGGGGTATTATGTGTTTGTGCTGATGTTTGTAACGCATAGAATGAGTTATCCAACACCCACCTTAATTATACCAATCGACTCAGAATCACATTTTAAATCGATCTAACGATGTCCGTCCGTCCGTCCGTCCGTCTAGCTGGACGGCTGGCTGTCCATGTAAACCTTGTGCACAAAGTACAGGTCGCAATTTTGAAGATAATTGAATGAAATTCGGCAGGTGGTACTTTTATGATACAAGGACGAAGCCTATTGAAATTGGTTATGATCGGTCCATTATTTCACCTACCCCCCATACGAATGTCTCCCCGGAATAGAGTTTTCACACTTAATATTAGGAATATTTTAATGAAATTCGGTCAAAAGCAGTTTTGTGTAAGTACTAATCTTTGTACCAAATTTTATGAAAATCGGTCCACGATTAACAATAGCTCCCATATAAACCCACCTTCCGAAAATCACTTTAACGTGCATAAATCACATACGAAAGATAGTATCAAGTTAATATTCGACTCAAATAAGTTTTATATAAGTAGAAACAACATTGCTAAAATTTATGAGAATCGGTCCATAATTTACCATAGCTCCCATATAAACCCACTTTCGGAAATCGCCCTATAATGCATAAAATCATCAATATATTATTATTATTAACCCATTATTCTGTACTTGTATACTTTATTTTAGATCATTATGAAATTTTAGTATAATATAAAAAAAGTTGTTCTTAAAAGAAGAGTATAAATAGATTCCCACTTTTTTATTCCGAAATACCCAAAATTCCAATTCGGCAAAAGCTTGCTTCAAAAATTGACTTTTTTCAGTAAAATGGTCACCATGTCGTTATAAGAGGCTTTGCTTATTAAATATTTTTTGTGTGTTTAGAGAACATATGTAGATATGTAATCCACAAAACACTAAAAAAATAAAAATTCAAATTAACAAAATTCTGATAGGGCTAGCGGGGAGATGGTTACCCCATCTGCCCTCGGATTTATTTTACATGAATTTACGTTTAGGAACATAATCACAATTTTTTTTTAATTTTCTATTTCAAAATAATATCTTTTTATCTAAACCACATATGGTGGTTCAGGGTTTAATAATAATGTAATAATGTCTTAGTTGAGAGTTGAATCCTTTTTGTATTTTATATGTATGATTTTTAGTTAGACGCTCTAGACAACTGAGCTAGGTAAAAACCCAATTCTTTTCACCATTTACTTAAAAGTACTTATGTTACTACTAATATGTAATGCTGGGAGTGGTGATAAAGCAACAATATATTGTATGCAGGAAGATGTATCTTTTAAAATTGCTAGTTTCTGGCTATGAAGAAAAAACTTTAACCCCATATTAGATCATTTTTCGAGTAAAAATAAAATTTCATTTTGTACTAGATAAAAATTTAAATATGTTAAAATAAATCTTATATAATAGTCTTTTCTTTTCTGAAAACAAGTGAATCCTTGACACCTTGCAGATATCACATGCGCCCTTATTAAGTGGTTAATTTTTTATGATTACAATAGAATAAAAAATATGTGCACAACCCCTTTATTACACAGGGAAATACTGGTTCTATGGTACGGGGTTTCCCACTTCCTTTATAAATCTTTGTATAAAAATAAAATTAAGTACAAATAAAGTATATTTAAGTATTAGTTTAACATTAAAATTTCACAAGGATTGGACCATAGTTGACCATGGTGTCCATATGAGGCAGTCGTGCAAATTTTTCCTTTATAAATCACTTGAATGTATAAAAATTGTGTAGAATTGGCATTGGCTTAACAGGTAATGCCAATTCTATACAATTTTTATGCATTCAAGTGATTTAAAAAGGAAAAAATTCCTATTTTTGGACCAGTTTTTTTTAATATTAAAATTATTTCTACAAAAATTTTTAAGAAAAAATGCGTAAATATATTTCTAATGCCTATTCTTAACAACTCCGTTGTAAAAATATAATTTTAATGAAAATAAACGAAATAATATGAACTTGAAATATTTAAATTTTTCGTTGAAAAAAATCTGTGACTTTGACGGCGCACTACACGGAGAGTGAAAAAATTACAGAATTTTCTTAACATATAATGATGCTTCATTTTGTCTATTTCTATTTGACATTAATTACTTTTTTAAAATATCAATTTTAAATTTTCAATTAATCGCTTTTTTTTTCTCAATTTCACCCCTCTGTGGGGTGGAGTAAAACTTTCCATCCACTATTTCCCAAATAGTTTTTAACTAGTCGCGCAACTTGCCATTGTGATCCCACTAAATACAGAACAGTACCTTAGTGCCATTGATATTTGGTTTTGGTATAGAGTTTCCCGATTGAACGAGCTTCAGGCTTTAGTTCGTTTGATTTGCTCCCAATGATTCTTGAAATTAATGCATGTTTTAATTAAGTTACGTGCAGATAGACCATCTTTTTACTATTAGAATTATTTTATTTTTTTTTTTACTTCTAAGTTAATTCACTAAAAAAATCTTTAATAATTTCAGCATTTCAATTAAAATGTGCTGCTAAAAACTGCTGCTCATTATTTAAAGTAATTGGCTGCTAATGAGACCATACCAAATTTAACCTAGACTCCACTCACCATCAACAACACATGTCAATGATACAATAATAATAAACGATTATACCAAGAAAAGAAGATGTAAAAACTTTAATAATATAGAGACACAAATAAAAATTCACACAACATTCTTAATACTTACTTAAACTTGCATGCATTTAACTATTTAAATACAATTTCAATATTTTTGGTTTCATATGGTATCTGTATAAATGTATAAACAATAATTCCAATTCCCTACTTAAAAGACATGGAAAATAAATGGTTATTTTGACAAACTTATATTTGTTATGTTTTCCATACTTCCAACAAACTTACAATACAGATTCATTAACAAAAGTGACGATAATGGATGGCATAAAGTGCCATCAATACTTGTAACCAGTGGATGGTTGGTTAGTTGTTGCATGCCACACAATGGCAGATGCTGTATAGGCAGTCTGCGCAGGCGCTTTGATTGCAAAACTCCAGGTACTCATTCATACTTGTAAGTTAATACATATTGAGTATGTGTGTAAGTAAATATATTTCTAATGCTAAAGTGTCTATAATACAATTTTATGCCGACACTAAATACAACGATATTTAGCTACAAGTGATTTTCTATGTAATTTTATGAGATGATCAACTAACAAAAATCTAAAAAACTAAAAAAAATTAAAAAAAAATTGTTGATCATGTAATGAAAACTCTATAGTATTTTCATTGAGCATTTTTCTTCTTTTAGTTGAAGCTTTGTTTTAAGTTTTTGTTGTTGTTGATGTATTATTTCTTTGGAGGGAATTAATTAAATGACTTAAATAAGTTGTACTAACAATTGTAGCTAATGTGCCAATCACATTTACGACCAAGCACATGTTTGAGGAATAATACGTATGTAGGTACTTTGGTATGTAAAAAAAACATGAATTTGTATTTTGTTAAGAGCTTAAGGCTGTTTCTTTTTTTGTGTCTGTAATGGAAGTATGCATATAGGAACGTTGTTCATATATGAGCCTAATATGCCCACTTAAGTTGTGTGAAATTTTTTTTTTTAAAATGAGATGGGCTACCTTTAATTAAATTAAATAAATTCTAATGTTACTTTATATTTAAAATCATCACCTATATTTCAAACCAAAAATATTTTTTTAATGAAATCTAAAAAATCGTTAACACTCGATATCTTCGTAATAAGCGGCCTTGATTTAAAATCACTTATGTTTCATACCACAAATAAAATTTTTTTATAAAAATTTTTAACAATAGATATCTTCGTAAAGAACTGTTTAAATGGAAAAAGGGCTTTGATTTGTGATCACTTAAATATCATACCAAAATCGAGTTTTTATATGAAAATTTTTAATCCTCGATATCTTTGATAATAAGCGTTTTTTTGATCATACCAAAAAAATAGATTTTTTGTGTGAAAATCTTCAACTTTTGATATCTTCGTAAATGAAAAAGCGGCCTCAATTTGAGATCACTTATATACCATAAGAAAAATGTGTTCTTTCAATGACACAATGTACATAAGCGTTTAAATGGAAAAAAGGGCCTTGATTTGTGATCACGTGTATTTCGTATAAAAAATCTATTCTTTTTATGAAAATCTTTAACCCTCAATGGTTAAAGGGCCTCAATTTGTGATCACTTATGTATCATAATAAAAATGTGTTTTCTATGAAAATCTCTTAGTCTCGATGTCTTCAAAAATAAGCGTTTAAATGGAAAAAGGACCTTGATTTGCAGTCAATTATATTTCATACCAAAAATCGATTTTTTGTAAGGAGTGAGATCAATAACTTGGAAACGGTTGACCTTAGAGTTTTCATTATTTTTTTAATCATTTGATAATTTAGCACAGATCACAGAAATATATAATTTTTATGGTTCTAACCACTAATTATAAAATTGTGGACCATTTTTGAAAACCCTTTCTTTGGAGATTTGATAGTTGCTTCAGGCACTTTTTTGGAACAGTGTGAACATCTTCTGTTAAAATCCTTGGTATTTTGGGACACATTTTTTGTGCTCTTGAATTCACTTTTCACAAGAGCTCAATATCTCTCCACTGGTCAAAGCTATGGACAATTTTTAAAATTGACCTTTCTTGGTACTAAAACTATGTTATTGATTTGGTACCACTCCAGAGCTTTCTTACTGTAGTGACATGATACCAAATGGATCCAAAAATATGTGGACACGTTGTGCTTTCTTAAGAAAAGAAGAAGTCTTTTTTGCAAATATTCCTTTATGCATATTTTGGTATTTATAGATCCGAATGTATCAAATGACTTTCCTGTTTTGCCGCAACTGCAAAAAGCTTGTCATACCATGAATTTTGTAAGAAATTTTTGCTGCTTTTGGGTCTTAAACTTATCTCCAACATTGCTTCGAGCATTAGCAATACAAATTTTTGAGACACAAGCTGCGAAGATTCTGCCAGCACCTACGTTTCTTCGTCAATTATACAGCTTGAGTATTTGTGCAGAAGTTGTAACGCAGAGAAAAAATCATCGGACCCCCACCTTAAAGTATACCGTTCGACTCAGAATCACTTTCTGAAGTCCTCCCGGAATAGAGTTTTAACACTTATAAATGCCTTAAAAATAGGAATATTTTAATAAAATTTAGCACAAATAAGTTTTATATCAGCCAAATTTCATGAAGATCGGTCCATAACTGACCATAGCTCCCATATAAATTCCTCTCCTGAAAATCACTAACGTGCATAAATCCCATACAAATGTTAATATTATGTTAATATTTAACACGAGTAAGTTGTATATACGTGGATCGAAATGGTGTAGGGTATCATATAGTCGGGCTTGACCGACTATATCTTCTTCTCTCGTTTTGTATGAAATTTGGTTTTAAATCCGAGTCCTATTTTTGGCTTGTAATTTTTTTTTTTTGCAGAATTCCAGTTTGGAATTTTTTGAACTTTATATGTTATCAACTTTCCCATTAGCTTTAAATTTTCGCACCAAATAGTCGAAGCACTGAGAAAACTGAGCTGATTTTCTACCAGATATGTTTGGAGTTCCTTTCAATATGCCTTCAATTTTCTGGCCTTCCCAATATCATGTGGTACTGTTTTCTTACCGAACTAGGTTTCACATCAATATTCAAATTCTCCTGCTACTGTTTAATAACATTAGAAACGGTTTTACGGACGACATTTAATTCTGTGGCCAATTATTTATAAGACCTATTTGGATTTTTTGAAATTTTTTAATAACTTGTAGGACGTAAATCTTTTTCGTCACTTGTTTTGATGAAAATAAGGGCAAATTAACATGGTTGTTATTAAAAATAATATCTGACGTATTTTTCCATGATAACTAGATCAAAAAAAATTTTGAATATTGATTCTGAAAAAAGTTATGAGGCAAAATGTGTGTTAAGATTTTTTCGATCTCACTCCTTATGAAAGTCTTTAACCCTCGATATCTTCGTAAAAAAGCCGTTAAACGTAAAAATGACATAGATCTTTGATGACTTATACTTCATATCAAAAATCAAGGCTCTTTCTTCATTTAAACGCTTATTTTCGAAAATATCGAAGATAGCCACGTCCCCTATATCTACCATCTCAGTATCAAGTGCATCTCAAAGTAATATTGTCTCGCTTACAAGTTGCATGTTTTAAAATTTTTTAAAAATTATGTTGCTTATACAAAGTTACATATGTATGAGCTCGTAGTGTCGTCTGTATTTATGCTGCATGCAACAATAATTGTACACCCCAAAACAACAACACAAATAATAAAATTCATACATATCTAGTAAATAAATGTATACAATGATTGTTACTTAGTTAAGTGATCGTGTTGGACCTTGTGTTAACTTTTATGTTAAACCATGTTACCAACTGATACATACGAGTAGTATGAACACGTTAAGAGCCGCTAACTATTTAAATTTTCAGGTTATAGTTTAGAACAAGGAGTGTACGTTACAAAGTATGTGTGTGTGTCAATGATTAAAAACATATTTCGGTTAATATACTTACAGGAGTGTGTGTGTAAATTTGTCCAAGTTTTATAAGTATTCTTTAGGTAATACATCCTCTATGTAGTTAGTCGCATTTATGCTTAAGTTAAGGTTGATTGTTTGGAGTGGTAGTTATGGTGTCATCTTCTGGAAAAAATTTAAAAAAATCTACTAAAATTATACGTATTATTAGACTGACACAAGTCGTGCACGATTATTTTTTTTTTGTCTTTTTATTTTATTCATTCATCTTGGTTTTGGTTTTCTTTTGTCGACAATTGTTATTAAAGTATTTTTAATATTTTTCTAATATTTTTTTTATTATTTGCTGCCTAAACGTCATACCAATAACAAAGCATTAAGTTAACATTAACAGCAACAAAAAACAAAAACAAGATGAAACATTTTTTACAACAATTGCTATGGCAAATCATACAAAAATACTTATTTTACTCGTAATATTGAGTGGCAGTTATATTGTGTATAGTAGTTGTTATTGTTATTGTTATAAGTGAGTTTATGTCATTAATGAAAAATATGATTATCTGTGGAAACATTAAAAAATATATTTTATGTTCGAATTGCAATTACAACTACAAGTATCTGAACATATAGTTGTTTATTTATACTGATTTTTATAAGGTTTTGAGAGGCATGTTTAATAGAGGATTATCTTGGTAACACATGGAAATTTGATTAACGATTACCTATGGGCAACACTGTCTCTGTGATACATATTCCTCATTCTGTTTAGATAGCATAAAATCACTTTTTTTAAATTGACTGTAGTTCACGATAAAAATTTATACAGTTAGGATATATCACATATTCCAACATATCTGCAGAATCAATTAACTGATTTAAATATAAATAATTATCAAAAAATTATTATTCAAATTATCTCCAAATTATACCTACATATCATGGTAGATTGAGAAGGTAACGGCATTAAAACAGCTGAGAATTTTTTTTCTTTTCGAAATCAATGTTTTGCCAGTGTTTTGTAATTTGAAGTGTAAAATTTTTGTTTATGTTTACATTTTTTTTTCTCCTCTCTTTTTACTACATGAATTGTTTTTGTTTTTTGTAAATAAACATGTGAAATGACAAAATTAAAGTTGACATAAGAGATGACAATGCAAAAACAAAATACATGCGGTTTTTTTTGGTGTTGTAGTTGTTGTAGAGTTGTCGTTACCTTCTTAATCTACCTTGCCTACATATATTATATAATTTTCCGGAGTTTCGGAGATGTTAAAAGAAAAAACAACATCGTAATGTCAAAAAGATGATTTTTTAAATGTAGATTAATGGCCTGTTTCTCTATGTCGAATAAAAGCTTTCCTTCGCCTTCTAAGCGAACAAAAGCTGCACATTTAAATAAAATGTAGCGAACACGTTTTTTCAGTGCTGATGTTTCTGAGGAAAATATCCAAATTACAATAATTTTAAAATTAATGAATACAAAGTTTAGTTTTCTATTTTCCACATACTATTTCAACTTAGTTTTTCATTAAAAAGAAATCGATCGAAATATTAATTGGATAATAATTAAAATATATGAAAATATAAGTTCTCGGTATAATATTTAATAAACATTATTAAAATTTTATTAACGCGACTAAGAATTATATTTAAAACTGTAAAATTGTTATTAAAGAGACATTTGTCTTTTTATCATAAAAAGTTTGTTGGCTTTTGGTAATGACTATTACTTACCAGACTCATTACCTTGTATAACTAATTACCAGTAAATAAACAGTCCATTTAGTTCTGCAATGGCTCATTTCACATTCATTGGTATGTTGAAGCTTTTATAACAGGCACACAAATTAAACGTATTAATGGTGTAGATATTGTTTCGGTTGTACCTACTATCATTTTTAGTTACTATAACTAAAAAGACTTTCGAAACGATCATTTAATTAGTAAACATAAATGAAATATTCGGAAATCACAACAGTTTATTTAGATAGTTGGTGCAACCGATCAAATTCGATTGGCAAAAAATTCGGTTGCCATAATGAAACTGTTTTCTCTGTGTAGTCTTTAAAACTTCTACGAGTTTTTTACTATAATCAAATCGCAATTGAGCAAACTTTTGTTAGACATTTCTATATAAAGGTAATGACTTTTTCACCTGAATTATAAGTAGTTAATTCCAATGTAATATGTTGGATTACCGTAAAGTTTGGGTTTTCAAGAAATGAGAAGATCGGTGATTATTGTTAACGCATACTTATGTACATGTCAATATTCTGCACACAAAGAACTAATAATCCAAAATATGTTCCTTCCTTGTACTCCAATGATAGTGTGTCCATCATCAGCGTACTTTACATACTGTTTCCAAGTTGATATAATATGTGATATAACGCCGGCAGAAGAGAGTAATCATTTATATTATGTGCAATCTTAATCAAGGGGTAAACGTATTCTAATAAATTTTATAAGATTAATTTATACAAATTTTTGAAAAACAAAAACAATTTACATGAAAAATTTTTCAAAGTGAGGGGAAGTGTTTTACAAAATTAGGCCCTTCATTATTTAACACAATATTAACAAATTTTTTTTTTTTTTTAAATGAACAACCATTAAAATAAAACAATTTTACAAAAAAACATTGTTTTTAAGTACTTTCCAATATACACATGCACTTACACAAACATATATGTGTATTTTTTGACAGTTCATCTTATAAGATAGTTGTGTAGAGAAATCTTATCACAACAGTCTCATCAGGGTTCACAGATTTTTTTCGAGTCATATCCCAAATAGTGAATTTTCCAAATAGTCAATATTAAAAAAGAAATAGAGATATTCCAAAAAATAAGGTTTTATGGAAATTTGTAAACATTTTTTATAGTTAATGCAATGACTGAAAATTACGTTTTTATTTTTTTTCAAATGTGTGAAAATATGATTAGTCAAATTCCATTGCTTTAATTATGTTTGATACACAATAATCATTTTGTTTCGGAGATTTTAAACATTATTTGGACTTTATAGTACCAATTCAGTATTACAGTTACTTTTTATTGTCTTCAGTGCACTGTTGTTGAAATAAATACAGTTTTATCTTACCAAGAACTTCATATCCAGCGGAAAATTATGTTTTTTTTATTGTTTTTAAATTTAAAAGTCAAATTTTTTAAAATAAAATAAAAATTCCTTCAAAAATTTCTCCAACAAATCCCCTAAACCCCAAACCAATTTTTTCATCCCCATTTCCTAAAATAAATCCCCAATTTGAGGATAAATCCCTTAATTTGACAACACAGAGTCTCATAACATTTCTTATAATATTTTAGCCTACTTGTGAGATAATTCTCTCGGAGAGCGAATTTGACATATTAACATAGTTACTGGTTTCTTTTCACTGACAGTGAACTTTTTATATTATTTTCTTTTATGGCTCAAAAATCGGTAGTTTTCTCCTGAATTCCTAGTATTTTTTTTATATGTACGTGTTTTTATGAAATAATCAAGGTTGGAAACCGAAACGAATAACGGTACCGGTAACGGTGTCGGTATTCAATTTTATTTTATTTCGGTAACGGTATCGATAACGGTATTTTAAATTATATCGGTATCGGTATAACGGTACCGAAACTAAAATACCGGTAAATACCGTTATTATTAAAAACTAGAAAAAACTTAAAAAAATTGTAGCTTCAATTGGGTAGTCCATCAACGTTATTGAAAATAATCAAAGTGTATCGCATATTTAAATGTACCTAAATTATTTTCGAAAAATGTCAACTTCCTATGATGATTGGAACATGATCTTAACTATCTTAATGTTTTATTTTTCTAAATTTGTAGAGATTAATTCCGGATGTTGTCCATACTTATAAATTGATATCGTATATTTAAGATGCTTACAAGATCCTTTCAATGAGTTTATTTTTTTTTTAACTTGCTGCTGACATGATATTTATTTGAATTCATCCTATACTTGTAATTTAAAGAACAATGAAATTATAGAAATAGTTCTCAGCTGGATGTAGAATATTATATTCGTTAAAAAATTAGAAAGAGCTTTTAAAATTCCCGTGGATCACGGTAGAAATTTCCGGAATTTTAGAAAAACCAAAATTAAGGAGAGAATCTTCATAGAAGGAAATATCAATCAGTTAACTAAGAACATATCATTAATTTCGACAGTACGTTCATGGCCGCCATATGATAAATAATTGAGAGCATATCGTAAGTTGAAATGCCCATATATTTTTTGTGTTCGCACCAAGACTTTTTATCAAAGTTAAGTCGCACTAGGTTTAAGGGATTTAAACATCTTTAAAAATATATTTATTGCAAATGATATAACCAAGAAACAAACAATAAAAGTCCTCTTTAAAATAAAATTCTATAATTATTACATGAAATAAACTCTTATTATTCAAAATAATAATCCTTTTTATTTTCTCAAGTAAATTATATGAGAAATTATTCTTACATTACCATATTATGTTGAAAAAATATATTTTAAAATACCGAAACTAAATTACCGGTATATACCGGTACAGAGGGAAACGGTATTTGAATACCGGTATTTTTAACAAAATAATAATTTCGGTATCGGTATCAGTTACGGTAACCAACTTTAAACGGTATTTAATCGGTATCGGCATTTATAACGGTATCGGTTTCCAATCTGGAAATAATTATGTAACTTGTGAAGATTTTAAGGAATTTCAATAAAATTTCACATGGCCAGATATTTCACAATATCATATAGTATGTATATGTAGATAGTTCTTGTAAATTTCTACAAAAAATATGTGTACATTTGTATTCAGGTTGAAATCAATTTTTCTCTCATTTTAGGCGTCGTTTTTTATTTTTTCATCTTGGCGGGCTTTTTTAATTTTCAAATCAGCAAAGCTTGGATCAACATAAAATTATTTTAATTAAATATATCCATATGTAAGGTAAACAACCAAAAAGTATTTTCTGATGAACGCCTCTTATAACGACAACGTAACGATTTCAATGAAAGAAGTAAATTTTTGATATATGTTTTTTCTGGATTTAGATTTTGGACAATTTGGCACGGGACATGGTATTATATTCTAGAGATTTACAGATTGTTCCTTTGGAAGAAATTTACAGCAAGAGCATTTTAGAATGAATTAAATTTTCATTTCAGTTACGAAGTCAGTGTCTAACTTAACCCACAATTTTATGTCTAGCTTTCTAACTTGTTTTTTATTCGATTTAAATTTTTTACTTTTGTTCATTTTTGTTGGCATAATATTTTGCGGCATATAGTTTAAATCATAAATATAATTATGTGGAAACATTAGTAATGTAGTTAATTTTTTCTCTTACGAATTCGTTAAAATTAAGTTTTTTTCTCGTAGTATTAATGCCAGCCATAGTATCATAATCGTGTACATTCGTATGTATGGATTACTTGCCACTAAGTAGTCTTTAGACTTTAATGATTTGCGGCATATTCTATGTATGTAAGGTGTGATTTAAATCATAATATAAGATAGACTTGTATACATATTTTTATTTATACAAGATGGATTTTGAAAAAAAATATTAAAATAATTGGTTGTTTATTGAAATAGTTTTGTAGTTGATTACACTAAAATATAAAAAAAAAAACATAATTTAAAAAACAACTACATTCATTTAAATTTGATTAAGATGTAACACTTAAAATAAATAGGTAATGCAAAAATGATGAGTTTTATAATTAATTAACTTTTTGAATTTTAAAGTTTTATACATTTTTAGTTGGAATTTCTTAAGGATTCTATAGCAAACAAAGCCTGGATTTTCAACGGATTTTTAAGCTTCTTAACAAGAGAAGATTGTATTTAAGTTCGAACATTTTGTAGAGAAATTCTCTTTTTTAAAATACAATTCAAGTGTATTTTGTGCTTATGCCACTTTACTATAAATAGCAGTTTAGCATCTAGAAGAGCAGTGTATACATCTTTACATTATCTAAATCTATTACTCTGTTACATAAATAGGGTATTCATTTTACTCGACTTTTTCATTGTTCGAATAATCAAATAACTCGAAAATGCAGTTTTTAAGTTACTCGAATAATCGAGTAAAACTTTTAAGTTACTCGAGTTATTCGAGTAAATTATATCTTAAAATTTTACTCGTCTTTTCAATGATTATTAAAAAATGAAACAAAAATATAGCTTAACACAAGAAATAGTCTTTCGAAAATAATATAATTAAAATTTGCGTAAATATTTATGAATATTTGTCTTTTTTGATTATTTGATTATTATTCGTTGATAGTAAAATAAATAGATCTAACAATTTTGGTGTATTAATTCGAACAAAATTTTATATTAAAGTGTGGTTCATAGCCTCACACATAGATCATACAAATCTATGTGCTACACAGAGGTTTTCAGTTATATTCCAAATATTTGTACAATATTTTTAAGTATCGGAAATCTACTAAACCCAGTTTTATTTCGAGCATAAAATGTCTTTAAATGGTTTAGTTATAGCGAAAACATATCTCGACATCTTTAGTATAAAAACTACACAAATTGAAGTTTGCTACTATTTTCCCCATATACTCGCCAGACATAGTCAAATAAATTAAGATTTTGACAGTCATTTAATATAGTTAGAACGACTTCTCCATTTAATAGACACATTTATTGTAAATTTAAAATATATAATTCTTTCTCCCAAATGTACGCGTAAGAATTATAATTGACCCTATTTTGAAATTAACCATAATTTTTTTTTCCAAAATTTTCAATATTTTATTTTTCCTTTCTTCCTATTTTTTATTTCATCCAAGCCGTCACCATCATATCCTCCACACCAGACTGAGAATTTTTTGATAAGTTTTTCTAAATCAAGTTTAAAATCCTCCAATTTATATCTTATAAAACATTTAATATAAAGGAGAATCCATTTTCTTTATACGTCTCAAATTAATAAAATTATAAAAAATTATTTGAATTTTACATTATAATTTTTTAAAGGGACGTTTGTATTTTTGTTTAATTTTTGTGATCGAAAAACGACCTTTTACTAAGTGTTGTAATTTAGGCATATATTCTGTTCTTTTTACTAAATACAATTTTTTTTAATAAACTTCCGAATTGTGGTTCTTTTAAACATTCTATGATAATTTTGAAACATTGTTTTTAAGATAAATTTTTTTTAAAAACTAAAATTAAAATATCCTAATAGTTAAGAAAGGAACTATTTAAAATATTTTTTTACTTGAATTATTTGATTAATCGGCATAATTTGCTCGAACAACTTTTTACTTGAAATTCTTCATTTTAATTTAATCGAACCAATATTTGATTTTAATTTGCCGATTAATCGAGCAAACAATATTCGAGTGAATACCCTATACATAAGCATATAACTCATAACAATTGGCTTATAAATAATTTACATTTTACAATCATTAAAATTCAATTTTATTAATTGTAAAATATGTTTCATATACAAACGTTTACAAGTATCATTATCATTACTATTTTTTAATTCTTAATTCTTCCAATAAAAATTATAATGGGACATCAATATTTTGTTTATTATTTTTTTTATTATTTTGTTGTTCTTTTGAAAGAGGTGTGGACATTTATACGAGTACCTACTTGTACTTGTTCAGTTACATCAATTCACTACCACCATTCTCTTCTTATGTGTGTCACGTTTACTGCATTTACTTTGAGGTCACTTATAAATATTGTATTTAATTCTATTCTATTTTTTGTTGCTGCTATTTTTAAAACATTAATTATATTAATTGTTAAATTATATTATTTCGTGCAAAAAATCGTGTAGACATAAAGAACTTTAATAAGTTTTATTTTTTTTATTTTTTCGTTTGTGGCTTTTGCATATTCACTTTTGTTTTTTTTATATTTTTATTAACGGAAATTCTTGTTTAACAATCATAATTTGAAAAATTAAACTCTGCAGGCGGATTTTATTGGTGAAATAAAAGCTTTTGTTTTTTATATTATTTTTCAGTTTGAAAAATGTACATGATTAAAATGTAAAGTGTTAGAATGAGGATTACATAAGTGGTTCTGGGGAGTGCATAATTTTAAAGCAACAATGTTGCATATAATTATTATAAATATCACTGGTCGACAACAAATTTTTTTTCGTGCTCCTTAAAAAAAATATGTGGTCTAGATGGAATTCCGCATGCTAAACTCGAATCTGTTTTCAGATCTTTCCCATCAGGTCGAGATTTTTTTACATCAAAATATGCGCAATAAAATTGGCTTTAAGTCGTTTTACTTACTTTTCGTTTTTATCCGCTCAATAGCTTAGGAAATATTCCGACAAATTTTTTTATGCTAAATTGAAGATTTTTTTACTATAACTTCTTTTTAAATGTGAAAACATCAAAAATGTTTCAGTTTATCATCTTTATCTCAAAGCTGGTAAAACTACGAGTAAATAAAGCCATATATCATAAAAATTGATGCACATTATTTGGTGTATCATCTATCAAAATCGTGTAAACGGTTTTTGAGTTATAGTCTAAATTTGACAAACCATTCTTGAATTTTATAGTGTGATCGCTGAATTAGGGTATGATATTAGTTATACCCATAAAAAGATCAGTACGTGATATAAAAAAGTGAATGTAGATTCTTGTTTAACTCTTCAAAATCCACCTATTCCACCTATTTTTGTTTCAAGAAAAAATATATATATTTTTTTGCCCACTACTCAATTGTATGTAACATGCGTATTTTTACTTAACTGTGAATAAAATCAAGATTTGTGCACCAATTTTGAAGATACATGCACAGAGAAAACAGATTCGTTATGGCAACCGAATTTTTTGCCAATAGAATTTGGTCGGTTGCGGTAACTATCTTATATATTAGTTGCTATTATCGAATGAATATAATACACATTACCGAATTCAAAACCAATTCGATGGAAATAATATAAAATGTCAATGAATCTATTGTGAATTAAAAAAAAAGAAACCAGAAAAGGTATGTATACATACAAATGAAAATAAAATTTTTATTTTGGAAACATTATGAAATACATACACACGATTTTAATACTATATTTTGAGTAGTTGGATTTGACGACGTTTTTAATCCGTTATTCTACCTAATAACATGGGATAAGTATTTAAAAACACGATGCAGTACAATATGTATGTTGGGCACATATATGTATGTATTAAATATGTATCTTGAAATGGGAGGCTTATGCTAGAAGCTGCTATTCTACCAATCGATAGGTTTGGAATACTCTTCCGAATTATGGCATTGTAATTATATGGAAAGAAACAAAAACGAAACTTTAATACAAAGCTTCTAAAATTTAATAATATGTAAATTGTACATACATAATTACATATGGATTATTCTTACCACCAACCAAATGAACAAAGATTTTCGCTTTTATAACTTGTAGACATATTTAGCCAGTTCAAACATCCAAATAAGACAAGTTCCTTTTAATGATATGAAGAAATCCGTTAATAGATATAATAAAATTCAGTTTCTTTTACATTTATTTAATACAAACCAGCAGATGTTTGTTTTATTTTAATACTTCCATTGTATTTAGTAATATAATTTATTTCATAGATATTTTTTATATTTTCCATCTCCTTTAATATTTTTCAACAATTTATATCTATAACAAATTTAATAATTTATTTTAAAAATTTCAAAATACACTTTTCAGTTAAGAATCCCGAAAATTCAATACAGAAAATAAAATGATTACTTTCAATTCGGTTGTCTTTTCTAATTTTTTCAAACATATTTAAATTGATTTATACACTCGAATTTACTATTGTTGGTATTACAATTCTTTTACAATAGTATTTTAATTGTTTTAATTATTAAAAAATATTAGAATTAAGAAATGTATGTCCGTTATAATAAAACAGTAGTGTTTCTAAATAAATTTTAGTTGTTAACATCGTTTTCCAACTAATCATTTTTCTGTGTGTGCCTTTTTTGATTCGCACCATTACCAGCTTTAAAATAAAGATGATAAACTGAAACATTTTTTTGTTTTCATTTATTAAAAGAAATTTTAGTAAGAAAAAAATCTAAAATTTTGCATGAAAAAGATTTTTTTGGACACTTATTTCAAAATAACTTCGAAACTATTGAGCACATAAAAAAATTCGTCTTTGGTGAAGGATTTTTTTTGTCGTTCTTTGTATTTTTATTATCATAAAGCAAGGAGAAAAGAAAGGATAATAAATAATTTTGAAATCATTAATTCTTCTTAATAATTAATTTTTATTTATTTTTTTAATATATTTTTTTTTATTAATTTCTGATTTAGAAGGACTGTACCAAACCAGAGCTTTGAAAGAATTAATTAAATCTTATCTTAATTTTCTTAAATCTTAATTTTTAATTACAAAACAGTAGTTTTTCATTCCATTATACCATTCCCAAAAACCATAACTCTATAGGCTAATAGAAAAGGCTTTCATTCTTTTAAATTCTGTATTGAATTAATTCATAATGATTTAATATATTTTTTAAACTTGAATTGTATATTTGATTGTGAATTCTTTAAGGAAATAATTCATTATACGATTAATTCAATTCATGTGAAGTCAAAGAATTTATAATGAATGCTTTGAAAGAATGATTTGGATAATAAATTTAAGTTGATTTTAAAAAGTGAATTAAAGAATTAAGCTATTCGAACAGATAATCAAGCCGACAGAAATATCAGCGGCGGTTGTGAAACATATTTAGTCGGCGGCGGCGGCTTTTACCAGAACGTATTATTTTTTATATTAAATAAAAAATTAATAATAAAAATTATATATAAGTAATATAAGCTAATAGCTTCGTTTTAATACTGATAAGTTTTGCGGGTTTCAGTAAATTTTTATTTGTATTTTGTTGTTTTTTCTAGAAAATTAAAAGTTATTTTGGGAGAGGAAAAAAGTAATAAATTTAGAAATTACTGGTTTAAAGTGCTCTTGATTTGGATCTCTTTCTTATAGCACATAAATAATTTTTTTTAAAGTTTTACTAAGATACTTATTTAATTACATGTTGCAACAGTGTACAGTGGGGCCATTTGTAATATAAATAGTAATAAATTTAGATCTTTTAAAGCACTGAACCGATTTTAATAAAAATTTGATTGTTGTTTTCGATATAACTATTAACTGTGGAGTTGCGAACTTTTTTTTTTTTTAAGATTAGTATATAATAGTATATGTCTCCGTTGTCGTTAAAATTGAGAGTTTTTGACTTTAAATTTTCTGTATAACTGTTCCTTACGGTCCCTTGTTTAATAGGTTCAAAATTTTGATTATTTTTGTGCACTTTTATATACTGAATGACTTTTTTAACATGAGTTTAAAAACTCGATGTTGGAATTTTTCTGACCTCTAATTCAGTTATTATGTTCTAGTTTGCTTTGGAATTTGATCAACGAGTTTATAAAAGCCCTCCACTAAATTGACCTAAAAACATGTTAGTCGATCTTAATTTAGAAAAGGATATTCAATTAGTTTAGAAGATATATCTTTATGGGATTATAAATATTGATATTTATTTTTGTGAAGTCAACTTTCTCTGTATTATACAGCTTAATATGTTAATAAAAAAATCAGAATTTTCAATTAGAATTTTGAAAAGATAAAAACCACAAAGCCAAAAATAAATTTTGATTCATAAAAATGTTTTCTTTGAGAAACTTTTGTCCTCAATTTTTGCACTTTTTTCTTTAAATGGATTTATATTTAACGAAAAAATATAAAAAATAATCAAAGTATAAAAGTAATCTAATATGTTAGACATTTTTTGTTTAAGGCAGTCCTTTTTTAACTCCGATTTTCATGCTTTGCTCATTATAATTAGAAAATAATTATTTATGTTGTGGCCATCCAATATTAATGACTAAATTTCTTAATCATAAGAACACTTGTTTGGGAATTGTCCCAAACAAGTTTTCGCCCCAAATTTGCTTCGAAAAACTTTTGGCCATAATTTTTGTATTATGTATTATTATCAATGGATTTATATCTACCGAAAAGTATTTTCTTTGACTCTCATTGCTATCTAAGCTAAAATATAAATAATTTTGTGGTGGCGTATATGTAAAAATAATCAAAAAATTACAAATATTTTTTTAAGGGCCTAATTTTGTAAAACACTTCCCCTCACTTTGAAAAAATGTTCATGTAAATTGTTTTTGTTTTTCAAAAATTTTTATGGAAATTTTTTCAAAGTGTGGTGAAGGGATTTACAAAATAAGGGGGTAAATGTAGTTTGGTTTTCTTATCATTTTGAAGAAACTAGAAGTTGATTTTCATAAAATGTTCACAAAGTTATAAGAAAACATGTGATCATTCAAAATTGATGACAAAAAGTTTTTATCATAAGCAAATTGTTTTTAATCAGCTCCAAAAGTACTGCAGTTATTTTAAATAAAAATTATTAAGTTAATAAAACAAGTTTTTTTTTTTTAAACTGAAATTTAATTAAAGAAATATTTAATAATAACTACAATGCTCTAATTATTTAAATTAATATGTAATACAATTTATTATCCCTCATTAATTATGTTTTAACAAAAACTCTTTCTTAATAAATATGTACATATTTATAAATAAATGAAAAAATGCTAGATTTAACGCAAAACGTCAGATGATAATCAAACACAAATTTATTTAACCACTAAACAGGAAATGCATTTATAAAAGAAAAAAAAAACTTAAATTAAAAAAAGAAAATTAAATAATAACATCATGGTTTTATGGTATAACTTTTACAATTATATTCTACTTCAGTAAGTATAACAGTAAAAAAAAACAAGAAACATACATATATCTTTCCTTCTATAGAAATCTCTTTTTTAATGACGTCATGACCGGGCAAATATGAATATTCTAGTAAGTGTTATACCACCCCCAATTTATTTTAAATTGAGTAAATATTATGCTCTCTTTTGGGAACTCTCTTTATTTCTTGACGTCATGGATGCACGTGTTTTACTGGAACTGAATGTGTAATTAACATGAAAAACAAGTAGGGGAATGTCTACAATGGAAGATAAAGAAAATGTATAGGAAAAATACAAAATAAAGTTTATATACCGGCCGGTAAGAAATGCCTAAACGTTTTAATTTTATTGTTATTGTTTAAAGTTAATCGATTGGAAAATTCAGTTGGAGTATGTGAACACAAAATAAGCAATAAGAAATACTCGATATTTTGTTTATAGAAAATTATCAATAAATTCCCTTTTTATAAAATTTTCTCGATCTATTTTATTTCAATAGAAATTTCTAGACTAATTTATTTTCTTTTTATAGAAAAATCTATGAATTTTCTTGTTATAGAAAATTTTGGATGAATTTTCTTTTTATAGAAAATTTTTGATGAATTTTCTTTTTATACACAATTTTGGAAATTTTTTTCTATAAATTTTCATTTTATAGAAAATGTTTGATGAATTTTCTTTTTATAGAAAATTTTGGATGTATTTTTTTTTTTACAGAAAATTTTGGATGAATTTTCTTTTTATGGAAAACTATATAAAATTTCTTTTTATAGAAAATTTTGGATTAAATTTCAACAAAATTCTTTAAATTTCCTTTTTCCTGAAAATTTTTGATAAAATTTCATTTTATAAAAAATTTTCGATAATTTTTTTTAATAGTTTTCGATATTTTTTTTTTTTTAAGAAAATTTTCGATAAATTTCCTTTTTTACATTTTTATTTTATAGGAAATTTTTGATAAAATTTCACTATATGAAATTTTCGAAAAATTTCATTCTTTTGAAAAAAAAAAAAAAAAAAAAAAATCATTTTGTAGGAAATTTTTGATAAAATTTTTCTTTATAGGAAATTTTCAATAAATTTACTTTTTATAAGAAATTTTCGATAAAATTCCTTTTTATAGGAAATTCTCGATAAATGTTTTTTATAGGAAATTTTCAATAAATTTCATTTTAATTGAAAATTTTCGATAAATTTCCTTTTAATAGGAAATTTTCTTTTATAGGAGATTTGATAAATTTCCTTTTTATAGGAAATTTATCAAAATTTTAATAAATTTCCTTATTATATGTAATTTTCGACAAAATTTCATTTTAAAGGAAATTTTCGATAAATTTTCTTTTTGTAGGAAAGTTTCGATAAATTTTCTTTTATAGGAAATTTCCGATAAATTTTCTTTTTATACGAATATTTTATAAATTTCCTTATTATATGTAATTTTCGACAAAATTTCATTTTTAGTGGAAATTTTCGATAAATTTCCTTTTTATAGGAAAGTTTTGATTAAATTTTCTTTTATAAGAAATTTTCGATAAATTTTCTTTTTATATTAATTTTCTTTCTTAAAATTTCTTTTTATAGGAAATTCTTGATAAAATTCCTTTTTATAGGAAATTCTCTCTTTTATAAGAAATTTTCGATAAATTTTCTTTTTATATTAATTTTCTTTCTTAAAATTTCTTTTTATAGGAAATTCTTGATAAAATTCCTTTTTATAGGAAATTCTCGATAAAATTCCTTTTTATAGGAAATTTTCGATAAAATTCCTTTTTATAGGAAATTTTCGATAAATTTCCTTTTTATAGGAAATTTTCTATATATTTCCTTTTCACAGGAAATTTTCAATAAATTTCCTTTTAATAGAAAATTTTCGATAAATTTCCTTATTATAGAAGATTTTTGATAAATTTCGTTTTTATAGGAAATTTTCGATAAATATCATTTTTACAGGAAAATTCCGATAAATAACCGTTTTACAGGAAACTTTTGTTAAATTTCCTTTTTATAGGAAATTTTCGATTAAATTTCTTTTTATGAAAATAAATATTTTTTTCTATTTTATAGGAAGTTTTGATAAAACATTATTTTATAAGAAATTTTTGATAAATTTTATTTTTATAGAAAATGTTTGAAATTTTTTTTATGGAAAATTTTTGTTAAATTTTTTATAGAAAATTTTCTATTCGACCAAACAAATATACAAGTAAAATATCAAAAAAAAAAAAAAAAAAAAAAAAAAAATTAAATGAACATGAGTATGATTCAACCCTACATTTGCTCCATTAAACTTAGTGCTGTATGGTAAATTTAAAACGTCATTGTTATGAAGTCATAACCATGACCATTAAAAATTAGTTTGAAGTGGTAAATAGCGCAGGTCTATTTTTTACTATTGACAATAAATAAAAGAGTTGAAAAAAGCTTTTACTCATATTATTTTTTAATAAAAATCAAATACTAATGGAAATAAATTATTCTAACTCACACGCACAAATTGCTTGTGTGGGTTAAGTTTTATTTTTTCTCCCTCATTTAACTCTCTCTGTTGCTATCCCTAATGACTTTAATATGTAATAAAAATACTACTTTTAAAAAACCTTTCAACAACAGCCAACAGGCCCTTGCAATGACGTCCTTGTTACACGTCTAATACATAGAAACACATGTACATATGAAAAAGCTACTAACAGCTTTATATACTCCCACCCCACAAATTTTATGGCCACATATTCCACATATTATAAAAATAACAACAAGCTACTACTACTGCTGCTGACTGGCATAAAAATAACCCCTACAATTTTCCTTTATTTCTAATTTTTTTTTACGAAATACGCAGCAAAGAAAATATGGCAACTAATGACGTCATTGTTTGCATGTATGTATATTAAAAACCAGTCCTTTAAAATCCAATATACCCATGAAATCACTAAAATAATCAAATAAACTAACCAGACAATCTATAGTCAAGTAACTAAGTGGGTAATTATGTTTGTAAGTATGTATCTCTATGTAGGTAAGTATTTTTCATTGTTATTATTTTTTTATTATTGTTGCTGTTGTACTGTTGGTGGGTCGGTCTAATGAAACAGATAAATACTACTAATTTGTACTTAATTAATATGAATACTAAAGATAATTATCAAAAGTAAATCTTTAGTTGATTTATATACGAGTAAAAGAAGGAAAACTTGTTATAAAAGAACAAGCAAGTGCCAGGTTACTCATACGTCTTGTATGTCGTTTTATATATGCAAAGGCAGTGGTGATGAGTAAAAAAGCATTATTTAAATTTTTGTTAATATTGTTATTATAAAAATATGAAGATGATTTTGTTAGTTGTTCAAAGTCGTTTTGAAGTTCAAAATTGTTACCAGTTAGAATATAATTTGTGGGTTTTTATTAATGCCCTTAGAAATGGTATAAATGGTGATAATAACATGATAAAATACTTTCATACTTTTCGAAAAAAAAAAAAAAAATGCGAAAATATAAAGCAAATGTGGGTTTAAAAACATACAAAATCCAAAAAGTTTCAGACAGTAATGCTGCAAAAAATTTTAAAGTCAAGAAAATACTCATTTTGTATAATGGAGGACGAAACGTATGCAGAGAAAAAAACATGGTTACAACATGATCACTACAACTATTTAATGTTTATTTTTATTTCATTGATTTGTATAGTACCGTGTTCTGTTTTTGTTTCTGTTTTATAATTACCCACAATCAAAATTTTAATATGGTTGACTGCAATAATATGTATTTAACTATTTTTATATGAAACTATATTTTATACAAATTCAAAAATTTAGTCCATTTAGTCTATATTTTTAATTGCTTTTAAGCCATATTTTGCTTTGTAAAACTGTTGAATGTTTTTGAAAATTGTTACGCTTTCCTCAAATATAGAATATTTGTTTTTAGACTATGATTTGATTTCACACAAGTATTGAAATTTTACCTTTAATCATATTTTTTTTTTTCTGCATAACTATTGAATACATCTACATAGTGTATCAGTTTAGAAGTTTGTTAGTACGCTAATTCTCATTTAATTTATATATGAATAAAATATAAATTGACAAGATTTGTTTATATTCAGTATGCTGAATGTACCACATATGATGGTATAAATGGATATAAATATGAAAACTTATGTTAAGATGGGATCATATATGTGATAAAATTGGTTTATATCTATGATAAAATGGAATTATATATATGATATAATGGGATTATATATATGATATAATTGGATTATATATATGATAAAGTGTGTTTATATATATTTGTGATGGAATGAGATTATATATATGATAAAATAGAATTATATCATGATAAAATGAAATTATAATACGATTACATGTAATCAAAATATAATATGATATAATTAAATTACGAAATGATAAAATCATCCAATAATATGATAATTAGTTATAATATAATAAAGTTAAATCATTAAACAAAAAGAACGTAATGAAATCCGAAGCAATATTATAAAAAAAAGTTATTAATATTATTACACCGAATCATTGAATGATGAAAAAATTATAAAATTGAAACATAATAATAATTATGTACAGACATAGTAATTTTTAAATGTAATTATATATTACAATTCACAGTGGGGCAGAATCGAAATTTTTTGTAAATAAATCTGTAACTTCTGATCGGCTGGTTGGATTTGCATGAAATTTGGTATAGGCGTAGCAGAGGAGTGTTCAATGTTAAATTTAGAAGGGGAACCGAATATAACCTTCAGGGGCGCAGTTAAAGGGGCTCAAATGTGGGTACCTCTGACATACAATTTTTTTAATCGCTTACCAAATTTTTTTTCTCGTCCGATTTCAAATATTTTTATAGATTATTGTAGGCACTAATAAGACCTACAAAAAATATCTCCAGTATGTTGTTAAAAGTTTCCATTCAAAATCTACGGGACTTCGAAAAAATGTGGATTTTATAGCCGAAAATGTGAAAAGACCCATTTTTGGGATTTTCGGTTTTATATCTTAAAGTTTTTCCCACTTTATCATTTTATACAATAAAGTCTACATCTACCGACAATTTCGTTAAGATATCTTTAGTAACAAAAATTTTATTACAGATAAAATATCTACAGTTTTTCAAAAAACCACTTTCTTACAAAAAGTTTGTTTTAATTGCAAATATCAGAAAAAGTATAAACTCGATTGAAAACTTTTAACAACATATTGGAGATTCTTAAACTGCATTCCGTTTGCCGATTCGTGCTTTGGGATTTGAGAAAATATAGACTAAAGTCAAATCTTTCATATAAAATGGGTCGAATTCGGGAGAGTGTACCTTGGTCATTTTAGTTATTGGGCTTGATTTTTATTTTAAAGTCTTCTCTGTGAAGATACCTTTCAGAAAAGTATAAAATTATTATATGTTGTTAAAGAAAATTTTATTTTAGAGAGAAAAGCGTGTAGATACTTTTTCAGCCAAAAAAAAAAAAAAAACACAAACCTGGATCAATAGAGAGGGAGGATCGAAATTTAATGTTGCTAATGCTCGAGGAAATGGTGAAGGTAAGTTTAGGACCCAAAAATTTACAAAATTTCCTAAAAAATTCCTGGAAAGTTTTATGCAGTTGCGGAAAAGTGTGTTAGGTAAAATAATGGACCGATCATAATCAATTTCCTTGTGCCAAAATAACTATTCGAGAAAAATTTCATCAAAATGTCTGTGTTTACAAGGTTTACATGGATAGACACCCAGCCGACCAGAAGGTTAAATCGACTCAGATTCTGACAGTGATTCTGAGTCGATTGGTATACTTTAAGGTGAGGATCCGAACATTTTTTCTGTGCATTACAAATATCAGCACAAACGCATAATACCCCAACCACCTTTCGTGGTGTTGGGAATAAAAAAAACGATTTTGAATTTCAAAATTAACAAACAGATGGACGGAAGGATAGACATTAGAATTCTCTAAAAAAATCTTAAAAAATATTTTTTTTTTTTACTTACTGATCAATATTAAAACTAAACGTGGACATTAAAATATTTAAATCAACTTACCACAATGTGCACCGTTCCGTTTACAAGTTTGGCAAACCCAGCTTCAAAGCTGTTATATTTTACGGGAGGTGGATTTAAATTTTTGAATCAACTCCAAAACTGACTATGATTTTCTTCAATGACAATCACTTCTCCTGCTATTTTATTAACCACCCCTGCTGTTAATCTATTTCACTTGTCTTGCAAACATTTTAAAACTTCTTTCGTTTTAAAAAAGCGCACTATTCATAATAAAAATACTTGCAAACTACTTACATGTGTGTGTTGAGTATTTTTTCTTTTGTAGTTTATTTTAAAATTAAACAACCCCGTTTTACTAAAATGTTAAATAAGCTAGAAAAAAATATTTTGTAATTTATTTGCTGATATTTCTGTTACAGTTTTTTTTTTAAACTTGCAGTTTTTTATTCTTGTTTTGGTTTTTATGGCTGTGATTTTTTTTCTCGTTCTGCTACTACTCTATATGTAGTTTTTAATACAGTTTAGTTATAAGTTAAGTTTTTGTTGTTATTATTTTATAAAATTGTTGTTTTTGTTATTGTTGGTGCTTGGCATTATAAATACATATGTACGAACGAATGAGTACTATACTACTATATTTAATGGCAGCAAAAAGGAAGGAATGAAGTCATGGTTGAAGTTGAATTGAGTTTAATGTCAATGTCAATTGTATTGCATTGCTACAGTGCAATGCAGGTTATGGTCTATGTGAACATTTAAGAAGTACGGAAGAAATGTGTATATGTGTGAATATTTGTACCAGTAGTTTGCCTGCCTATGAATGAAGTCATAGTTATAGTGTAGTTTAGTGTATTTCTTTGTTTTTGCGTTTGTAACTTGTTTCAATTGCATTTTTTTCTTTTTACATACACATTGGGGCGAGGCATTGTTTTAATTAAAAATAAAGTTATTTAATGTATTTTTTATCGCTTTTTATTTCGTTTAGTTACATTTTAGTTTTGCTTGTTTTTGTATACTACATAATTAAAGCAGGTGTTATACATATACTGAAAAAAACTAATTTTAAATAAAAAAAAATTAAAATTTACAATACTTTAAAATTTTACTTTTGTCAGTCTTTTTTTCAAAACACCAGACTCAGAAATCGTTTTCCCTTTCAAGTTCAAAAATATTAATTGTTTTTTAATTTAGATTTTTGAATTTAATTTGTTATGCTTTTAAGTCATAAGAAGCTTTTAGGTCTTTTAGTTCTGTACCTAGTTTAGGGTATTCCCCAATCGGTTTAACCCATCTTTACTATCTTCTACATGTTCTTTGTTTTTCTCCTTTCGTTTGTAACTGTTTTTTCTTTTATTGTTGCTAAGTAAAACTAACATAAAAACAAACTTTTTTTAAAATATGGCTTTCAAACAAAGTCTGCTTTAAATAAAAACCTTTTTTATAGCATTTTATGAATTTAATAATAGAGCGTTTCTATTTTCGCTATGACAGTGGTATTTTTGACACGACAACTGCTGCATTTGTGTATCGATGAAAAATGAATACTCATATTTTTAGAAGCCACTAGACTAAACTCATTTTGTATAATTGCCAAGTTAAAAATAAAATTTAAAAATATTTTCAAATAACAGTGGTATTTTGGCCTAAAAAATACTGCAGTTTTATAAAAATATAACAGAATTTTTTTTTGGAAAATACTAGATTAGGGTGATATAAACTAAAAATAACGTTTACATTTTAAAATTTTATTAGCTCTCGAAGTTTTTGGTGATTTTTATGAGTCGACATTATTTGTTATGCATATTTTAAAATTGGAATTATGAATATGAAAGTTAAAAATAATTTAGTTTAGCTCTTCTATTGTCAAAATTTTTAATTCATTCTCAAATGTTTAAAAGGGGTTGATGCCCTTCAAGCTAAGGGGAGTTGCAGTTAAGGTTTTCTTCATATTATATCAATGTGTTTACAATTAAAAATTTGATCCATAACTCTGAAATTTTTGAGCGAATAAAAAAAATTGTTAACACACCTTGAAGACAATTTTATGCATTTTTAGGTGTATCATTTATCAAAATCGTGTAAACGGTTCTTGAGTTATAGTCTAAATTCTACAAACAATCCTCGAATTTTATAGTGTGACCGCTGAATAAGGTGATGATATTAGTCATGCCCATAAAAAAAAATCAGTACATGATAGAACAAGCGCGAATGTTATATTCGGCTCGGCCGAATCTATATACCCACCATCAAATTTTAAAATTTTTTCGTTATAAGGGAGGTGGGCGGTAAAGTGGGCGGGACACGCCCATTTTTTGTTTCCAAGTTTACATTGGTCCTTGAACTATATGAACACAATTTCGTTGACGTTTCACCCTCTATGAGAGGTGGGCGGTAAAGTGTGCGGACCACGCCCATTTTTTGTTTCCAAGTTTATATCGACCAGCAAACTATCCGTACAAAATTTCGCTGTCGTACATGATTTTGTTTAAGAGATATCAGCAGAAAAGTATGAAATTAAGCTACAACGGACACCCTGTGTTTCCAGTTTTTAGCCCATAACTTTTTTGTTTATTAAACGATTTTGCCCATTTTCAATACCAAACAAACCTTATATAAGATAAATATTTGACAGATAGACGGCAGACGGACAGATGGACGGACATAGCTAGATCGACTCAGAATCGAACCAGGACCCAGAAAATATATACTTTATGGGGTCTTAAATGAGAAACATTATTGATGTTTTCATTTATTAAAAAAATTTTAGTAACAAAATTTAAAATTTATCATGAAAAAGATTTTTTTTTTTTGACACTTATTTCAAAATAACTTCGAAACTATTGAGAACATAAAAAAATTAAGTGTGGAGAATTTTAAGATATTTTTATTCCGCATCTTTTAGTGTAGCACTTATGTCAATCGTACACACCGTTCTTGAGTTATGAGGAAATATACTAGAGTAATGGCCTTACTATGAGCGAAATATTAGACATGCCCATAAAAAAATCCAGACCTGATGGAAAATAACTGAAAGCAGATTCGTGTTTAGCATAAATACATCAAGTTTACAGTTGGTGGATTTTTTTGTCGACCAGTGTAATATAATGATATGAAAAATTACTAAAATCAAAATATATTTTTGAGATTTTTCCTCAAAATCTAATTTTTTGTCAGAAATCGTATTTTTGCTATATTTTTGGAGCATAAGTGAAAGTTATTTATATATATTATATTTATATATACCCACCACCAAAAAGATTTTGTCATTCCATGTGTAACATGTCGAAGTAATCATCTAAGACCCCATAAAGTATATATTTTCTGGGTCCTGGTTAGATTCTGAGTCGATTCTGAGTCCGTCTGTTGAAAGCAGGATAGGGCTCTTATATAAGGATTGTTTGAGATTGAAAATGGGCAAAATCGGTTAATAAACAAAAAAAATGCTAAAAACTGGGCTAAAAACAGAGGGTGTCCGTTTTATACTTTTCTGCTGATATTTCTTCAACAAAAGCATGTACGACAACGAAATTTTGTACGTATAGTTCGGGGATCGATATAAACTCGGAAACAAAAAAATGGGCGTGATCCGCCCACCTCCCATATAAGGTGAAAATCAGCGAAATTGTGTTCAAATAGATCAAGCACCAATGTAAACTCGGAAACAAAAATGGGAGTGGTACGCTCACTTTACTGCCCACTTTACCGCCGCCTCCCATATAACGTAAAATTTGAAAAAGTTGATGGTGGGTATATAGATTCGGCCGGGCCGAATATAACATTCGCGCTTGTTTTTTCTATGAATTTTAAAATATATAAATCCAAAAAATATATACTTTAAAATTCATAGAAAAAACTAAATAAATAATATATACTTGTGAAGAGAGTAATTATTCTTTGCTGAGTGAATTAAAATGGTAGAACATCTAGTTGTTTTCTATGTTTAAATCTACACGTGAAATAATTCCCTCAGAGAGCAAATTTGACATTCTCTGGCAGAAAAATATCAGCGTGTAGACAATATGTTATAAGGAAAAACGTATGTCACAATTTTGATATTAATAACAATTTGACCTTTGTCTTGATAAAAAGTTGTTAAGTGTAGACTCGACGTTATGCAAATTGAAAAAACAATGTTGTTTATATGTAAATTAAAAACCTTTTAGGATATTTACAAAATGCGACTTGTTTTGATTTTAGCTTTTCAGATTTAGTGAATTAATAATTTGTACTTATGTTAGCATGTATGTCTTAAATTCCTATAAAAAAAAAAAAAAATTCAAAAGGTAAGACAACACTATATGTGTATATATTTAAATATTCATATTTTTAGAATTCACTAGACTAAAGTCGTTTTGAATAATTTCGAAGTTAAAAATAATTTTTAAGTATTTTAAAATTAATGTGGTATTTTTGTCTAAAGAAGACTGCAGTTTTATAAAAATATAACAGACATTTATTTTGGAAAATGCTAGACTATGGTGGTATTTAAATGAGGTTTGCTAAAACTAAAAATATTTTTTTATATTTTTAGTTGGTAATTTTTATTAGTTCTCGAAACTTTTTGATGATTTTTATGAGTTGACATTTTTTTGTTGGGTATACATTTTGAAATATGTATATGAGTTTTTTTATCGCAATATTTATTTAATTATTAACACTGGTCGGCAAAAAAGTCCTCCCTTATAGACGAATGGATTTTGATGTGCTAAACACTTTATCAGTTCTGTATTTTTTTAATGGCGTGTCTAATATTTCACCCATAATAGGTACGTCACAATAACGTCTTGTTTTTTAATTCTTTAATCATAAAGATAAATTTGTTGCAAATAAAACAAAACATTTTCATTCAAATCAATGCATAAATTTTGATTTTATCGACAAATGAATGAAGATACTCCTTTACAAATTACGATACATAGAAATATTAAAAATATCACCAAAAAATGTTTTTGTCTTCAATATTTTTTTTTTTTTAATATTTTAATTTATTGTTTTATTTGCAATAAATTTATGTTTATGATTAAAGAACAAAAATTTGAATTGTTAACATTTTCAAATTTGTATGATTTTTTAATTTTGGAAATTTTGTATAAAATTTATTTATTTTTTTTATAAGAAATAGACTTAATATTTTCATAACTGTTGACCGTATTAAAAAGTAATATAAGAATATCTTGAAAACCATTTTACTTAGAATTGTTTGATATTTGTTTGAATAAAATCAGTCAACTTGCGTTCTTAATTTTACTAATCACGATTTATCGCAAGAACTAAAGTCAATTAAAAATGAGATAGAAAGACAAAATCGTATCAAATCCGACCAAATGATACCCTACACCATATATATTATATATGTGCATAAAAATTCGAGATAGGATCATATTTAAGACGTGTGGCCAATTGTGGATCGATACTTTTACTAAGTGTCAAATAAAATATACAAATACAGAATATTACTAACATTTGACAATGTGATTTTTGCTTAAATAAAACTTATTTGTATTGAATATTAACGTGATACTGACTTTTGTATGTGATGTATATATGTAAACTTCTTGCACAGAATTTCATTAAATTATTTCTATATTGAAGATATTTATGATCATTAAACCTCTTTTCCGGGAGGACATTAGTATACATTTTTTCACCTAGCTCCCATACATGGACCGATCATAACCAATTTCAACAAATTTCATCAAAATATCTTTAAAATTGGGACCTGTACATTGTTCAAAAGGTTTACATGGATAGAAAGCCAGCCAGCCGACCAGGCAGACGGACGGACATCGACTCAGAAAGTGATCCCTAACCACCTATGCACAGTGTCCCATTTCAAAAATAAAATGTGATAGCTGAAGTATGGTCGAGCTAAGTTTTTCCCAAATTTCGTTATATCTGAATCGATTTCAAATATTTTTACATGAACGGATTCTTCTGGAAGAGATCTATAAAAAACATATCTCTTATCTTATCTCTTTTAGTTTACGAGATATTCGGTTTCAAAGATAAAAATTTTTACATTTTGAACTACCTTGTTGAAGTTTTTTCATTATAGCGGGTCCAAACTTCACCCGATTTTCTGGAAATATTTTTTATTTTATTAACAAGAAATAACAATATTATGTAAAGAAAAAATATTTTTAAAATCTTTACAGAATCAAAAGGTATATGCATTTGGATTTGAACTTTGATTTCGATTTTTTGCCATTTTTTTTTGTTTTTTTGTAAAAAAAGTAGTAGCAGTCTTTTTTAGTTATAAAAGATTTTTCTTAAGCAACATATACAATATTTATATTTTTTTGAAAGATAACTCTATAGAAAATTGTGTGGAGGAAAAAAAGTTGTAAAAGTTTTATTCCTGAGATAACTAGGGTCTCCCAAATTCGAGCTAGTTTTTCCATGATTTTCTAATTTTCGTCTCAATTTCTCAAATTTCAAAGCTGGAATTAAGAAAAAGTTATATTTTTAACTTAGAATAATGTGTTTTTAAGTTTCTGGTAATAGAAATTTTTGCTCCCCGATATCGGTTCGAAAAATATAGTAAAAAAGGTAAAAAATTCCATTTTTGGAAATTTTAGAAAGTTTTTTTGGGAATTGCGGGCTTCTTGTTAATAAATACAAAAAAGCAAATATTAACCAAAACTAAGCATTTATTTCCATTTTATTTCTGAAATGGAAGACTGTGCGCTGTGTAAATATACTTTGTCTACGTTATGGTCCTAGTTGAGCAGATCAGTTTGTTATTTTCAAAAAGCAAAATTTTTTCAGATATTTTGGTGTATAGTATGATTTATCCATATTTTCTTATTTATCTAAGTTAATTAAAGATTTACAAAGGAGTTTTAACTTGTGTTTATAAAACTTCAAAGGGGTTCACATTACTTAAATGAATTTTTTTCCATGTTAAATATTTTTTAAGCTAGAAAACTTTAAACACTAGACACATTTTTATTCCAATAGCATGTCGATTTCTTTTTCAACTCAAGGTCATTTTCATTTTTTTTCCCCGTTTGAGTGTAAAAGTGTCATTGCTTTTTGCACTTGATATACAAAAATTCAATGTCAAACTCATTTCCATATACATACACAAACAAAATCTCCACAAAAATATCCTTATTATGTATTTTGTATACATAAACATTTTAAGTAATAATAGTATAAGCCAACGTCTTGTAAAGTTTAAAATACTATGTTCATTTTCTTGTGCGTAAAATATGTTTGTTTATTGAAGTTTTTGCCAATATTATTACATCATAAAGTACCGTGGTAAATTTAGGAAAGTTAGTTCGCCAGATTTTATTAAAATATTGAATTAATGCTATTAAATTTTGTAAATATAAATACAATTTTTTTATATACATATTTAGCAAAAAAAAGTACTTTTTCATTTTCAAGCCATGAATGCCGAATGATTTTTAATGCTTAAGGGCTGGAGTCAGCTACCTTAATATCTAATTAGGGTGTCCCTCACTTATCCTAAAACGGAAATATAGGGTGGCCCTTAAAATGAAAAAATCGCAGAACAAAAGATGCTGCTGATGCCCTAAAGAAACATTTTCAACAATAAAAAAGTTCTTTTTCGCAAAAAGCCGTTTTTGGCATATTGCTATACATATTAAGGCCATTAAAAGGTTTTTTTAATTTAGAATTGTAATAGGGATTTCTGCCCATTTCTGAGAAAAGCAACTGGAAATTTGTGGTAAGCACTGAAAACTGTAGAAGTATTGAAGCATAAAGTACAATTATTAGCAAATTAATTATAACAAAATAGGACATCACATAATAATTTCAAGAAATTTCGAAACATACTCTAAATTTTGAGATATTTCGGAAAACAGTTTAAAGGTTAGCTGCAGCAATAAATGGAATTTCAAATAATTTTTAACATTTCAATTTGCACAGAAAAAAATATTTATTTTTTTTTTTTTTATAATAAAATTATTAACTAACTTTATATTGGAAATTAATTATATTATTTATTAATATAATTAATTTTCTAATTGGTTTAAATTTTGATTTAATAAAAAGGCAGCTCTTAATAAAATATAAAGAAAAAATGGAAAATTTGTCTATAAAAATATAGAAATAAAATAAATTTCCAACAATTTTCAGCTCATTTATATCTATTTAACAAAAAATCTGTAATAATAAATTCAAATTTTCCTGTTAATAATAATATCATTTTGATGATTGGAGCAAAATCAAACAAAAATTAATTAATATAAGCAATTCCGTAATTAAAGTCCATTTTTAATTAGATTTTTCTCATTTTCGCCTATATGGTCCACATTTTTCCGATGACCCAGAAATCACGAATGTAAACACTGTAAACAGTAATATAGATTCCAAAGCTGCTTTCTACTTTAACATCATATTTGTGAAGATGCCTTTCAAAAAAATATAAAATTATTATAAGAAAATTAAATTTTAGAGAAAAGACACAAATTTTGTAATTTTTGCAATTTTCAAATTCAAAATCGTTTATTGTTGAGCTCGGTAAAGATATCGACTTAAAACTTTTTTTATTCAATTGATAATTTTGTACTTTAATTAGTTAAAAATAATTGGTTGGAAATATTGGCATATGTATGAAAAAAATTGGACCAAGAACTTGTAAAGTTGAGGTAGTTAAATTTTAAATAACTCCAAAACAATAAGAAAAAGTTACTGATTTACTTCTAAATATTTTCGATTCTGCTCCACTGTGGAACATTTTATTTAATATTTGGTACAATTATCGGTTTACAGTTGGTTCCCTTTTCCGAATTTTGATACACTTACACAATGGTGTATGATCTCGATCAACTAAAGCATGTAAACGAAAAAAATTTTACATTTTCAAATTTAAATATTTAAGTACCTATATAGGGTAGGTCAAAAATTTTATAATTTTTTGAAACTAGAGACTCCAGTATACTAATATGCTTATTATTTTTGCTTAAAATTATCAGTCGCTGAATATATATAAAAATTTCAAAAATTCAGACAAAAATTTTTGAACTCGTTTTCCACACCATATCTTAAGAACTTTGGTAAAGGTTCAAAATTTTTTTACATTTTACACGTTTTTTTGACGCTGTGTCAACGCTGGATGTAAAATTTTTTAACTGGTATTGATCCTTGTTAATGTTTTATAACACCCATATTCAGTGTTTTTTACGGTTTTTTATTATAACCTTTTTCCCGATTCACTTTTCGATGCCAAATATTGCCGCAGTGTTAATCAACACATTATTTAGTATTTCAATTGATATATTATGACATTGTCTTTTCTTTGATGTATCACTTACAAAAATTATCATTGTTAAAGTAGGATTTTTTTTTTGACTTGAAGTTGGTTGATGAAGTGTTCAAAAAATTTTGCTCAAAAATTATTTTGTGTTATTTTCCAATTTTTAAGAATATGAATTAACAGTTTGGATTTAATAAAAAAATATTACATATTTTAAATCTTCGGACTTCGCAAATTCATAAATGTATTCGATCTATATCATATTGCTTATAGCGACTGAAATATTTACGTTTTAAAATGTAAAAAATTTTTCGTTTACACATTTTTTTAAGAAATTTGTCCAAAAATTTTTTTATGATTTTTTGCAATTTTTAAGATATTTCGTTGACTGATATCTCGAAACTCAAAAGGTAAATGTTTATATATTCTCAAGACTTTACATAATCAGAAACCTTTTAGCATTTTCCCATACTATATACTGTGGCTTAAATATTTGCAAATGAAAATGTAAAAAATTTTTCGTTTACATGCTTTATATACCCTATACCACCATAGGTGGTTGGGGTATAATGTGTTTGTGCTGATGTTTGTAATGCATATAAAAAGTTACCCAACACCCACCTTAAAGCATACCAATCGACAAATCGATCTAACGATATCCGTCCGTCCGTCTGGCTAGCTGCCATATAAACCTTGTGCACAAAGTACAGGTCGCAAAATACTTAATTCAATGAAATTT
The DNA here is from genome assembly GCA_951394005.1 of Protophormia terraenovae. Lineage (NCBI taxonomy): Eukaryota > Metazoa > Arthropoda > Insecta > Diptera > Calliphoridae > Protophormia > Protophormia terraenovae. The sequence continues at coordinate 120,348,749 of OX596074.1, forward strand.
GCCACGTGGGATTTTTATGATACAAGGACGAAGTCTGTTGAAATTGGTTGCGATCGTTCTATTATTTCATCTTGCCCCCCCCCCCCCCAAACAAATGTCCCCCCGGAATAGAGTTTCAACACTCAAAAAATTTTTAAAAATAAGAATATGTTGATTATGTAGATTATATCTACGGGCAGATGAGGTGATTTGTTCCCTCATTAAGACTTTCATTTGAGGAGAGATTTGGGATTTTTTTTTATTAATTTATAAATAATAATAATTTTTTTAATTCATGGATAAATATTGATAAACTTTTAATTTACAAAATTTCGATAATTTTTAATTTATAGAAAAAAATCGATTTTAATTAGATATGATTTGCATGCTCCGCCGTGAAATAACTCCCAATGAAATAACTCGCAATGAAATTAGTCCAAAGAAAAATTAATAAACTCACAAATCAAAAAAATTTAAATAACTTCCAAAGGGATTAATGAAATAATTCCCAACAATTCCCACATTTAGAGAAATAACTCCAGAAAGCCATTTTGCTAAATAAAGTTTTTCTGTATAGCGGGCCATCGGCCTGGCGAATTAACTTTCTTCTATGTGTTATTTCAAACACCGGCTTCACGAAGTTAAGTTTCCTACATAGATGGTCATTAGACGCCTGAGGCCGGTTATGCAGATAAACCTGAATTTTAAGCGAAATTAAATAACTCTAATAAAAATTAAATAACTTCCAATGATATTCATTTACTTATGTGAATGAAAAAAGTGTCAAATAAATTAAAGCTTAATTGCAAAAATTAATGAAATAACTTACAACAAAATTTCATTGGGAATTATTTCATTTGGGAGTTATTTCATAACCCAATTTGTATAGAAAAAAATAAAAAAATAGGAATTATTTCATATATTTGCTGGGAGTTATTTCACGCTACCAAAGTTTGATACATATTATTCATACATACATAAAAATTTCTTTTGTAGGAAAAAATTTGGGGATTCATATTAAAAAATTTGATATTTTGGCGACTTGAGAAAAAATGTTTCTGTCGGTGGAACACGAAACTAAAGTCGTAAGTTTCATACCTCTACCTTCTGTTATTTGGGATGAGGGATTAAGTATATCAGTAACTCAGTATTGTGACTCCTTTATATATACATAACATTGTTGCATACTTTTTGGGGCAAAAATTAAAAATATAGGGAAAGTGTTGGTAAGTTATTAGTGATAAAAAATAAAATACAGTTTTATTAAATTTTAATTGAAAAAATTTAATTGTTTTATGTTTACAATGAAAATGTCTTTAAATACTATTGCTTCTTTATTTATGTAAACATTTATAATTTTTTTTTTGTTTTCTATTTTCCTCAGGATTTTGTGGAATATTTAAAATTTGTCTTAATTGTTGTTCTTTTGTGTTTGCAATAAATTATCTTTAAAGTTTTCCTATCCATTTGTTGCCATTAGTCAGTTAACTGCTAAATAAGAGTTTTAAATCTATTTTCTGTTTATATTAGTGTATTTTTCCAAAGCTTTCCTTAAATTTGTTTTTATTAAAGTATGTATACTAAATACATACATTTGTATATATTTAAGTATATACATTTATACTTTTATTTAAGTATACTTAAATAATACATATAAATAATTACGCAATCAATTTATTGATTTACCTCAACCTATAATAATTTTGTGTAAAGATACTAAACACACGTAATAAATGTAACCCAATTTAAAAGCGTCATGTGTAATATATTTTTATATAAATATTGCGTGTCTTTGACCTGTGAATATATATATAAAAATTAATAAATTGAAAATTATATGCAGGTGGTTATTAGTTCTTTTTTAAACCTATTTACAATTATATTGCAAATAAATATTCAATTAAATTACTTTTTTGCTGTAACAAATTTATTATTTATTAAAATTATTAACTAGGAAGCTTCTGATTAAACAAATTGCTTCAAAATTGAAATGAAAAATATTTTTAACATTAAAAATATTTAAAAAATATTCTAGCAAATCATAAGAATAATATTGAATTATTATTTTGGTTTAATTACTTGCACATATTTATACTTCTTTATAAATATCCACTATCTGAAACCATCACTTTAATCATTTCTTATTTAAAGAAAAATCAAAAGCCCTTATATTATATTTTTAAATAAATAAATTTTCTTAAATTTCTCACGTCAAGTTAAAATAATCATGTTTTTGTTTAGTTTTGAAATATTACCATACAATTTGGTTATTAATAGTTATAGTTAAAAAATAATGGCACAAATTCACAACAATTCACCTGCAGGGTTTGATTTAAAACTTACACCATATACATAGTTTTTCTTTTATTTTTTTTTTTTTTGTATTTATTACCAAAAAAATATATATTTATACAATTGTAGTTATATTTTTGTGTAGCCCATAAATTTTAGATGTTCAACTGCAAGTAGTTTTATGGACAGACATTTAAACTGCATTCACATTTATTGAATGTGGCATGTGTTTTTTCGGGAAACTAAGAGAAAAAAAAAAGGTTTACAAAAATGATAACGAAACTGAGCTTAGCTATTCATTAAAAATTAAGATTTTAATGCTATATTAAACACATTTACTTGCAAAAATCATTGTATTATTTTAGTTTTGAATTTTTATGAGAACAAAATGAAGTAAGTAATTGTTTATAGTAAAGAGGTCGTTAGTGAAATATAATAAATTGATCTAGTATTAAATTAATTAAATTTCTTTAATAGAGATTTACAGATATTAGTTATGTATATTAAAGATAATATAGATAAAGTTTGGAGTCTAAGGTGCATAAGGAAATTGTTCAAATAAGTGCATTTCCACTTAATTTGTGAAAATTTTAGAAAAATAGAATAAAGTGGATTAAAATGTCTAGTCATTTTGTTTTCTTAAATAACTTTAAATGACTTTATGAATTTAAAAACTTTTTCGAACTAAATTTTTACCAATAAATTAATTAAATAATAAATTTAAATTTCGTTTCTTATGGCAAAAAATCGTTCTCACACCAAAATATAACGACTAAAAAAATATATTAAAGTAACTTCATAAATAAAAATTTAACTATGTGAAATACAAATACAAAAAAATATATATGCAAAAAAAAAAAAAAAAAGATAAAAATATATATTTAAAAGTAAGTAGTATTATGGCCTAATAAAATGATACTTTTAACAAACGAGAATGTTATATTCGGCTCGGCCGAATCTACAGTGGTGGCCACGAATTTAAGACACGACATGTAACGAACTAAGTTGTGATAATTATTACAACCCTGCAATATAAAATTAGATTTTGTTAATTTTTCAGTGTACCCTGTAATGTTAAGATCAATTACCGTTATTTGGTTTTGTTTGTGTATACATTTTGTTGCTGTTTTTATTATATTTTCGTAAAAACGTGCTTTTGAAGCTGGTCACGAATTTAAAACATATAAGAAATATTTGGTTTTTAAGTGATTTTTTGGTGTTTTTTGAAGCTAAAAGGTAAGTAATGAATGTTTTATTCCATTTAATGTTAGAATACATCAAAATATTTAGTTAGAAATGGCCAGAGGTACTTGGAGTTCGGATGCCGAGCGAAAATTGATCCAACAAATGAATACTGATGGAAAAACAGTAATGGAAATTTCCAAGCTACTAAAATGTTCCAGATCCAAGATTTACAATGCACTGGAACACATCAAGCAACATGGCACTACCAAAAATGTCAAACAGCACCCTAGAGCCCGAAAAACTACACCCAGGGAGGATAGCTTAATTTATAAATCAGCTGCTAAAGATCCTTTCAAGAGCTCAAGTAAAATTAAAAATGAGATTTCATCGGATTTTGGTATTAATATATCGTCCAGGACAATAAGAAGACGTCTGAATGAGAAGAACTTACGTGGGTGTATTGCACAACGTAAACCACTTGTGTCAAAAAAAAATATTAAATCCCGACTAGCGTTTTCAAGAGAAAATCTCAATAAGCCGATGACATTTTGGAAAAATATACTTTGGAGCGACGAGTCGAAGTTTTGTCGCTTTGGTTCTGATGGAAAACAGTACGTATGGCGTCCTCCAAACCTGGAGCATCACCCAAAGTACACCCTTAAAACGGTTAAGCATGGTGGTGGAAATGTCATGGTGTGGGAAGCATTTTCCTGGCATGGTGTAGGTCCCATTCAGAAGATTATCAATAAAATGCACCAGCATATTTACAAAAACATACTGACAAGCATCATGATACCATTCGCTGAAGACAACATGCCTCTAATGTGGAAATTTATGCATGATAATGACCCTAAGCACACTTCACGCCTAGTGAAGAGTTGCTTAGAGGAAAATAATATCACAGTTCTGAAATGGCCAGCTCAATCCCCGGATCTCAATCCAATTGAGAACTTGTGGAATGATGTTGAGGAGCATGTACGAGCAGTAAAGCCAAAAAATTTGACTGATTTATGGGAAGAAATTCAAAAGGCTTGGTATGCCATTCCAAAGGAGCGCTGTATGGCCTTAGTTGAAAGTTTACCCAGGAGATGCGCTGCTGTGATTCAAAATAAAGGATTTCCCACCAAATACTAATATTGTTTTATGAAGCTGAGCTTTACTTTTGTGAATTAACTTTTATTTTGCCTATGTCCTAAATTCATGACCAGGCTTAAACTTGTATTAATCTGTATAATATGTAAATAAAAATTGGAAACTAAATATAGGTAACAAACTATTGTTGATTTTTTTTCATAACATTACTAGGATCTTTAAAAAATAACATGGATCTAAAATTTGTTCGATAAGATGTAAAAATTATCAGAAATATATAAGTGAAATGTCGTGTCTTAAATTCGTGGCCACCACTGTATATACCCATCATCAACTTTTGAAAATTTTAAGTTATATGGGAGGTGGGAGGACCACGCCTATTTTTTTATTTCCAAGTTTACATTGGTCCTTGAACTATTTGTACAAAGTTTCATTGACGTTTCACCTTATATGGGAGTTGGGCGGTTAAGTGAGCGGACCACGTCCATTCTTGGTTTCCAAATTTATATTGACTCACAAACTATGTGTACAAAATTTCGTTGTTATACATGCTTTTGTTTAAGAGATATCAGTAGAAAAGTATAAAATGAAGCTACAAAGGACAACCTATGTTTCTAGTATTTAGCCCATAACTTTTTTTATTTACCGATTTTACTAATTTTCAATACCAAACAAAACTTATATAAGATAAATATTTGAGCCAAATTTCGTCCCCCTACGTTGTTCCGTTCGAGCCCTTTTCTGCTTTCAACAGACGACTCAGAATCTAACCAGGACCAAGAAAATTATACTTTATGGGGTCTTCAATTATTTATTTTTTTTGGCACGGACTATACCCCCATCTTTTTGATTGTGGGTATAAAAAGAACTATCGTTTTTGTAAAACAGAATCATACAAAATTTAGTTTTTCTATAAAGCTACTTTCCCTATTTTTAAAATAATAATGAAATTTATATTTTTTCATAATATATTTTTAAGTCCTCAATTTTTAAGATATTTACAAGAGAAATGAATTTAAGTAATAACTACTTATGATTTTTAATGATTTTTTTTTCCAACAAGAGAATTTTTTAGGTAATTTTTTTGTTTCATCTGAATAGGTTCAACATTATTACTTAGTAAAACAACAAGATGTATTGATTAATATGGTTCTTTTGTGTTTTGTTATATTATTCGGAAATTATTAATAAGAATAGCCTTTATTATTCAATTTACCTAAAAAATTATATTTGGAAGGGACTTTTAAAGATTTTCAACTTGTAACAAAGAAAGTTTGCTCCAACTTTTTCTAATCTCTTCAGATAATGAATTTTTGTGCTCGTATTGTCTGTCCAACTCATAAACATTACGTGACAGCAATTTCCATACATTTCCTATTAAGGTCGAGAGCGTATGATGACCACTCCTAAATCGTAAAATTTTGACATCGAATTCATTGTTTTCCCGCTCCAGCGGTGTAAGCAGAGGCATTATCGAGCTGGAATGTCCATGACATGAATTAAAATAGTGTATAAAATGTTAGAAATTCTTTTTCCGTAAACTTTTATAAGTTTTTTCCGTAATTCTATAAGTAGAAAATCGAAGTTCACATGTCTCATAATATGAGGGAGCACTCTACGCCATTAAATTTCCTTCGCAACTTTAGCATTTATTTTTTTTCTTAAAGAACGAAAATAATAATAATTATAGCCATTGGAGCCTTCTATATTGATTTTTTCCATTCTATAGAACAATATGTTTCATTCCTTTTATAGAACATGCGTTCACAGGTAAACAGGAGTAGTTTTACTTCACGAATGGTGTTTAGATGTGGGTTCTTTATAATTTTTAGTTTTCTTATGTTCACTGAATTTCGAATAATACGCTTTATGGTAAAACACTTGCATTAATACCTGACTTTTGCTAAATTTTTGACGCCGAATCAGTAGAATTGGAGGCATCTCGAATGGTGAATCTTCTGTCAGCGTTCGTTGTTGCTTTATAAGTACCCTTTTTCATATTTTTTCCATGGCGGTAGTGATTTCCTAAAAAGTTGTTGACAATATTTTAACTTCGCTCAATTTTTCTTCAATTCAGACTTTTCATAGATTAAGTCTGAATTGTCCATACGCTATAATTTTGATTATTTCTTTATCGGAAAATTTTTTACGCGACAAGTTTTTAAAGATTCTTATAGAAAACTGTTGAAAATGTAAGGAAAATACACAATTATTTTATTCTTAATGAACCTATTCAGATGACCCAAAAAAATTACATTAAAAAATACATTTGTAGGAAGAAAATACCATTAAAAATCATACTTAGTTGTTTATTAATTATTTTTTGCTATTAAACATTTTAGAATTCAAGACTTTAGAAATCAAGATAAAAAATACAATCTTTATTATATTCAAAATAATACGAGTTTTAATGTAACGAAAATCTTGAACCTATTCAGTTGAAAAGCAGTGTATAAGTAGGTATTTAATTTTTTAAGTAAATAAAAAAAATAATAAGTGTACAATTTTGAAGCCAAAATTTGTATTAAAACAGTTTTCATTTTATAAAAATAATTTAATATTTTGTTGTAGCACTTTATATATGGTTTTACATAGGTAATTTGGAAATCCTAAACTAGTCGAGATATCGACAAATGCTTTGGTGGTCATATGTATAATTAGTAGGGGATCTAAATGCAGCAATAAAAAAATTTTTCAAAATAAATAAGAAATCTGTGGAAAGAACAATTTTATTACAATTGTGGAAACACATAATAATTAAAAAAAAAAAATAAAAGTTTTTATCAAGAACTCCATATTACACCATAAATTTGATTTTTCTCAAAAGATCAAAGATTAAAAAAAAGACGATTTTTCATAAAAAATCTCAAATTGAAACATATTTTTTTTTTGTTTCGTTTGATAAAATCAGATGAGAATTGTAGAAGATATGATTTTTTCAAAAATAATCTCCTAAAATAGATTTGTGGGAATCCGATATTTTTAAACCCTGCACCACCATAGATGGTTGGGGTCAGAGCTAATTAAATCTTAGCTTAATTCCCTGAAATCATAATTTTGAATTAAGAAATACTAATTTTTAATTCCACAATACCATTCACAAAAATATAATTCAATAGCTTGTCTCAAAGGCTTTTGTTTGAATAGAATTAATTCCTTATTGAATTAATTCATAAAGAATTCATTCAATTTTTGTTAATTAAAATATTCTCCAAATTAAATGAAAATATTTTTCTTTCATTCAATTTGTTATATTTTGTTTTTTAATCTTTTACAAAATGAATTTAAAAATATTTTGTTAAGCTAAATTGTAATAGATTTGAATTGAAGAAAATTTGAATGATTCAATATATTTTTTAAGCTTGAATTGTATAATTGATGAATGAATTTTTTAAGAAATTAATTCATTGCAGAATTAATTCAATTCATATGAAGTAAACAGAATTAAAGCCTATGAATTAAATTATTTGAATGCTTTAAAAGAATGACAAGGATAATAAACTTAATTCGATTTATAAAAATGAATTAAAGAATTAAGCCCTTCGAAACTATGGTTGGGGTATTATGTGTTTGTGCTGATGTTTGTAACTCACAGAAAAACTCATCAGACCCCCACCTTAAAGTATACCGTTCGACTCAGAATAACTTTCTGTCTATGTAAACCTTGTGAACAAAGTAGAGGTAGTAATTTTGAAGATATCTTGATGAAATTTAAAGCCTATTAAAATTGGTTGTGATTAGTCTATTATTTCACCCAGCTCCCATAAAATCGTCCTACCGAAATAGGGACTTAGTGGTCATTAAAGCCTTACATATAACAATATGTTAATGAAATTCGGTGCAAAGAAATAAGTTTTATATAAGACAACATTACCAAATTTTATGAGAATCCGCTCCCATACAAATTTAAATAAGAAACATTTAAGTAAATGCTCAAACTTAAATAATATTTCATTTTACTTAAGTTGACAAGAAAATAAATAAAAAGCTTAAAGCTTTTATGTATTTCTTTTATTTATTAGGTAACTTCTACTTTTCAAGATTTACTTATTCTAAAACTTTTTCTTATAATTACACAGTAGAGTGTCCCGTAGAAAAAAATTTTGTAGGAACACCCCTCAAACGATGCGAAAAAATTAGCTGAATACGGGAAAAATATTTAAAAAAAATTTTAAATTGATCTTCAGCTCCCTACCAGCGATTGAATGTCACGGGTCTAGAACATTTCGTCCAAAAAATAGTATTGAGTTCAGTCTTGAAATGGGTATCAAAAAATTCGTAATTTTAAGCCAATTATAGAAAAATTATTTTCAAAAATATTCGCAAAAATTATGGTCCATAAACCGTCATTTTAGTACATCATGAAAAAAAAAACTTTTTTAGAATTGACTCTAGTTTTCGCGATAAATCAAAAAAATATCAAAAAATTCTAATTGCAATTATTTTCAAGTCGTTCTTATATAACTTTTTAATACGGTCAACAGTTATGGAGATATTAAGCTCATCATCTGAGAAAAAATTAAATTTCATACAAAATTTCAAGAACAATTTTTTTCAAAATATAAAAAGTTTGAAAGTGTCAAAAGTTTTAATTTTTATCCTTTACTCGTAAAGATAAATTTGATGCAAATAAAACAAGACATACTTCATTAAAATTAATGCCTGAATTTTGATTTTATTCTAAAATTAATGAAAATACTAATTTACAACATAGAAAATTAAAAAAATCACAAAAATCATTGTTTTTTTATTTAGAGCCTTAAGGGAGTTTTACACTATAATACTTTGTATTAATACTAAAAATATTTTCAAATGTATTATGGTATAAATATCTTCAATACTTTGTATGTTGAAATCTTGACATTTTTGAAACGTTATTGCATTTCTGAAAGCAAATCTCCGCACACCTTTTTATTTGTATTCAGTTTAATTCAATTTTTCGTTATTAAATTTTTTAAAAAATATTTTAATAAAGAAAATAAAAAATATGACATTTGATAATACTTTCCATAGTACATTTTTTGATATGTATTATAGAAAATGAAACTCTGGTATTAATAACAAGTATTATAGTGTAAAACCACCTTTAGTACTTATTAATACCGAGTATCCGAATTAACAGAGAAACACGTGCCGCAGAATTTTTTTGTCATTTTGTAACTCTGCGTTATTTTAACTTTTTATTGAATACCTTTTACTTTAAATTATTTACTTCAAATAATGTCAAATAATTTGAAATAATATAAATAATGCAAAGAAATCTGCTGCTTATGAGTTACGCAACTAAAAAAGGTGTTATGCAAAATATAAAACCACACAAATCGTTTTCTGGTAGGTTTTTAAAATTTAAAAAAAATTTTGTAAGATTTTGTATTTTTATTTATTTTTAATAAATATTTTTGAAGACTTCAGAAAATGTTCATACTTAGGAAAAACATAAGGGGTAGGAGAAGAACACTTAAGTTTTTAAATATAAAACAATTTTTACAACTTAAGTACGATTTCGCCACTAAGTAAGCTATAAGACCGGGCTTAAAACTTTAAAATTTCGAATAAAGTGTGTATCAAAAATCGTTGTAAAGCTTAGGGTCTTATTTTGTAAAACACTTCAAGTCACAAAATATAAATTGTTTTTGTTTTTCAAAAATTTGTATGAATAATTTTTTAATTGTACACACAGAAAAAAGATTGGTTGGAAAACCGTTGCAATAAACAAAATTTGCTAGGTGCGACAAAGATTCGGTTGCTGTTGGCATTAATTTGTAAATACTGAAGATTTTCCATTTTTATAATATTAATATTACATTTTTTTCAGTGATGGAAATATAATTCACATCATAACTAATTCAGTCTTGTAAACCAACTTTTGCTTTTAAAAATTTAAATTAAACAATTAAAAGCTGCAACCGAATTTAAATCTCAGATAAAAAGATGAAATGACTGAAATATTTGTTGCAGATATAATTTAATAATGAGTAAAGGTTTTTGTAACTGAAAAAATAGTTGCTTAATGGGTTTGTACCTTAATTAATTTAAAGTTAGCCAATTCGAAAGCAACAATCGAATTAAATTCAGCATAATATGTATAATTTCTAAATGTTGTTTGTAGCAATCAAATAATTCAGTGAAACTGATAGTATAATAAGTGTTAGTCTTCTAAATGATTGCCCACAACACTGCATTGAGCTAGTTTTTGAAATAAATTGTTTAATAAACAAATTTTATAATCATTAAAAAGGACTTGCAGTCTCCAACAGAATGTCTAACAAATAAAATAAAAGATTTATAGATAAGCAAAAACTCACGTTTCATTCATCATCCTATATTTACTTCTTTTGAATAATTGCGTGCAAATGACTTCGACAACATTTACTTGAGCAACATCTTCAAAACAAACAGCAGCTACAACAACGACGACAACAAGGTACATTCTAATACTTCCAAGAAATCTCAACATCATTTTAGGTTTTAGGTCACATTTAACTACTGCATACGAGATACCGAAGAAAAAAAAAAGAAAACCAACATTTAACTTTTATTGAACGCTTATTGAACTACTAAATAAGTATTTACTGCCAACAACAATACAAACAATTCAATCTAAGATACGATCGTGCATTAAATTCAACAAAATAAAGCAAAATAAAAACTAAAAAAATAAAACTTAACATAATTCACACGAAAAAATAAATAGAACTTTTACACATAATAACAATATGTATATGCAACACAAGGCCTACTAATAGTCCGTAATTTTTGTCTATTATTTAGAGATACAAATAGTTATGTACAACAACAGGCATTTATTTGCAAGGTAAGTATGTAAATACATATGGAAGTTGCAACAAAAGACACACATGCATATACGAAGAAAAAAAATCTGTATGCAAAATATTCATTTAATTACCTTTAAATCGAAAAGAATCTAAAATATATACTGCCACAAAATGAAGTAAATTATTTTTTCCAAAATACACCAAAAACTACAAAACAGCATAAAAATCGGCACAATTTTTTAAGCTTAATAATCTTCTGCATAATACCGACAAAAGCGTAAACAACAGCCACAACATTATTTGAAAATGATATCTAAACAACAGAAACAACAACTACAAGAAATAAAATAATAATAAAAAAAAAAAAAAAAAATACATTTAATATTAGAGGAAAAAACAAAATAGATCCCCAATTTCAATTTCAAGTCGAAGCGCACGAATTCAAATTCCGTTTCGGCTATACAATATTCATAGCAGTGATTCCTACATGCTGCTGCAAACAACACCAACAATACCGACAACAACAAAGCTTTAAGAAACCTTAAACCGCATTTAGAATATCATCACACCAAAACTGCTAACATTTACATACATATATACATACATAGTGCAAATCGACTACTAAGGAGTGCCCCTCATGTGCACCTTCTTGGCAAAAATGACGACGCTTTGTACAATTTAACTCTGTTGCCACCAAAAAATATATGTATAGTACATGTAGTTTATACGAGAATGTTCATGTTGCGAATACTCATTCATTCAGTACTCAGTATGTTTTTGTTGTATTTGAATTCGTTCGTTTGTTTGTGTTTTATTCTGTTCGTATTCACAGCAGCGATCAGTACAATTTTGGGATTAATTTGGCTTGGCATGTCATGCAAACAACCAAAATACAACCGGAGCCTGTGTCTACTCTCGTATACCAAATTGTCTGTGCAGAGCCTCTATTAAAATATATAAAAAAGATGCCAACCGCAAAAAATATCTTGAAAAAAAAAAAAAAAAATACTGTGAACCAATGAAACACTAAACACCAAAAGCGGCATCAAACTCATTTTTAACATGCTAAAGTTTAGCTCAACAAAACTCTATCAATGTGGAGTGCAATGAAGTGGTTAACAGTGTTTGAAATTGGTCTTAAGGAAGTTGACTGGTAAAAGGAAATTAATAAAGAGTAAGGTACTTCCGAGGATATAAAGAAAATTTTATTATTAAGGCATTAGATCAAGTTCGTGCCACTTAATATTCTTTCACCATATTTGATATCGAGAAAATTTACATACACAATACAGATTATTAACTTATATTTTTCAATTACACAAATAATTCACTTTGCATCAAAATTGTATAAAGTCCATTCCATGAAAGAACGCCCAAAAATATACCAAGTGTCCTCCGATTTTTATAAAATTTTATTCGTATAAGGTATATGGGTGTCTATAAATATTTCCGTTTTCAGATTCACTAAATTCAGAAAATTCGCGATTTTATTTCGCTTTTTCACTTTTGAAAAAATCTAAAAAATCTCAAAAGTATACAACTTTATATACAAATATTTCTGGGAAGGCTTTGCAGAAATTTGTGATTTAAACGGCGTTTGAATTGTAATTATGTTAGCTTAAACATGAATATTTTATAAATAAAAAATATTTTTTAAAAATGCATTTTAATGCAATTGCATGTTTTAAATGCATTTTTCTTTAAATATGCTATTATAATTTTTTAATTTTTTAACATAAATGAAAAGTTTGGAATCTTTACATTAAAATAAAAATCTCAAATTTTATATATAATTATCAAAATTTTAGTTATAAGAAAATTAACTTCAAATTATAATAGAGGCATACTACGACCTTGAATATTAATGTAAACAATTATTATATTTCTTTTCAGTAGCGGAATATTAAGATTTTTATAAAACTTTTTATCACATTTTCATTGTTCGGACATTTTTTAAAATATATTAGGTTTTAATGTACCATAGTAATGATATATCCTACTGCTATTGAAGATTACACGTAATTAACCTATTAAGAGCTAGATCAACGGTTCTCAAATGGGGGTCCGCGACCCACAAGGGGTCCGTAAGGATATTCGTGGGGGTCGCGAAGAGATTTTGAAAAATATTCCTGAACAAACTATTTTTCAATGTAAGTAAATACATATTAGTTAGATATTGAAATAAAAATTCCTATGAAAGGATGAAACTATTTAATAATGAAAATATATCTTTATACAAAACACTCCCAAATTAAAGACAAAAGTAAATACATTTTTCTAAAATGAGTTCTTTTAAGAATCAACTAGCATCAGCTACATGAAAAACCAATGAAGAAGCCCCAGTTTCGGATGGTTTATAAAGGCAACAATAAATAAAGTGATGTTGAATCATAATACAATATAATGAAAACATTACGATGTGACAGGGAAAATAATTAAAAAGATAATTAGTTCACTTTAATTTGATGAAACTATTGATTTTTCACATGAAACCTTACTTTTATTTTTGCAAATATATTATGCCAAGAAATTTCTTATAAAGTCGGTTTAATGTTATTTCCAAATTTTAGACATAGAATAATATCCTATGTAATGGGGTTTTAAAATTTGCTCAAATGGTGCGACTTCTCAATGCTGAATACACAAAAGTTTTGTTTTGCAAAGAAATAAAAAGAAAATTAGTTAAACGAATTTATAATTAAAATCGTACAAATCCATATTGAAAAGATTTTACTTATAAAATAAAAGATTTATTTCAAAGGTTTTAAAATGTAACTCATGTCTAAAATTTAATTCTGAGTCAACAGATTTTAAAGCATTTTAGTTAAAATATAGCAAGGTTTATACACTTGTTGGCTCAGAAGCCCAAAAACTATTACAATATTCATTCTTATGTGAAACTATCCTTTTTGCTCTTTTGTCGATCATTTGTGGACACAGAGTATAATATTAGATACGTATTTTTCATATTAAAGATCTCATGGAATAAATACAATGTTACAATTAATATTATTTTCAAGTTATTTTATCTTTACATAACATTTTATCTGGTTTTTAAACTGGTCAAGGTTGTAGTGGGTCGCGCTTCAATAGCAAAGTCAAAAGTGGGTCGCGAAGGAATATCTTGTGAGAACCCCTGAGCTAGATGGTCAATTTTATGCATTAAGTTCCCAAAAAGTAAAATTAGCAATTTTTGCAAATAAGTCGTATGGAATACTCATTACACTTAAATATTGATAAATTTTTGAAAAAAACTAAATCATTTAAAATCGCGATAATAATCGAGTAATAAGGAGTTTTTGAAATTTAGCCGCTAAATTGCACGAATTTACAGCTTTTTTGATCAATTTACGCTTTCGGAGACATTTATATCCTTAACTAACCATTTATTTGCCGTTAAAATTAACTTAACCAATTATGGACCGGAAATCCCAAAATTTTATTTGTGCAACTAAAGAGTTAATGAGACCTTTCCAATAATGCCCTAAAATATAATTTAAAATGTAAAATGTCCAAAATATTCAAACTTTAATAAAATACTGTTTGAAATAAAATCATTGAAAATTTTACTAAAATTTTAAAATATTTTAAGCTCAATATGCATTAGACGTCGTTTTTCTATCATATGTTGTAATTTCTTTTGACAAAAAGTTAAAAATTGTGTATACTGTTGATCGAAAACCATGTTTTTGGAGGTTTTTTAAAAATGGTCCAGCTCACGTAAATGAAAAAATTGAACCGAAATATTTTGGGAATGAGTTAAAAACATATCAATCTTTAATTTTAGGGGGGTACATTTGGAACTTTTTTTGTCCCCATACAAATCAAGGCACTGTAATGTATATGGGCATTTCTCTTTTTACGTTTGCCTTTATGAAACCGACTTTCAAACTCAAATATTTTTTTAAATTCTGATTTTTTTAGAAAACTTTTGATACAATTATGTTAACAACACTTGATGCTGTAAAAATTCAAAACCTGAAACGGTTTCATGTGGTGTCGGCAAGCACCCAAAGTAAAAAATTAAAAAAAAGTGTTTGAAACTAACAAGTTTTTTTTCTTTCTTTTGATTGCTGTAGTCACGGATTTTAGCATAAATGTCCAATTCTTCTAATGTAGACTATAAACACTTGTAGGAAAGGACCATCATGGATTTAATTAGCATGCCATTAACCAGTGTCAAATTGTCTTGTGCAAAAGTCGTGAAACCAAATTTTAAAAAATTTTAAAATTTTGCAGTTTTTTCACTGGGGATTTTACGCCATTTCGGATATTTCAAAATTCAAAACAAAGCCTAATAGCTCTTGAAATTATGCATCATTTGACATATATCTAGTTAATGTGCCCTCAACAGAAATGCTGCAGGAGGTACCTAAACTTAGAGAGAAAAAACGTGAATGGCTCCAAGTGGTGCCTTTTTCGCGAGGCACACTCGCAATGTTATTTCAGTGAAGCTAGAGTATAGCGTTATCAAAGAAGGTTTCCAAATGACATTTAAAAATCATTGTGGCGTTTTAAAATATTAATTTTCTAAACGTTTATAGCTATTTTAAAAAATTCAGCAATTTTGCGTTATAAATCAATTTTAAACTGAAATAAGTTCCTGTGTAAAGTTTTACCTACGCAGAAAATATAATTTCACTAAATATATTCATCAACGGTTTTCATGGGTTAAGAACGCTATATTTTTAGTTTAACATTAATCGTCGAGGTACACCCAAGGCGCTGATATATGTCAATCTGTAGCTGCTTTAATACTATATATCAAAATAAATATGGCATTCGAAAATAGTACGATTTTTCATTTAATGCAACTTTAGAGATTTGACTAAGTGCAATTAAAAAATGTATATAAATGACATTGTCTTATGACTTATTAAAAAAAAAAAAATTATGAATTTTGAAATAAATGGACGAATATGAGCAACACTACATTACTAAAAACTGAATTTTGCAAATTTTATAAGAAGATTTAATTATTTAATTATTAAATCGATAATATACCCCTGAATACTTAACATATCGTGATATTTTTAATTTTTATTTTAGATACAGCATTGTAGAATACATAAGTGCAATAATTTTTGATTTAGGACTAAAAATAGAATGTTGGCAATTTTTTTATAAATGTTTATCTTAAACCGCCATAAAGTCGTAAAAGTCTTTCACGCGAACAGATCTGTGTACAACTAGAGCCAAGGAATATTGATACTAAATATCGTTGATGTGCCATTTAAAAATTATCGAAATTTTTTTGAACATCAAAAGTAAACGAGTTTGAAGAATTTCCCATATTTTGAATGAAAAGTTTGTTATTTGAATTACTCTCATTTATTTTTTACTCTTTTATAAATTCAATTAAAGATATGAAAAACGCTACCCTATTTTATTTTCTTCTATTTAAAATCTTTCTCATACCAAACCACTGTGCATTATTTTAAAGTCACTAAGAGGCCACGTACGGGTCAACTTAAAAACACACACAAAACATACTCACTTACAAACTTTGCCTCACCTACTGAATGAATCGACCAAACAAACAAACAGCCAACAAATTCAAGCACAAAAACAGCGACGATAACAAAACCAAGTCAATACAACTAGTAAATGATGTTGCCTAAATGCACACGATCGCTCTCGTTGTGCATTTGCCAGCAAGACAAGCAACTAGTCTATCTAACGGTCTGTCTAATTCACTTTAGGTTCGTCCATTTGTTTTGCCCCGTCTTTTCTAAATAGTACCTTAGACAATGAGTTTTGAGGTGCTGCCCGTTTAACAATAAATATATGAAGAAGAAGAAGAAGTAAAAAACCCCACTATCTCTGCAACGGAATTCCTCGTAATAGACTTACGACAAGAGACTCAATGAACACTATATGTAGTGCTCGCACACCCCATACAACATCAACAACAACAAAAATAATAATTATTGTAAAAGCAATAACAACAAACCACACGATACTGTGGGAAAATATTCACTTAAAATACGAAGTTTGCAAAATGTACATACAAACACACATACACATACCAATATAATTCACCAAACGAAAGGAAGAGTCTCTTTTTACTATTATCTCAAACATTAAAATTAACAATAGTAACATACTTCTAAGTCCATACACCACCCCTCATCTAAAATCATCGGGTAGTCATTCCTCTTAACACACCCGGCAATCTCTTTAATTCTTCTCAATTACATACTTCCTTCTAGTCTTTAGCCATGAGAGTGAATGAGTGAGTCGATGAGTGTAAATGTTTGTGTATGAGTTTGTCATACATACACTAGAAACAGTTAGAAATCGTGTCTTGAACCTGACTTAAGAGCAAAAACTAAAAATAACTTTTGTTGTCTTGCTTGGTAATATTGTTGTTGTTGGCTTATTAAAGTGAGATGATGCTAGCGAAAATAATATCGTTTTACGATCAAAATTGTTATAGGTAGTAGTACATACTAGTATTTGTTGTTGTTTGTGTTTGACGCTAATGTTTTTGTTGTGTGAGAATAACTCTCACTATCGTTTCGTTTATTTAATCAAATAAAATAAAAATAATAAAATTTAAAATAAATTTGCAAATTTTGCATTGTATTTTGTGGGGAGCGTATTTGTTTTTAGAGAGTAAAAGGTAAGAGCAAAAATATTGGAGCGTTTGTATATGTTACCGGTTTATTTTTATTGTTTGAACAAATTGTCTTATAATGTGATAAAAACATTTTGTTTTATTTTTGTGTTTTTGTTTTTCGTCAATTAGTCTTCAATTGTTGTTAAAGAAGATGTAGAAGTGGAGATTTTTATTATAGATTTATATTAAACGATAAGTAAAATTGCAAGTTTAAACGGTCTACGTGTGGAAGTATATGTGGGAAAGTATTTAGGCTGTGAATTATTTAAAATGGGAAAAATTGAAGCATTCAATTTAATTTCATTTAATTAAAGATATTGAACTTATAAATTGTTATGAAGAAGATATTAAACTTATCATAAAATCACCTGCCTGCTTTTGGAGATGTTAAAGGTAAGAAGAATTAGTTTTAATAAATAATCTATGCAAGATTTTTGTAAAAAGAATCTCAAAATTCCCCAAAAACCAATGAAAAATCCCTAAAATGTATTTTTTTTTAATTTTACTCATAAAGTCCACATTTATTGCAGGTTTGAAAAAGTCATTGGCAAACTCTTTAAAACACATTAGTGTTTTTAAAAATACATTCAGTTTGCAAAGCTAGCCTTTGGAATTTTAGAATAGAGACAATTTGGAGAATTGACCTCTCTTGGTGCAAAAAAAAAAAAAAAACTTGTTATTATTTTTGTACCACTGTAGAGTTTCTTATCGTAGTGACATGATGCCAAATCGGGCCAGAAATGTGTGGACACATTTTGCTCTCTTATGAAAGGAAGAATCTTTTTTGCAAACATTCTTTGATGAATATTTCGATATTTATAAAACTGTTACAATTGAATTTCTTGTTTTGCCGCAATTGCATAAAGCTTGTCATACCAGGAATTTTTTTATGAAATTTTATCTGCTTTTGAGTCCTAAACATATCTTTAACATTTTTATATTGCATTAGCAATGTTTTCAACTCCACATTAGTTTTAACTAGGAACCGTAACCATTATGAGTTTTATAATAAAAATCATGATTTAATGAATAACAATTATTTTTGATTTTTATTTTTTGCTCAAAAGATAATTTCTATTTTTGATTTTTATTTTCTGCTTAAAATATAATGATTCATTTTTATTAAAACAAATTCTAATTATTTAGTTTTTTTTTATAAAAATCAAAAATCTAACATTATTAGATCATTCTGATTTTTTTAGTTTACAATTTTGTAATAATTGTTATTTACAGTCCCTGGTTTTAACTTTTTGCACCAAATAGACATAGCAATGATCTAACCGGTTTACTTTTCTACCAGATGTGTTTGGAGTTCTTTTCAATATGCTTTCAATTATCTGGCCTTCCCAATATCATGTAGACCTTTTTTCTTCCCGAACCAGTTTTCCTATCAATGGTCAAAATCTCTTGATACTATTTAATAATATTAGAAACAGCTGGACAGTAGATATTTATTTTTTTGGCCAATTACCAAAAAATTTGGACCAATTTGGATTTTTTTAAATTTTTTAGTAATTTTTATCACGTACTTCTTTTTCGTCAGTCATTTTGATCACTCACTACAAATCAATATAGTTTTCATTAAAAATAATAACTGACATATTTTTCAATGTTAACTAGATCAAAGAAAATTTTAAATATTGCTTTCGAAAAGTGTTATGATAAAAAATGTGTGTTAAGATTTTTTCGACCGCACTCCTTATTTAAGCTAAAATCAAATTTTTATGACTGTACATAGTGCTGTTGGGTATTTGGACTTATTTTTAATAGTAAAATTATCTCTGTGGCGATAACTTATAGAAAACTGTAAAATTTCACTGGCCAACACAATTATTGTTTCTTTAAGTTTTTCTGTTATTGGGTATTTCTACGGCACTGACTATGAAAAAAAATATTGAGTGAAATATACAGTTTTATTACATATTTTGGCAAACAATTAATACATATGTTAACAAAATTTCTATCAAACACTATAAAATGATCTTTTATAAGAATTCCTTTAATAAACGACTTTAGGTAGATCAAGTTGCAAACTCCATCAGTATCTTCCATCATTTGTGAGTTCCCTCTTGCCTATTAACGCTCTTCCAGATTTTGTATAAATGGGTTTAAATGCGAGTGCAAGAAGTAGATTTTTATACTTATGTTGCACTCTAGCTCTTGCAAGTTCGATAGCATGGGAAATTACTTATAACTAAAACAAATGAATTCCAAGCTTTGGTTTCGACTTCAGTCATTGATTTGACAAAATTACGATCTTTGCTTAATCTGTCATTTAGTTCTATCAAATTAAATCGTTGAGGTTCTGAAAGGCTAAATCAGTCTAGATCAGATTTGGATCATCAGAAGATATAGATATGCTGGGTTGTACCTCTGGCGATTTTAATTGATGTCGTTGAGGAGAAGATAAGATATGACCAATTTCAGGGTCATGATGGTTTCAAGTTTCTCTCCAAATCATGGGTGTTACGAACATTATTGCATCTCGTTTTTAACTGGACCATAATCGTAGTATGTCTACGATTTCTGACATATAATATGAGGAACTCATGGCTTGTTCTGATTATACAATTTTATTTTAAAGTATTAATGATATGTAGGTTTCACCAAGTCTGATATAGTTTTTCGATATTTTTCAAATATGGGAGCTACGGTAAATTATGAACCGAGATTAGGCAAACAGATTTAGACTGATATGGAATTTATATGTGCCAAATTTCATTAAAATATTTCTATATTTAAGAGAGGACATTTGTAGGGAGGCTTGGTGAAATAATCGACCGATCATAACCAATTTCAATAGGCTTTGTCCTTGGACCATAAGAAACTTGTTTGCCAATTTCATTAATTAATGTTTAAAATTGCGACCTGTAGTTTGATTACAAGGTTTACATGGACGGACAGACGGACGGACGGACGGACGGACAACAGAAAGTGATTTTAAGCCGATTGGTATAAATTAAGGTGGGTTTTAGAACAATATTTTTGGGTGATAGAAACATCAGCACAAACGCATAATACCCTCCCCACCTATGATGGTGTAGGCTATAATTAAGCTCACAACATCTTCTTGACGAAGCCATATTGAAAACAACAACAAAATATATTTTAGTGTCCAATAAAAATCGAAAATAAAAGTAGTAAATGAGGTAGTAATCTAAATATTTTCCATTATGAATGATATTTAAATTTATTTAAGAACTATACTAAAAGATACACCATCCACTAATGTTTTTGTTTTTTTATGACTTTATTTAAATAAAAAATAAAATCATTTTCCTATGATTCAAAATAATAGACTTATTCAATATTTCTAAAACAAATATATATTTTTTTCATTAAAGACTAAAACAAATTAAATTTTCTACTAATATTGAATATTATAATAATATGCGAAGTTAATTCAATAACCTGAATGACCGCCATTATTGTTTAAAATGCACTGAACTCTTCTGGGCATTGATTCTATAAATTTTTGGCATTTTTCTATAGAAATTGCCTCCCATTTCTTTTTAACATCTTTCCAAAGTTGATTTTTATTCCGAAATGTCTTTCCATCTAGACCTCTCTTCAGTTCAACCCAAAGGTTCTCAATAGGATTTAAATCCGGTGACTGTGAAGACTATTCTAAAACAGATACATTGTTAGCAATCAGCCAAGATTTAACAAATTTTGAGGAGTGCTTAGGATCATTGTCCTGTTGTAAAGTCCATTCTGGTGGCATATTGTTCTCCACATAGGGTAGCATAATATCCTTCAAAATATCACGGTACATTTCTAGGTTCATTATTTTTGTGATCTAATAAAGTGGGCCATGCCAACAAAATTCACCCCACACCATTATACTTCCTCCGCCGTGTTTTACAATATTTTTTGTATAACGATCATCTAGTTCCTTTCCATTTGGTCATGTAACATTTCTGCGACTATCTTACCCGAATAAGTTGATTTTTGTCTCCTCGTTCCATAAAATGTTCTTAAAATTATCAACTTCACTATTTTTAATTTTTGTAACAAATTTTTTTCGAGCTGCTTAGTTTTTTGAGCTTAAAAATGGTAACTTCCTGGCGATTCTACTTGGCAAACCTTTCTCTAAAAGTTTTCGTCGGACTGTTGAAGCACTAATTATGTTACCTATTTCTTCAGAAACGACTTTTGAAGATAGAAATGGCTGCTTCTTCACTAGAAGAGCTATCTGTGAATCCGTGGTAGCGGTTATTTTGCAAGGTATACTACGTGTTTCTTTTGATGGCTTCCACTTGATCGCGTTTCTTACGAAATGATGAGACCTTCCAAGCAATTCCACAATAAAATCAAGTGTTTTTCCTTGGTCACGTAATTATTTCACTATTCGCCTTTCTTAAGGAGTGCTATGTACATTATGACCCATCATTTTGTAAAAATAATATTATAATTTATAATATTTGTTCAACAATAATATTTAATTTAGCTTACATTTAATTATTTTCAGAAAATGTATCCAAATTATAAGGTAAATTAAAACAAAAAATATAATCCTTTAAAATAAGTCTATTATTTTGCACAAATTATATTTTAAATTTTCTTGAAATGTTTACGAAAGCGTATAAAGGAAAGAAAGAAACTTCTTATTACCTATGTAAGGGTCAGAAAAAGACCAATACTATACAACCTCCTTAATGTACCGTATACACTGTGAGCAGTGTTGCCAGGATTTGAGAAAAAAAGAAACTAAATTAGACTTTGAAAAAGGTCAGAAAAGGCTAAATTCCCAAAAAATAATGCTAGAAAAAAGATAAAAACACATTTATTTTTTTTTTGTTCTAATTAGTTTTTGGTATTTCTTAAAGATATATTAGTGAATTTATAAATATAACATGAATAATTCTTATGGCTAATAAAGTTTTTTAAAAAAAAACAAAAAAAAAAAAAAAAAATAATAATATTCTTGTAGAATGAAGTGCCGCAAGCGAAAATTTTCGTTACATATAATGTTAACAATAAAAAAAGGCTAAAAAAAAAGCTAGAAGCTAAAACGACAATTTTGAGGCTAAAAACAAAATAAAAAGGATATATTTAGCTTTAAAAAGGCTAAACTGGCAGCACTGACTGTGAGTTACAAGAGCAATGTGGCTATCAAACTTCAAGCTGTCATCTATGAAAAATTCTAAAGCCCTGTGTTAATTTACATACTCAATCCTTGTACCCTCAATAAACAAGGGTTTCGAAATGATAGACCGATTATAAAAAAAAATAGCCCTATATTTCCCAAGATACAATACAATGTAATTTAGTGAACACCACTCACTAATACAGATATTCATTCACCGATACTGTAAACGTGTTAACACTGGTAAACAAGAACCAACAATCTGTACGTCATCCGCATAAATATGCGTCATTCCTACGTTTATATTTTCAAATAAGTCGTCAATATATGACATAAATAATATTAGTCCTAACATGGAACCTTCAGTTTTTCAGCTAATTAAATTAAAAAAAGAAGAAAACTGCCTTCGACCATTTAAAGACGATTGTACCAGATGACATGCTGAAGTAAAAAATTTAAATTTATAAAACAATTGATTAGTTAAAAGGTTGTGACAGATAGAGTCGAATGCCTTCGAAGAATTCAAAAATATTAAAAAAGATAATCTGTCTCTATCAGAGTTCCTACGAATCTCATTGCAGTAGTCGTACTACACCTCACTCTAAATTGAGACTGATATCTACTTATCATCTCAGAACTTTTTAAATATTCAGACGTCTTAAAATAACTTTAAAAGTCTTCGAAAACACATGTAATATACTAATAGGTGGTAATCTGCTATATATCTGGGATTTCGAATTTTAGAAATCGGAATTACCCAGCAACCTTCCATGCTGCAGGTATTTTAGATGAACTAATAATGTTGTTTAATATATGCAATAAGTGCAAAGACACAGTTGGAAGCACATTTCTTAAAAATGTTATATAAACTACATCCAAACCAATTGATTTAGATTTAATGTAAGTAATAGCATTCTACATCTCAACCTCACTTATACACCTAAAGGAAAAATCACCCTCAATCGCATTATTCAAAAAGGAAATTTAATTATCAGTATAAGGCAATGAGGACATTAAAATGATCTATTGAATTCATTTACATTTAATGGTAACCTTGAGCTATGATCCCAAGTACACTCTATTTATCTAAGTCATCTCCATAGTTGAGCATCAGTGATACATTTAAATACGTTGCTCATAATTCTTGCTCTCTGCCTTCTTATTGTCGATTTTAATAGATTTCTATAACAGAAATAAATTTGCCAATTCAACTCATTCAAGTTCTCTAAATAAGCCCTTTTGGCAAAATCCTGATAAGTTATAGCAATTAATTGCTTACGACATTTCATCCTTGAGTCAGTTTTACTAACCTTACAATGTTTTAAAGATACAAATCAGTTATTTGAATAATCGGCATAATTAACTCGAATAAATTTTTAATCCAAATTCAGGATTGTTATTTAATCGAACAATTATTTGATTTTAATTAAATGATAAATCGAACAAATATTGTACGAGTGACCCAAAAAATTTAATGAAAGTGAAGAAAATTCTGAACTTTAACCTTTAATAATTCAAAAAACACCTACAAAAGGTAATAATAAGTGTTTTCAATGCCTAATTAGGAAGTCAATGTGAACTTTTCAGTTTAGATTTTAGATTTTTTTCCATTATTCAGTTGTTTTCTTAAAAATATTGAAGGAAATAAATAAAACGGCACGTGTGGCTATTTTTAAATTTATTAAATTTAAAAAAAAAAAAATATTACATATAAACTGTTATCAAATATTAAAAACCAAATATATGAATTGTTTATCTTAAAAATGACGTAAGTAGATTTTCCTCCAATTTAGACATTTAAGATTAATAATAATGTGCATAATAAGAAATATACTTTTTCTTGTATGAAGTTATAATATTTTCTTTTTTTTCTTTTTGTCAAATAATTGAATTATGCTAATTTTAAAATAAATTGTTTAGGTATACATTTTACTATCTATGCTAGAAACAAATAAAAACTATTTTAAACAAAATTTACTCTAGTTGACACTTGGTTTTTTTTTTTTTTTTTAATTTAGATAGTAAAGATTCACATTTTTTTACTATTAAACTCTAACATTATTTACAAAATTTGACTTATGCCTTTTTCAAAATAACAGCTCGACATAATCATTAATAAATTCAAGAGCTTATTAAACTAAAAAAGTTTTAAAAGATTTAATTTATGCAGAACTTTTCAAGTTAAATAACAAAATACAAAGAAAAAAAATATATTTTCTAAGGAGCATTTTTAAAAGTTTTGTTAAATAAACTCTATTTTTAAATAAATCTTATTTTATAATAGTGTCTTTAATAACAGAATAAACTCGATTTTCCTAGAAAAAGTTCTGCTTTTCTTAGTCCAATTAAAGATTTTAAAATTAAAAAAAAAAAAAATATTTTCAATATACGTAAGAGTTTTATAACATTAATGACTTTTCATGTGCTACATTTCTTTGAACTTTTTACAACGAGTAATGTTGTATGAGTGTTTAAATGTTTTGCTTTGTTTATGGGATTATTATTTTGCTTTTACCTTACAATTGCTATTATAGAACAACAATTTTCTTTAAATATTTCTGTGGCAACAAGGAAAAACTACGTAACTTGTTTTTTTTAAGTTTTCAGGAGAGCAGTTTATATTTTTTTCATTACCATATATGTGGGATTGGAGCATGGTCGTGTCACTAGATCTGGCAGACGTTGGTAAGAAAAGGGTTAAGATAGTTAACGGACAGAACATTCTAGACGGAGCTAGACGCAACAGACAAAATATGGACGAGACGTAGAACGAATATTCCAGACGACGTTCTTTAATTTTATAAACGGACTTACCACGGACAGGAAAGGGACAAATAGAGGTTTCGCTCGCTAAGAAGTTTCTGGAGCTTTAGGGAAATAGCGAGTAATAGTGGATAGGATATAAATAGGAATAGAAGAGAATATTGAGTTAGTTGAAGAATAGTTGCAGAAGAGTTGTGCTAAAGTTGAAGTTAGTTGCAGAAGAGTTGTGCTAAAGTTGAAGTTAGTTGCAGAAGAGTTGTGCTAAAGTTGAAGTTAGTTGCAGAAGAGTTGTGCTAAAGTTGAAGTTAGTTGCAGAAGAGTTGTGCTAAAGTTGAAGTAAGTTGCAGTTGAAGTTAAAAGGTGCAGACAAGTTGTAAAGTTGAAGTTGAGTTAAAACCAGTGGCAGCCAAACTCTTATAAATTGTTAATTTAAAGTGAAGTCAATATTTTAATTTTAAGTTTAATAATTAAAAATAAACTTGATACACAATTATTTATTCATTAAAAAAATTGATTTATTCGAATAAAGCCACCAGGGATTTATTTAAAAAAATCTCAGATATATTTTTCAATTAAAACAGTTATTTAATTTTACATCAAAATTTAATAAATATATTCAAATAAAACTAAAATAAGAATAAAATTTAAGTAAGATTTTATTTCTCCTTTACATTTTTAATTCATTGATTCATCCACTTAATTAATTTAATTAATTTTTTAATTGGAATTTTTGCTTTCTATTTATTTTTTTAGTAATTGATATAATCATTTTGGTGAAAGGTGCAAATTAAAAAAGCTGTTAATTTAATTAATTATTTACTAACATATTTGATGATTGATTTGATTTTTTTTTAATTTTTCTGTGTACAACACTGTGGAACATTTTAATTTCAAATATTTATCATATTTTTTAAAAAAATTGACACGGAATAGAACTGGACACAGAACTTCAACTGGACTTCAATTACGAAATTGCTTATATTAATTAATTTTTAATTGATTTTGCTCCAATCATCGAAATGATAATATTAATAACTAAAAAAATTTATTTTATTATTACTGATTTTTTTAAATGGATATAATGAGCTGAACATTTTTGGAAATTTATTAAAATTTATTTTATTTCTATATTTTTATACACAAATCTTTAATTTTTCTTTATATTTTGTTAAAAGTTGTCAATTTATTTAAAAACTAAATTAAAAACCAATTAGAAAATGAATTATATTAATAAATAATATAATTAAGTTCCAATATATATTTAGTTAATAACACTGGTCAACAAATGCATTTTGATGTGCTAAACATGAATCTGCTATCAGTTTTTTTCCATCAGCTCTGGGTTTTTTTTATGGGCGTGTCTAATATTTCGGCCATAGTAAGACCATTACTTTTTTGTGTAAATTTTTAGATTTAGATTTTTTTGTTATTAAAATTTATTTTTAAAAGTGAAAGCGTCAAAAATATTTCAGTTTATCATCTTAATCTTAAAGATGGTAATGCTGAGAATAAAATAAGGCATGAATCTTTAAAATTGATGCACAAATCTTGATTTTATTCACAGTTAAGTAAAAATACTCATTTGTCGGCAAAAAAAAAAGTAAAATAAAAAAAAATTTTATTTTTTCTTGAAACAAAAATATGTGGACTAAGTGGATTTTGACGAGTTAAACAAGAATCTGCATTCAGCGGTCAGACTATAAAACTCGATAATAGTTTGTACAATTTGGACTATAACTCAAGAACCGATTACACGATTTCGTTGATACACCAAAAGATGCACACGAAAATTGTCTTCTAGGTTTGTCAACATAATTTTTTATTGATTAAAGAATTTCAGAGTTATGGATTAAAATTTTCACGATTTTTCAAACTTTTATTTAAATTTTTACGGAAATATTAACTGCATAAAAATTATGTAAATTCGGATCAAAGATAATTTAAATTGCTATCTACTGGAGTTTATCTTAATTGGACAAACCGTTCTGTGACTTTAGCACTGTCTAGAAATTGATGATTGTAATGTAGAAGCTTATGTGAACGGTGTAGCAATTGTTGTCAGCAGTAAATAAATCTGTACTTGGGAGAAAGAATTCCAGAAGGCAATGAATATTTAATCGAGGTAAATTTCTGACAATGGATTGCAAATCAATCCTGCCAATGAAATTGGTATTCTTCAATAGAAAGTACAGAGTTGCAATTTATATATTTCCCAGTCTTTTTGTGGGTTTGTTGTCTGGTAATTTTTCAAACTGTCTAATGAAGTCCTAGAGGATGACTATAACTTATGTTATGACATTTCCCGAGAGATTTTTTACTATAGCAGAGTAATATTATTAAACGGTTTATTGTTTTTTAACTAATTAATTAATAAATTAATTAATTAATTAAATAAAACAGTCACTAAAATAATCTTCTATTATATGTACATGTTTATATTTTTAGCTACTTAACAACAGTGCAAAAAAAGGATACAAGAGGAAAATTTAAAAGGAATTTCTTAATAATTTTCCTAGAAGATAAAGCATAAGAAATAAAATCACAACAACAATTATATGCAATGTTTTTCTAAAATCGAGAATAATTTTGTTGTTTTTCATAAAAAGTTTCCTTTAAATTTTTTCTTAGTTACAGAAATTTTAAGCTTTTTCTATAATTTCTTTACATACATGTAGTAAGTGTGTAAATGCTTTTTCAACAATGACGTCAATAATTGTATTTTCTATTTTCCTGTTATATTCGTTGTGTGGCTGGTGAAGGATGGTGGTGATGATGTCTTTAATTTATTTTTGTTTTTATTTCTGTTTTTTTTTCTTTTAGTAGAATATTGGCCCCTCTTTTTATTTTGGCGCAAACGCTGTTTGCATTTTACAACGTCATTCATTATTTTTTACGAGTCTAAAATATATTTGTTGTTATTTTTTGTTTTGAGCTCATGTGTTTATTAAGAGAGAGACAGAACAGAAAATAAATAAAAGCTTTCAAGTGTTATAACAAAATGCAATCAACTTTTTTTCTTCTCTTTTGTATCTGATGATGGTTAGAGAATGACGTAATTTATATATGATAGTATTAGTTAAATATAGAGAGTGAGAGTGTTAAACAACGGTTATTTTAAAAGAGAGTATATTACAATTTTAGTGTTTTGTTTATTGAGATTTGAGATTCGGAAAAAGAGAGCAAAACAAAATAGTGCATATTGAGGTAGGTGACTCAAAGTGCAAATTGTATTGTGCTTTGTTAGGTGAGGTGTTGTTGTTTTGATTTGCTTGTGTTTGCATTTGCCTGCCTCATCACCACTCGCCATCATCTTCATCATCAGCATGAGCGTTATAATAGACGACGGCTATAACAACAACAATAAATAACATCACACAATATCATCCTCCACAGCAAATCGTCATTATTTTATTTTTCTTCTTCACTTTTTTTTTGTTGCTGCTGCTGTTGTTTTTATTTTTGGCAAAAGCAATGCTAGACTTTATAACAACAAAAAACAAGAAAAATATAAAACAGCAAAGCAAACGGTAAAGTGAATATAGTCGCGTGTAACCGTAAATATAAGTTCAGTCGCGTCACAGACGCCGCGTTGTTAACACATTTAAGCTACGGAACTAAAAAACCGTTAGAAAACAAAATTCTATTTACAAAAAATTCTTATTATTAAACGGAAATTATTATTAAAGAATTATTATTTTTTTCTTATATAAAAATAAAAAGAAAAAATATTTAAAAAAGAGTTAACATATTTAAAAAGTTAAAGGCAATATTTATATTGAAGAAAATTAAAAAAAAAAACAAGTGTTTTATTTTAAAAACTGTTTAATTTTTTTCGCGTAAAAAAATTTGTTTAACTTTTGATGAACAATTTTTTTTGAGAGTGAAAATTTTAACTAATTTTCGAGTGTAACAAAACATATCATATTTAAAAGGTGCTATAAAAAACTTTAAAAATTCTTAAAGAAAAGAAAAACATTAAATATGAAATATAAACATAATTAAATAAAAATATTTAAAAGATTTTATTTGTGTGTGTGTGTGCTCGTATAAAATAAATCCTTTAAGTTCTTTAAGCTTTAAAATAATCTATTTTTTATATATTTCATAAATCCAGTGTCTTTGTGTTATACTGAGCGTTAGCTAATTAATTATTGTGCTACTGGACGTATGAGTGTTTTTAATTGAATCCTTTTTTAATAAAACCGGCCATTTATTAAAACAATTTAAAGTTTTTTTATAAACGTTTAAAGTTTTCTTTAATGCTAATATTTGAAAGAATTGTGTGCTCAAAATATTTAAGCAATTAACTAAATCAAGGACATTTTTTTATTAAAAAAGACAAAAGTTTTATAACAAAACCTAAGTTTAAAGCAATTTTCTTAACAAGACAAAAATATTTTTCAAAGATACATAAATAAATATTTACTACACTTAAAGAATAATAATATCTAGAAAAATAAAAACACTAAGAAAATCACTAAAAAAATCTCGGTGAATTTAATTAAACAAAACTCAGTGCGTATGATTAATATAAATTTGAGGATTAAACTTTTTCTAAAACGTGTGAATAATTAAATGAGTGGGATATTAAACACAAACTTCCAAGGAGTTTGAAACACAATTAAATAAATCTTAAAAAAGTGTCTTAAAATTTTAAAGATATTTCATTGCAAAATATCCGAGAAGTTATTTAAAGTGTTGTCGGATTCAAACTTTTTAATAAAATATATTAAAATTCAACTAAGAGCGTATGCTTAATAAACAATTCAAAAATAAAATTGTTTCATGGTGCGTATGAGTATTAAAAATTCACAAAATATTTAAAATCTAATACAAAACTTTTCTTGCAATAACTCTAAAGAATTGTAAAATGGATTTAAAGATTTTAAAAGATATTTAAACAAAAATAAAGAAAATTTTTTATTAAAAACTTTTTTATTAAAAAAATTTCGTAAAAACTTAATTTCCCCTAAACAAAACTGACGTTTATAATTTTTAAACCATAACTTAAGGGTCTGGCAACAGTATAAGTGTTTAAAATTGAATTTATAAAATAAAAATTTATAAAGCAAAAATTGTCCTACAGTGCCTAACAACTAAAACTAAATAAAACATAATTAATTTTAAATAAAAACTAAACAAATAATTGTTTCATCTCTGGAGAAATTAATTCAAAGGACTTCAAAGTATGATTAACAAAAATTGAAGCTCTTAAGATCATCAGCGCGTATGAATAATAAAGATTTAAATTCTTAAAGGACTCCAAAGCGTATGATTAATAAAAATTGAAATTCTTAAAGACTTAAAGCAAGAAAAAACCTAAAAATTTTATTTAAAATTTCTCATACTCTAAACTAACAAATAAAACGTCCTTGTGCCTGCTCCCTCAAATGAATAAGAAGAAAATAAACAAAAAATTGTGTATAGTAAATGATGCTCTCATAAAATATTACGTCGTAATGCTGACGTCGTTAAAATTTGTGAAAAAATGTAGTATGTATAACAAAAAATATAAAAATATACTAAAATAAAAAGTTAAAACAAGAAAAAAGAACTTTTACTTAAAGAGAAAAAAGAAGAAACAAAGATACATAAAAAAAACAAATTAAAATAATAATAAAAAAAATCTACCAAAGTTATATCACAAATCATTTGCAGCAAAAAAACGGCGTGCTGGAGCTGGAGAATTTCTTAACGCGCCTGAGGGTTTTGAAACCTTCCACAGGTGTTTATTAAGTGTTAAATGTTGTAAATTTTAGTTGTTGTGTTTTAATTCAAATTATAATTTTTATTATTAAAACTACTATACTTTTTATCAAAACTATTTTTGAAACTTTTATAAACAAAAAAAAAAAAAAAAAAATGTTTCATCTTTCACTTAACCATTTAACTTAAATGATCCAAAAATAAAATGCGTAATCGTTTGGCCTCCTTGATAGTGGTGAAACAAGAGCCCTCCAACTCTTTAGGTAATCCTTCCCATAATTTAAATTCCTCCTCGTCAGCTTCTACACCCTCTTCACCTACGTTTGAAATAAATAATAATCAAATATTTTCTGATAATTCTGCCCTAAATATAAAAACTGAATTAAATGCTTATGAAATTAATAATAATCATATACCTTTAAATGATAATTATAATTACGCCTCATATCAACAATATTTGCAACAGCAGCAATACCAAAATAAACAATTACAACACCAACAACAAACACTTCAACATCATCAAAACAACAACAACCATCATCATCATCACCACCACCACAACCCACCACCAACTGTACAACATACAAATAATTCAGGAAATTTTACTGGAAATTTAATTTATCCCTGTCGCAATTTATTTCCTGATGGTTGTGATATTTCCCATCATAATCATTTGAATTGTTCGAATTTTTCTACATTTAATTCGAATTTAAATGAATCGACTACTTTGTTGTATAATTCTCATAGTGATAAATTTATTTTAAAATCCGAGCCTATAACTTATGAACATTCACAGCATCAAAATCATCATTTGCAGCAACAGCAGCATCTCGAAAATTCATCATTGGACTCTTCTTGTGTAGACAATCAATGGTGTTTAACTAGTTTAACGTGTAGAAAACAGTTTAATAATTTTCATACTCCTGTCTCATCTCCGGATTATAGTTGTCAGAAAAATAGCAACAGTATGTATAGTTTTTTTTTAAGATTTTAAAGGTTTTGGGAAATTTTACTAACCCTTAGATTAAAGGTATTTTGTTTTATGTTTTTTATACTAATATAAAAAATAATTAAAATTTAAAAAGTCTAAAAGACGACTTTTTTTGAAATATTTGTTTCATAAGATGATATTTTACAAGGAGTAGAATTTTTTAATTTTTTTATTTTAATTTTCCTCAAGCTTTATTATTATCCTTTTAAAGTGCAATATCCTTTTAAAGTGCAATTTACTGTGCGTATGAGTAATAATTTCTAACAAATTATTTAACCACAGATCGTATAATTGTTACAGTTTCTAGTTAATTAGTACCTATTTCATATGTTTAATACAGAATAATAATTTAAAATGTTCTCAAACTTTTTAAATTTGTTCCTAAAATGTGATGATTTTTTTTAATTTTATATTTTAAGATAATATTAGATCCGTTTAATCCTACAAGGATTTATATTTACAATACCTTTAATTTTATTTTTAATTTTCTTAAGGCGCTATTATTCAAATGCATATAATATCCTTTTAGCCATTAGACGGCCGTGCGTATGAGTAACAATAATTTATAATAAATTGTTTTACCATAGTGCGTATGATTGTTAAAACTTTTTAAGTAATATTTCAGCTATGTATTTCTAATTAAAGAAAAATTATAATTTTTTTTTAAACCTTTTGTAAATGCATATAATCCCCTAAAAGCAAAATCTTCGGTACGTATTAATAATAAAAAATTAAAATTATTATTTTATTTCACTGCGTATGATTGTTACCGTTTCATTATATAAATATTTGGTCTGTAATAAGTGCTTTTAAGATTTTTTAATAAACTTTTAGTAACTTTTATTTCGATTAATCCTTGTATTGTAAAATATGAAGGGTGCGTTTGATATTTTACTAAATGTCAAAATGACTCTATTTTTCAGCAAAAAATGGAGCTGAAAAAGTCACGATTTTAACACTGTATTGTCATGAATTAGTTCCTTTAGCTTAAAATAAAAGCTTACTACTAAAATAAGAAAATAAAAGCTTACTACTAACGAAAATTGATACCAATTCGCATCAAGTTGACACCATTTCAGTATCGAATTATTTGTTTTATATTTTGTATATTTAAATTGGTTTTGTTAAACAACTTTGGGGAATAAAGTTCCATATGTGATCACCTTATATCGCTGGTATGAGTTATTGATTCCAGAATGAATTCTACGATCATCTAAAAGCGTTTGTTTTGTTAGAAAATTTTTGTGTTGAACGTGTACTAATTATGCAACACATACATACTATATATATATATATATATCATGAGAGAATTTATAAGAAATAATTTCACTAACACTTTTTAAAAAATGTATGTATTGAATTTCATTTGAAAAGATTCTTGATTGATCTCAAACATTTTTTTAGAGTTGGAAATCTGATAGTTTTTGTCTTCCTTTTCTTATTATGATTTTTTTACAAAAATAATTTAGAAAATAGAATTTAATTGTGTTTAACAATAATATCTATTGCTTAGATAATAAAAAAAACAATAGATATTTTATCACGATATCTATATTATAGAGCTTAATACCATATTTCGAAAAAGGTTTTTTTTTTTTTTTTTTTTTTTTTTTGTATAGAAAATATAATATAGCTATATATAAAACTAGCTTTACCCGGTGCGTTTCGCTACCCAATTTTATATGGGCGTCACTATTACCCCTACTACTACTCCGCCCTATTCGAAACTTGATATGAAAATTATTTCTACAACTTTTTGGGACATTCAGTGAATTACTACATTAGATATGCGAAAATTGATATTTGCTTCATATGGGAGCAACACTTTCCTCGGGTCCTATCCGCCCTATTTTCATTTCATCAGTGCAATAAGCTAAGAAAGTAGTTTCTACAAAATAGTTCCTTAGATATGCAATTAAGAATATTTACTTTGCATGGGGGGTAGCATTTTCCCCCGTCCTATTTTTATCATAAATTATGAAGGTTCTTCTTTGCGATATTTAATATTTTCGTTGTATGGGGGCATCACACCCGTCCCATTTCATCTTAAATTTTGGATTTTGATGAGAAAGTTATTTATACAAAATGTTAAAACTTTTTATGTAATAATCAGGGCAAGTTTTTCAAGCTTTCCGCTTGGAAAGTAAGCATTTGCATATTTCAAAAGAATTTTACAAAAAATGCTTATATTATAAATCTTTGCATAAATTTGCATATAATGGATACAAAAGTTAGTTTTCTTAACAAAAACACAATTTTTTGGTGATTTTTTGAAGTTCAATCAAATGATTTCTAAAAATGTTCTTGTTAGTATTTTGAGTACATTGTAAATATTGTAAAGAAAAAAAATCGGAAGCATCAAATATGATACTTTAAATTAAAATAGTTATATTTTTATAAACATGGAAATCTATTTGAGATTGAAAGTTAAAAAATGCATATTTGTGCATATTTTCTACACATTAATATATAAGAATGCATAAATTCGTTGGTTTTTATATACATATTCATGCTATTTTTGCATATTTCTGTGCTTATTATATCATTTTTTCGTGCTTTTTAAAGCGCATATTTCAATATTTTTTGTGCATATAAAAACTTGCCCTGGTAATAATATTTAAGTTATACCATAATTAGTATTTTCTTAGTATGGGGCTAGTATTCCCCTTGGTCCTATCCTATTCATCTTAATTATAAAAGATGATAAGGAAGTTATTTCCTCAAAATTGTAAGACCTTTGCGAAAATAGTTCTGAAGTTATGAAATAATTAATATTTTCTTTGTATGAAAGAAAAAAAATTTTTCTTTAATTTAAACAAACATTTTTTGATTAACACAGGTATAGACAGACGGAAGGACGCTGTGTTAAGAAAAAAAAAAAAACCTAAATATTTAATTTATGAATATTTCCGATTATTTGTTGGTAAATTTTGGAATTTTAGGTATTTTTATTTTCTTGCAACAGCATCCTTCCGTCTATGTCAATCAAAAAAATTTTGTTTAAATTTTTTTTTTAAGTTTATTAAAAAAACGAAATATGGTATTAATATTCTATAATATAGATATCTTGATAAGATATCCATAAATTGCACTAAAAAAGTAAAAGTATCTATCTGTTTTTGGTACTGGTACTTACGTGTGTAAAGGTACATTCAGACTATTCAAATATTTGCGAAAAAGAAAACTATATAAAATATTTTCTAACCTCCAATTTAATGGGAAAATATTTTTTATTTATAATAAATCATTACTGATATTTTAATGAATCTTGTTTGACACTGTTTTCTCTTACAAAATATTTGCAAGATCAAACAATGGCATACAATTTTTTTTGCAAATTTAGAGGTCACGCAAATTTGGTCAAATATTTGACAAATATGAATATAGATTTTTCAGATTTCTGAAAAATTATTATTTAAATAATATAAAATAAAAAACAGAAAAAGCATTTTGCATAATTTTCAAAAAATTATTTTTTTTTTCTACATATTCGTTACAAAGTGTGAGATGTGTTAATAGTCGGGGAAAACTTTAATATTTTTGACAAAATTTGTTAATTTTTTGTATATATTTATGACTACCGTATTTACATTACAATACAAACATAAAAATTTAATAACAAAATTTTTTAAATATCGGGGTCGATGCGGAACGGTTTAGCGAACGCCTATTTTTATGAATTTCTAATTAGAAAGTAAATTAAAATTCATATGGCCATAATTAAAACTCAGATTAATTTCAAGATTTTTTTTTTTTTTTTTTTTGAATAATATAAATTTAGAACTAAAAATTTTAAGATAATATTTTTTAAAATTCAATGATATTTTCAGGAATCTGTAAAAAAAATTAAAAATTAACTATTTTTATTTCAAGTGATAGTATTAAGGAAATAGCTACTTAAATTGAAGACCGATATTTCCTCGGTGCAATAACGATGTTTTAAATAAAAAAAATAAATAAAAAAATTATTGAAATAACATTTATTGATCTTTAATTTTTAATTAAAAATTATTTTCAAATTAGTATTACATATTGTCACTGAAAAATTATGAATTATTTTTAATATGCATTTCAAACGGAAACTAACCATGTGAATCACACGATGTGACGTATTTTATTTAATGACACTAACACTTTCTTTATATACATACTAGGGTGGCCCTAATTACAAAATCTTGAAAATGATGGCTTTTTAATATTTTTTCCCTTTCATCGATCATAAGATTTTAAATTTAAATTTTAAGTTTCTGAAATTCCTAAGATCAAGAAGATCGGATAACTAATAACATAATAGTTATTAAAATAAAATTAACATAAATACGTAATTTTCGGGCAAATAGACCCCGAAAAATAAGATTTCAACCAGAATTTGAAGGAGAGAAACGAAATTTGGCATGTAGTTTTCTATTGACATTATGTATAAAATGCCAAGACAAAACTATATGCCGAGTTGCGTTTCTCTCTCTAAAGTTTTGGGTGAAATCTTATATTACTGGGGTGTATTTGGTCGAAAAATTGATTTTAATAACTATGATTTTCGAAAGGTAATAAACTGAAGAATTCAAAAAAATGAAACCGAGGAAAATTTAAGTTCTAATGAATAATTTATGGTTGGACAGAATAAAAAACTACAATTTTTAATATTTTAATCGCTTTGAGTCACCCCTAAATTTGTTCCAATCAATCTAAAACTTTGTATTATATGGTTTTTGAGGTATTCGAACATTTCTAGGGGGGTGAGACTGAAAATTTGAATACCTTCATTTTCTTTCATACAAAAGAGGGCCACCCTAATACGTACTTTAAAAATGCCTCAAATAATTTTTTTAACATAAACATTGTTATCCTGAGAACTTTTCCCGTTAACAGTTCCAAAATTAGTCTGCCATTACACAGCACTACCAGAGTCATTAAGACATCTTATGATTTGACCAAATATGACTCAATTGAGTCAATTGTAGGAAATGTTATTAAGAATATCTTGTACAATTGTAGTTATGGCACAATTTCTAGCTGAGCATTTTCTATGGATTTTATACAAAAAATAAATTTTTCAAAACTTTAACTTCCTTAAAAGATGAAATTTGATGTACTGGAGAAAAACTATATATTGCTATGTATAACAGTAGTTCTCTGCATATATCGATTTTTTGTTTTGACTTTGTAGGTGCAGGATGTAATATAACGTTGCATATGATTAATAAACTGTGCAATATTTATTACTCAATACGTGAAAGAAAATCACGTGCTTAAAACCTAAGGACTTTTTAAAAAGATTTTATTTTTTGAAGGGATTTAAGAATTTTTTAATTTTCTTTAAATAAATCTATATAAAAACAAGGCTAATTATGGACTCATTAAAATTTACATCATATACCGTATACACAACTTATAATAACTTAAGTCACGATGTGATTTTCTTTGTATAAAATATAATAGTAATATGTAGATCTTTTTATTTTTTTCCTTTTCTAGCTCTTTTTTTTTAACATAAACTAAAGTTTTGTAAGCAAAGTATTTATGCTAATTGCAAATATTTTCAATTTCTATTTATTGCCAAGAGGAAATACCTATACTATACACAATATTAAAGAAAAAACAGAAATAAAAAAAAAAAAAAAAATCATAATGTGTAATAAATTCTTAAACAAAAAAGAAAAAAATAAATATGTAATCATGCCGACAAACATATGCATAAATATGTATAAGTTTTTAAACACAAATATTTATGCATAATTTGTTTTTGCGGAAAACAGAAGAACAGAAATCAAGGTACCATATGACACCTTTTGAAAATGACTAAAAATATAAAAAGAAAAAAATTTGTTAAGAAAAAAAAATTATTGGCTCATATTGAAAATATACTCGTGATTTGCAATTACCATAAATACAAAATCTATGCACGTGGTTATTATCATTTTTCTTTTTTTTTTTTTGTTTTTTTGCTTTTGTTTTTTTAAATATTTCATTTGGATGAGATATTTTAAGGGCTCATTGAAAAGATTGGTCATTTGAGGCGATTAATGTCGTGGTGTCTATTAAAAAAAAAAAAAAAAAAAAAAAAACATGATACTCTCGTTTTCCTTTTTATATTAATAATGATTAAGGAATTGAGGTCTATTAGTGTAATAGTACGAAAATTCGTTAGATTGATTAAATGACAAAAAAAGTTTATTATTTTAAAATTCGTTAGATTGATTAAATTACAAAAAAAAAGTTTATTATTATTTTAAAAAAATTAATTTTAAATCATTTTAAATTGCAAAATTTTTGAAAATTAAATTAAAAACAAATTGGGTCATTTTAGTAAGGAAATTAATATATATATATATATTGACTTGTGTTTTCCTTTTAAGCAAAGAAATAAATTTATTTTCTAATCGATTACTTTCTCCCAATCGATTTTTTTATTTATCTCAACAGCACTATTCTTTAGCTACCATCCAAGACTATTACGTTTGCAAAATAATTAGAAATTAATAAATAACAACAGCTACAATAATTACAAAAATAAAAAACAAACCCGTAAGCAGCAATGATGTCGACAAAAACCGCCAACAATATCATCATCACAATCATGTGAATTTTGTTGATCGTCCACATATAAAAATAAAAACAAAAACAGAAGATTGAAAAAAGGCACTAAATAAATGCTTGAATGAATAATTAGTCAATATATACAAAAACTAATTTTTAAATATTTTTGATTTTTATATAAAAAGTATGAAAAAAATAAAAAAAAAAAACCTAATTACGAGTATATTAAATATTATATTCTAAAAATAATAACAAAGAACAAAATAAATTAAAAGAAAAGAAATAGAAAATTATTATGACAAAATAATGAAAACATTTGAAAAATTACGACGAGTTCTCTATGACGCAGGTGTTAAATTTAAAAACTAACGGTTTGTTGTACTGATAATTGTATGATTGTTTAGATGTTGTTTTTTGATAATAAACAAATACATATATGGAGACATATTTACATATACATATTTGGAGAAATGTTGTGGGGGGATGGTATTATGATGTTAATGCTGGGATGGGTAAGAGAAGGTTTATGACAGTTTTAAGTTTAATAAGAATTTTAGGAAGAAAAACTAGAACCCTTTATCCCATTAAACCAAAAAATAGTTAATACGGTGAAAGGTAGAAAGAAACATATATAACCAACAATAACATTAATTAAAATATTTAATAATTTTGAAAAATAAATTAAACTGAAGAAATGCTGCATATTTTTCAAATGAAATTAGTTGCTTGAAATGTTCTTTAAATTTACCAAAATTTTAATCAAATTAAATAAAATATTAATTAAATGTTATCTTCATATTGAGGAATTTTTAATCAATTTAATTACTAATTTGTTTTAACTCAACAAAATTATAGTTTAATTAAATTTTTAATAGGGATACTTTTTTGAACAAATATATATATATATATATATATATATATATATATATATATATATATATATATATATATATATATATATATATATATATATTTTAAAACTATTTATTGATAGTGTTTCTGTCAAATTTGTACTTATATCAAAAAATTGGCGCTAATTGTGTATCAAAATATATAATTATACTCTACACCATCATAGATGGGGAGGATATTATGCGTTTGTGCTGATGTTTGTAACACCTTAACCAAAAATTACCTAGTGCACTCATATGGTAAAGCAAACAACGGTTACATAAAAATCTATAATTGAAAGTATTAAATTTTTTTTTAAATCTGAATTAAATTTCATCATATGGAAACTTCTTAATAATATTAAGTTTATAGAAGGTCATTAGTATTATCGGTTTGGAAACAAATTATTCTTTTTGAAACCCTTACATTTTTTTTATGTTTTTAATGTAAAAAATTAATAACATGAAAATGAAAGTCATATATTTTTTCTCACTGTGTAGACTTTAAGCAAAATATTTTATGATTTTTATATATCCAAGTAATACTATATTATATTGGTGTAAATCAATAAAATATTTCAAATATTTTTATGAACTATATAACTGCGTTACCATATGGGTGCACCAGGCACAACATAGACATTTTTTTCGTAGTACATTCCTTTGAAAATTTTATCGAGATATGTAATTTATTTTGGGTATAAAACGTGTTTTTCCGGAGAATTTTCTGTCAATTAAGCTTTGAAGGACTTGAAAGTGACAATGGTGAATATTTCTTAGGATTTATATAATCATAGTAGTGACCAAAGTGATGCTGGTTACATTTCTAATAGTAGTATTCCTCGCTTTGTCCTTGACATATTTATTTAAACCAATTTGTGATTGCTTATCATATATTGTCAATATAGAATATATAAATTGCAAAACAAATTTTTTACGTATCTAAATGGCATTTGTACTGAAACATTTCTTCAGCTTCAGAGAAAATAGAAAGGAAGTCTTAGTTATTTTAATTTTTAATTTTAATAAAAAATTACAATGAGTTAATGTTTTCCAATATCCAAAAGCGGATTTATAACACAATAAGTTTTCATAACTTATTGTGTTATATAGATGACTTTCCCAACTCAAGTGGTTGTATATAATGGTAACTGTTCGATATGTAAAATTTATTTCTCAGTACAATA
Source organism: Protophormia terraenovae (assembly GCA_951394005.1). Classification (NCBI taxonomy): domain Eukaryota; kingdom Metazoa; phylum Arthropoda; class Insecta; order Diptera; family Calliphoridae; genus Protophormia; species Protophormia terraenovae. Next base: position 120,389,858 of record OX596074.1, read on the forward strand.
CTAGAACTAATGTCATATTTCATCTTCTTAAAAAATTTGCCAATAAAAATATTTTTTTTAAACTATTTACTCATTTTTTTCGTACAAAAAAAAAAAAAAAAAATAATATCTATAATATCTAGGTAATGCCTGGCGTCACCATATGGTAACGGCCCATTACGCCCGATCTAGGGTCCGAAATGAAAATTTATATAATAGGTAAATTTTCTTGGGCCTCATAAAACTACATTTGAAAATTTCATCAATATTTATCTGAAACAAAAAACATTCCCGGTCAATTTGGGTTAAAATATTGGTCTAAGACGATGTCCGTCCGTCTATCCATTTGACCGTCTGATCATCTGTCTGTCCTTGTAAAGCTTGTAATCAAAATACAGGTAAAAATTTTGAACATAAATGAATGAAATTTGGCACATAAGTTTCTTATAGTCAAAGGACAAAGCCCACTGAAATTGGTCATGATCGGTTCATTATTTCACCAAGTCCCCATACAAATGGCCTCCCGGCAAAGAGGTTTTACAATCATAAATCCCTTAAATATAGCAATATTTAAATGAAATTTGCCACATATGAGTTGAAGATCGGTCCATAATTGACTATAGCTCCCATATAAACCCTTCTTCAGAAAATCACTTTAACGGACATAAATCCTATTAAAATGTTAGTATCAAGTAAATATTCGACACAAATAAGTTTTATATAAACATAAATAATAGTGCCAAATTTTTCGAATATCAGTTCATAATTTACCATAGCCCTTATATAAGGCTCATTTTCGGTAATCACCCAAAATCATAAATCTATAAATGTTATTATCGACATAATATTTTTTATTCGTTTGTTTTATTTTACGAATTATTACACGAATAGGTCCACAATTGAATTTTGATGCTTACAATGGTGTAGGGTATCATATGGTCGGGCTTTACTGACTATTTATTTCTTTCTTTCTCGTTTTTTATTATTCTTTTGAAGACAAATATTATTATTTAAATTAGTACTTTTTTAATTTTTCAATTGACACTTTTAGGAATTAATTTAAAAAATTAATTTGGAAATAGTTTCGTTCCCTATAAGTAGTTGAAAAAAAAAAAAAAAAACTTTTAGAACCTTTTGCCTAAAGTGTTAATATTTTCTGAAAATTAATTGTTTATTACCTTTTTTTACTTTAAAATCCCGCGTGCCACTATTTGTATCTATCTGAATTTTAATAATAATTTAAGTGATGCACTTGCTGCCTATTATTGGATGCCTGCTGAGACAAAACAATAAATTGCAATTGAATTTAAAATTGCCAAAGAACAAACACTATCATGTGTACTAAAATAAACAGCAACTGCAACAACAACAACAAAAACTATCACTGATACAAACATTGTTGTAGTTGTTATTGTCGTCAGCATTGCTTGCTGTTGTTGTTTTTGTTGTAGTCGTCAATGTACATGATAATAATAATGATGGGTGATTTCGTCATAAACAGCAACAAAAACATAATCCAATCATTGGTTACCATCATCTTCTTAAATGTTTGACAAACGACAAAAAATAAATAAATATATAAGAAAAAAATCCAACATAAATAAATATAAATATTATTTTGTTTTTTCTTAATGTGGACAACAAACACTAGAATGATAGACACAACAAACAAACAAACACTTGGTCTAGGTGACTGACTGAAAGAGTTTGTTGTGATAGTGAGTGTTTGTACATGGAATACTTGAGCGTATAAGAACTTGTATTATGTATGTAGGTAATGTACATCATACTATTTTGATGCCTTAATTACATGTATCTTTGTATGTGTCTTTGTCTTCTTTTTGGCGTGTTTCATGCAAATTTTATATTGACACTGAATTTTTAAAATTATTTTTAGAAAGTTAATTTAAATATAATAAAATGTTTGGTTTAAAAATAGTTTGAATTAATTAAAGAATATAAAAATAATTGTATCATCCTATATTTAAATTTAATCGAAAGCAACAATCAACATTTTCAATAAATTATATATTAAATATTGTTTTGGTGACACAGGCGAATGTGGCAAAAATGACTTATTTATTTACTCTACATTAACTATCTTCTTAATAGTAATATTAACAATTTGTGTACCTAAACAAGTTTTCAAAAATTAAAAAAAAAAAAAAAAAAAAATATTGAATAAAAAATATAAGAGAGTTTTATATAACTTTTACTAAATATATCCTTAATATCCTGTCCCCTATATGTATAGTATTTACTTATACATATTTACATTCCCTACTTATGATGCCATACTTTCGTGTTTATAGTCAATATTTTTAATTTTTTTAATTTTTATTTTATTTAATAAATCACTCATACATATAAATTATTTTTACGTCAAAGGCGTTTCTTTGTTGCAGTGCGCGTGTGTTTGTTTGAGTATTTGTGTGCATAGAAAAATATCTGAAATCTTTTACTATTTTTTTTTTTTTTTTCTTTTTTTTACGACATCTACACTATGACGCCTTTAGTTGGGCATCATACAGATACATATACCAAACTAAACATTTGAAAAATCTACTCTTTTTTTTTTTTTTTTTGTTACTTTTATAGTATTTCCCATGATGATGATTTTATTATTTTTAATATAATTTTCAATAATATTTATATTGAAAATATGTGTATGCATTTTTATTAAGATTTTTAAGAATGCAAATTTTATATATTTGTTTTAATATGTAGCTTAAATCGTTTGTAAAAAAAAAATTAAGTGCTATTTAGAAAATAAAATAGAAAATAAGAAAATTGATTATTTACTTCTTGTCTTTGTATATCAATGCGTATGAGTAATTTAAATTATTCTTATTTAATGATTTTAAATAGGTTTTAATTATTTTACTTTAACTCCTAGGGAGAATATAATGCATTAGTTATCGTTATAAACCTCTTACTAAGTAATATATTACCTTATGACTTCATAGAATTATATATTTTGCAAATTACTCTATAAACAAATTTCTTTTATTTTTAGATTAACTATTTTTTAAGTTTTTTATTTATATTTTTTTTTAACCCTCTAACGCTGAAAGGATTTTTTGATGCTTTTATTTTTGATAACTAAAAAAAATTATGTACATTTTAACTTCTTTTATAAGGTTTAATAGATGACATATAAAACTGAATATTTAGAATTTTACATTAATTATACTTTCAATTGGATTAATATCTTTAAATTGATTTTATAAAATTTAGCGACCGTTAAAGGGTTAATACTCTTTTGAGTAAATACTCTTGTTATCACCAAAACTTTTATATTTCCAAAATATTATGAGTATTTCAAAAAGTAGTACTCATTGCACCAACAATTGCGATTTGTTAAGAGTTTTATAGTTGCAAATAAGATTTATGTCAGCTAATAATAAATTAAACCAAATTCTGATAAAGTAAAACTTAAAAAATAAACATTTGAAATTTTTAAAAAGTAAAATTTAAAAAAAAAGTAAAAAAATTAAGTTTTTTTAAATTAATAATTTAAAATTATTAAGTCTCAGAAAGATCCATATTACAAAAACTTACCAATATGACGAATACAACACTAGAGAAAGAGATATAGTCAGTCAAGCCCGACTAAAATTCGAGAAGGGGCCAATTTTGGACCTATACTTGTATTAAGTGTAAAATAAAAACTACGAATACAGAATATTACATAGATTCTAAGATTCACATATATTTATGCACTTTTGTGTGATTCCCGAAATTGGGTCTTTTATGGGAGTTATGGAAAATTATAAACCAATCTTCATAAAATTTTGCACTTGTTTTGTCATTTATACTTATAAAAATATTATTTATGTTGAATATTAAGTTGATACTAAAATTTTTATGGGATTTATGAACGTTAAAGTGATTTTCGAAAGAAGTGTTAATATGGGAGCTATGGTCAATAGCTATGGTTCTTCACGAAATTTGGCATACGGATTTATATTTACATAAAACTTATTTGTGCCAAATTTCATTAAATTTCATATTTCTATTTTTAAAGTATTTATGAGTGTTAAAACTCTATTCCGGGAGGACATATGCATGGGGACCAGGTGAAATTTCTTCTTATAAAAAAAAAATGATATGCACCAAATTTCTTCAAATTATCTTCAAAATCGCGAGCTGTATTTTGCGCACAAGTTTTACATGGACAGCCAGCCGATTAGACGGACGGACGGATATGGTTAAATCGAGAAAGTGATTCTGAGTCAAACGGTATAATTTAAGGTATGGATCGCAATATTTTTCTCTACGTTACATAATTTGCACAAACACTTAATACCCCAACCACCTATAGTGGTGTAGGGTATAAATAGCAATTATTTTGAATGTACGATAATTCTAACCAAATTAATAACACTGGTCCACAAAATCCTTCCCCAAAGACAAATAGTTGGACTTGATAAATCCGCTTTCAGTTTTTTCCATCAGGTCTGGAATTTCTTTTATGGACATGAGTACCCATTTTAATAAAAGTACTAATGCTTAAAATAAGTAATACATATTATGAAAAAAAGTACCAGATTTCCAAAAATTTTAATTTAAAAGCCAAATTTTAAATTTTGTTTCCTTTTTTAAAATTTTTAAGCTACTAAAAAATAATCTTTTAAATATTTTCATAAATTATTACAAAAAAAAAAATATATTAAAAATTTTATAAAAAGTACTAATAATTTCTGAAAAGAAAATATATGAATTTTTGAAACAAAAAAGGTACCAATTTTTAATTATGCAAAAAGAAAGAAAAAAATAATTATTATTAGAAATATACAAATTTAAAAGAAAAGTATAATTTTTCCAAAAAAAAAAAAAAAAAAAAAACATTAAATTTCATAAAAAAATATATATTTTTAAAGTACAGTTTTACTAAAAAAAATGAGTACTCATTTTCAAAAAAAGTACCAAATTTCAAAAAATTTTAATTAAAAAGCTAAATTTAAAATTATATTTCCTCTTCTTAAAAACAATCTATATACTTTTTAAAAAAGTACTTAGTTTAAAAGCCTAAAAAAAAAAGAAAAAAAAAAAAAACATATTTTAGAAATAATAAAAAAATATCTTTCAAAAAAATTAATAATATTCTAAAAGGAAAACTTATGAATTTTCAAAATACAATTTGGCAAAAAAAAAAAAAAAACATATTTTCCAAAAGGTTACTAATGCGAAAAAAATTCTTGTTGGGTTAAAATTTATGATTTTTTTACACCATACACCAACATAATAGGTAGATGGGTATTATATAATTATATTGACGTTTATAGAAAATGGTCGATAACTCATCTTAAAATATATGAATCTTTTCAGAATCACTTTCTGAATTGATCTAACGATGTCTGTCCGTCCGTCTTTGTAATCAAAATACAGGTAGGAATTTTTAATTTGGTATACAGTGCTTATGTGGTCCAAGGATAACCCTTATTAAAATTAATTGAAATCAGTGCAATATTCCACCAATTGAACTAGGAACATCAATATCTTTCATTTTGGGGCCATCCGATCGATTAAATTTCGATCCATAATTTTATTGTGTTATTTTGTGTAAACCTATATAACTTATGGGCTTAGTTGTCTGACAACTTATAAAGCAGATTTTATTCTATAAAGCTTATTGAAAAAAATTAATTTCAGTTATAAAACATTTAAATATTTAACATTTACAAAATATTTTTAAATAAGAAAGTTATTCCAATAACACTGGTCAACAAAAAAAATTTTGTTTGAGCTCCTTCAAAAAAAAAAAATAAATAAATAAATAAAAAAATATGTATAGATGGAATTCCGCATGCTAAACTCGAATCTGCTTTCAGTTTTTTTTCCATCAGGTCGAGATTTTTTTTTATGGGCGTGTCTAATATTGTGCCCCATAAATATCGATTACTCGATTATATTTCACAATTACTTGAGAACGGTATGCACGATTTATATAAATGATATACCACGATATCCGGAATAAAATTAGCTTGAAATTGTTCTACTATCACATTTTTATCCACTCAATAGTTTAGGAGATATTTCGAAAAAAGTGTCCGAAAAAAATGTTATCACATTTTTATCCGCTCAATAGTTTAGGAGATATTTCGAAAAAAGTGTCCGAAAAAAATGTTTTCATGCTAAATTCGAGATTTCTTTTGTCCACTAAAACTACTTTTTAAAAGTGAAAACATCAAAAATATTTAAGTTTATCACCTTTATCTCAAAGCTGGTGAAAATACAAGTAAATAAAGCCACGTATCATAAAAATTGATGCACAAATCTTTATTGGATTCACAGTTAAGTTTGGATACCCATGCATACCTATAGCTAAGTGGAAATACACTAGTGGGCAAAAAAAAAAAAAAAAAATTTCATCTTAAATAAAAAAATAAAAGGATTAGATGGAATTTAATGTGCTTAATAAGAATCAGCTTTTACTTTTATCCTATCATGCATTAATTTTTGTTTATGGGCATGACTACTATGACCCCGCCTTTAGGCAGTCACACTTGTATAACTCGAGAACAGTTTGTCCAATTAAGATAAATTAAACTTTAATATATAGCGACCTAAATTGTCTTTGAGCTTAATTTATATAATTTTTTTTCCAGGTTATATTTCCGTAGTTATTCGGTAATTAGTACCGAAAATTTTAAAATTTATTTTTTTTAAAGTGGTTAAAATTTTGATCGAATGAAAAATATTGTTAACATATTTTAAAGACAATTTTTGTGTGCATCTTTTGATGTATTACTTATCAAAATCTTGTAAAGGGTTCTTGAGTTATAGCCTAAATTTGGCAAACCATTCTCGAATTTTATAGTGTGATCGCTAAATAAGGTGATGATATTAGTCATGCACATAAAGAAAAATCAGTACCCGATAGTAAAAAAGTGAATGCAGACTCGTCAAAATCCACCTAGTCCTCCTATTTTTGTTTCGAAAAAAAAAAAAAAAATATTTTTTTTTTGGCCACCAATGTTGTTGACCAGCATAATTAGGTACTTGTCTTGTTCTGCTCAATTTATAATTTCATGATTTTAAAAATGTTCTCAAATTTATATCAAAATACATACATATAATGTTTTTTTTTTTTATTATATTAATTTTTTAATATCTTTTATTTTCATTCATTTAATAACATTTGTGCACAAATTAAAATATTTGAATATATTGCAAATAAGTAAAAATATATATATTTATATTAGTATTTAAAAAAAAAAAATATGAGTATTTTATTAAATATGAAAATTTATGTCGTCATTGTACTTATTATTATTTTTTTCACAAGACAACAGGCACACTTTATTCTCCAAACACACACTGGTGTTACACGTATGTAAACTGCCTCAACACAGCTATATATAGATTTATCATCTATACGTATGAATGAATGTATATTTGATTGAGTTTGTTACACTCTTGCACACTTTTCTTGTTTTTTTGGGTTGCAGTATTTTGATTTGTGCAACTTTGCAACCAGGCATAAATATTACGTACGAATATTGTTACTTGCTTATTAGTTTTCGCGCCTTTATTAAAGATTAACAAATATTTAGGTGTCTGCAAGGTTTTTTCTTCTTCTCAACTTTAGGCTTTTTTTTAAGATTTTTTTTTCAAACAACAGCCAGTAATTTTTGTTGATTAACTCATCAAATATTTAATGTTAACAGTTAAAATAATGTTTAATTTAAAATTTTTTTACTGCTAAGAAAAAAAAGAAATATTGATATATTCATGCCTGTATTATAATTTGAGTATTTATGTGTGTTCATTCCTGTGATGCGTTTTTAAGTTACGCCATAATGATGGACAGATATTGCATATTTAAATGCGTGTTTTATGCAAAATTTGTTTGTAATATTTAAACAAAATTATGGAAATATATTTTTCTCTTTTTATTTACTTCAGTTCCTCTGAGCTGTTTATTAGCTTAATAATGAGACATTATTTATAAATAAATTTCAACAAATCCATCAATTATTTCAAATTATAACAAAATTAATAATTTCACCTTCATAAGGGGGTGTTTCCCAAAACAAAGAAGAAAAAAAAAGAAACCCTCCTTAAAACCTTAATCATCTTGACACTTGTCTTTAATATTATATAATTTGCACAAATGCCGGTAATGAGGTCAAATGCAAATTGTTTATTTTTTCTCCAATTGTCTTAAAATCTACATATCAATTTATGTCATCATACAAATCAAAAAATCATTTAATTTAATCAAAATCTTGTTGCTGGTACTAAAGCCTTTTAATACTGCTGGTACCTAAATACTATTATTATTACTATTATTATTGTTGATGTTGTCGTTGTTGTTATAATTATAAAAAATGCGCATAAATCATTTAATAATTAAACATCAAGCAGTTGGCAAAAAAATAAAAGTTAAAAATATCATATATAAAGTAGCTTTAAAACTAAACTGAAAACGAAATCAAAATCAAAAGCAGAATCTCTAAATTACCATTATATTATGAAAAAATTTCTATCAATCACAAGGTACTCAACAAATATCAGTCAGCTAAAAAAATTCACCAAAAAAATAAAAAAAACCTCAGACAAGTTAACAAAAAACAAGACTCTCTGGCGAGGTTAACGCTTTTTTTATATATATTTATATTTATCTTTTTTTTTTATAATAATACATATAAATATTAATATTAATAATTTATATAAAAAATAAATTCAAATTTTATGATTAACTTATATTGAAGAAGTTGACGATTACGTTGATGAATTTATGTTTTTTTTTTTTTTTTTTTTTTGCAACAAAGTTATTGGGTCTCTATGTCTTTTGTGTTGGTCCATTAACGTCATCAGCACTTTTAGTAACATCTTCTATTTAATCTGCTATTTATCTATTTTTAGTTGGAATATATAAATAAATATATACGTAAAAACGACATTAATTTATACAAATTTAAAATAATAATTTACATTTTTACACACTTTAAAACTCTTTTTAGTATAAAAAGTATGAAAGATCATTAAGGTGACCAGTCTTATTCATTAAAATGATAGTCCAAAAAGTTTCCCTAATTTAAATAGAGAAGTATTTAGAAAAATGTACACACACAAAGAAAACTGATTCATTGTGGCATCCGAATTTTTAGCCAAACGAATTTCGTCGGTTACAAGTACTATCTTAAATTCAGTCACATGTACTACTCTTTTGCTGAATTAATGGTACGTACAACTGCTTTAAAAATTAATTCAGTAAATAGAACTAAAAACATCAGTTGGTACAATGGAATTTTTCAGCTTTGCCAATTAATTATTACAATTTTGTCTTTTCATTGTGCTTTTTGTTTTAATGTCTTAAAAACTACTATTAATATAATAGGAGATAATATAATATACATATCCTTATAAATTCTTGCAACGTTGGGTAGCAAAAATTTGCGTATTATATGTTGAAGCTTTCTTGATGGTTTTTTGAATTGACCGGATAAAGATATTGTTTAAAGGCACATCGAACACAAATTGAGAATTCGAAGCATAAACATGGCTGGCTTTCTGGAATATCTATTAAATAAATCTGGTTAAAAACGTTGTCATATATTTCGTATACGAGTATCTAAAAAAATCCATTATATTTACCATTTTACAAATTTTAGATTTTATAAGGACTATATTTAAATATATATTAGTTTTTAAAAAACGTACGACTTGAATAATGGATCCATCTTTAACATTTATTAAATAATTTAATATTTTTTGTTCACAATATTTTTGTATTTTGAAAACAAATCAAATCATTGTATTTTTATTTTTGAATGTCATATTTTTTTTAAAAATACAGTAAATGATTTAATAATAAAATTGTTCGAGTACTTCAACTAATATTTAATATATACACATGTTATATTGATTAGATTGTTGTTTTCAAATTAGTTCAATAAATAAAAGTGAAGATACAAACCCATTAAATACACAGCTTTTTCAGTTGCAAGTTCATTTCAGTAATTCGGTTGAAGTAACCGAATGGATTTTGTATTATGAAATATGATTTTTTTTAAAATTATTTGCTACTTTAACTGAAAATATGGTTAAACTTTTAATTCTTTTATTACAAATACGTTTCTGTTAGCAACTAAAGATAATTCATTTAAAAGCGTGAATTCAATAAGGTTATACCGATCAATTGATTTTAATTTATATTATTAAATCTAAAATTGATTCAGGTTACTAACTATGCATTTGCAAGCACCTTAATACAATTATAATAATGCTTTTACTTTCATAATTAAAGAAATTGATTTAAATTGATAATGTATTTATATTTGTAAATCATTTTTTGTTTATTCAATTGAATTTTAATAATGGAAACCGTTTTCCAAGTAATCCTTTTTCTGTATGAGTGATTCAATGTCAAAACGGACAGCAATCGGACTTGATATCTCCGATGTCAAGGAAATTCAATAAAGATATTGGTAATTGGAGGTGTTTCTCAAATCATAAAATTTTCGACTCATGTTCTTTTTCGGTACAAAGATATGACAGTTTAAAAAAGCTAAATGCTTTACAAAGATGTACTTGTTCAATTGCTAATAACTTCTAAATTATACATGGTAGATATGTGGTTTAAGTTTCATATTAAAGACAAAGATAAGTATTACCTTTATAAATATATATATATGTATAAAGTTTTTAAATGAAAGTTCAAAGGTTAAAGTTAGACATCTTAAAAAACAGTATATTTTAAATTTCTGAAAAAAAAAATATATATAATGTTAAAGTAACTCTTCTTTCTACATATTTAAAATTTCAAATTGGAGACTCATTTAGTTTAGAAGTTATGGACCAAAATAAAATCTAATTACCCTGCGGTAAATTTGTGGCAAATGTACTAATGGACCGGTCCCTCAGTACCAGTTGAGTACCAATTGACACATAACTCATCACCAAAGTTCCAATTGAGAACCAGTTGACACAAACACACTCACTATTTAACAGTTGAGAGTCTATTTATAATTGTATTTATGCTTGTTAAGTGAGCAATTAGCAACTCTCGCGCAATAACAATCAATGGCTGACTGGCTAGCGTTGAAAACTATAAAACATAAGATACATCGGAAGAATGTGGGTTCGATTCTGGTGCCGCCATCGATAAAAAAAATAAAAAAATTTTTAAAGTAAAAATTTTTCTTCAATTTTGTTTTTTTTTATTATTCGACTCTGAACATATCCTCTTGGTCCAGTCGTGTGACTTGTACTATGACCTGTCCTAAGGGGCTAATAAGCAACCTCCAATGACAACCCCATGTAAAAGTGATAGGTTCCTCTTATATAAAGTTCCGGAACTGAAACCGGTCTCTAGCCCTGAGAACGTGTCACGTAACTAGTTTTGAACCGGTTCTCTTTCCTCTAGGCTACTTATAATTTTGAACTATACTCAATAGAATTTTAGTTTCAGTATCATTTTAAAGATGAAGATATTGCCTTCAAAATGAAGCTGATTTAATTCGATAGTTAGATTTTTTACATTTATATCTCCAAAAACGACATTTTTAAAATTCTTTAAAATGTATTTTTGGACCGGATAGTGTCTTTATCTGAAAGTTTGTAATTTAAACATCACTTGCAATAGCAAATAAATATAGTGAATTTAATCGGAGTTATACAAAAATGCCTTTTTTCCGTTTTCATATGGAATTACTCATATGATAAATATAAATTTTAAAAGAAATGATCTGCCCACTGTGAAAAATTTTTAGTATAAAACATTTTTTTCATAAAAATATAGAAATAATACATTTATTTTTTAGTCTTTACATCATTTTCATCAAAAAAAAGAAGTTTTTGTTACAAATTTGTATCTGACATATTTATTTTACTCCCAGTCTTGACATAAGGTTTTAATTTTTAACATAAGCAATAACATTGGCGGTTTAACTATGCATTAATTGAAAAATAAATATTCAAACTATCATATTTTTATATTTTATATGTAAAAATTAATGTAATCATTTTTGTATGTTTACGAGAGATATTTTCTTTAAAAACAGGTATCCGCGTCCGCCCAAGAGACCGTCGACTTTGCGGAAATTTATTATTTCTAAAAATGCCACCTAAACCATGGGACGTAAACAATTTTCCCCCTACCTGAGCTGTTAGGCTAAGGGAGCTTTTACTGTATATTTATAGATTTTCCGTGTCATTATAAACCTTCATGGTGATATAATTACGTCTGTCCGTATGTCCGCCATAAAACAAAATTTATGTCAATGTATTCATATCCCCTGTTCAGATCCGTAAATATCTTTAAAAAATATATATTTTATACAATTTCAAAACTTTTTAAAATATACTTAAGATCAGGTCATATCTAGAAAACCTTTCGGTTTTATGTAACCTCCATTAATCAATGTATAAAGTAAAAACAAATTTAAAATCAATCAAACGCTCTTGAATTTCAGAATGATAACAAAATAAAATCCAAATTTTTTATGGGGGTATTTTAAAAAGAAATTAGATCATTATGTTAAATATAACCTGTTTTTTTATACTTCATCCAAACATTTGGCAACACTGTCTGCTATTCATACATAAACCTACGTTTTCGCTTTTAATACATAATATGGAAATCAAACAAATAAATTTGCATCATTTATCATAATGAACATGTTGACGCTTTTTTACCTTTATGTTGTTGTCTTTAATTTCAGACACTCAAAAGGCATGTAGTTGTTGTTTTTCTATGTCTTTATATTGTTGTTAGTACCTACTTATTAAAAAAAGCACAAAAAAACATAAACAAAATGTAAACTATAAATAAATATGTAAAACAAAAACAACTACCAACAAAAAAAATGGTTAAAATTATAGATGTTTAGAAAAGAATAGGTTGGTCTCAATCGGTTAAGTTGTTTGATTGTTTGCATGTCATGTTTGTAAACATGTGTCTTAAATATGTATGTGCGTGTCTGGTGTTGTGTATAGGACAGAGAGAGGGCAAGTGTTGGGATGTGGCGCTATAGTGAAACCATAAACAATTTAATTATTTATTGTAAAGTTTTTGTATTTTTTTTAATGAAGTGTGAATTTAATTTATAATTTTTTTATATACATATAAAATTCAAATTATTTTTTATATAAAATTAAGGTTTAAATTATTTTTAAATTGTTTAGTTTTTTAGAGAACAAATTTAATTTATATAATAATTAAATTAAAGTTTTTTTATATATGATTTAAATTTTGTATTGTCTTATTTTTCTTAAGATTAATTGTTTGATAATTTGTTACTATTTGGCTACTGGTTTCGTCTCATATAAAACAATGAATATTACATGTATATATTTTTAATTTAAAAATAAATTCATTTTATCTGATAAAGTTCCAACAGGTAGACGACAGACAACTTTTTTCTTAAATGATTTGAATATGGATTGTATAAATTTACATAAATATTTGAAAGAGAATTTGTTAAAAAAAAATTACCATATTTATTTCAGACTAAAAATTTGTTTGTATATTTTTTTTTTAATAATTAAATAAATTTTATTAAATTTTGTACATCAAAGCAGTTGGCAACTTTTGATAATTTGATATAAAATTTTAGGTTGAAATTTTTCTATAAAATGTATTATTTTTTTACATTAAATTACATGGAGTTACCAAATGAAAAAAATCTGCGGCGTGGGGTTTCTCAGTCAATTCGGATACACGGTATTCAAAATTTAAAAAAAAGAAGAAAAAGTAATCATTAAAATTCGAAGGTTTAAAAATTAAAAAAAAAAAAAAAATATTATTTTGTGATTTATTTAATATTAGCTAATACCCGGTGTGCTTCGCCACCCCCGATAGATAGATGTTTCCCGTGCAAAATTTGAAAATTCAAGCTCTAATAGTTTCCCAGATATACTAATTTTTGTATTTAATTTTTATGGGAGGGACCATACCCCCATAATCCGCTAATTTATTAGAATGTTTTCATGGATGTCAAAATTCTTTGTGCAAAATTTGAGCATTCCAACTCCAATAGTTTTCCAGATATACGAATTTTTGTATTTAATTCATATGGGTGGTACCATGTCCCCTATTTCTAGTCCGCCCATATTTTTCTTAAATATTAATATTGATACCAAAGTGGCTCCGACAAAATTTTAGAACTCTAACTGTTATATTTTCTCAGATATGACAATTTAATATTTTTTTTATATGGGAGGTGCCGCGCCCACTATTGCTAGTGTACCAATTTTTGTCCAAAATATTCATATTGAGCTAATGCTAGTCGTACAAAATTTGAGCTCTCTAACTTGTATAGTTTCCCAGATAAAAAAAAAATTTGGTATTAACTTTATATGAGAGATGATACGCCCACTATTTCTTTCCCGCCCATTTTTGCACAAAATGTTCACATTGACACTTAAGTTTATTGTACAAAATTTGGGAAATGTAACTGTTATAGTTTCCTAAATTTACGGCATTTGGTATTGGCAAGCAATATTAGGCGTGGGATGTGCCACACTCCCTATTGCTAGTTTGCCTATGTTCATATAGGTGTCAAAGTTGTTCGTACAAAATTTGAGAACTCTAGTATTACCAATTTCCGAGATATAATGCTTTTAATAGTTATTTAGTAAGTGGCGTGGCACCTCGCCCACATGGAATTTCAAAATAAAAAGTAGCCTATTTTTCCTTCCAGGCATATAGGAACACACTGTGAAAAATTCAAGAAATTCGGTTTAGCCGTTTAGGCGGCTATAGACTTCAAACAAACATTTCTTAAAATTAAAATTGAACATCATGCATACGAATAATTAAAATTTATAATCAAAATACATGTTGACCAAACAGAACAATTCCTGGGAATGCAGTTGATGTAGGAATTGAAGTAGCAGATAAATATCGTGTAAAAATCAAAATTGTTTGGTCTGGCAAGCACTTTACTCATAACAAATAACACTTTTAACAGAGAAATGTACGGAACTGAGTGCTCTCGGAAAAGATTAATTTCCATCATTAAAAGGCAGAGTGATTTTTTTTTTGGCCTGATCTGGCATTTCATCATTACAACAAAAAGTAACTGAGTGGTATCAGACAAATGGTGCACAGTGTGCGATTCAAAAAATGAAATGGAAATAATTATGGAACTTTGGAACGGCTGCTCCGATTTCCATGAAATTTCACATGGTGATAGTAGAGGTCTTCTTTTCAAACATGTATAAAAAATTTTACAACACAAATATTCGTTAAAGACTTTTTGCAAAAAAACACTGAGAAAGGATGGATTTGTGATTTTTTGCATATTTTTCTTTTTTAATTATGCAATAAAATTCTTTTTAGTGAATATTTTTGAATTAGATTTCACATATAAGTGGATTTTTTTATGCTTAATTCAAGGTGCTCTTCACTTTTCAAGATTTGTCTACGACAATCCCGTAATTCCCAAAAAACTTTAAAAAATTTCCAAAAATGAGATTTCTTACTTTTTTTGCTATTTCTTTCTAACCGATAACGGGGAGCAAAAATTTCTATTGCGAAAAAAATTAAAACACTTTATACTAAATAAAAATTATAACATTTTATTGATTCCAGCTTTGCGATTTGAGAAATTAACGCAAAAATTCGAAATAAGTTGGAAAAATAGGTCAAATTTGGGAAAGCCTGGTTCTCGCAAAAATTGATTTTTAAAAATTTTTTTTCCTTTAAAGTATTTTGTGTTTGGTTATCTTTCAGAAAAATATATACACTATATATGTTACTTAAGAAAATTTTTATATAACAAAAAAAGTATGTTACCACTTTTTTTTTGGCAAAAAAACAGGAAAAAATAAAAATAAGATTTTTATGAAAAAAAAAAAAAAAAAAAAAAAAATCAAAGTAAGACTAATTCACAAAACTGTCCAAAACTCAGTCCATTTGAAATGTATTAGGTAATAGTAAAAAATATTTTAAAAACACTCAAAGATGAGTAAAAAATAAAATAGAGTTTAAAAATAAATGGACATATTCCGACAAAAAAGTAACCGAAAACACAATGAAGCTTATATTTAGGGTATTCCAGAAAATATTAAATATTTAAGAAAAACTAAAAAATAAAAATATTTTCTTTTTTACTTTCTTTCTATCAATACTCTTTTGAATTTTATTCAGGTAATATTTTTTCTGCATTAAATAATTCAAAAGTGAACTCAAATTCAATAATTCTTAATATAAATACCTGCTGATTGATTACGCAATGAACAGTAGTTAATAAATTAAAAAAGGGATAATTCCATGTAATCAAATACTAAATAAAATCGTTTTTATTAATCACGCACTAACAAAACATAAATAAACATACAATACAAACAAATATGTAAATAAAAAGTTCATATTTTTTTTTTCATTATTTTTCTTAACATTTTTTTTATATTTGTTTCTATAACCAAGAATTTGAATTTTAATGACGTCCTTGATACTGAATTAACAGTAAAAACAAAACGTCATTGTTGTACCTCGAAAATTCTGTATCCATAAAAAAGGAGTTTTTTTTTGTTTGTTTTAAATAGCAACAAAGCCTCCTAAACAACGTTATACTAATAAAATTTGTAAGTGTGCGTTAGAATGAAATCAATAAAATCCGCTTATCAGCCTATAATTAGTACATCCGTCTTTTGTAATCTTTATAAACAACGACTACGTCCTTAAAATGCCGTCATACTTAAACATCCTTGTTCTTTTTAATATTATCTCTCTCTTTTTCACCTTCATATTTAGGCTTCTCTATATTGTTATAATTTTTTTCATTGTGAATACTACAAGTGTTTGTACAAATATATAATGTTTTTTGTTTTTTTTTTGTGTTTGTATGTATGTGTGATGTTTCATTGTGTAGCTGGTGTTTTGTTTACAGTTATAAAACTATGACGTCAAAGTAAAAATTGAAAGTTTTTCATCTGATTGTAATGTAGCACATACAAACTTTTTCACACATTTTAACACACATACATTTAAGCATGTGTTGTCTGAGAAGAACAAGCTAAATATGTGTACACTATAATTTGCAACAGAGATGGAAATTAATATTTAGAAGTTGTTCTATATTTTGGTTTATACATTTTTTTTCTCTGAACCGATTTTGTTCATTTTCTATGCCCAAATTCTTAGATTAATAATAGACATTTTTTTTATATTTAAATTATTTAGATTTTGTGTATTGGATATGATTATGTTTTCTACACACAGACATAGAGTCAAAAGAATACGAGGCGGATCAATATTTTTTGCAAAACAAAAATTTATTTTTCAACATAATCTCCTACACTTAGTCCAACATTTCTCCAGTTTTTGTATCCCTTCCAAAAAATAGGATTTTTCGAGGTTCTTAAAATAGGCATTTGTTTGGTCAATAATTTCATCGTTGGAGCTAAATCGCTTTCCACCGAGCCATTTCTTTAGATTTGGAAATAGGAAGTAGTCACTAGGGGCTAAATCCGGAGAATATGGCGGATGAGGTACCAATTCGTAGCCCAATTCATAGAGTTTTGCCATTGAGACTGCACACGTGTGCACCCGTGTATTTTCTTGATGAAAAAGAACTTTTTTCTTGGCCATATGGGGTCGTTTTCTTTTTAAATCCTCATTAAATCGGTCTAATAAGTTGGCATAATATTCGCCATTTATTGTTTTTCCTTTTTGAAGGTAATTGAAGTGGATTATCCCGCGTGCATCCCAAAAAACTGTTGCCATCACCTTATTGGCCGACGAATTTACCTTGGTCTTCTTCGGAGCAGGTTCACCCGGAGAAACCCATTGTTTAGTACAGTAATGGATACATGTTTCATCCACAGTTACATTCAATTCTTCTCTTAATTTTACTAAAAATATGAAATATATTTTTTTTATAGCATAGTTTTGTTTAATTTTAGATATTTGCTAAATTTACATGAAAAAAAACTGTTTTAAAACATACTTAAGTCTAAATTATATAATTGTATTGAAATAAATAAATTTAGTGTGAATAATATTAATTTTGGGTATAAAATATTGTTCAGAAAATACAGCAAAAACAAAACCCTTGCGATTCTAAATAAAATCGAGTATTTTTTCTCTCTGTTAAAATTCTTAAAAAAGAATACAAATTTGGGTAACTGCAATAACTTCTTTCCGGATTTTTTTTTTTTTCGTATTGATGTTTTTTTCTGTCCGAAATTTTTTTTAGCATTTTGTGCGTTTTGTCACTTTTTTTTAAGTTTTTTTCTATTTTGGCTATTTTTTTCGCTTTAAAAGTTTTTATATTTTAGATATTTTTTCCTTCCATACATATTTTATTAATTTTGTTTTAATTTCACTTTGCTTTTATTTTGGCAATTTTTTTATTTTTATATGAAACTTATGTAAGTATTCTCAGTGTAATAGGAATATAGCGATTAATTTTGTTGCGAAAATAACAGTTTATTTAGTAGCATATCTGTTAGGGCATGAAAAATATTAAGAATACGGTATTCGATTTTAGCAAAAAATAAGCATATGTCAATATCCATTAATATAGCTTTTGAACATTTATTTACGGCATTAAAAAAATTACTACACGTATGTAGTTTGTTTTGTTTAAATTTAGAACTGTCCTCTTTTGTAAAATGATTCATAGTTTTTTGGGATGCAATTGGTGATGGCCGACCGAAGAGTAAAAGTGCGTGAGATTGTTAATACCATAGGCATTTCATATGGCAGTGTGGTTTCAATTTTAAATGATCAGCTGGGTTTAAGAAAGTTGTCTGCAAGATGGGTGCGCGTTTGCTCTCAATTGACCATAAACGTAAACGTGTGACAACTTCAAAGAATTGTTTAGAGTTGTTGCGGCGTTTTGTAACTGTGGATGAAACATGGATCCATTACTGTACTCCGGAGACCAAGTAGCAGTCTAAACAATGGGTTTCTCCGGGTAAATAAGGTGATGTCGGCAAATAAGGAGATGGCAATAGTTTTTTGGGATGCACGCAGGATAATCCACATCGATTACCTTCAAAAGGAAAAAAACAATAAATGGCAAGTATTATGCCAACTTATTAGACCGATTTAATGAGGATTTAAAAATAAAACGACCCCATATGGCCAAGAAAAAAGTTATTTTTCATCAAGATAATGCAAGGGTGCACACGTGTGCAGTCTCAATATCAAAACTCTATGAATTGGGCTACGAATTGGTAACTCATCCGCCATATTCTCCGGATTTAGCCCCTATGACTACTTCCTATTTCCAACTCAAAGAAATGGCTCAGTGGAAAGAGATTCAGCTCCAACGATGAAATTATTGACCAAATGTCTGTTTTAAGGACTTCGAAAAATCCTATTTTTTGGAAGGGATACAAAAACTGGAGAAACGTTGGACTAAGTGTATTGAGTTAAAAGGAGATTATGTTGAAAAATAAACTTTTGTTTTGCAAAAAAACACTGTGTTTCATTCAAAAAGTCACGAACTTATTGATCCGCCTCGTATTTAAATTTCAATTATTATACTGTGTAGTTCTGTACAAGTTTCACTTTCAGGGTGTAATAAAGCAAATGACCTTGTATCTTGTAAAATATAAATATATGCTTCGGTTTTATCTCAATCAAAATATAAAATATTTTTAATAGCTAAAAATTATTTTAAACTTGACAAATTACATTTGGACTTGTAGCTTGACAATTTCTGAAATATTTTGACAATCAAGTTCATTTAAGGCCGTCTATCTACTCTAACCCTATACCACCATTGGGGTATTATGCATTTGTGCTGATGTTTGTAACACACAGAAAAAATCTTCGGAAGCGCACCTTAAAGTATACCTATTGACTCAGAATCACGTTCTCTCGATTTAACGATGTCCGTCCATCCGTCTGGTCGGCTGGCCGTCCATGTAAACCTTGTGAACAAAATTGAGATCGCAATTTTAAAGATATCTTGATGAAATCTGGCATAAATGATTATTTTGTCACAAGGATGAAGCCTATTGAAATTAGTTATGATCGGTCTATTGTTTTATCTATCACCCATACAAATGTCCTACCGTAATAGAGTTTTAACGATCATTAATACCTTAAATAAAGCAATATTTCATTAAAATTCGTTGCAAAGTTTTGTATAAGTATCAATCTTTGTGCTAAATTTCATAAAGATCGGTTCATAATTGACGAAAGATCCCATATAAATCCCTCTTCCAAAAATCGCTTTTATGTACATAAACATCATACAAATGTTCAAGTAGGAGTCACAGTGCCAAATTTGATGAGGTTCGATCCATAATTTATAATAGCTCCCATATAAACCCACTTTTAGGAATAGGTCTAAAGCGCATAAATTCATATAAATGTTAATATTAAAGTAATATTCTGTATTTTTATATTTTATTTTACAGTAAGTAAATTGGACACAGGTCTAATATATGATCCCTTCCCGAATTTTGATGCACATACAAAATTAGATTTTTTGTTGCATAACTTCTAAAGTAAAAAATTATTATATATTTTTCTAAGAATTTTAAAAATATCGTTTTTGAAGATATAAGTCTAATTTTGACCTCTGAACTTTCGAATTAAATCAACTTACTACATATCTTTTTGAAGGCAATATCTTCATTTTTAAAATGATACTAAAAGTAAAATATTATAAATAAATACATTTTATTTTATTCCACAACTTCTAAGCTAAATGTGTTTCTAACTTGAAATTTTAAGTGCATAGAAGAAGATTTAATATATATATCGTTATAAAAATAATATCTTTGTCTTTAAAATGAAACTAAAACTAGATATCTACTACGAATAGTTCAGAAGTTATTAGAAATTATGCAAATACACATTCTAATAATATTTGTAGTAAAATTTCACAATATTTTGTTCAAGATTACAAAAATCTTGTTTAAAAACACATACTGAACAAATCACCACAAAACTAAATTATCCATTCCTGATACCCATATGAACGTATGTATAATGTATAAACAACAATTATGGGGGAGTGTATGCTAAAATATTTTCCCTAATACTAGCACAATATTTGCTCCCACTAATACATATACAATATGTTTTCTGTATTGTGTGTATTTGTAAACTTTGTTATTGTTTTGCGTATACAAAATTTTAAATGCGTAGAAATGTCCTTGAACATGTATAAATTATCTTTAGAGAAGAGAATAACAAGAGAGTTAAATTGATTTTAAAGAAGAAGAGTAAAAGTTTTAGAAACATAAAAAGAACATTTAAATAGATAAAAAAAAAGTATAAATATAAAGGATTATCTCTACAATTTAAAACTTAAGATTTTTAAATTTACTAGAAAAATTTGTTTTCCATATAAAAACTTTTTAAAATTTGTTTAAAATGTATTCATGAAAATTCGTTTCTTAAAGGTGAAAAATATACATAAATACATATTTTAAATATCTGATCAGAAGTATTAACATTAGCTAAATGTGAAATTGGTAAAAAAGTCTTAAAGAAATGTATGAATATAATTTTTTTTTTTTTTTTTATAAAAAACTTACTAAAAGTTTGTCAATTTTTGTAAATATGATAATTCAAATTCTTTACAAATAAAACGTGTATAATCTTCTTTAATATAATAATGAGTTTTTGTTAGATTTTGCTCTCGAATTTGCTATAAAAAAATATCTTTATGCTGTCAGTAATAAATATTACATAGTTTTATTATTGGTCACGTAATTAGCGCAACCCACTCCTTTAATTATCTTACATTCATGACAAAATTGATTATTAATATTAAAGTAATTTTTACACCTTGAACACTACAAAATTTCAAAGAAATCTTTATGATTGAATAAAGGGTGTGCAAATCACGTTAAAGGGTTTGTAAATACAATATCTCTATCATATAATAGTAGTATAGTAGTCCAATATAAATGAACAAAAAAGGCAATAAATATGCTGGTAGATAAATGATGAATTATAACAAATCCATAAAATGAATTATTATAAAAACAATAAACTGCAATTTTAAATATTTAATAACTGCAACTTCACATTAAATAATATTAGGAAGAAAAATCCATATTAAATTTTCATTTCCTCTAACAAAAATCCCTTAATATAAGGAAGTTTAAATCTAAAACTTTAATTTACAACATAAAATATTTCACATATTTAAACAACAATTTATCCACCTAAGCTTCCTCTATGTATAAATAAATATTCAATGATTTAATTTTAAAAACTATAAAAATAGAATTATTATACAGAACAGTTTACAAAAACCTAAAACAACAAAATATAAAATTAGATGAAAATTTCTGTTATGCGGAATCGATTGAAACAAAAATAATTGTAAGAACAACGACATCAAACAATGAAACATTAAAACTAAACAATAATAGCAGCAACAGCAGCAATAACAAGAAAACAACAAATAGCAGCAATAAATAATTGCACAGCAATTGTAGTGTAATTTATGCAGCTTTTTAAAAAAACAACAACAATTTACAATAAAACACACAACTTAAGGGAGGAGATTTTATTGTTTGTTTTTTTATTTATTTTTTACCAAGTGTTTATTCTACAGAAGCGAATAAAGAAATAGCACAAAATGTAATTTATTTTTAGTACTTAAGAAAACTAAAGAGTATGGATTATTATACTTAGTATTTTTTGCAGGGAGAACCTTGTAATATACTGCTATTTTTCTAGCTGCTCATGTAATTATCACCAACAATTTGTTATTTTCAATTTGTATTCTTTTGTTGTGCGTTCAATGGGAACTACAATATCTTATAGCTGCTGATTATGTTGTTACTGTCGTTTGTTTGAATGTTTAACGACAATAAGTTGTCAACATAAATTGCCTTAAAAAATCGATTTCGATTTGTTTGATTAGTTTTTGTATACCGCGTCACACTGTTTGTTAATCGATTTTTAGCAGCATTTTACAACACCTCATTTATTTCTCTATTATACACTACATGTAAATAGTAGGCAGAATAGACTGAGAACTAAATTGTAGTTAATATTACAGACTATACACTAAAGTCACGGCTTTGGAATATACTATAGTAATGTCTATAAAATAGAATACAGTCATGGCTATAAATTATACTATAGAGTAGACTATAGTCATGGCTATAGAATAGACTATAGTCATGACAATAAAATAGACTATAGTCATGGCTGTAGAAAAGACTGTAGTAATAACTTAGACTATAGCCATTGCTATTGAGTGGACTATAGTCATGGCTTTCTAATAGACTATAATCATAGCTATTGAATAGGCTTAGTTATGGCTATAGAATATACTATATTAATTGCTATAGAATATACTATAATTATAGTAATGGACTAGAGGCTGTTGAATAGACTATACTCATAACTAAAGAATAGACTATAGTCATATCTATAGTCGTAAGTAATGTATAGCTATAGAATTGACTGCAGAGTTTACTGCAGAATTTACTATAGAATTGTCTATAATCATAGAATTTACTATAGATTAGCTATACATTTGGCTATAGCCTAATGATACCTATAACTATAGTTATAATCTAGTGAATAGTCTTGACTATATTCTATTATATAGTCCAGTCAATAGACTAAACTATATACATGGCTATAAACGAGAGTACAGTCATGAATATATTATAGTCATGACTACAGTCTAAACTATAGACAGTACTATAAATAACACTATAGACTAGACTTTAGACTATAGTACAGTAGAGTTTCCTAACTTCGACTAATTTCCCAATATTACTTATGTTTATATCTTCTTTTTTCAGTCTTATGTCCTCACTAACAACTAATAGACAATTTGTCTGCCAACTTATTTTGTATTTCTATTTGTTTGGAAAGTATTGCTCATTTTATCTTTAAATACATATGTACAGGTATTGATGTATTAAGCGTCAAAAATTTTTTTTTTTTTTTTTTTTGAAATATAAACAATTTATTTTTAAACACATTGATTACTTTGCTAACTATAGAAAAGGGGCAGCAAGTAAAAATGTTAAGAAAATTTAAAAGGCGGCAAACTTTTTGGTGAACCAGCAAAAAAAAAAAAAAAAACAACAATGACCCAAGTTGGCCCTAAAGAATGCGGAGATAAAGTACTGAATTTGTTTTGTACTTTTTTTTAGAAAGAATTTAAATTGATTTAAGAGAACATCTAGAAGTAAACAAAATATTTAAAGAAAATTTAAGGAATATAAACAAGAAATTATATATTAATTTCAAAGAATTTTAATATGCTTTAAATTTAATATTTGTCTTTAACTAAATCTCTTAAGGATTTAAGAATAATTTTTAAATATACATACACATTTAAGTATTTCTAAACTCAACCCACACTATTTTAATATTGCTACGACTACACATAAAATTTATAAACCTACTCATATGTATAAATACTTAATAAAACAACCAACTTTAAACTATATTTTATAGGATAACAAAACGGAAAATAAAACCTCCCAATAATGAACTCATCACCATTATTGATGATGATCAAAACCACATTTTTTATATGGAAATATATGTATTGAACTTATATATGGAATGAAGAAAGAAAAAAAGTTACTAACCATTGCGTTATAGTATCTACTAGTATAATGCATACAACGACCTTGACAATACTCGGAATACACACATATAAACATATAAAAGAAGAAAAAAATGTAGTATATATGTATATGTTTTAGTGCAGACTTTTAATTAATATGTATCAGGCGACCCCGACCTACGATGTATTATATATGACGTCACTTCTGGGGGTAAATACAAAAGCGCATGTTTCATATTTTGCTTAATTTTTTTTTTTTTTTTTCTTTCTTGTATATGAAAATTTAGAGAGAAAAGAAAATAAAGAAAAATGTATACTAAAATGAAAAGTAATTTTGCAATGTGTTTTAAGACCCAATAGAAAATTTAAGGAGGGAAATTGCAAAGTGAATTTTATCAAAGAGTTTAAGGAAGGGCAAAGACTACATTATAGACTAGAATATAGACCAGTAGTGCGATTCAGTAACTTTTAACGATTCGACAATCGCAATACTTGTCAATAGCATTTGTTGTTTGTAGTAACGATTGTATGATTCACTAAGTATTCTTAAATGATTTTATATAACTATTGTTGACATGTGGCATCTCTCTATAAGGAAATACTAAAAAAAAAGTAAAGTTCCAAACCAAATAAAAAAGAAAAACAAAAAAATTTAAGACAAATCGAAATTTTTTAACAATTTTAAGACGGCGATTAATTAAATTATGCCTTTGATATAGATTAATATATGTTTCAGTTAATGGTTTTCTTAAAAATTATCACTACTTTCAAAAAACGTGGAAGTATGGACTATAACCTTGGAAGTACATATTACATCCGCAAAAGAGCGACTTAGCCGTAGGGTTGACTTCTTGGCTACTTTTTGTTTTTAATATAACAACACAAAAATTTTTGTCTTTAAGTTAACCCAAACAAGTATCGTTAAATGTGTTACAGAATAACGAAATCGAAAATTTTGTTGTTTAATATTTTTAACGATTCGATTATCGTTAAAACAAGTTACTGAATCGCACTGCAGATGTCAGCTATATTATGGGCTGGAATACATACTATGATATAGAAAACAGAGTAGAATATAAACTACAATATAAACAACACTATAAACTAGACTACTATAAATATGATTGTGGAAAAGACTATAGACTTTAAACTAGACTACAGACTAGAAAATTCACTTGAATATAAACTAGACTTTAAAATAGACTGCAAAATAGAATATACTAAAGACTAGTCTATAAACTAAGTTATAAAAGAAACTAGACTATAAACTTTAATATAAATAGGCTATAAACTAGACTACAGACTAGACTATAGACTAGAATATAAACTAGGCCATAAACTAGACTATAGACCAGACTATAAACTAGACTATAAACTAAACTATATACTAAACTATAAACTTGACTTTAAACTAGATTATAAACTAGACTATAAACTAGATTATAAATTAGACTATAAACTAGACTATAAACTAGAATATAAACTAGACTATAAACTAGACTATAAACTGGACTTTATAATAGACTATAGACTATAAACTGTTCCATAAACTAGACTGTAAACTAAACTACAAACTAAACTGAAAACTAGGCTATAAACTAGATATTGAACTATACTATAAAGTAGAAAATAAACTGGAATATAAATTAGACTATAAACTAGACTTTAAAATAGACTACAGACTAGTATATAGTCTAGACTATAAACTAGAAAATAAACTGGACTATAAACAAGACTGTAATCTATACAGTAAATTAGACTATGTAATAGACTATAAACTTGTTAGTAATCTAGACTATAATCTGGACCTAGAAATATACTATAAACTAGACTATAACTGGAAAATAAACTAGACTATAAACTTGACTGTAATATAGAATATAATCAAGACTATATAATAAACTATGAACTTGTTTGTAGTTAGACTATAATCTGGATCTGAAAATTGACTATAGACTAGGCTATGGACTAGTCTCTAGACTACAGACTAGACCATAAGCTAGACTTTAGACTAGACTACAGTTTATATTATAAACTAGATTACAGACTAGAATGAATACTATAGACTGAACTATTGACCAGAATATAACATAATATTTCTTCACTATTGTCAGTTAGGAGATTTAAAAATAATAAATTTGTTATCAAAAACTTTTACATCATATTATTTCCATTTAATATAATCAACAAGTTATTTTAATGTTTAAATTAATTTTTAACTTAAAACATTTATATAAAAATATTATTATCTAGTTCAAAAACATATACAACAATCTTATTTACTATCTTTAGCTTTATAACTGCATGCTGCAGCTAAGAATTAAAATTTCTTAAAAAATCCACTTGCTATAACTTAAGCAAATAATATTAATGATATTTCTTTGCCAGAGTTTGTTCACACAATTCATAATTTGACAAAAAATCCATCAATCAAATTTTTTTTTTGCTTAAACAAAAATTATACGCAAGACATAAACGGAAAATCCATAATTAAATACAAAGTATTTTGTAAATCTTTTTTTTTATAAAAAATAATTTTTCTAAAACAAAATTTTAAATTTTAAGAAGCTGTTAAACATGTTATAACATGAACACATACTACATAATTGAAAGCAATAAAAATTAATTTTTTATTTTGTTCATCAGTTTTTTTTACATAATTTTCATAAAAAGTGAATAGTGAAGAAAATTCCATACAAAATCTTTAAGATGATGATGATCATCATCTTGATTTAAAAAGAAAAAAAAAAAAAAAAACATATAGTAGAGGTATTAAAAAAAGATGTGGAACAGCAGCAAAATTATTAACAAAAAAAAAAAAACTGCATTGTTAAGTGGTGGAAGAAAAAATATGTGTATGAACATTTTGCCGCCACAAAAACATTGTTTCTTGACACTTATAGACAATTTTTAACCATGTTGCATGTTGCATTTTTTTCTGGGTTTTATGTATACATATTTGCTTTTGTCTAAATTGTCTTGTATGTTAAACATCTTGATTTTTATGTTTTTAAAGATTTTTTTTATTTTGTTAATTTTTAGAAAGACAAACTGTTTTTCAATCAAACAAATTCTTAAAGATTATATTAGTTTTTGTGTATATTTTCGTAACACTTGTCTTGAGATCTTTTTCAAACACCAGTTGTCCAAATATTTTATATAATAGAATTATAAACAATCACCATTAACAAACCGCCCCAAACATCCTTGAGTGTTGAAATATTTATATTACAAGAAGAAAAATAAAATAAATTAAGAAATACATGCTGTTGAAATCTAAGAATTAGGGTTGTAACAAGGCATAAATGACCAGTAAAAATGCTCTACACAAATTGCAAAAATCTCACAAAATTCTATTATTTTAAAGTAAATAAATAACTTAACAATTAAACTTTATTTGTCTTAGTTTTAAACTTAATATTATAGTTGAAAACGTTATTACTATGTTTTATCTATAGTTATCCATGGTGTTTAATTTTGCAATTTTTTGTTCTGTATTAAAAACATCACACTAAGCAAATATTTAGGTAAAAAAAAAGTAATAAATAATTGAACAAACGTATTAAAAATTTAAAACTATATTATTTTGTTTTATCTGTAGCAACTCAGAGTGTTTAATTTTGAAATTTTGTAGTCACATTAAGCGAATATTAACACAATCTTAAAAATGTATATTTTTAATCAGTAATTTTATTTATTGAATCTTCACAAAATTAAAGTAAATTAACAATAAGTAATCAAATCTTAAATCTAAATATTAATTGTATTTGGTTCAACCACCGGCGGACTTAAAAGTGATTTTAATGCATATGGTTTAACTTTGGCTCAGATCTGAAGTCTTTTTTATTCTAAATCAAATGTGTCCATTACTTCTTAGTATATTTCGACCTAGTGAGTTAGGGTATTTCCAATCTTTTCAAGTATGTTCCTGCAAGTTATTTTATTACATTTTTTAACAAAAGAACGTTTAGATCCTTATGTACGTATTATTTCTTACATACCAGGGGGCTGCGATTATAATTCACAATATTTTGTTTTTGAATCTCTATTTTTTCTAAATGTTTGATGCTGAGGCTGTGACTGGATCCCATAACTCCATATTGTTTTTAAAACTGAGTTATAGAGGAGTAGTTTACAATCTAGAATTAATATAGAGTTTCTGTCAATCAGCCAATTTATTCGTAATGCTTTAAATTTCATTTGCGTCAACTTTTCATCAATATGGAATTTCCAAGAAATGCATCGAATAAGATGTATTCCGAGGTATTTAACTTTCTATTGCTGGGGTATTAATTGGTTATTTATTAGGATAGGTAGGCATGATTCCCTACGCAAGATAACTGTTGTCTGTGTGCATTTTTTTCTTAGGCATCTTTCAATATTAAATATAAGGTCCTGCAAAATTCGAGATACATCTTGCGGACATTTACTATTGCTTAAAATAGCTAGACCATTGGCAAATGTTGATTTGTTGGTGTATATAAGGTACAACATAGGGCCCTGTATACTACCTCGGGTCACGCCTGTTTCAATAGCAGCGAGTTTTTATCTATCAAAATTATTGAGACAGATGGATTTCTTCTGGTGAAACTAGCGATGTGTTCTCTGTACAGTGAGTATTAAGATATTTCTTATATTTTAACCAATTTAGCCTTTTTCCTGATATTGCAGTTACCAGTCGGGGATACAATTTCTATGAAATCATAAAGTTTCTATAACAATCTTCAATACAGATTGTTGTAGCTTGAAGATAATCTTCACAAAGATCACAAATTAATTAATGTTTAATGAGGATTTTTATGAGAATAGCTGAACCTCCATATGTTCTTCCTCTGGTTTCTTTTGTAGAAAATATTCGAGTTCATTCCTATGTTGGCGTATGCCGATTTGCATTCCAAAAACATATTTTCAAACAGTTCATTGCTTATTTAGTATTGCCATTGATTGCATCTTAAGCATTTCTTGTAA
Organism: Protophormia terraenovae; assembly: GCA_951394005.1. Lineage (NCBI taxonomy): Eukaryota > Metazoa > Arthropoda > Insecta > Diptera > Calliphoridae > Protophormia > Protophormia terraenovae. The sequence goes on from OX596074.1 coordinate 120,419,284, forward strand.
AAATATTAATAACTGTTAAATTGTTGAATAAATAGTATAATTTTTGGCTTTTTATCTTCATGTAATTTTAAATTTTTTGACAAAATGTTACAATATATGTTACATTTAGTTCATGAAATATAAGCCCAATGTGACCTTAACTTCAGTTTTATCATTTCGTAATAAAATTTTTCTTATGTGGCATGCTTTATTTAGAAATAGTAGAGTTCTATGTTACCAATTATTTACCAAACTTAATTTTCACCTCATCCCCTACCTTTTGAAGATTATAACAATTACGCAAAAAACTATAATATTTATGTATAACCAACAAATTTATTTTTTGTTATCTACACTGTTTATTCAATTTCCCATAAATCTTTGCAAATTTTTATAATTTTTTTTATTAATATTTTGTTTTAGAAAAGTTGTATGACCAACATTAAATCTTTGGAGAATTTATAGAAGTTAAGTGTTTTGCGTTTAACTGGATAATTATTTTTTAACAGTATTTCTTCTCTAAAAAAAAACTTCAATGTCTTCTTTTTTTTATAAACAACTAAACATCACCAATTTGGAAATTATAAAAAGAATTAAACATAAAAAAACTATCAATTTCCACAATTAGATAAAGTTAAATTAAAGACACAAAAAACAAAACACTAAGAAATAAACTAAAGAAGACGCCACACATATTTTTGCAAACATTTTTAAATTTAAAGATTAAACATTTTACAAGCATATTATAAATTCTTGTCAACATTCTTTGTTTAAAAGCATCATCAAATGACAAGCATCAATTAATTTTCATTTAACGAGTCTTAAATATCTACAATTACACATATGTATGTAGGTATGTTTGTATTTTTTTTTTTTTTACTAAGATTGACTGTCATCTTTACTTATGTATATAGATAAATTTAGTTACAAATGAGTACAATTATATAGCAAGACTTGTATTCTCATATTCATAATGGTTTCAATTTTATAGTTAACCTGTCGAATTGCTTGTTTATATTACACATAATTTATTAGAAAACCATAAATATAAATATTAAAAGATTTTCTAACTATAGCAGCAATATTTAATATAATATTAATAACTGTAAAAACTGTAAAAAAATATTAAATAATTGTTGCCAATAATTGAGTACACGAGCAATGTGATTTTTAATTATTATTTTAAGTAGATATTTTAAAAATATTTTAGTGACAATACTTACATAGGCAATTTATGAATATTTGAATTTTGTATCAATTTATTAAATGATTTTTTAATTAAATTAAAAGAAAAAAAAAAACGTTTTTTTAAAAGATCTCAAATACAATAACTGAATTTTGTATTTATTTACTTTGTGCTTAGAAGAAAAATACAACTATTCCTCAAAATATTTTTATTAAACCTTTCTATTGAACCTAAAAATAAATACCGGTTTAGTACTAAATCGGTCTTTATATTTGTGATTATCAAAACATTTTTTAAAATTTTTAAAAAACTTTTTCAAATCATTATTTTCGAATAAAGCTGAATGTAGTGTGCCACACTTGTTTTTAGTTTTTTTTTTTTTCAGTCACCAGTAGTTTAAAACTTTAATATAATAGAATTATATACAATCACCATTAACAACCAAATTGGTACAAATTTTTTATTTAGACTTTAAGACATCAAATTTCACAAACAAATTTTATTTGTCTTAAGATATGTTCAGACCAGTCAAATATTTCACCAAAATGATGTGACCACTATATAAAATATATATATATATGAAGTTCATACCGTGCAAATATTTAATTAAATCGAAATTTCCTTTTTAACAATTTATAATACTTCATCTTTTGAAATATATATAAAAATATATTTCTTTATTATACAGAAAAAAGTAAAAATAGTCTTCAATTACGAAATTGCTTATATTAATTAATTTTTAGTTGATTTTGCTCCAATCATCAAAATCATAATATTAATAACTAGAATAATTGATTTTATTATTATCGCTTTTTCTTAGATATATATAATGAGCCAAATTTTGGGAAATTTAATTAAGGAGTGCGATCGAAATAATCTTAACACACATTTTGCTTTATAACTTTTTTCGGAATCAATATTGAACATTTTTTTTTTTTTTTTTTTTTTTTGATCTAGTTATCATGGAAAAATACGTCAGTTATTATTTTTAATAATAACCATGTTGATTTGTCGTGATTTTCGTCAAAATTAGTGACGAAAAAGATTTACATCCTACAAATTATTAAAAAAAAATTAAAAAAAAATCCAAATAGGTCCTACAAATAATTGGCCACAAAATTATTTCTAATATTATTTAATAGTACCAGGAGAATTTGACCATTGATATAAAACCTGGTTCGGAAAGAAAAAAAGAACCACATAATATTGTTAAGGCCAGAAAATTGAAAGCATATTGAAAGAAACTCCAAACATATCTGGTAGAAAAACAGATCAGTTATCTCAGTGCTTCGACTATTTGGTGCGAAAATTTAAATAGGACACGGAAATTAAAACCAAATTTCAAACAAAAATTTTCAAGTTGTATAATTGACGAAGAAACGTATGTGTCTCAAAAATTATTATTGCTAATGCTCGAGGCAATGTTGGAGATAAGTTTAAGACCCAAAAGTAGCAAAAATTTCTTTCAAAATTCCTGGTATAACAAGCTTTTTGCAGTTGCGGCAAAACAAGAAAGTCATTTGATACATTCGGATCTATAAATACTAAAATATGCATAAAGGAATATTTGCAAAGACTTTTTCCTTTCGTAAGAGAGCACAGCGTGTCCACATATTTTTGGACCCATTTGGTAACATGTCACTACGGTAAAAAGGCTCTAGCATGGTGCCAAAGCAATAACATAGTTTTTGTACCAAGAGAGGTAAATTTTCAAAATTGTCCATAGCTTAGACCAATGGGGAGATATTGAGCTCTTGTGAAAAGGGAATTTAAGAGCACAAAAAAGGTGTCCCAAAATTCTGAAATTTTTAAAAGAAGATGTGCACACTGTTCCAAAAAAGAAACTGAAGCAACTATCAAATCTCTAACGGAAGGGTTATCAAAAATGGTCCACAAGTTCATAAGTAGTGGTTAGAACTATAAAAGTTATATTTCTTTGTGATCTGTAATTAATTATTAATTAAATTAAAAAAGAATGAAAACTCTAAGAGCAATCATTTCCAGTTATTGAACATTATATATATTAAGATTTTTTCGAACGCACTCCTTAAATTTATTTTATTTATATATTTTTATAGATAAATTTTTAATTTTTCTTTATATTCTATTAATAGCTGTCAATTTATTTAAAAAGACATTGCAAACCAATTAGAAAATTAATTATATTAATAAAAGTTGTATATGTTTTCTGGGTCCTGGTTAGATTATGAGTCCATCTAGCTATATCCGTCTGTTGAAAGCAGGATAGGGCTCGACTAGTTTTAATAAAAGTTGTATATGTTTTCTGGGTCCTGGTTAGATTATGAGTCCATCTAGCTATATCCGTCTGTTGAAAGCAGGATAGGGCTCGAACACAACAACGAAGGGGGACGAAATATTTATCTTATATAAGGTTTGTTTGATATTGAAAATGAGCAAAATCGGTAAATGAACAAAAAAGTTATGAGCAAAATACTAGAAACACAGGGTGTCCGTTGTAGCTTAATTTCATACTTTTCTGCTATATCTCTCTTAAAGAACAGCATGTACTATAACAAAATTTTCATGGGTCGATATAAACTTGAAAAAAAAAATGAGCGTGGACCGCCCACTTTACCGCCCACCTCCCATATAAGGTGAAAAGTCAAAGAAATTTTGTACAAATACTTCATGGACAAATGTAAACACGGAAACAAAAATAGGCGTGGTTCACCCACTTTACCGCCCATCTTTTATACAACATTCGCGCTTGTTTACATTTGCAATGTTATTGTTTTTTGTTGTTTTTTTTTTGTATCAATGTTTTTGTTTAGAACATTTTTTTACTGATTTTAGGTTATTTTTCAACCGATTTTCAAAACAAAGCCTTTTTTGGAAAGGTATTCAAATTACCTTTCTAATTGCTGAACATAGTTAGTACAAATTATTGCCGCTAGATGGCACAAAATTTATTTTTATTAAAAATGCATCAAAACACCCTGTATTTGCAAATATTATGAGTTCATATGTTCAGCAAAAATTCATTTGGTCGAATTCTGGAAATTTGAAGGTCAAAATTGTGATTTTCTTCAATAACCTAAAAATAACGGAAGTTTTGTAAATAACGGAATTATGAAAAAGTCGCAGAACAAAGTTGCTGCTGAAGCCCAAAAGAACCATTTTCAACAATAAAAAAGTTCTTTTTCGCAAAAATTCGATTTTGGCATATTGCTAGTTATAATTAAGTCCTTTTAAAATGTCTTGAAACAAATTTAAAAAAAAAAATTTGATTAATAAGTAAAAATTAATTTAAATCTTTTTGTTATACTTTTTTTTTAATTTTAATATTTAAATCTCTCCAGATTTGTTATAGACCAGTTTCAAAGTTCTATCTTTATTATAACCATCATTTATGTGTTAAACAAGTCTGCTCTTAAATAATGTTTGAAACTATTTTCAAACATTTTTTTTTAATTTAAAATATTGTTTAGCTTTATGCACTGTTAATTGATATTAATATTCAAAATTGTTTAAAACAAGATTTTTTTGAAAATCAATATAAAAACAAAATTAATTCAAGGTTAGATATTATGCAATTAAAATAAAACGAAATTTTTAGTTTTATTATTTTTTATATGCACAATAAAAAAAGGCTCTAAAGTTTTTCAAAGAAAAGTTTACGAAACAGTGGACTATGTAAGCAATTGTTTTACAAAAGAGTGATTAAATAAGGTTCCATTATATACTTAATAAACTGAAAGAAATTATTATAAAACTGTGATCAATAGAATATCTGTAATAAGTTATCCCTATTAAAAATGTACTTTTTATTACCATTCATCTTACAGCATCTTTGAACAAACTACTTAATTTTAAATTGTCCCAAAATATAAGTTTTAAGAGCCCAAAGTGATCTCATTTATATGCCAATAAGACCAGAAACAATTTTATTACTTAGCAAAAATGAAATATTTTATTTTCGGAAATCCCCAATAAAAAAGTATTTGACACAAAAAAATCGATATAAAGTTAATTTTAATTTAAGGCTACAATGACTATAAAAGAAATTAAAATAAAATTGAATTATTCTATTCAAATGCAAATTTAAATTTTTAAAACATCATGATGCTAGTTGATTTTTTTTATATATCTATATATATAAAAAAGTATAAAATATTATGTCATTTATATTAGTGTGTAGTATGAATTTAGTATGTTAGTAGGTATTAAGCATTATTTAACAGAAAAAAATTAGTGCAATTCTCTAATAAAATTTTAAATAATCTTAAATCTTAGGATTTTTTTTCTAATCTGCTAGTTTTAGTGGCAAACAAGTTCTAAAATTCCTTTTTTTTTTGGCGTTTTCTAAACCAGCATCAGCAAAAGTATAAAATTTCTTCTTATAAATTTGTTGTATTATTTCGCGACAAGTACAAATATTAAAATGATGCATTTTAAAATGAAAAATGTATGATTTTATTGTGAAATACTTGTTTATTTCTTTTTGTATTCTTTAACGCTTCGTTCATTTCATTCGGTCATTCGATCATTCATTCAGTTATTTATGACTCAATAGAAAATCATAAATTTTTATTAATTTCTTATACTTTTTTTTCTTTATTAATTAACTGGTTTCTTAAAGAGTTTAGTCTGGCAAATGAATTTATAATTAAAAGAGCTATAAATGTGATGAGATGAGTGGATCGTAGACATGATTGTGCTGCATTATAAATGTTGCAGTTTTTTTTAGAACTACTTATAGTTCCGTTAAGAGTGGATAAAGCTAAGATTTAATTTTTTTTTTTTTTTAATTTCTATAATATGTTGATTTTTTATGTTTAAGCGATTTTTTTATTAAACCAATTTTTTTTATTATAGCAATTTTTTGTTTTATTTGAATTATACGATTAAGAAATATTTGTGACTTTTTTTTTATTTTTTCACTATTTTATTATGATTTTGAAATTGTTCGATTTTATGTTCTGTATTTCGGGATCCTTTGTATTTCTAGAACTATTTTATTATATAGCAAGATCATGTTACAAGCGTTTTTTTTTTTTCTTTTTTGGAGAACTACTTATACTGCCGTTAGGAATGAAGGATATTGGAAAGTTTTTTTTTTAATTTGCGTATGTTGATGACTCTTTTATGTTTTAGAGATATTTAAGATTTGTTTGATTATAGCGGTTTTTTGGTGTTATTTGAATTAAGCGATTAGGAAGTCCTTGTGACTTTAGTCTTTCGTTTTTTTGTAGCCATTTTGTTATAATTTTGTAATTTTTTTATACTATACATCACCATAGCACAGTGTCATATTCGGCAGTTTTAGAACGACAAAAATCCAATTTTGGAGATTTTAGTCTGAAATTGTATATTCTGTTAGTAGATAAGGCCATATACATTCCCGCTCAAAACGGGCGGGTAGAATCACAGCCACTCCCATACTGAAAAAAATTACTTAATTTGTAAGAATTTCGGAAAATTTTTTGTAAATTTTGTTAAAATAAAGAATATTTCAATAGTATGCGTGGCAAGATCTTATTACACAAATCTTAGTTTAACAGTTGCATAACAAATTTTCAGCCATTACCTTTTTAAATAATTCTTAAGAAATTGCTAATGTGAGATACCGCATATTTTTTATAATATTTTAAAAGATCGCAAAAAGTCGCAGCCAATATTTTTTAAAGGCGAATTTTAAAAGCAGAATTTCTCAAAAAATATATTTTTTAATATTATGATTTCCTTTCTTTTCTTTTAACTTCGCAAATTATAATAGAATAATTTATATACATTCATTATGATATGCCAAAAAAAGTCTTATCAATATCTGTAGTATTTTCTGAGATACATGAAGTTAAATTCAACATACTTCTTTAGAAAAGTTGTAGATAAAATAAAAATATTTTTAAAAGTTGCAACTTTGAAAACCCATAATTCGCGCTATAGACACTTTCCAATACTTTAAGTATTTTTTCCATAATATATGACATGTTTACTAATAAATTCGAAAAGAATAATTCAATTAATAAGGACTTATTTTCGTATTTTTGTCGATCTAATTTGGATAAATGTGAGACTGTGCATAGGTGGGGAAGGTATTATGCGTTTATGCTGATGTTTATAACACACGAAAATATTGTTCTAAGATCTACCTTAATTTATATCAATCGGCTTCGAATCACTTTCTGAGTCGATTAAACTGTCCGTCCACCTAAACTTTGTAATCAAAGTACAGGTTACAATTTTGAACATAAATCAATGAACTTTGGCATACAGGTTTCTTATAGCCCAAGGACGTAGCCTATTGAATTGGTCCATTATTTCACCTAGCCCCCATACAAATGTTCTTCCGGAAGAGGGGTTTAATAATCATAAATCCCTTAAATATAGCAATATTTTAATGAAATTTGGCAAATATTAGTTCCATATAAGTGTGTCGAGTTTCATGAAGATCATTCCATAAATGACACAATGAACCCCTCTTCAGAAAATTACTTTAACGGTCATAAATCTCATTAAAATGTTAGTATCAAGTTAATATTCGACAGAAATAAGTTGGAGGAATCACCCAAAAGTGAATAAATTCATAGAAATGTTAGTACTTATCGACGTAATATTTTGTATTCGTACGTTTTATTTTACACTTAAAATAATTATCAGTCCAATATTGGCCACAGGTCTAGAAAGAAGAAGACACTTCCATTGTTTTCTATTTCAGTGATATTTTTTTTTTTTTTTTTGCAATTTGTACTTTTTTTTTTCTATTTTAGCGTTTTTAGTAGTTTTAGGTGTTGTTTTATTTATTGATTTGTTTGTTTACGATTTTTTGTAATTTGGCAATATGTTTTCTATTCCGTTTTTAATAAATCGAAAAATAAACAACAATATTATGGCGAAAAGTTTTTTATCTTATGGTTATTTTTGGGAGGACTTGATTAATGATTTCTGACAGAAGTGTAAAAGTCTAAAGCTTAAAAGAGAGCATTAAAAAGTTGACAAATTTAAATGGCTGTTGTATTTACTATGTATCGACCTTAGATTCGTAGGCCTGCAAAGAGTAAGGAGTGCGATCGAAAAAGTCTTAACATATATAAAATTTAATAATTTGGAAACGATTGATCTTATGGTTTTGGTTGTTTTATTTTTTTTATTTAATTGATATTATACCACAGATTACAGAAAAATATAACTTTTATACTTCTAACCACTACTTATGAACTCGAAGACCTTTTTTTGTAACCCTTCCATTAGAGATTTGATAGTTGTTTCAGTCACTTTTTTGGAACAGTCTGCCCATCTACTTTTAAAATCTTCGATATTTTGGGACACCTCTTTTATCCTCTTCGATTCTCTTTTCACAAAAGCCCAAAATCTCTTCACTGGTCTTAGCTCCGGTTAATTTAGAGGATTGACCACTCTTGGTAGAAAAACTATGTTATTGTTTTGGTACTACTTCAGTGCTTTCTTACGTAATGACATGATGAAAAATCGGCCCAAAAATATGTGGACACGTTGTGCTCTCTTATGAAAGGAAGAAGATTTTTTTGCAAACATTCTTTGATGTATTTTTCGGTATTTATAGATCCGACTGTAACAAATGACTTGCTTCTTTTGCCGCAACTGCATAAATCTTGCCAAACCAGAAATTCTTTAGGATATTCTAAACTTATCTTCAACATATCCTCGAGCATCAGCCACATACAAATTTTGACCCGGAAGCTACAAAAAGTATGTCACTACATACGTTTCGTCGTTCTTTATACAACATGAGTATTTTTGTATGAAATTTGATTTTCATTTCTGTACCCAATTCTTGGCTTCCAAATTTTTTTGCAGCATTCCAGTTTGGATGTTTTTTGACTTTATATGTATTAAACTCCGCATTAGATTTAACCATTCGCACCAAATAGTCTGAGCACTGAACTAACCGGGCTACTTTTCTACCAGATGCGTTTTAAGTTCTTTTGAATATGCTTTCAATTTTCTTGGGGTATGGACCTTTTTTCTTCCCGAACCATGTTTTCTATCAATGGTCGAATTCTCCTAATTCTGTTCAATAACCTAGGAAACAATTTGACAGCAGGCATTTAATACTTTGCCAAATATTTGTAGGACCAATTTGGATTTTTTTGAAATTTTTTAATAATATAGTACGTACAACATTTCCGTCACTAATTTTCATCAAACTCACAACAAATCAACATGGTTGTCATTAAAAATAATAACTGATATATTTTTCAATGATAGCTAGATAAAAAAAAATTTAAATATTTCTACGGAAAAAAGTTATGAGACAAAAAGTGTGTTAAGATTTTTTCGATCGCACTCCTTAGTAGAGCTGAGTGAACAAAAATTTATAAAAAATGTTATTTCTTTAAATACTGATGGGATCAAATTAAAATATATAGAAAAATTTTACAAAAGGAGTTAAGCTTTTAGATAATATAACTTTTAATCACATTGTTATAACATTTGACGAGCTACAGGATGCCCATTAAATAACTTCAAACGCTGGTTACATTTTTAAAATTATGGCAAAGTTCAATGATTGATAAATTTCAAGAATGAATTACACGAGATTAACATATGATTTAAAAACAAATTTTAAACATCTATTTTTTTACAAATGAACAATTATTTGAGGTTTGTAAAATTTGTAACGAAATTTTAGGTTCATAAAACTAGAAAAAAGATGTTAAGCCAGAGTTTTCCAGTGTAAAAAATATCTCCAATATACCGCATATATAAAGACCTATTTTTTCGCAAAAATATTTCCCACTTGCTTAAAAATGTGGACAGTAGAGTATATTTTATGAAAATAAACAAAATTTTTAGACAAACTTACCTTGATATCTAAAGCGAAACATTTTTTATAAATTTTCAATTCAAAAACTAATTTTTCTTAAAAATTATATATATAGTATTTCTGAGTTTTTCATTTAAATCATGTAAAAAAATTTAAATAAAATATAAAAGTACACCTCTTTATCTATCCATCAATGTTCATAATACCTATATAGCTTTTCTAATGAAACAAATTAAGTGGCCTCAATTCAGACATCTAGAATAAAATTGCTAAAAATTCATTAGCCAAACTTCATTAATCGATATACGGACAGACTGACGGACAGCGTTTCTCCAACTAGTCTACCTAAAAATATACCTTATGAGGTCTCAAATGAATATTATGAAGTCTACAAATTGAATAATAATTTATAATGCACCTTAGTTCTCCAAATTTTAATATCAAATACTCGAATTCTTAAACATCTAAAATCAAATTTAATTTTCTCATAATTTTCCCAACATTAAAAACGATCGATGGCTTTATGTTTTAAAGAAACAAATAAAAACTCAAGTACACAAATAAATTCTTAAGAATTAAAAAACAAGTGTTTTTAGTTTTTCAAATATATTTTAAACCAAAAAAAAAAAAAAACAAAATAAACATCACCATATTTCTTTATAAATGTATATTTAATTGTATTTAAATGTAAAACTATAAAAAAAATATACATTTATTTTAAATTTAAAGTATGAAGTATAAAGCGTCTTTTATAGTAACTAAAACTGATCAACCAAATCAAACTTGTTACAAGTTACAAAAAAAAAAAACATCACCATGAAAAATAAACTAAAACTGAATTAAAGTTAGATAAACGAACATCATACAAGTTAAGAAAATTCATATATAAAGAGATGATGGTCACATTATTTTTTTGTGGTCTTTTTATTGATCTTTTACTTGCAAATACAATGTTAATTTTATTATTTACATTATTTTATTATTATTATTTCTATATATACAATTTTTTTTTTTTATTTTAATACATGTATTTAAATTTAAAGTACTTGCACTAATGGTGCATGTATGTATGAAAGAACGTACAACTTAACTCAAGGTCTTCTTTAATGTTAGTCATGTTATATTTGCATGGTATTTTTGCAGTTTATTTTTCTAATAATCATCTCATTTATTTGATTTTTCCAATTTTCAAAAATGGAATTACAATTATAGAATTTAAAGTAAGAAAATCAAATCATAGTATAATTATAAAAAATTTTTAAAAATGTAGTTTAGGCTAAGAAATAAATACACTCAGAGAAAATTGTATAAACAAATATTTTATTTGGCATCATCTAAGTTTGAAGAATATTTAACTCTTTAAAAAGCTTTTATAACTCCTTCTAAATCCATGCAGAAAATTAGATTGGGTATTATGATCTTGTGTCTTTTAACTGAACATAAAAACTAATAACTTCATGCTATGACTGTAACCAATAGTTAGCTAATATGGTAAGTGTTTTTAACTATTTTAAAATAAAATGCATAATTTGCTCATAAAATGTATTTGCGAAATATTTAGAATTTGTTTGCATTTTGGTTATATGAAAAAAATTATATAAATTTTTATTATACTAATTTGGTTAAATCAAAACCTATAAAATTATACTATATAATTTTCTAACTACATATTTGCACACTTTTAGAGTGGGAGATTCATAGATTTTGCATATTTTAAGAAAACAATAAAGAACTAATGAGATTCACTAAGAAATTTTAGGTAATATTTTTTAATGATTTTAGAGAAAAACTAGTTAGAATGCACGTCATTGGAACATAAAAAAAAAAAAAAACAAAGAAATTTAATAGAAATTGGGATAGATAGCTACTTTAACACAAAAACTATTTATCTTATGATGATAAAAAACAATTTAGTAAAACAATTAAACCAATTAAATTGTAATTTTCCAGAAATATATTTAATTCTCTCTAATAGTTGAAAAGAACATTTAAACTTTAACAAAATATATAATCTTTTAGATTTAAAATGGAAATTACAAAACAGAATGAATATAACATTTTATAATACAATAGTCAAATAATTGTTTAAAAGAAAATTTTAATTAAGGACTTATTAAGGAAAAGAATTTTATTTTGAATATAGAAAATTAGAAATCAGTTCTTAAATAAATTTTGATCACTTTAGAAACAATTAAAATTGTATTTCAATTTTATACTTATAAGTATTTTATTCTGTTTTAACAAAAGGGGTGTTATAGAAGAAATCTTAACATATATACAATTTAATAATTTTATTACAGATCACAGAAAAATATAACTTTTATAGTTCTAACCACTATTTATGAACTCGGGGACCATTTTTGGTAATACTTCCATTAGAGATGTTATAAGGAGTGCGTTCGAAAAAATCTTCGAAAAAATCTATTCAATAACTTGGAAACGGTTGATCTTAGAGTTCTCATTCTTTTTTATTTAATTGATAATTTATTACAGATTACAGAAAAATATAACTTTTATAGTTCTAAATACTACTTGTGAACTTGTAGAACATTTTTGGTAACCCTTCCGTTAGAGATTTGATAGTTGCGTCAGTCACTTTTTTGTAACAGTGTGCACATCTTCTTTTAAATCTTCGGTATTTTGGGACACCTTTTTTGTGCTCTTCAATTAATTTTTCACAAGAGCTCAATATCTCTCCACTGTTATAAGCTATTGACAATTTGGAAAATTTACCTGTCTTGGTACAAAAACTATGTTATTGTTTTCGTACCACTCCAGAGCTTTCTTACCGTAGTGACATGATCCAAATCTAACCAAAAATGTGTGGACACGTTGTGCTCTCTTATGAAAAGAAGAAGTCTTTTTTCCAAATATTCTTTGATGTATATTTTGGTATTTATAGAGCCGAATATAACAATGAACTGCAAAAAGCTTGTTATACCACGAATTTTGTAAGAAATTTGTTCTGCTTTTGGGTCCTAAACTTATTTTTAACATTGCCTCGAGAATTTACAATATACGTTTCTTCGTCAATTATACAATATGAGTATTTTTGTATGATATTTGGTTTTAATTTCCGTGTCCTATTCTTGGCTTCTAAATTTTTTGCAGCATTCCTGTTTGGATTTTTTTGGACTTTATATGTTATCAACTACGCATTAGCTTTGAAATTTCCCACCAAATAATCAAAGCACTGAGCTAACCGTACTGTTTTTCTACCAGATGTGTTTGGAGTTCCTTTTAATATGCTTTCAATTTTCTAGCCTTCCCAATATCATGTGGACTTCTTTCTTTCCGATCCAATGGTCAAATTCTCCTGATACTGTTAAATAACATTAGAAAGAGTTTGACGACAGAAATTTAATTCTGTGGTCAATTATTTGTAGAACCTATTTGGATTTTTTTTTTTAAATTTTTTAATAATTTCTAGCACGTTCATCTTTTACGTCATTAATGATAATGAAAATCACGACAAATCAACATGGTTGTTATTAAAAGTAATAACTAAAGTATTTTTCAATGATAACTAGATAAAAAAAAAAAATGTTTAATATTGTTTCCGAAAAAATTATGATGCTAAACATGTGCTAACATTTTTTCGATCGCACTCCTTATTTGTTTCAATTACTTTTTTGGAACAGTTTCTCTATCTCCTTCGATATTTTGGGACACCTTTTTTGTGCTTTTCTATTCTCTTTCAATTTTAGCTCGTACTTCTTTTTCGTCACTCATTTTGAGCAAATACACAACAAATCAACAAGGCTGTCATTAAAAATAGTAACTGACAAAATTTTTCAAAGATAACTAGATCAAAAAAAAAAAATTTAATATTGCTTCCGAAAAAAGTTAAGGGGTGAAACGTGTGTTAACATTTTTTCGATTTCACTCCTTATATTTATTCATCAAATAAAAGTATTCATTTAAAACAGTAGTCGTCACACATAGTCCCTGGGAGCCGAAGGTCATATATCATTTTACACAAAACCGAGGATGTTGAGAAGTATGAAGAAAAATACCATTTTTTTATTTGCTGTCAAAGAAAAAGGTTTATAATGCACTGTAAAAATATACCAACATATTTTAATTACTCTCTCTATCTCTCTCACTCTATCTCTCTTAAAGGATAATTAAGCAAATATGTAAGAAATTTGTAATAAATCCTTTTTAAAACTTTTCACTTTGCGGTATATTTTATTTATTTAGTATAATAAAATGCCAAAAAAATATAGTTTAAAGTAATTTTGTAAAACATTATTAAAATTCGTTTTGAAAGTTAAAATGAAAAACAAAATGTGTTTTCGTTTCATTTTACAAAATAATATAATTAATTTACTTATATATTTTTTAATCTGTTAAATAGTTTTAGAGATATTAAAAAATTATGCTGAGAAAAAAAAAATTCTTAAAAAATTTTAATATTTCAAAAATAATTAAAAATCGAAAATGATCAAAACTGATAATTTGTTCTCATTAGTCATAAAGTAAAATATGTTATAAATAAAAGAAGCTATATTTTATTCATTAATATACCAAAATAAATAAAATAGAATAAAAGAAAATACAATAAAATAAAATAAAAAAAATATAATAAAATAAATGGAATTAAAATAAAATAAAATTAAATAATATAAAATCGAACGAAATCAAATAATTAAATAAAATTATAAATAATATATTAAAAAACATAAAACAAAATAAATGAAAATAAATAAATAATATAATGTATTATAAAATAAACTAATAAAAATTAAAAAAAAAATCTTCAAAATTAACGAGTTTAAAACAGCATAGTAAAACAGGATCAATATTAATATAGTTTTTGCAACATTATTTTGCTTTTAAAAAATATGGATTTCATAGAACTTGTGTTCTTAAAGTGATTTCAATATTGCTTTAGTTATTAAATTATTATGAATGATACAAACTAGAGAATATTTTAATATTTTATTATAAAAAAATTGATTTTTGCACGAAGAAAAACAAATATTATAATTTATTTTCAAAAAAAAAACTTGAAAGTTTTTGTTTTATAATGTTATGGTCATTGGAATAATTTTTATAATTTCAGCAACCACATTATGTTTAAACAAAACAAACATTTGTTTCCTCAACCAAATTATTTTCGTTGTACTTTATTACAAAATGTATTGCTGCATTTTTATAAATTATTTTAGTGACCATATTATATTAAAAAATTAACATTGATATATTTGCACTGCCAATACCCAACACTATTTTTTATTGTCGCTTGTAATAGGTATTATGCTTATGTGCTGATTTTTATAACAAAAAATATACAAATCGTCTCAGAATTTCTTCTTGAGTCGATAATAACGAATTCCGTCTGCCTGTCCATCTTTGTAAACTTTATTGCAATTTTGAAGATAATTACATTAAATTTGTTACAAATGCCTTTTAAGATACAGGGATTTTTTTCAATTGTCCTTCTAGAATAAGTATTAAAGCTCATAAAACTTTCAAAAAAACACATTATCAGCTTAGAATTAAACACAGCTTATATTTAACCCTTTCGCCCCCCCAAGTTGCATATAAGCAACTTCGATTTTAGCAGTGTTTTATTTTAAACTAAAGGAACTAATTCATATAGAAACACATCTAATTAGATAATTGAAAGCTTTAGAGAAAAAGTACAACAAAAAAGTTTCAGTTATACTGCTATCAATATAACTTGATGCATTATTTAGTGCAAAGTCAACAAAATTCTAGATGGAAAAATTTTTGTCGGAAATGTAAAAATTAAATAAAAATTCATATAAATAAAAATTTAAAAAGTAAATAAATACAGTAAAAGTAATAAAATACCCAGATTTGTTTATAAGCTACTTCCAATATTTACGGACTCAAGAACTGCAGAAATTAAATCTGTAAAAATCCAATATATTTAAAAAATGACACAATGAAATGTGGCCATAACATCAACCATAATTTCCGCACTTTAAACTTTCAATAAAAAAAATATATTATGCAAAGTTTTAATATTAGTTCATCCTTTAAAAATAGCGTTTAAATGCAATAAATTTAAAAAAATTTTAGTAGCATTTAATTTTTTTTTTAACTCTCACTTTATTTAACTCCAAGCAAGTAAGCAACAAAAGTGTGACAAATAACAAAATATATTAATTATTTTTATATATTAAAATGATACTTATTATAAACCTGCATAAGAAATATTTGTTTAAATTAAAATTCTAACTTGTTTCATTCATCTTTTGTGCAAAAATTAATGTGTTACATTTTTTACGAGACCAATTTGTTTTAAATAGGGATTAAAATTTTTTAGATTTGCTAAAAAAAATAAAACTGTAAACAAAACAAAATTCTTTATACTTAGAGTTTTTTAATTAAGTACTTAGCAGTAATATAAAATTAAAAATTATTAGAAAATAAAACCTTATTTTTTTTTTTTTAATTCTTTAAAACTTTAATTAATTTAATAACACTTTCATCGAACTTTCTTTTTTAATTGACAGTTACTAACTGTCTTTTAAACAAGTTCTTAAAATTTTTTATTTTTAAACTTTTGATTTAAAAATTATATCTGTATTCTAAAAATAAAATTATTCACGATTAAAAATAAATTTTAGCACTAGAAAAATTTAATTGTTCCAAACCATAAATCAAATTTCCGCCCCAAGAAACAAAAAAAAGTTGTTAAATTTATCACCATTAATACAATTATTTCAATTAAATAGAGTTTAAGCTAAAAATAAAAGTTGAAACTTGAAATCAGCAAATCAAATTTGTTTATATTACACAAAAATAATATTATTAAAATCCCACACATTATAAAAAAAAAGAGAAATGCAATAAGAATTTATTTAAAACGAAGATTATTTAGTCAATATTCATAAAAATTTATTTGAAATAAACAATAATAATTCACAAAAGAAACCGTTAATTTTAGCTAATAATTGATAAAAAATAAATAATAAATAAAAAGACATAAAATGCAATTAATTTAATGACTCCTAAAATACCAGAAAATCAAAAACATTACTTTTTATGTCGATTTTTTTCGAGATGTGGCGAAATCCTTTAATTTTGAATTAAGAAGACAGAGAAGGGTTAAAAATAAGCAGTGATAATTAATATTTAAAAATTAAATGCCGATAAGACAAAAAAATATTTCATACATTAGAATTGTGAAATTTGTTAACAGTTGAGCCTTGAAAGACGGAGTAATATGTAATGAAATTTAATTTCTAGAAATATTGTCAAAAGACTAAATTACATCAAATCACATTGTTGGTATAATTATTAATAAAATAAGGGAAAATGCTGAGATGTGCCTTTTAGAAACATTTTACATGGCTACTTAAAACTCAAAATATTTTTAAAACTTTTTTGTGTTGAACTTCGTTTAACAAGGTCTTAATGTTCAAATATTTTTATAAGTTTCCATTTTTAAAGTTTTTTATTATATTTTAATTAATATTAATGCTTTGTGTCTACAATTAATTTTAAAAGAATACAACAAAATAAATAAATTTCTTTATAAAATAAAGAATATTTTAATAAATAAATAATGGCGCTTCAATTGAGCGAAATTTTAACATTAGCACTTTACCTTAAGATTACAATGTCGAAGATAGTTAATAGCTTTAATAACAACAACAAAATGGTCATATATTAACTATGTTATAGCCACATCAATGCACATACCTACAATGTAAATGACACCACAGTTCTGATGATAACAATGTATTCCATTTCTAACTGTACTTTTCAGTGGTAACTGGAGATCAGACTATAGACTGGAATAAGGACTAGACTATATATTAGACTATAAACTGGACTATAAGAATAACTGTAAACTAGACTATAGAACTTGACTAAACTTGACTATAAAGTAGACCATTGTTTAGACAATAAACTAGACTAGAAAATATAATATAAACTGGACTATTGACTAGACTATAAACTGTATTATAGACTAGATTGTAAACTAGGGACTATAAACTAAATATAAACCAGACTAGACTAAACCATAAGACTATAGACTAGGCTATAAACTAGACTATATATTATAAATTATACTATAGAGTAGATTGTAAACTAGAATAAAAACTAGGCTATAAAGTAGACTATAAACTAGAATGTGAACTAAAATATAATCCATTACATAGAGTAATCTATAATCTCGGCTATAGACCACAGTATAAACTAGACTATATACTAGCCTATAAATTAGACTAGACTATTGATTAGACTGTGAAGTAGATCTTAGACTGAACTATAGACAAGACTATAAAGTAGACCATAAACTATACTATAAACTTGACTGTAGACTTAGCTATAAATAAAACTATAGATTGCAAACTAGGCAATAAACTGTACTATATACTAGACTTAAAACTAGACTATAGAATATACTATAAACTAGAATATAGACTAAACTATAAACTATATTATAGACTAGGTTAAAAATTGGGTTATTAAATAAGCTATAGACTAAAATACAAATCAGACTGTAAACTAAATGTTATACTCGAGTATAGACTAAAGTGTAAACCAAACTTTAAACTCGAGTATAGACTAAAGTAAGTATAAACTAGACTGTGGACTACACTATAAATCAGACTATGGGCTAGACTAAAGACTTAACTATAAATTAAACTTTAAACTAGACAATAGGCTAGACTTTAAATAATACTATAGACTATATTGTAAACTAGACTATAACCTAGATTATAGACTTAAATATAAACTTGACTGTGGACTAAAATATAAACCAGACTTTAGACTTAACTATAAACTTGTCTATAGACTAAAGTATAAACTAGACTATAGACCAGATTATAAATTAATATTGACTATACTATATGCTAAACTATAAACTAGATTATAGACTAGACTATAAACTAGGCTATAGACTATAAATATACTACAAACTAGACTATAGATTTGGACTAAAATATAAACCAGACTACAGACTTAACTATAAACTCGTCTATAGACTAAAGTATAAACTAGACTATAAATTATACTACAAATTAGACTATAGATTTAACTATAAACTAGACCTTAAAATAGACTGTAGACTAGACTATAAACTAATATATAAACTAGACTACATACCACATTATAAATTTACTATTGACTATACTATATGCTAAACTATAAACTAGATTATAGACTAGACTATAAACTAGGCTAAAGACTAAGCAATTAGCAAATCGCGTGAAATAACAATCTGTGACTGAGTGGTAAATTATAAAACATAAGATACGTCAGAAGATGTGGGTTCGATTCGGGGTGCCGCCAACGACTTTAACGAAAAATTATAAAATAAAAATAAATATAATTTAATAATAAATAAAAAATAAGAATT
This sequence comes from Protophormia terraenovae, assembly GCA_951394005.1. Lineage (NCBI taxonomy): Eukaryota > Metazoa > Arthropoda > Insecta > Diptera > Calliphoridae > Protophormia > Protophormia terraenovae. The sequence goes on from OX596074.1 coordinate 120,438,568, forward strand.
AATAATAATAAAAAAGAGTTTTAAAAGTTAAAATTTGTCTTCAAATTTTCTATATCAATCGACTATGAACATGTCCTGTGACCTATCCCAAGAGGCTAATTAGCCACCTCCAATGACAACCCCATGTAAAAGTAACAGGTTGTTCCTATATAAAGTTCCGGAACTGGAACCGGTCGCTAGCCCTAAGAACCTGTCACGTGACTAGTTTTGAACCGGTTCTCTTTCCTCTAGGGATATTATAGCCTATATTATAAAATATATAGTTTATAAATAATCACCAGAACTGCTGGGTATTAAGACATGATATGATGACAATACAAATCGTTTTCGATCTTAAGTTAATCGTAATGCCTCTAAGCAACAGTTTTTATCGCATCATTAATATGTACAACCTGTTGATGTTGTTGATTCTTCACATAAGTTCATACAAGTAGGATGCAAGATCTTAGATTCAATTGTTAATGATCATTGCATTGTTTGCAGACAAAAACATTATTTATATGTATAAACCACTTGTTGCTATTGTAATGACAGCTGCTGATGCTACTATTTACTACTAATAATGATGATGTTGTCGTATAGTTGATAGAGTGTATGATCGGCAACATTGTATTTATTATAGCCATATAAAAACGCCCGAGTTAATTCCTGGCTCATTTACACTCTTGTTTTTAAGTGTTTAAATGTATGCGTTAAATGTTTATATATTTTACATTCATTGAATATATAAGAATTATAATAAATTTGTGTCTAAATGTTTATTTTTTTAAATAAATATTATTTTAGGAAAACAAAGAAATAAATAAATATCTTTTGTCTATGTACAAAAAGGTGATGAATGGAATATACCGTATTCTAAAGTATTTTTTTTTTTTCTTATAAAACATCCTAAGTAAAGTATTGCTATTTTTGGGTTTATCATTACGTTTGTAACATTTAAACAAATATTTAGATGATTAATAATACTTTTATAAAGTCAATTTTAAAAAGAATGAGTTTAAAGTGGAATATTTATTTTATTAAAGATTTTATACATTATATAAATATTTTAATATTTTTAGTCTAATTGTTTTAAAATTACAAATATTTAGAAAAGCAATGTATATCAACTGTAAAGCTCTCTTAAAAATAAACAAAATATTTTATTAATTAAACCGGTTTTAACAAATATGAAATTCTAAAGCCAAAAATAAAAACAACAATATCAAATTAATGATGACAATATAAATATGCAATCAACACTTTAGCACACATATTCAATTTGTAAAGGGTGTCCCAAAATACAAACAATTAATATTAATTTTAATTAGAAAAATATGTGTTTTTTTGTAATTCATATCAAATAGTTTTAAATAATTTCGGTTAAAAAATTAAATAATTTATTGCGGCATATTTTGGTCAAATTTATTCTATGAATCGAGGGAGTGACATTAAGATAGAAATAGTGGTGAAATTCTGAAATGAAACATTTTTTATTTATTTATTTTTTCACTCTCGGTATAACTAACAGATTTTTTGCAATTTTTAATTGTGTTACATTAGGATAAAAGGGAAAAAAAAAGCGCTTAGCTCAAGGAAACGTAATATCAGTATTTTAACGATCACGTTTTATTTTTTATGTATTATTAGGTAAAAAATGTATTTTTAGAATTTTAAAATTTTTTATAGAATTATAATGTCTGTTTATACATTGGTATTAAATAGGTCGAAAATGATTCTTAATTCAAGGAAAGGTGATATCAACACTTTTATGATCACATTTGATATTTTTATTTATTAATAAATAAATAATTTATTTTTAGAATTATAAGATTTTTTTGGCAGAATGGTAATGTCTGTCTTTCCGTCTATACATTGAGGTTAAATGAGTCGAAAATGACGCTTAATTCAAAGAAAAGAGATACCAATATTTAAATCTTTACATTTGGTTTTTATATTGATCGAAAAGTACTTTTGGAATTTTAAAATTTTTTCTTGAGAGTAATCTGATGTCCTTTCGTCTGTCTGTTTATTAATTTGTGCAAATTTTCCAATTCAAAATCGTTTATTTTTGGAAATTCCTTTATTCGATAGATAATTCTGTTCTTTAAGTAATTACAAAAAACATACAAAATCGGTCGAAAATGTTGAGCTATATATGGAAAAAACTTGATCAAGTTCTTGCAAAATTTAAATTATTGAAATTTCTAATGCATATAACTCGAAAAATATATAAGATAAATAGTACATGCAAGTATGTTTTTCAAAAATTCACTAGTGGTTAAACAAAATAAGGTACCAAACATGTCATTAGTTTTTTTGATCCCTCATAGCTCCGCTTCTGAAATGTATGTATACTCCTTCTAAACTTGAAATGTTATTTTCCTCTGCTACGGTTATGTTTAATTTTATGTAAATCCAAGTAAATGTTCGATTCTGTTCCACTCTCAAATGTTTGATAAAGCAAAGAAAACGAGAATGAAAGGTATAGTCGGGGAAGCCCGACCATATGATACTCTTGTGTGATTGTGATACCACATTATGAATGTACATACAAATTTGGGGAAGGATCTTTTATGAGACCTGTGGCTAATTGTGGACCGACACTTGCATTACGAGTAAATACAATGCATATTTTCATAAAACATACATATGCATTATAAAATGTTGATACTAACATTTATATGGGATTTCTGTACTTTAAGGTGATTCCCGGACGTGGGCCTTATATGAGAGCTATGGTAAATAATGGACCAATTCTCATAAAAATTGGCACTGTAGTTTCTACTTATATAAAACTTGTTTGTGTCAAATATTAACTTTGTACCAACATATGTATGGAATATATGCATGTTAAGGTTATTTTTAGAAGAGGGGTTTATATAGGATCTATGGTCAATTATGGACCGATCTTCCTAAAATTTGGCACAAAGTCTTATACTTATATTGCTTGCTTGTTTGTACCGAATTTTATTAAAAAATCGCAATATTTAAGGCAATTATAATCGTTAAACCCCTACCGAGAGGATATTTGTATGGGGGCTTGATGAAATAATGGACTGATCATAACCAGTTTCAATAGGGTTCATCCTTGTTCTAATAGAAATCGTGTGCTAAATTTCATTGACTTATCTTTAAAATTGCTACCTGTAGTTTGATTACAAGGTTTATATGTTTTTTGTATGAGAGCTACTGGAATTTTTTCGAAAAAAAAAAAATAATTTATAAAATAGGGTGATATATGATTTTTTTTATGTTAAACAAATTTTATAAATTTAAGAAGTATCTTTTCGATGTACAAATGAGATAATTATTGCAAGAAAATTATATAAAATTAAGCGCCATTTTTGGCTATTCTCCTCCAATGTATAACATTTCAGAAGCAAATCTATTATTTTGGATATAATTTTTGCTCAAAAATATTCAAAATTTTACACTTCGTAATTCTTTGAAATTTTATTTTTTTAAGTAGAGTATAAAGAGACCATTCGGCACTTTTTTTAGAGACATTTGTAAACTTTCTTTAACACTTTTTTAATTTAAAAGAATTGATCTTTTTATTTATTATCGCTAAATTCAATTTTAGAAACACCCTTTACAATGAATGTTTATGCGATCCATAGACCGATGGACCATTCAAATGACCATATTTTTTATATCTTTACTATCAACTTATAGTTATGTGTAGGAGAAAAATACAAAAAACATATATTTAATATTTAAATATGAATATATGATCATCTTTATACACATATATTAATAAAAAATAATAAAAAACGCAATTTATTAGACACTGCTAATTGCATTTTATTGTATATTTCATAAATTTAATGTAAATAATAAAAAATTACGTTAAATAGTTAAACTTATAGAAAAATAAAAGAATAACAAATGAACTAAATAATGCAAAATTAAAAAAAAAAATAATAATAAAAAAAAAAACTTAAAGTAAAAGCTTCTTATATTGAATCTAAATTTAAAAAAAAAAAACACAAAACTATTTTTTTGGAAAGCCTTCATAAAGACTGGTTCAAAATCTTATCCCTTTATAATTTCACTTTTCCGAAGAACTAATTAAATATATATCTACTCTTAAACGGTTAACTAAACCGTTAATAAAAGATAATTTATTATTTTAAATCACTAATAAATGGAAAACAACAAAATTAAAAAAAAAAAAAAAAAACTACAAAATACACCTTGAGAATAAAGTTTAACCTGTGAACTTCAGACACACCTACAAACTAAAAAAATAAAATCATTTAAAACAATTTGTACGGTTAATTTGCAGCCAAAAAAAAATGTTAAACAAAATCCATTGATTTTATTTGATTTTATTTAGTGATGGCAATCTGCTTAACCCTAAATGCACTTGGTTTGTATTTTATATATGTAGAACATCATTAGCAGGGCTGGGAAAAATATATATATATAAATAAATCTACTTAACTGTGTGTTATCATTGAACTTTAAAATTGTTAATAAATAAAAAATACAGGCAGGGTGACAGACACCCCTGATATAAAAACAAAACGATATAATATTAAACAAAAATATCCCACCGTTTTTTAAACAAATGAATGAATATTTGAAACAATACAAGAAATAGAAAAAATGCGATTGAAAACATAAGATGAATGAATCAATTGCATGTTTAAATTTATTTTTTTGCTTGTAAGATCATAAGTATTTAAAGAAATGATTTATGTTTATTTGGCGAGATTTTGTTTTTGTCATGTTTTTAATAAAGTAGAGTTTTAACTAGGAATTAGATATAAATCTGCTTTTAAACAAATGCATGTTGATATAACAAAATGGTTTTGTTTGAACAAAAAAAAAAAAAAAAACGGATATAAAAAAGAACACTGGGTAACAAATTGCAATACAAATAAAAATATTTAATGACCGATTAAAAGATATTTGTAATCCCGATTGTTTTGTTAATATATTCTAGTTAATTTCTAGTTCAGTTATAGTTTATTTATAGTTTAGTTCTAGTTCAGTTCTAGATTAATTATAGTTCAGTTCTAGTTAAGTTTTAGTTAAGTTCTAGTTAAGTTCTAGTTCAGTTCTAATTCATTTCTAGCTTAGTTATAGTTCAGTTCTAGTTCAATTCTTGTTCATTTCTAGTTCAATTCTAGTTTAGTTTTAGTTCAGTTCCTGTTCTAGTTCAGTTCAGTTTTAGTTCAGTTCTAGTTCAATTATACCTTAGTTCTAGTTCCATCTGTACTCCCTTAAAAGTCCCAAATTATCCTAAGAAATATTCTTCAAAAACTTACATATAAAATCTTTGTTGTCCAGTGTAACCGCAACATAAATAATATCATATAACTATATTGAAAATAAATCAAACTAACAGATGAACAATAAGAACCTTGTTGAACATTTAACACGGGTATTGAGTATTTTTTTTATTTTTTATTTAATTCACAGAAAAAATTAAATTTCATATTCCATTACTAAATTTATAAAACCAATTATATTTTTTACTGAAATCGGACCTATCACTGAATTAGTAAAATCAAACATTCAAATTCGTAAATATTTTATTGAAAAAAAAATCATTTTTTTCTTATTAAAATATTTTTACTATTTATAAATTTAAATGTTTATAATTCTCACAAATTTTTAAAACCTTTTTATTTAAAACAATAAAAATAATGTTTGGTTTTTAACAGATTTTCAAACAATATTTATTTTTGAAACTATTAAATGTTTAATAAGATTTTTTGCAAATAATACATTTTGAATAATATTGCAAATGAAATATAGATGCATACATAATATTCTATTTTAAAAACTAATTAAATGTTGGAAAAACAAAACGTTAAACCTTGAAGCCATCTTTCAGGATTCACCAATATCTTAATTGATCTAAAAGAAAGAACGTTATTAAAATTTAAATAGTTCTTATTGAGTATAACTTACTGTAAATGAAAATATGACTGATCCCTGAATCTTTTAGCTATGAATACCGGCTCTACCAAGCGTATATCTGTAAGTATAATTAAACAAATCTGGATAAATCTATAAAATGTTTATATTAAAATTTTGTGGGATTAATGCAGTGTAATGTGACTCTGGGAAGTGAGCTTTATATAGAAGGTATGGTCAATTATATACCTTCCGGTTTTTATGTAATTTATTATAAACAGTTTTATATATATATAGAAGTTATTTGCACCGGATTTCATTGAAATATGTTTAAAACGTTTTAACTCAATAAGAAGCTACAAATACCTTAGAAAGTGGGAAACAGTATTTTAACTTCTATACTATAACTTAAAGACAATTAAACAGTTTCTAACTTTAATTTAGCATTTTGGACATCTAGAATGAAATAAAATTCTTTACTTTACTGACACTCTAAAATGTTGTTACGGAAACCAATGAGTGCGCGGACCATTATTTGAGAACCGTTAGTGTATGGCAAGAACAATTATAAGGACTATTTATGGGAAAACCATTGAGTTTAGTTAGGCGTACAATTTAAATTAAAGCAGTTCGTCTAGGATTTTGTATACGGACGAACATACTTAAATTGATTCCGAGATAAGTATGTTGATATAGAGTACAAAAAAGCAACATTACTTACTTTCATTATGTGATAAATCCACAGTTAATAAATAGGTTTCCGAGTTCTCTAGAATAAAATACATAAAAATTTATTATTACATTTAGATAATCTTTACTAAGTTGTATAATTTACCTCTGGACATCTGCAAATACTGATTTTATATACATATAAATTAATTTTACTTTTTTAATATTTTATAAATTTTGTTATTATTTTTAACGAACTTGTCAAATTTGTTTTTTTTTTATATTGAGTTTGAAAATATTATAACCAATAAAATCAAATATTAAAACCAAATATTATTTTTTATTGAATTTTATTTAAATCCAAATAACAATTTGTTTAGAAAAATTTTTTCCATAATTTTTTCTGTGTTCATACTACTCAATTTTATTTTAATTTAGTGCTTAAGTTTAAATGCTTTTGTTGTTATTTCAATAATCATTTAATATAATTTTTTCTATGCTTTTCTACAAAGTTATTGGATTGGCGAATTTTTGTGTTATTTGTTTCTAATATCTCAAAAATAAAATCATTTTAAATCGCATCGACAGCTCAAAACACCAAATAAACAAACAAAAAAAAAAAAAAAAAAACAACTAACTTACACACCTTATTTGTTAGTAAATCAATAAATCAGTGGAGAATTATGGTGCAAGTTTTTTTTATTTAATTTTTCTATATTTTTTTTTTTTTTTTTCTTTTACGTCTTCTGCTTTTATCTTTTGTATCTAAAAGATTTCGTCTCTGCTATTGTTTTAAATTTTATTGTATAATATTTGAATTTGTTTTTAAATATTTTTGTTAATAAATTTTATTACTGAGAGATTTTTGCGAATGTAATTTAAAATAAAAAATTGAAATAATAAGTTGTCAATCATCATAATTGATTAAATCACAATGGCACAGTGGGCCTTTGGGTGGAAAGAAATTAAATAATAAATTATAGCTAATGTTTTGACGCAAGAATAAATTTTTATGACATTTATTTTTTTATTATTATTTTTTTTTTTTTTTTAATAAAGAAAATTATTTAAATTAGTTCATGAGAATTATGATATTTGATTGAATTAAAAATAATACAGTAATTAAAAAAAAAAAAAATTGTGCGATTATTAATTGAGATATTAAATTTGTACTGTTTAGAAATCATATTAATAATTGTAATAAGTGCCTAAAAATCGAAAGTTTTGAAAGAAGGAATTGAGTTAATTTGCAAGGATTTGATTTTATGTTAATTAAGCTCAGTTCTATTTCAGATTAAGTACAGTTTTTGTGCAATTTTACTTCAGTTCTAGTTCAGTTCTAGTTCAGTTCTAGTTCAGTTCTAGTTCAGTTCTAGTTCAGTTCTAGTTCAGTTCTAGTTCAGTTCTAGTTCAGTTCTAGTTCAGTTCTAGTTCAGTTCTAGTTCAGTTCTAGTTCAGTTCTAGTTCAGTTCTAGTTCAGTTCTAGTTCAGTTCTAGTTCAGTTCTAGTTCAGTTCTAGTTCAGTTCTAGTTCAGTTCTAGTTTAGTTCTAGTTCAGTTCTAGTTCAGTTCTAGTTCAGTTCTAGTTCAGTTCTAGTTCAGTTCTAGTTCAGTTCTAGTTCAGTACTAGTTCAGTTCAGTTCCAAACAATTCCTACTCAATATATATCAGTTTAGCTCAGTACATTCAACTTCTTTCTCATTGAACTGTATGCAGCAAGCCAAAAGTCTACTAGAAATAACAAAACTCATTACTTAAAAGTTCATGAAAGGTCCATGAGTGATTGTTTATTCTATTTAGGTTTCTATTCACACATTTGCTCTCCACTAACAAATTCACCAACTCCAAGTCACCTACAACTTATCCTAACAAAGACAATCTCTATTAGAATTCAATAATATTGGTTATAGTTACCAAACATTCATACAATCGATATTTCAATCTCATCACTTGTGCACCAATTGTCCATCCATCAAAATGACATAAAATTGCTAAGAAGATAAAAACAAACTACTATCGCAAAAAAACTAAAAAAGAACTGAAAGTGAATTGTGTGAATAAAACTTTGAAAAAAAGGTGCTGCTGTATGCAGCAGTCATGATCAAGAAAACTCTTAACTTGAATCAATGATTTTTATTCGATGTTTGTTCAATAAAACAGCAACAACAGCTTCAAAACCTTTCAACAAAGCTCTAGTTTAGTATGTAGATTTATTTTGGCTGAGTTTTGGTTTTTCTCAAGTTTTAACTTTTGTGTTTTTCTTAAGGTTTTTGTTTTAATTTTTTTGGTAACCATTTAACGATCATCATCAATCTACATTGATGTGTAAATGTAGACTAAGTCAATCGTTTGTCTTACAGCATTTGTCTGTCTATTAGATTTAAAATAAAATACAGAAGAATAAAATATAGCTAAAGATTTTGTTGGTTTTTATGGATGATGATGACTGTGAAGCACGATTTTATGTTGACCTTGCAACGCTATTTTAACGTTTAACTTGGCAAAGAAATGCGTTGCAAATTAGATGATTCGTTTAGTTTTTTTTCATATTTTTTTATTAATGTTTAGTCAAATAAAAATCAAGTACATGTATTCTTGATAATTAAAAAAATAAATTAAATTTTAAGATCTCAAAAATTATTACACATATTTTTTAATGACCATTAATAAGCCTATAAATTGGTTATACTAAAAAGATGTGGTAAATTACAAGGCATTAATTTAATGAATTCAACATTGAGTTAGTAATAAAATGAAGAAAAATCTAGGTTTTTCTAAAACTACAAGAAGTTTTTAAATAAAAGAAGTTATGACTTTTAATAAATTTAATTTTAAAGTTGGCCAACTATTGCAACCATTTTGATATATTTTTTTTTTTTTTTATTTAATTTTTCTTTTTTCCCTCTTTTAAGTTAACAAATGATGACCATGTTACTAATGACAGGATTACATGATTTCTTTCGGTTTTTACATTTAATTCCTCTAAACATTTTGACATTAAATGGCATTACAATAGTTTGTCTTTTTACAAACTTTACAACCTTCCTTTTCAGTAGTTTTTGTTTTTTTTTTTAATTCCACCATCTGTCAAAAATTATCTACTAAATACTTTTCTTTATTTATAGTAAATTTTCCCTTTTTTAGTTAAAAAATTAGTTTCGATGTTTGTTTTCTTGGTTTTGCATATACAATTAAATTGAAATGACAGAAATTTACGAGAGGGCTTGTTTGGCAAGACATAAAAAGAATAGTAGTCATACTCCTAACTACAGAAAAATATAATTTTGATAACAAATTGCTTTTCAGTTTGCAATTGTAAAGGTTTAAACGTTTTTCTCTAAATACAAGAAAATCAAATATAGTAAATGACCAGAAAAGAAACATTTGAGATTAAACTATATTTTTTCAAAATGGGATGGTTTAAAATTTTCTTTAGTTACATAAAAAACGTGAGCTGATTACTTATACAAAATAAATTATTTACGCAATTTTAGTTTGATTTAATTATCATGATTTATTAAAACTCTTTACCTATTTTATTATTTTATATTTCCACTTGCAAAATATAATAAATACATATTTTCTATTACTAATAGCTTTTAAAATTATTTATTTAAAATATTACCACCCAAAAACCTATAATTAGTAGTCCAACACTTTACAATTTTGTTACTAACAAACTAATAAAACATTAAAATTCATAGTTACAAAATATAGCCCAAAAGGTTTTTCGCACGTTTAAATTAAAATTACACCAAAATAAACAAGAAAATATTACAAATACTGCAAAATTACATTGTTAAAATGTAACAAAAATAAATAAATAAACAAAAAAAATTAACACTTGACATGACAACATACACTTAGGTACTGACATACTCCTGATACACTCATCATAATCATTAAACATTCTTAAATAAAAATCAGCTAAAAATTAAGAAAGAAAAACATTAAATAAGAAAAACTCAAAAGCAATTACAAAATTTACCATGAAATGATATACAAACAATAAGACAACAACAACATTAACAGCAAACACACCAAAAACATTCCTCAATAAGTTTCGCAAAAAAACTTTTGCCAAAAAAATAGACGAAAAAAATCCACAAGAAAAAACTAAAACAGATTTTTTAACAAAAAAATTAATGCACGTTTTCACTTTCAATAAAGCGCGGGAAAAATTACAGTTAACAAAAAATGTAATAAACATTTTTTAATATTATGTTTACACACACTCTGTGATGCTAAACAAGCTGCAACACCAAATACTATAATGATTATTACATGCAGATGATGACGAAGACAATGATTATGATGTTGATGACGATGAGCAAGCAACATAGGTAATACAATACAATACAACACAAGACAATGCAACACGACAAGAAAACAAAACCCAACGTAAAAAGTTTTAACAAGTACTTCAGCGCTTTAAGCAAAGTTACTTCAAAAGCAGAGAAGTTTTAAATATACATTTTCGACTTTGGTTTTGACTAAAGTCTAACATATAGATTCGTCCAAAGTTTTCATTATAAAATTTTAAATCGTCCAGACTATAAAATCATTTATATATTAATTACTATACAATTAACTATAATCTTGACTATAATATCTACTATAGCTTTGATTACAGTCTTGAATACAGACTCGACTATAGTCTTTACTATAGATTCGGCTATAGTCTTGACTATAAACCCAACCATAGCCTGGCTATAGATCGGACTATATATAGTCTTGGCTATAGTCTTGACTATAGACTTAACTATAGTCTTGACTATAGACTTAACTATAGTCTTGACTATAGACTCATATTTTTTCTTTACTATAGACTCGTCTTTAGTTTCAACTATACACTCGACTATAGACTACATAGTCTTGACTATAGTCTTGACTATAGACTTGACTATAGTCTTGACTACAGACTTGAATATAGACTTGGCAATAATCTTGACTATAGACTTGACCATATTCTTCAGTATAGACTTGACTATATGCTCCAGAATGGTTTCGACTATATACCCGACTATATTCTTCACATAACTGTAGTCGTGATTAAAGATTTGACTACAGTCTTAACTATGGACTCGACTATAGTCTTGACTAAAGCCACGACTATAGTATTGACAATAGGATTAAATATTATCTTGACTAAAGATTTTTTCCAGTATAGCTGGAATAGTTCAGTTCTTGTTCAGTTTTAGTTCAATTCTAGTTCAGTTCTAGTTTAGTTCTAGCTCAGTTCTAGTTTAGTTCTAGTTCAGTTCTAGTTAAGTTCCAGTTGAGTTCTAATTCAGTTCTTGTTCTGTTGTTGTCCGCTACTAGTTCAGTTTATTTCTTGTTCAATTCTAATTCTGTTTTACTCCTTTTCAGATTTAGCTCTCAGCATTACAGTATTGAGAGGGCTATGGTATTGTATGTAGCCCTGATCATAGACACGACGTCAGTCAGTCAGTCTGATTTTTCGACTTACATTTTCCGCTGGGCATTACCAACTAACTAAATAAACAAACACAATAAATGTATAAATTTAAGTATTTAGCACGAGAGTTCCCAACAGGTTGCATGCAGGGTAGACAGCAGCAAAAAGAACTACAACAACTTAAATAAGAATTAGACAATATACTTACACAAAACCAACAACAACAACAATAAAACTAAAATAACGTCAACAACTATAAACAAAAATGACAATAAACAGCTCTCAAAATCTATTGATCTTGGTAACCCAAAAAAAAAAAAAAAAACACATAATACAATAATATTTGCGACAACCCAAAATTTACTAACTAAAGATATGAATAACAATACTCTAGTATGCCATCATCCAAGACAATCTCCTTTTTTATAAAGTCTCCAAATATTAAATTTAAAAATAAAGAACTTCCTCCTCTTGCGCTTGGGAATGAAATGATCTCAATATAATCATTAAAGTTAAAACATAGAAAAAATATCGAACTGAAGTATAAAAAACAAATATATATATTAACTAACAACTTTAACTTACAGCAACAATAACAGCTACACAAAAAAAGCCTAACCCATATATTTGTCAGTAAAGCGAATAAAATTTGATTTACAAACGAATGGCACTCGAAAAAAAACGGCAAAATAAAAATATATAAAGAGAAAAAGGTTCACATACATCATTTGAGGCTTTAACAACCAAAAAAAAATTGCAAATAGTCAAAAAATAAAAAATAAAACTAATAATAATGATAAAAAGACCTACTAACACTACATGCATATTATACTTTATAGGGAATAAAGGGTAATTTATTATTAAGTGTTATTCACTCTCTTCTAAAACCCAACATGTTATATAAATATTTACATAGAAATCTTTAAATTTTATAAACTTATTAATATCCTCTCTACATGCAAATAGATACATTGATCAATGTAAATAATTATTTTAAATTACACTTCTTTCTTAACCCACCTTGTAAATAAATAAGCTACATTATATCGTGTAATAGACACTCATGAAGTTATCTAATTTAGTTCCACCATAGCCAATGATATTACGCCAGTCATGGTTTGAATCAATAATCGTTGGTAGTAAATACGACAACAACAATAATAATAATAACAATAATGAAGTACACGAAAACATGGAACATGGAAGTACCTACTACAAATAACATGCACAAATTCTTTATTTGTGTTTCTTTAATCTCATTCTGTACACTATATTGTTTATATAGTATTTTTATATATAATAGTAACAACAATAATAAGCAAAAGTAAAAAATCACAAAATCACATAATTATTTGTAACATCATACACGGTAGAGAGTCTGTTGTTATAAGCGAGTATAAGGAGCAGATACATTGTGTCTTATGGTATCTCTATTATCCTAAAGCATGATTGGCGTGATCTTTTAGCTTTTGTTATTAGGGGTACTGGGAGATAAAAAAAAATTTGCAAATGAAACTAGAGCTTTTAATAAAATATAAACTTGACTATAGATTCGACCACAGTCTGGCCTAGAACTAAAGCATTAAATAAAATATAAAATTTACTCTAGATTTTACTATATTCTGGCCTATAGATCTGTCGATGGTTCATAGTCTTAACTAAAGTCTGGCCTATAAACTCGACTAAAGTCTGTCCTAGAGTCTCGACTATAGTCTGGTCTATGTCTCGGCTATATTCTTGTTTATAGTCTTCACTATAGTTTGACTATTGTCTAGCCTGTAGATTTGACTATAGTCTAGTATACTTGAATATAGACTTACCTACGGACTTAACTATAGTCTGACAGATAATTTTAACTATAGTCTGACTATAGTCTATTTTATAGTCTCGACTATAGTCTTGCCTATAGTCGGAGCTATAGTTTCAACTATAGCCTATAGTTTCGACAAGGCAAGGTTATGCCTATAACTTCGATTATAGTCCGCCTGGAGTATCGACTATAGTCTGGTCTATAGTCTCAACTATAGTCTTGTTTATAGTCTTCACTACAGTTTGACTGTAGATTTGACTATGCTCAGGTTTATAGATATGAATATAGCATGGCTTGTATGAGCTGAAGTTTCCTTCATTTCATAAATCTGACTACCCTTAATATTTCCCTTAATTTAAGTATCATTATCAATACAATTGCTAAAATTTATCAACAAGTGTTAGGAGGCTATGAGCCCCAAAACTCATCTTCTGCCATACTTCATCAAAAAAAACCTTTAAGAGAAGCCACTTAAATATTGTCTTAACTAATAATCATCGAACGCGTTAGTTAACTCTAATAAAAATATTAGTTTTTTTTTTTTTTTTATTGTTATTGGTACTTGTAAAGTGAGTGTTTGTTATGATCACAACTTTGATCATGCTTTATTATTCTAGTATCCATGTAACTCTTTGTTTTTCTTGAAGAAAAACACCAAGTGTATAATCGTGGAGTTCACAGAACGCACCCATAAGGCAAGAAATATATATGTTTGCCATAACCCTCTTCTTCAGCATCCTCTAAGGTTTGGTTTTAGTTTTAAAGTAATTTTTTGTGCCAATTTTTTTCTTTATTGGTATTCATGGGATGACTGTCAATTTGAGTGTGTCTTTTTTTAAAGTGTCTGATCGAACTATTAACTCTCATTGTTTTTTTTTTTTTTTGCCTTCATCTTCTTTAACGTTATTGTTTAATAAAATACCATGCAATTTTGTTTTAGGTTTCGGTTTTTGGTTCATAATTTTTTTAGTTGTTTTTGGGGTGTAAATTGAAATTCTTTGTCTGTGCATGCATGTCAATACAATATGAAATGTTGATAATTGTGGCACAAATACAAAAGTTTCAGCTTAAAAAAAAATAGAATGCATTCATGTGACATTCGTTATGATCTCTGGTTGATGATTAAAGTGTTAGTAAAGTGATCATATTGCTTAGAGTGAAAAAAAAAAAAATATTGTCTTCATAGTTTGCGAATATTAAGAAAGGTGTGATTTAATTTGAATTAAATTAATTGTAATGCATATAGCTTTTGCTTAGTTTTTGGAGGTTTTGAAATTTAAAAAGTTTTATTAAATATAATAATAAAAGGTATTGAATAATGCCATTACCAGTTTTAATATGTTACTTAAAGCATATTAAACTGGGAAAAAATCATAATTTGCTACAGAACTGTTTTATACCACTATACTCTTAACTAAAATTTTGAATATAGACGGGAAAGAGATTTGATTGTCTGCTTATAAAATCGAGTATTACCTGACCTATAGACTCGACTATATTCTTGACTATAAACTCGACTATGGTCTTAGCTATAGACTTAACTATATTCTAGCTTATAGACTCGACTATAGTCTTAACTATAGTATATGCTATATACTCGACTATATTTTTGACTACAAACTCGACTAAAGACTTGGCTACAGTATGGCCTATAGACTCGACTACAGTCTGGCCTATAGACTCGACTATAGTCTTGACTACATACTCGACTATGGTCTTAACTATAGACTTAACTATATTCTAGCAAATAGACTCGACTATAGCCTTGACTATAGTATATGCTATATACTCGACTATATTTTTGACTACAAACTCGATTATAGTCTTGACTATAGACTTGAATATAGACCTGACTATAGTTTTGACTATAATCCCGACTATGTTCTGTCTTATAGGCTATACTATAGTCTGGCCTAAAGACTCTACTATAGTCTGGCCTATAGACTCTACTATAGTCTGTCCCATAGTGTAGACTATAGACTCGACTATAGTCTGACTATAGACTCTACTATAGTCTGGCTTATAGACTCGACTATAGTCTAACCTATAGACTCCACTATAGTGTGACTTGCCTCGACTATAATCTTAAAAAAAGTCCTGACTACATCCTTTAGTACAGACTTGACTATAGTGTGGCTTATATTCTCGTAGTCTGTAGTCTGCCACATAGTCTCTCCTATAGACTATCGTAAAGATTAGACTATAGTATATCGTATATCTACACTGTATTCTATCGCATATCGTATAGACTAGACTATAGTCTATCGCATAGAGTAGACTATAGTCTATCACAAAGACTTTTACCAAATAAATACATTTGTTATCTGGTATTAGAAAAATCTAATTAACTACAACAAGTCTTAACAATAGAATTCCCCTGTCTTCATCCCAAGATCTGCAGACAATTTACCATCTTCACTATACAAAAAAAGAAACCAAATAAAATGCTAAATTCCCAAATGTACATAAAAAATTCAATTTAAATTTAATAAAATCTTATAAAATAATCTCACTAAAATGGTTAATTAAATTTACACTATTATAATGGGAAAATAAAATTTCAAAACAAAAAACTGAATATACAAATGTAAAAAAAAAAAAAAAAAAACATAAACACAAATATTGGCAGCATTTTAAGCAAATACTCCATAATTGGTTGCAAAACACAGAATCCTCTTGAAATATTTCCAACAAAAAATCTTATAAGCGGGGGATCTTTAAATCTAAGATGAGGCTGAAGCTGCTGCTACTAGCGGCAAAGTAATATGAATATATGAAAAAAAAAAAAAAAAACTTTATACTAAAACGACAAATTAGTTACGACTAATGGTTAATCATACAATATCTATGGTTTATATTTTTTTGTTTTATTTCAAACACAAACACCCTGAACTCATATGAACATGAATACATGAGTGTACATATGTCGTTTCACTTGTATATATGACTTGATGCACCTTTAAGGAAAAAAATATTGTTATTGAAGCAAAGAAAAAAAAACATACATACATGTTTAACGTTGCTACCACGAAGTCTTCATGAATTTTTTAAAATTCATATACATACGTATAACACATGTCTCTGGTATTAATTTTATAGGTAAAGTGATTGTGTTTCTTGTTGCTTAAGAAAAAAAATGTAAAACTGCGTATTGAACAATTTTCCAATCAATATTAAACTTAGTCTATGACTATATATTGATTGGTTACTCTGGGGGGGGTTTTATATATTCACTGGCTCCTTCAAATAACAATGTTTAATTTTAAATATTTAATTTGCTGCTAGTTATCTAGCAATAAATGTGTGTGAGTGTGTGTGATTTTGAGGCAAATTCCCCTCGAGTAGAGGGAGAGCAATAGTGTAGATCTTAAGGCATGATAAAGGAAATTGTTGACATAAAGAAGAGACTACTTTTTTTTTTGGTATTGAAGATAAATAATTCAAAAGTATTAAATCTTTTATTTGGCTAAAATCACAAAGAACCTATTCTTTCATTTCATTCTTGTATGTTTTCTTTTTAGTAAAAAGCTTAATCTATATGTTAAAAAAATTCCAATCTTTGACCCAAAAATTCCTCACTGTCTTTTCAAAAAAAATAATAATAAAAAAATCACTGCTAATAAGGAAATGATTTTTGGAACATGAAAAATCACCCTTTTTATTCAATAATTTAAATTTATTTGCTTGTCTAAGATATTTTTTATAAATATTTTTCTTTTCACTATTGTTAAATCAAGGCACATCCTGCCACAAAAAGTAAAAGAAGACTACAACGACTATCAAATCGTGACTTAATGTATTTTAATCACAAATACATCATCTCATATTAAAATACCACACTAATTGTTATAAGCAAAGACAAAACTAAGAAACAAACTAAAAATTAAAAAAGAAAAAATCAGAAAAAAAAAAAAAAAAAAAAAAAGATGGACCAACACCAACACGGACTTAATGAAAAATAAAAAAAATCCAAGCAATTAAATAATAGCTATTAAAACTAATTTCCTTATACCCTCACTTACTAACTAAGTAAAATAAAATACATTATTTTATTGTAAAAAATCAAACTCATCTCTATGTTAACCATTAAATGGTGTTTTGAAAATAGAATTTATTGAATGTTAAATGTTAAATTGTTACCGATAGTGCTAGAAATTGCGTGTTTAATGAAAATACAACTAAATTTAAATTGTACATTTGTATATGTATGTATGTTTTTTTGTAACGATTTGTATTTTATTGAATAAAAATTGCATTTAAGAAAAAAAAATTTAAATTAAAAATTCACGATTTCTTGTTACAACTTTTTTCCTATGTGTGAGTATTTGTTTGT
This sequence comes from Protophormia terraenovae, assembly GCA_951394005.1. Taxonomy (NCBI): domain Eukaryota; kingdom Metazoa; phylum Arthropoda; class Insecta; order Diptera; family Calliphoridae; genus Protophormia; species Protophormia terraenovae. The sequence goes on from OX596074.1 coordinate 120,456,651, forward strand.
ATGTGTATTTAGCATACCAGCAATTTATGCAACTTATGATATGAAATGTGACCAACAATGAATCTTTTCGGCTGAGGAAGATGATTTAAGTGTTTTGTAAAATTTATAAAACAAGCACAGAATTTTGGTTTAAAATGTATTTAAAAAAAAAAAAAGACAAACTTAAATGCTTTATTTCCAATTCCAGTCATTCCAAAGTATTTAAATAAACTTTACTGTTGTAATAAAAATATGAAAAAGTATCCCTCTTAATAATAAATATTAATTATGGCATATCTAAAGAAATATTGTAGTAAAAAGACTTTGTTAAAATAAATTTTCTTATCACATTTGACTGCGGAAATTATAATATGACGAGTAGATCCATAGAGAGAAGTAGACTCCATATAAAATAAATATAAGTAGCGATGCACACCGGTCTGTGCTAGTGATCTACAAAAATATGTAAATTACTTTAAAGTATATAATTCTAATTTCGTTAATTTTAATAACAAAGTTCCAAAGATGGAAAAAAGTTCCATCAAGTTTTTCAAATTTTACATCGTATAAGAAGTGGGCCGTAAAGTGGGACCACGCCCATTTTTTCCATTCCGAATTGGTCCATGATCTATTTGTACAAAATTTCGATGATGTTTCACTTTATATGAGAGGTGGGCGTACCACGATCATATTTTGCTTCCAAGTTTATATCGACCCTCGAACTATCTGTACAAAATTTTGTTATCGTACATGCTTTTGTTTAAGAGATATAAACTGAAAAGTATGAAATTAAGCTACAACGGACACCCTATGTTTCCAGTATTTTGCCCATAACTCATCGAAAGATGGGGGTATATTGATTTTGTCATTCCGTTTAAATATGCAGTTCGAGCTAAAAAAAATTTCACTTACGACTGTGCAATAAATATACAAATGTTTCATTTATACAATATACAACAACTAGAAATATCCACACTATAACATCGTTATACTACTAAATTTGTGACTCGTCTCTGCAATTTAAAGCAGAAAAAGTAAACCATTGCACACGAAGTAAAATATATTTCCGTAGATTTGCGCAAGCACAATTTTCTTGAACCCATATTGCGCAGTATTATTTATTTTCGTTTTGATTTTACTGCTATAGTACAATGTTTAGCATTCTTTTTGTTGACAATTTCATTGCTGCTAGACATTTTTGTGTGAAAACATAAACATACTTACGAACATACACACTACATACATATATACAAACGTACATACCAACATACATATATACATTAGGTTACATCTCAACCCTTATGTGTTTTATTTTACACACAAAGCATCAAAATTGCAAAAACAAGACTGCTAAATTACCAAGCAAAGCGCAAATTTTCAAATGGAGAAAAATATCCAGCATAACAAAGAAAACACTGACTGGTGTGTAATATGTTTTCGGCAAAATTCTACGAGCACACTGCAGCACGAGGTTGTAGTTTATATATTTGATAAACAAGTTGAATACTGTTTAAGTATGTTGCTTTAAATTGTAAACAAACGCTGCAATTTTTAGTATACTACATGAAAATAATGCTGCAGTTTGTAGTAGTATGGAACACAAAATGTTAAACAGTGAATATATTTTTATACCCTACACCACCAAAGGTGGTTGGGGTATTATGTGTTTGTGCAGAAATTGTAACGCAGAGAAAAAATCATCGGACCCCCACCTTAAAGTATACCGTTCGACTCAGAATCACTTTCTGAGTCGATTTAACGATGTCCGTCCGTCCGTCCGTCTGGTCGGCTGGCTGGCTGGCTGGCTGGCTGGACGGCTGGCTGGCTGGCTGTCCATGTAAAGCTTGTGCGCAAAGTACAGGTCGCAATTTTGAAGATAATTTGATGAAATTTGGTACAAATACTTTTTTCAATACAAGGACGAAGCCTATTGAATTTGGTTATGATCGACCCATTATTTCACCTAGCCCCCATACAAATGTCCTCCCGGAATAGAGTTTTAACACTTATAGATGGCTTAAAAATAGGAACATTTTAATGAAATTTAGTACAAATAAGTTTTATATCAGCAGAAATCTGTCTGCCAAATTTCATGAAGATCGGTTCATAACTAACCATAACTCCCATATAAACTCCTCTCCCGAAAATCACTAACATTCATAAATCCCATATGTCCCATATAAATGTTAGTATTATGTTAATATTTAACATAAGTAAGTTGTATACATATACGTAATTATGTGGATCAAAATGGTGTAGGGTATCATATAGTCGGGCTTGACCGACTATATTTTCTTCTCTCGTTTAGTATGGAGTAATTCCATATCAAAACGGACAAAAAACTGTCATTTTCGGATTTCATGTCTCCGATTTCAATGAAATTCGCTACAGTTATTACCAAATACAAGTGTTGCTCAAATTGCAAACTTTCAGACTTAAGACCCTTTCCGGTCCAAAAATATGACGTTTTAAAAATTTAAAAACTATCAAATTTTATCCAAAAGTGTACATAGTTCATTGCTCATAACTTCTAAACTATACATTATAAAATTCTAGTTTGTATCTCATTTAATAGAAATAGATATTGGCTTTAAAGTTAAGGTCAAAATATATAATATAATATAATATTCAAAGCTGAATATCTCAAAAAACGGTATTTTAAAATTCTTAAAAAAATTATATATTGATAACTTAACTCCATTCTATACTGGAGCAAAAATTCAATTTGGAGTCTCTTTTGGTTTAGGATTTATGAAGCAAAATATAGCAAAAAACAATTTTTTGTATGTAAAAATTATTTTAAATTATTAATTTTTATTTAAAAAATATGAAATTTTATATACAAAATTTGACGTTGGTTTATATTTTGTTACATAACTTCTAAACTAAATGAGTGTTCAATATAAAATTTTGCACGGGTATGGACAAGAGTTGTGTTAACATTATATAATTTTTTAAGAATTTTAAAAATGTAATTTTTGGAGATATAAAGATTTAATTTTTATAAGTTTAAATTTGACCTTTGGACTTTCAAACTAAATAAATTTACTTTACATAATTTTGAAGACAATATCTTAATCTTTAAAATGATACTAAAATTTTAATTTTATTGTGTCTAGTTTAGAAGTTATAAGTAATTAAATTTTATTTTGGTCAATAACTTCTAAACTAAATGGGACTCCAACTTAAAATTTTCCGTGCATAGGAAGAAGAGTTACGTCAACATTATATATTTTTTTCAGAATTTTTAAAATACCGTTTTTTGAAATATAATGATTTGATTATTATAAGTCCAAATTTGACCTTTGAACTTTTGATTTAAAATAAATTTATAAATATCTTTATAAAGGTAATATTTTTGTCTTTATTATGAAACTAAAGCTAGATAACTACCGTTTATAGTTTAGAAGTTATTAGCAATTAAACAAATGCACCTTTGTAAATTTTTTAGGTTTTTCTCGTTTTTCAAACCGTTATATTTTTGGACCGGAAAGGGGCATTAGTCTAAAATTTTATGATTTGGGAAACACTTCCAATTGCCAATATCTGTAGTGAATTTCATTGACATCGGAGATGTCAAGTCCGATTGCTGTCCGTTTTGACATGGAATCACTATATGGCGTTTGTTAGTAGTTGATATTAATAATAAATGAGAGCTACTATAGTAGAAAAATTAAACCTTGCCATAAAGTATGTATTTTCTGGGTCCTGGTGAGATTTTGAGTCGATCTAGCAATGTCCGTCCGTCTGCCCGTCTGTTGAAAGCAGGATAGGGCTCGAACGGGACAACGTAGGGGACATTTGGCTCAAATAAATATCTTATATAAGGTTTGGTATTGAAAATGGGCAAAATCTGTTAATAAACAAAAAAGTTATAGGCAAAATACTGAAAACACAGGGTGACCGTTTCATACTTTTCTGCTCATATTTCTTAAACAAAAGCATGTACGAAATTTTGTACAAATAGTTCAAGTCGAAAAAAAATTGAGCTCTTTACCAACCACCTCCCATATAGCGTAAAATTTTTTAAAACTTGATTGTGGGTATATAGAATCGGCCAAGCCGAATATATATTCGCGTTTGTGTTTTTGGAAATTTTTAACTTCTTAAAAATTTTACTTTTTCTAACTGATATTTTTTAGTAATGTTAATAAAATGTTTACTCTTTTTTTGAAAATTTCGTTATTTAGAAAAAAAAAAAAATAAAAAATAAAAAAACTTTATGAACCTACAAACAATATAACATGTGAGATGCTGCCTTTTCGAAATATTCACAAATTTTTATTTTTTTGTACTGACTCTGTAGTGAAGTACTTATTTTTCTTTCATTTGGAAGATATTTAGACTTTTTATTACTGAGTTTTTAATAATAATTTCGGTTCAATCATCCTTTTAAAATTCCTGATTTTACTTGAAATCTATAATGATTACTTTAGTCATCTTCACTAACATTAAAATTTTGCATTTACTACTGCTTTTAAACATAATAAAGATTTTTATTGTTTTAATCAACTTAATAGAATTAAAATTAAAATTTACTTTAATTTTATTCATATGTATATGGTAATTTTTATTATTAATGACTTAACAACTTTGTAACTGTCAAATGTGTTTAATTATATATTTAAAGAAAAAATGTTCTTTATTTTATTTAATTAAAAAATTGCATTTAATGGTCATAAAGAATTTTATAGAAAACTAATTTTACAGTTAGACAAAACTTAAAAATTCATGCATAAATCAAAGAAGTTTTTGCATTAATAAAAATAAACTTGATTATTAAGTATTGCTACATATGTATATTTAATAAAAAAAAAAAGAACTGTAAAAGAATGAGTTTTAAAGAAAAATTTAATTAAAAAATCTTAATTAATTACAGCCATATTCAAAAAGAATTTTTAACTTATGTTTAATGCACATAATAGATAATATACAATTTAGCTCTCAAAGTATTTATTAAGAAAATCGTATCCAAAAAACTATTTACTGTCTACACTATTTAACAAACTATTTTTTATTTATGTAGACAACCCTTCTCGGTTTCTCTCTCATTCCTACTGTCAGTGTTGTTAGTAGTTAGAATAAATTATTCGTTAAATATTTTATTTAATTTTTTGATGTTCTCGTACATTTTGATGATAAATAAGTTTTTATTTTTATTTTGGTAAAAAACATTATTATTTAAATATACTTGTGTATAAAAGAAATAATTTGATTTAATTTTTGTTGGGTGTAATTACAAGTATCCGTATAACAAATATTCTGTGATAAAATCAGCATCACTATTTAATATTTTGTTATGTTAACATTATTTTTGTTGATATTTTAATCATATTTAACTATTTTAATAATTTTTTCTGTTAAAACCCGGAGTTTTTTCCTGTCCCAGAATTCATTTAAAACGTTCTAAAATAGCACATTTTTCAATTTCGTGACAATTCAAAAATTTGGCGTTTTTTTTTAATTTGTGAATGAATCAAATAATTTATTAATTGTTTTATGAAAAATGTAACAGAAATAATCATAAAATATGGCCGAACCAATATTAAAATATTTAAAGTTAAAATTGGTTTACCAAAGGTATAGTAAGCAAATTATCGTTTTTGAATACAACTTTAAGGAATTTTGCTTATCTGTGGTTAGTAAAGCTGTACTAAGTTTTTTTTAATAAGGCCATTAGTCTTTAAATGGAATTATTGAACTATTTAAAATTTAATTAGAAATACTTTAACAGCCGTATTCAAAAAAATTAATGTTGGTTTGATAACGAGTTACTAACTTTTTCTTATGGAAATTTACATACAAAAAGTTAGTAACTCGTTATCAAGTATACATTATTTTTTTGTGAATACGGCTGTAAGTCATTACATCATTATAATATTCAGTTAATAATTCTTAGAATTATTTATTAAGGTTTGTGTAAATTTTGTTAAGTTTTCTTGGAAATTATTTGTTTGTTTTTCAGCCCAATAAAAACAAGCATTATGTCTATTTTTTTAAATAAAATTCTTGTTATTAGCTAATAATTTTCTTTTAAAAATCTGACAGTTAAATGTATTTTAGTTGGCAACTTGGTGTGACTAATCGATATGGACATTAAACATGTCAAATTGAAAATAACTTAACATTAAAGTCAGTCAGTAAAAAAATATACATTTAAATTTAAGTTACAAAAATTAACAAAAAATCAAGTTTATGGAGAGAACGAGAGCGTTAAAAAATAATAGCCGGTATATGCAAAACGTTTTTTCTTTTTAGTTTAAATTTTTGTTATGTTCAATATATTTTTTTTTTTTTTTTAATATACAGTTAATAGACTAAACAACTCATCATTTTGAATAGTCGACATGTTAAACCATTGTGGGTGAGAGAGTATAATAATGAATATCAATAGAAATTTAAAATTGTATAAAGAGTTATAAAGTATTAAAAAAAAAAATTTTAAATTACTAAAGAACAATTAAAAAATAAATAATTAAATGTAAAATTTTGGAAGCTGATTTTAGTAGCACAAGAAAAGTTCCATATTTAAACTATATACGTAAATGTCCAATTAAATGGTTTTTGTAAATGAGAAAGAAAATTTCGTTCAAATATTTATATGAAAAACTAGAGGTAGATTTTAAATGAAAATGGGTACTAAAAAAAATAAAGAAAATATTTTGTGATTTTTTAAAATATTTTCATGGAATTTGTAAACGAGTATCTTCACTAATTTGCATTAGTTTGAATGAAATACACTATAGAGCAAAAGTGAACACATTTTTGTAACTGTTTATGTTTTAGGTAATATCTTTTTATCATCTAAAGTAATACAAAAAGAAATTAATAATATTAATTCATGATGAATTTACTTATCTAATGTAATATAGAATAAAAAGTTTTAAAACTAATTTAGTTTTTGCAAAAAATTAAGATATTTTTGAAGTAAAAAGTGTTCAGTTTTTCACCACTTAAGAAAAATTAAAACAAAATATATTTTTAGCAATATAATACTTTCTTTTCGCAAATTTATTTCATAGTTTAATAAGTCATGATGTTAGTAAATATAAATGAAGCACCAAAACAAATTTTATCCCATAGTTTCACTACAGTTCCTGGCTGATGTTCTAGGATTTTAATTTCACTTTTATGTATATATTTCATACTTTTAAGTATGTTTTAGTCTGGGTTTCTTACATATTCCTCCAAAACTATCAAATCCTTATTTCAAAAAAGTTCTGAGCATGATTTTCTACCAAAATATTAGTATTAGACTGCAATTCGTGGTGAATATTATGACGTAATATCATATTTTCAATATTTTCTTCTCAGAATCTGAACATATTTTAAAGAAAAGTTGAGAATATTTTTTAAGACATAATTCCACTAATTACTCCAATCGGACCCTTTACAGTTTTTATAGCGTAGCAATACAACACAGAAAAAAGTAAAAATGGATTTCAATTACGAAATTTGTAATATTAATTAATTTTTAATTGATTTTGCTCCAATCATCAAAATAATAATATTAATAACTAGAATAATTGATATTATTATTACTTCTTTTCCTTAAATAGATGCAATGAAGTGAAAATTTTTGAAAATTTACTTGAATTTACGTTATTTCTGTACTTTTATAGACAAATATTTAATTTTTCTTTATATTTTATTAACAGCTGTCAATTTATTAAAAAACAAAACGGAAAACCAATTAGAAAATTAATTATATTAATAAATCATATAAATTAAATTCCAATATAAAGTTAATTAATAATTTTATTAAAAAATTATTTGAAATATTTTTTTCTGTGAAGTCGAACATTTATTTTGAAACCGTAAAAAAATCATTATTTTCTAACTTAATTTAGTTTACGATTGCCCATTTACTATTAAAACGCGTTTCCAGTTAACCATGACCCAAGAATAATATAATTCAAGATATTGAAAAGGGTCATAAACTTTCATCTAATAGGTAGTTACAGATTTTGTGGTTTCATGTTTCTTATGTCATTTGCAAACAGTTTAAAAACTAGCTCTACTATTAATGAATTTGATAGGTTTTAATGGAATCTCATATTTCCCGATCTTAGCTATTTTCAAAAAAATGTTCAGCATTAATATTAATGAATTAACATAATCGATGATTTTGCCTAATAGAAAATATTTTTTACATCTTTTTGAACATAGTCATCAAGGTTAGAGATAATTTTAAGTCCTTGTAATTTTTTGTTAACGATTATCTATTGCAAAATTCTATATTTTATATTTTTTTATACTTCCACTACTAAAGAATGTTATCAAGGTTATTACATTAAATAACTAATATATTCTCCAATTATTTTTCGTTTGCAAATTTAAACTACAGAATAAATCCCGATTATATTTCCAATCAGAAAATGGTGCAAAATTGAACACTTTCATAAGGACTGCGCACGAAAAAATCTGTGCATGCTCTTGGGCTTATAACTTTTGATGTGGTGAAAAGTTAATAATTATGTTAACTGTTTTGTATTTGCCATTATGCTCACTTGCAATGTGCTAAGTTTCATTTTTATAGCAAAATTGTTTTTTCTTAAAATGGAAGTTTAACAAAAAACACATAAACACATATTTCAAATTTTTCATGAAATCTTACATTGGTCATATAAAATAATTGCAAGGAAGGCTATTGTGCTGAAGAATACAGTTTCTTAGGTCATAATATTATACAAAGAAGTCATGATCACTGAATGATAACCTGGTAGTTTAAGATAAATAATATCTTCAGTCTGCAGGACTCAGGCAAAATAGAAAGAATTTTGAGAGAAATTCACCTCATCTCAGAATGAAAAGTGTCACAAAAGGTTAATTGCTTTCAATCTTTATCAGAAAATTTTAAAGGAAGTCTAGCATGAAGACTTATAAAGTAAGAAAAAAATCCTAATTGAAACGCAATCAAGAATCTGGAGGTAGAAAATAACATGAAAGTTCCTCAGACGAAATTTTTCAGAAATTTTGTTCCTGTGTAGTAGACGATGAAACGTTCGTACAGGGTGACTTTTTTCAACTTCCTAACCACGAATTCTATGTCGCAGATGCTAAAGGGATTATTGCAGAAAAATTTCGTGTATCAAAGAAATCAAAATTTCCAACAAAGTTTTTGAATTGGGAAGTCATATGCATATGCTGGAATGAAGCACTTCATTCTTAAAATATGGTTGCATTAACACAGAAATTTACAAGAATGAGTGCCTTTGTAAAAGACTTCTCCCTTTCCTAATAAAATTCAGTATATCCTCTGCTTTCTGGCCTATTCCCGCTTCTTCTCATTACAACAAAACAATGGAGTTGTAACAAAGAAATTGTAAGAGTTTGTACCGATAGAGGCTAATCCATCAAATTGACCGAATGCAGTTAAATATTGGACTCTAGTAAAAAACAATTTTAAGGACATTAAAAGCTCAGCATAAAATGAAACGGAGTCTAAAAATAAGTGGACATATTAGAGCAAAAAATGACTGGAACACAATAAAACCTTTAATTTGAATAATTCTGGAAAATATCAGATATTTCCTTAAAAACCAACAGGAACTAATTTATTCTTTTATGCTTAGAACTTGAACATAGCAGTCATTAATAAAAATATCACTTTAAAAAAATTCGCCCACTGGTTCTATAAGCAGATTTGCATGCACGGATTTTTTTTCGTGCGCAGTCCTTATTTTAAAGTTTTCTTTATTTTTTATGTTACATAAACAAATATATTAATATTTATTGTACATATATTCCAAATTGGTTTTAAGAAGATACCGCCGAAAAAAGTAAAGAATAAAAATTTGGATTTTTAATATTTTCAAATTTTTATGACATTTTGAAAATTGATTAAATTAAAAATAAATTTAACAAAATTAATTTTAATATATTTTTTGTCTACTTAAAAAATATAATTATAAAAATTTTAATATTTTCATAAAATATGCTCTTGTGTTATATTAGCTTTGAGTGATCGGGAATTAAATTAGTGCTAAATAAATATATTTTTATGAGTTATTAAATCCATATTTTAGATTTGAAATACCTTGTGTGACTTATTTTTTATAAACCGATGAACTTGAAATTTTGTTAAAAATGTTACCATTTTTGATAAACGCTGGACGTAGGGTGCAACTTTTAATCAAATCAAAATTTCTTTCTAAACAATTCTAAGAAACATAAATTTTATATAACAAAATTTGTAGAAAATTTAAATAGCTCTGATTTTCATGGAAAATTCAGATAGTTTAAAAAAAATACAGCAAATTTGTTCATAATGTATTAGGAATATTGTTTGAATATTTAAAATATAATCTCTTTTATATTAGAGAAATTATTTGAAAAACAAAAAAAAATGGCAAGAAAAATATCCGTATTATCACAGGATGATTGTTTGGAAAGCTTTTGTACTCTTCTTCAACTATTTCAAACATTTCAATTCGATGTGATAAATAGTTTAGCAGCAACAGATATATAAACAAAATTTTTTCGATCAGCCCCAATGTGCTTCGAAATTTCAGTTTTATTATTATATATATATATTATATATATTATATATATTATATATATTATATATATATATATATATATATATATATATATATATATATATATATATATATATATATATATATATATATATATATATATATATATATATATATATATATATATATATTTTTTTTTTTTTTTTTTTTTTTTTTTTTTTAATTTTGTTCTATAGCACCGTGTAACAATTTCACTAAAATTTGTTCACACATGAAAAAATCGATATATGTATCAAACTAGAGAAAATAAATAATAATTCTTGTTCTCAGTTGTTCTCAAAAGGACTTCAAAAATGTTCTAAAAGATACATACATAACTTTTTGCACTGCATGATTTAAATAAAAAATATTATTGTATTTCAGGTATTTCTAGCTTTCATTTAACATCCATATTGCGTCGACATAACCTACGAAAATATTTTATAATATTCCTAAAAATGCTCATCTTATGAAAATTTTAAGTACTTTTGAAAGGATATTTGTCATCCCTTAGAAAAACTGAGTACACATTTTTACAGTGCGACCCTCCACAAGTTTTACCCATATAATAATTGTTTTATGTGTACGAATGGTTGTTGTAGACTAACATACATGTGAAAACAAATAGTAAAAGATAACATTTTTAAAAGGTTTTATTGTTAAGTTTTTATGCTGGAAAATTTAAGTTAAAAATATTATTATATTGCAGGAATTCTTAGCCATTTTCATTTAATATAATATTTGTAAATGTTTTATAAATTTCTTTAAATATGTGTATTTTTCCGAATTTTGACATCCTTTTAAGAGGAAATGTGATGTCCTGGAGAAAAACTGAGTACGTAGTTTCACCACGTTTGGTTACTAGTTTCGTTTCTTATATTACGGAAACAAATATATATTATTAAAATGTATGCACTAAAAATTCTTTGGTGAAAAATTTGAAAATATTCAACTATCAACTCAAAATTAAAAAAAAAAAAAAAAAAAAAACAAATCGACCAAGGTTTTTTTAAATATGTTCCTGTATTCAACTCATAAAAACACATCGTTTAAGGGGTCTTCCTTCATTAAAATCTTAGATTTTAATAAAGGAAGTTTTTCGGGAGCAATGATTTTTTTTTTTAAGAAATTTTTTATTTTGTGAAAATTTAATTTTTTTGAAAAATGTACTAATTTTGTAAAAACTTAAGATTTTTAAATTGGATTTTTTTTTTAGATTTTTCTTCTTTTTTTCGAAAAATTTTAATTTTTTTCTTTTTCCCTTTATTTCAACAAAAAATGTTCTTGTATTTTTCCTCAGAATGAAAAGTGTCACAAAAGGTTAATTGCTTTGAATCTTTATCAGAAAATTTTAAAGGAAGTCTAGCATGAAGACTTATAAAGTAAGAAAAAAATCCTAATTGAAACGCAAGCAAGAATCTGGAGGTAAAAAATAACATGAAAGTTCCTCAGGCGAATTTTTCAGAAATTTTGTCTGTGTAGTAGACGATGAAACGTTCGTACAGGGTGACTTTTTTCAACTTCCTAATCAGGAATTCTATATCGCAGATGCTAGAGGGATTATTGCAGAAAAACTCCGTGTATCAAAGAAATCAAAATTTCCAACAAAGTTGGAATGAAGCACTTCATTCTTAAAATATGGTTGCATTAACACAGAAATTTACAAGAATGAGTGCCTTTGGAAAAGACTTCTCCCTTTCCTAATAAAAAAAAAAAAAATCTTCTTGTATTTTTCCTAAGTCTTTAACAATACCCCGTTTAATGATAAGAACAATGTTCGTTTCTTAAGTCTTATATCCTAAAATAGCTTATCAAAAACGAAATAAGTTTGTTTCTTAAGTCTCTAATCCCTAAATGTCTCATCAAGTTAGTTTCTTAAGTTTTTCCTTGCACTTAACTCAAAGAGAGCATAGGTTTATTCCTTAAGTCTTTAATACTTAAATAGTTGCAAAAGTTCTTTTCTTAAGTCTTAAGCAATATTCAGTTTAAGAAGAACTACAAAGTTTCTGTCTTAAGTCTTTTATCCAAAACTGTGCTCGATAATAAAATGTTTGTTTCTTAAGTCTTTAATCCTTCAAAGTTTAATCCTACATCAAGTTTGCTTCTTAAGTCTTTCATTATACTCAACTCAAAGAGAGGAATAGGTTTGTTTCTTAAGTCTTTTGGATAATAATGCTTGTAATGTTTGTATTTTAAGTCTTTCACCATACTAACCTCTAAAAAAGAGTAAATATGCGTTTCTTAAGTTTTAGATTATAAAAACTCCTCAGGCATTTTTCTTAAATCTTTTATAAAAATTAACAAAATAAAGTTTCTTAAAACTTTTGAAAAAAAAATTATTACCATATAATTATAAAAAATTTGTTTCAAATTTTTTATTTAACATTCAATTATTTTTACAATTTATCCTAAATTTATAGAACATTTTCCCAGACAATTATCTCTTACTTATAATAAACATTAATTACTCAAAAATGTCTTTGTAACATTTTTAATACTCATCTCATAATTGATTAAAAACTGCACAACACTTAGTTTTAAAATAAAACAAAATCTACACAATCTGTTTTTCTGAAGGCCATCTTCAACATTTTAACTGTACGCGTATGGTCAGTACAGCATTTCAAATAATATAAAATTAAATACACATAAAAAACAAACCACTAACAAACATATATGTATGTTTATAAAAAATAAATATGCCGTTTTTTCAGCTTATATATTTTATATTAAAAAAAAATATAATATGCGCCATCTAGCGCATCATCTTTTGTCTATAAACTAAGTGGTAATACACCGTTTAGAGAGAGAGAATTAAAAAAAAAATAAATAACAACCGCACCTCTTCAGGTTGATAAATTAAGAAGAACCAGTTCAATAAACAAAACCTAAAACTGACACAAAAACCAAAAATAACAACAACAAATATTAAATAAAATAATTATATATTGTATTTTATTTTAGAAACAATAGTCTGATTCTTTTAAGCTTATTGTTTATTTTAAATAATTTAAATAAAATTTTAATAAAAATTCACCTCGTATTTACTCAAATAATTTGTATTTAATACAAAATATTTAAATTATGATTGGGAAATTTTGACAGCATTTTAAGCATTACTTTTCTTTGTTTTAATTTCTGTATGTTTTTTTTTTTTAATTACCGTTATAATACTAAGAATTTATTTTATTTGTTTATTTTTAACTATTAATAATCTTTCTATTATTTATTTATTTTTTATTACCTACTTATTAATAATTTTTTCTCTAAACACTTGTATTATTTAGTGATTTGTTTTATTAACCAAAAACAACATCATATTATCTTATTAAAAATCAATAAACATTACTATTAATGCTAAGTTGTTGCTTTATTTTTATACATTTTTTTGTCTATTTATCTAAATCCAGCATATAATTAAATTTAATTTATTAAGATAGTTTTTGTAGTTGTTGTGTTTAAGTAGCACATAAATATTTAATAGCTTGATAATACAGTTGCTTAAATTGTTTTAAATCATGAAATTTTGATTTATGGTGGGGTTTATTTTAAAGAGTTAATAAAAAAAAATAACGGTTAAGTGAGATTTAACAAAAAATCTGATAAGCATTTTAATGTTTTTGGAAGAAACTAAATTAATATTAAGAAGAACAAATTTTTGTAGATAATTAATTAATATTTTAAAATAGTGCTTTTTTGCTTTTTTTGGTAATTTTTTATTAAATTTGTGTTTATCTGCAATCCAAACTGATATAAAAGAAAAGATAATAAATTGGTTGAGGAACACGCTAATAGTTTTACATCCTTGTTTTCTCGAATAACGAAAAATTTAACTGTTAATTATCGATTAAGTTCACTTTTAAAACCGCTATCTTTAATAAAGAAATTGTAAAACAATTAAGTTTACCATACCTTTATCGCAAAAAAGTGTCAGCATGTAAATATTGAAATATTGCATCTGTTATTAAATTGAAATATGCATTTCCTTGCAGTCGCAAAAGATAAAGGAATTATTTCCCATTTAATTTGGCCATATCGTCAATAAAAGTTTAATGTATTGGAAGAAGGAATAATGATTTTAGTTTAGATTGTAAATTTGTTTTTATAAAAAGGATTATATAAAATATAGAATAAAAGTAAATACACTTTTAATATAATGGCTTCATAAACGGCTCGCAATAGCATATAAATGTTTAAATATTACATCTGCTAATACGTAAAAAAACACATATCCTTTAAGTCACAAAAGTTGAAGGATTGATCTATTTCTTGTTCTATTTTTTAATAAATATAAATAAAATTCTTAGAAGTCCTATGTCTCCATTTGTTCTGAAAACCAGGAAAGATTTTTAACTTAGAACTTTATTAACTTTCAATGCAAACAGGAATGTTATGGAAGTACATAAAATAATATGAAAAGCTTTATAGTAGTAAGTTTCCAATTATATACGATTGTGACTTCAATGTTTATCTGCGATTCAAAGGTGCTGGTTTCTAAAGTTTTTCTTTTATAAAGAGTATACAGTAGAGTGACCCGTACACAAAAATTTGGTAGGAAGACCCCTCAAATGATGCATACAAATTTGCCTAATATGCGAAAAATATTTAAAAAATTTTTAAAATTGATCTTCAGTTTTTACCAGCGGTTAAAAGTCATGGTTCTAGAACAGTGTTCCCCAAAACCGTGCACGCGAGCATTTTATCTCCTGTGTTATTCTCTTGAAATTAATAAAAAAAAACACATAAATAATATAATATAATATAAAATATAAATTTTACATGATTGTTATATTTTAAGTTAAAGTCAAATATAACTAATACATTTTAATTAAATACAAAAATATAATAATTAAATCATAATATTTTGAGTCTCTGTTTATTACTATTAAAATTTTAAACTATTTAAGTTAATTTCCGTTTACATATCTTAAATTCAAGAAGAAACTTTCAAAATTAAATTACTATAAAAATTAGGTTTATAGTAATTTAATGGAACACTTTTAAACACTTGCAAAATATTTGTTTCATGTCCGATTGAAATTTCAACTATCTCAATTGTGTAAAACCTTGGTCCAGTTTTCTTAAATATATAGCACAATATTTTCATCACATTTTTTTAAATTTGAGTTAGTTAAAGAACAAAATTATGTATCAAATAAAAAAATCTAAAGTCGATATCTTTTCCACGTTCAAAAATAAATAATTTTGAAATTAAAAATTGCAAAAGTAAAGATTTTTTTAAGAAAAAGTCTACTTTTTTTTATATAAAAAATTTTTTTCTACGATCTCAAGAATTTCGGACTTTTCTGAAAGGTATCTTCTCGGAAATTATTTTTAAATTGAAAACGATCTGCATCTGTAAGACTCTCCCGAATTTGGTATATTTTGTATCGAAATTTTGACTTTAACCTATATGGTGTAAAATCTCAAAACTTAAATCTACAAACAAAATGCAGTTTCTAGATTTTCGATATATTCCAAAATGTGTGCAAGCGTGACTCAGCAAACTTACAACAAATCTAGATCTTATGGGCAAAAATAAAAAATAAAAATTGAGGTGAAAATTTTCATATATAAAAACTTTCAAATGTATTAACGAAATCGGTCTTAATTTAAAGAATTTAAATATTCCCAAAGTTTTTCACGATACAAATGGTCAAAAATCGCATATTACAACAGGATTACAACGAAATATTTTTGCTTCGCTTTGTGCTACTTAATAGCAGTACTTGATGAAAACTATTTTACTTTTTAGATATTTAAGAAATTTAATAGAGCAAAATTTTAATTATACTTCAAAAGTATTAAGGCTTTTTTAGAAAAAGTGTCATTTTCAAATTAAGTTGCGTCTTTATTTAAGCAATATATTTTCAAAAAAAAACATGAAAATTAAAACCTCTATAAAACTCTTCTGGTTAACAGAGAAAGTCTTTGTTTTTCTACTTAAAATATAAACATAAAATTTACCATTTCTAAAACATAATATGACCCAAATTACTATAATTGAAAAAAAAAAGAAAATATAAAACAAAAACATCTCCTATTTTTCTCAGACAAACAAGATACCCTTAACTTTAAAGAAGATGATACATCATTAGTTTCCAAAAAAACCTAAAACAAAACAAAAACGTAACACTATATAGGAAGAAATTTCTATATAGTACAATGATTACTTAAGCTTTCAAATTATTTAAAATATAAACAACTAAACAAAATTAAGGAGGAGGAAGTCTATTAACTCAACAGAATACAAACCAAATACAAGAGATTGTAATAGAAGAAAAACAGAAAAAAGTGCAGAAAATTTAACAACTTCACAACATTCGTGGGCTTCATTTAGAGATAATATCACAATTTGAAAAAAAAAAAAATATATAAAATTAACTGAACCTGCAAATAGTAAACTATTTGGCATAACAAAAAAACACCAGCCAATATTGTTTCACCCTAAAAACAAAAAAAAAAAAAAAAAACAATTGTATTATTTGATGTTTTTTTTTATATTTATTTATAAGATGTAACCAAGTTAATTGGAAATTCCCTTTAGTCAATAATATTCTCACCGAAAGCGAAGGTAGAGTTAGTAGGACAAATGAAAATAAAAGTTAGTAGAAAAATGGAAATAGAAAAACTAAAAAATCCCAGAGTATTTTTTTTTTTTTAAGAAAAACACAAGCCGACAGTAAGATAGACAAACTGTGGTTACTACACGATTTACCATGTTTTTTTTTTTTTTTTTTTATAATGTATTACCCATGACAGGACAGACTTTAAGAAGAAAAGAGTTTTTGGTTAAGCTAACATATTTTATACATACTTGTGTACATTTAGTTTAGCATAAGATTTACTAACTTAAGGGATATTCATCAGTTAGTTTAAAACATGTTTATGGTAATAAGATAAAATGCGTTTAAAATTTTATTTAAAAATGCACAGTGGGTCTATGAAAACAGGGAATTATAATTTTACATTTTAAAACCAAAAACAAAATAAGTTCTTACATAAATTAAAAAAAAAATAACAAATCGTTAATATTAGTTCATTTTCCCATCCTTATTATTAGCTTCCCCTTCCCATTATGCAAAGTACCTTCAACAAATGATGAAATGGTCATATTTACAAAACTTTAACTTTATTTTTATCGCATATGCATAAATTTCTGTCCGTTAAACTACAAAATTAGTATAAGTATGTACGTATATGCTAAATGACATGATGTGAACTCTAGTGCCACTACGATGTTACAAATGGACATCCACAAAAACTACACTAACAACAACATCAATGTTATAAAACTACACCCCCCCCCCCAAAATTAACAAAGTCTTTGTTGTTAACCGTAAAATACAGTTTATTCAAAATTCATCGATCTTATGTCTTCTTTGAATGAACATCACTCTCAGTCAGCATGTCTGTTCATATGTCCGTCTCTATGTTGGGTCTGTCATCAGTGAGAGTGTGTTAAAAAGTCATCGTTTTATTTCATTGGGTCACTAGTAAAAAATAAGTTAAGAAACCAAAAAAAAAAAAAAAAACCAAATCACATTAAAAATTTTTATGGAAAAAATATACGATTGCAGCATGTTGTATTTGTTGTTGCTTATTTCTGTTGAATTTACTCTCACACTTAGTTTAAATCAGTCATTGTTTAAATCATTTCGCTAACATGATGCACCACCGTCATACAAGGCAACAGACGGACGCACAGACAAAAACACACTCCACACTCTGTGACCAACCTTTTATTGTTTGGATCAAGTCATGGACAATTGCATATTTTGTATTAAAATAAATGGAAGGTATGCTAAAGGAAAGAAATCAAAATATTTGCAGGTAAAGAGCTTTTTCTACAGGAAAGTTCAAGCTCAAAAAAGCCTCTTTTAATAAGACCTTCAATTAGCAAAAGTGTCTGCAGGAAAGCCTAAGAAAATAAAAGATAATTTTTAATTAAAATAAAAGGGTTTTTTAGGGAAAACATATCAAAACATCTAAAGGAAATCTTTAATAAATAAGAACTTTTCTAAAGGAAAGCTCAAAGTCACAAAAGCTTCCTTTAATAAAAGCTACCATTAACAAAATTATTTGCTAGTAAACTTGAGTAAGCGAGAGCCTTTCTAAAGAAAAGCTCAAACTGGCAAAAACTTCCTTTAAGTAAATATTGAGTTAGCAAAAGGTTTCTTTAAGAAAATCTTGATCCAGCAAAATTTCTTTAAAAGAAAGCTTGAATTAAAGAATTTCCTTTAAAGAATATTTAAATTAGCAAGAGTTAAAGTAAAGTTTGAGCTAGAGAGAGATTTTCTTTTTTTCTAGAAAAGCTTATGGCAGAGAAAGAGTTTTCCTTACAAAAAAGCTTAAGCCGAAGAGAGTTTGGCTTTTTTCTATAGAATAGCTGGAGCTAGCGAATGTTTTTCTCTATAACAGCTGGAGCTACCGAGAGCTTTTCTTTATGGAATAGCAAGAGCTAGCGAGAGCTTTATTTATAGAAAAGCAGGAGCTAGCGAGGGTTTTCCGTTATAGAATAACATGAGCTAGCGGGAGCTTTTCTTTATAGAATAGCAAGATCTAACGAGAGCTTTTCTTTAAAGAATAGCAAGAGTTAGCGAGAGCTTTTCTTTATAGATTAGCTGGAGTTAGCGAAAGCTTTTCTCTATAGAGCTACTGGAGAAGTTTTCTTATAGAAAATTTGAAGCTGACGAAACGTTTTCTTATAAAAAATCTTTAGAAACTTCAGCTTGCGAAATTTTTTCTTTTGGGAAAGCTTTAGCCTATAGAAAAGCTTGAGTTAGCAAAAGTTATTAGAATAGAAAACTTAAGCTAACGAGTGTTTCCATAGTGAAAAGCTTGATCGATTGAGAAATTTTGTAGGGGTCGTAAAGAAGGCTTAAAAAACGACAATTTTATTAATGAAAGCTTAAGCTAATTTAATTTGTTTAAGAAATTGTTATTAAGTTGTAGTTATTGGGGGAATTATTAAGAGCAGTCTGTTTTAAAGTTTGATTTCCTGGGATGAGTATCAGAGAACCAAGCCGAGGCAAAATTGTCAGCGGCGGCGGGCTTTTCAAGACAGTATCGGCGGAGGCTTATATGTCGGCTTGTTGTTTATTCTGGGAAATCAAAAATTATTTTGTGAGCAAAAAATAAAAAATTATTTAGTACGGTAAGTGTCTTCTGAAAGTACATTACACCGAAAAATATGTATTTTTGTATATATTTTGACAGAAAAGATAAAATTTAAGTCAAAATGGATCTAAGGTCCAAAAATACAGAAAATAAAATAGTGTTTTTATCTTCGGGCCAGCCGATTGTACCGGCGGCTTACTTTGAGCCGGCTCAGCTGTTTAAGCCGATACATGCCGGCGGCGGCCATGGCTTGAAAAATTAAGCGGGGGCTAGTCACCGATTTTGAGCCGATCGGTTTGGTTCTCTGATGAGTATCTTTTTTTTAACTTTTCATCGAATCGGAGAAGCATTTTTCAATTAACAATACAATTTAAAAAAAAAAATATACAAAATAATTAATACAGAAACTTTCAATTTAAAAATGTTTGACAAATAAATTATGTTCTTTTGAAAATCACCTTCTTTTATTCGACGAAGTGTAAACTTTTCGTCAAAAAAAAGCATAACCTTCCAGGCTTTTTTTAGATATCATAAATAAAACTTTACCAAGTGATATAAATCTTTACATTAACTTTTCTCTAAATTAAATTTTTAATATAATGCAACTTTTTCATTATATAAATAAATGTAACTTTCCAGGTCAATAAAGCTATATTCAGGATATAATCTTCTTAGATTTCTTACAGAAAATTTAATATAAAGACATAGATCTTTAATTTAATTCTTTATTTAAAATTAAATTTTTACTTTAACCTTTCGAAAAATTTTCTAAACGTTTGTTAAATCCATAAATGTTATTTATAATCAATTCAAAATTTTTTTTAACATATATTTTTTTTTTTTTCATAATTGCTCATCAATTCATAAAAAATATTTTCCAAACTTATTCATATTTTATTTATTAAAATATCCTTATAAAAATCTTTTCGCACAACATTGTATTACATTCCCTAGGGAAACCATCTCCTTACATTTCACATAATAGTAATATATGCTAATCGAAAAAAACTGCTCATCCAAATTTAAAATTCATGTCGTTAAAGACTGATCAATTGAACGCAACACAAGAAAGCCAAAAAAAACATAAAAAAAGTGCAAAGGCAGCATCATCACCACTTCAATTTACTAGCACTGGCAAGTTGTCAGTATTAGTTTGTGTCAGCCTAGCACAAAAAACACTAGACAAGTTATTACTAGCTTATGTTTAGACGCTAGACAAGATGCTCAAAAAGAAAAACGACTACAATAGAAGACAAGACACAACTACAAGTAAAAATGAACAACAATAAAACTGAAAAAAATTCCCAAACATTGATTTTAGGCCAGGCAGGCAAGGCGACGTTATTTTGATGGAATTGCCAAAAAAATAATAAAATAAAACTCATGAACCCCAAAATATATAAAAGTATTTGAAAATAAATGGAAAAAATCGATTCATAGTATAAGTACGAAAAGTACTTTGTTAGAGTGATTATATACCAAACCCAATGCTAATATGATGGAGGTTGGCATAGTATTTGGTTAACTTAACTTTGGCCTAGTGCTGAAAGACTAGTGCCACAGCAGAGTCAGTGCAAAAGTTTAAAAATACTCAAAAAGAAAAACATAACTACAACAAAACACTCCAGGCTATTAACAATGTATGTTGTAAGCTCTAAGGAAAATAATATGTATTAACAACAATATTATATAAAATATAAAAAAAAATAAAAAATTAAATAAAATACAATAAAACATAGCTCAGACAAAAAAAATTAACTAACTTATGTAACCACCTTAAGGCAGAAGTTCTCAAATGAAATGAAAAAGAAAGAAGGCAGGATAAAAGGCTTTATTTCAGGAAAGAAAGAGAAAAAAGAATAGTTAGATTTTAAGATTTAAGGAAACTTTTTTAAACCTAAATAAAAAAAATGTTCTAAAAGTTATGAGCATTAATCTTACTCAATTTTTCATGCTTCTACCTCATAACTTCATATGAGAAACTCTGTCTATGATAATAAAGAAGATACGACCAACAAGAAGTTTAAATTGGATCTCTTGCTTCTTTTGCTACAATGTATTTGTCTGTTTTTTTTTTTTTTATTTTTTTTATTTTTTATTTTTGGCTAATGAAAACAAAAGTTTCTGATCAGTATTTTTCTTCGCAGCTTTTTTTTATTTTTCTTGTTATAACTCTCAACATTTTAGTTAAGAGTGTTAAGTTGTATGACCAAATATTACGTTGTGTATCATCTTCTATTGGGACTATTTTTTTTAATTTGTAGATGTTTACGTTTCCATGTCATTATAATAAATTTCCAAAGAAAAAAAAAATTATTTTGGATGTTTTGCTATTCTTTAGCAGAGACTTACAACATCATATAAACATGATGAGACATTAGCATTAACTTGAAGATTATATGTGGTCATATTTGTGAAATATGTTTGGTAAGAGTTTAAAGTTATTTCACATAAAATAATGACCAACAAAACAGAAACAAACTAATGAGATCTTTGTAAAGTAAAAAACGGTGTTCATAAATAAATCGCCCAAGAAAACTACTAGAAGAATTCCATTAGTAGATCATGATTTCCTTAAGGAAAACTTTACTAGTTCGCTTTACTTACGGAAGCTTTTAATAGCTTATGATTTATATATAACTTTAGCTTATGCTAGATACCTCAATAGCTCCTGCTATTCTATAAAAAAAAAGCTCTCGCTAGCTCCTGCTATTCTATAAATAAAAACTCTCTAGTTCCTGCTATTCTATAAGGAATGGCTCTCTCTAACTCCTGCTATTACATAAAGAAAAACCCTCGCTAACTTCTAGCTCCTGCTATACTATCAAGAAAAGCTCTCGCTAGCTCCTGCTATTCCATCAAAAAAAAGCTCCCGCTAACTCCTGATATTCTATCAAGAAAAGCTATCGCTAGCTTTTGCTATTCTATAAAGTTGTAAAGAAAAGCAATACTATAAAAAAAGCTCTCGCTAGCTAAAGCTTGCGTTACCGCAAACTTTCCTAATGAAACCTTTTAATTCGCCTGTTTCCACTGTACTTTTGATTGAATAAGGAATTTTAGAAAATCATCAACTTCTCTTTATCCCCTTCTGCCACACAATTAGAAAGAAGTTTTTTTTGTCTTTCCTTAGTCCATTGCGCTCTAATCTATCTATTGTCAATTTTTTTTTTAACTAGTTGTTGTCTATTTGTTGTTTTTGTTCGTTTGATTATCGGCCATCAAACAAATCACAAATAATAAAATAACAATAAAAATGTATAAAGAAATATTAATAAAAACTAACAACAACAATTATTAATAACAATAAAACATTTTGTTTTCATACAAATTCACCCACAAAATCAACAATAAAAAACTAAAAGATGTTGGGAGAAAAAAACAAAGACTCAAAATAGGAATAGAAGAACCTACAAGTTGCAAATGATTACACAAGTTTCATTGTTGTTAGTTTAACGAAGACAAAACTTACCAAAAAAATATATTGTCGGCCTTAGCTACCATTCCTTTAAGAGTGGTGGAGCTGCTGCTTGGTGGCCGTTTGAATGGAATGCCTGGTAAACAATTCACTCCAATTGATAAACATCATAGCCAATCCTTTTTTGTTTACTGTTTGTAGGGGGGCATTAAAATATTTGTTTTTATTTTTCTTTTGAATGTGTCCATATTAGTTAGAAGTAGTCAGTGGTTTTTTGGTTGTTGTTGCCTTTATTTATTTTTCGGGAAAATAATATTTAATTAGCATAACTAAAAAAATGCATTAAGAATTACATATTTTTTATGATATTTTACCAAAAAAAATAAAATAAACATTTTAAAGATGTTTGCTCTAAACCGATTCCTTTCTAAAAGTCCAGAGGCTAATTTGATGATGTTTTGTTAGCGGTTTGCATGTTGCAAGTCAAGAGATTGTTGAAAATTTATTAAAGATGTTATTTTTTTAATATTTATTTATTTTAAAATAAATAAATTTAGATTTGAAATGTTTATTTGTCATAAGAATCAAGAAAATCTCCTTAAATTTAAATTGTTTTGCATGAATTTTAGCTTTTTATTTTTTATAATATAACTTTAGTATTATAGTTAATTATAAAATATTTTTTATACATTTTCTTAAATAATATTAAAATTAATATTAATCATACGCCTTAGAAGACAAATTTTTTAAAATTTGAAATAAAAAAAGAACATTGAGAAATTATTTAAAAAATTAATTTAATAAGAAAAAAATCCAATTTTAAATTAACTTTCTAACAAAAAAATCAAACAAACTTAAAAAAACTACCAGAAATTTTAAATTCCAAAAAACATATTTAGTAATTTATCAATTATAAAATATATTTAAATAAACATAAAATGTTTGATTTCTTTTCAACAAAAAAATCTAAAATATTTTAAAGTAAAAAATATTATTTAAATGAAACTTAATATTAAAAAAAAAAAAAAAAAAAAATTTACACTTTATTTTATAAAAATATCTTGTAAGACCTTCAGATTTTGATATTTATAAAAAAACAATCCACAAAAATTAAATAACTTCATTATTTTTAAAATGTTGCTAATTATATATATTTTCTTGCTAAAAATATATTTTTTTCTATTCATTCCAATTAACATTAATCATACGGCTTCTTTATAAACATTTTTAAATTAAAAAATTAAAGCAAAATAAAAAAAATAAGTTTTTCTTATTCATTTATAAAACTCAAAAACATATTAAAATTTATTAATTTCTAATCCTTTTCGTATAAAAACTTAAAAAATAAATTTAAAATATTGTCGGATTTCCAATTAGAAATTTAATTAAAATTTTTAGTTCAAAATTTATTAGATTTTATTTATAATTTTTTGAATTAGTTACCTAAACTTTAATATTTGGCCTATTTTTGGTTTTTCATAGGAAATACATTTTTTTAGCTAAAAATATGTTTTTTTTCCGAATTTTTTCTCAAAACTTCGTCTTCATACACGAACATTTCAAAAATTAAAAAAAATATGTTAAAAAATCTTGAAGCTTTTAGTTTTTAATTGAACAAAACTCCAAATATATTATAAATTATTGAATAAAAAAATTTCAAATTAAATGATAAAGTTTTGTAAAAATGTTGTAAAATTTCCAATCAAAAATTACAATTAAAGTTTTAATTAAAAATTAATGCTTAAAAAATAAACTGAAATTTAAGAAATATGAAAAAAATTTATATTAGATTTTTATTTTACAAAAATTTTTATTGCCAAAAATTTTATTTTATATTATTAAAAATAATAAAATTGTTTTAACAATATTATATATATTATTAATAACAATAATATTTTTTTAATTAATCATACGCCAACTTATATGTACAATTTTTTTCCAAGTTAATTTTAATTAATTTATGCTTAAAAATATAATTTAAATTATTGAAAATTATTAAAAATTAATAGAAAATTTACTTTAAAAATAATAAAAAATTCATTGTGAACATTTTTTCCCAATTTTTTAAATTTCCTAAAATATATTTTTGTTTTAATAAACTTTTTTATTTTGGTTATTTTCGGTTTTTTATACAAAATCTTTATTCTTAAATAGAAATATTTTTTATTAATTTTTTCATCATAAACCCAATTAATATTAACCATAAGCCTTCGTTTACAAAACTTTTTGAAATCAAATCAAGAGCATATTACATAAAATTTACTGCATGAGTACAATCAAAATAAAATTCAATAATATTTAATAAAAATCAAAATTTATTTGAAAAATAACAATATTTAAATAAAATTAAATTATTAAAATTAAGTTTAAATAAATAATGTTTTTTAAAAAATATAAAATAAAAAAAATGTTTTTATAATAAAAAATATTTCTTAATTTTTGGACTCTATTTGAAAATGTTTTATTAAGGTTTATTATAAAGGCTAATTTCGGTTTTCTATAGAAAATTTGTATGTTAATTAGAAATATTTTCTGTCGATTTTTTTATAAAAACGTTATAATTAATGTCAATCATACGTCACCCTATACACAAATTTGAAAAATAGAAATATAAAAAATTAAGTAAAATTTTTAAACTTTAGCAAATTATATGACTTAAAGTATAATAAATGTTTAATATAAATAAATATTTTTATAAAAATGTTTCATATTTTTAGAGAAAATCTTATTTATATTTTCTAAATTGTTTTTAAAAGTTTTAAATACTAATGAATAATAATGAATTTAACCTATTATAATATATAGCCTATAGCCATTTAAAATATATTTTTAGTAGTTTTTAATTAAAAACTCTATAATATAACGATGTTATTAGTTTCTACATCCTCAAGTAAATCATTAATTATAGAAATGGTAAAGATAATTCAATAATTATTTTAAACATAATTACTTTTTTTATAATGTTATTATTTAATTTTTTTTACTTTTTTAGAACATAAATTACTAAGAATTATGTCTTTTCTTAACGAAGTAAAATTTGATTTGTTATTATTAAAAAAAGTAGTAAACAATATTTATGTTAAAAAAATGTGTAACCTACACATAATAAATAAAATATAGATTCCATTATTTTTATATTTTTTTTTTTTTCTAACGTTTTTATAAAAGAATTTTAAATTAATACTTATACCTCTAAGAAACACTTTCTATTTCTATTAAAATAAGTTATATTCAACCATTGATAACCTCTTGCACCCTCACATACGACTAAAATTAAAAGAAACTTTATAATAAATATTTTTATTATTAAAAATATATTGAGTTGTAATGTCATTACGAGTATTTATTTTTAATATTTTTTACGACTTTATTTAAAAGTATGAAAAAAACAAAACGTTAGTAAGCAATTATACGCTAATTTAGCCAAAAAACATCAACTTTTAAAGATAAAAGGCACCGAATTGTATATTAACCAATGTTTAACAAAACAATTTATGTGAGTAAAAAAGTTAAAAAAAAATAAAAAATTAGAAATAAAATTAAAAAAAAAACAACAATAATTTCTGAATTAAAACACAAATCATTTTAAAATGAAATTCCTTTTTACAATATTGGCAACAAGTGTGTTAGAAATATGAATAAAAAATAAATATAAAAGGGTGTTTAATTAAAAAAAGTTATTTAAAAAATAAAAAAATAATAATAAAAAAAATTAAATTTTTTATAAAAAATTTCCCTCCAATATTAAAAGATGCACGTAGTGTTTTCATTGTGTATTTTAATTCTTTTTAACTATTTGAAAAAAATTTATTATAACTCTTAGTTATAATCAAGTTAAATAAATTCTTAAATATAAAATATATGATAAAACTTTTTATTGATTTTTTTTTCAAAATCATTAATATCAATCATACGCCTTCATATATAAATGTTGAAAATTTTTAAAAAATCCAAAATAACAAACAATTAAATTATAATAAGAATTACTACAAATATGAAGCACTGCCCAATTTTATAATTAAGAACAATGATATTTACTCAATTCTAATATATAAAATATTAAAATTAAAATATTTTATAAATCTAATTAATTTTTTTTTATTAAAATATTTTAACTCCTTTAGTACTATTTTTATTTTATTATTTTTTTCTAAAATAATTCTAATTAATATCAATCATACGCCTTCATGTAAAAATATAATATGTAAATAAATGATAAATAATTTTTGATTTTTTTTTTTTTTTTTAATATTTCTCTTTAAATCTTAAAAAATTTGATGGGATCTTAAGGTCTAGAATTCAATAACTTAAAGCAATACATTTAAAATATTTTAAATATTAGAAAGAATATCTTAAATTTAAAATTATTTTTGAGATTTTTGAGATTCTTGAATTTTACTCCACACAATTGTAAATCTAAGAATTTTTAAATGAATGCTGTTAAATCTTAATATTTTCTTAAACTTTTTTTTTATATTTATGTCTTAGATTTCTTCAAAAATTTTGATTTTTTTATATAAATTGGCTAACTTTTTTCAAAATATTTTTATCAGAATTTGATGACAAATTGTGAAAATTAATGTCAATCATATGCCTCCATTAAAATAATGTGAAATGTGAGAAGTATTAAATAACATAAATTTGTTGATGAATAGACTTATTTTCGATAGCTTTAACCAAAATTTTTTAAATGTTTTATAAGACAATGTCACAAAAAAAATATATGAATTAAATTTTCATTCATTAAATATTTATTTAAAAAAAAAAAGGATTAATATCTTATATTTTAAAGCCATACAAAGTAAATAAATTTTTATTTTTATTTAAATAATTTTGTCTGCACAGGTAATATTTTTATTCGATTTTTTCACAATCAAATTAATTAATATTAATCATACGGCTCCATATAGAACTATATAAATACGATAATAAATTAAATTTGAATTAATTTAAACTAAAATTTATTTGACCAATTATTTGATTAAAATACAAAACAATATTTTTTAATTTTATTTTATTATTATTATTTTTATTTTTTTATTTTTATTTTTATTTTTATTTTTTTTCTTCGAAAGATTAACATAAAAAACTTGAGATGAAGTATGTTATTCTTCCCGACAAACTTAACTCATTGAAATGGTTTTTCATAGAAAAATATTATCTCTATTATAATTATTTTTTCTGATTTTTTGAAAAATAAAAATTAATATCAATCATACGTTTATCATAACATTTTTCTATGCAAAACCAAAATTATAAAAAAAAAAATATATATATATAACAATATTTTATATTTTGTCTACTAAGATTTTATATGAAAACAATGTAAATGTTTTTAGAAAAAAACGAGCGAAATTTTTGTTTCAAAATATTTTTTTCATGATTTAAATTTTTTAATTTTCATATAAGAAGGAGTATGATTGATATTAATTAGGAATTTTATTTTACAAAAAATCATAAAAATTATTATAGTAGAGATAAAATGTTTCTGTAAAAAAAAAATAAAAAAAAAATTAGCTAAGACATTTTTATATATGAAAATTAAAGAAAATTAAATCATAAACAAAATATATTGCAACAAAAATGTAGCTTTAGTTTTTTCTTAATATTTTTCAAATTCTTTGGTGAAAAATTCACTCCCTTATAATAAATAACTTATTTTATTACCATTTTCTTTAAGTCTCCTCATTTTACATCTCTTTTCAAAAACCCCTTTCATTTAACATATCATAAATATACCCAAAAAAACCCTATCATCTGTGAAATATAATAAATTGTTTAAACATTATGCAAGTTGTATTTTTTATAGCAAATAATTTTTTTCGACAAAAGTCGTTATAACCACAAAATAGTCATATACCATAAAATGAAAAAGTAACATATGTTATTGCTGATGCTAAAGCTAATGTTGTTATTGCTGTTGTCTTCTCTCAACTTTGAACTCTGCATCACAGCATGGGAATTGGATCTAACATGCATATCTAAAAGAAAACGTAATGCCATAAAATAAAACACTGGGAATTTTAAATGAAATAATGACAAGAAAAAAATTAAAACATCATTTTAAATTTGATTTATTTTTTTCACCAAAATAATAATAAAAAAAAACAAAACTAAATAATAATCTTAATAAAACGCCCACTTTGGACCATTAGATGTAATAGTTGTCACTGTTTTTTAAATTGATCATCTCAAATAAACACACACTCAACATGCACACTTATTATATATAAAATATTTCTTATAAAATTAAATAAATTTAAAAGACATATATTGCTGCAGTTTTGCATTGTTTGAATTAAATTGAAATGTATTAAATTTGCGTTTAACACGCAAACCTCTTCATCAACATTATGGAAAACTTAATAGAAAAAAATACTTGTTACTAGAAAACACCAGGCATGCATGATGATCATGGTATTAATCATACCAGACTCGTATAAGAATAACCAACTCTATTAGCTTATATGTTACCAAAAAAAAAATTAATACCACATGTAGAGGCATATAAAGGTATTAAATTGCAATAGCTACACAAAGACAGACTTATTTTTTTTTTTTTTTTTTTTTGCAGAAAAAAATTCTTCTTTCTTTATTGATCACTTATTTTATTAAAATATTGGCAACAAAATAAAAAAATATTAATTTTTAATTTTTATAAAAGTAAATTTTATTTCTTTTAATTAAATACGTTACTAATAAACACCATGTTAATAACACTTTAAAGTCATTAATTATATTTTAAAATCATTTCTATAATAATAAAAATAACATTAGGGGATCATAAAATGTTTATGGTTTAAAAGTATTTAAAAAAATGAGGATCTTAAGTGATGACAGTAAGAACGGGTATTTTAAAAAGCTTAATTGAAAAAAATAAAATTAAATCGTTAAAATTATTTTAAAAAAAATAATAAGTAAATAGATAAATTTTATTAATTTTTTAACTTAATAAAAATTCTTCTGAAGCCCCTTTACTATTAAAAATTTGTTTATGAATAAATTGTAAAAATTAACAAACATTTTTGACAAATTTTTGTGTATAAAAAATATATTAATTTAACCTAAATATTTCAATTTTTGCTTGTTCATAATAAGAATGTTGTTTTTCATAAATATTTATTAAGATAAAAATATAAAAAAAAAAAAAAATATTTTAATTATAATAAAATAAATATAAAAATCTGTAAACCATAATCTCAAATGTCTTTTTTTATATCCCACTGTTCCCCTCCTAAAGGATTGTGAACATTTTAAAAACTTTAATTTGAATAATCCTTAATGCATTGATACGTATTAAAATTAAAAATGTACTACTTATACGGTTTAAAAACAGATAGAGGATATTTTTCTTAAAAAGAATATTAAATCTATTATTTCCCAGGAAAAATTTTAGAACATGTTCTAAAATCATTAGTTCTAGAACTGGTGTAATTCTTTAATAACATCCTCAGAACTAGTGGTATCACAACCAATTCTGACACTAATGGAGTAGAATCTTATTCTGATTCTAAATTCGTTTTAAAGAACTAGTGCTTAAGAACTGATTCTGTATGACTTCTACATTACTTCTGAGAACAAATTACTGGTTCTCGAATGACTTCCTAGAACTGTTTAAAATACTTGTATAAATTACAAAATTAAATTGATTTCGAAAGTGGCCTTTAGGAAATAGCCCATTAGAATAAAAAATAAAAAAAGATTATGTTACCGTTCCCTAACGCTTCTATGGAACTAGTTCCGAATGTAACAATTTCGAACAAAAATCACTGATTAAAGAACAAGTTCTAGAACCGTTCCATAGAATGGGTACTGGCTAGCTAACACTTCCACAGAACTAGTTCTGGAGGTGACAATTTCAAACAAAAATCATTGGTCGTAACGCCAAAGTAGAACAAGTACAGGCTATTTTTATATGTTTTGGAACTAGTTGTAGAACTAATACAATTTTTCTTGGGTTTAAACTAATTTCGGTTTTTGTAGAAAAAAATTTGTCTCTATTAAAAATATTTTAAATTTTTCTGTAAAATGTTTTAATTAATATCAATTATACGCCTTTATGTACAAAAAATTAAAATGTAAAATAAATTCTTATTTAGAGTAAATTATTAATATTTTGTATGTTTTTTAAGAAAGACATATTTTTTTTTCATTACAAAATTAATTCTACAAATTTTAGTGAATAAAAATATTTTTTAGAATTGCCCTTTTTCATAACTTTGTGTTTGAAATTTAATAATCATCTTCTACGACTTAAAATTTTATGTAGATAAACCGATTAGAAATAATATATTTATTTCCAATTTATTTTTATTATAACCCGCTGTATATGTATTTTATGAAACCGTATTATTTGTTATTTTTGATTTTATAAAGAATTCGTTGGAAATATTTATTTAAAATTTGTTTATTTATAAAAACAAATACATATTTAAACATTAAAATTAACAATTAAGTTTTTTGTGAAATAAAAGTTTAAATTCTGCTATTTAAAATAAATAAATTAAATAAATATAAAACTAAAAAAATTTATCTTTGGCAACCCGATTTGATATTAAAGGTTAAATTAGGTTGAAAGAGGATCACACTGGACTGTGTGTGTAATGCTGATCCATAGAGAATCCTCGAAATGAGAAAGAAATATACATATAAAATAAAAATTGTATAAATACATTATTTAAATAAAGCTTTATTAAGCTTTCGTTTGTTTGAAAACAATTGTCCGAACTTTTATGCTGGGAAAAAATCTTAAAATAGTTTTATTTAACCAAATAAATTAGTTTAAATTCTAGTTAACATTTTTTAACATAACAATTTATGTAAAATAAACTTGATTTAAAAAATTAATTTACAGACAACAATTTTAAAAATGTTACTGGCCATGAACATTTTTTTTTAAACCTAATAAAAATTAAATTTTGTATTTAGAATTTCTTTCTTTATTTTAATGGTCACAACTTATTCTTTGTAAAGTAAACATTTTAAATTTGTACAGTTTTTATTTCAATTAAATATTTATATTTTTATAAAATAATTTTTTGTTTTTATAGCAACCAAAACATGATTGATTTTAATCCTATAATTAACAGATTGCTAAATTATTGTGTACAGGCATATATACATACTTACATCCAAAAATAAAATGATTAATTTCTGAATTTTATTACTGCTTAAGATAAAGTAAGAAAAAAACTCTGAAATTTTGTAATTATATGCATAATAAAGATGACAAAACAGGTACAATTGTACTTTTTTAATTACAAATTTAAAAAAGTACAATTGTACCTATCTTGTCATCTCTATTATGCATAAAGTTACAAAACTTCAGAGCTTTTTTCTTACCTTCCTTTCAAAGTTTGCCATTTAATTTTTAAAAATTTTTTAAGTCCTGTTTTAAAGCGAATGCTAGTGTTTAATTTTAATTCATCTTTTAAATAAATCGTATTTTTCTTAAAACCTTTGAAGCCAAAAAAAAAAGTACCATTTATTCAGTACTATAAAAACAATTTTCATACAAATAACTAAATATAACTGTATGCGTTAGTGCATTGCCCAATTGTACCAACGACAACGATTGATATTGGTAATCAGCAATAACACTCATACACACTTATCTCTTCTCTAAACATTTCCGTTGGGCGTTACAACAACATATTCAATATCAAATACAAATCACAAATTTTTACTCACACTTCTGCAGACTCACGTGTTAACAAATAAATAAAAGTAAACAAAAAAAAACTCTTAGTAATAATTACAAAAAAAAAAAAAAAAAAATAATCGTATGTACTCGTACATACATTCGTTGTTATGAGTACACGAGTAACATACGATTTATAAACAAGTTGTTCACCTACATTTTTGTTAAACAAAAACAAACAAAAAATATTTAATGTTGTCCAACAAACAATTGCAACAACTACAACACATTATGTTTATTGGTCAAGCTGTAATCATGTTAGTGTTGCTGTTGTTGCTTATTAATTTTATTGCATCAAAGACATCTTGGACATCAGAATAAAATGTTGGCAAACATTTAACCAACTAAATGAATGAGTTATAATAATGAAGATGATAATGATAGTTAGAGTAGCCAGACGAAGGGGATTTCAATATTCCTTTCATAACTAGAAAAAAATTTTCATTAAATTTAATTTTTATATGAAAAACTTTCGATAACATTTATCTTAATAGGAAATGTTTGATAAATTTTCTTTTTATAGAAAATTTGAGAATTTTTAAACAAAAATTTTGCGATACATTTTTTTATACATATACATAGAAAATTTGATATCAATTTATTCAGAAATAAAATCTGCTTAAAAATTTCCTTTTATAGAAAAATTGCGATCAATTTTGTTATAATAGAAAGAAATTTTTTGACAATTTTATTTTTTTTTTTTTTATTAAAAATTTTCTAAAAAATTTAATTTTACGGAAAATGTTTGATCAATTTCCATAATTGTATTTTTTAGAAAATTACACTATACTGTACATCAAAATTCGGGGAGTTCTCTTTAATTAGACTTGGGACCAATTGTGGACCAATTTATGTTAAGTGGAAAATAAAACATACGAATACAGAATATTATATCGACACTAACATACGAATATATAAGAATTTATACTTTTGGATGATTCCCGAATGAGGGCCTTATATGGGAGCTATGGTAAATTATGAATCGATCTTCGTAAAATTTGGTACTATCATTTATATTCATATAAAACTTCTTTGTGTCGAATATTAACTTGATTCTATTATATTAATGGGATTTATGCTCGTTAAAGTGTTTTTCTGAAAAAGGGATAAAAGACATATATGGAACTTTTATGTGCCAAATTTCATTAAAACATTGCTGTATTTAAGGGATTTATGCTCGTTAAACCCTTTTCCGGGAGGACATTTGTTTGGGAGCTAGGTGAAATAATGAACCGACCATAATCAATTTCAATAGGCTTCGTCTCTGGACTGTAAGAAACGTGGGTGCCAAATTTCATTAATTTTGTTCAAAATTGCGACCTGTAGTTTGACTACATGTTTTATATGTACGGACAGATGGACGGACATCGTTAAATCGACTCAGAAGGCGATTCTAAGCCAATTGGTATAAATTAAGGTGGGTCTTAAACCAATATTTCTTGATGTTATAAACATCAGTACAAACGCATAATACCCTCTCCACCTATGTAGGATATAAAAAATGATAACACATTTTTTATAAAAAGAAATTGTGTTCAATCGAAAATTTGCGATTTCCTTTACGATCAATTTTGATTTTTATAGAAAATTTTATATATTATTTATAATAAATTTTTTCTTCGAAAAAAAAATTCACGATCAATACATTTTATATAAACTTTAGGATACATTTTCTCTTTATATAAAATTTATCATCGATTTTCTTTTTATAGAAAATTTACGATCAACTTTAATTTTATAGATAATTTACGATAAAATTTATTTTAATTGAACATTTTCGATAAATTTTCTTTGTATAGAGGATTTTCGATAAATTTTCTTTTTATATAAACTTAAGGATAAATTTTCTTTTTATAAAATATTTACGATCAATTTTATTTTTATAGAAAAATTACGACCAAATTTTCTTTTTATAGAAAATATACCAATTCTCTTTTTATAGAAAACATGCGATCAATTCTGTTTTTATAGATAATTTATGATCAATTTTCTTTTTACAGAAAATGTATGATCAATTTTATTTATGTGGAATATTTACGATAAATTTTCTCTTTATAGAAAATTAACAATCAATTTTCTTTGTATAGAAAACATACGATCAATTTTCTTTTCATAAACAATTTATTTTATAGAAAATTTGAGATGAGTTTTCTTTTCACATGAAATTTTAGATAAATTTTGAGATCAATTTTATTTTTGTAGAAACTTTGAGATCAATTTTGTTTTTATAAAAACTTTCAGATCAATTTTTTACAAAAAATTATCTTTAATTAAAAGATATTTTAATTAATGATAATTTTTCTTTTTTAGAGAGAAGTTTTGAAATAGAGATTTTTTTGGAGACATTGAACTTTAATTTTGGTGATATAAGGAACATTTTTTCTGGCATCTCCGACATGATGATGGTAATGATTTTGATGGTGTTGAAGATAATGATGATGGTATTGCAAAATTAAAACTAAAGATAAAACGCACAAAGCCTAAAACCGGCAGGCAATAAAATCTCCTGTTTCATGTCATAGTGTAAAATATTTTTTAAACGTTTTTGGTTGACTTTGAAACAAAATAAAATTAAAAAATTATATGAAAGATAAACACCCTACAACAGGAAAATTTACATGATATAAATATTTGATACAACAGATTTATTTAAAGGACAAAAAATTATGCAATTTATTTTTATATAATAAAAAATAATACAAAAAAGATTGATCTAAACAATTACAATTATTTTTATTTCGCATAATAGTGTTGCATATTTCTTTTTTATTCTTCTTTAAAATATTTTTTGCAAATTTCAGTGTTGATCATAGTATAATATCTTCCTTAAATCTTTATGGTACATATGATTTTTCTTCACACAACAAAATATTAACTTAATGAGTACTTGTCTTATTCATACGTGTTTATTACCAAATCCCAACCAGCATCTTTTTTTCTTTTTCAAAATTAACTTCTACTCAAAAGTATTTATGTCTGCCTTGAAAAATACATTTAATTTATAGTTTTTCTTATTATTATTATTATTTTTTTTTATAATTTTATTTTTGCTAGTATTATTTTTAACACAAAATCTTATCGAAAAAAAACGGTTGTTTAAAAATTTAGCA
Source organism: Protophormia terraenovae (assembly GCA_951394005.1). Taxonomy (NCBI): domain Eukaryota; kingdom Metazoa; phylum Arthropoda; class Insecta; order Diptera; family Calliphoridae; genus Protophormia; species Protophormia terraenovae. The sequence goes on from OX596074.1 coordinate 120,492,495, forward strand.
GGTATTCTTTTCTTACTAAAAAAACTAAATACTTGAATGTTAGTATTAAAATTTATGAAACCATCATAGAAACGACAAGTTTAAAATTACATATATTTGTTTATGTATGTATGTATGTATGTATGTATGTATGTATGTATGTATGTATGTACGAAATTGTATTTATTATTATTTTTTAAAAGTATTAAACATTGATAAATCTATAGTGGATATGAATTGTAATTAAATTGAACTTAAGGCTACTTATTACGTTTGAGTTTACGTTTAAACGTAAGAAGTATTCGAAAAAAAAAAATGATAATGATATATTTGGTTGTTTAAAAAAATTTAGTTAGAAAAAAATTTAATAAATATGCGTTATTAAATAAATGTGTGAGAATTGTAACTATAATTGCTTAACAAGGTCGAATTTGAAAAATTTTGTTATTCAAATTTATAAAAAGGAATTTTGAAATTTTAATTTAGAAAATGTGTTCAAAAATTAATGAATAAGGGGTGAAAGAGGAATATTATGAACATCTTTTAAATTTTGTTGTTTTTATATCTCTTTAAACAACAAGCACTTTAATTTTTAATAATAATTAAAAAAAAAAAAAAGTTGGCCACATTTTTAAAATTTATAAAATTTTTTTATGTTGAATTTCAGCTTAAATATATAAAAAATATTGTTTAATAAAACAGAAAAAAATATGAAATATCAATTAAAATAAAAAAAAAAAGTATCAAAAATACTACTTTTTAAAAATTAAGATAATTTATTTTTTAGCTAAAATTAAAAAAATGCCTAACGAAATTAAAGAAATGTGAATTTTGTAAAAAAAGTAGTAAAAATACTACTTCTTGAAAATTTATTTTTTAGTATATTTTAGCTAAAATTCAAAAAAGTTGTAAAAAATACTTAATTTTTCACCTAAAATTTATAAAAAAAATTGTGTTATTAGATAAATAAAATCAACAAATCGAAAGAAAGTATAGAAAATACTACTTTTTAAAAACTAATATTTAATATTATTATTATTTTTGTTGATTTTTTTTTTTTTTTCAAAAAATAATCAACTCAAAGAAAAAGGTGAAGAAATGTCCATTTACAAAAAATTTGTAAAAATACTATTTTTTTTTTTTTTTTTTTTTTTTTAATTTTTATTTTAGCTAAAAGTGCTAAGGAACTGTAAATTTTCAAGAAAATATAAAGAATTACGATTTAAAAAAATTCAATTTTCAAAAAGCTTTAAAATATTTTTGGCAAATTTACAAAAGATATTAAATTTATTAAAAAGAGTAGTAGAAATTATACTTTTTTTAAATTTTACTTATGTTTAATTTTCGCTAAAATTGATAACAAGTTGACGAATTCAGTGAAAATTTCAATTTAAACAAGTGGTCAAATAGTACTCTGTTCCAAAAAATATTTAAAATATTTTTTTTTTAGTTAAAATTTGTAAAAAGTCGTAAATTAAAAAAAAAATAATAATAAAAAAGGTAATAGAAAATAATATTTTCAAAAGGCTTAAAAAATATTTTTGGCGAATTTAACCAAAAATTTTTAAATTAAAAAAGGTAGTAGAGAGTTTTAAAAAATTTAGTTTTTCATTAATTTTCAGATAAAATTGGTTAAAATCACTTTATTCAATGAAAAAACCTAAAAAGAGTCAATTTATAAAAAAGGAGTATAAAACTATCTTTTTCCAAAATCTTACATTTTTTATCTTTAAAAAAATCAATAGGAAATGAAAGTTTTAATAATGAAATTGAAGGAAATATGATTTATGAAAATAGTCGAGAATAATACTATTTAAGAAAAAAAATATTTTTTAAGAATTAATTTTTTTTTTTTTTTATTTTTAAGTTCAGCTTAAATTTAAGAAAAATAGCTAAACTTTAGGAAAAATTACAAAAAAAATTTCGATTTTTAAATAAGTAGTCAAAATACTCCTTTTTTCCAAAACGTTGAAAATTAAATTTGAGAATATTTAAATTTAAATCGTTAGAAAATATTAAATTTTCCACAATTTATTAAAGAAAATTCGATTCAAAAAAGTAGTGAAAAATACTACTATTTTTAAAAAGCTAAAAATATCCTTATTTGTCGTTAATTATAAAATTTTATTTTTTATTAAATTTTAGTTAAAAAAAATAACGAAAGAAGAATTTCGTTTTTTTAAAAATTAGTAAAAATTAAAAACTTTAAAAAATATTTTTTTAGTTAGAAAATATTAAATTTTCCACAATTTATTAAAGAAAATTCGATTCAAAAAAGTAGTGAAAAATACTACTATTTTTAAAAAGCTAAAAATATCCTTATTTTTCGTTAATTATAAAATTTTATTTTTTATTAAATTTTAGTTAAAAAAAATAACGAAAGAAGAATTTCGTTTTTTTAAAAATTAGTAAAAATTAAAAACTTTAAAAAATATTTTTTTTAACACATTTTAGTTGAAATTGAGAAAAAATCGTAAAAAAAAACAAAAAAAGTAGAAATTCCGGTTTGAAAGTAGTCAAAATACTCCTTTTTTCTGAAACATTGAGAATCATTTTGTTAGTATAAATCGATAGCAGAACTTAAACTTTCAAAAACGTATTAAGAAAAATACGAGTTAAAAAAAGTAGTAGAAAATACTACTATTTTCAAAAGGCTTAAAAATATCCTTTTGAGCAATTTTTTGACATGATCAATAGTTATTTAAGATATATCGAATTTTAAGTGCACTTACTTCAGAAGGAATACAGGGAGAATTCGTCGGACGGACGGATGGCCGGACATTGTTAAATCAAAGAAATAGATTATAATTATTTGAGGTGCGGATTCGAAGATTTATTTTCTATATTTTACACACATTAACACAAATGCATAAAAAATTTGTCAGTTTTATTGAAGAAATTTTGTATTTTCTTTGGGATTCTCCACAAAATTGAAAACATAAGTAAATATATGAATCTGAGAAGTAATTTTTCTCAATAGCAAGAATTTTCCAATTACGTTGTAGTAAATGTTTTATTTATATTTTAAAATGAAATTTCAATTTCCAAAATTTATATTATAAACTTTTATATTTTCACGCTGAATAATTTTAATTGAAAATTATCTTGAATTAAAAGTATTAAAACATAATGTATATGAGCAATATGCTATAAAAATATTGTACAGTGTAACAAAAAAGTATGCATACAAACATGTTCATATTAAGCAGCAAAAAAAACTGATTCCAAACTTTCAAAGCCAAATAAAAATAAATTATAGAACAAAAATAAAATCTTTATTGACAAAAAATATATCTCAAAAAGGAAATACCTACGAAAAGTTTTTTTACTTTCGTTCTCGATTTTGCGTTGCTCAAAGATTACTGTATAATAATTTATTTATCCCTCTGTCAATTCCAACATAACGGCACTAACGACATTCCTTCTCATTTTTAATTTTTTTCTTTTTACAAATTTTAAAAATCTAAATGTCATTATTAGTCTCAAAGGTATTGTTTATAATAAAAACTCATTTATGTCTATTTATTTTATAATTTTATTTGCAGATTATTATTATTTCTTCTGTTTCTCATAACATTGTGTGTACTAAACCATAACTAAACTCATATAAATTAATAAATATTTTAGTATTTCTTGCAAATGCCAACAAATTTGTTGGATGGCTGGCTTCATTTTTTTTTTTTTTCATTTGCCTTTTTTAATTCTAAACTAAATAAAAAAGCTAACAAAACAAACATAAATTCCTAGTAAAATTGAAGCACTTGTTTCATGACTCTATTTTTGTTTGTTTTATTACAGGTGCAGCATTTAACACTAACGCCAATTTACAAGAAGAACGTGCAACAGCAACAGCGTTACCTACACCCACAACAACAACAGCAACATCAGCTGGAGCAGCGGTATCATCAACAAATACAACTGTGACACCACCTCTTAAAACTCAAACAACAAAAACTTTAGCTAATACAACACCACCGAAGATCTCAACAATAATAACAACAACAGCAATAAATAGCACAACAACTACAACAGCAACCACAAACTCTAGACAACAAACATTAAATAACAAAAGTAACAGCAACAGTAACATCAATAATACGGGCAATAAATTGATTAAAATAAAAACTGAAACTACAGCAACAACAACAACAACAACCGCAGTAGAACAAGAACTAGAGTCATCAATTGCCACTAAAACATTAGACAACAATAGTAAAACAACATCATCAGCAAGCCCAGCAACAACAACTAAAACATCTTTAGCATTAGCTACAACATCTACAGCAGCAACAACATCATTAGCATCTTCTACATTAAGTACAACAACAAATAGACCAACAGCAACTACAACAACAACCAATAATCAACATCATCATAAGACACGGCCAACAAACGCTACAACAAGCATGTTACTATTGCAACCAAATGTAAGTTGTTGCATGTTTTCATTTTGTTCTTTAGTATTTGTTTTAGTTTTAAAATATGTACTTAATTTTGATTTTAATAGCTGATTTATTGGTTTAATTTAATTAAAAAAACCAGCATATTATTAATGTTTTAAAAATTACTATAATATTAGTATTACAAGGCACGGCATTTAAACCTAGTTAGAAATTAAAAAAAAAATATTATATCTAAATACTGATGGCAACCGAATTTGTTTCCAATAGAATTGGTTTAGTTGTGAGTGCTGTCTTACAATTCGATTGGCATAACGGTATTTTTTGGTAGTAACAACAGTTAAAAAAAAAATAAATTTTGTTGGAATAACCATCATCAGTTTGCATCATCTTCCCTAGTTTGTCTATAGAATTCTGCGGGAAAGCTTTCCATGATAACTGATAATGATAACAAGAACCAATTGATATCTGCAATGGAATAAGAAACAAATACGAAACTTATATTGAAGTTGTATTCAAGAATATACGGTAGGATTATAACTGCTTTTCATCCTTAAAATATAATAGCACTACCTTATAGCCAATTGTTAAATTAATACAACTGTTGATGAAATTAGTTATACCGACATTTATTTAACTGTATTGTTTACCAAAAACTCAGTTCAGATAGTATTCACATTTAGAAATTTCAGGATAGAAGTTTGAAAACAACAGCATATAAAATAATTGTCACATGGGATTGTTTTCCTGTGAACTGCAACTTACTTTTTTTCTTAACTTTGTTAAAGTGAAGCAAATCAGTCTTTAAACAAGAATATAGAAGCATCTAAGAGATAAAACTCTTGGATTGGCACTTCTGAAAAATAGAAGTAATTTACTGCCACAATTATTTAATTTGTATTTCAATTGTATTTAATTTAATTTGTGTCAGACTAATTTTAAATTATTTCGCTATCGTACCATACATTCGGTTGTACCTGATGACTGCTATAATACTCGTAATAAATTATTTTTCGATTCGAAAACTATTCACAAGTTACAGAAACTAGACACTGATTTTGATAGTAGTGATCAAAGTGTTAAATTAGTAAACTTTTTAAAAGCAAAGAAAACTAAATAAATTCCCGTAAATTACCTCCCTGACCGAAATGTATATCAGTTTTCCGCTCCCTGAAGGACAAATTTGGCTTTAGAATTTGTTTGACGGATAGTTTTATAAGTAAGCCTAAGACATCTAGGAGCTTCAGAAAGCTCTGGAAAGAAAAAAATTGCTTAAGAAATTACACATATACATATATAAATCCATGTATCTCTGCTCCCTGATAAAACTTTAAAATCTAGCTCCGTAAGGATTTTTATTTATAAGTAAACCAAATTTTAATTTTCTACGTTATTCAGAAAGCTATTGAAATAGAAAAAAGCTTAGATAGAAATAGACACATAAATCGAAAAGTAAAAATATGTATTTTTTTTTTTTAATTTTTATTCTTGAGAGAATTCTCATGTCCATACCTCCATCCGTCTTTTCGTTAATTTTTTGCAAATTTTTCAATTCAAAATTGTTTATTTTTGGACACAATAAAAATATTGATCAAATATCCTTTATTCGATGAATAATTTTGTTGTTTAACTTATTACAAAAAATATAATAAAATTGGTTGAAGATATTGGGCTATAAATGGAAAATACTTGACCAAGATCTTTACAAAATTAAGATTGTTGAAAAATCAAATAAAAAATTTTTGCAATCAAATAAGGAACAAAAATTCGATAGATTTGTATGTCATTAGTTTTGGGACCCCATAGCTCCGCCAAACTGAAAATGCTACTCTTCTCTGTTAAGCCGATGAGGAATTTTATGTAAATCTAATGAAACGATCAGAATTTACAGATTTGTTTCCAAAAATTTTTAATTTTTAATGAAACAAAATTTAAAACTAATTTTTAAAATCGGGCTATATACTTTTTACACGATTTTTTTCACAGTATAAAGGTACACCATATGTACTATTTTTCAGAAAATTTTTAGAATAACCAGTTGCATTTAAGTTGCATTTCTTGAAAGTTGAAAATTAGTATATTTGTAGCCTACAATTTATAGGACAATTTTCAAAAAAATAAAATATTTGGAAAAAATATAATTTACAAATACTTGAAGAAAATTACACTTAAATACCTTAAGCTGATCGTTCCATCTCACGAAAATATTATATATATATTAGAAATAATTATGTATTTCCAGGAAAAAGATAAAAGATTTCAATAAAGTTTAGAAATATAAATGGTTAAAAAACCAAGAATAATAAGGGAAATTAACCATTCCAAATTATGTACGGTCCTTCGTGCCGGATGATATCTCAGTATAAGCCTGCTGCTGCAAAATCACCTCAAAATTTCCACTGATTTAAATATTGTGCAATTTCCCAAATCTAGGCAATCAATGCTTACATAACATAAAATTCACAGTATGCTTCCTATACAATTTACAATTCTAAGTTTCCTTTTAGCACATGGGAATATTTTAAACAACCTTTTAACGTGTTATCACACCTTAAATTAGAGATAATAATCATATCCACGAAAATCATTAACAAACTATATTCAAATCTATTTATCTAAATAAGTAATTTATAGTATTACAAAATAAATGAAAACCCTCCTCTAATTTGCACAACAATATTTTACTGATTGCAATTTCATTAATAGCAAAACACAAGCATTTAAGTATTTACGCAAAATATGTTCTTCTTGCAAAAAACACTTAAATGAAAGGCAACCTTAACCAATCAACAAATTATCACCAGCAACACCTTTTTTTTAACACAGTTAAAGAGTCTTTCCGCGACTTTTCAACACTCACAAAAATATAAATCTTAAAGAGGGTTGAAAATTGTTCATCATCATATATAAAAACATTAACTGTTAATAACCATATGAAATATTCACTATTTGTAACTTAAAATTCGCAAGCAAGCAAAAAAAGACGGAAACAATAACTGCCAATCACCAAACTGAAAGAGTCTTGTTTGTCCGTCTTTCTATTCAACTGTATATTGTTGTTTTTGTTGTGGAAAAGCGCATGTCTAATACCGTGCAATAATATTCACTTCTTAGCTTTTTAAGGTTTCATAATTATATATTTTATATTTTGTTTAGACAAAACTCATTTAGTCTTTTTTAAACCATCTCTCGTTACAGAACACTTTCGGCACTCTTTCTCCGTTTGATAATTTTTCCACACAAACGAATCCTCAACAATCTCAAAACCAAACGTCACAACATCATCACCATCAACACCATAATCCTTTAACAAATCTAAGTGGTGTCCACCATCATCATCATCACCACCATCATAACGTAACTTCAAATAGTGGTAATCATCATATATTATCGGTGGCTTCAGAGGATCATTTAATTGGCAACTTAACGGATACTACAACATCGGAACATTCGGAATTAATTGATCATACTTTTAATCAATTGTCTGATTTATTTTTTCCTACCGACTCAAATCAATCTTTACTTTCGCCGACTATTGAACAAACTCCCTCCCGAGATACAGATTCCTCTGGGCATCACCATCATCATCACAATCAATTGCAAGATTTACATTCTTCCTGTGAGACACTAGTGGGTTCTAGTGAGGATATTACCAGCTCTATAGAGAATCTTACCAAATTAACCTGCCTACGTGAAAAGAGACTTTCTTCGATACCCGAACAACATACAGCTACAACACCCAATTCTGAGCAAGATCATTCTTCGTTGTGTTTTGATCGTTCAACACCACAAGAAATTGGTTTGCTTAGTTTAAGATCTAGCAGTGATCCAGCTATAGCTTTACATACTTTACAAGAGAGGCAGGCTTTACAACAACAACAACAGCAACAACCACATTCGGCTCATCATATTGGCCATTCCCGTACGGGTGGAGATCCTTTACTTTCACCCTTAGGTGGTCCTCTCTCTTTGCCCAGTTTTCAAGAAACCTACTCTCTTAAATACGGTACTTCATCTTCAAATTCTGATTCTCTCACCACGGAACTAACAATTAAAATGGATGAAGATTGTTATCCTTTGTCCACATCAACAGAGGCTATAGGTGGTCCCGCATTAAATCAACACACCACCTCCAATAATTCTAATGTAGCATCTGTCAGTTCGCATCATCAAGCCGCGCATACACATCACCAGCATTCTCATATCCACTCTCAACTGCAGAATCAACATAATTTAGCCGGCAGTCATCAGCATTTGCAACAGCCTCAACAGACATCAAACAGTTTTAGTTATCATGGTCATTTTAATGCCACAACGACACCTGCTTCGTCTAGCTCTTCGGCTTCCTCGTATGAATTTAATAATGGTTCAAGTTCGGGTAATGAAAATGTGCAGAACTTTAATGCTGCAACGGCGGGAGAAAGTTTTTATCAGCAATATCAGTTGTCGCAACCGAATGTAAGTAGTTTTACAGAAAAAAAATCCCAATATTAAAATTCCTTTTATCAAAAATTTTCCATCAATTTAAATTGGAAGTAAATTTCCTTTAAATTAAAAAAGTAACGAAACATTCATGGAAAATTTCTTTTAAATATAAAATTTATCAAATATTTGCTATAAATAAAAAATGTATCAAAAATTTCCTAGAAATAAAGAATTTATCGAAAATTTCCTAGAAATAAAAAATTTATCGAAAATCTATAAATAACAAATTTATCGAAAAATTCCTATATAAAGAGAATTTATCGAAAATTTCTTACAAAAAGGGAATTTATCGAAAATTTCCTATAAAAAGGGAATTCATTGAAAATTTCCTATAAAAAGGGAATTTGTCAAAAATTGCTATAATTAAAAAATTTATGGAAAATTTTCTATAAATAAAAAGTTGATCAAAAGTTTTCTATAAAATGAAAATTGATAAAAAATTTTCTCTAAATAAAAAATGTTATCGAAATTTATTTAATATTTTTCTTTTCAGAACTATCAATCTTCGACAGCTGAACGTTACAGTCTCCCTACATTTCCCACCATGACCGAGTTGGAAGCAGCCTCAGTAGCTGCCTCAACGGCCGCCTTAGCTCCTCTTCGTAGAGCTTCATTACCCGTCAATCGTTCCGAATCACCCATCAGTCACAGTCCAAAACTTCCTAAACTGGTTATAGGTACCGGTAGTAGTTCGTCACTACATCTCAAGCATCATACACATTCACAACTGTCAAGCGCTCCAAGTTCAGCCTCCAATTCACCCAGTGTACGACAACAAACATCGACACCCATATTACATCACATTACACAAACCTCTGATTTGCTCAATAGTCGTGTCATACCCACACCAACCTCTCAGTTATGTGCAGTGTGTGGTGATACGGCCGCCTGTCAACATTATGGTGTACGAACATGTGAAGGCTGTAAGGGATTTTTTAAACGTACCGTCCAAAAAGGTTCCAAATATGTATGTTTGGCTGATAAAAATTGTCCCGTCGATAAGAGACGACGTAATCGTTGCCAATTCTGTCGTTTTCAAAAGTGTTTGGCTGTCGGCATGGTCAAGGAGGTGGTACGTACTGATTCTCTAAAAGGTCGTCGTGGACGTTTGCCTTCCAAACCCAAATCACCTCAAGAATCACCACCATCACCTCCCGTCTCCCTGATCACAGCCTTAGTACGTTCTCACGTTGATACCACACCCGATCCCTCATGCCTCGATTATTCTCAATATCGTGAGCCCACCCAAGAAGCATCGCCCGTGGTAATGAGTGAAGCTGAAAAAGTCCAACAATTTTATAATCTTCTTACTACTTCGGTGGATGTTATAAAGCAATTTGCTGAAAAAATACCTGGTTATTCAGATCTTACACCTGAAGATCAAGAATTGTTGTTACAATCGGCCTCTTTGGAATTATTTGTTTTACGTTTATCGTATCGCGCCCGAGTAGATGATACTAAAATGACATTTTGTAATGGCATCGTCTTGCATAGGAGTCAGTGTCAACGTTCCTTTGGTGATTGGTTAAATGGTATTTTGGAGTTTAGTAAAAGTTTACATAATTTGGAGATTGATATATCGGCGTTTGCATGTCTGTGTGCGTTGACACTTGTTACAGGTTGGTATATAATTTATACATCTTCTGTACTCTAAAGCAATAATTGGGCTCTGGGGCCAAGTATCATTAGCTATTTCCACATACATAATAAAAACGTTACCAAAACTTCAACTACATGCACCACCAATACTAATAAAATTGTAATGAATTTATGTGTTTATTATTACGTTTATACGCGCGATTATTGCAAATAAAAATAACTTGCAAATAAATAATTCACTGTTTATATGCAAATTGCACAAAGAAATATATTTCCTTATTTGTCGTGTAACATGGAAAAAATTAAACTATTATCATCGAAAATTATATGAACTTAAAAGGAAGTGGCAACACTGTACGTTATATTTGCAATTAGCTTCACTAATCACGATTATTTTTTGTGAGTTACTAACTTACAAATATAATACTAACTCACTGTTTATAGAGCAAAATTTTCATATCGCAATATATTTAATTGCGAGTAAATGGTGCGTATAAACGTAATATATGTGTTGTTAGAAATAAACTATTGTTAAACTCTATTTTGTGAGTTTTATTGCGGTGCATGTAGTCAAAGTTAAAAAACTAAATGACTTTCGACCCCTAAGAACTATAAAGACCGATGATTTTCTCTAGCTTAGCTGATAATATGTGATATTCAAAAGCATATTACTCTAATATTTTATTAAAAATTTCATCAAAAAATTTCTATAAATAAAAATTTATCGAAAATTTTTTATAAAAAAAAATTAATCGACAATTTTCTATAAATAAAAAAAAACTATAAAAATTTTCTATAAAAAAATTTTTATACAAATATTATCAAACATTTTCTATAAACAAAAAAATTATCAAAAAATTGTTTATAAAAAAATTATCGAAGATTTTCTACAAATATAAAGACAAAATTAATTGAATGATTAAAAAAAAGAGAATTTATCAAAATTTTCTTAAAGAAAATTTATAAAAGAAAAAAAGAAAATTTATCGAACATTTCCTATAAAAAGAGAAATTATCGAAAATTTCCTATAAAAAGAGAATTTATCGATAATTTCCCATAAAAAGCGAATTTATTGAAAATTTCCTATAAAAAGCGAATTTATAGAAAATTTCCCGTAAAATGCGAGTTTATCGTAAATTTCCTATAAAAACCGAATTTATAGAAAATATCCTATAAAAAGCGAGTTTATCGTAAATTTCTTATAAAAAGCGAATTTATCAAAAATTTCCAATAAAAAGCGAATTTATCAAAAATTTACTAAAAAAGCGAATTTATAGAAAATTTCCTATAAAGAGCGAATTTATCAAAAATTTCCCATAAAAAGAGAATTTATCGAAAATTTCCTATAAAAAGCGAATTTATAGAACATTTACCATAAAATACAAGTTTATCGTAAATTTCCTATAAAAAGCGAATTTATAGAAAATATCCCATAAAAAGAAAATTTACCATAAAAAGCAATTTCCTATAAAAAGCAAATTTATCGATAATTTCCTATAAAAAGCGAATTTATAGAAAATTTTCCATAAAATGCGAGTTTATCATAAATTTCCTATAAAAAGCGAATTTATAGAAAATTCCTATAAAAAGTGAATTTATAGAACATTTACCATAAAATGCAAGTTTATCGTAAATTTCCTATAAAAAGCGAATTTATAGAAAATATCCCATAAAAAGAAAATTTGCTATAAAAAGCAAGTTTATCATAAATTTCCTATAAAAAGCAAATTTATCGATAATTTCCTATAAAAAGCGAATTTATAGAAAATTTTCCATAAAATGTGAGCTTATCATAAATTTCCTATAAAAGGGCGAATTTATCGAAAGTTTCTTATAAAAAACGAATTTATTAAAAATTTCCTTAAAAGAGTTATTAGAACTTTGTTAAAAAATATAATTTATCGAACATTTATGTAAAAGGAGACAATTATTTTCTAATCAAGTATTTAATAATTAAAACATTTCTCTTTAATATTTCTCTCTTTTAGAACGTCATGGCCTACGAGAACCCAAAAAAGTCGAACAACTACAAATGAAAATCATCGGTAGTTTAAGAGATCATGTAACCTACAATGCTGAAGCACAAAAGAAACCCCACTATTTCAGTCGCCTATTGGGTAAACTACCCGAACTAAGATCATTAAGTGTACAAGGCTTACAGAGAATATTCTATTTAAAATTAGAGGATCTAGTACCAGCGCCCGCCTTAATTGAAAATATGTTTGTGGCCAGTTTGCCCTTTTAAATAAAAAACTCTATCATCCTTTAATATAACAAAAATAAGAAAAAAAAATGACTTATTTAAGGCAAAAGAAAAACTAGAATTAAATCTTAAAAATAAGTGTAAATAGTTTAAATCATAAAAATTCTTATAACAACTAACATTTTTTAATTTTTAATATTTAAATATAAGAAAAATTATTTATTTAAGTTTTATAAAATCTTTTTTATTATCCTCCAAAATATTGTTTCCTTTCTTTAGGTTTACAAAGTAAAAAAATACTTACGTGACTTGTCGTTCGTTTTTTGATTTATGTTGTATTTTTTTTAGTTCATACAATTTAATATGTATTTGAAACTATAGACATTAATTGACAAATTAGCAATAGTTTATGTTGTCAAAATCAATTTTCAATTGTTAAAAAAAAGAAAAAAAACAATAGAAAATCGACAAAAAACCAACCCTCAAACCGCTGTCAACAAAAGCAACCACAAATTAAACCCTACAAAAGAAAATAAATAATAAAATATAAGCATTAAGACAATAAACCCCAAATAAAGGCGTTTAAACAAGCTTCGCATTAACATTTTGTGAAATAGAGAAAAAAATTTTATAAATTTAAAAAATAAACTATTATTTTCTATTTAGTTATGCCATTATTACTTTTTCCTTTAATTAACGCTCAAATTGTTATGATTTTTAGTTTATTTGTAATTTTAATTGTTTTCTAGTCATTTTTTTTTTTTTTATAAATATTACAATTACCTTATTTTATTTGGTACCTGTAAACATTAATTTGTAAGTTAATCTTATAAGTAATTTAGTTTAAGTAAAATTAATAATTTTAGAATTTTTTGTTAATAATTTGAAATTATTTATCTCATTAAATTTAGACAGTTTAACTGTTAATTAATTTCACAAGATTCTCATTAGTTAATCATGCATAAAAACCTAAATTAGTTATAAATCGCACAAAATTCTTAGTTTTAAATTAGAATTTAATTTAGAATTTAGTATTTAGTCTTAAAAAAAGAGAAAGGGAGGGTTAAGCTGTACTAATTATATTTTGAGAATATTTATTATTTATGGGTTTAGATTTAAAATCGTAAATTAAAGTTTTTAAATTCGTTTAATTTAATCAAAGAAAAAAACTTGTTTTTGCTGGGACTTTCACTAATTAGATTTTCGTTGGACTATTAAAAATTATTAGATCAGTCCAGTAAATTAATAATTTCAATTTACTATTTGTTTTAAAAATGTTTAAATAATCAATCATATAGTTGAACATTGTTACGTCTAACATATTATGTTTTAAATTTGTTTTTATGGTCACTGGAATAATTTATTTTATTATAGCAAACATATTATGTTTGTGGTAATAAAATATTCATTTCCGTAACCAAATTTTTTTGTGTTAAAAATAAAATATAATTGTTTGAAACAAGGCTTAGATATATTATTCTCTACGTGCACTAAAATATGGTTTTGAAATAACATCGGCGTCAGTGCCCAAGACACGGGTATACACTAATTTTCCGTCACGAAATTTCTAGAGTCAATTCAAAAAAAGTGATTTATAGGTTCAGTATTTCATAATAATTTATATTGGAATAATTTTTATTTTCCAACCTAATGAAGTAACTCGATAGTTATCAATAAAGTGCTGATTTTGAGGACTTTGGAAAATCATTTATTTTTAAACAAGTTTGCAATCGTATATTGTCTTGTTGTCTCTGTTTGGCGGTGATAAAGCAGAGTTTGTGGACTAAAATTAGACACCAGCAGAATGTGGTACAAATTTTCTGTGCCGCTCCACACTTCATAAGCATTCGTAGTCATTCGTATCCATTTCAGTTTAGTTGAAACCTAAATATGGCGCCCGCCTTGCACTGGGTGCAACCTTGAGGGTCTCAGTAAGCAGCGCCAGGCATTTGGGGCAAGTAAAAGAGAGGTTGAACCTAACGTCGTAAATGCTGGTAAAGATGTGGTTACATAATGTCGTAAGCCGACATCCGGTTCGAAGGACCATAAACAAGTTTGCAATCGTAAATTTCTTTGGTCTCTCTGTTTAGCGGTACCAAAACAGAATTTGTGGACTATAATTAGACATGAGCAAAATGTGGTACGTATTTTCTGTATCTCTACACATTTCATCAGCATTCGTGGTGTCTTATCCATTCCTCTTTCGTTGAAACCTAAGCAATTGTTTAAAATATTTGGAAAAATCGTAACCAAAGAGTATTAACCTAAAAGAAGAAATTATTTTTCTAAAAAAGTTATCCTATAGTTAATTGATCAAGGACTTAATTCTTCGTCTTTGTGGTTGATATATGAAATACCATTCAAGTCCAAAACTAGACAAATTTGGAAAATGTAAAAAAAAAAATATTAAAAAAAATTTTATTTTAAATTTTTTTTTTGCCTTAAAAGAAGAAGAAGAATATCACCAATTTTTTTTACTAAAAACTTCAAAACTGCACATCAAAATTTGGGGAAGGTCTTTTATGGGACCTGTGGCCAATTGTGGACCGATACATACCAATCATAACCAGTTTTAATAGGGTTCATCCTTGACCTAATAGAAGATTGTGTGCTAGACAGACTGTCAAACGGACGGACATCGTTAAATCGATTCAAGAAGTGATTTTGAGTCGAATGGTATACTTCAATATGGTGATCTGATGTTTTTTTTTCTATGCGTTACAAACATCAGCACAAACGCATAATACCCCAACCACCTATGGTGGTTTAGGGTATAAAAAGCTTAAGGAGTGCGATCGAAAAAATCTTAACATATATAAAATTCAATAATTTTGAAACGCTTGATCTTAGAGTTTTGATCTTTTTTTGGTAACCTTCCATTAGAGATTTTGTTGTTTCAGTCACTTTTCAGTCACTTTTTTGGAACAGTCTGCCCATCTCCATTTAAAATTTTCGATATTTTGGGACACCTCTTTTGTTCTCTTCGATTCTCTTTTCACAAAATCCCAATATCTCTTCACTGGTCTTAGCTCCGAACAATTTAAGGGATTGATCTCACTTGATACAAAAACTATGTTATTGTTTTGGTACCACTCCAGAGCTTTCCTACGTAGTGACATGATGCCAAATCGGGCTAAAAATATGTGGACACATTTTGTTCTTTTATGAAAAGAAGTAAATTGTTTTGCAAATTTTTTTTGATGCATTTTTCGGTATTTATAGAGCCCACTGCCGACAAATGACTTGCCTCTTTTGCCGCAACTGCATAAATCTTACCAAACCAGGAATTCTTTAGGAAATTTCGTCAGCTTTTCGGTCCTAAGCTTATCTTCAACATATCCTCGAGCATCAGCAATATAAAAATGTTGACTCGTCGTTTCTTTATACAACATGAGTATTTTTGTATGAAATTTGATTTTAATTTCCGTGCCCTATTCTTGGCTTCTAAATTCTTTGCAGCATTTCTGTCTGGAATTTTTTGGACTTTATATGTTTTCAACTCCGCATTAGCTTTATCTTTTCGCACCAAATAGTCAGAGCACTGAGCTAACCTGAGCTAACTGCTTTTCTACCAGAAGTGCTTTCAATATGCTTTCAATTTTCCTGGCCTTCCCAATATCATGTGGACCTTTTTTTCCTGAACCACGTTTCCTATCAATGGTCAAATTCTCCTGATACTGTTTAATAACCTTGGAAACAGTTTGACAGCAGACATTTAATTCTTTGGACAATTATTTGCAGGACCAATTTGGATTTTTTTGAAATTTTTTAATAATTTATAGCACGTACATCTTTGATCAAACTCACAACAAATCAACATGGTTGTCATTAAAAATAATAACTGACATATTTTTCAAAGATAACAAGATCAAAAAAAATTTTAAACATTGCTTCCGTAAAAAGTTTTGAGGCAAAATATGTGTTAAGATTTTTTCGATCGCACTCCTTAGATAGTTTAATTTTGTAAAGAAATTTTAAATTCTCTTAAAAACATTCAAAGCTTTTTAAATCCTTAAGTTAAATAAATAAATATTTTTTTAAAGTAACTGAATAAATTTACTTACCGAGAGCTGGATATTTTTCTTTATGATAAAATTTCTTAAAATAAATCTATTAAATCGCTTGTTTAAAATTTTTTAATTTTATGTCTTGAAGTTTTAAATTTTGAAAATTGTCAATTTCCGAGATTTTTTTTGATAACTTCTAATAAAAAAAGTCAACTTTATTTTAAAATAGAAGTTTTGTTTTTCCGAACCATAAGCTTTTTTAAACACATACATTGCAATATTTTAAAATATTTTTCAATGAATTGAAATAACAACAAGCGCGAATGTTATATTCGGCTCGGCCGAATCTATATACTCACCATCAACTTTTTCAAATTTTACGTTATATGTGAGTGGGCGGACGGACCACTCCCATTTTTTGTTTCCGAATTGACATTGGTACTTGAAGTGGGCGGTAATGTGGGCGGACCACGCCCATTTTTGGTTTCCAAGTTTATATCGACCCTCAAACTATTTATACATAATTTCGTTGTCGTACATGTTTTTGTTAAGGAGATATCGGGAGAAAAGTATGAAATGGACACCCTGTGTTTCCAGTTTTTAGCCCATAACATTTTTATTTATTAACCGATATTGGTCATTTCCCAAACAAACCTTACATAAGATAAATATTTGTGCCAAATTTCGTCCCCCTACGTTGTTCCGTTCGAGCCCTATCAACAGACGGACATAACTAGATCGACTCAGAATCTAACAGAATCTGACATGTTACACATGGAATGACAAAATCAATATACCCCCCATCTTTTTTATGGTGGGTATAAAAAGAAATTTTAAAAAATTATAAAACAAATTATGCATGAATTTTAATACAATAAAAATCAAAAAACATATTTTAAAATTTAAAATGCAATTTTAAAATTTTGTTCGAAAAAGCTTTATGGTGGGAAATTTAAAATAATAATTGACTATTGCGTTTAAAATCGACTTTTCTGCTTTTATAGTTAGACTGTAAAATCTTCTAATATTATTAAAATTCAGTTCAAGGTTTTACAGTTTAAAACCAACTTAAAAAAATTAATTTCAAATTTAAATTTCTTAAATTTTTACAAAAATTTTTTCAAAGAAAAACTATCTTTAAATTAAACCTCTCTTTCTCTAACTTATCATAAACATAGTTAAATTTAAACCAAGAGTTATTTTTACCTACTCTCAGTTAAAAATTAAACTTAACTTTTAACCCTTCTAGGTAAAATTAACCCTTAAACTTAGCCATAAGTGTTAATATAATATAATTTTCTAAATTCTTTAGTTGGTTAAAATTCTTACACTAAAAATTTCATTAAAAAAATAGTTAAAATAGTAAATAAGTACTAAAATTTAAAACAAAATTTCACGAGAGTTAATGTACCTTAATAATAGAAAAAAAAATCAAGTGTCTGTAAATAAAAAAATATTAAAATATTACAGACATTTATGTTAAAGAATAGTTAAAAATAATAATAGCAATTAACTTAACATTAACCCTTAGCCTAACATCTTTATATACATAATATTTTTTGATACATGTTTCCATTGAAAAAACTAATTTTTTACTTATTATCCTTACAAAAACTAAAGAAAAAAACTAACAAAACTTTACGAGTAATATTAATTGAATAAATGTTTTTTTTTAATTATTTAAAATTAATTTGAGTGTCTTCTAATAAATTGAAATGGAACTATCTCTTTGAAAGAATTTAAAATTGAACATTTCTTAACTTCTTTAAAAAGTACTTAAATCTCGTAAATTATTGTTAAAATTTATTTTTCTACAAAATATTTGTATAAACGTATTTTTATATGTATGTCTCCATTGTGATAGTTATGTCAGTTTATAATTTTTTATATATGTTTTTTTATGTAGTTCCATATTTTGCATGTACCTTCATATTGATATAGTTATATAATTTTTTACATTTTAACATAATATAATATATATCATTAGCTTTAAATACCTTTCCTTATGTATAAATAAAACCTTTTTTAAATCCTATACCTGGTACTTACTAATTAATTGTTTGATAAGTTAAATAATTAATGTATTTAAGTGTTTTTATTAACTAAAATAATAGAGATTAAAAAAAAACGGTAAATAAAATATATTTAATTACTTATACTATACATAAAATATACCTAAAACATAATTTAATAAATATTTATATATGTTTACATACAAACATTATATTAAATATAAAATGTATTTAAATAATAAAATATATAAATTATTAAATTTATATTTTTTTTTTTTTAATATTTCCCCTCCTTCCCCCTTCCCCTTTTTCGCTGTAATTTGTTAAGTATGTAGTTAGGTAACAAATATTATTATTTTTTATTTTTAATTAATATAGTTAATTAAAAAAATATATAGCTATAATAAATTAATTTAAAAAAATATAAATCACACATTAAAATGATTGGCTTTAAGGAAACATTAATAGTTATACTTGATTTTTTAAACGAAAACAAAAAAACATATCATACATATTAAAAATAAGGGGTTTATTAATTTTTGTTGATTACTGTATGAAAAGATTATTTAGATCATTTAATCTTAAATAAGTCTTGTTTAAAAAAAATCCCTTCAAGTATACTAAACTTTTTATTAAATTTATGATTAAATTATTATTTTTTTAATGTTATTTAGTTTTATTTACTTATTTTGTTTTAATGCAAAACTAATAATTTTATATTTTAATAGATCTTAAAGAGATTTTTAAAAATGTATATATTGAGGATCTAAATATCAAACTGTTTCTATTTTATAAAAATTTCAGAGAATCAATTTTTAATTCTTATGGAAAGTGGATTGAATGTTCATACACTAGGATCCATCTGTATGGAGGAAAAATAAGCTTGCGATATTTTCAATTTAAATGAAATTTTACTTAATAACGTTTTTTTTTTTTAATTTTTCCTAAATATAATGTCATTAAATTCTACTTTTAAAGGAAAAATATAAACGGCAAACATATCATTTAAAAAGATTTTTTATAGTTACTGTAATAATTTATATTATTCCAACAACAATATTTTGATTGTAGCAGCCAAACATTCGTTGCCGTGACAAAATTATAATTATGGTATACATAAAATATGTTTGTCACAACCATTAATATGATTCTCTCTTACCTTATTCCAGAATTGGATAGAATTTTAAACTTATAATTTAAAAAATATTTCAAATTTCTTCTCCATGTGATTTTGGTACCCGAGAGGCGTTTAAGAGCATTTTATGAATTACATTTTTTAAAACTACTTCACGATGGTCCATAATTTTTACATAATTACAAAATTATGAATTTATGTAGATATGTGACCAAGATATTTTATTTTAGATTTTAGCTTCGAAATTTGTGAATTTCCAAATAAATAATAAAAAAAAAAAAAAATCTTGAAAATTAAGGAAATTCGGATAGGACTAGCGGGAAAATTCTTGCCTCAAATGCACGCAGATTGACTTTACATGCATTTGTGTAAAGTTGTCTTTTGGAAACATAAAAAAATTATGGTGATTATTGAAAGAGAAAAAATATTATCACCTTTTTGAAAAAAAAAACGCAACTTTTTTTAAAGTTGTAATTTAAAAAAAAATATATAACTTTTTGCCGGAACTATTTATTTATATGATTTTTACATTAATATTATTTGGAATTTTGTACAGAATCCAAGAAATATTTTGACTCAATTTGAACTCACCAAGTTAAAAAAAAAAAAAAAACACTCAAAAAAATTAGTAAAAATTTTGCTTCCGTCTAAATATTTTCTAAACTAAAAGAAATCCAATTAAATCATAAACGAAATCTTGACGACTTATTAAAAACTAAGATACTTGAGATGATAAACTTTAGAGGTATATTCCCTGCCCCTAGACCTACTAGGAACCTGTGCTCCTCCAAACAACTTGGATCGTTTTGGATAATGTACCATTGTGAATACCTTTTTCTGTGAAAGAAATCTGCAGAATATTTGGCCACTTTATTGTCATAATGAAGCCGATATTGAAGTATAATTTGAAACTATAGAAACCTTGACATTTTCTACTCAAGTCAGGGTTCTCAGGCACAGAAAGATGTTTTCTAAGTGTTGCCATTTTGGCACTTTAAGTGCTAGATTTAGCATTTGAAAATGTTAAAATGCATTGACAATTTATAAAAATATGATAAATGCTTTTAACCTCTATGCAGTATTTTTTAATATAATACTTTTTAGTAAATATTAATAATAGTTCTGAAGTAAAACTGTTTATAAGTTGTCATTTGAACTATATTTTACATGAATCAAGGGCAATAAAATATGAATTTTTCATTACAAAACAATTGCAATTTAGCAACATTTTTTTGGACGATTTAGCACTTTATGAATTAGAGCATCTGATAACACTGCTCAGTGTCCTATTACTGCTTTAAGAACTTCCCTACTGTCTGCATTATAAATTAAAATTAAATCAAGTTTAAATTAAATATAAAGCTCATTCCGTCCGTTTTAACTACACACTCTTTATACAATTTGCCAAATCATGACCATATCTAACGTGGCTGTCTACTAAAATCTAAATTAGCACTCTACGATTTACTCGAGTGTCCAAGCTATTTAGATTTCTCCACACCTGATTCTATGATTTTGATTTAATTTCTAACCCTCGATTGTAAGTAGAAGTAAACTATTGTCCAGATCCGTTTGACCATGTTCACCATAACAGATGCGATGCTGAGAGTTCATGCTCTCGGGATGGAATACAGATCACCATGTTTGTACTCTACCTTATATCTTCTGGTGGAAAGTTCTAGTACTGTCTTTTCACGTTAACAATAATCCCTTTACACATAGTCCAAAAATACTTATATCACTTATCAAATAAAACAAAAAAAAAATAATTTGCCATGTGAGGTTCTCCTACTTAAACATAAAACTTCCAAGCGTGTACCCCAAACTTCTTTAATCACTCTCAAATTAAATTTATTATGCTCATTTTAATCAATACATACTACTCTTCAAATGAAAGAGCCATCAGATCAATACAAGTCAAACCAGCAAACATATTATTTATTATTATTTTTTTATTGAGAGTATCTCTTTCTTAAACGTTTGGCATTTAAAGCTTTAAAAATTAAAGAATACTTTTGCTCAAATAAATATTTCAATCGAAAAAAATTTGATACAAAGCAGACATGATTTGCCATAATTCAAATACAAAAATTAAGCGATCGATAATATTCAATATTGCTTCCAAATTTTCTGCAAAACTAATTAAGTATGTTAAAAAAGCTAGAGTTTCACACAGGGTATAAAATATATTATATAAGTACATAATCTTATGAATAAATTTAATCTCTCATAAGTGAAACTTAATTCATTGGAACATTTTCTTTTTTTTTTTTTGTATATTTATCCTCTAGAAATTCTATAGTTAATACAATTGTTCTTAAGGTATGTTCAGTCTAGTCAAATATTTGACCAAAATGACGTAAATAATATATAAAACATTTTCTAACTTCTTCATTTTAATGGGAAAATATTTTTTACTTATCATTAATCATTATTAACATTTCACCGAATATTGTTTGACGCTGTTTTCTCTTACAAAACATTTTCAAGATCAAACAACTGCAAACAATTTTTTATTTTTTTTTTTTTTAACTAATAGTCACGCAAATTTGATCAAATATTTGACAAATGTGAACATATCTTTATTATATTAACCAAAATCGTGTAACTTATTTTGATCTGTAAATTGAATTCTCAACGAGTAAGATACTCGTATTGCTTTCGTGATCCCATTTAAATCTAATGTATTTTTTACTTTACAAACAAATAAACATTTTTTTCATTTGAATTATATAAATACATATGTAAATTTATATAACTTTAACTGATTCCTCTTATTTAATTGCAATCATGTTTGATTGTTGTATTATAAAATAAATTCTATCGTAACTCATGTATAAAATTTTTAAAAATCTCTTTAAAATATTAAGCTTTTCTTCAGTTTCCTTTTCAAATAATATATTTTTCAAATACTTTATCTAGAAAAAAATCATCTAAAAACTTAAATTAATATAATATAAAATAAAATAAAAAAAATCTAACTACAAATGTACCTTAAAAACAGTTAAACTGAAATGTAACATTGGGAACCTGAATTTTCGAAAGGAATATGAATTTATTGAAATAATAAACATAAAAAATAATAATAATGAAAACGGGGAAAAAACTATTAAACATAATTAAGCATAGGCATAAACTTAAAGAAAAAATTAATAAAATAATAAAAGTAAAATAAAAAATAAAACATTTTTTACATGTATTTTCATATTTCACAATATTTGTTTTTTTATGAAAATCTTACAAAAAATATATTTCAATTATTCTTAATAACAAATAAAATATACTTTAGCTAGGAAATATAATAAAAAATAAACTATTTAAATATAATATACAACAAAATAATAATAAAAAGAAAAGAAATATATATTTTGTTACCTAAAATTCCTTCTTCAAGTAAAAAAATTACTTTAAAAAAATCAATGATCTATAAATTAAACCCCAAACGAATAAAAGAAAAAAAAAAGAAATATAAATTAACAAAATTATATATAAGAACATAAATATTTACAACTAATAATAACTATAATAATATTACAAATAAGTAACAGTTTTGTTTGAAAAAGAAAAATTGCACCTTATTTATATGTTTAACAAAATTTAAAAAAAAAAAAATTAAAATTAAACAAACTAAAAAATATGTTTTCATCTAAAAATCGATAACTATATTTTAGTTTTTATTAAAACACTTTGTTTTGTTACTGCTTAAAATGTTTTAAAAGAAAAAAAAATTAAAAATAAAATAAATAATATGTATTGGCAATAATTATAATTTTTATCATATTTTTATAACAAAAATCTCCATACAGAAGCTACTAACTAAACCTATACTTTGTATCAACTATATAATCCTTTATAATTAATTATATTATTGAATTTTATTGAACTTAGTTTTAATAATTATTTTCTATAAGAAAATTAAGAATGTTTTTTAACAAATAATGAAATTTGTTTGCTCGGTTCGAATTGATTTTCGAAATTTTGTTATGTTATGTTTCATTTATTTTAAAATTTTATTATACGTTATGTTTACTATTTGATATATTAAATTAAGTACTATTAAGTTTTTTGTTACTATTATTTTATTATATTATAAAAAAAAAGAATTAAAATAAACACAGAAATGTATGAAAACAAAAATATAAAAAACAATAAAAATTTACTTTTTCCTTGATGTAAAAATAAAATTTCAAGTGTTTTATTTTAAAATAAAAGTATTTTTTATATTAACTGCCTTATAGGACAAATTTTGGATCATCGAATAGTGACTCTATGAAATTTTTATCTTCGTTTTCAATGAAGTAAGCTAACGATATTGTGCAAACTCTATCAGGACATAAAAATTACACTAGATTTATTTGAAAATCATATACCTTTTTAGGTCTAGTTCACTAAAATGCAAAATGACTCTATTCACGCAGGGAAAAAACATGGTTACAGCATGATCATCACAACTATTCAATGATTAAATAGCCGTTTTCTCGTTGATTTAAATATACTGTGATCATCATAGCAACGTTTATGATTCTGTTTTATCATTTAATGATTACCCACCATAAAAATTTTAATATGGTTCACTGAATTATAATATGTTTTTAAATATGTTTATATGAAATCATATTTATGAATAAATACAATCATTTAGTCAATTCTACAATTATTTAGTTAATTCTATAATCATTAAGTTAATTTTACAAATTTAGTCAATTCTACAACCATTTAGCTAATATTTTTATTTGATTTTAAGTCATATTTTGTTTTGCACAACTGTTGAATGTTTGTATCATAGATTAACAACTAGATATTTATGTGAGAGAAAAAAATGGTTTGTATTTGAAAATGTTTATGTTTTTCTCAAATATAAAATATTTGTTTTGGAATATAATTTGATTTCACACAACTATTGTATTTTTATGCACAACTGTTGAATGTTTGTTTCTTAATATGTTTATGTTTTCCTTAAATATAAAATATTTGTTTTTCACTATAATTTGATTTCACACAACTATTGTATTTTTATCGTTAATCATATTTATTTTCTACATAACTATTGAATACACATTTTTGTGTATAAGTTCAAACGGTATAGCTGTGTGCTTTTAGAAAAGTGTTCAATTTATTTGTATTCTAAGTTAAAAAAAATTGTGAAATAAAACCACAAAATAAAAAAATAAATGAAAAATATGTCCTGTTCTGAGATATGCAGGAATGGGTTTCCATATTGAAATGTATGAAAATGACGTTCCATTATTTGGTCATATAAACCACATATATTGCTCTAATGAATCTTACTATCTTTGCGGTCAAAGGCTTTCAAACCATGGATTTAACTCACATTTTCAAGCCTTTCAGCGGGATTATGAGGATTTTTATTTTTTAATATCTATTCTATAGCCAATAAAATTTTATAATCAAATCTTATTGGCTATATTTGCATTACCAAAGAAAACATAAAACTGTTGATTTAAATTCTTATGTAAATATTATAAAATATAATATGTAAATAATATTTAAACAATGAATATGTAAATATATGTTAAAAATTAATATGTAGAGTAAAAAACTATTAATAACTTATAATTTTATTATCAAAAATTAATCAATTTTTATACCTGAAAAAATTTTGTTCAATATTCTCAATAAATAAATAAAAATTTCAGATAAATGTGCTTTATTTTTAATATATTCAGTATTACAAAAAGGGGGTTATATATATGATAAAATGGGATTATATACATGATAAAATGGGATTATTAAATGATTAAATTCGTTTATACATATGGTAAAATGGGAATATTAAATGATTAAATTCTTTTATATACATGATAAAATGGGATTATTAATTGATAAAATTGGTTTATATATATGATAAAATGGGATTATTAAATGATAAAAAAAATTGGGAAATCGGAAGAAATATTATAAAAAAAGTTATAAATATGATTAAACCGAATCATTAAATGATGAGAAAATTATTAAATGGAATCAGAAAAATGATTACGTACAAATATACTTATTGTAACCTGGGATCATATATTACAATCATAGTATGTTGCTCTTAGTTTATGGTCACCCGAACCATATTTTTTCTTTGCGTGTTTATTACTAATTCCCACGTAAAAAATATTACATATAATTCAACTTATAAAAATGAAACCAATGGGTTAATAATTTTAAAATTTTGTTTTGTTAAAGACTGTTATATTCTAAGACTAGAATATAACATAAAAAAAAATAATAATAACAATGGTCGACAAAAAAAATGTACTCCTTTAAAAAAATATGTGGACTACATAGAATTCTGCATGCTAAACTCAAATCTGCTTTCAGTTTTTTCTCATCAGGTCGAGATTTTTTTTATGGGCGTGTCTAAATTGCGTCCTAAATAAGCCGATTACTCGAGTACATTTCACTATAACTCGAGAACAGTATGCACGATTTATATAAATAATACACCAACATGTGTGGAATTAAATTGTCTTTAAGTCGTTCTACTAACAAATTTTTATCCGCTCGATAGTTTAGGAGATATTTCGAAATTAGTGTCCAAAAAATTTGTTCATGCTAAATTCAAGATTTCTTTTTTTTACTAAAACATCAAAAATTATGAAAATGAAAACATCAAAAATGTTTCAGTTTATCATCTTTATCTCAAAGCTGGAAAAACTAGGAGTAAATAAAGCCATACAAATTCATGCACAAATCTTAATTGCATTCACAGTTAAGTTAAGATACTCATGCATACCTACAGTTAAGTGCAAATACACTAGTATTTATTCGCCTTAAAAAATAGGTGAATTAGATGGAATTTAACGTGCTAAATAAGAATCAGCTTTTACTTTTTTTCGATCACGTATTGGATTTTTTCTTTAAAAAATCAGTATGTAATAGAAAAAAGTGAGCATCAATTTTGAAGATACATACCTTATTTTATTCGCAGCATTACCAGCTTTAAAATAAGGATGATAAACTGAAACATTTATGATATTAAATTAAAAGAAATTTTACTAACAAAAAAATCTAAAATTTAGCATGAAAAAAATTTTTTTGGACACTTATTTCAAAATAACTTCGAAACTATTGATCACATAAAAAAATATGTTTGGGTGATTTGAAGATATTTTTACGCATCTTTTGGTGTATCACTTATGTCAATCGTACATACCGTTATAAGGAAATATAGTAGAGTAATGGCCTAACTATGGGCGAAATATTACAAACGCCATAAAAAAATGGAAAAAAAAACTGAAAACAGATTCGTGTTTAGCACATCAAAATGCATCAAGTTCAACTATTCGTCTTTGGTGGAGGATTTTTTTTTTTTTTTTTTTTTGTCGACCAGTGTAATTTTGTAATCGTTTTTACTAAAATATTTAATAAATAATAAACTTTGTCGCGTTTTCGGTTACTTTTTTTGTCGTGTTGGGTCACTTATATTTAAATTCTATTTTATTTTTTACTCAAATTTAAGTGTTCTTTAAATATTTTTTATAGCTCATTTACATATGCACGAAATCCAGTTTAAATGAGATTTCTCACAAAATCTCACAAAAATATTAAATTTTAATTCGATTTTCCTTCCATACAAATCAAAATCTAGTTTGTAATGAGATTTTACCAAAATCTCATAAAAAAATTTAACTAGATTTTAAAGAACATCATTATCCAACAGTTTTTCTTTCAGTGTGTTAGTGGAATAAATTTAAACATGTTTTTTGTGAAACATATAAAACTAATTTATTTGTCAAACAAAATCTACAAAACTGCAGAAAATGTGTATGTAAACATATTAGATTTTATATTTTTGAAATCTCATTCAAACAAATTTTAAACGTACACTAGCAAGCAGAAGTCTGCGTACGAATGTATGAAAGACGTAATTGACGCAAGTTTTCTATATATCCTTTAAGATT
This sequence comes from Protophormia terraenovae, assembly GCA_951394005.1. Classification (NCBI taxonomy): domain Eukaryota; kingdom Metazoa; phylum Arthropoda; class Insecta; order Diptera; family Calliphoridae; genus Protophormia; species Protophormia terraenovae. The sequence goes on from OX596074.1 coordinate 120,520,225, forward strand.
TTTGGAATTTTTACAGCTCTATATTATAGTAAAACATCAACTTTAGAAAAGTGAATAGATTCGCGGTTATCCAAAAATATTAAAATAAAGTGATATAATTATACAGCAAAAGTCTGCGTACATTATTGAAAAATCTAAATTTTTCGCGCGTTTTTTAGCTTTAGTTTATTAAATTTGTTGTGTTTTAAATTGCTGCTGTTTACTTAGGGCCTAATTTTGTAAAACACTTCCCCTCACTCTGAAAAAAATTTCATGTAAATTGTTTTTGTTTTTCAAAAAAATTGTATGGAAATTTTTTCAAAGTGAGGTGAAGGGATTTACAAAATAAGGGGGTTAATTGTTGTTACAAATTTTCCAATAAAGATGTTTTCATAATAAAGCAAGGAAGAAATTAATTTATTCTTACTGAAAGTATGAATTTAATTTTTGTAAGGATGCTGAATAAAACATTCAGAAATATTAATGCAAACCCATTTGTCTGTCTAAGGATAAATTAGTATTAACCAAAATAATGGGTCCTTTTCACTTAAATCACGTTTTGGAGAAATTAGCGACATGGATTAATGAAAAATTTTAAATGCGGTCATGTTATGCGTGAAAAAATCGGGACAAACAGCTTTAAAATTTACAAAAATATTAAATTCGAATAAAGTACGAGTATTCCAGAGAAAATTAATAAAAAATAATGTTTGCATTCTTGATTCCCGCGGTATAGTTGTACTTAGAAAACATTTTTATATATTATAAATGAATAGAAAATAACCAGGTTTTCTTATAATGGGACTATTTCATTAATAGCATGATCCGATTTTTTCTATGTTGTGTTACACTGAATAAGTAATTTCAATGAATGAAGTACATTAAATGAAATTCATTAATTTTTCCCAAGAATTTATTAAATTAATGTACGAATTCATTGCTTCAATGAAAATATTCATTAAAATTCAATGAAAAAATTAACGCTATTATGAACATTACATTGAAACCAGTCATTAAATTTATTTCTTAATAAAATAAGTAAATCTGTTATTTGGTTTAATGTATTAGTTCATTGATTTAAAAATATAATATACATAAAAATATTAACTCAATGTATTATTACTACATTTAATTCGTTTATTCAATGTACTAATACATTAGTTTAATTAAGAAGAAGCATTTCACAATGAACAAAAACATTGAATCAATGAAATAATTCATTAAATTATGTTGAAATTAATGATTTCTAACGGAAAATAAAGTAAACAACAACGAAAACAACAATTCAGTTTGCTTTTATCTCTTAACAAGAAATGACGCGTTTTAAACAAAAGACAAAAAATAAAAAAATTCAGTGTTGCTTTAAAAACGAAAATAATTAAAAAGTAAATAAGTTATAAAGCATGGACGTTCGAATTATTAAAATACATAAATACTCGTATAAATATATTCACACAGGAGAGGTCGAGCATCATACACCGAACCAAAAATGAGCAGTAAATACGGTAAAATGGGGTGTAGAATTGAAGAAAAGTAGGTTAAATATCAACCAACAAAATCGTTATTCAATTCAACAGAATTTTTTGTTAATTTTTCGTAAGGTAGTTAATTTGACAAATTTTTAGTCAAATTGAAGAAAATTTTATTTAAATTAACTAAAAATTTTATTCATATTGAAGAATTTTTATTCAATTTAACTAAATTATTTTATTTAATTCTACTAAATTTTAGTTAAATTGAATAAAAAATTTATTCAAATTAACTAATTTTTTTCTTCAAATTGAAGAATGTTTATTCAATTTAATATTCGAATTTTATTCAAATTGACAAAATTTTGTCAATTCCAAAATACTGTTTAACCCCTGTAGGAAAATTTACTATAAATTAAAATCATCGAAATAAAACAAATAACACATTTTAAACACTTTAATAAAAATTGTTGTTAAAAAAAAAATAATTCATTTTATAAATAAGCATTTTAAAATATATAAAGAAAATTATTTAATTAGATTTAATATAAACTTACGTAGCAAAAGTTTTAATTAAAGTAATTTTATGATAAAGGTTAGACCGTTTCAAAAATGTAAAATAAACCAAATATACTACCGTCTGAAAAAATATATTTGAGAAATAAGAAATTTGTTCACTTTATAATTAAATTGCAATATATTACCTTCAGGTATATTATCTATTTGTTTCATATTTTGTTACAAAACTTTGTTTGCTGGAACCTTGATATGATCACTATATAAGATGATGTTTTATGAAAATTCTTTATAATTCAAATGGAAACAACCCACATTTTAGTGTTTAATTGAAATCGACCTGAGAAAATAAAAAAAAATAAACATTTATTAAAAATTTGATTTAACATAATAAACTATTTTTGTACCATTTATTAAATACATTAGATATGCACTCACTCAGTAATATACAACCAGTGCACTGCATTCAATTTCAGCCCATACAGATTTATCTGACTATTTTTAAAGTTTATTTCAGGATGATCTATAGCAACATATAAAAAAAATTAAAAAAGTTTATGTACAAAAAATATTTACATACATTTGCATTTGTGCTTTCTTGTAGTAGGTTTGTTTTTAGGTTTTCTAAGGAAAGTTTTGTCGTGCAGTTCTCCATAATCCAAAACGGCTCCTTGAGATAATTTTTAGTCAAGTTCTCCATAATCCAAAACGGCTCCTTGAGATAATGATGACCGTGGTCTGGCAGTTGATTAATTTAATTTGTTTATATTTGCTATCAAAATAATTTATAAAATAAGTAAATATACCTAAAATATTATTTAAAATGTTTAACATTACCGTGAAAAGTATAAAATGTCCTTACGCTTAATAGTGCATTAGTTGGTTGCATTTTGTGGCATCCATGAGTTTGCACATAAATTAACATTTATTGCAGGAGAATTATATATTTATTGATCGAAACTTGATTGTTCTTGAAGTATATCTGATTTAACACAAATGCACACCTATTTTTCACTATGTTTTTTTTATTCGAGAATTTTTGTATTTGTATAAAAAAAAAAAAAATTTAACGAAATTTAAATCTATTGACACAAAAACACGTGCACAAGCTTTATTGTTTGTCATTCAACTGATCTTCTTCACTATGCGTTTTCTGTATTGAAGAAATTTCTTCAGTTCTACACATGTTTCTTCAATTTGACTAAAAGAAATCATTTAAATTAACGAAATTTATTCAATTCTACATGCCTTTAGTAAATTTGAAGAAATTTCTTCAATTTGAAGAATTTTATTCAATTTGAATAAAACAAATTATTTAGTTTCGTAAAATGTGTATGCTTTTAGTCAATTTACAAATATTTAGTCAAGTTGACTAAAAAATATTAGTCAATTTTAAAATTTACAAAAAATATTAGTTAATTTAACGGATAATTTATTCAAATTAACTTATTTTTGGGGTGTTAAATTGAATAAAATAGTGTGTTGTTTTTCTTTCTGCCAATTGTTTAATAGTTACTGCCAATTTAACTAAATTTTCGTCGATTTAACATATTTTTCGTAAATTTTTGAACGAAATTTTATTCAAATCAACATATTTTACAAAAAAAAAAAATATTTTTGACAAAAAAATTTTAGTAGATTTGAAGAAAATTTGTTGATTCGAAGAAAAATTCTATTGATTTGAAGAAAAAATCTGTTAATTTAAATATTTTTTTTTTTTTTCGTTAAAATTCTACGAAAAATTTTTTGCAATATTACCTACGAGATTTGGTTCAGTGTATTTGAATACACCAAATGAATTTCTCAAAAACTGGAATTTGGACTTGCCTTCCTTACACGTAAGTAAAATAATGTTAATGGTTTTAAACAGTTTCAAGATATTAAATTAAATTTATATTTGTGCAGATAAAACAACTAAGACGCAGAGGAATGTGTTATTAGCCATAAATACCAGGGTTTAAACATATCGTGATTTCAAACCCAAGATGATTGATTCTATTCGTAAGTATACATAAGTATATAAAATATTTTAATTAAATTCCTAATAAAAATATATTACACATTGATCAAGATTTGGACGCTAGATCTGATGATCGTCCCGGTTTCTTTTGTAACAATCGGTAAAATTTTATGAAAATAAGGGAATTTATATAGACAATCAAATTTAAAGGTAACTAGTTTAAAAATTTAAATCATTGAAAGAATTATAAACATTTTATTTATACCTTTTTTTTTTTTTGTTCTGGATAATGCCGTTGTCATATTAATGTGGCGTCTAAACGGATATTCCATACCATCATTCAGTAACATAGAGGGCAACAGGAATTACTTTATAAAAATAATGGCAAAGCAAACGCGATCACATCTGTAACATGCATTTCATTTACTTAAATTTTTTATTGAAATGTAATATTTTTATATTTATGGCATTTATAATTTTGTTTAGGTTTCAACGAAAACGAAATGGATTAGACACCACGAATGCTGATGAAGTGTGTAGCGGCACAGAAAATACGTATTCCATTCTGCTGGTGTCTAATTATAGTCCACATACTCTGCTTTGGTACCGCCAAACAGAGACAACAAGGCAATTTACGATTGCAAACTTGTTTATGGTCCTTCGAGCCGGATGTCGGCTTACGACACTATGTAACCACATCTTAAACAGCGTTTACGACGCTAGGATCAACCTCTTTTTTACTTGCCCCAAACGCCTGGCGCTGCTGAGTCCCTCAAAATTGCACCCAGTGCAAGGCGGGCAACATGTTTAGGTTTCAACGAAACCGAAATGGATAAGACACCACGAATGCTGATGAAGTGTGTAGCGGCACAGAAAATACGTATTCCATTCTGCTGGTGTCTAATTATAGTCCACAAACTCTGCTTTGGTACCGCCAAACAGAGACAACAAGGCAATTTACGAATGCAAACTTGTTTAAATTTAATTTAAAATAAAATAAAAACAAATAAAAAATACAGAACAAGCCTATTATTATAATACATTTTCATTGGGACAAAATATGAGTTCATTGAAATCAGTGTACTGTTCACTGGATTTATTTATTTTATTTAATGAATGTGATCATTGATTCAATGTAAGAATAAATTTAATCAATGAACTTGTATATGGAATTTTAATATTAATATATGGCAATACATTGTTTCAATGAACCTGTACATAGGGTCAAAATTAGTGCACAAATTCATTGAAACAATGAACTTTTTCATTGTATTTATGTACCTTTTTGGTTCAGTGTATGGCCTTATTATATACAATATACAAATAATACAACACCTTTTTTAGAAATTCTATTGATTTTTTCGCTTTTATGCAGTGAGCATATGTTTTGTTTTATTTTTTAATAAAGCATAAGTCTATATTAGTGGTATTATAGTATAAAACCTAATATTTAATCTTTTTTACAATCTCAACAAAATACACTTCAATTTAAATAGATCTTCATAAATTAGTAAATTTTATAGCGGCTTACTCCGATTTTTGACGTATAACATGAACTGAATTTTTATTTTTTCATTAATCTTTGTCCTAAGTGCTTTCAAAACGTGATTTAAGTAAAAGAGACTATATTATTTTGATAAATACTCATTTCGCTTTAAACAGATGGATGGTTACATATAATATTTCCGGAACTTTCATTCATCATCCTTAAAAAAATTAGAGTAAAGATAAATTAATTTCTTTTTTAATTTATTACGAAAAACATCTTGAATTATTTTGCAAAATTTTTAATAATAATTAAGTAATCAATAGAAATATAAAATCCAACTAATTCAATCATGTAAAATTAAAAAATACGCGAAAATATAAATTTTTTAATAGTGTACGCAGACTTTTGCTATATATTTATAGAACCTTAATTTAAATATTCTTGGAAAACCGCGAATCTATTCATATTTTTAAACTTAATATTTTATTATAATATTGACAAGGATTTAAGCTATTATATAGAGCTGTAAAAATTCAAAATCTTTAAAGATATAATGGAGAAATTACGACACAAATTATTGTTTAATAGTTCCGACGCAGATTTATGCTTCCTAGTGTATATGTAAATGTGCTATTACTATAAGCTAATACATTTCAAATGGACTGCGTTTTAGACAGTTTATTGAAATGGTATCACTTTGTTCATAGCAACTCCAGTCAACTCCTTTTTTATACCCATGGTATATGAATGTATTTTACTACAGCTATCAGTTGCAGTTTTTGTTTCATATTATCTATATACATATATGTATAAAAATTAATGTGTGTTTGTTTGTATGTATGTATGTTTGAAGTCTATAGCCGCCTAAACGGCTAAACCGATTTTCTTGAATTTTTCACAGTGTGTATATGCCTGGAAGGAAAAATAGGCTACTTTTTATTTTGAAATTCCATGTGGGCGAGGTGCCACGCCCACTTACTAAATAACTATTAAAAGTAGTATATCTCGGAAATTGGTAATACTAGAGTCCTCAAATTTTGCACGAAACACTTTGACACCTATATGAACATTCTGGAAAAAAAATAGGCGAACTAGCAATAGGGGGTGTGGCACATCCCACGCCTAATATTGCTTGCCAATACCAAATGCCGTAAATTTAGGAAACTATTACAGTTACATTTCCCAAATTTTGTACAATAAATTTAAGTGTCAATGTGAAATTTAAGTGTCATATAAAGTTAATACCAACATTTTTATATCTGGGAAACTATAAAAGTTAGAGAGCTCAAATTTTGTACGACTAGCATTAGCTCCAATATGAATATTTTGGACAAAAATTGGTACAGTAGCAATAGTGGGCGTGGCACCTCCCATATAAAGAAAATATTAAATTATCATATCTGAGAAAATATAACAGAGTTCTAAAATTTTGTCGGAGCCACTTTGGTATCAATATTAATATTTAAGAAAAATATAGGCGGACTAGAAGTAGGGGGCATGGTACCTCCCATATGAATTAAATGCAAAAATTCGTATATCTGGGAAACTATTGCAGTTGGAATGCTCAAATTTTGCACAAAGAATTTTGACATCATTGAAAACATTAGTCTAATAAATTAGCGGATTATGTGGGTATGGTCCCTCCCATAAAAATTAAATACAAAAATTAGTATATTTTTTTTAATCCTTTAACTACTATGTATTTCATTTCGGGGGGTGGCGAAGCACACCGGGTATTAGCTAGTTAAATATATTTTCTAGTTTTTAATAATTTTTTAAATATAATTTTTTTGTTTTTACTTCTACTTTATTAATAAAATTTATACATTAAAATACAAATATTTTTTTCATTATTGTATGTATGCCAAATTTTACAACTATGATATATTGACGGTACTTCGAATGTGAATAAAGAAAAGCGCAAACTGACATTAAAAAGAAAAGTGTGAGCAAAAGAAATTTGAAATTTTGTGGTTTGTTTCAAGTTTGAAAAAAAGAAAATATTTAAAAAAATAAGTAATTTCAATATAAAGTTTATTTTCAAACAATTTTATTATTGTGCAGAATCAGGCCCTAATTATAAACGGTGTGTTTTTTAAAATTAAACCATTCACAATACCGGCAAAAGTTTAGGTCTGAATATAAGGAACATAATGATTTAAAGATGTGGATATTAGAAGCTTATGGACTAAAAATCAAAAGTAAATGTCATAATTACAAACTACCCAATATGAATGTAAAACAAATGCTTCTTACCATGATAGAATTACTATTATATTATATTATGCTTCTTACGAAAAAATTAAACCGAATAGAGAGACCTGGGTTGATATACCATTTTTATAGACATGTACACATTTCTTTTTAATTTCTTTACGCATAATTATATGTTTATAATTGATAAATACTATATAAATAGCAACTTCAAATTAAAGTTTAAATAAAAATACACGTACACATAGGGGAAGTGTTTAAGTTTTGTTTAGTTAATTCTATCTAGTCAATATATATCATTGAATATTTTCTTACTTCAATAAGAACTTTTGCTGTAAAATAAATTCATTTAGTTTCGCACCCTACATCATTAATACATTAAATTTATTGATGACATTTGATGAAAAAAGTAAACTTTTCTAAACACAAAAACATATTAGCATTCTGTTATTATTATTTTGTATGTTATTGTATAAAATATATATCAATCTTTCATTCCTCCAAAAATCATTTTTAAACGCAATATTTGGCAATTTAAAACAAAAAATTTTTTTTTTTTTGGAAATAATTCTGCAACTTGTGAACTGTTGGAGATATCAAAATAAAATTTCACGTGGTCAGAGCTAGGGTTTTTTTGAGTTGATTTGAAGATGCATAGTTCTCTCATGATTAAAAAATCCATCGTAAGTACTCTTAAAAAACGGATAAAAAAGTTTAACATATAAAACTAACAGTATAAGTTAACTTTAAAAGAGATTTAAAGATTTTTGTTAACTTTTAGAAAAATGAATACATTTTTAATTATGTTGCAATTTTATTTCGCATACGTTATTTATCAAGACAAAAATATTAAATTTAGTACAATTAAATAGTTTTAGAAAAGTCATACCTTTTTTAATTACTCAAAATGATGAAAACAGCAATTTATTTTTTTTTTTTTTAATTTTATTGATTTAATTATGTTTTATAGCGACTCATACAATTCGTAGATTTTGTTTTTAACGAACAAAGTCGAGTTATTATAATAATTATTATTAATTTCTTTAAAAATTACAATTAATAATATGTATGGATGATTAAATAGACCGAAAAAAATAAAAATCTTTTTTTGGATATTTAAACAAAACGGCTAAATAGTGTATAATAAATGAAGATATAAAAAGAATGTGAAATGTAAGCCATTTTTATGATTATTTAAAGAATTTTTATTAAATTATTAAATTTTATTTTTTCCTTAAGAGTTTTTAATATAAATATATATTTGCGTATATATAAGAATGACATTAAAAAACGTTATAATAATTATAAGAATTTTTAAGTGAAATTAAATGAAAAGAGAACTTTTAACAAAACGTTTAAAAAAAGGAAAAACACAAAATTATAAAAAATAATAATATAAATGTGGAGAAAGCAAAAAAAAAAAGTAAATAAAAACTAATAAAGAAAACAAAAACGTTTTGTAAAAAAGTTACTTTTCAATTGTTAAAGTTTTGTTAGGTTTCGAAAACAAAATATCGTATGTAAGTAATTTGTTCATATTTAAGTGATATTTTTTTGTTATACGTTTCTAAAAAAAAAAAAGAAGAAATAAATAATTTTTCCATATTTTGTTGTTTTATCATTTACATTGTGAAACATTTTTTAAATGTTAATCTCGTAAACATATTAAAAGTTAAGTTTTTGTTTATAAAGGAAAGCATTTTTTTTATACAATTGCTTACAGAAAAAAAGATAATATGAAGAAATATGTATAAAACAAATAATAAAAAAATAAATTGTCGAAAAGATGAATTAATTTAAAGAAACATTTTTAAGAAAAAGAAATATATGTATTAACAATTTAGCTAAATGAGTTAAAGCAATATCGTAAAATAAAAACATTTACGCTATTAAAAAAGTTTTATTAAAGATGCTCGAACTTTTCGTTACGAAAAGAAAACTGAAATGAGAGAAAAAAAATAGAAATTATTAAAAAGTTTTAATGCTTACCTCGTTATAATTGAGTTATAAGAAATGAGAGAAAATGGTATTCATTTTTCGGCAACATAAAGAAGTGAAGGAGACATCACTGAGTGGAGCCAGGAAATCCTTAAGCAGTTGGGCTCTTAATAAACGAGCAATTGTAGTAGAAGTAGGGAAGATAAGTAAATGTTTGTGTGGTAAACTCTTAACGTTAATATTTATATATATAAGTTATTTGAATTAGCAGACTAGTTAGTGTTGAAAAAGTTTTAAAGTTGTATGATGATATTTATAGCTTAAATATTATTCATTTATCATCAGCGTGTAAATATCATTGAATATTGTTTGTTGTTGGTATTAGTTGTTTATATAATTTTATAAACTAATATTGTGGAAAATAGCTGACTTTTGTTTTTAATTTAGTACTTTTTGAAATTACGACGATTTCTGTAGCCACCACCACCGCCACCAGAGTTGCGAGAACGTTGACGATTATTTTGATTGTTGCCATAGTTTTGTACCTTGGCTGAGTATTTACCCGAAGGAGGAGAATAGATTTTTTGATCTATAGCATTTTTAGTTTTCTTTTCTTCATCTTTTCCATTTTCCGTTTTGCCATCGAAGGTTATGGGAGCATGACGTTTGGAGCCGAGTTTATTCTATAAAATAAAATATATTTTGTTGAGATGTATAATTTCTTCTAATTCTGTTTAATTTTTATCTTACATTTTTACGTTTAACCCAAGACAATTGTATATCATGTTTGAAACTAGGCGGCGAATGGAATAAATCTCTTATTAAAGTACTAATATTAGATGTTGTCTTCAAAGCGGTCAATTTCAATTGATTTTCTTCAGATTTTAAGTCTTCTGGAGATTTTCCCTTAACAGCTTCTTCCAATTTTTTAATATAACTAAAAGAAAAATCAGAAACAAATAAATTAATCAAGAAAATTACTAAATATGTATATCCCTATAATATTTACCCCTGTGTTCCTCTTGCCAAATATTGTAATCTAGAGCGAAAATCTTTTAGTTTATCGGCATCATTAACAAAGGACAAACTGTCAGGATGTTTTTTGCCCAAAGTATGAACAGCATATAATAAACATTCAGCATGAGAGAATTGAAAAGAGGGTGGAGGGCTGCTAATATCTTCATCATCTTTAAGTTGAGGTAGGGGCATATATTCCTAAAATATAAAAAAAAAAAAAATTAAATAAAATACCGGAACTATTAAAGAAAAAACTTACTCTCAATACTTGATAAATATTATCAATACGTTGTGTGGCATTCTCTAAAACATCACAATATGCACACATTTCAGCGAATACTTTTAACAAGCGCAATTGCACTTGATCTTGTCCTGCTGTAGTAGCGATCATATTCCAAGTACTCAAAGGTAATAATTTATCACAAACATATACAACAAATTCGGTAGATTTGATAGTGTTCTAAAATAATAAATTTTATATTACATATAATGTAATAAATATACAATTTTAAATTTTGAAAACTTACCGAAAAGTATGGCATGGCGTGTGTGGCACACTGTATGAAGCGTTCCACAATTTCATCTTCTATGGTTATGGCGTCAATATCAGCATTTAGTTCAGCTTGTTCTTTTGCTAAATTAACCAATTCAGCGTGTCCTGTTATGGTTGTACCGAGTTTAGTACTGCCCAATATATTCATACACAAATGAAACTCATCAGCGGTAACGTCCTACAAATTTTAAAATTAATATTAATTAAAATAAAAATAAAAAAATTAAATATTTGGTTTACTTAAAAATTTTAATTTGTTTGTAATTCAATATATATTTATTTTGTCGATTTTTATTTTTCGGTTTTATAGATTTTTTTAAATTGTTAATTTTGTTATTGCTGCTTATTTGAATATTGTTTTGAAAATTGGTATTTTTATTTAAAAATTAGTACTTTTTTTACACTTTTTTATGAGTAATTAAAAAAAATCGTACTTTAAAAAAAAAATATATCGTCCATTCCATGAAAGAACGCCCAAAAATATACCAAGTGTCCTCAGATTTTTATAAAATTTTATACGTATAAGGGTTATGGGTGTCTATATAGATTTCCGTTTTCACATTCGGTAAATTCAGAAAATTCGCGATTTTATTTCGCTTTTTCACTTTCGAAAAAATCTAAAAATTCTTGAAAGTGTACAACTTTAAATACAAATAATTCAGGGAACGTTTTACGGAAATTTATTATTTAAACGGCGTTTGAATTGTAATTATATCAGCTTAAACATGATTATTTTACAAATAAAAAATACTTTTTAAAAATGCATTTTAATGCAATTGCATTTTTTAAATGCATTTTTCTTTAAATATGCTATTAAATTTTTTTGATTTTTTTCCGTATTTGGAAAGCATGGAATCTTTACATTAAAATAAAAATCTCAAATTTTTGGGACGCACACATGTACTGTGCATAATTTCCCCTTTTCTTTAACTAGTTTAAATTTTTTTATATAAAAATTATATTTTTCTGGTATTATGAGTATCTTTACGTATTTTGTTAAAAAAAAATTTATTGTGTTATTTTTTAAAAAATCCTTAAAAATAGTAAAACTTTATGTATCAGACTATTTATTATTTTAAGTTATAATAAACAAAGCATTTTTAAATACACTTTTGAAAAATTAAAATTTAATAAATTCGCAACTAACAAAAATGCATTTTTAAAATATTATGGATCGAAGAGGTGATTTTCGAAATGCTGACTAAATTACACAAAAAATATACAATGGCCTTTTAAATACTTTTTAAATTACAGAAATCCATCAATAACTTCAAGAGATATGAATATTTATAATTGCATACTTTTTATATTTTGCTAACTTTTATACAAATTTTAAAGAAAATTTCAAAAACAAGAAAAAATTTTATTTTTATATGAAAAATTTGAAACATGTTTTTATAAAAATTGGATTATGCATATAAGATTTTCGCGTCCCAAAAATTTGACACTTTTATCTTAATGTAAAGATTCCAAACTTTTCATTTATGTTAAAAAATTAAAAAATTTTAATAGCATATTTGAAGAAAAATGCATTTGAAAAATGCAATTGCATTAAAATGCATTTTTAAAAAATTTTTCTTATTTTTAAAATGTTCGTCGTAAAGCCGCCATATGCGAAATTTTAAGGCCGTTTAGATCATTAAAATTCACAAAGTTTTCCCAGAGATATTGCTATTCAAAGTTACATACTTTTGAAATTTTTTTGGTTTTTGAGAAAATAAAAAAGCGAAATTAAATCGCGAGTTTTTGCAATTTCAAAAAACTGAAAACTGAAATTGATAAGAGGCTTAATGAAGTTTATGTATACAAATTTTTATCGAAATTGAAAGCCATCAAGTTAAAAAATATACTTTTTCGGGCGTTCTTTCCTGGAATGGTCGATATATATATTTCCTTTTATTTTTTAATCATAAATAGTTAGGTTCTTATTCTTACCTGTAATATCTTCTTTATCTCATCAATCACAAATTCTTCTATTTCCTTAGTAACCACCGTGGGTCCCATGGCAAATAGTTTTGTGGCAATAAATTTAAAACAACGTTCACGTGTAGGTTCATCACCATTTGAAATTTGTGTGAAAATACCTGTTAAAGAACCCTTGCAATCCATCTAAAAATAAACAAAACAAAAAATTATATTAAATTTAATAACGTAAGCCAACATCTCCAAATTCCAGAAAATTACCTTTAAAATAGTTTGCAAAGAATTGTTAACTTGTTGTAATTCCAAAGGATCATCCAAAACCAATAATTGAGCCAAAGTATCACCAACTTTGGCGGTAATGCCCACAGTATCTTGGCATAATTTAGGCAAATCTTTAATAGCTTGTCGGCGTATCTGAAAAAATTGAAGAAAAAATAAAAAACAAACAAAAAACAAGAACAAAATAATTATTTATAAAATTAGAGGTTAGAATACAATAAAACACACTTACCTGCATATCATCATCTTCACACAAATCTAATTGAGCATCAATAGCGGTATCTGCTAAATCAGGAAAATATTTAAAAAATTTACCAATAAATTGAGAAGCTAAACGTTTTTCCTTAGAAGATCCCTTGACAGCCTTTAAAATGTCCTTGTATTCAGAAACATGCTGTAAGAGAAAATTAAGATTATTGTAGTTTTACACAAAATGCCTTTAATAATAAACATACTTCTGATATTTTATCACCAGCATCCGATAAAATTTCATAACATTTATATAAATGTTCAATATTATCCATGTTTAATAAAATTGTGTTCTATTTTCCTATTGTATACAAATATACCAGAGCGTCTTTTTTCCCTCGTAGACAAATTTTTTCTTAATTTTTCTATTCGCTTTACTTTTGCTATTCGTGTAGGAAATGTTTTCTAAATCAACGTGTATTTTATTAGTATTTTACAAACTCTTATAATAATTTATCTTGCTACAGGTAATTAATTAATATTGCCATAAAATCACTTATTTTATAATAATTTAATTATTTTTAAAACACTAGCTTTTCGGAAGAATAATATAATCGCGTGTATTCCCGTTATTAGACAATTGGTGGCAGATAAAACAAATATAGAGAGAAAATGGAAAACGACAAAAAATGATGATGCCGACTTTTTAGTGTTGCCAACTATTTTTGATTTCTTTATAATATTAACCTATTTTATTGGCTCTAACTATTAAAAATAATAAAATAAAGCATATGGAAATACCAAAAATATAGTTCTTAATATTTAAATCAAAGTGTAGGTCATATTTTTAAATTTTTATTTTTAAATTAGATAAAAAACTAAAAAACTTACGCACATGGCAACGCCATTAAAAACATTAAATACAGTGATGTCAAATAAATTTCGACAATAATGACTAAAATAAATTGTGTATTACGCACGGACCATAGCGTAATTAGAAAGTGCTCGTACATCTACAAAAACAACAATTGCTTGTATTTTGTTAGTGTAAAACTACTGCACACAATGTCAAAATGCTATGAACAGAAAATGAGAGAATAGAGGAGAGGAAGAGTAAAAAAACTCGAAAAAAAATTTTGCATAGAAATACAAAAACAATTTGACAGTTCCGCGAGGTATGTCAATCAAAAAAATCGAAATAATGGTTTAAAAGTTCGTAATTCCATTTACAGAGACCATAATATTCAGCTGGAATTCCATAAAATTTATATATGTATACATTTATGTATTGTGGGTTCAATATTACTACGGTCGTTTAGCCGTTGTTGTAAGAGCTAGAATTTCATAAAAATTTTCCATCTGAGGTGTTTTGCATAAAGGTCAAGTTCAGGAAATTCTAATATCTATCTATCTATCTATCTATCTATCTATATATATATATATATATATATATATATATATATATATATATATATATATATATATATATATATATATATATATATATATATATATATATATATATATATATATATATATATATAATAGTAACAGTTGAATATGTGGATGTTATCATGGTGGTTACCACAAAGTATCTAAAATAAAGAAGTTTTCTCAATTTTATAATTTTTAACTAGTATTTTTGTTAAAGTAGTAGTTGCTTCATATCTGTTCTTCTCATACGAAGAATATTTCCAGAACCCCCTGGGGCCATAAATAGTAATTTAGGAAACTAAAATCCTGGCACCAATTTTCCTAGTTAACAATTTACACAAAAAAAAAATAATAATGCTCATAATTACCAAATTTTTCGAAAAGTACTACATAATTTAGAAAAATGCTAATTTTGCAATTCTTAATTTTCATATAAAATATCAGTTTTTCCAAATTTCAAATCAAACGTTTAAAAAATACAATTTTTTTTTTATTTTCAAACAAAAATTATAGCTTTATAAATACCAATTTTAAAGATTGTGCCCTTTTTCAAATAAAAAAAATATTTATATATATTTTTTTTAATCAAATTTGAAAATAACATGCCTATTCATAGAAAAAGTCTTAAAAAAGTCACAGTTTTATTATGACTAAAAGTTACTACTATACTTGTGACTCGGTCATAACTTCATATTCATAGTCACAAAACGTGCTTAACATTTAAAATTATTGACTTTTCTTGTCAATTAAAAATAAAAATTATAAATAAAAATTTTTGTAAAAAATTTGAAATTTTTAGGGAAGAATGATAATTTGCAAAGAATACTGCAAAATTTGATGAAAATCTGCAGGAAATGTGAGTAAGAGTGTGTTGTATATATACTTTATCGCTTTTTGGCCCTTAATTAATTAAAATATGTATGTATGCATTGTTTTTTCTACAACACATTTTTTGATAATTTCATATTTTTTACTTTCAATTAAAATAATTTCTTATGATAGTCACAATTCTTATGACTGCCTACATATCAGGTCTTAATTTTTAAACAAAATATTAATACATTTTTGTTTGTGAATAGAAAATTAAAGACTATAGTCACAATTTGTGTTTTATGACTATTTTTCAGTCACAATTTTTCTGTGAATAGGCATGTAAATTTAAATTTAAGTGCAGTAAACATTTTGGTGATTGTTTACCATTGTTATATGTATGTGAAATCTGAAATGACACTTGATACATCGATGAAATTTTGGTAAATGATCTAAATGATTCTAAATTATAGATTTTCATCAAAACACGAATTTCGAAAATGTTGACGGTTACGATATTTTGGCGGTCAAGGATCAATATGATAATTTTGATAATTTCTGAACTAATAATAGTATCTAGAATTAGATGGGTAAGAAAATAAATCAATAACGTTTTTATGAGATAATATAAAAAATGGGAAATCAAATTTCAACAACCCAACTTTTTTTATAACGAAAATTTTTTTGATACGAATTTCTTAGGGAAATTTGATTTTAAAAGCCCTATAACTTCAAAAATATTTAATTTTATTTAAAAGTATTATCAATGGCAAAAAAAATCGAATAAATCGGAGCTGAATCTATTTATACCAAATCGATTTTTCTATATAAGCTGTTCGAACGAATCGCTTGCTCTATAGTTAAAAAGTAATAAATTTGAATGTAGTTTTCAAGTTTTAAGTCGCTGTCGCATGACGTAATAATTCTGCTTTCACACTTATATTACGTTGCCAACTCTTCTCTTTTCCACTAGAAATGCAACCCTGCTGGGGATTTTAAAATAATCTGCTATTTGAAACGAAAACATAAACAAACCGGCTGAAATCTGGCTTTTTTATAATTTTTAAATATTTTTAATTTAAATAGATAAAAATAATTAATACTAATATATGACATTTAGAAATATATAATGTTGACAGTTCTGGTGCAACCAGTTTTAAAATGTATGCATTTTTTGCACACAACTGCCGTATTTATACTGACCGCCAGCTACCACATTGGACGAGCTATATTCCTGCTTTTAATACAAGTCTGCAATATAATAAGAGATATATTTACTGCCTTGGCTATTATTGGAGAGGAGCTCTATCGTTTTCTTTGCGAATTGAATACCAGCATTGCTGCTGTTTCGAATTATATTCGTAGTTCAGCTAATGGAGGTATTAATTGTGTTCTGGAAGCCGTGGGGGTTTTCTTAAGGCATATAGCTAAATTTTTTATTAATACACGTTTGCACACAAAACTGCTGGCTACACAAATTGGAGGTTTTATAGGTGATTTCTTAAATATAATAAGAAATGCTTTATTGCTGATAGCAGATTGTGCCTGGTGGCTAATTACTCTGTTGCCTAGATGGTTGCTTTATGCTATAATCGCTGTTGGAGATTTTATAGTAGAAAGCATAACATATGTAAGACAGGGTTTAGTATATACAGTGCAAGTTATAGTGGAGGATATATTTCGTTTGACCATAGGCATGGTTTTGCTGGTCGTTTTATGGCATAATCGTAGAAGATTGGGATTGGCAGTGTTAAGATGTTTGTTAAAAGTGAAGAGAGTAAGTTCATGTCTTATAAGTATTAAAAAATATATTAAAATTTAATGGTTTGTTTTTCAAAGTTTTTAAGATTATGTGGACTTTGTTTAATTCAAATTAGCAGAGTTATATTCAGAAGGCGAAGATATAATCAAAATTTTACTACTCCCAGACATTCGTTGGGAGTCCAAAGACGTTCTCCTTTACCCCGCCCTAGCATTTCTCCCACTAATAGTGACAAATCGTTGGATCCTACACAACGTTGCGTTATTTGTCGAGATCGCCAAAAATGTGTTCTTCTTTTACCCTGCAAACACTTGTGTCTTTGTGAAGAATGTGCCGATTATATGTTCTTTTCTTCCCAAAGACAGAATTGTCCACTTTGTCGTACATTTATTGATCATTCAATGTCGGTTTACATCTGATGCCAAAGTAAGAGGGATACCCATTTATAAAATACAAAGATTTATTTTTATTAGTTGTAAGTTTAGTTTTTAAAAAATATTAATTTGTTTTGTACAAATTTTTTTTGTAAAATAAAATATAATGAAATTTATAATTTCAAATGAGTAATCATTTTATAGGACCAACATACATTCCATGGAGCTTAGCTCATTGATAGGAAACCAACAGATTTAAGAAACATTTCTTCACTGAACTCTGTTAAACATCGATATGTTACATATGGTCTGTTATGTAATTCGTCAGAAAAATTAAAATATTCGAAATTATACTATCTTTAGATTCAAAACAAAATATTCCGAATCGAAATACCTTTTAAAATTAAAAGACTTTTTCGAATTAAGATTTTAAATAAAGCATTAAATATGTTGTTTATACATACATAATAAGCCTTGTCTTTATTTAATGTATTTTATTTAATTGTATGTATATATATATAATTCTACGAAATAGTATTCAAACAGTATTTAGATTGAAATATGATAAATACTAAAACACTCACTATATTAGATAAGTTTTAAATTCCAAATTATATGTTAAAATACAAATTATTAAGAAAAAATTAAGAATCAAGTAAACAAATTTGAATACAATACAAAACTATCATCATTTTCCCTTAACATCTTTGTCGTCCACTCTCTATATTCGTCCTAAACTCTACAAAAATAATAAAATGCTTTTTCGGTTTCAATTTAATTGGAAGGAGGTTGTTTTTGATCAGCATTTGAGGGTGGTTGATTATTGCCAGAATTGTCAGCTTGATTGGCACCAGCGGCGGCATTTGATAGCTGTTGAGCAAAACCCTGGAACAATTGCATCATATCATTGGACATGGGGGGTATTGCTCCACCCGGCATAGCGCCACCACCACCACCTTGCATACCCGAAAAGAGCTGACCAATGGCACTCATAACTGCTGGATTCTGTGACATCGATTGCAGGGATTCCAAATCAATGTCAGCAGTGCTGAATAGATTACGTATGGCAGGATTCGAAAGCATAGCATTAAGACCCTCTGTCAATTGTGGTATCATATTGGTTTGGGCATGATTGCGAGCGTTACGAGCCACCTCTAAATTGTTGTGATAATCCTGGTTTTCTGGTTCGAGTTCAATAGCCTTAGCATAAGCCTGTTGGGCCTCTTCATATTTTCCCAGATTAGAATAGGCAATACCGAGTCGTCCATAGGCCTTGCCATAATTGGGGTTATATACTAAAGCCGACTTGCAGTCAATAATTGCACGTTCATTATCACCCAAACGTATATAGGCCGCTGCACGATTACAATAGAATATGGGATTCTTGGGATCATAAGTAATAGCGCGATTATATTGCAATAAGGCCTCATTATATTTGCCATCCTTCATTAAACGATTGCCCTCGTTTTTAATAGTTTCGGCCATTTTTAAAATTTCTGGATTCTTCTCCATATAATGAGTTTCGTAAAGGTCAAATAGAGAAACTTTCTTGATTTGACCTTCTGTACTCGAACCAGCAGCTGTTTGTGTTTGCTCTTCTGCCTCTTCTTCGCCCAGATCAAAGGCTGCCTGCAGACATTGTATGGCCACTTCACAACTTTCTTGTGCATCTGGCGTAAAAGCCTGACCATCGATTTGTTTCTTCAAGTAGTCGATAAAGCTACGTACAAAGGTTTGTTGAACTTCGTCTGGCATGATTTTAGTTTTCTTATGCTTATGAAATTTATTGTTTTTTAATAAATATTTATTTTTCTTATTAAAATAAAACACGTAAATCACTTTTTTCTTTTCTTCAACTCTGCGAAAATGTGAATCTCTTTTTTTTTGTGAATTGCGGTATAATCGCTTATGTCAAATCATTTGCTACTTTTTTTATTCTCTGTGTAACATGGTTGCATTTTTGTGTACGGATGTTAATATACGAACGAACGCACTTTTTTAAACCGAACCCGAACTTCGGTCAATTTTGCAAAGATCGGCCGAACCCGAACCGAACTTTTTGTTATAGGACCTAAAAAGTGCAAGAAAATAATTATTATTAACAAAAATACCGGGAAGTATAAAATAGAATTTGAAATTGTATAGATATTTGTATTTTGAGAAGTTAAAGTTGTATTCAATAAATTTAATTTTCTTTATTAAACTCATTTTCATCCTTTTCTTCGATTTTTTTTCGTACTTTTGATTATTATAATAATGATAAAAATACATCTTAAATTCAGATTTAATAAAAAGTTTGGTCAAAGACTCTATATTTATAAATATAGTCTTTGGTTCGGTGTTAGGTAAAGTTCTGCCAAAAAAAAATTGACGAACTCCGAACACCCACCGAACATCACTTTTTACCGAACACCGTAGCCGAACCCGAACGTTCGGTCGGACACTAATAAATACAGTAAAGGCAAATAAATAATAGATACTGTAGTGTATTTTGTGTTTTTTTAATAAAAATCATTTAAATTAATAAAATATTTATTATTTTTCAAATATAGGAGTTATGGGCGTGTGTTAAACGGTGGAAAAGTTTTACGATAAAAGATATTTTTTCTATGGTGAGAAAATTTTTTTCTATCGTTTCACACAGGTCCTATGTTCTGAAAATTAAACACAATTTCTATAAAATATAAAATTCATTTGGAAGTTTTTTCCAAAAATATTTTTTTAGTTTTCGCATAAAAGGGTATGGATGCAGATTTTTATGTATATGCTTTCAACTAGGGT
Source organism: Protophormia terraenovae (assembly GCA_951394005.1). Lineage (NCBI taxonomy): Eukaryota > Metazoa > Arthropoda > Insecta > Diptera > Calliphoridae > Protophormia > Protophormia terraenovae. The sequence goes on from OX596074.1 coordinate 120,540,912, forward strand.
TGCCAAATTAGAATTGTGATTTAACTTGACATTTCAGAAAAATGAGCTTGATTTCTAAAAAAAAAAAAAATCTTGACAACCGACTTCTGCCAAAAAATATATATATTTTTTTTTATATGAAACCTTAATGGCATATAGAAATCTATGTGCGTATATAAAAATTTCGGTGCAGAAGGGATATAGGTTTAAATTTTTTTAAAATAAGAGTTTATACTATGTTCACATATATGGGTTTTTTGAAAAACGAGTCGTTAAAAAACACAAACAAATTGATTTGTTTTTTCATATATTTCAAAGCCAGAAAACATCTCGATTCGAGTTGTTTAATTATTTAACGCAATAAAAACATACTAAAACAAACTAAAAACATTTTTCCTATAGGGAAGAAATTTCTAATATTTTTAGTACATAGAAATTTGTTGAAAAAAGAACTTGTAAACATTGTCAAACAGTATTTTGTTATTAGATACTATTTTTTCAATATTTTCTGAATTTTGTATTTTTTATTTTTTTTTTTTAAATTCAATTAAAACTATCGCCAAAAAGTTTTTTTTGATAAAAAGATTATTTATTGAGCTTATGAGGTACGGACGTTATTCTTTTCTCAAAAATAAATTTAAATTGTTTGACTGACGAACTCAACTAAATCGAAACGTAAAAATCGGTATTAAATTTTTTTTACGATTATTTCGCTTTTGTACTATTTTTAATATACCTTTAAATATATGGTTTTTGATGAGATACAAAATTTTTAATTTTGTTAAAAAAATTACAAAATATAGACACATGTCTATGAGCTTTTTTTAATTAGCTTTTATTCTCATTTTAGAGGAGTTTTAAAAATGGTCCTACTGCCTTATTGAAAATATTTATATCCATTATTTTGGTAACCATATATGAACATATGAATCTTCATTTCTAAAGGGGTATTTTTACAACTTTTTTCATGAGGCACTTTAATGTTTACGAATTCTTTTAAAAATTAATTTTAAAAATTTTTTTGATTTCTTGTAAACATTTTAAATTTAAAAATTAAATTTAAAAAAATCGACTTTTCAAGAAAAATGTATTTAAAGACAGCAAAAATAAAAATAAATAATACACATAGATATTTTCGAATATTTTATACATCTTAAAATAACACATTTACATAAGTATTTATTTTTTTTCATATAATATTAATAATAATACTTTAACAAATAACACAGAAATGAAGTGGTGAATTATATAATTGTTATTTTCTTTCCTGCTATTGAATTAAATAATATAACCAATTTTTACGAATTTTAAACAACTCAACACGTTTTATTTTAGTACATATTTCCTGTTATAAATACAACTCTGTTTCCTGTTTTTCATTTGCATTCAACTGCAAACTCTAGTGACAGTTACTATAAATATACTCTCTCTCTTTATTTTTATAATACTCTTTCTCCCTAATGTTTACTTCTTCTCTAGTTTACTGTAAAATGTGTTTTTAGTTTGTTGTTATATTTCTTGTTAGTATCATATCTGCAAGCAAAGTTAAAGCTTGTTGTTTCGTTGTTGGCTTATTTCTTGTTGGCCATTATTAAAAGCATTTCGTTTAAAGTTTCCTGGGCGTATGAACGACATTCTCGTGAGAGTGTGTGTACCAAAATATTAAAGTTTGTTGTGTATACAAAATTAAAAGAAAACTAAAAAAAAAAAACAAGAAAAAATATTTTAATTATGAATAAAAATATGCATGTGTAAAAGAAAAATAATCAAAGGCAACAGATTGTTGCGTAAAGCACAAAACGAAAACACAACAAAATAGAAAATATAGAAATTTAAAGATTCATGGAAAGAAATTGAATTATAAATTCTAGAGAGTTACATTAAATAAAAAAACAAAAGAAGTTTTGTAACATTTGCCTATGTAAATTTGAATAAGAGAAAAGTGTTTTTATTGTTTATAATCAGTGAAGCTTAAATAAAAAGTGTCTATCTCTATATAGTAAATTAAATTCTATATATGTATATGAAAATACCAATTGTATGAGTGGACATTTAAAAGAATAAAAAGAAAATCTCACTTCCTTTCCTGTCCAGAAAAAAATTAAATTTTATTTAAAACTTATGGTGGTGCGTCATCAGTCGTCGTTGTCGTAAACGTCTCCTACTTCATCTACTTCTTGTTTATCGGTTCAACAACAATCCTACTAATACTGTGTGTACACAAGTGTTTTCTGTACATTCTCTTTCTTGGCCTGGTAACCTAAACTGCAAATACTTATATTGGATTCCAAACAACTTTCCGTTGATTTTATTTTGTTTTACTAAAACCATCCTGTATTCCCTCATTCCTCCTCACCCTTTAACCACTTAATTCAATAAAACCTTCATTCCCCATTCGTTCATCCTGTGATTTAAAGCGAAAAAAAAGAAGAAAAATAAGATAGAATTCAATTACTTTAGTGAGCTGCAATAACGGTTCCACAATAGCAATAAGTTATAGTGGCCATGGTGCGTTTAACACGTAAAGAACGTCAGGATAAAGTCAATCTATTGGCAAGCATCAATAAAGTTAACATAGGCGATGAGGTTGAAGCGACCGATAATGGTAAGTGGGGCAAACAAATGAGCAGCTTTTCTTATATCATGATTGCTGTTTGTTGATTTTATTGTATTTTGTGTGTATGTTTTGTTATGGACCCTATTTAAAGATGCTTGAGCATATTATGTTCTTTAATATGTTTGTAGCAAGATATGTAAGAGTGGAATCAAATTAAACTTAATTATAATTATCAGGATCGCATAGATTTTTATTCTATTTATTTTTAAGTATTTTAAGTATATTTTAAGCAGTAATGCTATATAAAATTTAAGAAAAATCTCCCTATAAAAAAACATAAAAAGTATTTTAATCAAAAAACGAGAACACTGAAAATATCGATTCGGCAAATTAAGATTTCTGTTTTTTCCTTAATTACTTAAAATTTGTTTCGTTTTTTGGGATAAATTTATATACATATATTAAAAATTCCCTTTATTTTAACAAAAATTAAAATTCCTTCAGGTAAAATTTTTATTAAAAATTCCCTCAAGGGAAAAATTTCTTCATTTTAAATCACTAATTAAAGTCAATAAGCTTTTTTCTGGAGTTCAAGTTGAAGGTAGATCATGGAATTATAATCTGGACTTAAAAAGAGTTTATGACAATGATTTACAGTGTTACCAGAAGATGATTTAATATAAAATTAAGTATAAAATTTCCGTTTTTATAAAAAAAAAATAATATTTTTTTAATAGAAAATGTATTCGACATTTTCTATAAAATTAATTAATAAAAGATTAATAGACGTATTTAAAAAAAAAAAAAAAATAATAATAATGTATGTTTGATAACGAGTTACTAACTTTTCCTTATGGAAATTTACATACAAAAAAGTTAGTAACTCGTTATCAAATATACATTAAATTTTTTGAATACGACTGTAATTTATCAAATAATTTTTTTCCATATTTATCTACAAAAAGAAAATGTATCGAGATCTCATTAAAAGAAAATTTATCAATAATTTCACATAAAAATAAAATTCATCAAAAATTTCCTGAAAAAATTGGAAAAATACTTTAAATTTAACCAAAAAATATTACTTTTTAAATTAAATCCGGATAACAGAGTTGCAATCAATCCGGAATATAAAGTATATAATGAGTTGGGAAATGCCGTCCGGATTGCCGCAAAATCCGGATTAACTGTATATTTACTGTATTTATCGAAAAATTTCCATAAAAGCAAATTTGTTCGAAAATTTTGTGTAACAAAAATTTATTTAATTTATTGAAAATTATTCAATATTTTCTATTCGACAAAATAATTTGAAAAATGTTATATAAATAGAAAATTCTTTAAAAACTTATTTCAAAAAGAAAATTAAAGAAATGTTTTTACAAATAGAAGATTTAAGATTAATAGCCTGTTTCTCTATGTCGAACGAATATCAAAGCGAACGAAAGCAAGTCGAACGAATTCGAATAATTTTGGGTTTCTGTATTTCCTACGCTTTAGTTCGCATGGAGTTACGTCTTTTCTTATTGTTTTTGTTTTATTTTTCTTTCAGAGTAACTTTTTTTCGTAAAAATATTAAAAATAATACTAAATTGTTTAAACGTATATACAACCAAGTAAATAAACAAACAAAATTAAAATAATTAAAAAATTGTTTTTTAGACACAAAATAGTTTGCGATGTGCCAATTTTATATGAAAGCACTTACGTTTTCTTTCGACTTGTCGTTCGACTCATTGTTCGCATAGATGTGAGTTAGAGAAACCCAAATCAGTTTTCGTTCGCTTAGAAGGCGAAAGAAAGCATTTGTTCGACATAGAGAAACAGGCTATAAATCTATGAAAATTGGGACTATTGACGTTTTTCTTTAAAAATTAAAATTTATACAAAATTCTATAAATTTTATAAATGTAAACCTAAATTAATAAAAAATCCCCATATTTTACGAAAATCCTCATAAATCTGTCCCTAAATGAAAGTTTAAATCCCCGATTTGGGGACAAATCCCCTAATCTGGCAATACTGCACAGTGGTTCAGAATTAGTGTATTCAAAAGCCGAAACCGGTTAATTTCTACTTTCGAATTATTCGACATGCCGATTTTTTTCTGTCGGTTAACCGGTTTTTTAATGGAAGGTACTTTTTAGGTTTTTCACTAAAACACCAAGTGTTTTTCATTATAAATGAAATTTTCATAGTGTACATTATTTAATAATATGTAAATAAATATTCACATTCACATAGATACAATTTATACCAAAAAGCTAATTAGAGAAGAAAATTAAGACACTGAAAGTTTATCGGAAGATGAACGTGATTACGACGATATCCAAAATATTGAAGCAGGTGTCAATATTGATAATATTTTAACAGTCTTTTGGGAGGTCGGAGTAGAAATTAGAAAAATACGTAAATATGTAAAACTCTTCTATAAATAGATTGAAAGGCAAAAAGAACTATAAAACTTTATACAAAAGCAAGAAGATAAAGAGCTTTGATTTATTTGCGACACAGATGGAACTCTTTGTCAAAAATGATTGAACAGTTTTTAAAATTCAACAAATGTGTTAATCATGCGTTGTTCTTTGGATAACTTTTCAGCCATTAGAAATAGCTATTAAAGCTTTTAAAAGATCCTGCAACTCTCATAGAGGGAGAAGCAATTCATAAGATTTTTTTATAACAATTTGAAAACAATACGCTCAATATGCACAAGAATTATGTAATCGATTTGTGTTGAAATACTCCACAAAAACAGAAACTAAGGAATTTGCTGTTGATTTATATAATCGTCTATTTTTAAATGGTGTAGATGAAAATACAGATTCTGATAATGATACAAGTTTGAATTCTGAAATTTTGACAATTTGTCCAACCTCCACTAATATTGAACGTGTATTTTTGATTTCCATTTTAGTAAATATTTTTTTTAAATGAAAAATTAATTGAAATTAAAACTATTTATTATTTACAAAAAATATTAATTTAAAAAATTTAATTTATATTAATTTTTTATTAAGAATTCATAAAAACCGGTTTTTTACATAAAACTGTATTCGAAACCGGTTTTTTTGAAAAGCCGATTTTTCGAATAAGTCGAAAAACGGTTTTCTGAAAATGTCGGTTTCTTGAATACACTAGTCAGAATTGAAAATTTTTGGAAATAAATCTGTAACTTGTAATCGGCTGGGTAGATTTGAGTGAAAAGCAGAGGAGTGAACAATGTTAAGTTTGGAAGGGGAACCCAACAGACCTCTCAGGGCAGAGCTAAGAGGGCTCAAAAATGTTTATTATATATTTTTTTTTTTATGACATAAAATTTTCAATCGCTTACCAAATTTTTGTCTCTTTTGATTTCAAATATTTTTATATGTTCTTGTAGGCCTTGATAAGACCTGCTTGCGTGTGCTATTTATCTCTTATAGTTTTCGAGTTATTTGTGTTTGAAATTTTAAGTAACTCAATGATGCAAGTTCTTGGTCCAGCTATTTTTTCATATATATCACAGTATTTCCTACCGATATTATTAGTTTTTTTTAACTTGTTAAAAAACAAAATTATCTATTAAATAAATAAAATTTTAAGTCGATATCTATACCGAGTCCAAAAATAAACGAATTTGAAATTGAAAATTGCAAAAATGACGACTTTTTGTGTTTTTTTTTTTTGCTCAGAGTCTCTACACTCTTTTTTCTCTAAATTAAAATTTTCTTTAATAATTTTATACTTTTCTGAAATGTATCTTCACAAAGATGACTTTAAAATAGAAAACAGGTCCAATAACAATTTATGAGTTTGTACTTTAGTCTATATTTTCTAAAATCCCAAAGCACGAATTTGCAAACGGAATGCAGCTAGGAATATATAGTATGTTGTTAAAAGTTTTCAATCAAAATCTACGGTGCTGCGGCAAAATGTGGACTTTATAGCTGAAAATGTCAAATTCGGGAGGTTGTGTACCTTGACCGCTTATGTTATTGGGCTTGTTTTCTATTTTTATTGTCTTTCTAATTTTTATTAAAAATTAAACTTACATTTTTTCGTAAAAATTTGAATTCAGTAAAAAATTCTTAGATCTGTCTCTCTCCATATTCCTCGATGTGAAGCGAAAGTTCGTCCAAACATTTTTAAACAAATTTTCGACTCACTTTCGTTTGACATTGAGAAACAGGGTGTTCAATAAAACGTCTTATCGTTTTATCGGGAGAAAGCACACATTTTCATCTATTAATTCTTTCGCTAAAAAGATTTATTTATTCAATAATCCACCATTAAGATTCATTAATCCCCATTTTTTTAGTGCAATTTTTTATTTTTACTGAATTATATCTAAGCAATAATAAAAGAAAATTGGGACATTATAATATAATGAGCAACATAATGTAATGTAAAGCCGACTTTTACCTTAAACAATTGCTTTTAATGATAAATTCATATGTGTTCCAGTATGATTGTAGGAACTACATATATAGAAATGTACATTGTACAATATACAAAAGTTTGTATATATTTTTACTACTACATAAAGATTAACGAATAGGTCATTGTCTTATTTTTAGTAAAATTTTTAAATCTTTTTGCATTTCCATTGTGTTTTTTTTTTTTTTTTTTTAATATTCGCTTTTCTTTTATTTTTATGTTTGCTATATTATTTATATGTATCTGTTTATTTATATCTTAAATTTTTCTACATATTTTCCCTTTAGATGGCTACAAACATACAGTTGATGGTAAAAATTTGTCTGATCATTCAAGTACTGATTCAATATTCCTAAAGGGTCTCCTACTAAGTAATCCATCAACACCCAACAAGGAACTTTTGGTAAGTCGTTTAACATAAACACCTTTTACTACAATTACTTTAACTACTTTGTTATACTTACTTATATGTAATACAATTATTTGGTTATATTTTTGGTAGTGGGTTGGGGCGCGTTCATAATGTGTCATTATATATAATTTTTATGTTTTAATTGACCCATATTTAGATTTAATGTTTTGGTATTCTGATATTACGTTAACATTGCGTGTTGTTGTGATAGACGACTGTAGTAAATTGGTTTTTTGTTTTGGTTTGTTTATATTCGTATTGTTGTTTGTTTATATACTGTTTACGAACGTATTTAGAAAGAGAATTAAGAAAATGTTTGTATTTTTGTGGTGTTTATGGGTGCTCGTGTATGTGTGTAAACAATTGGGGACATTTATAACTTGAATCTGTAGAGATTAAAATTAATGTAAAGTGAGGGAGAAATAGTACCTACCATGGGTAAAAGTATTGTTATGATGCAAAGTGCTGTAAAAAGAGGTGTTATTTGGATTAATTGGAAGTAATCCAATAGAAAATAATTATATAGATATTTGATATACATACATATTTACATATGTAAGTAAATACAAAAAAAATAAAAATAAAAAATTAAAAAATTTATTATTTTTCATATTAATTAAGGAAACGAAATTTTCGTTCAACATCGTGGGACATTGAGAAAGTTTAGGTGGTTGTGCATTATTAACTTATTATATGGTTTCCAAACCTCTTCAAATTTAAAGTGAAACCTAACTTAAACGAAACATATGTTCATATTGTTTAGTTTGTGAAGATACTCGTTTAACAGCAGAATTGAAACATTACAAATGTAGCTACATACACCCAGAGAAATTTCGACCACATCCATGTACATCATTCAGTGTCAATAATGGACACTGGCAAAAATCAGGGAGGATACCTCAACAATGATAAAATAGCGAAAATCTGTGATCTGTGATCATATTTCTTCTTAAAAGACGACTTTGGAGAAAATTAATTTATAAACAAAAGTTAGGACCAAATATTAGAAAAGATTAATGTTCGTTGTAACTCCTGTTCATATATTTCTGCCGATATCTGCTAAACAAAAGTATATACGGCAATAAAATTTCGTACAAATAGTTCAAGGATCAATATAAATTCTTAAAATAAAAATGTGCATGTTCCCCCACTTTATCAATCTAGATTCGTATAATCTGAATATAACATGATATTCCAAATATAACATGAATATTTCATGCTTAGTAGTGTACCGTGGAAACGCTTTTATGTGATTTCGATGTAGGAAAACTCCTCAAACGATGCGTATTAATGAGCTCTTTTCAGCGATAAAAAATATCAAGTCCAGTACATTTTTAAGAAATAAATGTTTTGATTTTTTTTTTGCGAAATAGGTTTAAAAAATCCCAATTTTAAGTTTGTTATGGAAAAAATATTTTTAAATTTTTCCTTTGGGATTTTGTTTTGCTAGAGGTTTTATTAATGTTTTTTGGTGAACAATTTTGTTTTTATAATTTATTATGGGCCATAGCTACTACATTGCAACTTTTTAGTATTTTACCAAATCCATGAAATTAAAATTATAATTTTTTTTTACGCATGATGTACTAAAGTGACGGTATGGACCAACATATTTTCTTCATAATTGGCTCAAAATTAAACATTTTTTGTTAACCATTTCGAGACGAAACTCAAAACTTTTTTGATTTTAAATATCTGTTAGGGAATTGAAGATAAATTTTTAAATCGCATCGTTTGAAGTGACGTTCTACGAAATTTTTTTCCAAATTAACTTCTCCCATTTAATACTACCAAAAATTTGATTAATCTTTCAATTATCTTGACAACTGTCATTAAGGATATTAAAGAATTCATTCATTAACTCATACATATTTATTAACATACCGTCATCAGGATATTTTTGGGTGTTTTTCATAATCTAAATATATTTGAATTAGTGAACACAATATTTACTATTAGATTTTGCCAACAAAATAAAATTGGTAATAATTTAGTCACACACATGACAGGATATATTATAAAAATAATATGTCAAAATAAGTTAAAAAATACAATGTAAACGTAAAAACGACAAAAACACAAAATTAAACCATATTTACATATACATACATACTTATATAAATTACAATAACAAAATTATGGAAGAAAAAATATATTGTTAGTGGCGACTTTGAGTCTTCATTAAGTAGTAAAAATTATTACTAAAAGAGATGTCATTGTTTGACATTCATAAAAACTAAAGGGAGAGGTTTTTAACTTTTAAAAGCATCCCAAACTCCCAAACTAAAATTAAAATAAAGATTACGAAACCAAATTTCGCTTGTCGTCTAAGTTGTAAACTCAAGCAAAAAATTCATACATTTCTCTTAGATAACAGTCATATATGTAACATGTCATATTACTGGCAAATTGTGTCCATAATTTATATAAAACACTATACCACCAAATACATTCTTAACATATTTTTATTGGCGTGGTTATCATGAAACTCTTGGAAAAACAATATCTAAAATAAAATCACGCATATCATAAGAATAGCGTGACCTTTTAAATAAACCAACAGAAAATATTGTTTATAGTGAAAGTACAAATTTTGAAGAACACTTTTACAAGTTTAAGCATTAATTAACACAAATAGATTTTATCGAAGATATTAGAATGAAAACAAAATTAGAATAGTTTTAAATAAATCATAGTGACGCCTGCCTGTATCATCAATTTGCTTGGGCATAAAATTAGTCCAAAAGCTTTTGATTGAATTGTTTAAAGTACAATAACTTTTTACATGATGTAGCTCATTGTCATATGCATATATGCATGTGTTATGTAAAAAAGCTTGAGTTTTTTTGTATTAGTTACATTGTAAAAGCTTTCAACAAAATAGTCAACTTCAATATTAGTTTATTATAGAGTTATATGAAAAGAAAACATTAAAAAAAGAAGTGTTATTTATATAAAACCGGTTTATTTTGGGAAATACTAACTAATAACCAAAACAAATAAATAGGAAAGATACATACAACTTAAAAGTCTTCCATGCAATACTGGTATGCATTTTAGCATAAAAATACAATTTTATTCATGAATTTTAAAATTAAACCTGTTTACGATTGTGCCAAGTTATTTTTCAGTTAACATTTTTATTAATTTATAGAGAATTTAAAAATTATGTGATATATAGAATTCTAAAGGATAGATTCCGCAAACATTAATGGTATTTATAAGTAAATGCCATTAACAAAAGATATTTTACTAACAACATTTTGTTCTCAGAACATGGTTCATTTTTCAGACACTTTAATTAGATTATATTAGATATGTATGTATTTCCAAATTATTAAAAAAATTTGGTTTATTTCTTAAAAGTTACCCCCTTATTTTGTAAATCGCTTCACCTCACTAAGAAATTTTCCATACAAATTTTTGAAAAAGAAAAACAACTTATATAAAAATATTTTCAGTGAGGTGAAGTGTTTTACAAAATTAGGCCCTTAATTAAAAAAACAAATTTGTTTTATATATCCACATTAGCACTTATTGTACTAATATAAGTTTTCCTTTTATTAAAATATATTTTAAAATAATAGTTTTTGTTATTATACAACATAAACATGTTTTATTTTTAAATGACCCATTATTGTTTAGGTTAATGTAACAGTCTTTTAACATCTTAAAAATCTATGTTTAAATTAAGTGTGTAATATTTATACATATTTTTAAATTGGAAGTTACGCAGTTTTATTTTCTTTAAATAATCTTCATTCATCTCTTCTTTAAACAAGTTTCTTTACTTTCATTAAATATTTATGTCTAGAATGTTTATAAATAATATGGGCATTACGTAATTCCACTCTTCTTTTTAAACAAGATAACAAATAAAAATCTTATATTTAAAAAACTTTAACTAAGTTTGTAATTAATAGATCTATAATTATACATTTTTAACAGATTTTCGTTACTTTGAACTATCTTTAAATTGTATATAATTAAGACGCTTTCCAAAGAACATCCTAAGTACAAATAGATGTTTATATATTTCATAATTAAGAGATCAACAGTAACAAAAAACGAGGATTTATAGGAAAGATCCTAAAATTTGATTATACGAAAAAAATAGAGAATAGCTGAAGAAGCCAATCGATCAATAGACTATATGTTCTAGCAGGGATCTCAGAAACGTTCATGAATAAAAGCAGTGTGATCGAAAGCCATATTTTCCCCATTATCTTCGTCATCAATATAGTATCTTATACGTAAGCTTTGTCTAAAGAAGAGCTGAGATACCAAAAATATCTCCTAATAAAATATCGCCTAAACTGGCATGGATTCTAAGGAGAAATTTTAAAATTGTTTATTGCAACTGTAAAAGAAAATCTATCATTATTGGCATATTATAGAAATATTCACGAATTATAATGTGATCGAACATCGAGTTCCTCCAGTAAATTTATCTTTCTATATCCAGACAATTATTATGGCTAGTGAGGAAACAAAGACTTAATTTAGAGCCTTTATAACATCCTCTAAAAATTACGATTTGTAGCAGCCATGAAATTGTAGAACACAAGTATTTATAAGTCTTCTCGTGCATCAAGTTAAGTTTAGCTTCAAAATTTCCTGAGATATGGTATCAAAAATCACAAGGATATCAAAATATATAAAGAGAATTACTGTTAATCAGTAACAGCTTTTAAAATAAAACTTCGGGCAAGCACGGATAAAAAAACGATATCCGGTAAAAAAAAAAACGTTAGAATTTTAAGTTAATTTTTTTTTTGAAGTAACATTCAAGATCTCCCACAAGGTATCTTAGCAAATCTTTTTGTTTTCTAATTCAGTCTCACACAGAAAAAAGTAAAAATGGACTTCAATTACGAAATTGCTTATATTAATTAATTTTTAATTTATTTTGCTCCAATCATCAAAATGATAATATTAATAACTAGAATAATTGATTTTATTATTACATATCTTTCTTAAATAGATACAATGTCGGAGTTCACACACAGCAATTTTTCTTGCCGCAATTCTGACTTAATGGAAAAAAGAGGTAAAGAGAATGTAAAAGTTTAGTATTCCCTTCTGCTCTCTCTCCTATAAACTCAGAATTGCGGCAAGTAAAATTGCTGTGTGTGAACTCCGACAATGAGCTGAAAATTGTTGAAAATTTAATTAAATTTATTTTATTTCTATATTTTTATAGACAAATGTTTAATTTTTCTTTATATTTATTAAAAAAAATAAAATCAATTAGAAAATTCGTTATAATAATAAATAATATTATTAAATTCCAATATGAAGTAAGTTAATAATTTTATTAAAAAGTGATTTGAAATATTTTTTTCTGTATAATTCTAGTTTATCTTTTCGGTACAATATCCACTAAGGATACCGAGCTATTTATATTATTATTATTATTATTTTTTTTTGCTAAACAGTCAGCAGGTAAATTTTTGGAATGAATCTCGTAACCAACTATAGAAAGTAGTGTTAGCGCACCAAATTCATTTAGAGATTTTACACAGTTCGTGGGTTTCGACTACAACTTTGTCAGTCTGATATCACAACTAATTCCATATTTTTTAAATTTCTTCTCAAAACTTAAACAATGAAGATCTCTGCTTGGAAATAGACAGTGGCGGACAAAATTAAAGCAAGGATTAGCATTTATTAAAATATAGGAAAATAACGATGGGTAACCCGTTTTGATTTCAATTCTCTTGTTTAGTTTATTTTCATTAGACCCCAAATTCTTTACTTGCACTTGTGTCTGTGTTAAAATCAATCAATTTGGAACCATATTTATCAATGAGGGCCTACAAATTCCTATCTAGCTTCAAAAACTGCTGAAAAGTGATGTCATAATCCGACAATACTCTGTAATCTGGTACAACTGCTACAGATTTCTTCTTTTACACAAATATGTAATGGAGAATGGGAAGAACAGCTCCCAATGCTACAGATTTCTTCTTTTACACAAATATGTAATGGAGAATGGGAAGAACAGCTCCCAATGTAAAAGGTCTTTATGCGCCAGTGATTAGACGCCTAATTTTAAATAGAAAATAAATTGAATTTTATTAGCAATTGCAAATATCTTTTTATACCCACTATCAAAAAGATGGTAAACGTCAACGAAATTTTGTACAAATAGTTCAAGGACCAATGTCAACTCGGAAACAAAAAATGGTCGGGGTCCAAACACTTCCCATATAACGTAAAATTTAAACAAAATTTATTGTGGGTAAATTCCAAGCCGAATATAACATTCTCGCTTGTTTTTTTACACTTTAAATCATTCGAAGCTTATACATTGTATCAAAAAATTACAAAATTTCTATCAATTTATAAGGAATCGGATTTGAAACACGTATGTGACAGTAAGAAGAAAATTCACTAATGGCTTTCACTTATGTAAAAAATTCTATTGAATAAATTTTTCTCTTAAGTGTAAATTTAATATAAAAAATTATTTTATACTAAAATATGCCATTTAAATTGCTATAAGTAATATGCTAGGGATTTTCTATAAAAATATGACAAAATATGCTGCTAAGCCCAAAATATGCTGTTATGACCGAAATATGCTATAACGCATGTATGCCAACAATTTTTAAAATTGTCTGAAACGGATAAATAACTAACAGTTAGGTTTATTTGAAGCCCAACAAAAAATATGATTTTTGCATATTTTCCCACCAAAAAAAGAACTGAAAAAGTCATAATTTTAACATTGTGTTGTCATTGGAAGGAAGTACTTAGTGGTGAAAAAAGATGCAGGAGTTCTTTTTTAACCCATGGTTGTCATTGGTAGGATGTTATTCTTTTATACATCTTGTTCACTACTTTTGAAGCACTTCTCTTAAAACCATGTTTATAACATTTTTTTTATAAAAATTCTGTTTTTGCACTATTAAATAATAATAAAAATACTTTAAAATTTGTAAAATTTTAATTTTGTTATAAATTATTACCATTTTTTCACACTGAAAATTCATTTATTTTCACTTTATTATTAAGAACTTCCAAAAAAGTTTAAAATATGTACTTTGTTCCACTTTTGAAGTTGTGAAAATGTTCCTTTTTCGGAAGAACTTCATGGTTTTTTGCTGGGTTAGGTTGCCCTGTTAATAACTCAAAAAAGCAGTTACAATTTTTGGATTGACCTATTATTAAAATTGCAGGAGCCGAGGGAAATTTGTGAAAATGTTCCTTTTTCGGAAGAACTTCATGGTTTTTTGCTGGGTTAGGTTGCCCTGTTAATAACTCAAAAAAGCAGTTACAATTTTTGGATTGACCTATTATTAAAATTGCAGGAGCCGAGGGAAATTTGTATTAGTTCTACAACTACTTCCAGAACGAATGAAAATAGTCTGTATTTATTCCACTTTGGCGTAACGACTATTGATTTCTATAGAAGCGTTAGCCAGTATGAATTATATGGAACGGTTCTAGAACTAGTTCTTTAATCAATGATTTTTGTTCGAAATTATCACATTCAGAACTCATGCCATGGAAGCGTTAGGGAACGATTTCAAAATCTGGGAGGCCACTTTTTAAATCAATATAACTTTGAAATGTTTAAATTTTTTAATTCAAGTTTTTTGAAGTCATTTGGGAACCAGTAATATGTTCACAGAAAAAATATAGAAATCATGCAGATTTAGCTCTTATGCACTAGTTCATAAAAACATTCCTTAAAGCCAATTTAGAATCATAATAAGGTTCTACTCAAAAAGTTTCAGAATTGGTTGTGAAGCCACTAGTCCAAGTGATGTTTTTAAAGAATCTGAAGTGGTTTTGCTTACACCAGATCTAGAACAAATGATTTTAGAATGTGTTCTAAAAATTTTTCCTGGGAATTGTAATTTTCAATTAGCCCTTTTTTTATTTTTAAAATTCTTCACTAGACTTTTATTCTTAAATTACTTTAATTTACATATTTGATATTGTAGCTATATACAATATTATTTTTTGCTGAACAGTTTAATTCATTTATTAAATTAACATTGCATGTCACATACTATAGGTTACTAAATATTAAAGTTCCTAAACTAAAAACAATCTACATACTAACTTTTAGTAAGTACAATAAAACCTATTACTTTCAATTCCATAATTATTTAAAGTTACACCTAAAACTGACACAGCAATTAAAAATGCATTTAGAATTTTTTTCATTTTTGGTGCAGTGTACTAGATTACCCCTCATTTGCTTAGTTCGCCTTTAATGAATTCGCCGTAACACTAAGTTCAAAAACATAGTAAAATCATATTCAATACTTTAGCTAGCGCACACACGCTAACTCGTTGGAGCTGTGGATACATGACAAGCAAATAAACAAACAAGCTAGCTAGTCTCCACTCATTCCACTAGTTTGTTTAGATTGGGGTTTGGTCGTTTGAATGCTTTTGTTTACAAGTTAGTAACATTTGGACTGTGTTTAGGTAAGGTACGAGTACAAAACTTGAAAACGGTAAAAAGTAAGCGAGCGGTTAACATAAATAATCGAGTGTTAAAAAGCAATTAAAGAGAATGAATGGCTTAGATAAACATATAAAGTTTTCTCTTGTATTCTCTTTTTTGGGAGGGAAATATGGCTTAAAGTAGTATGTGTGTGTGCAAGTTTTTAAGAGTGTGTTTAATGTGAGATACCTAAAAGATTGCAACAAATTTTAACTCCCGCTTGAATATATGCGAGCATTCAACAGTTTATTTTTTTTATCTCCATGTGAGTGTGTGGGTCTCTAACTTTAAAAAGTCAAGATTCTTAATTAGTGAGTGTCGTTTTTTTGAAATTTAAGGTGTATATTTTTTTAACCATTTACTCATTCAGTACGAGTTTTTCCCTTGACGCGATTACAATCGAAAGTTTTCATTCAATAAACGGTTAGTGACAAATAAAAAAAAAATTTTCTATGGAAATTATTCAGAAAATAAAAAAGTAATTTAAACCAAAAGAAAGAAAATCAATAATACAAAATAATACCTAAAGTATTTAAAAATTTTGTGTTTATCAATTTCGAGTGCTACCTTGGTGATTAAAATACGTTCCAATTAAATAAATTACTATAGTGTTCATAACAAAACTTTTCTGAAATAAGAAAAATAAGCAAAAAAATCTAAAATAAAAAAAACCTAAAAACAACTTATTTAGTTAAAAAACCACTTTTGGCTTAAAGACGATGACGTATCTACATATGTATATAAAATGTTGTTTATTTGTATGTATGACTGACTTGGCTGACTGTTTTGTTTAGACTCTTTTAACTGTTTTTCATTGTGTGCTTGTACTCGTTATTATGGCTTGGTATCATAAGAATACAACAACAGAAAACAACCACTAAAAGTTTTGTATACAAAAAGTCTGTTTTGAAACTAAAAAAGTCCACTAAGACTTAAATGTAGATTTTTAGTAGTATTGTTTGTTGTATTTGACATTGTTATTTTAATTGTGTAATATTATTTTTATTTGTTTTATTGTTTAATAAAAATTTATCTTGGCTCTCTCTTTAATTTGTTTAGTAACTCTCCCAATTCAATGCTCCCTCACTTTTATTTTAGTTATTATGTTACTCTCTTTTTCGTATTTTTAAACCACGACTTGGTCAAGTCAAGCTTTTATGTCTTTTTGGGAGTGGCCCCCAAAAAAATAAGTAATTTTCTCAATAATACTTATTTTTAACAAAATAATACATTTTTCTTAATGAAAAAATTAAAAAAATTGTTGTTAAATAAACACCTGCATTTACTGAATAGGTAAATATTTTCTGCTTTGTTTAATTATATAATTATTAATTCAACAACAATCGTCTTTTTTGTATTTAAAGAAAAATTTGTCAAGCTCGTGATTATTTTTTATAAAATAATGATGTATAAAATTTTTAATATTTTTTTGAATTGGTCACACCATTGAATTCCCAATATAATAGGCAAAATTAGTTTGAAAGATGAGCCAGCCATACTTGATCAGTTTTTGTTTCAAATTGCAAAAATTTCTTACAATTGAATGTCTCATTTAGAGGAATTAATTCTAAAATTTTGAATGCTTTCAATAAATTATTAAGACATTCAGTATTATTTCGAATGAATATATTACTTCAAGGCGAATTTTAAAAGGTGACCTCACTTAATCAGTTAATTTTTATTTATTTTCTTTTTTGTAGTACTTTGAACTGTCAAACTACATAAGCACAATTTTTGCTTACCCGCTAAAATGTTAAACTCCATGCATAAAAAATTTATAAATTAGCTGTATTGTTGTTGTTGTAGAACTGCTTCTACCTGTTTAATTTCGCCATGATATTAGTAATTTTTCTTTTCAAAATCCTTTCCGAATAATTTCTAATACATTATTCTTATACGAAGCTCTTTATAATGTGTTTTCTAATTCAGAAATAAATTAGTTTAGGTAATGGTTTTCTTTTGAGAAATTTCATCTAATATTAGTGGGTTTTGTGTTATGTTGTTCAAATAAGAGCATATCGAAAGTGATGATACTTAAAATTTTATTCCAATTTTATACCTCAGAGTTTTAATACAGAAAAAATAGTTCAAATAATTGTTAAAAATCTGATTTTTTTGTCTAAAATTGTTGAAAAAAAGCTGTTTTTGTATTAAAAACTGTAAAATAAGCTAAATGCTTAAAAATCGGAAAATTGGCTGAAATAGGCAAAAACTCAACAAAAAGCCATTAAAACTCATTTTTGTCTACTCTGTTAATTACTTAGAAGTGTTCGTTACAATGTTTGTCAGCTGTTGAATTCTTTATTAAGTTAAACATGAACATACTCTGTAGTTTTTCCAATAAGATCGAGTTTGGCTTAGAGTTTATTTTTTTATCATATTTTCTTCGTACAAACCGTACGTATTCCTCAAGCTACGTTTGTTTCTGACAGATATAAAAGGAGCTTTTTATCAACTAGCAGGGACCTTTTCTGACTTTGTCATCTGGGTACGTTCTCTAAAGCCAACAAGCTTTGGTAAGCCAACCAGAGATATGTTCAACCAAATTTCATTTCAAATTTGATATGTGCCCAAAATTGGTGTACTTTCTGTATAATTAAATGAGCCCTCTGTTCACCAGCGACTTTCAGGGAAACTTAAAAACCTATTCCATCTTCCAAAGTTTTGACATTCTCTTGAACAAAAGATTAATATTATAATGAAAGACGAAACGAGAAGAATTTTGAAAGAGTGACTTTCATTTTCTTAGCCATTTTACTTCGAATGATCGCCCGAGCACGATAAAAGGTATTTGGAGATATAAATTATTTAAAACAATGATTTTTATAGAAATTTTAATTTTGGAAGTATTTGAAGTCCCATTAGCGCTAAAAAGTCTGACGAAGAAGAATTTTTCTAAATATCTAAATTAAAAAATGGAATTTGAATTCAAGGTTTAAATATGCAGTTTTAGCTATCATCGTTATACTACTGAATTTGTGACTCGTCTCTGCAATTTGCAGCAGCAAAAGCAAACCATTGCACACGAAGTAAAATATCATAGTAAAATAATAAAGTACTCGCACATCTACAAAAACAAAAATTGCTTGTATTTTGTTAGTGTAAAACTACTGCCCACAATGTCAGAATGCTTTGAACGGAAAAATGAGATAACGAAAGATAGCAAGAGAAAAAAACTCAAAAAATATTTTACATGTGAATACAAAAACAATTTGACAGTACCGCGAGGTTTGCCAATGAAAAAATTGTAAAACAGCTGGTCTTACGAGTATACTTTATTATTATACTATGTAAAATATATTTCTGTAGAGTTGCGCACGCACAATTTTGTTGAACCCATATTGCGCAGTATTATTTATTTTCATTTTGATTTTACTGCTATAGTATAATGTATAGCAGCCTTTTTGATGACAATTTCATTGCTGCTAGACATTCTTGTGTGAAAGATAAAAAACATAAACATACTTACGAACATACGCACTACATATATACAAACGTAGATACCAACATAAAATATGTACATTAGGTTACATTTCAACCCTTGTGTGTTTTATTTTACACACAAAGCAACGAAAGTGCAAAAACAAGACTGCTAAAATACCTACTATAGCAAATAGAGAAAAATATCCAGCATAACAAAGAAAACACTGACTGGTGTGTAATATGTTTTCGGCAAAATTCTACGAGCACACTGCAACACGAGGTTGTAGTTTATATATTTGACAAACAAGTTGAATATTGTTTAAGTATGTGGCTTTAAATTGTAAACAAACGCTGCAATTTTTAGTATACCACATGAAAATAATGCTGCAGTTTGTAGTAGTATGGAACACAAAATGTTACAGAGTGAATATATTTTTTTGTATGGCGTTTGTTAGTAGTTGATTTTTATAATAAATGAGAGCTACTATAGTAGAAAAATTAAACCTTGTTTGAATTGGTTTCTGAAGACCTATAAGAAGGGTAAATAAAAAAACTCCCTTTATAGATTTTCGGGGTCACATGAAATCGTTTTAATTACCCAACTTTTTGTTTTAAAATAAAGGAGATCATCTATAATTGAGATAATTAATAAAGGATTTAGGGGTTCCTTGCTCTAATACGTTTTAAGAAATCCGGAATCAACGTGGAATTATCTGGCAATTTGAAAGACTGTTATCTACGTCAATATATTTTTAAAATAAAAAATACCAAAACTGCCAGATTAGGTTATGACTGGGTATTGCAAAACTTCATTTATTCTGTAATTCCTTAAGAAAAATATAGAGGTCTAAATGAATTCCACTGACAGCTTATATTGTCCACACTTTGAGAAGGAAGCTTCTGATTCACAAATCGAGAAAAGCTGCTATTAATTTCTTTCCAGTGTCTTTTCCAGTGTCTTTTCTACACGAAATGAGGAGGATTCAATTGAATAACTCCTCCGTCAATGCCATTATTTTTCAGCGCAAATGACTGAAATTATCGATAATAATTTATTGTTTTATTTGAGGGTACGCAAAAGATAAATCACGTCCTATATTCTACATGTATTATTTTTTTAGGACACAAGTGATTCAAGTATTACATATCCTGCTATCTGCTTAACATAACCTTTTGAAGACTGCTTTATATGTTCCATACTTTCTTAAAAAACAATATAAATTACACCTGTGGTGAAGGGTTTAAAAATCTAAAGCAACACTAATATGAAATACTTAGTTTGAGTAACGGTTCTAATGATCGAAAATTATCGAAAAGAAATCAAAGGAATCGAAGTAAAAATTGTATTAATTTTTTAAGCAGTTTCAGACATAGAAAACAACTAGAAACAACTAGAAAATTTTACTAACACTCTTTGTATGTGTTAGTAAAATTTTCTACAGAACAAATTTATACGTGTGAAGAAAGTAATTTTTTGTTTCTGAGCGAATGAAAAGAGTTGGACTTCTAGTTTTTTTCTATGGTTTCAGATTTCTAATTTATATTCATTCAACAGTGTTGCCAAAACTTTGAGGCCATATCTCACTAGACATGGCCGCCTACACTTTAAATAAAATCGCCAATTTTTATGGCTAAAATATTTATTATATTTAAACATGTTTAAAATTAATATTTTGTCTTCAAAATCTTCATTTTGAATACCTGAATGCATTCCAGAGTCATCAAATCAAAGTTGTAATCTATTTTTTGTTTAGATTTTACTACATAGATATATAGAAGACTTGCAAGCAAAATCCGCTTCTAATTCTTTAAAAATTCTGCTGTATCTTACTGCAAATTTCAAACCGAGGGGGTTATTGTATATTTCGAATCGATTTTAAATATATTAATTTTCGAAAACGTTTTCTTTCGAATCGAATTAGCCAATAACACTGCAGGATTTAAAACATATTTCCATAAAATCATGTCGTGGTGATTTACAATTTTTAGAAAAAATTTAATTTCAATATTTTTTTTATAGAAAAACAGTTTATTTCATATAAAATTTCCGGGTTTCTGGGATCCTCAGTCTTCAGATAAATTAATTAGTTGTAGTAAAAAAATGTCTTTGAGTTTTCTTACGTCTGTTTCAAACATATGTTTTAACAATAAAGGAAAATTCGGTAGAAACCGCCAGCTTGAAAAACGTTGCAGCCAGAAAATCCACTTAGCGGATTTTTATGGAAAGTACCCGCTATGTACAATAAAATACCGCCAGATCTAGCTAGAAAACCGCCGTTTTGGCATCACTGTCATTCAATATCAAATGTATTTTGAAATCATCCATAAGAAATTAAAATTCTCATTCTTCTCTTTAAGTAGAGTATTGACAAATCGTTGAAAACCTACTATAATCCCACGATTTGTTTATCGATTATTGTTTTCTTTGGAACTCGCCACACATTTGTTATTTTTTTTTTATTCCCCTCAACTTGTTTTAAAATGCCATATTAACTGTTGATATTAAACCATATTTATTATAATACTTTGCCATATTAACAATAAAATATAAACATATTTTTTTTATTTTACACACATTCGCACTTAAATGGCTACTATAAAAAAGAGGTTAAAGCCCTTTTGGTTTCAGTCGTATTAAATATTATATGTAAGTAGTTAAGAGTATGTATAATTTTTGCAAATATAAATTTTATTTGCAGTAACAAAAGTAAATTGTTTTTGTGGGGCTTCAGTTACAGATTGTTTTTATATGTTACTTTTTTATCTTTAAGATTGTACAAAACAGTATTTTTCTTACTTTTCCAAAGTGTTGTTTAATACAACTATACATACAAGTGTAATTTATATGTGAAAACTGTAAAGAAAAAATTTAACACAATGCGACTTTCTTTCTTTAGGGAAAATTATTGTAATGAATTCTTTGTATTTGTATAATTTAGGTATAATTTTGTTATTTTTGGTATTATCTATCATTTGATCGTGTGAGGAATAGTTAATAGTACAAGTATGTAATTATATTTAGCAAAATTATTAAGAGAAAATGTCTGCAGAGAAATAATAATCAAGATATAATAATGTCAACATATTTGAAAATACGATTTTTAAAATTTAACATTGTGACGGATTTTATTAAATTAAATAAATCTAAGTAAAAGAAATTTAATTAAATTTCCCCTGTTTCCGGTAATTTTAAGGTGACTTTTATAAAAATAACCAAAGGTCTGCATCATACAAAATTAAGTATAATTCGGATAATTTATGTGACAAATACTTATATTTTAAAAATTCCTTTTTTTTTTATTAAAAATAAGTATTACTTAAAATAATTTTTTGTTTTTTTTTTTTTTTTTTTTTTTTTTGAAAATTCGATTTTATAGAGAAAAAAAAAAAAAAAATATTAAAGAAAATTAATTTTTTTATGAAAAATCATAATTTATTTCGATTACGTGAAATTGCGATCTTCTTTTGCAAAAATAAATTTTTGTCAGATGTGCAAATTAAGAAAGTGTTTGCGTTTCTATGATATTGAAGTAGCCAAATTCTGAAGAGTTTACCCATAATTTTAATGTATAAAATATGTCCCCCAGTAATCACTGCTTTCAGAAAATTATTTTCCTCGATCCAGAAATTTATAAAGTTAAATTCCGTTTAAATAACAGCCGAAATAACCGGGGCTTAAAATGGAAATTTGGCTAAAATAAAAAGTTTCAAATTCTTTTAAATTTTTATTTTTTTTATTTTATTAAATTTAAATATTTTTTTAAATATATTTTTTATGTATATTTAAAAGTTGTATCTTTCTCTTAATTCTAAATGAAATTTTATTTCGTTTTTAGATAAAAATTTGATGTTTTACTTTTATAACTGTTTAAAAAAACTGTTATAAAATGTTATAAGCTGTTATACAAGCCTAAAAATCAATATACAGCTTTAATTTTTATAAAAGAATATACACTTGAATTTAGAAATCTTTTTTTTTTTTAATCATAACCAATCCGTTATAAACTGTTATACTCAATACATTTCCCAAAAAATTATAGATTTTTTAACAAAAACAACAAATTTTATTAAGGATTAAGCCTTTTTTTAAACTAACTTTTAGATTAAAATAAAATTGTTATAAACTGTTATACTCGATATTTTTTAATAAAATTATGAATTTTTGTACTAATAACATTACTTTTATTAAAATTTTGGCTTTAACGCTTGTTAGGCAGTTTATTGAAATTTAAGAAACTGTTATACTCGAAATTTTTTAAAAAAATTTTAAATTTTTTTTTGCAAGAAAAACGTTGTTTGTATTAAGAATTGAGGCTTTAAAATTTTTTAAGCAATTTATTAAAATGTATAACAGTTAAATAAAACAGTTATACATGATATTTTTCAAAAAAGGATTAAATTTTTTAATAAAAAAAAATCTTTTATAAATAATTGAGGCTTAAACGTTTTTAGGCAGTTTATGCAAATGTATAATAGTTAAAGAAAACGTAAAAAGGTTAAGTAGATAGTTATATATTCCTATTTGATTTTTATTAGAGAATCAAACTAATCTGACGCATAAATAACTTAAAAGCTATATTAGTTATGTCAGATAAATCTTATCCATTGTCAAGGACTTTATTTTGGACAGAGTAGAGCAGGGACAGCTGAAATATAGAATCGTCATTTCCTCAACAAAAACCACATATTAATAGAGCCCTAATTTCAAGTAAGTGCCAACTTTTAAAGAAGTAATTTAATTTTATGAATTAGTTTAGAAATGTAATGACACTCTTATCTGACTAATCATGGTGGATATTAGACTACGTGATTTATTGTGAGAAAATAGCACCATAGCTAATGATCGATGGTACACATAACTAATATCTAGCGTTTTCTTCTTTGAAGTTAAAAAACTTAAAAAATGTAGGACCAATTCTGAAATTGTATTACTTTTAAAGTATTTATATGAAACAAATTTAATCAAAAGAAATCAGATTTTTGGATAAATTTGGAAATTTTGCTAAAAATCAAAATTTATGTCGAATTTTTAGATTTTGAAATGTTGGATTTGTGCTGAAATTAAGAATTTTTGGTGAATTTAAAATTTTTGGTGAAATTTTAAATTCTTTTGGTGAAATAGAATTTTTTATGAAATTTCTAATTTTTGGCGATAAAACATTTTTGTTGAAATTTAAAATTTTAGTAAAATTTTGATTAAATTAGGATTTTTGTGAAATGTTTATTTTTTTAGTGAATTTTCGGAATTTTTGTTTTTTCATAATTTTGTGGAACATTAAAATGTTTGAAGAAATATAGAACTATTAGGTGCGTTCCGATATTAATACCAGCTCCGGTTCAGAATGTATTTCACAAGAAACTTTCGTTCAACGAAGAAACTTATTTGAAGTTATGATTAGCTGAGAAATCGTGTCAAAATTAATAATAATGACCAGAAGTTTAAAGGACTTTATTCACATTTAAAAATAGAATTAAATTTGACCTCCAATTCATTCTTTAAAAGCATTCATAACAATTTATTTTATTAAAATAGATTGTATCATTATATTTAATTTGTTTAAATCTATTACAAATTATCTTCAGAAAGTATTCCATAATTTATTTTGTAAAATTTTAAATTAAAAAATAAAAATTATTTAAAATATTTAATTAAAAAGTAAAACATTTTCATTAAATTTGGAGAAGATATGAATTAAAAAGAATTGTATTATTTAACCACAGAAAAATATGGTCTATTAAACGATTTATCAAAGATAAAAACGATTCCATTAATTTTTTTAATTATATCAATTACTCTAATGGTCAAAATTCAAATTTTATAATATTTGCTACCTAAAATAAAACAATGGAAGCCTATAATTCCAATTATTTTTATTCTGGTATCAATTAATAAATTAATCAAATATAAATAAAAATAAGTTATAATTTGAATAATTGAATATACAATTTTTTATAGTTTTTATTAATAAAATAACTGAATGTGTATTATTCGTAATTCAAATTTGATTTTAGATTTTTCTATGTAAATTTTGAATTTAATTTGTAAAAATACTTCGATTTTTAGTAATTAGCTTCAAAGGTCAAAGGACTAAATACTAAATTACTGTTTCCTTTTTTGAAGATATATAAACTTATTTATGGCAATAAGCAAAAAACGATTGACGTCTTGGTAAACAATATTAGCTGCGATATTAACGATATAAAGGTATAAACTGTAAAAAATCTGATCAAAAATTATATCCCCAGGATTGTAGTATACCAAAAATCTTATTAAAATATAACAAGTACTTAAATTAATAAAGTTGTAAGGCATTTCATTAAATTCAGTTTTAAATTTCTTTATCCATAAAAACTCTTGAAATTTTTATAGGGTATCCCAATATATAATATATCTAACAATTTATTCTTGTTTAAAATTCCTTTAGTTTTAATAAATTCATTTTAAAAGTAATTTTACGCACTTGAACAACAATTTTCTTTAAGACGATTATTTTACTTGTTGTATTAAAAAAATTGTACTTTCAATTCTTTCTTCAAATGAAAATGCAAAAAATTAAATTGTATCTTAATTGAAAATTATCTTCTCATGCATGATGCCAAGCACCATATATGTATGTACGTACATATGTATGAATGGGTGTATAAACAACCATAAACGTAACCCGGTATAAACTTGAATTTTCCAAAACATGATGAACAAACGAATGATTGAACTAACAAACAACTGAATGAATGAATCATAGAAAGTAATTGTATGGCATTCCATAAAAATTAAAATTATAAAATAAATAATATAAGAAATGAACAATTGTTGCGAGTACATTACGTGATGATCATAATGATCATTTAGAAAACATTAATGATGATTAAAAAGAAAAGAGCAATTGTCGATATTTATTTGGGTATAAAATGAAAGTTAAAAGAAAAGTGAATTAATTGTATAAGATATAATGGAAAATGTTTTTATTATTATTTATTTCTATTAATAGTTAAGGTAGGAAATGGTTGTCATAGTAAATTTAAATGAAAAGTGGTAAACAAAATTTTAATTAATTAATTTTTGTTGTTGTTTACTATAGAAAGAAAAATTAGTTCAAGTTTAACTTAATAATAATAAAAATAACTAAAACTGTAACGAAAAATTTCACAAACTCTTGACCTAACCTTCATAAAAACTAAAATAATATTATTATGGCTATAAAATGTATGCTTCTTTTTTGGGAAAATATTTAAAAGAAACGAAACTTGATGTGAAAGATCACAGGGAGGTTAAATACTGTAGCATATTATTACACATAAATAATAATAAAAAGCGTTCTGTAAATTTTTTGTTTCCCTTAATTGTTGAATATATTTCTCAAGTTTGTCATCATTTTGTTTTTATTTTGTAGATGTAGTTGTATCTTGACCTACGCAATGCCAATTAAAATTCACTTAATTTAATTATTTCATTATTAAGTTATTTAAGACTTATTGTTGTTTTTCTTTGTTTCTTTTTTTCTCTCTAATTTAGTTAAATCCAAAAGAACCCCAGCCTGTACCAGCTTTTTTGCCAGCTCATTTGAATAATAAACCAATTTGTGACGATATAATACGAAAATTTTCACCCTCCAGACGTTTGGAATCAAGAGAATTAGCTAAACTTTTAGCACAACCACATTTTAGGGTATGATTGATATGACTTAAGATTATTGAATTTTATTTATATTTTAATTTTAATCGATTAGGCTCTCATACGTGCCCATGATGAAATAGGTTATCTTTACGAAGCCCGTTTAAAAGCTGCTGGTGGTTCACTTACAAAACTCGAATCAATATCGCAACGTAAATCTGGTGGCTATCTTTTTCCTCCCGAAGTTATTAACACAACAATGCCTGTGGAAACCATTAAAATGGTTGGTTTGCGTCGCATTCCAAATCAACCTTTAGGTCTTACCGTCGAAGTAGATGAACACAAACAATTGGTAGTAGCACGTATTTTAGCTGGTGGTGTTATCGACAAGCAAGGCTTATTACATCCTGGTGATGTTATATTAGAAGTAAATGGCACTCCTGTTCGAAGTCCTGAAGAATTACAAGTAGAAGTGTCGAGGGCTAAGGAGAATTTAACATTGAAAATTGGTCCAAATGTTGAGGAGGAAATACGTTCATCACGTTTAATAAGTGGCCAGGTAAAACAAAATGGTGTTGCTAAACTTGAGCCAGGCAAAAAATTGACGGTAAGTGGTGTTAGTTGATTGTTGAATGAGTTTTAAGTTTATGTATTTAATTATTTATTTTTTTGCAAGAAATTAAGAAATATGTATAAAGTACTTAAAGGATTTAAGAGATATAAAACTGATTTAAGCAGCATATCGTATACAAAATTCTTAAGTATTGATGAACAAATTTTATTTGAAAGCTTTTAAAATCTGCTTGTTATTATTATTATTTTTTTTTTTTTAATTTTCTAATATTAGATCTTTTCCAGTATTAGTTAAATCGGTCAGAAGTTTAATGATTAAAACAGTGCATATTATAAATTTAAAAAAACATATGTATTTTAGGATCTTATATAGAACAAGCGCGAATGTTATATTCGGCCTGGCCGAATATATGTACCCACCATCAACTTTTTCAAATTTTATGTTATATGGGTGGGGGTGGTAAAGTGGGCGGACCACGCTTATTTTTTTGTTTCCGAGTTTACATTGGTCTTTGAACTATTTGAACACAATTTCACCTTATATCGACCCCCGAACTATACATACAAAATTTCGTTATCGTACATGCTTTTATTGCAGAAATATCAGCAAAAAAGTATAAGAACGGATACCCTGTGTTTCTAGTTTTTAACTCATAACTTTTTTGTTTATTAACCTATTTTGCCTATTTTCAATACCAAACAAACCTTATATCAGGTAAATAATTGTGCCAAATTTCGCCACCCTACGTTACCCCGTTCGAGCCCTAAACAGGACCCAGAAAATATATACTTTGTGGGGTCTTAGATGATTCCTTCGACATGTTACACACGGAATGACAAAATCAATATACCCCCCATCTTTTTGATGGTGGGTATAAAAATAAATGCTTGAAAATCTGTCCTCCATTTAGAACAGAATAGTATAATCGTTTTATTTTTGTGTTAATGCATGTTCAACTTATTCTGCATTGCTTTATTTAAAACCTTTTTAATTTTGTTTTTTTTTTTTTTTTGTTTTTTTAATTGGTTAAATAAAAATTTTATTATTGAACTAAAATTAATCAAAAGTAACTATATTATTTTTAAATATCAAAAATCAAGATCAAATAAGCAAAAACAAAATTAATAAGTAAGTAAAAAATAAAAAAACGTAAAAATATACAAATTAAAATAAAAAAATAAAAATTAATTAATAATAAGAAAATTACATTATTTAATTTACCAAAATTATTAAATCCTATTTTTTATTTAATATAGTGTTACATGCGTGCCTTATTTACCTATAATCCTTCAGAGGATTCTTTATTGCCCTGCAAGGATATTGGTTTGTCTTTCAAATCTGGAGATATATTACAGGTATTACTTTTGAAAGATTTATTTCTGACAATTTATTTTTATTATTATTTATGTTTTTATTCTAATTTATTTAGATTATTAATGTTAAAGATCCTAATTGGTGGCAAGCCAAAAATATAACTGCTCAAAGTGATCAAATCGGTTTGATACCATCACAAGAATTGGAGGAGAGACGTAAAGCTTTTGTAGCACCTGAAGCTGACTATGTGCATAAAATTGGTATTTGTGGAACAAGGGTAAGTTAAGGAAATAAATTTTAATTTATTTATTCATAATAAAATTTAAAAAGTATAGAAAATCTTTTATGGAAATTTTCGATTTCAATGAAATTTTCAATAGAATTTGCATATTGGGTGTTTTTCAAATTAGAAATTTTTTGACTTGAAAAACACTTTTATTTAAAAAAATATATTAAAGGTATTAACCTCAAAATTTTGCAACCCTTGCAATTTTTCACTTTTTTAACATGACGTAAGAAACCAATTTTAGAAAAAATTAAATAAAGTTTGCAAAAAAAGTAAAAACATTTTTTTCAAGGCACTGGAAACAGTGATAATTCATTTCAAATATATTTTTTATTTATATAATTTATTTTAATCACTTTATTTATTAATATTTTTTTTTATAATATTTAATTAGTTTTATTTTTTGTTTGTTTTATTCTTGTTAAATTTCAAACACTATTTTTTAAGTTGAATTTGATTTTTCAGTTTAGAGTTGATTTTTTAGTACTATTTACACATTATAAAAATTGTTGCATTGCACAGTGGAGTAGGGTTCATAAGATCGGTTTTCGAACAATCGAAAGCTGTTGATAAACCGACTTTCTTGATGCCAAAAGGTCGATAATATTCGTAACCAATACTTTCATTGGATATATTGTATGTTAATTAATCAATATAATTTCCCAACAAACCAAGAAACGATACAGTATCATTAATGATATCATAATTTTAAAATTATATTATAAAATATCGAAATTATTTTTTCCTTAGAAAAAAACTTTAAATATTTTCAAGAAAATAAAATAAAATTGAAAATTTTTGTATAAGAAGAATATTTTATGTTATGCATTATATGGAAATTATATTTTTACAGCAAAATTTAGTGGAATCGGAAAAAATAAAAGAGGATACGATAAAGAAACCAATATCAGCTTGGATTTAAAGGGAATTGTCTTCTGATTACAAAAGTTTAGTATTACATGTAAAATAATTTAGAGCAGGATGAACTTTATTATGGTTATTTTATTATTTTTTATAAAATATTTAGAATAGTATATATTCATCCAATCTTAGAAGATACATATGTATGTATATATTCTGCAATATATTGCTAAATTATCGCTAAATTAAGTTTTACGATATCATTACCAATATCGTTATTTTCAAAAATTATGGCATCATTTTCGAGTGTACCTTTTAGAAAGAAACCTATATCATTTTAGAATTATAAATGATATCATTCTCGGGTTTCTTTATCACTGAAATGATACCGTTATGATATCATTACGATATCATTTGGTTTGTTGGGTTATTTTATTGTATTCATTTTATATTTTTTAAGTTTTTATAAGATAAATAACAAAAAATAGTCAAAAAGTCGAAAATAGTCGGGAAAAGTCAAAAAGTCGACTATTATAAAATTGCAAAAAGTAGAAAAATCGACTATTTAAGAATTAAAAAATTCGAAAAATCTGCTATTTGAAAATTTAAAAAAGTCGAAAAGTCGACTTTTTGTTCCAACTATAAAACCCTAAAGCTATAAAACCCTAGATATTGGGTTTTGAAAATTTAAATTTTTACTTTTCAAAGTATTTTAGTCATTTATTATTTTTTTTTTTATTTTTTTAATATAATATCATTAACTACTACAGTTAATAAAATAACGTAGAAAACATAATTGTAAAAATCTTTATGTAATCAGAATTTATACGCTTTTGAATTTTAAATAAAAAAAAAGTACTACTTACATCATTTTAAATTATATAAAAAATTGTCTTAAATATATTTGGGGGATTCACGGAGTGTGCTATCATGTCGTATTGTCATATGTCCTAAAATATTTCAATGTATAAAAAATATTGTTATTGCTTTTCCTTTGTAAAATTTTATGACATTATGACAATGCGACATGATAGCACACTTTGTGAATCCCCCAATTGTATTTATATTTATTTAAAAGGGCTTAATAAAAAATAGCATAAAGCATAATTTTTTTATTATAAAGATTTTTATGTATCTTTAAAAAGAAAACACTATTTCCTAATTAAAAAAATTAGAATCTTTTCTTAAAGTTCCATTTTCAGTTAAAAAAAAGTATTAATATAACTTTTTTTATTTTAACTTTGCTTTTTTAGCGAATATTTCCCCAATTTTACAAAATGTTAATTTCATTAATTTCCCTTTCTAGATCTCAAAACGCAAACGTAAAACTATGTATCGTTCCGTAGCTAATTGTGAATTCGATAAAGCTGAATTAATGTTATACGAAGAAGTTACTCGGATGCCACCATTCCGTAGAAAAACTTTAGTATTAATAGGTGTCTCTGGAGTGGGTAGACGTACGCTTAAAAATCGTTTAACTAACAGTGATCCTGATCGTTTTGGTTATGTTATACCTCGTAAGTTTAAAAATAAAAATTGTAAATAAATATGTGAATATGTTAAAATTACTCCAATTTCTTAGATACAACACGCCCTAAAAGAGCTTTGGAAGAGAATGGTGTTAGTTATTGGTTTGTGGATCGCGAATGGATGGAACAAGAAATTAAAGAGAATAAATTTTTGGAATATGGTGAAACTAATGGTAATTTGTATGGCACACATATACAATCTATTAAGGATGTTATAAATAGCGGTAAGACTTTTTGTTTTAAAGGAGTTTATTTTTTATTTGATTTTTTGATTTTGAATAGGAAAAATGTGTGTTTTGGATTGTGCACCAAATGCTTTGAAAATTTTACACAATAGTCAAGAATTGATGCCATTTGTTATATTTATTGGTGCTCCTGGTATGGAGCAATTAAAATTAATTTACAACGAACGCCGAGCAACGGGTTCTAATAAAAATTTAACGGTGAGTTTTAGAAATATGAATTTTAAACTAAATTATTTTATATTGTTTTAAATATTGACTGATTCTTAATTTTGTTTGTTTTTTTTATAGTTTGATCGTCAAAGTTCCATACGTTTTAGTTCTAGGCGTGCGCGCACTTTAGAATCTCTTGCATCTTTATATGAGGTAAAATTTTCAAAAACCCTATTTCAAATTTAAAATTGTAAAAGCCATTTTTGTTTTCTTAGGATGATGATTTAATAGCCACTGTTGAGGAGAGTGCATTTGTACAACGAAAATATGAGAAATATTTTGATATGGTAATTATTAATGAAGACTTTGATGATACGTTCCGTCAAGTGGTCGAAACTTTAGATGAAATGAGCCATCAAGACCAATGGGTGCCAGTTAATTGGATTTATTAAAATGCATAACATTAAACAAAATACCACCAATAAACTAAATACACCACATATTTAACCAATAAAAATCAAGAAACGAATAATTTTTTAAACATAAATAAATAACAGCTGCTTCATTTAAAAAATGCTCTTTAATGGCTAGAAAATTAAATAAAAGCAAAACAACATAAATATACAAATAAAAAACAAACTGAAGTTTACTACTCTAAACAAAGTGTTCTTAATTGTTAATTTTCATTTTTTTAGCTTTTAATGTTAATTACCACATAAAAATAACAATTAGGTTTTTTTTTTTAATATAATGACTTTTTTGTTTAATAAACGTTTATGTTGGCAAAATTAGAGTAAATAATTTATTTTGTATTTTAGTAAATAATTTATATATTTACTCTACTTAAAACTGCAGTTGTTAAATTAATTGTTATATTTATTTAACGTTCATAAAATTTTTTATATATATAAAAAAAAAATTATTTGTATTTTTTATTTATAATAAAAAATATACATTTTACTTATATTAATATAAAAATATATATTACATATAATTTTTAAATACATACTATCTGTAACGAATTCGTCCATTATACAATACAATTGTTGCAATTTTATTTATAATTTTTTTTAGTACTTTTATTTCCTTTTTATTTTTACTGATTAAGTACAATTTGTATTTTTTTTTAATATAATGTTCTTTTTTTAGTTTTATTGATTGTGTAATTTTTTTTTCGTTTGTTTTAAAAATCAGTTGATTTTTTGTAAACAATTTAATTGTAATTATACATTTTTTATTCATACATACTTATAAATAGTTGTAATAGCAACACAAATAAAATCCTTTATTTTCAATTTTGCATTTATGTTTTTATTTTTTTATACAATTTATTTAATATTTTATAAATGTCATGAAAGTAAAATGTGTGAATAAATAACATTATGAAGCATGTATTATTATAATAATTATAAAATATATTCAACTTTGAACTTTGATTGTTTCATTTTAAATACCAGAAGCTGTTTTTGCTTAATGAAAATCAAAATATATTGAAATAAATAAATAAAAAAATGCATATGTATTTGGCTCAAAAAGAAAGAGGAGTTTTATTTTGAAATAAAAAATGGTAGTACAAAGTAAGAGAAAAAAAAAAAAAAAAAAAAACATCCTTTTTTGAAAATTTTATTTTTTTA
Organism: Protophormia terraenovae; assembly: GCA_951394005.1. Taxonomy (NCBI): domain Eukaryota; kingdom Metazoa; phylum Arthropoda; class Insecta; order Diptera; family Calliphoridae; genus Protophormia; species Protophormia terraenovae. Next base: position 120,574,374 of record OX596074.1, read on the forward strand.
AAGATAAATTATAAATGTTTTAATCATACTCTTTTTAATTATGTTAGTTGTGCTTTTATCCGAAAACTAATTTTTGTAACTGTTTTGAAAATGTATACGTTTAAATAAATTGTAAAATTACTATTATTAATTTTGTCCTTAAAAGATTTTTTTAAAGAAATATTTGAAAAAAGCGAAAAAATATAATAATATTAAGATGTTACTAACGATTTTGAATTATATTGATTTTTTTTGGTACAAAAATTTCCCATAATCGCTCTTTCGCGAATAAATATGCCAAATTTTTATTACTTAGAGTGTAGTGTACCTTTGAAATCGAAAAGTGTCCCCTAGTAAAAATTTCTTTGTATTTTACATTTTTTGGACAATTTCCTTGAAATTTTAAATAATACTCGTAAATTTAACAAGTACTGGCACAGAGCTTAACTAACTTTTCCATATTGTTAATAAAAATGTTAAACCTTCAGTTTAGTATTAACCAGAAGTTTGATAACATTTTGTTAATTTTAACTGATGATATATGACATATATCATATTATACATATACGAGCAGAACACCCGCTACTTCGTTATCATATATTTTTTGAATAAAAATATTTGTAAAATAAAATAAATATATATTTTTAAGAGCAACGTATAAAACAAACTTTATTTAATTATTGAACAAAGTTATAATTTTGCGAAGCTTTAAAATAATTTGTTTCGTTATTGACTTTACAAACTTTAAATACCTTTTGATTTTTCTCTATAACAAAAAATATTTATATCCCTAGATGATCGCAATATGGTACCGTTATTAAACAATTGAACAATAAAGGTGAAAAAAAAATAAACAAACATAATGCAGTTTTACATACATATGTTTTTATTTTAAATGTATGTATGAATGCTTATGTTTTGAGGGAATGACAAAATAAAAAATTAAATATCCAAGATGTAAATAAATATATAATAAAATAAGTCATTGGCGGCGGCAACAACCATACTATACTATAAATTCAAATTATGTTTTAATAATGATATAAGAACAGAAGGTAGAATCATTTGGGAGAGTTGTCATTCGTAATTCTTAAAAAGTCAGAAAATTGAAAAAAAAAAGAAAAACAAAAAAATAAAAATTACAACTAAAAGAAATGTTAAATACTTTTGTTTGCACTTGAATTTTCAAATATTTCTTGCAGATTTCAAATAATTCTTGCAAATATCAACAGCAGAATTCCACTTTTGTAAATTTTACTCAATAAATTACTGCATATTTGCTTTTAAATAAAATGTACATATTTGTATAAAATTTATTCACATACAATTTTATTTTTAGTTTGAAGAAATTTTTTTTATTATTGATGTTTTGTTTTGAATTTTTTACATTTTGTTTTATTTTATATGTGACTGACTTTTCAGGGTAAATAATATTGAGAACACAATTTTTAATGATTATACCTTCTGTAGTTATATTATGGTTTTAATTTTATAACAATAAATTTTTGAATAATATTTCTAATAGCTTAAACTCAGTGTGCTACGCTACCTTATTGTATTGAACAAAGAATACTAAGAAGAGAAGGCTTGTCAAAAAAACCTAACTCTGTTGTCAAAAAAAACCTAACTTTAAGATTGTGTTAGTCATATTTTATTTATATGTATTCGTGCTGAAACCACTTTCACCACACATCATAATCATACATAGTTGCACAAAAGAGTATTAACAAATTTTTAAATATAATTCATCACAATTATATTCGCAGATTTTTATCTTTTGATGCGGGTTACATCCACAAATAGTAATATAATTACATTTTTTGGCTTTTTGTTGATGAATATGAAAATAATTTAAAATTATTTTAAATTCTGTTTTATTTTTAATACCAAATTTAGCAACATTGTTCGTTCAATTTAAATTTCAACATACAAAAAAAGAATGTCAAAAATAAAATAAAAAAATATTATTCAGTTTGTGGAAAATATTCGTTTAACGGGAGTGAAAATACTATAAACGCGTGTGAAAAAATAATAAAAATATAGTGTGTTAGTGGAAAAATGTGTCGCGTGTGTAATTTTCCTTAAATTTTAAGGAAAATATTTGTTTATTTTGTGTTGTTTCTCTCTCTCACAAGTTTGTTGAATTCACACAGAACTTGTATGTGAAGAGAAAGAAATGTTGTTGTTGTAGGAAAGAGTACTATTTTCTATTCTTAGTATTCTTTGGTATTGAAATAAAATAAAAGCATCGAAATAAAATTGAAAAACAGACAGAAAACAAATACGGATTGTCTTTTATATAGATAGAATTAAACCCGATCTTGCAGTGCTCCAACATAGACTTGATAAAAACTTTGTAGCCTTTCTATAAAAAAAAAAAACAAAAGGAAATACTAAGTGAAAAAAATCGTAAAATTAAACTATTATTTCTAACTTCCATTAGAAGCATGAAAAATTACCACAAATCCTCTTTTCTGGATTCTCATTCACTAGGACGACATATTTTTAATTTCATACTTGTAAGTTCAATATTTTATAAAATTCAAAAAGTACCACAAAGTCACCACTCTTAAATTCTTACCCACATAGAATCATGTATCTTTAATCTCATGTTTCTAGGTTCACTATTATAGAAAAAAAAGTACCACAAAGTCCCCTCTTGTGAATTCTCACTCAGGATTACATTCCTAAAGGTACCAAACTTGTATTTGCCAATTTTTAATAAGGTACTAATTTGATGCACATTTTATTTCTAGGTTTACTGGATTAAAAGATAGATAGGGTGCCAAAAAAGTACCAAAATACAGTTTTTACACGTTTTCTCCCTAAAAAATACGAATTTTAAATATGTATCAGACACCTGTCCATTTATTTTTTAAATTAATAACAATAACTATTAAACTTTTTTGTATTTCTATTAGTTTAGAAGATTTAAGGTTGCCGATTTTACCCCTTTTTGCCCCCTAAACATTCGAATTTCCAAAAATTCTGAGTGGATCTATTTGATAGGAGACCAATCTAGTCTATATTCATCTTCGATATTTTTAAAAATTTTCTTTTGCTCGGTACATATATGTTTATTCCAAGAAAACATAAATGGATACCATGAATGCCGTTAAAGTGTGCTTTTAAAGTCCTCTTTGGCCATCATAAAATCGATTAGACGACGCGACTGTGCGGCGAGTCAGAATTTTCACCATATAATGATTTGAACATAATCATTACTCTAACATTTAAAGAAAATCGAAACATTTGCTTTTTAAGTATATAAATGAAGAAACTGAAAATATGTTTATACTTACCTATATTCTTCTGCTTCCAAATATTAAAAAAAAAATAAATATTAATTTGCACTGCATCTGAGGTAACGATAATTTTTAAATCAATCTACCATTGCTTAAAATCTATTTAAGAAATAGAAATTTTGTTGATAACCTTTTTGGAAAAAATTTTCGTAATTTCAATTTTTAAAGAAAATAAACACGATTTCTTAAATTTATCTTAAAATTTTATTACAAAAACCATTTTCACAAAAAAACGTTTTTAAAATTATGACGTTCTTTTTCTGCATTTACCTCAAAAGCTTAGCTTTTTTATACATACAATTTAATAAATACCTAAAGATTTCTCTACCACCACATGAGGTTGACGCATAAATTCATAGTTTTCGGGAACACCTAAGAAATCTTGGAAACCAATCATTTCGTCACGACCCAAAAGAACATCTTCCATCATGTTGCTAAAAATTGTCAAAAAAAAAAAAAAAAAAAACAATATGAAAGTTTCATGACAACAAAAAAGTGCTTAATCACTTACCTTGATTGTAAGAAAGGCAAACGACCAACTTGTCTGGCAGCAAATAATTCCATGCCCATTTTGATGGGCACATTTAAACCTTCACGATTTCTCATTATTTGCATGTTAAGATTATATTGATGTTGATCATAGTTAGCCTCCGAATCGCGTAAACGATGGATGTGAGCTACTTGCATTAAACAATTAGATTTGCCGGGAGCAGCTACCTCGGGGGCTGCATCAAGTGTTGTAGCGACTGTGGGTTGTACTTTAATAGAGGTTTCCTGATAATTTCATAAAAACACATTAATTGTAAATTTATAAAAATCCTTCATTAAATATTTACCATTTTTTAGGTAGTTTCAAAATTTTCTTGTCCAATTGTTAAGTTTTTGCAATTTAATCTTCTTCTTCTTTTTGTTATAGGAATGACAAACAATTTGTATTGCTGTGAAGTTGGCTGCAGTTACCTATATTACGAATATGAAATTAAAACAAATGTCACAATTAGTGGTAGAAAATGTGTGACACAGGGTGTTTGTGTCAGTTAGTTAAATTATTAGGGTTAATGTCTTGGCTTAGTTAAGTTTCATTTTACAAAAGGAAATGTTAAAGAAATAGTGACATGATTACATTATAACAGTTTTTGTCCTAAAACGGAGAGAAAAATAAAAGAAAATTGGTTTGCATGAATTTCAAAAATGTTCGCGAGAACCAATTTGTATTTTGTATTTTGTAATGTATTTTTCCATTAGCTGTTTCGCGGTATTTTACCGGGTTTTTGGTTCGCTATAGAAGGCTGAGAATGATATCATTTATAATTCTAAAATGATATAGGTTGCCTTCTAAAATGATATCATAATTTTTGAAAATAACGATATTAGTAATGATATCATTAAATTTAAGCAGCGCAATAATTTAGCAATATATTGCAGAATACATACATACATATATGTTAAGATTGGATCAATAATAATATTCTAAATATTTTATCAAAAATTAATAAAATTACCATAATAAACTAAAGTTCATCTAGCCCCAAATCATTTTACATGTAATACCAAACTTTTGTAATCCGAAAACAATTCTCCTTTAAATTCTGACTGATATTGGTATCTTTATCTTATACTCGTTTATTTTTTGCAATTCCACTAAATTTAGCTGTAAAAATTCAATTTCCATATAATGCATAACATAAAATATTCTTCTAATACAAATATTTTCAATTTAATTTAATTTTCCTGAAAATGTTTGAAGTTTTTTTCTAAGGAAAAATAATTTCGATATTTTATCATATCGTTTTTTGGTTTGTTGTTTAAAGAAAGGATCTTTTTAGTGCAACAAGTGCAGTTTTTTTTTTTTTTTTCAAAAAGATTAAAAGAAAAATTTATCAATTAAAAAATGCATAATTAGAACTATTCCAATTAGATTTTAATTAGATCTAATTTATATTATTAATATATTGTTGAAATTATGGTGGATATGATGATTGTTGTGCTTTTATTTATTTTTTTTTTTTATTTTTTTTTATAAGAGTTCCGTTAACGCACATTTTTTTTTTTGTAATTTCTCGAAGAACGCTATAATAATTGGGTGCAAAAAACCGAAAGCAAAACAAAACAAAAAAAGTTTGACACATCTTGGCGCAAAGTTTAGTTAACAAATAAAAATTTTGCATATTGGTTGTGTTCATGAAATATGAAAATAATTGTGAAAAAGTGAAATATTTACTAAAGTAAAATGTTTTATTGTTAACATAATGTTCAAAGCACTTTTAATAATACATAAGTGAATAAATTAAATCATTTCTTTTAATCTTAATGAATATAACAAAATGTATTGATATTTTTATTTGGTATTGTTAATGTAAAATACCTCAGTTTATATGAAAATAAATTCCAAAAGTGTAGCTTTTTGTGAAAACTTGTTTTTGCCTTAGACGTATCCCTCAGTTTGGTGTTTGCAATTTATGGTCAACGACTCTTGGCTTTATTTTCGTAATTTTTATACAAACTTTACATATGTCACCTAGAATGCAAAAGGCCGAAAGCACTGAAAACTCAAATCTTGTTTTTTACTGGATTATAATTAGAGTATCCAAAAAACCGACTTTTTTTAAAACCGGTTTTCGGTTTATCCGAAAAATAACATTTTAGAAAAAACCGGTTGATCGGTTTTGGACTTTTGAAAAAAACGGTTTTCAGTCTTTTATATTTCTATGAGGAAAATATTATTTTTTTTTTTTTAACAATAGTCGAAATTTATGCCTGCTTACAGCTTAACTCCGAAAAAATAATAATTTTGTTGTGAAAGTTTCAAAATGAAAGTTTTTTATTTCACATTATAATTTTTGTGAAATATATAGGTATGTTAGGGTGGCCCACTTTAATATGGAGGAAAATAAAGGTTTTTAAATTTTCAGTTTCACCCTCTAGAAATGTTCGAATAGCCCAAAAACTATAAAATACAAAGTTTTAGATTGATTGAAACAAATTTAGATAGAGGTGGTTCCAAAGGTTCGAAAGAATTAATTCTTTAGTTCGCTTTTTAAAATGGAATTAAATTATAAAGGATTATTAATTCTTTAAAAAAAATTCATTGTAATTAATACTGAAGCTTAATTCCTAAAGCTTTTGTTAAAATGGAATTAATTCATTTGTGAATTAATTCTTTGGGAATGCTTAATTCTTTTGATTTCATTCAAATTTGTTTAAATTCAAACTATTACAAATTGAATTATAAAAATTTTCAACCATTCAATTTGTACTAGATTGAATGAAAGTTTTATTTTTGAATTCTTTATATTTTGAACAAGTTTATATAATTGCAAAAACGATGTATGGTAAGCCATATTTACATACACACATGTTTCGTGGCGTGCACTTCTTTAAATTTCAGATATCGAGTACTTTTATTTATTTAGCTCTGTATTGAACGTATATTAAATTTCATCTGTTATATGTACTTAGGTTATTATGAATGATAGGATTTATAACTAGATTTCACGTAGAACGTATTACGAGTATTATTTTTCTTTTAAACTGTAAAGTTCAGCATCTTTGTACAGAATCATCTTCCATTCTTTGTAGTAACATGTTGATTTTATATTGATTTTAGCAAAATACCAATGATTTTCAACTATTTTAATACTTATTTTCAAAGATATATAAAAATAGAATTAAAGAAAAATATTGTCATTCAATTTGTAGTAGAAGGGAATGAAAGAAAAAAATATATCATTCAATTGAATTTTATTTTTTTCAGGAATTAATTCTACATTTTTTTCATTCATTTTGTAAAAGAATGGAATGAAAGAAAAATTGAATCATTCAAATTGAATTGTAATTCTTCAAGAAATTAATTCTCTAGGGAATTAATTCAATACAAAGTTAAGCCTAAAGAATTATTTTCTGAGGAATGATTTTAAAGAATGCTAAACTAAATTTTTATAAGCTGAATTAAGATTATACGTGAGTTAATTCTAAATTGAATTCATTCTTTCAAAGCTCTGGGTGGTTCATAGATTGAAATATTAAAAAGTTTAGTTTTTTTTTATTCTGCTCAACAATACCTAACACATTTCATTTCAAATTTTCCTCGTTTTCATTGAGTTCCACAGTTTATCACCTTTTTAAAATTACCAAAAACAACAAAATTGAACAACTAATAACAACATAGTTATTAAAATAAAATTACGTAAAACACGTAATTTTATTTTAATAACTATTTTACACGTCTTGGTATCTTATACATCATGTCAAAATTCTGCGTAAGATATTCACGGTCAAATTTCACAAAAATTTCTTGTTTTGCATCTAACTCACCTAAGTCTTTTTCACTATTACAACAATTTTGGATAATAAAATTATTTACAATGTATATAGAATGTCAGTAGTAGAAACTATATGTTTTGTTTCTATCCTTCAATTTTATATTGATTTTATTTTTATAACTATTATGTTTATTTTTGGAATTTCAGAAAATTATTCAGAAATTATTTTTTTATGATCGATGAAAGGAAAAACCTTAAAAAAAAAAAAACATTTAAATCATTTTCAAGATTTTTATCGCTTTGAACCACCTCTAAATTTCTTTATAAATCAGTTCAAAAACTATATACCCATCATCAATGGGCGGACCACGCCCATTTTTTGTTTCGGACTTTACATTGGTCCTTGAACTATGTGAACACAATTTCGTTGATTTTCACCATATATGGAAGGTGGGCGGTAAAGTGGGCGGACCACGCCCATTTTTCGTTTCCGACTTTACATTGGTCCTTGAACTATGTGGACACGATTTCGTTGATTTTCACCATATATGGGAGGTGGGCGATGAAGTGGGCGGACCACGCCCATTTCATTGGCGTACGTGCTTTTATTGAAGAAATATCAGCAGAAAAGTATTTCACGGACACCCTGTGTTTCTAGTTTTTAGCCCATAACTTTTTTGTTTATTAACCGATTTTGCCCATTTTCAATACCAAACAAACCTTATATAAGCTCTATCCTGCTTTCAACAGACGGACAGACGGACGGACATAGCTAGATCGACTCAGAATTCAACCAGGACCCAGAAAATATATACTTTGTGGGGTTTTAAATGATTCCTTCTACATGTTACACACGGAATGACAAAATCAATATACCCCCCATCTTTTTGATGGTGGGTATAAAAAACCGACGGCACTTGCAAAAAACCGGAAACCGGTTTTCGGTTTCGGTTTAGGATGCTCTAATTATAAAGTATTCATGTTTTCAAAAATTACATAAATATTTACAAAAGTCAAAAGCCGTAACATCAACTTCATAAACAAAACATTCCTAAAATCTGTTCTAATTAAGAGAAATTTTAGTTTGAAGAGTTTGCATTAAGTGGGCGATTAAAATAATTTACTTAATTGCTTTATTTTAAAGCAAGAAACTAATAACACTGGTCAACAAAAAAATCTTCCCCCACAGACGAATAGTTGGGCTTGATGTATTTTGATGTGCTGAACTAAAGTTATCATCTTTATCTTAAAGCTGTTAATGCTGCTAATAAAATAAGTCATATATCTTCAAAATTTATGCACAAATGTAAATTTTATTCACAGTTAGGTAAAAATACCCATGTTACATACAATTGAGTAGAAATACATTGGTAGCCAAAAAAAAAATTTTTTTTTATTTTTTCTTGAAACAAAAATAGGTGGACTAGGTGGATTTTGACGAGTTAAACAAGAAACTGCGTTCACTTTTTTTCTATCGGGTACTGATTTTTTTATGTGCATGACCTATATAATCAAGAAACCTTTACACGATTTCGATAAGTGATACATCAAAAGATGCATACGAAAATTGTCTTTAATGTGTGTCAACAATATTTCAAGAATTTCAGAGTTATGGATCAAAATTTTTACCACTTTTCAAAAAAATAAATTTAAAATGGCTTTATTTACTCGTAGCTTTTCCAGCTTTGAGATAAAGGTTATAAACTTTAATATTTTTGATGTTTTCACTTAAAAAAAAGTTTTAGTAAAAAAAAGAAATGTTGAATTTTGTATGAAAAATTTTTTTCCGACACTTTTTTTCGAAATATCTCCTAAACTATTGAGCGGATAAAATTTGATAGTAAAGCTACTTAAAGCCAATGTTATTCCACATATTTTGGTGTATTATTTATATAAATCATGCATACCGTTCTCGAGTTATAGTGAAATATACTCGAGTAATCGGCTTATTTAGGACGCAATATTAGACACGCCCATAAAAAAAATCCCGATCTGATGGAAAAAACTGAAAGCAGATTTGAGTTTAGTATGCGGAATTCCATCTAGTCCACATATTTTTTTGAAGGAGCTCAAAAAAATTTTTTTTTATTGACCAGTGTAATTGTGGCCTTTTGGATTCTCAAAATACTTTTTTCTTCTGCTATAAAAAAATATAAGTGTGGTTACGGCCTTTTGCATTTTAGGTGACGATATACATATTTGTTTATTTATTTATTTTTTTACCAAATAAATTAATGACATTTGGGTAAGTTTAAAAGCTAATACCATAGAAAACAACTAGAAGTCCAACCCGCTTTAAAAAAACCTGTAAAAAAAACCTAACTGTATGTGCACATGTTAGTAAAATTTTCTACAGAACTAATTTATACGTGTGAAGAGAGTAATTTTTGTTTGTTGATTGAATTAAAAGAGTTCAACTTCTAGTTGTTTCCTATGGCTAATACGTCCTTTATATTACATTTAAAAAATAGCTTTAATAAAGCGATTAAAAATGGCTTAAATAAGATGAATTAATCGGCTTCTAACAGCTGTATTCACAAAAAAATAATGTATGCTTGATAACGAGTTACTAACTTTTTTTATGTAAATTTCCATAAGAAAAAGTTAGTAACTCTTTATCAAACCTACATTATTTTTTTTGAATACGGCTCTAAACCTTTAATCTTGTTGCTACAAATCAAGTTGTTCATCGATAAAATTTTTAATTTTAAATACTAATAATTTTTTTATAAAATCAAACTTGAAAAACATCCATGAGGTGAGATCCAAAGCGGCGCATTAACATAGTGCATGCAATCTCTTCCGAGGGCTGTAATTTCCGTACATTTCTTTGATAAAAGTGTCATTTGTTATGAATAAAGTGCACTTTTTTCATACACGTACACATGGCTTGTCAGAGCGAAAATTTATTCCACAACTTTAATTCTTTAAACTTTAAATTCTTGAAAAATATTTCCTTTAAAATACAAAGAAATTGTACTTATTGTAAAGATTAAAGTATTTTCTTTTAAATGCTTTTTAAAATTTTGGTCAAAAGTGATTTTTGCAAGGATAAAAGTAAAAATGAGCCACTACCATAGATGGGTGAAATTTAGAAAAATGGCAATTAATTGAAAATTGAAACTAACATTTTGAAAAAGTAATTGATTCTAGGATAAAGTACTTAGATAAAAAGAAACATCATTGTGTTAAAAAAAATTCTGTAATTTTTTTAACTCTCCATGAAGTGTGCCATCAAAGTCAAAAATATTTTTAAAATTTTTTAATTACAGTGGAAAAAACGGAAAAGTTTCAAGTTTATATTTTTACGTTTTATTTCATTAAAAGTAGTTTTTTTTACAATTTGGTCGCACAAATAAGTTATTTAGAAACATATTTACTCATTTTTTGTTATATACAAAAATATTTTCAATATGTGTTAAAAAAATTGGTTTAAAAACTAATTTTTTACTCTTTAGAAGTGCGATCGAAAACATCCTCATAACCATTTTCGAAAGCAATATATACATTTTTTTGATCTAGTTATCATTGAAAAATACGTCAGTTATTATTTTTAATGACAACCATGTTGACTTGTTGTGACTTTGATCAAAATGAGTGACGAAAAAGATGTAGGTACGTGCCATAATATGATAACAGAAGGTAGAATCATTAGAGTGTTTTAAATTTTAATTCTTGTTATGTCAAATAACAGAAAAATAAAAAACAAAAAATAAGAATAAAATTATAAAAACGATTTTGTTTCATTTTAATTTCGTTTTTTTATTGAAACTTTTTTGTGCAATTTATCTGGGGAAAAAGTTGCGTAGATTACAATATGCATATAAAACATAATGCCATATATATCCTGCCATGGAGTTGTCTCAAAAGAACGTTTACTGGAGCTGCAAATAGATGTTCCGGCTGGTCCAGTAGTTACCAATGACAAGGAATATACTTGGCTTCAGAGTTGTTGGTAGTTAACGTAGAATCGGTCGATTGAAAAAAAAAATATTTAAAAAGAATTTATTTATTTTTTTGTTTTATTTTATTTTTCAGTTTTTTGATATTTTATTTTAATTTTTTTACATTTTGTATTAATTTTTTATTGTTTACAATTCAGGGTAAAATAAATTGAGAGCACTCTTTCTAATGATTCTACCTTCTATAATTTTATCATGGGTACGTGCTACAAATTATTAAAAAACTTCAAAAAAATCCAAATAGGTCCTACAATTGGCCAAAGAATTAAATATCTGCCGCCAAACTGTTTTCAATGATATTAAACAGTATCATGAGAATTTGACCATTGATAGGAAACCTGTTTCGGAGAGAAAAAAAAGATCCATATAATATTGGGAAGTCCAAAATTTGAAAGCATATTGAAAAGAACTCCGAACACATCTGGTAGAAAAGCAGCCCGGTTAGCTCAGTGCTTTGTCTATTTGTTGCGAAAAGTTAAAGCTAATGCGGAGTTGAAAACATATAAAGTCCAAAAAGTTCCAAACAGGAATGCTGCAAAAAATGTAGAAGCCAAGAATATGACACGGAAATTAAAATAAAATTTCATACAAAAATACTCAAGTTGTATAATTGACGAAAAAACGTATGTGCTGGGAGAATTTTCACAGCTTCTGTATAAAAACTTTTATGTTGCTAATGCTCGAGGCAATGTTAAAGATAAGTTTAGGACCCAAAAGCAGAAAAAAATTCCTAAAAAATTCCTGATATGACAAGCTTTTTGCATTTGCGGCAAATCAGGAAAGTCATTTGTTACATTTGGCTCTATAAATACCAAAATATACATCAAAGAATATTTGTAAAAAAGATTTCTTCCTTTCATAAGAAAGCACAATGTGTCCACACACTGGCCCGATTATAAACAATTTTAACATGTTATGCTATTGGCCCAGCTTACGTACCCAATTTCATTAGGTTAATTTTAAAACGGCGACCTATAGATTATCTCATATGTTGGCTGTTGATATACAGACAGCCGGAAGGACAGTCTGGAGATTCACTATATATACTTAATTATATTATACATTCTGACCACTATTGTAATCGTTAATATAAAAATTAATTTTGTTCATAACAAATATAATAGTTAAAAATGTATACGTAAACATTATGTATACCCCACATTTAATTAACAAAAAAAAATTAATTTATAAATATTCAAGATAATTAAATATTTATAAATTTGAAAAAGAAATAAAAATAAAACAATTTTATATGTTTATTTCTCTTAAAAATTAACAAAGTACTTAGCATAATATGAAAATCATATAAAAATGTCTTTCTTTATGTCTTCATTTAAGACAAAGTAAACTAATTTTAAACTTGTTTTTATAGTTATTGAAATGTTACCTGATGTAATAATCAATAAAATATGTTAATATCATTAACAATTGACCAAGTACTAAAATGAAAACTAAACAAGTATTTATAAAAAAAAAAAAAATATTTCAAGTCCACATCCATCTCACTTGCATCAAAATACAGCAGACAGATGCCGCAAAGAAATGATTTATGAGGCTTTCAATGAAACGGCCAATTAAGATACAGACAACATTTTGAAAACTTTTTTCAACAGAATATTGAAAATGTGATGGTTAGTTTTTGATAAAATCAAAGAATATATGGAGCTATATATTTCATGCAGTTTAGGCTTTTAAAACAACATGACACATAAATGAGGAATTTTTTGTTTTATTTTTCACAGTAATAAATAAATAAAATATTTTTTTATTAACATTTGCATCATTTGGAACTTGTTATGGAAAAATGGTCAATAAGTAACAACAATAAAAGAAAGAGAAATATGTATTGAAAAGCCCTATATATTTAGCCATTAGTTAGCTAAGGCAATCACTAATAAAGACATACGATTTGATATGATGATCATATATAATTTAAGCGGTATCGAAGGAATCATAAATATTATTTTTTAGTTGTACTCAAAAATTACCAACAAAGAAATGTGAAGATAGTTTGGGTTGAAATAAAAGAAAAAATTAAAATTATTTATTATCAAATAGATATGTAGGTAATTGGAGACAATATAATCATCATACACTTTTCAGTGTTCAAATAGATCACTTGTATTTTAAAAGAATAGCCTTTTCCATATAGTTTTTTTAAGAGATATTTTCTTCAGAGAAATTTTTGATGAAAGTTTAGCTTCAGAAAAATTTATTTAGAATTTTATTTAGAAAAATCAAAGTTAAATTTAGAAAAATGAAGAGAAAATGAAAAAAATTTTTAATGGGAAAATTTTTTTTAGAAATTTTATGTAGACATTATCTGACATAGAATAGAATTAGGAGTTTATGTAAGAGCCACCCTATATTAAATTTTCAAAAAATTTACTCATTTTTTGAAAATACAAAATCAAAATATATGTGGCTACATGTATTTTGTTGTTGTATGAATTAGGTTTTTGACAATTGAATTAGTTTTTTTTTCTCTCACATAAATATCTAGTTGTTTATCTGTGTTATCTGATATTTAAAAACAAAAATTTTATTCAGAAAATATTTTTTTTTTTTTTTAAAGAGAGTTTCTCAAAGTAATATTTTGTTGCTTGAATTTTTCAAAAATACATATTTTTTGCAAGAGGGTTTTCGAAGAAAAATTTTATTCAGAAACTATTTTTTTAAGAGAGCTTCTCAAAGTAAAATTTTTCATTAATAAATTTTTTGAAAGAGAAGTTTTCTTTAGAAAATTTTTAAAAGGCGAGAATTTTTTACAAAATTATTTTTAATTTTAAAAATAAATTCTTTTAAAATAATTTATAAAATTATTATTTTATTTAAAAGAAGAAATAATCTTTAGAAAATTTAAAAATCTTTTTCTTTTCAAAGAAAAATTCTCTTTATTATTATATATTATCAAAAAGATATTTCAAAAACTTTAAAAAGAGAATTTTTAATTAGAAAAAAAAATAATAATAATAATAAAGAAAGAAATTAAAATTTCTTTAGAAAAATGTTTTTATGTTTTTAGAATGTTCTTTATAGAATAGAGTAACGTTATTACTATTTTACAAATGTACATACATATGTAGATACAGTTAGTGTAATAAGTAAGTGAACTCTATTGGTTCTTTTTCAAGTTGTAGATCGAAGATATCAAAAGTCACATAAATTGTAAATATATAATGTATTGTTAGCAAAATAAACAACAAAAGATTCTATTCAACACATTACTACTTAGTGAATATGGTTCTTTTTAAAGATCAATGCTCCATAAATAAGTAAACAAGGTTTTTAATATCCCCGGCAACCGCCTATATTTTGATACATTAGTGCCAAACGTGTTGGCATAGTGATTACATATATTATGCATATCCCTGGACAAAATTAAGAGGTTTTAGTAATAACTAAGTCCAACAGATTGGTCAATTATGGGGACTCTATTTTTTTTTTATTAAATTTCATGCAATTTCTATTGGTGACACATCTGGACTTTGAGTAGGTCACTATAAAATGTTAACTATTTCCTCAGCTATATATTTTTAATCAAATTCACCCTATTTTATAGGTAAATTTTTTTAAACAAAGACTTTTTGGAACTATTACACCTTTGAGCAGATTAAGGTAAATCTGGGAATTTATTTTACGTTTGTGTACCACTGAAATAGAAATGTATTTCCAAACCATAAAGCCCTTTCTACTGGACATAAGTATTGATTTTCTATACTTAAAGGTTCAAGTTTAAACATTTTAGAGCTAAACGTACATATAGCCTACATTATATTTTATGCGAATCATAGGTTATTCAATCCAGAGACTTATTTTCCAATTTTTTCATATTTTTAGGCATAATATGCATTTTAGGCATAATCTCATCAAATTTTAGAGATTTTTTATACTTATGTATAAAATTTTCCGTACAGCTAGATCATGTTTTCCATCTTCATATATTTCTCTGTGAGTTTTAATTTCACACCATAGTTTTCGGACTTCTGGAATAAGTTTTGATAAAAATTTTGGAGCAGAAAGCATAGGATTTTAAAGCTAAATTGTTATCTATTAATTTTGTAGTGATTCTCAGGCGTTTACGAGAGTAATTGCGGTCAACGCGTTCATTGTGTTTGAAACATTTAATCACCTTGAGAATAAAGTGGCCGTTTTATTAAAGATATTTGATATATTTCTATATGTTTCACCTTTTTCTTATTGTATGATAGTTACTCTTAGTTCTCCTTTACCATAGAAAACAACTAGAACTCCAACTTGCTCAAAAAAAACCTAACTCAATTGTCAAAAAATCCTAACTCTTTGTATGTGTTAGTAAAATTTTCTACAGAACAAATTTATACGTGTGAAGAGAGTAATTTTTTGTTTCTGAGCGAATGAAAAGAGTTGGAATTCTAGTTGTTTTCTATGTCCTTTACTTAGTTGTGCGTTGTCTGCCATCCTTTAGGTCGAAATTATGGTAAAATTAAATTTTTTTTTTTTTTGATTTTATCAAATTTTCTAATATAATCGAAAAAGTGATTTTTTATTTTTTAACAAATAACTATCGCTGTTGTTGTGCTAAAAACATTTTACAACCATAAATATCACTTACTTTTAATATAAAATTAAAGACATTAAGCCAAAAGTTGCTTGTTGACTCGCTGAAAACGACTTCTTTTCAACTTTCTCTAGAAAGAAACTTAAAATGGAATAATATTTAAAAAATTTGTCATCAATGTAAAAGAAAACAAATTGACTTCATCAAAAACATATAAATTTTTTAAAATGGACCGTTACATTTGCCGCTTTTTAAAGCGAAACAGAAAGGATGAGTTTGTTTACTTATTTATGACACCCGCTGTACAACAATTTTTTTAAAATAATATATTTTTCTTACTAGCAAATTTTTAAAAGATATTTTCTTTAGAAAAGAGTCATTCAACTTCAAAGAGAAATTTTATTAAGAAAAATTTGAATTTTTAGAATTAAAAAAAAAAAAAAAACAAAATTTAAGAAAAATTTGAATTTTTTTATGAATTTTTGTGTAGACGTTATCAGCAATTTTTAAAGAAAAATGTTATTCAGAAAATATTTTTTAAGTGATAATTATCTAAAATTATCTGAAAAATCAAACTGAAATATCTGAGTAAATTTTTAAAAAATATATTTTTTGGGAATTCTTCAAGAAAAATTTGATTTAGAAAAATGTTTAAGGAAAAAATTTAAATTTCAAAGAGAAATTATTTTCAAACGATTTTTAACATTTTTTAAAGAAAAATTATCTTTAAATATTTTTTCAAGACATTTTCCTTAGAAAAAAAAAAAAACATCAAATAACGTTGGGCGTAGATTTCAAAACTAAAGAAATATTTTAATCAGATAATTTGTTTTGAATTGAAATTTTCTTGAAAGAAAATGTTTTCAAAAATACAGTTTTTTAAGAGAAATTTGCGTCAGACATTTAAGGAAAATTTTTATAATTGAAACATAGAGTCATATAAGGGCGTATAAACCATATAGAAAATTTTACAGACGATAAAAGCTCCATAAAATTATAAAAGTTAATTGTTTTCCTACCTTTTTTCATTCTTTGGTAAGATTCTAAGTATCATTAAATAATTCAGATTATAACATGCCAAAATTTGCTGCCGAAAATAGTCTAAAATGGAATAAGGACTTATAACCATATTTATTTATAGAACAAAAGTAAAAATTAAAAAAAATGCTTTATATTAATAACGATTTCATAAAAATTCCATAAAAGTCACTGTAATATAACATATACATTTGTTTTACAGAAAACCAATTATACCATCAAATCTTATATGAATGTTTACTTGTTTTTTCGAATAAATTTGCTGAAATTTTTAACAAAATCACATCAAAAGATCATAGAAAAAAGTTTAAAAAGAGAAATTTTGCTTTAAAAAATTTTAAAAACTATTTTTTTTTTGTTTTTAGTTTTTTTTTTTTAAGAGAATTCCTTTGAAATATTGAGAATTTTTTTTTTAGTTTCAAAGAGAAATTCTCTTAAACAAATTTTTAAAATTTAAATTTTCTTTAAGAAATTTAAACCTGAAAACATAGTATAGTAACTAGTATAGAAACTGACTCTCTTTTTTATTCAACACTCTTCACATACATATGCTGTGTGAATTCAACACACTTGAGAGAGAAAAATTAACAAAATTATCCTTTAAAATAACATTTGCAGCACATTCTTTCATACACATATAATATTTTATTATTTTTTAACACTTTTATCACATTTTAATTTCCGGCACGTTTTTATTTTTTACAAACGAGAAAAATATTTTTTTACTATTTTTGACATTTTTTTATTGGCTGTTGAATTTTAAACTAAACAAAAACTGTTGCAATTTTTGGTATTAATAATATTGTAGATTTTACAATAATTTATATTTTTGTTGATATTTAGGAACAAAAATATAATAATTAAATCATTATGAATACAATAGACGTTAAAATCTTTTATATTTGTTGAGAAATATAAATATACACGTAAAACAAAAATTTAATAATTTTTTAATACAATTTTTTGCAACTTTGTGTACATATGAAGTGTGGTGAATTGGAATTTTAAACCAATACATATAAATAAAATTTTACTAAGACATTGTTAGCGTTACGTACTTTTGATTAATGCGTGATGTACCAAAAGAGAGACTTTCCGTACTAGTTCTTATACTATGCCTGAAAACTTTCTTTAGAGAATTTAAAAAAAAAAAAATTGTTTCAAAGAGAAATTTTCCTTAAAAAATTATTTTTTTAAGGACTAAAAGCCAAAATCTAAATACATATGGACAATTATCAAAAATTTTTGATTTTAGCCCTTCAAAAAAATATTAATTTTTTTTTTGATGGCACATTAAAATCCTTTTGTATACATATAAAGTGACTCGAATGCATGTAGAATCAGTTCGCGTTAATCATTTCTTGTGAGGGGCGCGAAAGTTATGGTGGTTTAAAGTTGAACATATAAAAAATTTTACAAACTAGAAGTTTATGTACAATTCTGGTCAAAATTATACATAATATCAAAACCTACAGAGTTATTCAAATAAAATTATTGATATTTTCAATATTTGATGGTATTAGTGCAGCATATTTTAGGGTTTCTTAGTAAAATTTAAAAATTTTCTTTTCAATAAAAATCGCGATTTTTAAAAATTTTGTGAAAAATTTGTTCGAATCTAAATTATTTCTCCATATATTAATAGAAAATATATTTTGTTAGAGTTTATTACATAGGAATTGCTTTTTAATATTGTGATCCTTTTTTAACACAAGTAAATATTTTTTGGTCCATAAAATGTTTATCTATCAAAATTTTTTGATGTGCCTTAGCGAAATGTTTTTTGACAAAAGTGTCCCGTTTTCAATTATCAACGACATTTGGCTTTAATTTATGATCCCAATCAATTATATTTATCGCCACTCTTATATATAATATTTATTTAAATTGCAATTTTCTTTATAAAATTATAAAAACAAAAAGTGCAATTTTTTCATAATTTTCAAAAAGTCCATAACATTTTTGTATTAAATTTTTTTTTTTTATTTTGTTATGTAAAATGACAAAAAACTAAGTTCACGCAGTAATCCAAGCAATTCCGTATGAAAATGTGAATGTGCCTCGCGAAAAACTGACTTTTTGAAAAAATTTTTTTTTCCAAACTTTGAGACTATCTACTACGTTGACTATTTCGGGCACATCAAAAAAATATAGCGCAAAATACATACAATTACAACAAGTATCAGTATTACTTCTAAAGCACTTTTTCAGTAATTTATAATAGTTTATTTTTTGTTCGTCTTTTAAAGATTTCCTTTTTTTTGCGGGGTGCATTATAATCTTTAAATTTAGCATCATTTAGAATTCTAAAATTTTGCTTTTAGAAAAATTAAAAATTTTCAAAATTACAAACTTTAATAATTATGTATGTATCTGCTGTAGGGTACAAATATGAAGAATATTTCGTAATACAAAGTGTGAAGAGAAGGCAGTCTAAAAGACAGGACTGATTTTCATTCAGTCAGTAAAATAAATGTATTACTGAAAGGGTGTAATAAACTTTTATGGCATTGAATTAAATTGATACGAATTCGAATGAATGCTTCTAATAAATGGATGTATGTATGTCTATCTATACGTTTGTAAATAATCCAATGAATGTGTTTGTATTGGTCGAATGAAATACAATATGTGAAACAACAATTTTGTTTTCCATTCTTTTAACAATGGCAGCTGATCCCCTTACCATAATGGCTGATTTCACAAAGTCACGTCAAAAAATATATGTTTGTATGTATAAGCTGAGCCTCAATTAAGATACACTCTGCTCTGATCATCATAAAACTTTGTCGTGTTAAATTTTATATACATTTTTTTTTTTTGTATTTCATTAAGGTTTCTTCTAAATTTATGAAAAAAATTCACACATACATGCCTGCATGTATTAAATTTTTGATTTTGCTTTTCCTACATTTCTTCTCCAAAGATCTTCTAAAGATTATGAGATTTTATGGTATGAGTGAGAGGGGACAACGTTTGCATCAGCTGGATTTTTTATTTTTTATTTTTTGTATTTTATAGAAAGCCTTCATAAATCATTTGACATGCAATCAAATGTATCTGACTAGTTTTCCATTGAATTAATTTTTATAATTTTTTCAGTAGATTTTTTTTTTTTTTTTTTTTGGATTTATACAATATGGTTACAATCAGAGTGAAATGAATGGTATAGGTGTCACGTTACATTTAAATTTGATTTACAATCATCTAAGAAGCCATTTTTATTATTTTGCCATATAACTAATTCTTATTGCTTAATATAGATTTATAACAATAAAATATTTACAATGTAATAAGTAGAAAATGTTATTAATACTTTAAAATCCCATATTACTTTTTAAAAATTTGTAAGGAAAAATACACCATTCTGAAATGAAAAATCTAAAATTACTTCTAAAATAATAAAATGATATTCTCCACTAAAAATCTATTATTATTATATGTAAATCGCTTAAAAATCGTAAACAAGAAAATAGTACAAATCTGCTATCAATGTGAACGAAATCGGTTATTACATTAACCCTCTAACATTCACGGCTACCTCGGGGTTTTGTTGTACAATTTCTTGAACATACTTTTTATTTTAACTTCTTTTTGTAATCTTATCATTTTAAGGGAAAATTTCTCAAAAAAAGATTTTTTCCGTGAGAAATAAATTCCTTGGAAATATTTATGATTGGTCGGTAACCATTTAGACCTTAAATCCTCCAAATTACACTGATTATATTTTTAATCTGAGGGTTAAAAATACAGCGAAACTAATGAATATGTGCAATCAATTTTTATTTGAAAATTCTGAAATCTTTTCTACATCATAAACAAGAAGGTTTAAAGCTAAAATAATTAAAATCTGTGATCCTCCATATTTTCTATAAAAAATCGATTTTTATTGTCATATTTTTCATTATTTTTTTTTTTTATGAAAAATCTAACATCGTTTTTAAAATTATAATAAAGAAAATCTGTTATCATTCATATTCTCTATCAAAAATGGATTTTTATAAGAAAAGTCTTAAATCTCTTCGAAATCATAAAGAAGAGAGTTTAGAGCGAAGAAAAAATATGTAATCACAGACAATTTCCATAAAAATCGATTTTATATGAAAAATCTCAAATAGCTTTTAAATCGAAAAATACGGTTTAGAGCGAAAATAATAAAAATATGTGATCATATTTTCTATAAAAATTATATTTTTATATGAAAAATTTAAGATTGCTTCCAAATTATAAAAGTTTAGGACGAAAACAATATAAAAATCGATTTTGTTTTCTACCAAAAATCGATTTTTATATTAGAAATTTAAAATTGCTAGTAAATCATAAAAAAGAGGATTCAGAGCGAAAATAAAGAAAATCTATTTTATATCATATTTTTTCATTAAAAATCGTTTCCAAAATTAAATCGTACACAAGACGATTTAAAGCGAAAATAATGAAAATTTGTTATCACTGATATTTTTCATCAAAAAATCGATTTTTATACTAAAACTCTAAAATCGATTCTAAATCGCCAAAATAATGAAAATCTGTGACTACTTATATATCTTACCAAAAGTTGGGTTAAAAAAACGAAAAACATCTGTTATATATGATGCTTTATTATTCTATAAAACATATCTTTTAATAATTGTTTGCGTTCCTTAGACTTAAATTTATTAATATTGCAGTAAATAATACAGTTTACATTTATCAAAATTTTTCTTAAAACGTTAACATTAAAGAAATTTATGGTTATTAACTATCAAACAATATATTTCTGTGTATTTTTGCCAGTGCATTTTGTACCCTTTGATCTCTCAGTAACGATTTAAAAAAGTGCTTAAAAAATACGTATGAATTCAGCCAGCGCAATTGTGCTATGAAATTGACATCCCCAGTTTAAAGCGAAAAATTGAATAGAGCGAAAATAATACAAATTTGTGATTACTGAGTTCAATAATTTACATCTGTAACACCGTACAACTAAAAACAAAAAAAATTTTCTCACACCTAATAAATTCCATATACATTAAAATAAAAACTGCGTTTTTTAGTATTTCATTTCGTGTTTCCTTTTAACTTTAAAGTTTAGAAGGATGCACGACGTTAATCTTTAATTTTATTACTTTATAATTAACATTATATAGAGATATGGATGTCAAATGAAAGAAGAAAATTGGCATCAACTTTTTGTTAAAAAATCCAAATAAAAGTTGCGAAAAAAGTCCTTCAATATTTCGTAACATCCTTGAAAGTTTCCAACAACTAATATTTAAAATAATATATGTTAAAAATGTCAATATAGAGTTTCAAGTACCAAAATTTAATGGTTTTATGCCCGTTAACACAAAATACAATTAAGTTAATTTTAACATCAAGTTACCTAACTTCCGGTTAATATTAAACTAAAAGTTAATTTTCTCTATTAATAGTATTGAAAACTTAGTTAACTTTCGGTTAGTATTATTGTGAATTTGTTTTGTATCTAAAAGTCAAAATATTCAAAATAATTTTATTTGTTTTTTTAAACATAAAAAAAAGAAATGGAATTTATTATCTTCAAAAGGTTTTTTGGACTTTATGTGGGAGCTATGATCGATTATAAACCAGTTAATATCAACAAAATATATTCAAAGTGACGCCTTGTATTTCGTTCATATAGTTTACATGAACAGACGGCTGTGGACAGACATCCATAAATCCCTTATATTTACTTAAATAGAGACATTCTGAGTTTAATACATTATTGTGGTGGTCTTGAAAGTTTATACGTATTCGCGGACACCCCTAAATGTTGCTAGGGAATAGTTCAATGAATACAAACAAATTAATTTTTTTCTGATAGATCCACTTGTTAGGAATAAGAGTGATGCTCAGGAATCTGGATATAATTGTGTTCTGGACTGGGCAGTATGGATCAATCTTCTAATGAATTCTATTAAAAAGCGGCATATGTAAAAAAACCCATTCCAAGAGAACATTTATATGGTGGTTATTTAAAAGATTTTAATATTTTTTTTAACCAAAATGAGTCATTTTTAAAAAAAATATATTTTGACCCCAACTTTTATATCAAGCTTAACATAGTTATTTTCGTATTATCCTTTAATAAATATTTCGAACCATTTAAACGATTGTTTCAGATTTCTATTTTTTTTTTTTTCACATTTTATTTTTGTATAAACTAAAAGTTAAAGAATAACTGGGAGAATTTTTTCTATTAAATTTAACTTAAAGTTAGTGCTAACTAGAATTTTGTGTTAATGAATTTATTTTAAATTTTTGTTTAAACTGAAAGTTAGTATTTAACTTGCAGTTATTGTTTTATTGTTAACGGGCCTTAGCCTTATTACTTTAATTCATACAATGATTTAAAAAGTATTAAACTTTAAGTTATAACTTTTATATAAGTGTAACATAACAACAATATTAGGAAGATTTGAAAATATATTTGAAAGTTAAAATGGTGGTAAGTTTAGTATTTATACTTATTTAACTTTAAATTGATTATTTATAACTTTAATCTACGAAAAGTTAGTAGGCTATGATTTTTATATTATATTTAATATCCTTTTATAGAAACTATGAACATATATACCTGAACCGATCTTTTTTACACCCAGCATCAAAAAAATTGGGGGTTGTATTGATTTTGTCATTCCGTGTATAACATGTCGAAAAAAAATCATTTAAGACTCCATAAAGTATATATTTTCTGGGCCCTGGTTAGATTTCTTCCAAAAGATTTTCTTTTATTTTAATTTCGAAAAAATTATAAAAAAGATGAAATTTAGTAATATTTCTATAAAATTTTTAAAACTGGTTAACCGACTGAAAAAAC
This sequence comes from Protophormia terraenovae, assembly GCA_951394005.1. Taxonomy (NCBI): domain Eukaryota; kingdom Metazoa; phylum Arthropoda; class Insecta; order Diptera; family Calliphoridae; genus Protophormia; species Protophormia terraenovae. The sequence continues at coordinate 120,598,280 of OX596074.1, forward strand.
CGGTTAACCGACGAAAATTGAAAAACGAAAAAAACCGTTTAAGTATAACTGCTAGACGATTATATTATTTTGGTCCTATTTTTTAAAATATTTATGTGTAAAAAATTCAAATATTTCAATATTTGTGAAAAATTGCAAAATTTTTGACTTATTTGTACCCAAATCTCCTCATTAAACACAAAGTTCTATCTTGTGATATCAAATTTTCATATTGTTCCTTTGGCAAAAATATGAAAAAAAAAAAAAAATCTGAAAATTCCGAAAAAATTACCTATTTTCATTTTGATCTAACTCACGAAAGGATAATATCAGAATCAAAATTTTGAGAAACGGTATCCTAGAATGAAGTAAATATTCATTTGAGCTAGGAACATCGATACTCTTTATTTTGAGGCCATCCTAATGTATATGGTTTCGTTCATGTGTAAAAATGATCTTGTATGATGTAATAATCCCTTTTAAGTATCAAAATGTTAATTTTTTGGCGAATAACAATTTAAATTAAGAGTTGAGTCCTTAATTGAAGTATTGCTCTCATATTACAGAATGAGTAATTCTCCGGAAATACTAACATGTTAATTAATTTAAAGTATACATATGTATGTGCAAAACAAATATGTATACTTCATTGTGAATTCTGTGGAAAAACAACTGTTTATCCAAAACCCTTTTACTCCAACATACAAATGTCCGAGTATTTATTTAGAAACAACAAGTAGCAACATCTCAAAGACCGCAACATTTTAAATAGAAATAGACTTTAACATCGTCGGCATTTTAGACAAACGATCAAACGTTTTGAGTTAAACAAAAGGATTCGCTACAGTATCCCTATCAATGTTTACAAATAAATAAATTTAACTCTTCAACCATTTCAAAGAGTTTATATGTGTGTATAATGCAAACATTTTTACACCCCAATTAGACAATCGTTTGACGTGCATGTTTTTGTGTGCGTATTGTGAGTAAAAGTGTGATGGTACGGATGGATACAAACAATTGCGGATACGGATATTTACGTATCTATTCAGTGCGTGAGTTTTCTTTTTTAACTCGTACATTCAAATACTATCACTGACGGTATAAAGGCATTATTTTTCGTTTGAACAGTCATCCATGTCAATTTAAATGTTTCTCTGTTTATAAACAAAGTTTGGCTTTAATTTGTGCAATGTTTCTGTTTTCATTTTTTCGGTTAATTTATTTATTTTTTGTATTTTTTTTTTTAGCATATAAGTGTGAAAATTTAAAATTTCTGTCGAATTTTTATCTTTGTTATTGGGCTGACTTTCCATTATCATTGAGACTGGTGTAATATTTAGGTTTTTTTTTTTGTTTTTATTTTCTTTTTTATATAAAAAATGCATCTTGTCGAGTTGTGAGTTTTGCATACAAACATGTTGAGTAATAAATTATATGCGTTCATCTGTCTGTTTGCCAGTTCATTCGTCGTCTGTTTGTTTGTATGTGTGTTTGTTTGTTACACTTCTCTTCAAAAAAGTCAAATAAGAAATTTTGAAATTTGTTTAGATGAAACTTTTCAGGTCACAAATGTGTGTCGAAATATTTTTTTAATGCACCACAGGAATTTTGATATTCTTACCATTAAAATAATACTTTTAAATTGTGTTGATTTAGAAATATTTGATTAAAGAGAGAATAAATAAATACAAATTTAAGAAATTTTCTGATCACATACATTTTCCATTAAAAATCTATTTAAATATTATAAACTGATTTAAAGCAAATTGTTAATTAGAGTTTAAATGAAAAATAATAAAAATCGGCTATCATTCCGATTTTCAGCTAAAAATTAAATGTTTATATTAAAAATTTAAAAATGCTTATAAATCGTATATCACAAAATATGGAGCGAAAATTATAAAAAATTGTGGTTACTAATATTTTCCAACTAAAATCGTAAATAGGTGGGTTTAGAGGGAAAATAATGAAAATTCGTGAGCACTCATAATTTCCACCAGAAATCCACCGGAAATTTTTTATAATTCGAAAATAATAAAAATCTGTGATCACTTATATTTTTTACAAAAAATTATTTTTATATGAAAAATCATTTCTAAATCGTAAACCAGAGGGTTTAGATCGAAAATGTAAGAGTTACGTGGTGGATCAACTTTACAAGATACAAAGATCTTCTTCCATTGGTATCGCAGGTGCATACGTACTAGTTCTTCAGAAGCTCTGAATACCATATTACACCTGACAGCCATAGACTTACACATTATTGAATCATCAGTTAATATTGCGATAAGATTATCTGCAACTGAGAGCTGGAGATTAAGAACATATGGACACGCGAGGATATTAAACTTAATACCCGCTCCCACCAGAAGAACGTTCTCGGAATTTGCCACTCTTATCGACTCCCTGATGAGGCAAGCGTATTTCAAGCAGAAGTACCAGCGGTCAGAGAAGCGTACAAAATAAACCCCCCATTGAAATATTGGGGGTAGAATTCAGAAACACTATTTCGAAAAGCCAAAAAATAGATGGCGAAATCTGGACAAATGTAAATTCGGGAAGGAAACGTGGCCTACCTGGTCTCATCAAAACGGAATCTGATAAATTAAATTGATTGCTCGTAAGTTTACGGGCTACCATGTTAACCAACCAAAAAAGATCGAAAATAATGAAAACCTGTGATCACTCTTATTTACCATTAAAAACAATTTTTATAAGAAAAATCTAAAATCTCCAATCATATTTTTCACCAGGAATCGATTTTTTATAATATATTTAAAAATTTATGTAATCGGAGGGCTTAAAGGGAAAATAATGAAAATCTCTATTATACTCCAATAAAAATCTATTCTTATATGGAAAATCTAAAATCGTGATCAATAATATTTTCTATCAAAAATCTATATTAATACAAAAAATCTAAATTCACTTTTAAATCGTAAATAAGAGGATTTATAACGAAAATCTGTGATCATTAATATTCTACCCACAAAAATGTTATAATAAACTAGAAGAATTGCAGCGAGAATAATGAAAATCTGGGATCAATATTACTTAACACAAAGAAATGATTTTCATATGACTTTTATTGCATTTTGCTTGATGGACAGTAATTGCACATTGATCTTTTTCCTTTCATTATTTGTGGTTCAGTTTTCTTGCTGGTCCTCGAAAGTATGAATGGAGTCGGATATTGGGAGCTGTAACGACAGCTCTTCCAGCCATTTTTTTATTTGGGAGTCATACACATTTCTAAATAAATGTATATCTCCGTAACAAAAAAGCTTTCTGTAATGAACGTCCACTCACAAGCTCACTCGATAGACTACTGTGTTGGTTGGAAAGCTCATGTTTTACTTGTACTCGATCGTAATGAAATATGTAAAAATAGCAATCGAAAATTATACTTACAGGCGGTGATTAGTCTTCTAGGATTAAGTGCTAATTAAAATTATGCAGGAATGTTTAGATCAAGGAACGGCGCTCTTAAATTTCGCGTTTGATATGCTCTTGTTTCCGTGCTCTTAGATTTTGCACGGAAACAATTTTTAAACTTGTAGTTTAATAATATTTTTGTTTTTAAACAATTTATGGTCTGTAATAAAAACTATCATTGAATATTACAACAAATTGCTTAAAAAAGTATTAAAAATATATAAAATTAATAAATAATTATTCTATCTTCACATGTAAGAGTATATAGATGTGACAAAATTAAGAGATAATTTGCCCGTGTGCACTATTTTGCCGATAGCAGGTTTAGATCATAAATAAACGAGAGAAAAAGATATAGTCGGTCAAGCCCGACCATATGATACCCTACACCATTGTGTACATTATAATTCGGGGAGGGGTCTTGACTTGGAGTCAGATGTGGACCGATACTCATAAGTGTAAAATAAAACATACGAATACAGAATATTACGTTGATGCTGACATTTATATGAATTTATTCACTTTTGGGTGATTCCCGAAAGAGGGCCTTATATGGAAGCTATGGTAAATTATGGACAGATCTTTGTAAAATTTGGAACTATCATTTATGTTCATATAAAACTTATTTGTGTCGAATATTAACTTGATACTAACATTTTAATGGGATTTATGCCCGTTAAAGTGATTTTCTGAAAAGGGGTTTATATGGGAGCTATGGTTAATTATGGACCGATCTTTTTAAAAATCGGCACACTTATTTAGGCTTATATAAGACTTATATGTTCCAAATTTCATTAAAATATTGCTATATTTAAGGGATTTATGATCGTTAAACCCTTTTCCGGGAGGACATTTGTATGGGGGCTAGGTGAAATAATGGACCGATCATAACCAATTTCAGTAGGCTTCGTCCCTGGACTAAAAGAAACCTCTGTACCAAATTTCATTAATTTTGATTCAAAATTGCGACCTGTAGTTTGATTACAAGGTTTACATGGACGGACAGACGGTCAGACGGACAGACGGACGGACGGACGGACGGACGGACATCGTTAAATCGACTCAGAAAATGATTCTAAGCCGATTGGTATAAATTAAGGTGGGTCTTAGACCAATATTTTTGGGTGTTACAAACATCAGCACAAACGCATAATACCCTCCCCACCTATGGTGGTGTAGGGTATAAAAATATGTGTTCAGTGATCAGCAATTATTTGTATATAAAAATATAAGCCGAATATAAAACGGAAACGAGGGAAAGAGTTATCATTAAAAAATTACCATTAAATTCGATTTTGTTACTAAAAATCGCTTCTAAATAAAAATAGATTTTGAGAACAAAAATCTGGGATTTATTTCTCAAACCTAAAAATGTAGAGATTGATACACAAATAATGAAAATTTTTGCGAACACTCATATTTTCCACCATAAATCATTTATTGCCTAGAACTCAAAATAAATAATACTTTTTTGTAGTTTTACTTCAAAAGTTTTGAATTTAGTTTACAAAAATCGTTTACTTTTATGCATTTCTGCAGGTATTTGAAGCACTTAAAGTATAGCGATCGACTCAACAGCGGTCGATTTATTAATATTCGTCCTTCTCTCTGGATGGTAATATTTTATGTGAGAAAGTAGGAAAAAAAAAAAATAATAAAAAATTTCGGTCCGCAATTGTGTTAAATAGTAACACAATTTTTGCATTGTTTAATATTATTAATATTACAACACTTTAAATTTAAAGTGAAAAAAAACTGTCAATTTACAGTAAACTGTAAAATTTAAAAATAAAATGGTGGTTAAATATGTTAATTTTGAATATATTAATTATTTTAGTTGATTGTAAAAATGTTAAAAATAATTTTCGTTAAATTGATATATGTCTTAATTATTTATGTTAAATAGATTTTATTTATTCATACTACCTACATATATCGTAAATAAAAGAAAAATCAATAAAATCCGGTTAAATTTCAAGTTAAACTTTTACTCATTGTTTTAAATTTATTTGAAATGTTTAACCAAGCTTTAGCACATGTATTAAAAGACAAAAACAATATAATTAACACTTTATTGCTTTGGGATAAATACAATTTAACTAAAATGAGAAAAAAAGCCCGACCATATGACACCCTACACCATTGTGTATGAGTATAAAAATTCAAGAAGGGGACTTTTATTAGACCTTTGGCCAATTGTGGACCAATACTTTTACTAAGTGTAAAATAACATATATGAATACGGAATAATGCATTGATACTAAGAACTAAGGACTGCGCACGAGAAAATCTGTGCATGCAAATCTGCTTATAGAAACTAAACCAATAGGCGAATTTTTTTTCAAATTATATTTTTATTAATGACTGTTATGTTCAAGTTCCAAACATAAAAGAATAAATTCATTCTTGTAGGATTTTAAGGAAATATATGATGTTTTCCAAAATTCTTCCAATTAAAGGTTTTATTGTGTTTCGGTCACTTTTTTGCTCCAATTAGTCCACTTATTTTTAAACTCCGCTTCATTTTAAGCTAAGTTAATGTTCTTTAAATTATTTTTTTACTAAAGCCCAATATCTTTCAATTGCTCCGAGTTCCGGACAATTTGATGGATTAGCATCTTTCGGTACAAACACAACAACAATTTCTTTATTATCACCCCATTGTTTTGTTGCAGTAATGAGAAGAATCGAAAACAGGCCAGAAAAAAGTGGGTACACTGTTTTCTTAGGAAAGGAAGAAATCTTTTCCAAATCATTCACGTATATTTCTGTGTTAATGGAACCATTTTTTATGAATGAAGTGCTTTTTTTCCGCATATGCATATGGCTTCCCAAAACAAAAACATTCTTGGGAATTTTGATTTCTTTGATACTCAATATTTTTCTGTCATATTCCCTCTAGCGTCTGCAACATAGAATTCCTGGCCATGGCCAGGAAGTTGAAAAAAGTTAGACTGTACGAACGTTTCATTGTCTATTATACCCTGATCATAATTATGGAAAAATTCGTCTGAAGAACTTTCACGTTATTTTTTACCTCCAAATTCTTGCTTTGCGTTTTTATTAGGATTTTTTTGTACTTTACACGTCTTCAGGATAGATTTCCTTTCAACTTTTCTTAAAAAAAATCATACTATGACCCAAGAAACTGTATTTTTGACACAGCTGCCTTCCTAGCAATTGTTTTATATGACCGATGTAAGATTTCATGAAAAATTTCTATTATGTGTTTTGGCGTTTTTTGTTCAATTTTCATTTTAAGGAAAACTAGTTTTGCTATAACCATGAAACTAAGCACATACCGAAAAATGTAAACCAGTTAACAGAATAATTTAATCACCACATCAAAAGTTATAAGCCCAAGTGCGTGCACGGATTTTTTTGTGCACAGTCCTTATATGATTTTATGCACTTTAGAGTGATTCTCGGAAGTGGGAGCTATGATAAATTATGGACCAATTCTCATGCAATATAAAGTGATTTTCGGAAGAGAGTTTTATATGGGTCTATGGTAAATTATGGACCGATATTAAACCAACTCAGGAAGTAATTCTGAGTCGAACGGTATACTTTAAGGTGGGGGTCCGATGATTTTTTCTGCGCGTTACAAACATCAGCACAAACGCATAATACCCCAACCACCTATGGTGGTGTATGGTATAAAAACTCAGATGATATTGTGTTATTTTTTTAACGAATCAAGTCAGATTAGCAGAAATATGTACATATGTATATTTCAAAATAGAAAATAAAAATAATAAATATAGAAAAAAGAGTTTAAATTTTTATAAAACCCTAAAAGTGAGGGAGGAAATATTTGACCATTATTCAATTTGGCGACGGATGTTATTAGTGCTTACGCACTAATTAATAAACTTGGCTTAATTCCTTACTTTGTCTGGGAGGTTAATAAAATTATTAAACAAAACAAATATTTAATATTTTCGTAAAAACCCAAAATTAAATTAAAACCAGCAACCACGTTATACATATTCATGAATATGGTAAACGTGTGGGTGATCGATCGTATTATCACAATCTATATTTTTGATAATTCATTTAAAAGATTTTTTGACAGTTTGCACTTTTTTACTTTATTTACCATATTTATTAGTTTGATTAGGCACGAGAATATATGTATATTTGGGTGGCCCCAAAATGAAAAGTATCGATGTTCCCAGCTCAAATGAAAATTTACTTCATTCTAAGATATCGTTTCTCAAAATCTTGGTCCTGACATTATCCTTTCGTGACATATATCCAAATTTCCGTTTTTCAATTTTCGAAGTTGTTTGAATTTTATTAAAATTTTTCAAAACACAATTTCTTTCATATACAAATGTTTTTATATGAGAAGGATTTGAATTTAGCATTAAAATACGCGTATTTTTATAAGCTTTTCAATGATATATAGTACTTTTATTAACAAACAATGAAATAAAGTAAGTTTAAGTGAAATACTCATACAAACGGGGCCACCCTAATGTATATATGTACATATAATTTATTATTTTGTCTATTCAAATTTTGTGTTTGACTATTGTTAATTGACAGGTGCTAAAAATATGGACAAACAGAGTGATTGTTTTTTTTTCTGCCTTACTTCTTTTATAGGTATAAATAAAGCAAATAAATAAATATTTATTTAGATTTTCTTAAATTTAAATTTCGTTGTGACGTCATTAATTGTAAATCTATGGATAAATTTTTTAATCAATATAAAAGTTCATACTTATCTGGTTTATTCAGAAAATAGTTCTAATCAATATGTTGTTTCAAACGTAGGGACAATTCTCTTTTTTCTCTTTTATTTGTAAATTTTAAATGTGGGAAAAAAAGGGAGCGATTTCAATTTTTTAACAAGAATACTAAAATTTTTGTTAAAGTTGTAAAATATCTTCATTAAAAATGTGTACTGTTTAAATTTCTTGATTCTCTATCCTTATTTTGTAAAACGCTTCACCTCACTTTCACAGAGTATTTTTCTATACACATTTTTTCAAGAACAAAAACAACTTATATAAAGAAATTGTTAAAAGTTAATTTTTTCAATGCCTATCCAAAGACAATATTGTGACTCAAAAGTATTCATAACACACAAGTTGTTACTATAGTCTTAAAATTCCTATTAAAAATAAAGACCAGAATACGGAGTTATGACAGTCACAATTAATTATAACTTTCAGTCTTAACAAATGTTAGTTTTTTTAATAACTTTTTTGTTTTGTAAAATAATAATATGTATACACCATACATTAGAATGCTCCAAAAACGCCAACTTTACTCCCCTATGACTGTTCTTTTTGATGGAAAATCATAGTGGGCAAAATATTCGAGTGATCGAATGTGAAAAGTCTTCAATTCTGCAGTTTTTTTCATTATGAAGTTAACGTAAAAACATAGAAAAATCATTTAAAAAAATTTAAGAATTATTCTTTTAAATCATTTAATAAAAATGCTTTTACAAACAAATTTAAATACTTTAGTGAGACAATGTATGTACATATCTGATCAAAATAATAGATACACCTAGATTATATTAAAGTGACGATAACTTTTTAAATTTCTTCTGGCAATGATACTTTAATGAAAAATATGGCAAGTATGTGCATAAAAATTAACTTAAACACACGATTTCGATTTAAATGCCTAAAATTGTTGCTCATAATAACAGATACAGCTAATTTATTTCCAATTTTTTATATTAAATTGAAACTTGTAAAAGATCTCATAAAAGAAGCATAAAATTAGGTAAAAGGATTATTTTATAGGCAAAAAGGTCCCCTTCAATTCTCTGAAGGCTATTTCAGCTGAAATTTTTGATGGAATAGATCCGCAAAAAGTTCGTCTTCGTTTTGTGCAATATCCCAGTGATAAATAGGACCATTTATATTAAATTAAAAGCATTCCCAAACCTTTATATTTCACCTCACTCTGAAACAGTTATATTTTTGAATTTAACGTGGAATTTTTCCCATTTTTATTTATTTATCTTTACTTTTATAGTATCTTAAAATTTTTTATACGCATTGATGGAACTTTTCTGACAATTTTTTCCGGAAATTTGTTTTGCAGAAGACGAAGCCAAACTGTTTGCGGACCTACTTCATTAAAAATTATAGCGGTAATAGCCTTCAAAGAAATGAAGGGGTCACTTTTTTACCAATACAATAATCCTCCTCATCGTTTCTGGGGTTATTAATGAGGTCTAATACGAGTTTATATCATTTTATTTATAGACAAGGTATTTTGCGCAAAGTGTAGATGTCTTCCTGAGCCCCTATTTGTCATTTCAAGCAACGACTTTGCAGTTTTCGGTTGTTTTGAACCATTTTTCTCTCCTATTTGGTGCACTGATTGTTTCGTCCCATTTTCTCTGTTAGAATACTATTTCTTTATAATATTTTCAACCTAAATGAAACTTTTCTTATTCTATTATGTAAAAATAATAAAAAAAAGTACAATAGAACTCGACTTAATATAAAAAAAATAGAAATAAATTAACTGAGCAAAAATTTTTGGTATTTAAATCGAAATGGTGTGTATAAATTAATTTCTATGCACATACTTGTCATATTTTTCATTAAAGTATAAAGTATAATATAAACCAGATCATGTTGTTAACTAAAAGAAAAAATTATACTTCGAAATTTCTGAAGAATTTTTCAAAGTTATCGTCACTTTAATATAATCCCACTATGTGTATCTATTATTTTGAGCAGATATGTATATTAGAGTGTCCCATAGAAAAAAAAATTCGTAGGAAGACCCCTGAAGTAATGCACATCAATAATGTTCCATAATTCTACTGTAGGCTATAAACACTTGTAGAAAAATACCAGTGTGGATTTAATTAGCAAGATATTAACCAGTGTCAAATTGTGTTATGCAAAAGTCGTGAAACAAAAATTTTAAAAATTTTGCAGTTTTTTACGCCGTTTCGGGAATTACAAAATGGAGTCTAATTGCTTTTGTAATTATGCATCATTTGACATACATCTCGTTATTGTGCCCCTAACAGAAATGATATAGGAGTTATCTTAACTTGGAGAGAAAACGTGAATGGCTCCAAGACTGTGCCTTTTCGCGAGGCACACTAGCAACGTTATTTCACTGAATTATTACATTTTAAAATCATTGTGGCATTTTAAAATATTAATTTTCTAAACGTGTATATATACTTTCTTATAGCAGATTTTGACGTTATAAGTAAATTTTAATCGGAAATAAGTTCTTGTGATAATTTTTACTTACGCAAAAACTATAATTTCACTAAAAATATTATTCGGCGGTTTCTATGAGATAAGAACGCGATGTTTTTAATTTAACATTAATTGTCGATATGTCAATCTATAGCTGCTTTAATATCCTATATCAAAATCAATATGGCGTTTGAAAAAAGTAGGATTATGCATTTAATGCAGTTTTCTAATTTTAAAAATTTAATTAAGTGCAAATAAAAAGTGTATATAAATGAAATTTTCTTATGACTTATTTTATAAAGAAGACAAATTTTGCAATAAATGGATGATTATGAACAATACTACATCTCTATAAACTGATGTTAGCAAATTGTATAAGAAGGTTTAATAATTATTAAATCGCTAATATATCTACACATACTTAATATATAGCGATATTTTTAATTTCTATTTAAGATAAATCATTGTAGAGTACATAAATGCAATAATTTTTAATTTAGGATAAAATTATGACAATTTTTTTTATAAATATTTATCTTAAATCTCTATTACACTGACGCCGTTCGCTAAAAGTCATTCACGCGAACAGAGCCAAGGAATTTTGGTATTAATAGCGTGCCATTAAAATTTTTTCGAAATTTTTTTAAACCCCAAATATAAACGAGTTTGCTGAATTGCCCATATATAAATTGTTATATTTTTTTTTTTTTTAGATCAAGTCTTGTTGAAAAATCCTACACTTATTGCTTAGGTTTCAACGAAACCGAAATGGATAAGACACCACGAATGCTGATAAAGTGTGTAGTGGCACAGAAAATACGTATTCCATTCTGCTGGTGTCTAATTATAGTCCACAAACACTGCTTTGGTACCGCCAAACAGAGACAACAAGGCAATTTACGATTGCAAACTTGTTTACTTATTAAAATAAAAACCTTAAAGTTATTCCTACACCAAAAAATAGTAAAATTTAAATTAGTTTAAACTCGCCTTATTTAAAAATTTGCGCTTTATTTAATTAATAGATTCATTTAAACATTATTAATATCGGAAAATTGCCAATCTAATCTTCAATTTCAATGAAATTAATAATAAATTCGAAACTATACATAGTAAAATCTTGCTTTAAATTTAATTTAAATAAATACAAAACATAACTTTCTTTTTCTGATTGTGCAGCTTCATAATGCACACTTATTTACTCAGCAAAAACTTGGTAACGATATATTATACATCGTTACCAAACGACATGGTTTTCAACGAAGCAACCACATCGACATCCCACAAAAATCAGTCCATGGTAAGCTAAGTAAATCATCACATTTTGTATTGTTAAAAGTTAAAACTATTTTTTTTTATCAACACTAAGTAATTTTACTTTTTTTAATTTGTATTCGCGACATTAGGTTTTATAAAACCTTAGTGCGATAGACTTTTATTTGTATAAACAAATATTGTTTAGTAAGTTCTCAAAACTAACGATTGTCTATTTTGGTGAAACTATTTTTATATACAGCAAATAATCCTTACACGTCAAAAGATGTGATAGGAACGTATTTGAATAATTGTAGTTCAGGAGGAGAGTATTTTTCTAAACAAGAGATCTCAGCGTAGAATAATTGAGTTTGAATTTTTTAATTTTCTCAAATCTTATTTTTTAAGTTACAGCTAGCAATTTTAGCAATTTCAGAAGGAAATCCATACTTGGAACAGACAAATGAGAGATTAGATTTAATATGTATATGAAATCAACCAATCTATAATTATTACGCACTTCCTATGACACTCTGTATAATGCGGTGGTTAAACAGGTTACATGCAAACATTTTGGATAAAAAATCTTAATGGCTTTTGCAGATTTTACAAAATATTTAGCCATATCCGATATACATACATATATAAAAATTTAATTTTTATTAAAGTCCTTTCCCAACTTAATTTGAGAATAATCGCTAAAGTAAAATTATAGCAAATCTACAGAAAAGTTTATTTTTGAGTAAATATGCAAAAATATGCACTAACAAATCGATGGCATTTATTAGTAAAATGTCTGATTCTAATTTACCGACTGTTTTTTTATTTTAATTTTCTGCGCATTTTTCTTTATTAAAGGTTTAAAAGATTTAAGGATATGCAAATTAGATAAAAAAAAAAAATATTAATTAAAATATTTTAAAACATTGCCAAATTGCTTAACGTACAGTGAGTCATAAAGAATTGCCAGAAATTTGTTAACAAAGTTTATAAATAAAGTTTTGCTTAAGTCAAAAGTAAAAAATCACTAGTTCATTCAGACGATAAGTTGACCATTTTTGACTGTATATGAGTTCGGTTGTTGGGATAAATTGTTGTAGTAGATATGAACTTCGCTAGACGAAAAAACTAAAACTACATTTTATACACATCCGTTACTACTTTCAACATTTTACTTCCGCTTAGTTATTTCCTGTTTCTTAAGACTTACATACATTTTTTTTTTTTTTTTTTACAAATAGAAACACATTTCTAATTTTAATTTGTCAATTAATTTATTTATGTGAATTTATTAAAAAATTTACATTGTTGTGATTTGTTTTTTTTTAGCAATATTTACTTAAAACTAATTATTTTTTTTATACATACATAAATAGAATTGCTAGTAAAACAAATATTGATTTATTAATTATACTAAATTAAGAGAAAAAATCAATAAATTTTCTATAGATTTTTTTCTTTACAAAAGTGAAGTTGTTTATTTTACAACTGATAATAAACAATTTAAAATAATAATTATTTTAATAAGTAGTTACTTGTGGGATATTTGTACGTAGGAAAAATTATATAAAATAATTAAATTGTTTTTACTAAACTATTACATCTTTTCTTATTATTTAATAAGTAATAAACGTTAAATTTATAGAAATTTTGACAGAGAGAAAAAAAAAATAATATTTACATTATAGAGGGGGAGAAGAAGAAGAATTGCACAGAAAATTAATTTAGATTAAAAGATTTACAAGAGGAAATGTGTGTTTTAGAAAAGGATTTGATAACTTAATTTTATTTTAAAGTTTTAATATGTATTTTTGTTATAAGGACGGCTACAAATATTTTTATTTAAGCTTATTTAAGGCAATGTTTTATTTTATTTTTAATTATATTTTCTAGCATTTGTTCTAGATTTTTGAAGGGTGAAAAATCTAACTTATTCTTTAAAGATCTAAGGGATATTTAAGCTTAATTCTAATAATTAAATTAAAAATAAAAATAAACGAAAAACTCAAAACAAAAAAACAATAAAATAAAAAAAAAACATAAAAATAGTTATAAGATAAATTTGTTGAGGGAATGTTTTTTGTTGCAAAATAGAAAGATGTGCTTTTAATTTATGTAAGAAAAGAAAAGTTTTAGCATGTTTCAACAACAGTTTGAATATACAATCACAAAAGACAACACGTGCAATATTCAACTGAAGATAACATACTAAAATTTACAAAGTATAGATAGAAAGAAGAAAAACAAACTATTTACAGAAAATACACATCTTGATTGAAAATAATAATCCTCAATATTTTTGTTAAATATATAAACTAATAAATTAAAATTAAAACCCTGTTAAAGAGCCTGACATTTCTAACAATATTTTTATGAAATTGTTAAGGCCTAAATACAGTGTAGGGAATTTGTAAAGATATCCTTACAACAAGTGTTGGTATTACATGAGACATTATGATTATGATTACTATTGTGTGAGGCGGCGGCAGCAACTACAGCCAAAGCAGCTTCAACTTCTGCAGTTTCATGATCATGCTCCTCGCCTGTATTAGCTATATCATGTAAAACACTATCTGCTCCTACACCACAACCACTGGTACTAATTGTTGATATTGTTGTTGCAAGTACACTATTACTGCTATTATTACCACTACTACCATAAGGTTGTCACATCGATAATGATCCCACACTAGCTACAGCAGCAGCAGATATTTGTGCATGTGGTGATTGATGTAATTGATGTGAATGGGCACTAACCGCCAAAGGATGTCCGTGAAGATGGGGATGTAGTCTCATGGTGGGCATACTCATGGCCATAGAATTAATTGAGTGTAGTGAATGTTGCAAGTGTAGGCCTGGTTCCAATTTTGGTTTTGTATCCATTAAATTGGCATAGTCTGGATGTTGTACACCACCTAAGGTGGGTTCGTTTACTTTTTTATTTTGTTTACGCTCTTTGGCTCGTCGATTTTGGAACCAGATTTTTACTTGACGTTCGGACAATGATAACGATTGGGCCAATTCAGTTTTACGACGTATGGTAATATAGCGAGAGGTACAGTATTCTTTCTCCAATTCTAGGCGTTGAAAGTCGGTATAGACAACACGATATTTATCCTTGGTACGGGTTTTACCTGTAATTGAAAGAAAATGGAGGAGTAAATTAGTAAAATTTCAAAGATTTTAAAAACAAAAGTTGAAAATTATATAAGATAAAAATATTAAAAGATTTAAGGAGATTGTAATTTCTGAAAAAAATCTTAAACGCATCATAATTTTATAAAAGCTTTTCTGCAATATTGACTCATACAGAAAGCTTGAGCTAAACCAAGAGATTTTCTTAATAGACAAATTTTATCTTTTTGAGAGAGATTTTCTTCATAAAACCTTAAGCTTAAGCGTGAGATTTTCTTTATAAAAAAAACATGAGTTTAAGCAAGCTTATAGAGGAAGTTTCTTTTAGAAACACTTGAGCGTAAGCGGGAGATTTTCTTTAGAGAAAAACTTGAGATTAAGCGAGAGATTTTCTTTATAAAAAAAAAAAAAAAAATTAAAAAAAATCAATTCAATACATTGTCTCCGTGTTTGATGAATAATTTCTTATTTAAACAGCTCAAATATGTAACAAATTAACCAAATAATGAATCAGGAAATTGAGTCATACTAATAATTCTTTATAGGTAGATTCTATCTATTAACAATTTATTTCCAACTTTTGTAAAAGAAAAATAACCTAATCCATTTTGAGAGAGATTTTCTTCATAAAACCTTAAGCTTAAGCGGGAGATTTTCTTTATAAAAAAAAACTTGAGTTTAAGCAAGCTTAGAGAGGAAGTTTCTTTTAGAAACACTTGAGCGTAAGCGGGAGATTTTCTTTAGAGAAAAACTTGAGATTAAGCGAGAGATTTTCTTTATAAAAAAAAAAAAATTTTTAAAAAATCAAGTCAATACATTGTCTCCGTGTTTGATGAATAATTTCTTATTTAAAAAGCTCAAATATGTAACAAATTAACCAAATAATGAATCAGGAAATTGAGTCATACTAATAATTCTTTATAGGTAGATTCTATCTATTAACAATTTATTTCCAACTTTTGTAAAAGAAAAATAACCTAATCCATTTATTAAATAAACTAAAACAAACTTTCCTATACTTTGCTGTTGTTGTAATAAAGCATTTGAAAAATGCTTTATCTTTCATTTTACACTACAATCCAAAGATAACAATGTCAACTAAATAATTGTCATTCAGTCCATTTTTTATATAAAATATAAAAACTCATATAACATTGTTTAGTTGAATGCAAAAAGGTTAAAAAATTATTTATCACTGTTGATTTGTTCATCAAGAGGTATTAAATGTTGTATGCAATGCGGTACATTTGATGTGCAACATGCTTACATTAATAGCAAAAGCTTTATAAAATAGTAAAGTTTAATACTTAACAACATCTATAATAATATAGTAGGTATGTCAAGCTAATGTCAAAGTAATCCATCATATATGGGCTATAGTTATTTATTTTATGGACTTATAGGGAACAAGCAAAAGTACAGTAAATAAATTCCAATGACAATTCAATATTTACTTACAGTCATTTGGCTTAAGGAAAATAAATTATATAGCAGCAGTAGCAAGATATGACGACAAAATGTCTGCCAAATAGCTATATTTTTATATGCAGGAGTATTTAATAATATAAATTTTAAAATTTCATGCGACTTTCTTTATAAAAACTTGTGTATAAACGAGAGATTTTCTTTTTAGAAAAACTTAAACTTAAATGAGAAATTTTCTTTATTGAGAATTTTAAAATTAAGCGAGTTTTTCTTTATAGAAAAATTTTAGCATAAGCGTGATATTTTCTTTATAGAAAAAACTTGGGCTTTAACTAGAGATTTTGCTTATAAAATAACTTGAGTTTAAGCGAGTAAACGAGAAGTTTTCTTTATAGAAAAATTTAGCTTTATCAATAGATTTTCTTTAGAGAAAAAACTTGGGCTTTTCTTTATAAAATAAATTGAGTTTAAGCGACAATTTTCTTCAAAGAAAAACTTTAGCTTAAGCGAGAGAGAAAATCTTTTTCTCATGTTCTAATTTTACTCAAGCTTTAGTTAATCTATTAAAAAAATATCTCACCCTAAATTTGCCTAAAAATTAAATTTTTATTAGCATTTTTAAAAAATTGTATATAATAAATATTCGTAAAATGTGTTTAATTAAATTTTATTAAATTTTAGTATAAAGTAATAATTTTTTATTCTTCAGCTAAACTTGACTGAGTGACACAATAATAAAATTGTTCACACCTTTATTTTCATATAGTATTGCATTGTTTTTTTTGCTTTTTTTATATTTGTTTCCATCGTAAACATAAAGTTCAAAAAAGCCTTAAAATAAAAAAAAAAAAAATTAAACATTGAGTTTTATGGTTTTTATATAAATAAACAACAACAAAAATTAACACCAAATAAAGTAAAACATTTAAATCTTAAAAAAAAAAACATTTTTTCCATATTGAGCGCAAAATTTGTGGTACAAATACTGGGTTTTTGTTTTTTGTGCCCAAAAAAAAAAAAAAAAAGAAAACACCCACCTAAGTTTGTTTGTCTTTAATGAAATAAATATAGTAGATTTAAATACAGTAAAGCCTCCTTTAACGGTTTGGTTTTTCTCGTTTTATTTTTGTATAAAATTATGGCTTTAATTAAACATGTAAAGTGTGTGTTCAGTGTTTGAGATATATATTTTTTTAGAATCTGATAAGAAACTTTTTATTTTTTCTGGTTTAAAAAAACTCATATTTGCTAAATAACACAAAGAAAAAAGAAATAATAAATTCTTTGTTTTTATGTATTTTAGATTAAAATTTATAGCAAATGTTGTGTTAAGAATAACATAAACCTGCTATAATTGTTTAACAGAAGACATATTTTTTGTGCTCTTTTTTATTTTTGAAAAGCTTAAATCATTAGAGATCACATTTTTCTGCCACAATCTTTAATATTCTGGCTTTAATTATATCTTATCTAAGTTTTGTTATATTTTTTTGTTTCTAAAGAAAATTTACATTTCTTACGTTCTACAAAATCTTATTTTGAGTTCTAGTTCCCGAAAGAAGGACAAGTATAATGATTGTAGGCTTTTTGTGTGATTATTTATTTTTTTTTCTATTTTGTAATTCTTTTGTACACATTATAAAAGCAATATTTTTTATGGTGTAAAAAATTATTTACATTTATTTTGTGTGATTGTATAACAATTAGTGGAAAATTATTCAAGAAAATATCTAAATAAATATGTTAATAATATGAATGATGGAGCTTAATAAAGATGATAATAATGATAGTATGAGAATTTATTTAAGCAAATGGTGACAATAATAAAACCTTGACATGTTTGGGCATTTTTGTAATTACCCAGCAAACACAAAGGTGTGATACCAAATTGAGAATGATTTGAAATCAAACCCTTTCTCAAACGTTTGAGAACGCTTTGAAAATAACTTGAAAATAATAGCTTTCTCAACAAAAAGGGGAATTAATTCTCAAATTGAGAAATGCTATTACACATTATCAAATCATTATCAAATGAAAATCTCAAATATTTTTCAAATCAAAATTATTTAATTTTTAATTTTATTTATTATTTTATTGAGTATTTGCTTGTAAAAATATTTTAATATATAATTTGTAAATAAATATTTTTGTTTAAAAGAATTATTTACAAAAATTGCAAATTTTAGATCCTTTTTTAAAGAAAATTATTTCAAAATAACCGCTATTTAAAGTTCGTGTAAATATTTATTTAATTTTTAAATTATTATTTTTTTTTAATTATCATAATCTAAACTTCTTTTTTTTATAATGATTAGATAATTTAATTTAGATTATTCTTATTTTTTTTTATTTAGCTTACAAATATTTATATGATTTTATAAATAATTTGGTATAAAATTGAGAAAACACGTTTTTTCAAATTTTTGTAAACTTGTCTTAAGATTTATGAATAATTTGATAATAACATTTGATACCAAGTGAAGAGCGTACAATTTTTCAAATATTTTTAAAGTTATCTTTAGGTTTTATAATGATTTGATAATAATATTTGATAACAATTTGAGAAAATATTATTTTTCTCAAATTGTTATCAAATTCTCAAATGATTCTCAATTTATATTCAAACTTGAAATTCAAACCACTATACACATTTGACAAATGTTTGAGAAACAAGTTTGATATCAAATGATAAAGTCATCATATTTCAAACATTTGACAGCGTTTTTGCTGGGTAAATACAAAATCTCAATAGTTGTAAATACATAGAAACTTTTTGTTAACATTACAAATAGACACTTCCTTTGAAATTTAACTCAAGTTTTTCTATAACGAAGATCTCTCTCTCTCTCTCTTTAGCTCAAGTTTCTCTTTAAAGAAAATCTTTCGCTTTGTCTTGATAAAAATTTTTCTAATATAGACTCGACTTAAGTCAATTTTAAGTTAAAATTTTTTAAATTTGT
Organism: Protophormia terraenovae; assembly: GCA_951394005.1. Lineage (NCBI taxonomy): Eukaryota > Metazoa > Arthropoda > Insecta > Diptera > Calliphoridae > Protophormia > Protophormia terraenovae. The sequence continues at coordinate 120,617,673 of OX596074.1, forward strand.
TTGTCAACTTAAGATTATTTTTTCATAACGATAAATAATGTGGCATCTTTGGATTTTTTTAATATAGTTGTACTCTTTCAAAATTTTTATATTACAGTATATTTGTACTGTTTCATCAATCCAAAAAAATACTAAAAAAAACTGGTTCTTAAGGACTTTAGGAAGAGGAATTCTTTTTCAAAAAAGCTAGAGTTTATAGAGAGTATTTCTTTTTAGAAGATCTTAAAGTCTTGGGTTTTTCCCACTTAAAAAAATATTCTTAAAGCTTATGTACCCATATTTATTCTAATTTTTTTGTAAATATTTTTAGTAATATTATAATTAATAATAAAATACTAAACTGTCACATAATATAATTAATCATCATAAGTATTACTATAAAAACTATAAACTCAAACTTTGTTTTGGCTATAAATATAGTTTGTACGATCATTTTGAACTATATATTTATTATTTTAAGTTTATTTTATTTAATTTTAATGTTGTTGTTTTTATTATTGTTGTGTATATTTATGGATTTCTTATATTGCGTGAAATGTGCCGACAAAGTGAATATAAAAAAAAAATAAAGAAATATATAAAATGTTTAAACAATAAATACCATACAATATACAATATATACAATACCATCATATTTTATACATTAAAGCTTAAAAAATGTTTTTACAATATTGGATTTTACATTAAGATATTGATTGCAAGTACTGACAATAGCTATAGCAAAAACAAATACTACTGACTAGAAAATTATAAAACTAAAATAGTAAATAAGAACATAATTTTGTTTTTGTTTTATAAATATTTTTTATTTTTTTATTATAGACGAATTATAATGATGGGTTTTTGTTAACTTTTAGAGTAGTTTATTTTTTTTTTTTTATATTTCAGCAGTCAATTGAGATTATTTATGAATTTATGGCCATATTATTAGGAATTTTCATTATTACTCGTAGTAAAATACTCGTAGTAAAAGGGGTAAATAGAGTGAGTGCACTTTATTTAAATAATTTAGCTAATATAGCAGTCAGTAAATGACTAAACAGATTTTGTATAAAAATTAATTAAAATATGGGTGTATTTATTAATATTGTTACTAAGTTGAAAGAAATTATTATTTTATATCATGTCTGGGGGTAGTAGCTATATTTTGATTAATTTAAATTTTTATTAAATTTGTGTGTGTATTTTTTATATGTGATTATAAAATATTTAAATTGTGTTATTTTTAATTTTATTTTATACTTGTTTTTTGAGAATATAAAGAAATATTTCATGTCTTAATTTACAATTTACCAATAAGCGATATCATCAAATAAATTAAGAAATTTGCCGATAAAAGAAATCTTTATAAGTTATATATTTAGCACTTAATTTTAAGAATTTTTAATTTATTACTTTAAGAATAAGCATTTTATGCATTTGCGAATAGTTATTTAAATTCAGTAATTCATATATGTAGATTTTAAAAGCATTTTGACGAGCACTTTGTGGTTTTGTTTTTGTGACATCTCTCTGTGTCACTCTAACTCCTCTATTTTAAATTATATACATAGTTCTTCAACATCAAATTTAATATTTATTTACACAATATATTTACACAACTTAAGCTACTTCAACTCAGCTCAACTCATACTGAGTAACTCTCCCCGTTTGTCCAAACTGTCGGTCTTATATACCCACGTTCCTATTCCGTCTTATCCCGTCCTGTTTAAGCCCAACCCTTAAAATCTAAACTAACATCTCCGTCCAGCAAAACCCCGGTGATCCTCCCATCATATAATATGTCCGACTAAAACCTTGTAGATTTTTTGAGATTGTTTTTATCATAGCTTTTTTAGCGAATAAAAAAACATAGGCATCTCTACCAGTTGTTTTTCCAGTCTCGTCACAATATTCCTTTATTTGATTTAAAGTATTAAAAAAAATGTTTTTAACCAATATTTAAATTATGATACGTTTATGTCAAAAAGTTTATAAATGACATAAGAAGAAAACGATCATGTTGACTTTAAACGATAAACTACGTAAATTGTTGTGTCAATCAAAAAATTTATACGTTTTGTTGTCGTCAGTGTCTATATTTGCAAATATTTAAAAAAATGTCAGCAACTATAACACTTTGACGAAATTTAAACATATTTTATAATCTTGAGAATTTTTGCAAGTAAAAGATAATAAATATATTTCACAAGAATTACGTTTAAAATAGGAACAATTAGTTTAACAAATAAACACAAAAAGAGTTAAATTATTGCTAAATTTTTAAATTAAGAAAGTCTTATTTTCTGAGAAAAAGCTAATTATTTGACTACTGTCATTAACAGTGAAAGTTTTTCAAGCTTAACGATTAAAAAATAAGCTTTTTGTATGTCACAAGTATTTTACCAAAAATGCATTTTTTCTAATCTTTGCGCAAAATTGCATATAATGAATATATACGAGTATGTATAACAATTTTTATAAAAGTTTCAAATTTTAAATTCTTAAACTATTTCCAATAAATTTTATTTCCTAAAAGTTTTTCTTTTTCGAGGATATTATGATATTTTTAAAGAAAATTATGCATAATTTTTTTCATAAAAATTTCGATAGTTTTTTATGGAAATTTGTCGATAAATTTTCTTTTTATAGGAAGTTTTCGATAAATTTTCTTCTTATAAAATCTTCAATATATATTTCTTTTTACCAAAAATGTTTGATAAATTTTCTTTTTATACAATATTTTTGATAAGTGTTCTTCTTATAGAATATTTTCGATATTTTTTTTTATAGAAAATTATTGCTTAATTTTTCATATAGACAATTTTAGACAAATTTGTTGTTCCTAGTGATGTCTTCTCAAAACGGTAAACGATATCCGTAAATTTTCTTTACTAATGAAAACTTAGATATGTAGGCTTTTTATTGAAGTCCTTTTTACACCCGCCATCAAAAAGATGAGGGGTATATTGATTTTGTCATTCCGTGTGTAACATGTCGAAAGAATCACTTAAGACCCCATAAAGTATATATTTTCTGGGTCCTGGTTAGATTCTGAGTCGATCTAGCTATGTCGGTCCGTCTGTTGAAAGCAGTATAGGGCTCGAACGGCAAATCGTAGGGGGACGAAATTTTGCTCAAATCTTTATCTTATATAAGATTTATTTGGTATTGTAAATGGGTAAAATCGATTAATAAACAAAAAAGTTATGAGCTAAAAACTAGAAACACAGGGTGTCCGTTGTAGCTTAATTTCATACTTTCTCTTAAACAAAAGCATATGAGACTACGAATTTTTGTACAAATAGTTCGAGGGTCAATATAAACTTAAAAATAAAAAATGGGTGTGGTCCACCCACTTTATCGCCCACCTCCCAACGTCAACGAAGTTTTGTACAAGTAGTTCAAGGACCAATGTAAACTTGGAAAAAAATGGGCGTGGTCCACCCACTTTACCGCCCACCTCCCATATAACGTAAAATTTGAAAAAGTTGATAGTGGGTATATAGATTCGGCCGAGCCGAATATAACATTAGCGCTTGTTTATTCTGATTATCTTTCCTTTTTTTTATGAATTTCGGAAGAGACCAAAAATGGCGAAACTACCCCAACGCACTCATTAATTCATTTATTAAAAAAATTCTACATGTGATAATAACTCCCGCTTAAGCTCAAGTTTTCTATAAAGAAAAACACCCACTTAAACTCAAGTTTTTCTATAAAGAAAATCTCAAGTTTTTTTGTAAAGATAATCTCTAAGCGAGATATTTTATTTTTTTTATAAAGAAAATATCTCGCTAAGCTCAAGTTTTTCTATAAAATTAATGTCTCGCTTAAGCTCAAGTTTTTCTACAAAGATAAACTCTCGCTTAAGCTCAAGTTTTTCTGTAAGGAAAAGCTCAAGTATTTTATAAAGATAATGTCTCGCTTAAAATCAAGTTTTTCTACAAAGATAAACTCTCGCTATGCTTAATTTAAACTCTCACTTATGATTTATTTTACTAGAAATGAACGTTTGGAAGAATTTAGAAAATTTTTTTCCCAAACAATTTTTGTTTTTTTTAATAAGAATAAATAAGAATAAGAGAATAATTGTATTATTTTGTAGTTATTAAGGATTCTTAAAACGGTTCCACTTTATAAAGTTTTGAATTATTTAAGTTTAACATAATGAAGTTATGATGTTATTTCTTATACTAATTCTACACATTTTATAATCTGTTTTAGTAATCATCCTATTTATCTTTTTATTTTAAAAATTTACAAACTATTTTAGCAAACTATTTCTTACAACAACATCGACGTCATAAGACTTAAAAGTCATCTAAATAGATATAAAACAAATTTAAACTATTCATATGACAACCCGTGATGATGACTATAAATAGGCAAACATTTTTAAGACCTTTTATTTAAACTTTACGTTTTAAATTACACCCTATCCTCTATGTACAGTGTGCAAAAATTTGGAAAACTTTCTAAAGTAGAAAAAAGAAAATTATAAAAAAAAAAATGTCTAAAGTTTTCAAGTGTTAAACAAGTTAGTGGAAACGTTTGTTAATATTATTTTTGTTTTTTATTCTAATTCTTTGTAGTATCTACAACTTGTGAGTATTTAACTAAAAAACAAAAATAAATATTTTCTTAAGTATTAAAATAAAGAAAAAAAAATATATATATAGATAATACTATTATTTCTTCGTGTTTTTAACGAAACACCAAAAAATGAGATGTTGAAGAAAAATTTAAAGTTTCTTAACAAAAAAAATTTGAATTTTTTAAAAACCATGCAGCAGATATACTTAGATACATAAATAGCTACATTGAAATTAAAAACAAAAAGAATTATTTATGTACATAATTTTGTTTTATTTAAGAGCTTATCTAAAGGTCTTATTTTCACACTATTTGTTTTTACACTTTTATTTAGACATAAATACTTTTCTCTCGTACTCGTTCGTTGTCGTCGTCTTGTGTTTATTATTTTGTTATACCAAACAAATATTTAAAATTTATTAGAGCAGACCTTTTAGCAGCTCCTATAAAGTTGTTTAAGAAAAAGACACCAACCACAATGTTAGCTCAAATGTAGAATATTGTGAACATCATTAAAACACACACATGCCATCCGTGTATCTATCTATCTGTTTCTGATGGAATTTTGTGTTCGCTATTTTGTCGCCATTCTAAATTTAAACAATTGATAATGAATATTTACATATTTTTAAAAAAATACACACATTTTGTTCATTATTCTTAATGATTTTGCAATTGTTTTAACATTTAACAAAATAAGAATTATTTTTTTTATGTGTGTATTTTAAAGATACTAGTTAAATTATTTGAAAATATTTGTTCGTGTTTTCCTTAACAAAAAAAGTTTATAAAACTGTCTTTGTTTTTCTATTTGATTAGATTTATTTATCTTGGGGTTAGGTGTTGTCTTTTAAAGCGATAAGGCAATTAAATATACAAACATTCATTTATACCTTTTATATGTAGATAAATATACCTATTCTGGCATTATTAGTATTATTATTTTTTTGGAATTGTTGTTTATTTGATTTCAGTTTTGTATTTAAGCATAATAAAAATGTGAAAAGTCATTTTCATATAACAGCTCTAGATCACGTATCGTAAAATTATTAAGTTTAAAGAGAAAACGTCTTTGAAATTTATAATGCAAATGTCTGTCTGTTTTTCAAATATTTATTTAATTTAAATTATAATTTTGCTAAAATTTACTCTAATGAAATTGCAAATTTTACTTTTTTAAGCAAGTGTTTTCATGTTCATATATGCTACATATACATAATTATATAAAAAGATTAAATAGTTAGAATATATCTAAGCCTACAGGTGCCAAATGTATAATGCAAAGAAATAAGGCATATAAATTTGACTGCTACTTTAGATCCAAATACATATACATATATATTTATTATTTCTGAAGTTGATGTATCCATTAAAAAAAATTATTGTTCTTTTAAAAAATCTGGTAAAAATTGTATTTGAAATTACGGCAAATTTAAAAATAATATTGAACTATGAGAAAGTGTTGTAAAAAAAGTAGACAATATACATATACAATAAATTTTACAGTTAATGATGACGAATTTTATCTTCTATTACCCTATAATAAAATTTATTATAAAATACAATCTTCAAGTTAATCCTCAATATCAGTACCGCACACTGGTAAAAATCCACTTTTTCTGACATAAATTCAACGAGAAAGAAAGATATTGCCAGTCAAGACCGATCATATGGTACCCTACATCATTATGTATGAGAATCAAAATTCGAGAAGGGGTCTTATATCAGACCTGTGGCCAAATACAGAATATGCCGTTTATATTAATATTTATGTATATGAGCTAATATATAAAACTTATTTCTATCGAATATTAACTTTTTACTAACATTTGAATTAGATTTATACCCGTTAAAGTGATTTTTAGGAAGAGATTTTTATGAGAGCTATGATCAATTAAGGTTCGATATTTATGAAATTTGGTATACAGATTTACAATATCATAGATCTTCACTGTTCCAAATTTCATTAAATGTGCTATTATAAAGGTATTTATTAGTGTTAAGCACTATTCCGGGAGGACATTTGTATAGGGGCTAGGTGAAATAATGAACCGATCATAACCAATTCAACTGGCTTCGTCCTTGTACTATTCGAGTCCAATTTCATCGAGATATCTTCAAAATTGAGACCTGCCAAACGGACGGTTGGGCGGAATGATATCGTTAAATCGACTCAGAAACTTCTAAGCAGATTGGTATAAATTAAGGTGGGTCTTAGACAAATATTTGTGGGCGTTATATTAAAACCGATTTTATCTATCTTTTTCTTTGCTTTTAATCTTATTTTAATTATTTTGTAAATTTTTAGATTTATATTGATTATTAAAACTATCGATAGGTTAGAACAAAATATATTCCCCCACTTGTTTGTGAAAACCAACAAATTTTCGCTAAGGTTTACCAAAATTAAGCTGAAAAAAATTGTAGATTACAAGAGTTTGCCGAAAAATGTGGGGATTATCTAAACTGTTTCATAAAATAGAAGCTTTGGCGAACACTTTCATGTTTTTACGTTCGTGCAATTTTATGCCCATACATAACTTTTCGTCCACATATAACCACAAAACTTAAATAAAACAACAAATACACGACTAATATAAAATTTTATATAAATTGCTTAAAATACATCTCCTAGACTGCAATTTCCATTCTGATAATGTATCTCATTTATAATTTACAATATAAGTATGTTCAGACTAGTCAAATATCTGACCAAAATAACGTAACCACTATATAAAATGATTTCGAACTTTTCCCTTTTAATGGTAAACTATTTTTTACTTATCATAAACCATAGCTGACATTTTACCAAAGCAAGTTTATGCTGTACCGTTCAGCTCAACGTGGGCACATTAAAAAAAACTTTGGCTAAATTTCGATTAGATTTTTTAAGATGCAAATGTAATTTTTAATTTAAAATGTTTAAACAAATTGTAATAAAATATTACGAAAACATTTATTATTTTATCAAAAATACATTATTTTATTGATTTTCTTTTTCCAAAAATTTAATTATTCATAGGATTATGACATATGTATGTTTGTTATTGAATCATTTTAAATTTAATACCAAACCAAAAAATTACAGTTAATTTGCTAACATACTTTTTTTTTTAAATTTGTTTCTTTTTACCAAATAACTAGGTATATCAATTTCAAATAAGGAACCAAAAAAACTGACCAGATGTGTTAAACATAAACTGTAACATCATTAATTATTCTACAATTATTGTAACATCTTTATCTGTACACAGAAAACCAGCATAAAGAAAAATGTACCCCAAGGACATTTAAATAATGCAGCAGAAAAAAATTAACAAACAAAAAACTCTGAAACCACAATTTCAAATGCCCACTAAACAGGAAGAAATAAAAATAAAATAAAACTACCACTAGTAAAACATAACACAGAGAGTCCTTTAAATATAAATGGCATTTGCACGCCTTCACAGTAAGTGTTGACACTTGTGGTGACAATCATGACAACATAATCTTAATACAAAAACATAAAAACAACAACTTAAGGTAGTAGTGATAGTTAAAAGAAGAACAATTATCACCCCATAAAGACAAGAGAGTAAGTCGCAGAAGAGAAGTCAAAATCAAAATAAACATATTTAAAGCATGTTGTATTTAAATAAATACTCTGGTTTGGTCTTTCATTCTTATAGAAAAATATGCAGGAATGTTAAACAAAATTTGTTATTGTTTGTCACAAATGTGTTTATTGTGGTGGCTGCTGTAGTCATTTCTTGTATAAATGTCCTGGGAAACATTTGTCTGGCAGACTAAAGACATGAACTTAAACGTCGAAACAAAAGTTCATCATCAAATTTTTACAGATTTTATGCTGTTGCTAAAGGTACAAAATAAAAAAAATAATAAATTTGTTTAAATGTAAGAATGAATGAATGATAAAGTTAGAAAACTAAACAGAGATATAATTTCTTTTATGACACTCAGGGGATTTTAGTGTTGTATATGATTGTTGCTGAACAAAAAAAAAAAACTGTTGAAGAAATATTGTGAGTTCTGTTATGAGAAAACTGAAGTTTTTTCTTGAAATATCTTTGGTTTTAGATTTAGTTTTGGTGGATTTCTTTTTATTCTCCTTGGAATATAAACAACTTGACCAAGTCTAAGTTACCACAATATGTGTTAGATTTGTTACTCTTTGAAAAAATAAATAAAATATCTTAAAGTTGTTAAATTTTTTGTTGGTTTCCCAATATATTTTCTTTTATTATAAGTTTGCTAAAAAGAAATTCTTTGCAAAATTATATTGCAAAAAATAAAAAAAGGAATGGAAGGATAGCAAAGAAGTATGGTATTTTGTAAATGCCTTTATTTAGAGTATGTATTTTATTTTCATGAGCGTCACCAAAGCGACAATATAACCATAACATTATTTGGCATTTTGTGGTATCCTAAGATGCTGTTATATCGTAAATATTAGCTGCAAATTACATCATAAAATCATTTGATTCGATTTGACGTTTATTTTTATATTTATATAATACTTATATATCTTTCTTGGTGGCCACAAATATTTGAGGAAAATTTACTTTTTGTGTTTGAATTTAATGGTGTCATAAATTAATGGTTGATGGTATATTTTAGCAAGAAATTCAGTTAAATAAAAAAATATATATAATAAAAGATATTTTGAATATTATATTTTTAAAATAAAAAGTACTTTAATTGATATAAATATTTTTGGAACGTTTAAAATAGTATGTATATTCTATTTATTCCACTGATTGAAATATAACGTTGCAAAATCTACAACATTTGTAATCAGATTGACAATTTACGGTGTAGCTTTTTGAAACAAACGGAATCATATTTATAATATCTAAGCTTTCATTGGTTAAAAATAGCTTTAAAAATTATGAGGTCTATAAAAAATGGATTCAATAAATAAAACGTTAAAAATTTTACAAATTTGGTATCAACCCTTCGTTGTTTGAATAAATACGGGTTTAACACATCATTGAAATTGAATTATATCATTTTGTACGGATGTGGTCTATATTTCTCTGGGTATTCATTTTTATATTTTTCTGAAATCTCACTTTAGTTTGTGTACCTACTTAATATAAGTTTGATCTGTTATAATAAGTTTGTTATTAATATTTTTATGGCATCACACTGCACTGTGGGAAATGCTCATAAATATTTTTTGAACAATTTTTTAAATTGTTTAACATTTTTAATTTACTGTAAAGCTAAAATAAAGCATGTAAACGAAAAAAATTTTACATTTTCAAATGTAAATATTTAAGTATCTATAAAGGGTATCTCAAGAATGTTGTACTTTTATAAAACTAGGAACTCCAATGAATACAAATATGCTTTTTTTTTTTTTTTTTTTTTTTTTGTTTAAAATTATCAGTCGCAGAATAAATTTAAAATTTTAAAAATTCAGAAAAAAAAAATTTTGGACACGTTTTTTACACCATTTTTTTAAACATATATATATAATAAATGGCCACAATTTTCTTACATTTTACACGTTTTTTTGACACAATTTCAATCTTGGATGTAAATTTTTTAACTGGTTTTGATCTTTATTAATTTTTTATGACACCCATACACTGTGTGTTTTACAGTATTTTATCATAACCTCTTTCCCGATTCACTTTTCGATGCCAAATCTAGCCAGAGTGTTAATCAACACATTATTTAATATTTTAATTTATAGATTATGACATTGTCTTTTCTTTGATGTATCACTTACCGAAATTATCATTGTTAAACTAGGATTTTTTTTTACTTAAAGTTGGTTAATGCAGTGTTCAAAAAAATTTTCTCAAATTTAATTTTGTGTTATTTTCCAATTTTTATGATTATGATTAACAGTTTGGATTTTATAAAAAAGTATTACATACTTAAAATCTTCGGACTTCACAGATTCAGAAAAGTATCCGATCTATATCATATTGCTTACAGCGGCTGAAATATTTACGTTTTAAAATGTAAAAAATTTTTCGTTCACACATTTTTTTAAGAAATTTTTTCCAAATTTTTTTTTTTTTTTTCTAATGTTTAGCAATTTTTAAGATATTTCGTTGACTGATATCTCGAAACTCAAAATGTAAATTTATATATATTCTAATGACTTTACAGAATCACAAACCTTTTAGATTTCTCCAATACTATTACTGTGGCTTAAATATATGCAATTGAAAATGTAAAAAATTTTTCGTTTACATGCTTTATCATGAACTATTCTATAAAAATATTTCAAAATTTCAAACATATAACTGTTCAAAATATTCGTTAAACTTAGTATATTTGAAATAAAATAACATTTGAGAAAAACGCTAGCACATTTTAAATAGTATTATTTTCATTTCATAAACTTTGTGGAATATAATTTATACCATTTTAGATAGAGAACTTTGCGTAATTTTATTTCTAGTCTTAAATTTTAGAAAAAATTCTTGTACAAATTCTCCATTTACCACAGATCAACATTAAATCACCTAGTGACCGTATTATGTCCGTCCGTCTGTCTCCAAAAGATATGGTTTAAATTAATTAAGGTAATTAAAATAACTCTTTAAGCCAAGTGCTTTAATTTTGCTACCCACATTCCTGTAAATGTCATAAATCTATACATATATTTTCCAAAGCATGTTTTCCCTTTCCAGATTTTTCTAAAGCTCCCAAACGACGTAGAAAGTTATAAAAATATTCGTCCTACAAATCGTAACTGAGCCAGATTTTTTAATCGGATTTATATATAATTTCCCAAGCACGTTTTCTCTTTCCAGAGCTTTCTAAAATTAAAATGTATACTTTTCAAATCCTATCAGAGCCATATTTTGATATTGCAATCTGGGAGCGAAGATACGCAGATTTATTTTTTTATGTAATAATAATTATGTCAGTTTTGATCTTATGAAGTTGGTGATATAAATTGGAAATGGATTCAGCTCATATCAACTAATGTTATAAAAAATTTTCTCTAAGTTGTTGGCACAAAATTTTGTTCATTTAATATTAAAGAATAAAAAGTTAACGAATTTTTAACAGTAAGTTTCAAAAATTCCCACTGTGCCGTTATACTTTTTTTAATTTAGATTTCCTTAAGTCGCGGTTCTATGCCAATAAGTCACAAATGATCATTACAATCAATGATCTTACATTCGTTCCGTTTTATCTTGAACCCAACTCCAAAGAATTTCTTTTATAAATTTCTAATATTGGACTATATTTCCTAGTATATAAATAAATTATTTTTGCCTATAAATCCATATTTTTATAATTTCAGTCCTTTTTAAGACGAATAACTAAAGAATGGGCACGAACAATTTAGTGCATACTTTAAAACTTATAAATTTTACTACACAGAAAAAATAGTATCTTTAGAAATTGATAGGAATGAGCAGATGAGTACCAATATACATTTATTCGGGTTATACAAAAAGATAAGGAATTCCTGATCATCGAATGGTGACCTGAAACCTAAAGAAAAGTTTAATAATTTTATCGATTTTTCAAATTGAGATGTTTTTGATCATAAAAAATATGAATAACAAATGAATCCTACATTTGGTTATCATTAATCTTAATTTATATAAGCTCATTCATGCCCTTATTTAATATATTAATGTATCACGCATAATCCCCTGATATTGGAGAACTTCGGAAAGCTGATTTCTACAGACAGATGGACGGACATTTTGATTTTCACTTATTTACAAATTTCTAAATAAAAATTAAAATGGCGTATTAATTAATGTCCTACTAAATAATATCAATATATCTTTAAATATAAAATCACACTCACACAAATACATGAAATAAAGCCAAAATTCATAGAATCATACATATGAAAAATTTATACAAATAAGAATTTATCTGATTGCGTGACAATAATTCTAATACTTAGCTCCAACAACCAACAAAAAACTAATAATTTCAAATACACACACAAGAAAATATCTAACCAATCTGTAGACATTAAATATTATGGCATATGCTGGTTGGTTAGTTAGTAAGTTGGCTAAAATTTTATATTTAAGCCCCTTAAGTAAACTCATACCGGTTTATTTTTTCAGTATATATTTTTTTATTTTATGGTTTTCATAGTCATATAAAAATGTAGCAATGTTGCATGTTATGATGGCTGAAATTATAATGACTGAAAGGCATTACAATACAATACACGTACAATAACCTCTCTATCTTAAAAAATAAAATAAAAAATTCACAAAAAACAAAATGGCTGTTGAAACATGTCATTATATTCATCAGAGTAGAACCGGAAAAGGAAAGAAATATTTCGACATGCAGGTTTGCATGTCAATTTCAACTTAATCGAACATGAGAGTTTTCTTTGAAAAAATTAAAATTATTAAAAGCACGTCTACCATAACAACTTCATACATATTTCAAAATGTAAGATATAAAAACCAAAATCTTTAAATCATGCTTAACAAAAAAAATTTCACTTTAATATTGTTTTTAAGGATAAACGAAATGAAATCAACTTTTAGTCATGCTATTGAAAATTAAAAAAAAAAAAATATTTTTTATAAAATTATACACCAAATTTAGCATTAAGACATGTTTTTTTTAATATTAAAAAATAATTAAAAACATTTTAAGTAGAAACCAAATTTAGCATGCCATCATGCATAACATTTTGTGAAAAAAAAAAATTGTATTTGGTAATCCTACCGCTTGGATCCAATAATTCAGAGAATTCATCTAAATTTGGTGTTGTGCAAAGTTCAGCCTCAGTGTAGTTGCCTTTAATGATAAGTTTAAAAAGGAATTAATTATTTATTAATGTTTTTTTTTTAATCAATATAATTTTATTAAAAATAAATAAAAAACAGAAAAATAAAATCAATTTATAAAGTTTGGAAATCTTCAAAGCTGTTTGCCTTAAAACATAAACCTTTTTAATATAGAAAATTATCATAGAAGTGCAACTGAGAGCCTATAATGATGAGTTCAGGCTAGTCAAATACTTAACGAAAATGACGTAACCACTAAGTAAAATATATTTTTATTATTCTTGTTATTATTATTATCAGGGAAACCAAAAATATGTTCTAAAAATGGTGTTTAAAAAATGCTCCTACCCAACAAACCAAGAAACGATACAGTATCATTAATGATATCATAATTTTAAAATTATATGATAAAATATCGAAATTATTTTTTTCCTTAGAAAAAAACTTCAAACTTTTTCAGGAAAATAAAATTAAATTGAAAATATTTTTATTAGAAGAATATTTTATGTATGTTATGCATAATATGGAAATTATATTTTTACAGCTAAATTTAGTGGAATCGCAAAAAATAAAAGAGGATAAGAAAACAATATCAGCCCGGATTTAAAGGGGAATTACAAAAGTTTCGTTTACATACTTATAAAATGATTTGGAGCAGGATGAACTTTATTATGGTTATTTTATTAATTTTTGATAAAACATTTAGAATATTATATATTCACTCAATCTTAGCAGATATGTATGTATATATTCTGCAATATATTGCTAAATTATCGCGCTGCTTAAATTTAACGATATCATTACTAATATCGTTATTTTCAAAAATTATGATATCGTTTTCGAGTGTACCTTTTAGAAAGCACCCTATATCATTTTAGAATTATAAATGATATCATTCTCGGGTTTCTATATCACCTAAATGATGTCGTAATGATATCATTACGATATCATTTGGTTTGTTGGGTAAAATCGAAAAATATGAATTTAAAAAACATGCTATTAAAATATTAGGTATTATTATTTTTAATTTTTTTTTTATTTATTTATTTTTTGCTTAATTTTATTTTATTTCACTATTAATGTTAAAATCAAATTAATTGCTAAAAAAATATTTTCTTTATGCATTTAAAAATATTCTGTACCTAAAACATTGTATAAGTAAATTACAAAATTTCTATTAATTTATAAAATACAAATTATTTGGGAATCAGATTTTGAAAAACGAACTTGATAGTAGAAAAAAAATTCTCTAATGTAAAATTATGTAAAAAAATTCTATTAGGTCAAATTATGCATTATATTTCTCTTAAGTGTAAAATATGCAAAATGATGATCTTTAGCTCCCAAATAAGGATTTTCTTATATATACTAAGCCAAAAATATGTTGTTAGAAATAAAATATGCTGTAACAAATCGATGCCAAAATGTTGGTTCATTTCAAGTCAGGAAAAAATATGAGGTCCATTCTCTTACTTCTCCAGTAAAATCCAGTAAACTGATTATTTACTGAGTAAATCAAAAATGAAATTGTAAACAAAAAAGTATGCGAAGTAAAATAACCACTACAAACAAATAAACATGAAACACCAAAAAAAGTAAGAGTTTCCCAGTCGGAAAAATAACAGAACAAATTTTAATTGCGAGACTTACAAAACGCACAATTATTTAGTCTTATTTTAAGTGTCGATAAAGAAGGTAGGTAGTATGTCTTTTTTTTTTTAATTATATTTCAAACTCTTTTGTAATAGCATTGAACATAAGAGAACATATTAATTTATTTGTATGGCTTCTTTTTGGAAGGGAGAAGGGAAGGCCTTGCCTCCAATGACACTCCGTGTAAAAAAGAAATTATGTTGGAATGCGAGTGCATGACTTGTGGATCCAAAATAAATCATTTTAGAATGTCTCTTTAGCCCTTCTTTTTTCGACTGGGAAATTAGTGTTACAACTTCTATTTCGCATCTAATGAAAGGGAAACAAGAACTAGTACCGGATTTTTTTATAGAAGGCAAAATGAAATGTGTTTAAAATTTGTTCGGAGAGGTGTGGAGGCATTCTCAAAGGCCTTTAGGGAGGAATATATATACATATTTTCCTGCTGGTTTGTATCGAAATATATGCGTTTTTTTTATTTTATTGATATTGGATTCATAAATTGAGATCGCGAATGATAGAAAGAAACAAATATAGAAAAACACTTCATTTTCATAAAACAAAGCGCTTAAGTTCGCTGATTTCATCTATGAAACGCTAGAGTGGGCAACACCTTTATGAATTAAACCCGCAATGTCAACTCTAAGTTAAAATTTTTTTAATTCTTTTTTGACAACTTGAGATTATTTTTCGACATAATATAATAACAGAAGGTAGAATCATTAGAGAGAGAGCTCTCAATTTATTTTACCCTGAAGTGTCAAACAAGAAAATATTTAAAGAAAAATTAAAACAAAATATAAAAAAATAAAAAAAATTACAACTTATTTGTTAAAAATTCTTGTTCACAAATAAATTCTACAATTCTACGTCCACTGCTGACAAGTATGACACTAATAGATAGTCCTCGACATTGGGATTCAACTACTGGACTCGCCACAATAGTACAAGTGCTAAATGTATTCTGGCCCATCTTTGAAAGGGAGATTAAGAAATGCTTGCAAGCATTAATTGTAATTAAAGATATTTTGTGTGGTGTTTGTTTCGGAAACATTCTACAAAAGCGAATAACAAGATATAGCAGGAATCCCGAAAAGCTGTTGGTGTTTGGGCAGTTTTGTAATCTATCCAAAAAATTGTAACACATGTATTTTTCTTAAAAAAAAATTGAAATTCAAATACACAAATATAAAGAAAAGCATTTTAATGATTTTTAATTTTTTCCTTTTATTTTTTACATTTTTATTTTCGATTTTTTTTTTCTATTTGACATAACAAGAATCAAAATTGACAACTCTCCCTAATGATTCTACCTTATATTATTATATCATGATTTTTCGATAACTTTGAACAATAATGTGCCATCTTTGAATTTTTTTAATATTGTTGTAATCTTAGTAAATTTTTCTATTACAGTATATTTGCACTGTTCTATCTTTCAAAAAAAATAAAATAAAAAATCTACCGTCATAAGTAAAAAAATTCAAAAATATATTTTTTTTTTAATTTTTTATTTCCTTGTTTATATTTGTTTACTTTTTGTTTTATTTATTTTTTGCAACCATATGATTTACTGGATTTTTAAGAAATAATAAAACTAGTAAAATTTTGTAAATTCTCAGTTTATTAACCGTCATTTTTCTTTCTCAATTTTTTCTAATTTTCCTGGATTTTTAGTACGCGAAATACCAAAAAAATTTTTTACTCATTATAACTAACAGTTGATAGTTAAACATATTTTCATAAAAATTTCTAGTACAAATTTTAGTTTGAAAAAACCCAAAATAAAATTATAAAAGCTTTTCTTGTCATAACAATCAATTGATAATATAACCTTAAAAAAACCCTTATAATAATCAACAAAAATCTGAAATAAAAATAAAAAATAATAATATTCTAAACGTAAGTGTTAAAAGCTTGATTAATAACAAAAATTGTATTTTGACAGGTTTCCTAATGGTTTAAAGCATAAAATAACCATAATGCCACATGTCAATTTTAATGACACATACAGATTTAATATGTCAATTTAAATAAAATTTATATGAGGCTATATATACTATACCATAAGAAACAGAAGAAATAAAAACTAATCTATCTCACTCTCTTTGCCCCATTGAAACCCACATAAATATAGATTTATGTAACCCCCTTGGATTGAAATTATTTTTGGTTGTTAGTTAGTTTATGAGCTATGTATATGTATGTATCGTATCTGTGTAAATATTTATACTCCATATTGCTAGATTTTTTTAATGGTTTCATTAAAACCCCCAAAAAATCTATATTCATTCATATTTATTTGTTTATACATATAAAAAATCTATTTGAGATATGTACATTTGTGTCTATATTTTATGATAACATTTATTCATATTTAGAACAAAAATGGTTTCACGCTTAAATGTTAAAATACAAATACAACAATAACATAAAAAAAATATATATTGTATATTTATTAGAAATAAACACACATTTCATATTTTCAATACTGATTGTTATCAATAATATGTAAGAAATGTGGTTGGTGTTTGTTAGTGTTGGTGGTGGTTGTGTGATACCTTTCAATCTACTTTTTTGTTAAAAAGAGTTTTTAACCATTTTCAACAAAAAATAATCATTAACTCAACAACACAACTCAATAAAAATTTCATTAAAAACAACAACACAACTCAATACAAATTTCACGAAAAACACTCACACAAACACACATTAACATTTTGTAAATAATTTCATTTAGGTAGTTGTTATTGTTATTAATATTTTTGTGTCATTTTATGGATTAATAGGGTTTCTATTGATAAGTTAGCTTAAGGATTACATGTAAGGTTTTTGTGTATACAAACAAACAGATAAACAAATCAACACAACTGGTCTGAGAACTCGTACTTTTCTACCTTTTTTCGAAAATATTTGTTGTTATTGTTGTTATTTAGTTTTGTCAATATTTCTATTTTCCAATGTCTTAATATGTCATTTACTTGCGTTATTTTAGAGCTTCATGTTAATCAGTTTGGATATTAAAGTCTTACAACAATTTTATAAACAAAATAAAATATAAATCGTTTTTAACTAGAAAACGAAAATTATTTATAAAAGCAATACATTTTTTTACATTCTTTGGATAAATTTATATTAAATTTATAACCATACTATAATTAAATTAGTATTATTAATTTAACATTTTCTTGATGGTTTATGGCCCTAAAATAAATACAAAATAATTGTTTTATTTAAATTGTAAAATTTATATATGGATTTTAATTAAATTAATTAATAGGAAATTACTTAGTTGAAAATTTTTGTATTGAAATAAGTGAATTTTTTATATTATCATTACAATTTCCAGTTGCAGTTCTGTTTTGAAACCTTAAATTTTTTTATTGGAAATAATAAATATAAGTTACCTTGTTTTATTGGCGTTTAAAAGATTATTATTTGTCTAATACCCTATTTAAAATGTTTTTGATACCCTTCTCCACAGGTGTAATTTTATTGATGGAGGATTTAAGGCTTGAACAATCTTTACGACAATTTTAATTTATAATCATTAGATAACAATAAACTAAACAAATATTCAGAACTATAAAATGTTCCTTAGTCTGGACTATAAAAAGTTTAAAGGTTGTACTATAAAATAGTCATAATATTGACTAAAAATTAGTTCATAGTCTGGACTATAAGTCAATAGTATGGATTATAATAGTCAATAGTATCGATTATAAAATAGTTCATAGTCTAGACTATAAAATAGTACGTAGCCTGGACTATAAAACAGTCCAATATACTATTAAATGGTCCATAGTCTGGACTATAAAATAGTCCATAAACTGGACTATAAAATAGCCATAATCTGGATTAAAAAATAGTCCATAGTCTGGACCATAAAATAGTCTATATTAGAGACTATAAAATAGTCCATATAAGAGACTATAAAATAGTCTCGATTATGGACTATTTTGGATTTTGAGTACGCGAATAAAAATTTAATAAAAGTTTTTACTGGACTGTTGTACACTTTTTTGGTTTTGAATATTTTTGGTTGTCCTGATTATTATTTTACAAAATAAAAATACATTTTCTACTTAGTATAACTGACAGTTATACTAAGTAGAAAATATACTGACAGATAGATCATTCTTTGATAAAACAAAAAAATTCTTATCAAAACAATAGGTCAATAATTTTTTTTAGCAACATATTTTCATGAAAATTTCTAGTACAAATTTCAGTTTTTATATTAATGAAAAAACACATAAAAAATCTATAGTCTAAACTATAAATAGTCCATATTAGAGACTAAAAAATAGTCCATATTCGACACTATAAAATAATCCATAATCTGGACTATAAAGTTGTCTATATTAGAGACTATAAAATAATCCATATTCGAGAATATAAAATAGTCCATACTTGATGCTATAAATTAGTCCAAAGTCTGGAATATTTGGAATATAGACTAGATTTGTCCATAATCTAAACAATAAAATATATTATAAACTATTTTAACTATTAAATAGTCCACAGTTTAGATGTCAGATTTGATCTAAAAGGAAATAATTATTTCTACATTGACATTAATTCAAAGCAGATACAGAACTAATCATGCATAACAAAATATTAGCTTAAATTTGCTAATATTGCTTTTTTATTTAGTTAATTTACTGGAAAATTTTGTGAATATTAATATTTATTCTTCGGGAACTTCCTAATTAGTTAAATATTTTTATTTACCTTTTACGCATATAAAATAATTTAGTTAAAATATCATAAAATTTTTTTGTTAAAATTAAGCACAATTAACACCTTTTAAATAAAATTTCATTATGATACATAGATTTTAAATGTATTTGTTAAATATTTTAGCATTTTTTTAGGAGGGGGTTTGGGTTTTCCCCAATACATATACCAAATATATAAACAAAATTGTTGATAAACAACGTCATACAACTCACTCAAATTAATAAAAAAAAAAAACTAAATGTTATCAGTTTGTAATGTACAAGTATATAAATTTACGTTTATATTCCATTTCCTTTCACCTTTACTTTGATATTAAATAGAACGAGGTATATTTATGTTTGGTAACATACGAATATTACGAACCCTAAGTTATTGGATTATTTTAATAATAATTTAAATATTTTGTATTAATTAATTCTTTCAAACTACCCATCAAATTATTATGTTTGGTATCAAATTGTGAATAATTTGATATCATACCTTTACTCCAATGAACAGTTAGAATAATTTAGTAATATTAATATTTGAAGGATTTACATTATATATTAATCAAACTTTAATCTCTCAAATGTAATTCAAATGAGTAATTAATATTAGAGTATAAAGTTTGAGATTACAATTGGGTATTAATATTACTAAATTATTGTAAAACACTTAAATAAATCTATTAATATGAGAAGCTATTAGTAATACAGTTTCAATAAAAATGCACAAGTAATAATTATTTTTCAAACAGATCTTAGTTACAAACGTTTTGATAAACTTTTATTTACCCTCTTCTTTAAAATAGTTACAAAATAAATAGTAAGAGAAAAACACAACTTAATAAAATAAAAAATAAAAATACTTTAAGTCTTTTAAAACTTAAATGTCAATCAATTTGAAAATAGAGCATTAACCAAGAAATCACTCAAAATGTTAAACAAGAAAGTGAGACAAACGTGACATTAAAAGTAGACAATATCCTGTATGATATTGCACGTTTAATTAAAAACTTTAAAATAAAAATTAAAAAAGAAAATAAACAAAAAATTATTTTATTTCAATAAAATTATTTCATTAACTTTTTTGTGAAAGAAATATTAAAAATAAAATTTATGATTTCTATTTATGATATGATTTAAATTTAAGCGTTATTATATACGTCATTGGAAAACAAATCATAATAATAATTGTTTAATAATACAATAAAGTAGCAATAATTATAAAAAAAAATAATATAAATATTTTTATATCATAATTTTTTATTATATTTTTAATTTAATGAGTTCATTCATAATTTAAGTAGTACTTAGGCAAAACGTAGCAGAAATATTTTTTATAGTTTTATGCCCATTCACATTATTAAGAATTATTATTATTATCCTATAAATATTAATAATTGTGATTTGTATAACATTGCATTATAGGGGGAGTTTTATTGAATGTTTATGAAAATATAAATTCTATAAATATTTGAAGAATTTGAAATATTATTTTCAATATAAATTTCCCACATTAAATACTTTAAACAAAAACAATTATTGTACCAGTACAAGTACTTGTTTATAGGGAGTACTATATAAAACATCATAAACTATATTTTAAATTAACGCCTTTTTATAGCTTTAGCAAATATACATAAATATATTGTTGCTTAGTTGTAACCTTTAACTGTATTTTTTTTATAATTAACAAATAATAAATATTATTAAATAATTAACCCATAACCGTATAAAAACATTTATAAAGATACATAAAGTTATGTACATTATTGTATCTTATAAAAAGACAATTTTTTTCGATAAGCTAAATTGGAGCTAAGTATATGGTAGAGATTCACCTACAAATACTTTTTGTATGTTTTGTGTTATAAATATATGAAGCTCACGTTTATTTTTACACCTTTATATTTAGTCATAAATTTTCTATATTTATTTATTCTTTTACCTCTAGTTCAGCCGTTGGTTGTGTGTTTAAAGATAAACAGTTATTGTAATAATAAATGATTTAAATGGAGTAGGTATTTAATTGAACTATGAGAATCTTTGTATTTATAATTATTTTTATTTTATTTAATAGTTTTTTTAGATCACTTGGTATTTTAATTTTTTTTTTTTTTTTTTTTTTTGGGATTTTTAATCATCATTTCAAAAACATAAATGTATTTTTGGTTAAAGAAAACCGACACGTTTAGGATATCAAATATATTGATTTCAATATCGATAAAATATTAAAGGAATTTTGATTTAATGTATAAATTTCTTTAAATTCTTAGAGATATAAAAATTTTTTTCCGACGTAAAATCTGACCGAACTCTTAATAAAAACAGTAATAAATATGTTTTTATTGATTTGATGGAATAATGATATAAACAAAAATTTTAAAGCAGAACTTAAACTTTCAAGAAATTAAACTGTTAGAATACGGAATGATCTACAGGGTGTCAAAAATGATCTACCCGAATATGAAAAAATAGTTAAATTTTAATGCTTTCTTATTATTTCTTATACTATATTCGATAAATTTAATGGGAGAAAAATATATGTACATACTAAAAAGTCTATTATTATTTAATTTAAAAGCGGCACCATTTAGTGCCTATAGTATATAGTTTCAATTGTATACTGCATTCAATTCATTAACGAAAATTGGTACCGCATTTGTACCAAATTGACACCACTTGAGTGTCGAATTATTAAATAAGATTAAGTATTCTATACCGTGTATTCAAAAGTCGTAAACTAATGGTGTCAAAAAACCGACACCGTAAATTGTAATGTGACTACAACCTTTGCGGGTTCTTAATCTTAATTTTTTCCCCTATTTTTTAATCGATTAAAATTCTGTTTCTTCTTGGTAAAGTAATTAAAACATTTAATTGAATTAATTCAAATATAATTAAGTTTTATATAATTAAATAAATTAAATTAAATCAAATCAGTTCCAAGGCAAAAATTTATTCTTTTTTTTTAATATTTTAAATTTTTTAAATTTAAATAATATAATTATTATTTATTATTTTTTAATTGTATAAACATTTTAAAATAATGTCTAGAAATAGCCTCTAATTCTCTTTAGTATCCTTAAGTGTATTTAAATTTTAATTAAAGGAATTGCGACCAAAAAAAAAATGTTATAATAAATATAAGATTTGTTAAAACAATCTTAGTTTTCATTTCGTTAAATTGTTGTTTAATGTAATACTTTATATTATAACTATTTGCTTTAATAAAGAATCATTTAAAATTTTGTTTAATTTATTTATATTTAAAAGAAATAGTAACTAAATAACTGCTTTAGTAAAAACATCTGCTATTTTTATTTTACTCACAGAAAAAATAAAAATGTCTGATTTCTATTCCTAATATAAATATTTTGTGTTTTGTTCATTCAATGTAAATATTGATTAATTTTTGGTTTGTTATAGCAATGAAAGTATTGCTAAATTAGTTTCATTATACTTTTCACTACCATAGGTAGTTGTAGCATTATACGTTTGTGCTGATGTTTGTAACGCATAAAAAAAACCATCGTACCACCACCTCAAAGTATACCATTCGACATAGAATCACTTCCTGAGTCGATTTATCGATGTACCTCTGTCCGTCCGTCTGTCCATGTAAACCTTGTAATCGAACTATAGGTAGCAATTTTAATGATAAGTCAATGAAAATACAATCTTCTATTAGGTCAAAGACGAACCCTATTGAAACTGGTTATGATCGGTTCATTATTTCACCTATTCTCCCGGATTAGGGGTTTAACGACTATAAAGTTTTATGTTCATACACAATTGTGTAGGGTATAATATGGTCGGGCTTAACCCACTATTCCTTTCTTTCTCGTTTTATTTTATGTTCGTTTTTTCAATTATATTGTTTAATTTATATTATTAAAATATCAATTAACTTAATGCAATAATGTTTATACTAACATAATTGATTTTAAGTTTAACTGATTTATTTAATTAAAATATGTTTTTAATACTTTTTTATATTGTTGAATAAAATCCTTCTGCAGCTCTTATAATTGTGACAAAATAATTTGGAAAAAGTGGAAATTTTAAATTTTTGGTTTAATTGATTAATTTTTTAATCAGTTTTTTTTAACAATTTTGTGTTAGATTTTTAATTATACCGTTACATTTATTCAATTATTAATTTAATGAAATAAATATTACTGTTTTAATCCAATTATTAAACTAATCAATTAAATTGGTGATTATTTTAATGAAAACCTTTTTATAACGATTTTATTTTTGATTAATTCAATCAAACATTTCTTTTAATTATTTTTTTTTTTTTTTTTTTATTTTAAGACTATTTTTTAATAATTGAAAGTTGCTAATTAAATATAAATATAAATTAAATATAAAAAATAAATAAATAAATAAATATATATATATATATATATATATATATATATATATATATATATATATATATATATATATATATTTTTGTTTTTTTTTTTTTTTTGCTTGATGAAATTATTTCTCCTTTGTGACTTAATTAAAAAGAGAAGCAAGAGCAATTAAAAGTGCTAAAAACTTTGATTAATTAATCTTTGTTATTAACAACAATTTAATTAAATTTGTTATTTATTGTATATATTTTTGAAAGATATTTAAAACAACAATATGAAAATTTCAACAAATTAAAATAAATTTTTTATCTGCCAAAAATGTTGCCTTTATTCTACACCTTGTTGTATATAACTATTGCAAAGGGCAGGATAAAGACAATATTTTAAGCGGAAAAGAAAACACTATAATTAGGAATTATTTGGGAGCGTACCATATATTGAAATATAAAAAATCTACTTGTCTATGTAACTGATTCCTTATATTTAAAATTTATTATTTTAATTTTCATCATTACAAAATTTACCTAACCAATTTTAGAAATTTCACAATTTTCACAACAACAACAACAATATCTAATCGACTTTAAACACTGCCATAAACTGATCTTATCACCTTAATCAAACTTTCTAAAGAAACCCTAAAATAATAGCACTTTATCTGATGTACTATATAAAGTGTGAGACTACTATCATAAAAGTGCAAAATAATTGTTTGTTTTAATTTAATTTTTTTTTTTTAATTTTTATGATCTATACAAATTTTTTTATATTAAATATTAGCTACAATTATTAAATATGTATTAATAGCTATAATTGACGAAAAGATTTCTTTTATGTTTGTTATTATATTTTTGGTAAAAAAAAAAAATGAGAAATAAAATGTCGCTATTTAATTTTTATTGGAAGTCATATATGAAAATTTGTATTTTTTATTGGTTTAATAAACAACCACTCCAACTACAAAAGGCGATTGTGTATAGCTGAAAAGTGTTATTCTCTTAAATTTGATATAATTGACGAATATGAACAACGTCTTTGTATAGAGATAAGAGGACAAAAAAAAAAGCTAGCAATCGAAATTATTTGACAGAGCGATAATAGCGTTTTAAATGTTGCAAGATATCAATTTTATTTTTGTTTTAATATTTGTCAAAAGTGTCAACCTTTATTTTAGTACTGATATTATTTTGTTATTAATCTAATCGCATAAAATAAAGAAAAATAATATTTTATGACCGCGCCTATTTAATGGTCAGATAAGGATGAATAAAAAAAATAAAAATATATAATGTGTGGGAAGGGGGGGTAATATCAAATGTTAAAAAAATGAAATCCAATTAAATATATTCCAAAAAATATATTTAATTGGATTTCAAAGTGCATATAAAGCTATTATGATATGTACATATAATAAAAATTGATTTGATTATTATAAATAGTATTCACGTTTTATTTTAGAAATTATAAAGCAATTGCTATTAATTTGTAATAATGCTATATATTTAAAATTAATGGCAATTGCTTTATAATGAGTGCAAAATAATACCTTTAGAAGTTCTGACAAAGAATTGACAATAATAAAAACTAAGAGTATTTGAAATAAAAAGTTCTTTCTAGCATAGTTTCTTAATATGCAAACTTTTTACTTACTTAACTAATTTTAAGTTTAATTTCTAATTTAATTCAATAATTAAAAATAATGAAAAACTGTAATTGATTTATAATGAGTTCAAACTAAGACCTTTAGAAGCTCTGGCAAAGAATTGACAGTAATACAAACTAAGAGCTTTTGCAGATGATTAAATCTTTTAAGTAATATAAAAAAGTCCTTTCAAGTTTGATTTAATAATATGGAAATTTTCCTATGAATAATAATAAATTGAAACTTGATCTAAAAGCTGAAACGTTTCATGGGTGGTAACTACAATTTATTATTGAACTACTGTCTAACTAATTGCAAATAACAAAAATTTTTATTTACATTTTTTTTTAAGGCAAAAGTCCATCGAATATTTATAGTCATTTTACTACTAAAATAACATAAATTAGTTTTAACAAATGTTTATTTTTAAAATTCGTCAACATCAACTTCTCAAAAAACAATCATAAATCACAAATAAATTAAAAATCAAACATCATAAATGTCAAACTCTAACACTCAAGCTGTTAATGCAAAACAAACCCCTTTTTTTATTACAAAACATTTTGGTTCTGTTTTAGATTTATATTTTCGGATCGAAATAATTTTTTCTTGATATTCAAATACATAATAAATTAATTTCCTTGTATTCATTTTAACTTTTAAATATTAAACATTTGGATTAAACATTAAAAATTGATCATAAAATTTAATTGCAATACATTGGATTTTATGGACTTAATGGTTAAACAACGAATATAAAAGAAAACTAAAATCAATTCAATTTAAAGATAAACAAACAAAAAATTAAATAGAGAATTAAATAAAAAATAATGGTTAAATAAAATGAAAAAAAGGTAAAGTTATAAATGTCTTTAACAAATCAAAGAAATTCTTTTTATAAGACCTAAAAGAAACAAAAATGTTTTTTAACTTTAATAAAAGAAAAAAAAAAAGACAAATTTTTTCTTAAATGTTTTTTTAACATTTCTTTTTGTTGCTTTTAAATGATTTATTATTGTAAATTAGTTCAGATTATAGATTAATGTTTTTTTATAGTAAAAATATAGTTTAAATTTCTTTATAACTATAAATCAAAAATTTATAATCTTTGTCCAATTTAGCACGAGTTACTTAAAAAACTCACTATCATTCCAAAAGTGTAAGGGGGTCCTCTTCTGCTTAACTTAATATAAATAAGTATATTTTTGTTTGCTTTTATTTGTTTAGCTTTAGATAAATAAAATATATTATATTTTTATTAGATCTTAAAGAGATTATGACGATTATGATTTTGCAAAGTTGTAGATAAAACATTTAAAAAATAAAAATGCTCATCTGATTGTGAAAAATTTTCCATTTGTTTAAATGGGATTTAGTATTTAGTTAATGATTATATATGTATATGTAAATATATGACAGTGATGGAAAATTTGGCTCTAATATATTTCTATTTGAGTACTTTTGACGTTGCAAAAAATAAAAGTATTTAAGTACTATAGTGTGTTTCAAATCAAAACTTTTTAAAAATGTGCAATAGTGTCCCGAGGAAAGCCTTTTTCGAGATTTCGATGTAGGAAGACCACTCTAACGATGCGTAAAAATTAGCTTAATATGGGAAAAATATTAAAAAAAATAATAAAATTGATCTTCAGTTCCCTACCAGCGATTGAAATTTATGGGTCCCATACATTTTGGTAAAAAAAAGTTTAGATTTTTTAATCAAAATGGGTATCAAAAAATTCGTAATTTTATGCTGGTTATAGAAAAAATATTAAAAAAATTTTTCCCATGGGATTTTGTTTCGCTAGAAGACTTTTTAAGATATTTTTGTGAACTACTACAATGCAAATTTTTAATATTTTAGCCATAAAGGGAACAAAATTATAAAATTCTTATCCATTTTTAAAGAAAAATATCGATATTTTTTTTTGCATGATGTACTAAAATGATGGTTTATGTACCAACATTTTTGCGAAAATTTTTTAAAATATTTTTTTTTTATAATTGGCTAAAAAATACGAATTTTTTGATACACATTTCAAGACAAAACTCAATACTATGTTTTTGACGCATCATTTGAGGGGTCTTCCTACAAAATTTTTGTCTACGGGACAATCTATTGTGCAATAACTTAAGAGTTAGAAATAATGAATTAAAATATAAAACAGTTCAAAACTAACTTTATTATTTTTTTTTTTTTTTTTTTTACAACACATTTAATTTATTATGAGCAGGGCAACCAAATATATACAATATCATATTTTTTCCTCTGCTTCAAATGAACCGAACTGTGAGATATTTTGACATCCATTTCTTGCAGCATATTTTTAACTTAACTGTATATTTGTTTTAAACTAAGTATATTTCAGTAACTAACCCATTTATTTCTTGCTAAGCAATTGGGTTTAGGTAATTTTGTAAATAATATTTCGTATATATCTTAGCTAAAATTTAATGTTATCTATCTGTAAAATATGCAAATAGCATTAAAACCAGTTACTGATTATGACAACTTTTTTGACGAAAAAAATAAACATGATCCAAGAATTTTATAAACATGTTATGGAACACTTTTATTATGTTTTTTGAAAGGTCTTTCCAAATATTCATTGATTTAAAAAAAAAAAAAAAAAACGATAAATATTTTTGAGTATTATTTTTTGCTCAAATTATAATAATTATTTTTAATTTTTATTCTTTGATTATAAAATAATTATTATTATTATTTTTTTTTTTTGCTTTAAAATTATGATTGTTTTAAAGCAAACAAAAATATAATAATTTTTATGAATAAAAAAGTTAACCGTTATTTTATAATCGAAAAATAAAAATCAAAAATAATCGTTATTTTTAACCAAGATGAAAAAATAATAACAAAGGTACAAACGACATTTTTTATGCTTAAGAGCATAATTTACACTAAAGTTCATAATTTTGCATATTTACACTTAAGAGAAAAATTTTTTATGTAATCTGCCATAAGATAATTTAGTTAGATGTTTACATCATTTTAATGGGCATAAAACTAATTTTTTAGAGCATATTTTTGGTTGCCTGATTATGATTTTTTTAAATAAATTTTCGTTAAATGCGTTATCTTTAATTCTATATCAGCTATTCAGAGAATTTATTCAAATGCTCCGAATACCGAACATATACATACAAAATGCTCTTAACTTTTAAATGCTGAAATTTTTTAAACAAAGTTTACTACAACAACAATTTTTAAGTGATGGTTTAAAATATATCAATTTAGTTAACATTCTTATTATACATATTTACCCTTTCCATTAGTCAAATTGAGTTTTGCAATTTAAAAATTATATTAAAAGACCTATTCAGTAAAGTGACCAAAACGTACTATTTCAAGTTTAAACTCCGATTAAAATTTAAATTAGTTGATTTAAGTACAAAAAAAAAAAAAAAAAAAAAAAACTAATTCTTTAAATATAGTCATTGATTAAGAGTACAAATACAAATTTTCTAGTCGACCGTTTTGTTTCTTTTACGGAGTCGGGATATTAATCAAAGCCTAAGCTTGACAATTTCTTAAATCGCAGATTTTAATAAAGATAAACTATGTATATGTGTAAACAAATATTTTAAGTTTAACTTATGATTATCCCTAAAATATAGTTCGCTTACATTCCGAAAAATTAATGTTAATTTAAAAAAAATGCATTTTATGTTTGAAAATATTATTATTATTTTGGAATATTTTTATATTTATTATAAAAGCGATTATTAAATATTTCTGATTTAAAGCGGTCTTTTCGTTTTTGAATTATAAAACATATAAATATTAAAAGGAATAAACATATTTTTTAAGCTTTTACGATTTTACTTTAAATGGAAGTACTAAATTGTTGTTGCCACAATAAATATAAATTTTAATTAATTAAAAGAAATTAAATAATTAAAATTAAGTTTCTTTTTTCCTAAAGGAGTTTTATAATCAAAAAACAAACTTATTTTAAACATTTGCATTCTTTAATGTAATATTTCAGTTTTCTCAACCAAAATTTTCAGTTGTGTAAACAAATATGTTTATGACCACCAAATATTAGTTTGTAATGTATAACAAACAAAGTGAGAAAAATACATATAAACACAAATTCTTTTATATATTTTTTATTGCGATAACCAAATGTTTGTAATGCCAAAAAAGTTTTTATAAATAGAACTAAATAAATAAGTAAAAGATATAAAAGGACTTCAATATTATCAAACAAAAACTTAAGAGTGAACTCAGTTAAAAACAACTCGAAACATATAACCAACATTATTACAACATTCTGTTTTAGCTTAAATTAAGTACTTTTCTATAATTTTTTGCGAAAGCATATCGAAATTTTTGAATTTTAATACAAAATATAAGTCAATTTTAATTTAAAATATTACTTTATTATTATAATTATCTGATGGGATTTTTTTAGAGAAAACTATTGGAAAATTAATAACCCTAAATTATTCACGATAACATGAATTAAATCATTTTTATTTACTGTCACAGAAATAATATCCTTACACTATTCGAACAACAAAATATTATTAAATGCAATTAAAATAAAATATGTGTATGTAAATTTAAGAATCTAAAATTTTATTTTATTGTGGCATCAAAAATAAAAATAGATTTGCCTGATCATCTTAATTACATCACATAACAATTTACAGGGTGTTTAGAAACATTTGAAAATTTGCTATGTAGATTGTTTATGATGCCACAATAAAATAAAATTTCCTAAAAAAACGTTTTGAGGGTAGATGCTGCACTAAAGAACTCGTAAATTCCTGCAAGATCTTTAAATATTCTAATTAACTTGAAATGCAGAATAATGAAATTGATTAAAATCGTTTGTGGTTTACTTATCATTTTTTAATTTATTTTTCTTTCGCGTACATTTTTTGTTTTTTTTTTTTTTTTAAGGCTAAACATTTTTCCATACAAAATTTTAAATGGTATCTTTTTTAGAATAAAACGAGATATAAATCATTAAAATCGGTTAATAATTTTAAAAGTTATTAATTTTTTTTTTAACTTTATCAAAAAATTCTTCATAGCTAAATTTTAAGACAAAATTTGTTGTTTGATTAGGTGCATATATTTTGGGGAACACATGAGAAATTTATTGAAAG
This sequence comes from Protophormia terraenovae, assembly GCA_951394005.1. NCBI lineage: Eukaryota > Metazoa > Arthropoda > Insecta > Diptera > Calliphoridae > Protophormia > Protophormia terraenovae. The sequence goes on from OX596074.1 coordinate 120,648,526, forward strand.
CTTTTTTATAATTTAAATATTATAAAAAGCTCTGCACATATTATAAAAATATTAAAGATTGATTTTTACTTAACTCGACATAAGTTTAATATTATTAACGCAAAAATCCGTTTTAAAGTATGATCAGACTAGACAACTATTTGATGGAAATTTCAAAATTTTTTATTTTTTACTTTTAAAAGGTCGTTTCCTTTTTTCAAAGAATTTTTTAAAGTAATTTTCATAAAATATTTGCCAAGTGCGGCCATAGTTTTACTCATATTTTGTCATACAAAAAAGTTGTTTTAAAAATGATAAACAAAAAATAATAAATATTTAAAAAATAAAACCACAATGTTAATGAGAAAATTTAAACTTCACTTACCAGGAGCTGGTTGTGCCGGATACGATGGTTTCTTCATCCACTCATAGTACTGATGCGACTTAATCGGTGACGAACGATTGTTATTATTAATAGTAGTATTGTTGTTATTGTTATTAGTCGAGGGACTATTATTATTATTATTACTCAAATGATGAGCAATATGATGTGGCGAAGACGATGAGGCTGGAGCACCGGGGCTTGATATTTCACTACCACTTACAGTGATGGGAGGTGAAGGTAAACCTTCAGTAATATGAGGAGGCTGTTGTTGCTGCTGTTGTTGTTGTTGATCTCCAATACTGCTAACAGTTTCATTTAATTGCGTACTACCCGAAGCAGGACCGGCCGATGTTGTGGAGCTAGAACTGCCTGCTGAAGAAGACGGTGTAGAACCATTAGCCACTGCAGAACCATTTATTAATTGATGTTGTTGTTGTAGAATTTGAGCATTTTGGGCAAAATTCTCGGCCGATGAAGGTGAATGCCATTCTGAAGCAGCGGCGGCATTGGTGGCTGAATGAAACATGGCATGAGGATTATAATACATTTGATGATGGGCGGCATGAGGAGAATCCATATCGCCTAGGTACTGATGATTAGGTGGTGTATGATAGTTGGCGGTCCATTGCCAAGGCTGACCAGCGGAATAGGCCAAATTGGCGGCACTATGTTTTTGGGGATATGATAGGCTATTGTAATAGGAAACCATTTTTTAAGGTTTTATTTTTTTAAGGAAAAATTACACAATTTTTTAGTTTTACAATTTGAGGTTAGAAACGATTTTTAGAAAATCGTTTAATTATGTTTTATATTTTAGATTAAAAATAACACTGGTTTAAGTTTTATATTAAATAATTTTTATTTATTATAAATATAATTAAGTTTAATTTAATTATTTTTTATAGTTTATGGTTAACATTTTATATATTTTTTATTGTAATGTTAGAAAAAACTCGCGTTTAATTTAATTTTTGTTTATGCACGCGTTGTTGTCTTATTATTTTTGTCTACTTTTATTATAGGTTTCTTTTATTATTGCCGTTATATTTGTTGACAATTATTATTTTTTTAATGACAGATCAATATTGTTGATTATTGCACTGCCGCATACACACTCTTAAAAAAATGCACTAACTCTCTTAATCTGTTTTAAAATTATGTTAATCCACTTTGTTGTTATTGCTGTTGTTTTAGTTAATCCCAATTACTCTTAAATATTTTTTCAATAAGAGTAAATTACTTTAAACTTGAAATAAGTTTGAGTTTTATTAGGGTTTTAAATATTAGTTAAGTATTGTTGTAATATATATTTATAATTATTGCGACAATATGATAATTAGGTCTCAAGTGATTTTTTCAAAATAATTCCATTTGCAATTATGTTTTATTTTTATTAATTAAAATATTAGAGCGTTAAAGTTTTAGTATACCGTCGTAATTAAATAAATTGCTTGAAATAAAAGCGTTAAAAATGACGACTACGACGACGTTAGCGGCCTCACTTGTTTGCGTATCATAAAATACTGAATAGAAGAAATTGTTTACAAAATATTGTTGTCGGTTGTGATGATGAAATTTATTTATTTGTGTGTACTAAAACCGATAGTCGTCTACCGTTGTTAACCTTAGTGTTATGACTGAAAATGTTGCGCTGATAAAAACTCGTAAACTGATATTAAAACAAAAACGAACAGCAAAATGCACACAAAAAAAGGAAACTATACTTAGTTAGACAGTCGTATACCCAACAAATAAATAAAAAACACCCACTTATCTTTTTTTTCTGTGTCCATAAAAGATAAAAAGAAACAGGTAACAAAAAATTTTTGTAACAGACTTCTCTTTCGCTCTTAACTTATATAAAAAAATAAACATATGTTTATCTTCTAAGGCCCATCTAAAATTTTAACCCTCTACTTTAAAACCCCGCCTTTTTTAGTTAAGTGTCATTAATTCAAGATGGCCTTTGTTGTGCGCGTTCTCTTTCTCTCTGTTCCTCTTCCGTTTGCAAGCGGAAACTCTTTATCGCTCCCATTGTGTACAATGGTGTATAACATTCGTATCTCAAATAAACTCCTCCCCATATTTTATTTTCTTGGGTTTTAATCAAATGGGGGTTTTTCATAAGTCCCAAATGGCCACTAAATGGATGATTTTGTTAATCTACCTTAGTATTTAGGTAATTTTTTTTAATAATCATTAGTTTAATAACAGGTAGAAGAGAAAAAACACGCACTCAACTATAGGCGTGTTGTATTAATATCGCGTTTTAGTTAAACATTTTAAATTAGAGTGTATTTTTTAGTTCATTTCATTGTTTTGTTTTCATTTATTATGTTTTATTACTCAAAAAAGTTTTCTTTTGTGTGTTGTTGTTTTTGTTGGTACTTGGTAATTATTTACTAGGACATTATGTAATTAAAGGTCATAAATGTGTGCATGCGCGCGCGTTATTTTCTACACGCTATTTACATATTGTACATATATATTCATATGTATAGATATATGTATACAGTATCGGCTAAAACATTTTGACGAAATTTTAAACTTAACGAATTATTTTTCTATATTTTTATATATTCGCGCTTAAATTTAAACATAAAATTTTATAGAATAGTTGAAGCGGAAACTGTTAAATAAAATTTTTCTACAATGAAAAAATCGCTTAAGAAATGACGTAGCGTACATTATAGGCCTTCTTGAGAACATCATAAGTATGTACATTACGGTGGAATGAAAAGTATCGATGTTCCCAACTCAAATGAAAATTTACTTCATTCTAAGTTACTGTTTCTCAAAATGTTCGTCCTGACATTATCCTTTCGTGAGCTGGATCAAAATGACTTAAACTTAGTTTATTTCGTAATAAAAACATTTTTACATTTTGGGGCCCGCATTTAATGACGTAACAAAAATTTAGGACCAGGTTCAAATAAATCCAAAATTTTGAAATTTTCATAAAAAATTTTGATATTTAAATTTTTTACCATAAAAAATAAGGACCAAAATAATACAATATAATCCCCTAGATAAACCGAAACAGTTTTTCGAACTTGTTTGAATTTTATTAGCATTTTTCAAAACATAATTTCTTTCATATGCAAATGTTTTTTTATGAGAAGCATTTATAACAATTTAGTATCAAAATACGCTTATTTTTTATAAGCTTTTAAATGTCAATTCATACTTCAATCAATAAACAATGAAATAAATTAAGTTTAAGGCATTTTGATCCAGCTCACGAAAGTATAATTTCAGGACGAACATTTTGAGACGCAGTATCTTAGAATGAAGTAAATTTTCATTTTAGCTGGAAACATCGATACCTTATTTTCTCTTCATACAAACGGGGCCACCCTAAAATATTAGGCTTTTCTACAGTATATTTGTACCAAAGATATAGATCTATTTTGATACGAATAGTTCTCGAAATTGGAGATCATCAATGATTCTTATAATTTTTCAGTTTTTTATTTGAAATATTGTTATTCAGATTTAAAAAAGTAAAGTTTTACACAAATTTTATTAAAGAATTTTTAAAAGTTTGACAAAATCAATGCTGACTCTATTTTTTGGCTGCACTGAAAAAGGACTATTTGCGCTTGAGACGATGTACCATTATAGGGATTTTATTTTTGTATAGATCTATAACTAAATATATTCGCAATTATTTGGCATTAAAAGTTTTATTATTTTGCATAAAATTTTGTCAAAAACTCAAAAAAATTTAAAAAAAATATATAATTGACCCTATTTTTTTCCATAACTGTATTATAATCAAGTCATTATATCCAAAAAAAAAAGTATTTTTGAAAATCTGAAAAACGTAATATATGGGCAATTCTAGGTTTATCTTTATGAAACCGACCTTAAAGCTCAAATATTTTTTAACTTCTAATCGCTTTGAATAACTTTTGATGCAATTATACGATGGTTAACAGAACAAAAATTCAAGACCTGAAACGGTTCCATGTGGTGCCGGTTAGCACTCAAAGCCAAAAAATCAAAAAAAATGTGTTTTAAACTAACAAGCTTTTTTTTAATTGCTGTAATCGCGGATTTTAGCATAAGTGTTAAATTTTTTTGATGTAGACTTTAAACACTTGTAGAAAAAGACCAGCGTGGATTTAATTAGCTTGTCATTAATCAGTGTCAAAATGGTGTGTGCAAAAGTCGTGAAACCAAATATTTAAAAAAAATTTAAAATGTTTCAGTTTTTTTACTAGGGATTTTACACCGTTTCGTGTATTGCAAAATGGAGCCAAATTGCTCTTGAAATTATGCATCATCCGAAATATATCTCATTAATGTGCCCTCAACAGAAATGCTGTAGGAGGTACCCAAACTTGGAGAGAAAAAATGTGAATGGCTCCAAGAGGTGCCTTTTTCGCGATGCACACTCGCAAAATCATTGTGGCATTTTATAATATTAGTTTGCTAAAAAGGTATAGTTATTTTAAAAAAATTTGAAATTTTGCATATTTTGTTATAGCGGATTTTGGAGTTATAAGTCAATTTTAATCTGAAATAAGTTCATGTGTTAAGTTTTACTTACGCAGAAAATATTATTTCACTGAAATGATTAATCAACGGCTTTCATGGGCTAAGAACGCGATGTTTTTAGTTTAACATTAATCGTCAAGGCACACCCAAGGCGCTAATTGCAATTAGCTATGATATATGCCAATCTGTCGCTGCTTTAATACCCTATATCAAAATCAATACGGCGTTCGAATAAAAGTACGATTTTGCATTTAATTCAACTTTAGAGATTTGAGTAAGTGCAATTAAAAAATGCATATAAATGACATTGTCTTATGACTTATTAAAAAAAAAAAAATATATGAATTTAGCAATAAATGGATGAATATGAACAAGACTACATCACTAAAAACTGAATTTTGCAAATTTTATAAGAGGGTTTAATAATTATTAAATCGGTAATATATCCAAACATATTTAACATATCGCGATATTTTTAATTTGTATTTTAGATACACTATTGTATAGTACAGAAATGCAATAATTTTTGATTTAGGACTATAAATAGAATTTTGGCAATTAAAAAAAAAAAATATCTTAAACCGCCATAACATTGATGCTGTTCGGTAAAAGTCATTCACGCGAATAGATCTGTGTTCCACTAGAGCCAATGAATATTGGTACTAAATATCGTTGATGTGCCATTTAAAAATTTTCGACATTTTTTGAACACCAAAAGTAAACGAGTTTTACCTCTTCTTCCTACGTACGTAAAATTTCAGGTTGGAGTCACATTTAGTTTAGAAGTTATGGTCCAAAATAAAATATAATTACTTATAAGTTCTAAACTATACACAATAATATTTTAGTTTTGGTACCATTTAAAAGATGAAGACATTACCTTCAAAATGATGTGTAGTAATAGTATAATGGTAGTTTATTTAATTCGAAAATTCAAAGGTTTAAAATTAAAGTTATGAAAATTAATTCTTTATATCTCCAAAAACGATATTTTTAAAACTCTTAAAAAATTATATAATGTTAACACAACTCTTGTCCATACCCGTGAAAAATTTTAATCGAACACTCATTTAGTTAAGAAGTTATAAACCAATGCCCAATTTTGTATAAAAAATTTCATTTCATTTTTAATAAAAAAGTACTTTAAATTAATTTTTGTAAATATTTTAAATTTGTACATACAAAAAAATTGCTTTTTACCATATTTTGCTCATAACTCCTGAACAAAAGTTCTAGGAGGAATAAATTATATACTGATAACTTCTTAAATCACTGATTTCAAAAGAATTATTAACAAAATTTTTGTTCCACAATACACATAACACAACATAACATTAAAAATATAATTATAAAAAATATTTTAAAATATGCTCTAAATGATTTAAATATGCATTAAAAATATGCTCCAAAAATTATTTTATATGAAAATATGTCATTAAAAATGAAATATGCAATGTGGACTTACAAATCGATGCTTTATACAACACACAAGAAAAAAACTTGCTATTGCATATCAGTAGTTTCCTTGATTAGTACTTATTTGAAATACACATCTGCTCAAAATAATATATACACCTAGTGGGATGATATTAAAGTGGCGATAACTTAGGAAAATTCTTTAGAAATACTTCGAGTTTTTTTCTTTTAGTAAACAATTTGATCTGGTAATGATACTTTAATGAAAAATATGGCAAGTATATGCATAAAAATTAATTTACACGTACGTTTTCGATTTAAATACCAAAAATGATTGCTCATAATAATAAATTCAGTTAATTTATTTATAATTTTTTTATATTAAGTCGAATTCTATTGCACTTTTTTTTTTATTATTTTTACATAGTAGAATAAGAACAGTTGCATTTAGGTTGAAAATATTATAAAGAAATTGCATTCTTACATAGAAATTGGATAAAACAACCATTGTACCAAATAGGAGAGAAGAATTGTTCAAACCAATAGAAAAATGGAAGGTCGTTACTTGAAATTGCAAGTAGGGGTTTAGGAAAATATCTACATTTTATACAAAATGCTTTACATAAAAAACAAACGATTGAAACGTGTAATAGACCTCATAAAATAAACCCAAAATCGGATAGAAGTATTATTTTATAGGCAAAAAAGGACCCCTTCAACTCTCTTAAGAATATTTTAGCTGAAATTTTTGATGGAATAATATCATGGTATCCATATGAATTTATTGTATTTATCAATATGATAATTTTAATTAAATTAAAAGCATTTCAAAACATTTATATTTTCACCCCACTCTGAAACAGTAATATTTTTTAATTTAATGTGGAATTGTTTCTCTACTTCTTTGGAAATTAGTTTTCCAAAGAAGTCTCTCCATTTTTTTCCGCGTTTACATTTGGACTAAAGTAAATGTATTTTAAGAACTTTTAACGGTATCTTAAAATTGTGTGTACGCATTGATGGAACTTTTCCGGCATTTTTTTCCGGAAATTTGTTTTGAAAAAGACGAAGCCAAACTGTTTGCGGACCTACTTTATTAAAAATTATAGCGGAAATAGCCTTCAAAGAAATGAATGGGTCCTTTTTTGCCAATACAATAATACTCGTTTCCGTTTCTGGGTTCTTTTAAGAGGTCTAATATGAGTTATTTTTTAGATAAGGCACTTTGCGCAAAATTTAGATGTCTTCCAAAAACGACTTGTCAGAATACTATTTCTTTAAAATATTTTCAACCCAAAATGCAACTTTTCTTATTCTATTATGTAAAAATAATCAAAAAGTACAATAGAATTCGAAATAAATTGAAAATTAGAAATAAACTAACTGAATTTATTATTATGAGCAAACATTTTTGGTATTTAAATCGAAAACGTATGTGTAAATTAATTTTTATGCACATACATGCCATATTTTTCATTAAAGTATCATTGCCAGTTCAAATTGTTTACCAAAAGAAAAAAACTCTAAGTATTTCTAAAGAATTTTCGAAAGTTATCGCCACTTTATTATCATCCCACTAGGTGTATCTATTATTTTGAGCAGATTTGTATATGCATATAAAATATTTTAATACCGTTAAAGGTCAGAAAGATCAAATTAATTTAATTTTTCGTCGATCTTCAATGATATACATACTAAGTTAAACAATTTTTTATAATCTTTTTCAAATGTTGATGAAGACGTAGAATTCTATCACCAAAAAATCAGTTATTTCATAAAGTTTATGGGAACTAAAATGAATATTGCCAGTACTGAAAAGTCAAAAATTAGTTTTTACCATAGTATAATTATAAAGTATACTCGTAAGAGCAGCTCGCGGAACTGTCAAATTGTTTTTGCATTCATATGCAACATTTTTTTCGAGTTTTTTTACTCTTCCTCTCCATCATTCTCTCATTTTCTCTTCATAGCAGTAGTGCAGTGGTTTTAAACTAATAACAAAATACAAGCAATTGTTTTTGTAGATGTGCGAGCACTTTCTAATTACGCTATGGTAATTAGATTATAACATCGAGTCTTGGAGACTGCGAACGGCCGTAACCACCTTTTGCATTAAATATTCTGTATGTACAAATTAAATTTCTTTCTACTTATTTTGTACAACACTGTATGTAAACTTAATTTTTCTTTTCTTCATTTGCTTAAAATTTTTTTTAATGTTTTGAAAGTTAATTATAATTCAACATATTTTTCATGTTTTATGAAATTTTATTACTGTGGCGCATTAGTAATTGCAATATTGCTCTGCTTATTCTTCTTTTTCTCATTTACAAATGATATTTTGTGACTGTTGTGTGTTTTAGCTAAATTAACTAAATTAGAAATAATAATTGGGCTGGGTTGTGCATAAATTTAACTAAATTTATATTGTTATTAATATGTAATAAGATTGTTGATAAAAAAAACTGGTTAGAAGTTTCGAAAATTAGAATTTATTATGAATTTTTATACTATATTACCAAGTCAATTTAATATTAATTTTAGTAGTTATTATTATTTTTTTCTTTCTTTTAATTTAAAAAAGATGACTTCTACTACTAATTGAATAAATAAAGTTGTATTTTTTATTCAATTATTTCAGTACATTGATAACTTGTATTATTTTTGAAAATTAAAATTATAATTTTGTTGACTACATTGCAGAGTTAGGGGTAATGCACTAAAGTGTGATTGCATTCATATTTTCACTAAATTGCACTATAGCGAAAAAATTTTGGTTTTTAACTATTTGCAACCACTATAGTTATAGTGAAACATTTCTTCATTTGTGTATATTAAGCCATAAAAAAAAAAAAAAAACTCATGGACCCAAAAAGTAAAAGTATAAAGTTCGACTCAGATTAACTTTCTAAGTCGATTTAACGATGTCCGTCCGCTGTTTGTCTGTCCATATAAATCTTGTGAACAAAGTACAGGTCGCCATTTGAAGATATCATGATGAAATTTTGCAAGAATAGCTATCTTGACATAAGGACGCCTATTCAAAGTGTTATGACCGGTCCATTATTTCATACAAATGTCCTCCCGGAATAGAAGTTTAGTGGTCATAAATGCATTACATACTTCAATATTTGAGTGAAATTCGGTGAAAAAAGTTTTGTACAAGTGTTAATCTTCAAGCCAAATTTCATAAAGATCGGTCCATACTTGACCATAGCTCTTATATAAACCCCTCTTCCGAAAATTACATTAATGTACATAAATCCTATACGAATGTTAGTTTCAAGTTAATATTCGACACAAATAAGTTTTATATCAGTAGAAACAACATTGCCAAATTTTAATGAGAATCGGTCCATAATTTACCATAGCTTCAATGTAAACTCACCTCCGGGAATCGCCCTAAACTGCATAAAATCATATAGATGTTAGTATCAATGCATTATTCTGTATTTGTATATTTTATTTTACATTCTGTATTTGTATATTTTATTTTACATTTAGTAAAAGTGTTGGTCTATAATTTGACACAGGCCTAATATAAATCCCCTTTTCGATTTTTTGTGCTCATACACAATGGGTATCATATGGTCAACCTTGACCGATTATAGTTTTTTTTCTTGTTTTATATAAGAATAAGATTTACCTACATGTCTTTTTATTTTCCAATTAACGCTTTTCAATTTGTTGTTCAACATTTTTCCGAAAATTTTATCCCTTTTAAATAATATGTTTTCTCAAGTAAATTTTGGTTAATAATCTCCGAACGTTTTCCTTTGGTCGGGAAATATATAATAATTGTAGGGATATGTTGAATTATGTCGGAGAATTGTTGGAAACTTTATACTCTATAAGTGTTGTAATGGCTATATTGTATATGCAAAATAACTTGTTTTTGGATCTTTAACCGCGAATAATTCGCGGAGCTTATACTTGATTACCAATGACTTTGAACAGTATGTATAAGATGCTATGATTGAGCTACATACCAAAATGTGCTCCCCTTCATCAAATTCCAATATTGAGTAATTTTTCCGCCCTATTTTCCTGGAATTAATACATGCATATATTTACTGTAGATCTTGCAATCAAAATGTGAAATCAAGAAGGGTTTTATTTTATTTTTTTTTTTTTTTAATTATGTTAATTTCTATAAATTTTTGGCAATATATTTCAACTTTTTATTAATGTATTTTAATTAATAACTTGAACCATAGAAAACAACTAGAACTCCAACTTGCTCACAAAAAAACCTAACTCAATTGTCAAAAAATCCTAACTCTTTGTATGTGTTAATAAAATTTTCTACAGAAGAAATGTATACGTGTGAAGAGAGTATTTTTTTGTTGCTGAGCGAATGAAAAGAGTTGAAGTTCTAGTCAGGGTTGTCAGATTTTTTGAGCCTCTGTCGCCAAATTGTTAATCAGAAATCGCCAAAATTAAATTTTATATATTTTTTTTAAAGAAAAACTGCAAACAACTCAAATATTTAGTGCTTCAAATTTTATATAATTTTGAAATGTAAATTCAGCATCAACAAAGTCAATGATAATTTCAGTAGGTAATAATTATTATTAATTTCAATACACTTTTGTGACATACATAGCTCAATTTTAGGTCAACCATTTTAAAAATTTATTATATTTTTTAATAGAATAATTCTAAAATTACATAATTATTCTATTAATTTTATAAATTGTTTCGAAGAATTAATTTATTCATGTAAGTTTTCCTTTCATTATGTCCCATAAAATCTTAATATTCATATTTGAAAGATGATGTAGAATAAATCGTCAAACATTTATTGAAGATATTTATAAATTAAGGATCTTTATTTTGTTAGTCGGGGTTCATAAACAGACATTTTTCTTGCTGCAATTCGTAGACGAGAGAGGTAAAGGGAATGTAAATGTTTAGTATTCCCTTCTCTTCTCTCTCCTACGAACTCAGACTTGCAGCAGGAAAATTTATTGTGTGTGATCCCCGACTTAGATCAGTGGTTTTACAAACCCTAGATTCGTGCCTTTAAATTTGATAATTTAAAGGTATTTCTGAAAATACGTACATATGTTGAATTTCAAGTTTGAATAAAAATTAATATTCATTTGAAAAAAGTGATACTTTCTCAATTTCATATCAAATGTTATTCCTACTTAAATATACAAATTAATGCATATTCCAATTTGATACCAAATGCTTTTGTTAAATCATGCTATATTTAAGAAAATAGTAAAAACATTTGATTTCAATTAATTATAAATTTAAGATAAAACCTTTGTATTTAAAAATGAATTTTAAAATTACTAATAAATGTCATACAATAGTTTTAGAATTTTTACTCTATATTTTTGGCATTTTATAAGTATGGAGAAATTAATATACATATGTGTGTTATCTGTTTAAAGAAATACTTTTAATTTTATGTTCAAGCAAAACTTCTTAGCGACCACCTAAAAATCTTTATACGGACCCCCATTTGAGAACCGCCGTTTTTGATAGAAAAATACTAAATATGGACGTTGGCTAGTAAGAAAACGTAATAGTTTTACTATGCAAATATCTATTTAATAAATTTTAAAAATTAGCCAAATAAATCGCCACCTTGTTAAAAATCGCCAAAAAAATTCGTCATGTCGCAAAACGAAAAATTCAGTCGCCAAGAGCAATTAAAAATCGCCACGTTTGGCGAAAAATCGCCACATCTGACAGCCCTGGTTCTAGTTGTTTTCTATGACTTGAACCATGATACAATAAATAACAAGGTACAATTATTAGAGAGAGTTTTCATTTTCAAGTCTTGTAAAGTCAAATAATTGAAAAATTTAAAACAAAAATACACATGAAAAAATTTAAATATGTTTCGTTTACATTTGAAATGTGGAAATATTTGTTGGATAGGTTGCGAAATTTAATTAATTGTACCTTGCTATTAATTGTACCTTGTTATTCATTGTATCATGAACTTGAATAATAACAAGCGCAAATATTCGGCCCGGCGGAATCTATATACCCACCATCAACTTTTTCACATTTTAAGTTATATGAGAGGAGGTAAAGTGGGCGGGTCACGCCCATTTTTTGTTTCCCAGTTTGCATTAGTCCTTGAACTATTTGAACACAATTTCATTGATTTTCACCTTATATGGGAGGTGGGCTTCCGAGTTGATATCGATCCCCAAACTATATGTACAAAATTTCGCAATCGTTGCAGAAATATTAGCAGAAAAGTATAAAACGGACACCCTGTGTTTCTAGTTTTTAGGAGGTAAAGTGGGCAGTAAAGTGGGCGGGCCACGCCCATTTTTTGTTTCCGAGTTTGAATTAGTCCTTGAACTATTTGAACAAAATTTCATTGATTTTCACCTTATATGGGAGGTGGGCGGTAAAGTGGGCGGACCACGCCCATTTTTGGCTTCCGAGTTGATATCGATCCCCAAACTATATGTACAAAATTTCGAAATCGTACATGCTTTTGTTGCAGAAATATCAGCAGAAAAGTATAAAACAGACACACTATGTTTCTATTTTTTAGGATGTAAAGTGGGCGGGCCACGCCCATTTTTTGTTTCCGAGTTTGCATTAGTCCTTGAACTATTTGAACAAAATTTCATTGATTTTCACCTTATATAGGAGGTGGGCGGTAAAGTGGGCGGACCACGCCCATTTTTGGTTTCCAAGTTTATATCGATCCCCAAACTATATGTAAAAAATTTCGCTATCGTACATGCTTTTGTTGCAGAAATATCAGAAGAAAAGTATAAAACGGACACCCTGTGTTCCTAGTCTTTAGCCCATAACTTTTTTGTTTGCAAACCGATTTTGCCCATTTTCAATCCCAAACAAACCTTATATAAGACAAATATTTGTGCCAAATTTCGTCTCCCTACGTTGCTCCGAGCGCTATCCTGCTTTCAACAGACGGACAGACGGACGGACATAGCTAGATCGACTCAGAATCTAACCAGGACCCAGAATATATATACTTTGTGGGGTCTTAGATGATTCCTTCGACATGTTACACACGGAATGACAAAATCAATATACCCCCCATCTTTTTGATGGTGGGTATAAAAATATAATTATAAAATTTTAGTCGATCATAATAAAACTTAAATAATTTGACAACTCTAATCGTTACCTGGGTTTATAATTTCCCGATATTTTTCACCTCCCGGGAATCTTTATTTTATTTAGGACATTCCCGTGTATTTGGGAAAAATACAATTTTATTTAAAAATCATGAAACCTAATCAAAAATAAAACTAAATAAAACAATTCGCAAGCAAATATTATTTTTTTTATTATAATTTGTTTAAATTAATTTTTTATTAATACTATAATATATAATTGTGTGGAGCCTATTGCAATTTCATTATTGGTCAACTGGGTTTTCAAATTAAAAACGACTAAATAAAATAAAATATAAAAAAATGTACAGGATATATCATAAATATTTATTTTAGTAATTTTTATTTAGTTTTCAATAAAAACTATGTGAAATGGTTTTTGATTTGTATGGAAAAACTAAGGAAATTTATATAGTTTTTCAATCAAAAACCGAATGAAGCCAAAAAGTACTAGTTTTTGTTTGCTGTAAATGGCATATTACAGACAAAATTTATTTTAAAAGGCATTTAAAATTTACAAGTTGTTTGTGAATACGGTTGTTAATATTTGCAATTAAGTATTCATCACCGACAATAAAAATCGAAAAAATCCTAAATAATGTTTATCATAGCCACACAAGGCGTATTAAAAAGGTGAAGTAGTTAACCCAGCTGATTTTTGCTTAGGTTTGTCCAAAAGTCAATTTTTCATTAGTGTGCGTGTATAAAAATAAAAAAAAAAATTTTTTTGTGAAGAAATATAATATTAATTTTTTATATTATTATTGCGTTTGTGGTATTAAATCCATTATTAAAAGATAATTCGCGAGTTTTTATCAAGTATATGTATGGAATCGTGGTGCAAAATATACAGAAAATTTTGTGCAACGATATAAACAAAAATGTAAATTGAAACACATATGTACATTTAAAATTTCCATACATTTTCTTTTATCTACAACATTGACTTTTGACAGTCCCAAATTTTTTAAGTTAGGTTGTTGTGTTTGTTGCCCTAATGCCTTAACCTGATATATGAGCCTTGATAGCCACAGAACATTCTTTAAAAATCATAAATAAAAATGTCTTCGAGAATAATTTTTTGAAATTTGACTTATTCTGAGACCTCATGAAATTGTACATCGATCTAACTAAATATGTAAATTCGTCTGTCTATCTTTTGAAGATACGATAGAGCTTGGGAAAGGTAAACTAGGAGCACGAATTTTAACCCAAATATTTATCTTTAATAAGGTTTATTAAGTGTTGATAATGTGCCAAATTTTTTCATAAAACAAAATAATATTAAATATTATTTTTAATTTTTTTTATTAAAAAATGTATGTACTTCGTAAATCCGTTTCATTCTTTTCTCCGATATCTTTTAAACGCATGAGTGAAGATAGATAAAATTATATATATAACATTCATACTTTTATTTGTAAATTGTTTAAACAAATAATTGGAATTAGAGTTTTTCACCAAACGCAGGAAAGTATTTGAATTATTGACCATAAAATATTGGTGTACTTTCTTTATTACATTCCTTGAAATTATAAACAAAGAAGATTAATTCTCATACAAAGATATTACACACGTAATTACTAGGGTGATCGATTATTCGACTTTTTTGAGAAACCGGTTTTCGAATAGTTCGAATAGTTGGTATTTTAAAAAAACCGGTTAACCGGTTTTTTGCAGAAGTTAATATTTATATCAAAAGGCTACATTTCTTTAAAAAAAATCAATAATTCTTATAATATTCAAGTTAAAATTTATTAAATACAAGCGTATAAGCCTGACAATGCCAGGAAAAAATAATATTATATGCACAAACAAATCCGAAAATTAAAAGAAAAAAAAATATGAACAACATATGGACACCTTCCTCTCACTAATCCAAGTCAATTATTTGAAGCCGTTAGAATTTATTGGGATAATATTGATTAAAGTTTTAAATTCGTAAACCTTTCAAAATAAAAAAATCGTCGTAATGCGCTCCCTGACCGAAATGCAGAATCAGTTTTTGAAAGGATTTGGAGAGCAAATAATTAGTATAGCAGCTCAAAAGTTCTTAATACCAAAAACATACTTTTCGGTCCCTGATAGAAACATCTGGCTCCGTTAGAATTTGTAGAATGAATAGTTTTATAAGTAAGCCGATTTTTAGTTTCTTATATCGTCTGGGAGCTTCAGAAAGCTCTGGAGAGAAAACAACGCTTAGGAATGATATATATAAATTCATATATATAGATCCACGTGTTTTCGCTCCCTGATAGAGATTTCAAAATCTGGCTCCGTTAGGATTTGTAGGACGAATAGGGTTATAAGTAAGCCGAATTTTAATTTTCTACGTCTTCTGGGAGCTTTAGAAAGCTCTAGAAAGAGAAAAAAAATTTGAAAAAGACACATAAATCCTCTTATATCCGCTTCCTGAAAAAAATTTTAAAATATGGCTCCGTTAGGATTTGTTGGACGAAAAGTTTTATAATTAAGCCAAATTTTAATTTTCTACGTCGTTTGGGAGCTTTAGAAAGATTTGGAAAGAGAAAAAATGCTAATCAAATTATATATCTAGATGACTAGAAGATAATTATGTTTCAAAATTGTACAAAAAAATCATCAAAAATTAGACTAAATTTTAGTTAGCATAAACAGAAACCATGGCTTAATATGGAAGCCTGTCTCAATTGAAATTATTCTGCAGGTGAAACTTTTTTAACACAACACCTCTACAAAATAATGGAAATATTGGATCATAAAAAATTAAATTGGGTGTAAAAATATTACAAATATTACAATAGATTAAAAAATTCGTACAGGATAATTGTTACTTATTTATTTGTTTAATATTACAGAATAAATTCCAATTTAGATTTGAACTATATTTTTAAAACATAAGAAATCAGTCTTTATGAATATTTAAAAAATTATTCCTAAATTTCAATTCAAATATCACCATTTATTACATGTTTTCTGAAATAAAATGCTATTTTTAAAACCGGTTTTTTGTGTTTAAAAAAACCGGTCTATTCGACATTCGAAAAATTAACATTTTGAAAAAACCGACAGCACATGGACAGAAAAAACCGGTTTTAAAACCGGTTGGAAAACCGCGTCGATCACCCTAGTAATTACGAAACTTTTTTTTATTTGAAGGAAATTGACAGACTGGTAAGCGATTCATAAACAATAGAGATAAAAATAATAACGAAATGTTTGTTAGTTAAATATAAATATTATAATTTACATTTCAATTGTTTTATTTATCTACATGTCATTTGATTTTTATTACCAGTTTTTATTTACTTAACATTGAAATAATTAGATCTATAACATTTTAAGTTTAAATTAAGAAAATTTAAACGAATATTGAGAAAAAACAAATTGAAATTAAGAATTTCAAGATAAGTTTATATAAAGAAATTATAATTAAAATTGGGAAAATAAACATTGAAATTCAGAAATCCTAATTAATGTTGAGAAATACTCAAATAAAATTTAGATTAAAAAATTAATATTTAGAAAGAAATTCCATTATTACTCGTAGTGTTATAATTGTACCCTATTATCATCTTTAAATTGTACTTTATGGTCCTTTGTTTTAGTTCATAAAATTGTCAAAATATTTAAATATAAAGAACATTTTTAATAACCCATTTTCAATTTATTTTTTTCTTAATATGAATGCCTGTTTTCTGAAATCCAAATTGTGATTTCTTACTATTAATTTATATTTCTGAATTTCATGTTACAATTTTTCAATAAAAATTAAGATTTCTAGACTTCAATTTATATTTTTCGAATATTTCGATTTATTAAAATCAACTGTTTTTTTTTTTTCTCAACATTAATTTGAGTTTCTTAATTTCATTTTGAATTTCGTATTCAAATTCTCGTAATTTGAAAAAAAATGTAGATTTATAAATGTGAAAGTATGAAAGCAGGCGGAAATTTTATTATTTGTCGGTAAAATGGTGAAGGGTATCAAAGTTTCGGCACACCCGAATCTTTTTTTAATTTCATTTATTTTAGAATTCATTTGTAATTTCAGTATGAAATTACGTAATTTCGCAAACCTTGTTAGTTAAAGTTCGTTTAAATTTGTTTGTGGATTAACCAAATTTAACTAACAAGTAAAAAACTAGCTCTAAATAAGTTTTTTTTTTATGAAAAGTAACTCTTTTGTAAAACTAAAGTGATGCAAAGTCAATATATAAAATATAGAATATTTTTAAGAAGGTATTGATCTATTACATACATATGTATGTATATTTTTTACAAGTTTATTGGCGTTTGAATTTAAGTTACATTTTTTGGTAAATTTTAAGTAATAACATCTATTTTCACATCATGATATTAATTCTAAAAATTATAGTGTATTTCATATCAGCTTTTCGGCATTTTTTAAAATTTCCTTTAAAAAATGTTAGCTATTTTAAGAAATTCAATGAAATTAATTTCCAAGAAATTTACAACTAAAAATAAGTGCGACATGCGCCTTATTGTTTCAAGCGCTTTAAAAATTTATATTTATTTCTTTGCTCTTAATGACTTCTAAGTAACTCGTCCTTGCAAACCTCTAAAAGTTGCATGACTTAAGTAAGGCCGACAAAAATAAAAACAGATATTCAGCAAAAAGGAAAAAATCCTTTATTCACTACAAGTACGACGGTAGTCATTTTTAACTTTTTAAAAACATTTGGCACGGTTTATGGTAAAACGGTGTAATTAAGCAGAATTTTGTCGGGTTTCGTTTGTGAATTCTTCGACATAGTTTTTGTTTCGCGTTGCAGGCAAGTAAATGGAAATTCATATTTATAAATACACCAGAAACGTATGCAAGCACATTCAACAAGAATTTTTAAAACCTAATTTTGTTTCTGCTGGAAAATGTTTTCTTATACCTGCATTCCAAAGTTCCTAACTAATGACAGTGTGATGTTTATGACATTGTAAGCAGAGGGCCTTTTGTTTAGTGTCCTTTTATGGAGGGGCTCATAAAACAGCCTTCTAATCTGCTCGAACGGTTATTCTAGATCGCATTTTAAATTTCGCGTTACCATTACGTGCTCTTCTGTTTGTCCTTTGTTTTATTTTACAAACCATCATAAATATTTTTTGTTTTTTGGCTTTTCTCTCTACAATTCAAAGATCACAATTTTCATTTACTGAAAAAAGGGGTTTTTCCTGTCATTATAACTTACTACTTAGTATGTGTATTAAAATTAGTCTTGTACTAAGTTCATGATTACCTAAATATGTACACTTGGTTAGCTTGAATATAATATTTTTATAACCGTTTTATAATTAGTGGGATTGTCCTTCTTATTAGGGTGGGTTGAAAAAGAATAATATTGTTAGTAAACAATAGATAGTTTAGAAAATAAAACAAGCTATTGTTTTAATCTAAAGATGATCCTAATAGAATATCTATAGATAAAAGAAATTTATGTTTTGCCTGGTTAGTCAATGGATTTTGTCTTTTAAATAAATTCATTGTCAATTTGGTTAGTATTATAATTATATTGTTTATTAAACATCGATTTTTATTAAAAAAATAAAAAAACTAAAACGTAATATTTAAACAGGGTTTAGAGCGAAAATAATGAAAATCTGTGATCACTCATATTTGCCATCAGAAATCAATTTTTATATGAAAAATCTAAAATCGCTTTTAAATTGTAAGTAAAAGAATTTAGAGCGAAATATTTTTCATCAAAAATAGATTTTTATGAAAAACCTAAAATCTTTTATAAATCGAAAAATGAGGATTTTGAGCGAAAATCATGAAAAAATTTATACACCCAGAGAAATATCAATCACATACGTGTTGAAAACGATACCATTCTGTGTCAATAGTGAATCTACACCGTATGTGTTTAAATTAAACACTGCGTGTTCAATTCTTATTGAAAATCGATACCTAATTAGCACCAAGTTGAAACCATTTTGGTATCAAATTGTTAAATTACATATGTTTTCTATTAAATTTGTAAACGAAAGGTATTAAAAAGCTGTTACCGTAATTTACCAATGTGACCACAACCGTTGTTGATTTTGAATCGAATTTTTTCGCTTAGTGTATCGCTTCTAAATCGTAAACAAGAGGGCTTAGAGAGAAAATAAGGAAATTTGTGAACAAATATATTTTATATAAAAACTCGATGACAAAACTAAAACCGCTTTTAAAAAGTGAGGGAGTTTAGAGAGAAAAAAAATAGAGTTAAGAGCGAAAATAATGAAAATATGTGATCTCTCATATTTTGTATAAAAAATCGATTTTTATATAAAAAGTTATTATTGGAAATAAGGGAGATTTTTAACGAAATCAATTACTGCTCGTATATACACGTCATAACTAAACTTTTTTGTGGATTACAGAATGGAAAATCAAATTCGAACTTTATGCGGAAATCGACTTTCAATAGATAAGTAGATTGTTTTTTTTTAAGAAATTGTAAAAATTTCAAAGGAAAATTTTAAACTTTCTAAAAACTAATTCTTATGACCAGTTTTTAAATTATTCTGATAAAAAAAACTTCTTACTTCACCTTATTCAGCGGTCACACTATTTTTTTTTAAAAGAAGAAAAAAAATGTTATTATTTTTTTTTATCTACTATTATCTATCAATATTAATTTTGAACTTACTCGTAACATTACCAGATTTGAGATAATGATGATAAACATAAACATTTTTGAAACTGTTGAGCGGATAAAATGATATTAGAACGACTTAAGCCCAAATTACATTAGCGCGTAGTCAGCAACAGTATCAGAAAAAATTATCAGCTGTTCACTGTCAGCATAACATATTGCTGCCCATATAATTACATTTAAGCGAACGCAGCAAAAATTTACAACCACCACCTTGCTTTATTCTACTTGTGCATTTTAGCCTCTCATTTATTTGCTCACTCTATTTGTCTCGCTCTCAATCTGAAAGCAGCGCAGTGAATTTAGAAACATGGCTAAATGAAACAGCACTGCAAACTGCTGCTGACCAAATATAATCAACGCCATAACAAACAGTGCTTTCTAAATTATCAGCTGATTATGTCAGCACACACTGCTGCTGACTACGCGCAATTGTAATTTTGGCTTTAAATTTTAATCCGCATATTTTGGTGCATCATTTGTGTGTGATTTTGACAATTTAGCTGATCAAAACCCCTAATATTTTATTTTTGGCGTTTTGAAAAAAGAAAAATTGTTATTATCATTAAAAACCTTTCAAGTAACTGAAAAATTAAGAAAATATTAGAAAAATTTTATTCTTTATTAAATAACGTTATATTGTTATTTTAAAAAAATATCAAAATTTACAAATTATTTTATTTTATTTTTTTAATGAAAAATGTTGGTTAAAATCTTATTTTTTGGAACAACATCCATCTTAAAGTATAACAATCGATTCGGAATCAATTTCCAAGTTGATTTAACGATGCTTTACATACTGCCTGGTTGCACTGCTAGCTTGTTGTCTGTGTATGTAAAACTTGGGCACAAAGAACAAGTTTTAATTTGAAAGATAATTTTATCTAATTTAGAAAATGGGACTATTTTGGTATAACGCTAAAGTTGACTGAAATTGGTTATGATCGGTCCATTGTTTTACTTTGCATCCATGCAAATATTTTCCCGGAACAGTGTTTAAAGAGTGAATCAGAATCAGACCAGAAAATTACTGTAACACGCATAAAATCCACATTAATGACTGAATTGGTATAATACTTTATATACATAAATTTTAAGGCAGAAATCATAGTAACAAGGATTCATAAGAATAGGTCCGCAATTGGCCATTGGTCACATATAAGGTCATTTCCGAAAAAATCAAAGTTCATCGTGTGGTCAAAGCAAAGGTATAGAATGTTATTTTGTTGGACAACTATACTTTTCATTGGTAAATAGATTTTTTTTTAGTGAAAAATCTAATTTTTCATGCTAATATTGTGATCCTTTTTTAACACAAGTAAATATTTTTTAGTCCATAAAATGTTTATCTCTCAAATTTTTTTGATGCGCCTCCGAATTTTTATTAAGCATAACAAGCACCTACTAATTATGTAAATTGTAGTTAATTTCATGCTGTCCACACGGTGTGCCTTAGCGAAATGTGTTTTGACAAAAGTGTCCCGTTTTCAACTATCAACGACATTTGACCCTGATCAATTATATTTATCGCCACTCTTATATCTATATATCCAAAATTGGTTTAAATTGCAATTTTCTATATAAAAATACAAAAACAAAAAGTGCAATTTTTGCATAATTTTCAAAAAGTCCATAAAATTCTTGTATTAATTTTAATGCTCCTCTGATTTTGTTATGTAAAATAACAAAAAACTAAGTTCACGCAGTAATCGATGCCATTGCATATGAAACTGTGAATGTGCCTCGCGAAAAACTGACTTTTTGAAAAATTCTCACACCTGTTTTCCAAACTTTGAGACTATCTTGTGAGTTCAGATCTGTAACCAATTTGTTTAAAATATCATTACCACAAAACTTATTAAGGATTTAAGTCAGTTTTAGCGAAGTTAAACATTTTTGATAAATAATATTACTTTTTGCTTATCATATAAAAATACATATATGCACATTCTTCAAAAAATTGCATTGAGTTAGATGAAAAGTAGGCGTGACAGTTGTCCGATCACGCCCATTTTCTCACGAAGCTAACTCATCAATATAGCTTTTTTAATTACAAAAATACAGACTTGATTACTCATTAACCTCATTCCATTCAATAATGTTGTGAATATGTATTTGAGTACTAACTTTTATTGTATAACAAATACCATTGTTGAGTTGCCGGAAATAAAGTCTTAGCATAGATTTTGTTTGGGACAACTTGTACACAGGGTGACTGCAAACAATAACGTTAAAAACTATACTAAAGGTTGTTGTATGAGCTAAACTGGAATTTGTATGAAACATTTTGTCTAACATTTTTATGTACAAACACTTCTCAAATGGGGACTCGCTACCCACAGGGGTTTGTTCAAAATTATAGGGCGTTTGCGATTTTTAGGTGGGTTGATAATACAAATTTACTTCTATTTGTGTTCTTAATATCTTGAAATTTAGAACAAATTTAATTATTTAATCAATTCATTTTGAGTAAGAAGTAAGCAAGATTGTAAATAAATCAATCCGAAGGTAAATATAAAAAAATAATTATTACATTTTGTTTATGTTTACCTTCTACAATTCCGAATTCCTAAAATTTTACAACCTTAGATTGAAAGACTATTTTTCAATCGATGTTCCAGTAAATTTTCAGTTTTTATTTTAATTTACACAAGATTTATTCAAGTGCTTATATGTATTTACAATCGAACACGGTTATAACGAACTCAAAGGGACCGACATATTTAGTTCGTTATAAACGTAGTTCGTTATATCCGTAAAATTAAAAAAAAATATATATATATATTTGTTAAGAAAATACACGTATTTCATTACAGTACTAATATTTGGAATTAAAGCGTATTTCTTTAAAAATGGGCGGTATTTATGATTTTCAGATATTAATAATTAATATATCGGGAATAATATATTTTTGCATTCATAATTCATTTCACTAATGCCAAATTGAGATTAATCATACTTTTTATACTAACTTAATTTTTTCTTTTATTAGCAATGTTTTTTTTTAAATTTGCAGTGTTTAATCCTCAAATAATTTCAGTTTTATTATTAGCTATTTTCGATAACTTTATGTTATGTTAAAAAGGTCAACAAATATAAATATAAAATTAATCTTTTATTTGCCGATAATTTAAATTGAAATTAATGAAAATTATTTCCATTTATCCAATAATTTAAATGGAAATAAATAAAAAATAAAATAAAAATGTTTCAAAAACTAACAGAAATATATATACACAGAAAAAAGTCACCAATTAACAAATATATATGAAAATAATTCATTCAATTATAAACTTGTTTAAATTTGCACCTCTCACCAAAATGATTATATCAATTACTAAAAACTATAAAAAATACAAAACAGAAAAAAATTCCCAATTAATAAATTAATTAAATCAATCAAGTAGATGATTGAATGAATTAAAAATGTGTATAGGAAAAAAATCATACCAAAATTTATTTTTTATTTTATTTTTTCTTGAACATATTTATTAAATTTTGATGCAAAATTAAACAACTGAGTTAATTGTAAAAAAGACGGTAATAATTTTTTCTGTGTAGTTTTTAAATTTTTGAAACATTTGGAAATGTGTAATTTTATTAGTCTAAAACAAATATTTGTGGGAGTTCGTTATAAACGTATTTTTTTATATGAAAAATTCATCCTGGGACCATAAAAATGTGTTCGTTATAAAAAAAGTACGTTATAACCGTGTTCGTTATAAGAAGAATAAAGAATATAAAAGATTTAAAGTCATTTTAGAGTAGGGTATGTATAGAGGTTAAAAATTTACACTTTTAATAAGAACTTTAAAATTGTGAAATTTTCTTAGTTACAAATGGCAAACATGACAGACAGACCGACATAATTTTAATACGTTAACTTGATTTTAAATTGTGGATGAAATAAAATAAAACTTCTTTGCAGTGGTCAAAGGTTTCAGAATAAATAATATTTATAATAAAATTGAAAATGCATTTTTAAATATTCTTTTGTATTTACTAATTTTATTGCTTTCGAAATGATTTTAGATTAATATAAAACGTTTTTAAACACTTTTTATAAATTATCCAACAACATAATTTAAACTTAAAATTTAAACTTTTGGCCTACGTTTGAAAAAATGTTGACACATATTTGATAATAAATATAATCATATTTCAAACTTTTGATTTGGTAATTACTTATTACGCAAAATTTGTGCTGGGTTGTTCTCGATTTGTAATGCCTCAAGGGGGTCGAGAAAGTTTTGCTTGTGAGAACCCCTAATTTAAAGTGTAAATTAGAAAGAATAACATGGTTTTTAATAAATTATAATTATGATGCCCAGGAAAAATTTTAGAACATGTTCTAAAATCATTATTTCTAGAACTGGTGTAATCAGAACCACTTCAGATACTTTAATAACATCCTCAAAACTAGTGGTATCACAACCAATTCTGACACTAATAGAGTACAACTTTATTGTGATTCCAAATTCGTTTTAAGGAATTTTTTAGAGAACTAGTGCTTAAGAACTATTTCTGAATGACTGTTACATCATTTCTGAGAACAAGTTACTGGTTCTCGAATGACTAGAACTGTTTAAAAAACTTGTATAACACTTCTATAGAACTAGTTCCGAATGTGACAATTTCAAACAAATATCATTAATTAAAGCATTAGTTCTAGAACCGTTCCATAGAATGCGTTCTGGCTAGCTAACACTTCCACAGAACTAGTTCTGGAGGTGTCAAACAAAAATCATTTGTCGTAACGCCAAAGTAGAACAAGTACAGGCTATTTTCATGTGTTCAGGAACTAGTTGTAGAACTAATACATTTTTGTCTGGGTGAATTCATTTTTATTTAGTTCCTCTGTCCGATAAAATCAAATTAAGAGAATCAAATAAAGATAATTTCGAACCAAATCCTTACGTTTATTGGCAGGTAAATAACCGTGTTACTTTCTTCTAATAACACTTCGTTGGTTTTCCTAACCCTTATAAATCTGTGATTTATAATTAAAACAATTTTTAATTTATTTTGAGTTTACGATTTTATTTTTTTCATTGGAATTTTATTCCTCGCAAATTATTAGAAATAAAAATTATTAACACATTTTCCTTTTTTATGTTTAATTTAAAAACTACATGCCTTTTTTAAAAAAAGCAAAATATTAAAACTCAAATGTATTAAAATAAAACATTGGCATTAATTTAAAATTTCTTTCAAAAAGAATTAACGGAAAATAGGTACAAAAGAAAAATGTTGGTTAAATAAAGAGTAAATCTCATAAAAAATATATTACTTTGTTTGCAAAATACAACTATTGTAAATACCAGAAAGAGTTTATGCTAAAATGTTTAAAAATTTGAGTTAATATTTTGAGTTCAATGTTTGTTTAAAGAAGATATGTAAAAAGTAAAACTAGAACTATGCAACATAAAAAATATTATTAAATAAAAATGCAAACAATTACAAATGCATAATTAATAAAACAAAAATTGTTTTTTTTTTTCTTTTAAAAGGGAACAGAAAAATAAAATAATTTTTAGTAGTAAAATTGAGTCTTAGTAAGTTATTTTTCTTTTTTAAATAAAAAAATGAGTACTTTTTTTATTTAAATTATTTTACATGTACATTTTTCGATGTATAAAAATATATGTATAGTTATAGTTATGAAGAATAGTTAAAGATCGATTTTGTTTTTCAATAATTAACGCAAATCGTTCTTAATAGATCCGTATAGTAGTAGTAGTAGTTATAAGTATTAATTTATATATGAACTTAAATGACTAAAAAGTGGCATTGTTTTCTTTGCTATTTACATTTTAATTAGTAGAATACAGTAATTTAGGAATAAATTATTATGCAGAACCCATTAAAGCTTCATTAGTGAGCATTTCTCTTGTTACCAGAGAACCAGGATTAACTCTTGTTCTCGATCGCGAACGACTAAGTTGCGCTCGCCGCTCAGCACCAGCTGGTCGTTGTCTTCTTTGCTGACGATTATTACGATTACCAAAGGCGGAACCTGTCTGTAATGCTTCTAGTAAACTGTCCATAACACCCTCTTGCGTTTGAGCGGCATCCATATCGACCAAGGCCAGCTTTCGTTGTTGTCTTTCCAGCTGTTCGCGCAACGATTGTTCTCTGGCCTCTTGCATGCGTCGTTTCTTTTCTTCTTCTTCGCGTTGGCGAACAATTTCTTGGTGGGCTTGTACGAAAGCATCTTTGAAGGTTTTGATATCAGCAAAGAATTCTTCCATGGTATATTTGCTAGGATCAAAGGCGAAATATTCGCCCAAATCTTTGTACAGTTTTTCCATTTGTACTTGCATTTTGCCTAGAATTAAAAAGAAAATATTTAAAATTAGTAAAGCAGACAAAAGTTTATTAATCTAAATTGTTCATAGATAAATATTAAAAAACTTACCCAGCACATCCACTTGTTGTCTACAGTCTGTGGCAAATTTACCCATTACTTCACTAAACTTATCATCTTCGCATTGTGGCACTTTATTATTTTGCAAATCAGTTTCTAGATTTTTAACAGCAGAAGTCATTTGTCTCATTGACTTTTGTATGGCATCTAAATTGACACGTGACGCCTTATCGACATGTGTCATATCATTAAAGAATGTTAAAGCATCGGGGAATTTCTTTTCCACTACATCGACCAAATAATGCAATAATGTTTGCTTATTATCGGCATCTTTTGTATTGGTTAATTTGGTCAAATAGGAAATTTCAAAACCATAGGCTGGGTCGTTTTTCGTACCAGAATTCATGTAATTACCCATTAGTAAAATAAGTTCTAGAATTTTGGAGAATTTTTTGCTATTGCGCACCTCTTCACAGGCCGCTGTACCGGCCACAATATCGGGTTTAATATCTTGCACCATATCGGCAAAGGTAAGTTTGAAATTGAGATTGTGTAAACGGGGCAATAAACGTTTTATTTCTCCTGCAAAACATAATATTTATTAATAATAAAACAAAAAAAGAAAATGTGTGTTATAAGTTATCAAACCTATAGTAGCTGCAAACTGTTCAATGGGCGGCAGAGGTTCTCCTTTAGCTTTTATTTCCTGCAAACGTTTTAATTGCTCTGGTGGTGGCAGATATTGTATAAGATTTTGCAATATATTGGAAGACAAAATATCGGTATCACAGCGCAAAAGACATATTTTGATTTGTTCATAGGACAAGTGTTTGAGTGAACCACCTAAAAGTATAGACAAATTCTGAGCGGCTTTGCCATCTAGCACTCTCAAATCTACATTTTTCTTTGTCAGAGTAGTAGGTTTGTCAACAGAATCTTTGGGATCTTTTTTCACCGGCTTCGAAGAGAACTTAAGAGACAGTTCGTTGAGTATATCATCGGAGGCCAATTTATCTTCTTGACATTTAACCCAAAAGGATTTCTCGGACATTTTTTGAGGTACAATGGCTTTCCAGTTAGCACGTTTCATAGGATTTTTAGCTTCCCATTTTTTCTTGGGTTTCAAGCCATGTGGGAGTACAGGAGCCATGGGTATAAGCATAGGAGGTGGTGGTGGTCCTCGAATGCCAGGACCCATACCAGGCATGGGAGGAGGTGGTGGACCTGGGGGACCGCCCATACCAGGCATGGGTGGAGGTGGTGGTGGTCTCGGCCCACCACCCATACCGGGCATGGGTGGAGGAGGTGGTGGTGGTGGACCTCCCGTTCTAGGCATACCAGGCATTGGTGGCGGTGGAGGAGGAGGTGGTCCACCACCACCTGCCGCTCCCGGTAATGGTATATTTACCTTTGGTAATTTACTAGGCGATTGTGCTACCACTCCATTCTGTTCCATTAATTTAACTTTTTCCTCTAAATGTGCTGCTTTTGCTTCTGCCTCCTGTTTGGCAATTTCCAATTCTTCAATTTTCTTTTCATACTCCTCGGAACGTTTGGTCTCTTTAGCTTTGGTCTTCTCTACAATATCATCCAATAGCAGTGAAGAATCAATATGAAAATCACGATTTTCAAAATTAGGATCACCAAATTTATTTAAAACTATTTGAGCCACACACTCTTCTATAAGCTGATAATAGGCTGGTCTATAATAGAAATCATCTCTTATATAAAGTAAATGTTGTAAAATCGAAAGGAAATAAGGCTCCGCCGGAGTGTCGGTAACAATATTCTTTATGACATCAAAACAATCCGTAACATCATCCATGTTATAGGTAACATTATCGAAACGTTGTATAAATTCCTCAAAGTCATCTTCACGTATTTCATTGAAAATTTTAAAATGCTGCTTCAAAGCATCGTTATTACTTTTCTCCACTATGTCCTTGAATTTATCAAATTTTCCATGCAAACCCATACGCATTATCTCACATCTTAAATGCAGACGAAAATTCAAATCACTCGGTGTATTTGTTAAAGTATTAATAAAAATTAAACTATGACACGCCAATTCTCTACGAGGATCACTTTTCTCATCCAAAAATAAAGCATCTACAATGGGCCGGAAACGTTCACTTGATTTGTACGATGTTGAGGCGGCTGTTGTTATGGCTCTCAAAACTTTTTCATAACCATTACGATCGTGTACCAAACAGAAAGAAGCTAATAGTTTAACGGCTTCACACATAGTACTGGGTTTGCGGGGATCCAGTGATTGAGCCAACAGCAATACTACCGTATGTTGATCAGGTGTTAGTACTAGATTTAACCCCCAGGTATTATTCATAATCGCTTTAAGACATCTTATACATTCTAATTCGATACGTTGTTCTTGTTTACTCCGTCTTAGTAAATTAATAATTTCATCAATACCATCCTCGCCAAATTCTTTAATCCATGAGAGTGGATTATTTGTGAGCGCCACACGTAAACTATTAATACAGGCATAAATTTTATTTTCACTATGTTCTCCATTGCGCAGGTACTCTATGTAATCTAAGGGTTTTTCAAATTTTGAATTTGCTCGATGTTCGAGGGAATTTTTGCCTAAAAGTAGAAAGAACAATGTTATAATATTAGTAAAAATAGAGATTTTGTTTTAAATTACTAAAATTAAGAATAATATTCATTAATAGAATGTTTTTCATTCAATTTAAATAATTTGTAATCTCGCATAAATAGTGACCTATGAATAAGTAAGAAGAGTATAAAAAAAATATTTTTTTAATATTTAACCAGAAATTACATATATATATTTTTAAACTTACATCAGCGCCATTATGCCATTTTTGAGTCTATCTGGCAACAATTATTTACAGTATAGGTATCAAAGTATATACAAGTAGTCCGACTCTTTGGAAGAAATACCTAACTCTAAGAGTGTGTTAGTGAAAAATTAGCTAACTCTATGTATGTCCCAATAAGCACAAACCTTTGAATTTTCATATTTATTCATTTGAAAGCAAGTTTAAATTTCAAACAATAGCTGTGAGAATAGGCTTTAAATTCATATTATTTCAAATACAATACTATGCCTTTCTCCAACAAAAAGGTTCTAATATATCAATTGTATTTGTCAAACGCTTTCATAATTTAAAACTAAGCTGGAAGTTTCTTTAACAAACAAATGTTTCTCAAATATTTTCAAAACGTTTTTTACAAATTTAAAACTACACTTGAGTTAAACATGAAATAAATTTTTTTCTAAACTGTTTTTCATACTAAAATTTTGCATGAATAAACTATAATTTGTTATATTTTTTATATTAGCTGAAAAGGAAATTTTGCATTCATCATTTTGAGCATATTTTTCACAATTTGTAATGGA
This sequence comes from Protophormia terraenovae, assembly GCA_951394005.1. Taxonomy (NCBI): domain Eukaryota; kingdom Metazoa; phylum Arthropoda; class Insecta; order Diptera; family Calliphoridae; genus Protophormia; species Protophormia terraenovae. Next base: position 120,678,326 of record OX596074.1, read on the forward strand.
CCTTAGTAGCTGATTTTGTCCATTTCATTGCGGCATAATTGCGTACTAATATTTTCATTTTATAATGTATGTATAATATTTTATTTTTTGAACAAACATGTCTAAGTTTAAAACTTTTTTATGAAAAAAAAAAAAACTGAAAGCTTTTTTAAATATGAAAAACATTTGAATATTTTCTTATATCCAATAGAAAAAATACAAAATAAATCAAATATAAAAAAACTTAACTTTACACTTTACAATCACTTGAAAATTTTATAAAAACCCAACATTATACTTTAACTGGAAATTTTTGAAATTTTCTTGTTTATTTCACACCCATATTTTTAAAATTTGAATTGAATTTGATAATTATGCTATTTATTAAAGGAAATTTACCAAAACAAATTATAAGGTTTGAATCGATGTTTATTGGGGTGTAAGTAACAAAAAATTAAATGTGTTGGTGCTTTTTTATTTTCTTAAAACAAACAGAGTTATATAAAAATGTTTTAAATTTAAAGTTGTTTGAATTTTCAATACTTAAAATAGAAACTCTGTTATACCAAATAATTTCTGAAACAAAGCAAAAGAAAATGTCAAAAATTAATAAAAATTAAATTTTTCGGTTTATCCGAAATGGACTTGGTTTAAAAATAAAAAACAACCTATAGTGTACAAAAAAATTTTAAAATTATTTTAATAAGTGTGATAGCGCGTAATATTGCTTTATAATTCGAAATATTTGCATTTAAAAATTCTGTGTTTTTGTTTTTGTATTCAGTTCTCTCAATTCACACGGCACCCGTATATGTGAGAGAGCAATTTAAAATATAGAGAGTCGGACTACTTTGTATACTTTGATAGGTATTTTAATTTAACAAGAGAGAATTACAAAAAAAATAAATGATAAATGATAATAATAGAGCGGGTCGGTCTCCATACAAAAAAAAAAATAAGTTGTGCCAGTCACCCCCTAGAATGAAAGAATAGTTACTGAGGTTTCCAAAAATACAAAAATTGTTTTTTTCCACGCCACAAAATACCGCCTTTGTTGTTAATGGTTTAAAAATGGCTTAAAATTTCTCTTTGGTGATTTTTGAATCTGACATCAAATTCTAGATGTCACTTCTGGTATCTCGGATACATCCCTCCTAATTTTAAATTATTTTCATATATAATGAAAGCCCTTTGTGAACCCACCATCTTTTGCTTTTAAAGTATTTAATTTTATTCATAAATAATAGAATTACAAAGGTTTAAAAAACTAAAAAGTTTAAAGCAATTTCATATAAGAAAATTAAAAATATACTGAAGTTTAATTAAACAAATTTAAAAAAAAAAAAAAAAAAAAAAAATTGCTTTAAAGTTAAACAGTTTTTTAAACCTTTGTAATTGTATTTATGTGAAACCAGCTCATTAGCAATTCAACAATTAATTTAAATGATATATCAAATTCAGATGATTTTTGTAAATCTATAATTTCAATTAATTCTCGAGTTTCATTTATATCTGTAGTCTAAAAAAAATTACTATGACGTCGAACTGATGTTAAGTCATTCCAACTTTCTCCTGGAATAAAATTAATCTGTTTTTTTTTTTTTTTTAATCTTGTATAGAATTTATAAAACATAGATTAAGTTTTTCAGCTTTTGTATCGTCCTAATTAATAATATTCCTTTGATAATCTTCCAATTTTATTTCAGACTTCTTTTCCCCGCAAAGTGTTCGATTTAAAAACTGCCAGCACTTTTTAGGGTCATGTCTAACTTTTTCAAACTTGTCCAGATAATATCTCATTGCGTCTCTTGTTGCTACTTTGATTACTTTACTTATTCGTTTCAATATATCATTCAGATCCACGCAGGAATTTCTTTTTCTTACTCTCAAAGGTTGTTTTCAGTTTAATTATTGAACTTAAATTTCCATCTATCCACGATGCTATTTTAACATTCAAAAATAGTTTTCTCTCCTTCGTAGTTGTAGAGCTTAAAACAGCATTTGACATACATGATATAAATTCAGTCACATCAGCTGACGGATTTCCAGTAATAACAAGTGAATTCATTTTATTTCGCAGGATTTGTTTTACTTTTTCATAATCACAGTGAGAATTTATAATCTCTTTTGCATCATACGCTCTGATCTGAGAGTTTATTGTACAAAAAACAAAGTTATGGTCCGAAATTTGGAATTCTACCGAATTAATCTTAAATTGGCGATTTCGATGTGTAAGATAATGAGCATCACGACCAGCCAAAAAAATTGGATATGAAGAATTGTAGGACAGATCAAGCAGAAATTTCCAGACATTTAAAATCAATTAGATCATTCCAAAAGCAAAGTTTATTCCAAACTTCACTTCAGGAAAAGGTATTATAAATTGACTTGATTAATTTCTGGCCTTAATAAATGGGAAGTGGTTTTGGAATGGAATCAATATTATCAAATAATTGCCAGAAAAAATGAGAAGACAATAGCTTTCGATGGAGAATAAAATACTTGCCACCATTGGTTTATTTTTCATTGAAAAAAATAAAATAAAATAAAAAATTATGGGAATTAAAGTTAAAAAATTATAATAGTTTGAAAAAACCTATATGAAAAAATGTCATTAATGTAGGGAAACATTTGTTAAACTTAACTGACAAATCAAATATTGTAAAGGCAGTTTAACAAACTCTCTCACCAAACGATGAGTAAATTTTATCATTTTATGTTTATAAAAATTAATCAATATTTCTTTATCAGACAACAAATTATATTATATATACAAGTATTCTGCAATAAGCTAAATGCTAATATTTACAAAACATGTAATTTACAAACTATTATATATAATATTAATATTTAACCACTTGTTTTAATTATTTTTTAATCTAAACTGAAGTTTTCAATACAAACAAATTTACATAAAATACTTTAAAAAAATATAATAAAAATCACCTCCAAATTTTTTCATACAAAATCTTATTTGGTTATTATAATTTCTATTTTTTCAATATTTAGTCATATTCTTCCATAATTTCCGTAACATTTTAAATTAATCACAGAAAAGTGATAAAAATTAATTCAAATAAGTATAAATTTTTGTCTACCAAAGTTTCTTCCCCTTAATAAAAAAATAAAACTACCGACAATACGTTAATAGAATACAAAAATTGTTTATTTATGTATTTATTAACTTTAAATGCATAAATGTACATACTCGCGTACATTTTGTACGTTATTTTAAAAAAGTTATATAAAAATTTGACATTTCAGTGTCAACAAATAAAAACGCAAAAAATATTAATAATATTGTTGTTCTTGTTATATACAACACTTTGTTTAATTTTTTTTTTTTTTTGTTATAATAAATACTTAACAAAATATAAACAATTCGTTTTGTTTTTGAAAAAAATCATATGAATTAATAAACAATAGGAGAAAATGAGGAGACTTTAATCGTAGCGATCACTAAGGTAAATGTAAACAAACTTAAAGAGAAAAGTAATATTTATTTTTCATTTATATTGTTGTAAATTATAAACTACCTACGCATGTTTTATTTAACATGGTAGACTACTTGTCAAATATACCAGTTTTACGGTACATTTGCAATATATGCATAAAATTTGTTTATGTATTGTATTTGTAACGAGGTGTTAGTTTGAAAATTTTATAGATAAATAATTTAAATAAGATCATAATAATGAATAAATATAATTATTATAGAACTACATGTGATATGTAAATTGGTTGGGACAAACATTTGTATATGAGTTTGTAATGATGTGCCAAAAAAAAAAAACATTAAGTATTAATTTAAGAGCATACGTCGTATAACCTATATGATGTATTTGTTAAAAATTAGTGAATATATCTAATTTTATTAAAAAAAGAAAATTATGTTCCAAATCTAATCTTATGAAATGATTAGATAAGATTTTAAAACAATTTTAGAATAAATGTTAAAATACAAAATATTTGATTCGGAATTTTTCAAATAAATTTGGTTAACAAATATTAATATTAAAAATTATAATAAATTATATAGCGAATTTTTAAAATTCGTCATACACAATTTAAACAATCTCACTTAAAATACTCATGCTGTCATTTTCGATTCCATATGTATATTTTAAAAACAAAATGATAATTAAAAATAAAAATAAAAATGCATTCATTTTAATTTTAGTATATAAAATATTAAAAATAAATTTTAGTATATAAAATAATAATAAAAAAAAATATTAAATAGCAACATTTTAAAACAAACAAAGCAGCAACAACAAATAAAGAATATTTTGAAGTCATCGCAAAATTCTATTATACTATTTTTTCTACTATTTTACACATACATATTTATTTTAGTATTGGTTTATTTTTGGGAGAATTTCTTTTATATTTTTAAAAATTTATTGTTTCAAGTGTAACGTATATTTTTTGTATTTCTTTTTATTTAACGATAAAAGTCAAGGTCATTTTTTTATAAAACAGCTGTTGTTGTTGATTTTTTATCTACGTACATGAATGTTTTTCGATGTAGATTTTAAATAATTTTTATGTGATTTTTTATGTTTTTGTTTAAATGAGGTTAAACAAACAATCTATTGATAAGAAAGTTTATGTAGAATGTAATTAAATATTTTTTTTTTTTTTTTTTTTTTTGGTTTTAAAAAAGTAAATAATGCTAAAAATGAGATTATGTTTTTTTTTTTTTTTATTATTAAAACCGATTTTAGTTTAATGAAAATTCTGAAAGGTCATTGTTCTTATATTATTTATATGTGTATTTAAAATGCTTTTTATATAAATTTATTCAACATTTTATAAATATATACATAAACACTTTTAATTTCTGAATATGTGCCAAAAAATTTTCTGATTATTTTAAGTTTTAATAATAGAATAGAAATCAAATCAAGTATAAAATTAAGCTTCTACGATTTATTAAAGCATTACATATATTTAAACTAAATTAATGCAGTGTTTTCATTTAATTACTCATTCTACACCATTTTTAACAGTAATTTTGAAGGTTAATTAAAAATGAGAATTTTCATTTATAATTTGGAAAAGAGCAATTGAAGTTAAGATTTTTCATTAAGTTTTAAAACAGGAACAATTTGTAATGACATTTTTGGATTTAAATTCAGAAAAGATCAACTGAAAATTCCAATTTTCATTCAGAATTTTGAAAAGAAAAATTGAAATTCAAAATTTTTAGTAATTAATTCAAAAAAGTATGATTTAAAACGGAAATTTGTATTTAGAAAACAATTGAAAATTATAAAAATAAATCAAATTGAGAATATTAAATATATACGATTTTAAGTGAAAAATAATATAAAAATGTTTATAAATTGATCAACTGGGAAGCTTTAATAACATTTAATTGAACTTTTCTCCTAATTCAATTGTTTTTTTTTTTTTTTTCTAAATTTTAAATAAAAAGTCTACTGTCGTTTTCTTTTCTGGATAAAATGTTGCCTTAATTTTGCCCATTGCCTTCTTTTGTGTTATAAATAATTGTCAAAAAATGTTGCTGGAAGTTGCTAAATCGCGTTCGTTTAGTTTATAAAAGTAGCAAGTGAGAGCAAGAGAGACCAAATTTGACAGTTCATTGATAGAGAAATTTAAAAAAGTTGCTGGATGTTTTTCTTCCATTAACTTGCACTTATAAAAACATATGATTTGTTTACAAAAGTAAACAAAGAATTTCAAAGAAATAAATGTAATAAAATATTACACAAATTTACAATTCATATTTGTTTAGATTTTTTGTTAAAAAATTAGATAAAAATTAATTTATAAAAATGTTTATTATCTGTTAAACATTATTTTAAGAGATGCCATGTTAGCGTTTTAAACTAAGAATTTTCATTTTTTTTAGTGTTTTTATTATATTTATTATATAATTATTTTAATCTTATTAAAAAATAATATATAATAGCAATAACATTTCACTTTTATTTTGCTAATAAAAATACAATTTTCTATATTTTTTGTTTTTTATAGATAAACATTTTTTTAATTGAATAAGGGGACATTACAAATTTGTTGTTTTCAAACAAAAACCTGCAAATGTTTGCAAAATGTTGTTCATGTAATTTTTTAAATATTTTTCAATTTGATAATATTTTGGTTTTTACTCAAAAAAGTTGCTGGATAAATCTTGCTGGAAAGTACGCAAACACAGATACTGCAAATGGGTCAGATGTTTTATTTTAACAGTATTGCTATTAAATTAAAAAATATGTTACATGTTTAACAGCATGTCTGTACCGTGCAAAAACATCTACAATTTCCAAAAAATAAAATCCGAAATTTTACCATAAATTAGAAATTTCAACTAAAAATCAGAAAATTTCACCAAAATATCCAATCAAATACCAAATCTCACCAAATTTTGTAAATTTTACCGAAAATCCGAAATACATATTACCAAAAAATAATTCACTAAAATTTCCAAAAATCCGATTTCCTTGAAATAATTTTTATCGTCATAAATACTTTAACAAATAAACCTTTAATTCTGTAAATGTTATATTAAGTGTGAGGATAATTTGTAATAAATATTACAGTTAAAAAGGAGCCCCTTTCTTCAGAAAAGAAAACTCTATAAATTTCAATTGCTTTTTTCGAAATTCTAAATAGAAAATGATATTTTTAATTAACCTTTTCAGAACGCTATATAGAAAATACAATTTTCAATAGGCCTGAAATCATAATAAAAAATTTCAATTTTAAATCAAATACTGAAATGAAAAACATCATTTAATTATGATGTTTTCTAATATGATTTGAACAATTCTAAGTTAAAAATGGTGCAATTCTAAAATAAATAAACACTTTAAGGTCAAGGTGGTAGGTAGTAGTGCCGAGGACCTGAATGGTTAGTTGGTGCCTAAACAAACTAACAGTTAACAGCTCCCCTCCAACGCCCATGGCACGGGTCGGTTGTAATCTCTAGCCTAGTCCGCGCACGCCGTCACTGCGCGAGATGGTCTTTCCCTATACTGGCATACTCGTGGGACGAAAATTTACTCTATAAATAAAAGATGACGAACGGTCGCAGGGCGACAGAAAGGGATCACAATGGACCTTTTTGGTCTCTGGGTGGAGGCGTGAATACGCCACCCTTTTCAACCTAACCTAACCTATAAAACTTAATTTCGACAAATGCCAATGCATATCAGTTTAAATAATATATGGGGCTATAAAATTTATGAAAAGTCCTTAAAGTTTTAATAAAAATTTGCAATGACAACTTCTTGTTTTAAATATTAATATTTTAAATTTCGTTAGACATTTAGATTTTGTTTGTTTTCAACACCAAAGTGATATTGCATATCGAGGGTCTATATTCAAAACGGGCCTCATGCAAAGCACCATTGTTCAGGAGAACATAAAAACTGTATATTTCCCTCATTTTCAATATTTTGCGATCCGTTCAAAACCTCACAGTGAAAAATAAATCTTTTAACCCCATTATTTGCGAAGTTAAGGTAGATATCCCGTTTTGTCTTAATTATTTTTAATGTTTGTTATAAAATTTTCATAAAGCCCATTTTGTTTATTGGAAATTAAAGAAGTAAAACATAATATTTTTGAAAAAAAAATTGACAATATGTTAAATTTATGATATCATACCAACCAGAAGATAAGAAAAAGCGAAATTTTGTGGTTGGCTGGACCATTTTTAATCGTTAGAAATTTCAAATGACAGGAATGTTTACTAAAAGGACGAAAATGTGTTCAAAATTAAAATTATAAATTAAATTTTGAAAAAAAAAATTGTGAAAAAATTTTTTTTTAACCAATTCAAATTATATTAAATTGCATATCAACAACTCAAAAATTATTAAAACCTTTAAAGACGATGTTTACTGCACCTTTTATTTAATTATCATTCTTTTAAGAAACTGCTTTTGGTATCTAAGATATTTTGCTTTTAATCACGAATTTTATTAATTTTTTTCATTTCTGTTTTTAAATCTAGGGTATAGTGCTCCCACTTAGTTTCATAAAATGTTGATAGGTGTTCCCGCGTATGATCGAACTGCATTGAGATAGCAAAATTTTTGTGAGATATGTTAAGACTATAATTCAAAACGTTTAAAAAAGTTCAAATTGCAAAGAAAATTCTCCTTATTTATCAATTTTTATTTTTACATTTCTTTGAAAATCAAACAAAAACTTGCATATAGCCCATTTTGCCTTAAAAAATATACTGTTTGTAGATAGCCCAAAAAAAAAAAGTAAAAAATATAGTGTTTGTATTAGCATTTTACTCCAAAATTAACACCATATATGAAAAACAGAAAACTAAAGAGTCTGAAAAATTCTAAATCTGCATGAGGCCCGATTTGAATATAAGCTCTCGATATTCGATATTTATAGTTTTAAAATTTATAGAATTAAACTCAAGTTTTCAATATTTTTAATAAACTAAAGTCTTTGGAATATAAAACAAATTATATTTTCCGTTTTATGAATACAAATACGATTAAATGGCAACATTTATTAGGAAGTAAATATTTCTTTAATTACAAATTTAAATTCAAATAGTGAGTAGTGGTGGCAGTAAAATTTATTTATGTTTTTTTTTTTTAGTTTATAATTTCTATCAGCAACAACTTGAACGCATATACACATATAAATTATAATCTTCAAGTGCAAAAAACTTATTATATGAATCATACATTTATTTTCAATTATTGCATACGCTTCAAGAGCTAAAAAAATTAAACAATATATACACTCAAAGGTACCAAGTATAAATAACAATTTAAAAAAGACAATACCAACGAAAAAATTTAGTACTAACATGGAAACAAAACAAAAGCAAATGTAGCAGTAAAAATTTAATCTTATCTATGGAATTCCAACCAACAATCACACATAAATATTTTGTATCAATAATTAAGGGTTCTATTTCTTTACTTACCTTTTAAGTGCATAAAAATCATTTTTTGTCTTTCGGTTATGGATTTTGAGAGTAGAGGACCACGTTTATCTTTAGGTATATTCATGTCCTCTAGAATTTCCATAAACTTAACATCCACCTCAGAATCACTTAGACCTCGTATGGTTTTCTCCAATTCCTGTACATCAAAAGCCGCTTCACCTTCTGCCGATGTGGGACGTCCTGATAAAGTGCCGGTATTATAGTTGCCACCTTTGGTCTTTGGGCGACCAAACCAACTTTCCAGTAGGCCACCCGATTTATTTTTTTCATGTTTAGACATTCTAAAAGCAAAGATATGCATATTGTTATTTATTATTTAATTAAATTTTCTACTATAAATAATTATTATTGTGGAGCCAAAAATATCTTGTAAAAATGTCTAAAAAGAAATTTGCTGCTGAGTGTGGTAAAAAGAAGCAACTCAGCTGATATGTCTAGTCGTTTTGATTATTATGTTAAGGTAGGGTATGGTGGTGTAGGAGGTTTATTTATTTACCAGCTATAAAACGTATGCCAGGACGTATACATAGAACACCACTAAAATTTGTTTTGATTTTTCATGTTCTTATTGTTGTTGCATATTTTTTATATTTTACCGCTGTTTTATTTACGTTTACGTTGTTATTTTTTATTATTTCTGTTTTGGTTTACTAGGCATCTGGAACTGAACATATGAATGAATGAACATGTAAGAAAAAATAGAGAATGAATTTGTTTATCTGGTTGGTATTGGCTTGTTAACTAACAGTGGTAAAGAATAAACAATTTAAATTTATTAGTTATACAATTAGTGTATGAAGAATAATTTAGTATTTTTGAGTCTAGCATAGGTTCCGTATTATGATTTCAATTTTAGACTTAGCAATAATAATGTTTATTCGACATCGCATTAAAAACATGGATAATAAATGAAAATATAACCAAAAATATATATCTCAAAAATATTTTTTAACTAGCTGAAAAAAAACAAATTAGGAAAACTTAAAAATACAGCTTTGTCAAATTATTTTCAAATATTGATGTTTTTCGTAATGACTCTTCTATTAAAATAATAAAAAAAATGATCTAGCGAAAAATAGCGAAATTTTAGCAATTTTCAGCAATATGCAATTTATTTATATCCTAAAGTTCCTTCCCTTGAATAAACAAATTATTTATTGTGTGTATGTATTAATTCTCATTTTTTAACATCAGATTGCGTTAATATTGTTAATCCAAGCGGTCAATTTTGACAGCTATGCCACCTGAAAGATCTTATTAAGTATGCTGTTGAATCAGAAAAAAATAGTTTTTTGAAGCTTTAAATATAGAGAGTTACTTACTTATTAAAAAAATTAACATTTGCGAGAAATTTTATTTCAGAGAATACATTTTATTTCATTACTAGCTTTTCCAGGTGCTCTTTGCTACACTTTTTAACTCATATTTTACACCTTTTAACTATATATCATATAACTCATATTTACTTTGTACAGAGCTACTACTCCCCCTAGTCCTACATGCCTTACTTGAAATTTGTTAAGAAAATTATTTTTACAAAATGATAAGAATTTGCCTGTAATACTTATTAAATATGCAAAATTAATATTTGTTTTGTATGGGGGTTACTACTCCCCCAACGCAAAGGGACCAATTAGGACCCAAGTGAGCCGTAGCCACTTTGGCCTGACGAACCTACTATTCCCCCCGACCAATCCGTCCTATCTATATTTAAGGAGTCCATTTCAATAAGAAATTGATTCCCACAAAGTTAAATGGCTCTCACTATAAAAGCTCTTTAGATATGCGATAATTAAAATTTACTTAGTCACTAACTAGATCATGCATTTGAAAGATGGAATGTGAAGCTTAAATAATAATTAATTGGTTTCTGTAAATTATACGCTCGAAACAGACCTATCAGGCCTTTAGAAGTGGCAGTGAATATTGGTCATCTACTCAGAAAATTTCACTGCCTTTTAATCGCGATCCCCGTCACTGCCTTTAAATTAGACACACTCATTATCAATAAGATCGTTTGGGCATACATGTGATGACTTCTGTCCACCTCACTGCAGAATATCTATTAATCGACTTGTGTGGCTTTAGACACTTAGGACCAGTTTTTCACTTAAAGATTAGCGATTAAATTAAATTTAATCGTTGAATGCTGTTTTTGAGTTGTCGATCATCTCGCTTTATTTGCTAGTTTAAGCGGCCAATATTGGGGGTTTAAACTTGTGGTAAAATATTCATATACACACGTACAATCAGATGATGAAGACAAAGTATGCATGTAGAAATAGAAACATACAAAACTTCAATAATTTGGAAAATTATATATTTAACTATAACAAGCTCAAATTTGTAAGATCTAAGTGTTCCCGAGGTAATAAATCTTCCGGGCGGCGTCATAAACAAGTTATCATGACAGTGAGTGGTTGCATTTTTTAACTTTTGGAATTTTTATTTTTTTTTAATTTTTTTGTAAAAATAACCAAACACTGACTTTATTACATATTTCTCTTAAAACTTAATTTATTAATCCAAATTTCTATAAACAATAATAAAAAATACTCAGAAATTTCTTCTTATTTAAAACATCTAGTTATTTTTATAACAACATGTGATTTTTGCACAAACTACCATATTTTATCTATAAATGATTGCCGTTCAATATGGCAATACTAGTAGATTTAATCTCGGACTTAAAAACACAAATGGAGGATTAGATTAATATTTAGATTAACTAATTTAACTTTAACAATACTTATGACTTCTTTGTTGATTTCTCCTGTGCTTTTGACAAGATTTCGAGAAACTGTCTTTTTTATAAACTCTCCTGTACAGGATTATCCTCCAAGATGATTCGATTATTGCGAAAAATTGTTCAGGTTTTTTATTAAAAAAATGTTGCATCTACCTTCTACAACACCAAACTATATGTTATACCTTGAAACTGGTATGAACTCTTTGTTCTCATCAACATTAAAACTTCACTTTTGCAAAGTTTTAAATATGAATCCTCAACGACTACCACGAATTCTTGCTGAAGCTGTTCTATCAAAAAACGTATTCTGGGCAAAAGAATGGACGGATATTTGTCAAAAAGTGAATTTTCTTCCCAGTAGTAGTAGCCCACTTTGCACCGAATGGATGAAAATAATTGATTTAGTGACAATAAAAGAACGTGAGGAATATACATTAAATGCAATAAGCTCACAACATCATGATATGTATCCTCTACTTAATTATAACTTCATTCCGGTATTGGCCGAAAATTTTTCTGAACATATTACCTGCCTACTTATCAAAGGAGGAGGTTTGCTAGATTTGAATGGTAGATCTTTTACAAACAATACAACAACTTTATGCACAATCTGTAACTTAAATGAAGATGAGACTACCTATCATTTCTTAGGAGTTTGTCCAATTTACAATTATATTAGAAGAAGATTTTTTGATAAGAGTCATCTTTGTGTTAATGAAGTGCTTACTATCAAATATATAGTGCAGTCTTCTAAATATCGTAAACTAATTATTAACGAATATAATTAACATTAAATGTGATAATTTTCTTTTAAACTATACAAATTTACAAATTTAAATATTGCTATAATGAATTAAGTATGTACTTGAATATTTATGCCAATCTGGTACACAACTAAAATGTTATGCCAAATATAGATAAATGAATATAAAATATTGTAATACAAAATAAAAAATTTACAAATACTATTTATATACAGTTAATAACAGAACGAAGGATATGTTTATTGTTTGGCTTGTACTCTTAGTCAGTTGGCTCTGTATGTGCGACTCCTACGTCTTTATACAGAAAAAGAGATGTGTTTTGGGATTTATACCAATTTGAGTCAGGGCTCAAGTGACTTTAATTCAGAATAAGTTGGAGTATGCTCCCTTTGCGTCAGACTCTTTAGTTTTCTGTTTTTTATATATGGTGTTCATTTTGAAGCCACAAGTTAATTCTAACACTATGTTTTCCCTTTTTGTTTTTGGGCTAAAAAGCCTTTGAAGTTATAGTTTTAATGCTTTTTGGATGCTTATGGATCATACGCGGGTACACCCATCAATATTTTATGAAGCTAAGTGGGAGCACCTATACCCCAGATTTAAAGATAGGAATGAAAAAAAATTAAATAAAATTCGTGATTATAAGCAAAATATCTTAGATACCAATAGCAGTTTCTAAAAAAAATCATAATTAAATAAAAAGTGCAACAAACATCGCCTTTAAAGGTTTTAATCACATTTCAGTTGTTAATATGCAATTTAATACAATTTTAATTGGTTTAAAATTTTTTTGCAAAAATTTCTTTTTTGCAATGTTTTTTTTTTTTTTTTTTTTTTGCATGCAATTTTTACAAAATTTAATTTGTAATTTAAATTTTGAACACATTTCCGTTTTTTTTAGTGAACACACCTATTATTTGAAATTGGTAACGTTTAAAGATGGTCCTGCCAACCATAAAATTTCGCTTTTTATCTCTTGATTGGTATGATATCATAAATTTAACATATTATTAATTTTTTTTTTCCAAAAATGTTATATTTTACTTCTTTAATTTCCGATAAACAAAACGGGCTATATGAACATTTTTTAACATACATTAAAAATAATTAAGACAAAACGGGCTATCTACCATAACTTCGCGAATAATGGGGTTAAAAGATTTATTTTTCAGTGTGAGGTTTAATAGATGTATTATTAATAACTCGTAGAAGAACGAAATGCGAAATGTTGAAAAATGAGGGAAATAAACAGTTTTTATGTTTTCCTGAACAATTGGGGTTTTGCATGTGGCCCGTTTTGAATATAAACCCTCGATATGTAACTTTAATTTAAAATGTTAAACCGATGATAAATAAACAAAAAACTTTTAAGCCCACAACTAATCCGTCCACTGTGCCATACAAGTTTGGTTTTACTACGAGTATATTATAAATGTTTCTATATTTAATTGACTACGATGGCATGCGCATTCTTGCACATAATCATAACAAAAAATTACTTACGTCTAAAAACAGAGTTTTACAATATTTAGCCCCTGTTATACATTCATACAACAATTAAATTTTGTATTACAAAATTATCAAAAAATATATACACTACACTCAACTTAATTTATTGCTTTTCTTCTTTATTCAGAATGTGCACTGAAGCAAATACAAACCCAAATGTGTTAAACAACAATAACACAAAATTTCATTATCTTTCAACGGTTTAACGTACTATTTTGAAATTGATTATTTGAAAATAAAACAAAACAATACTTTTACTACCTACCGACCAACAAATGTTGTTGAAGTTTTAGAATTAAGAGAACAATTTAAAAAGTCATTGAAGAGCAAATTAAATTATGAGAAACTAGTCAATCGTTAATGCATTTGTTGCTATTTTTTTCGTTTGTTTAAATAAAATGTATTTGAAAATAAGAATCTCTAAATACTCTATAGTAAATTAGAAACAAAATAATAATAATAAACTGGAATGTATTTTAACACTTAATACCAATAGGAACGGTAATGACATCATAGCCATTGAAATAAACAAAAAAATATATATTGTAATATAAACAAGTGAAATAATAAAAGGAAAACACAAAAATAAATAAATTAAATAACACAAATGCATTAGTTCATATATTATAAAATATGCCAGATGATCGATTGATCATTGTTTAATTATAAATAATAGAGGCACAAAGGTGTTAAAGGGAATTCAGCTACGTTTTGTATGAATAGTATATTAAGAATGAATGAAAATAGAAATTTATTCTATGGGAGATATTAATGTTTATTTACATTGTTTATTTTATTTGTTTTTAAATAATATTTAAGACTAGTTTTTAAATTTAACATTTTTTGAGAAATTAAAACAGTTATTTCGTATTTGTAGAGAATTAAAAGTTACTTTTTATGTTACAAAAATATTTGACCACATTTTTTTTATTCTTTTAAATATAAAATAACAGGTTTTTTCTATGTAAAAGGGTAAATAGGTTTTGTTATATCTTCTTTTTTAAGTTTTGATGTGACTAATACTGATTTAAAAATAATTTAGTAGAAACTAAAGCTAGAATTTTAATTTTATGTTATAAAGCTCATCTTATATTTGAATGTGAAATATGGGTATTATGTTTAAAGTTAATTGATTTGTTATCTAAGTTTTATTTATAATCTAAGTATTTGTCAGTTGAAATAAAATTTATGAAATTTTAAACAAACACAAAATATCCGTATATAAAATAATTATATGTACAATATTTGAAAAAATTTTTTTATTTAAAAAGCAGCTATACGTAACAATTTAAAAATAATTTTAAAATGTAAAAAAAAAATTGATAAAGATTTCCGAAAAGCTGTAATTTTTTTTTAGAAAGTACCAATATTTATATTAAATTAGAACATTTTGTAATGTTTGATTTTTTTATTTTGCATTTTTTAATTTTACCGATTTTTTTTTTTTTTTTTTCAATTTTTTTATTTTAGCGCTTTTTATTTTCGGGACACTCTATTGAACAGTGATACTTCAGACTTTTGTAGGATGAGTATGTTGACGAAGGTTCATATGGCAATTCTCTATTGCCAGCTGAAAACATTATAGGTTTTGATTCAGGAATTAGCTGACTAAGGGCTATTCCATTAGAATTCACATGGGTGGGATTTCACTACTTACTTTGTATAATTTTCAATTTTTATTGGTCCTATCAACTTCATTTATTCTAATTACTCTATTTATATGAATAATTATACTACTTCTTTTCGTTTTCTATTTTTTCAACAATTCGAAGGGACTCACAATTTCGACACCTACCTATCAAATTACACTATGCAACAAATCGATGATCATCGCGTGGGGGCGGAATTATTCCGATTGCAATTAATAGCTCTTGATATGTGTAATAAACACTCCAAAGGATTTTTTCGCTGGTAGGCAAAATTTTTGTTTTATGACCACTTAAACTTTTCTATTTTTGCACCAAAGTAGTTTCAGATAAATATAAAAAAATAATATAAATATAGTTCGAAACTCAAATAATTTTACATAAATGTTTAGAGTACTTAAATGGCAATATTTCATTAGAACTTTCTATTCATTTATCTCTAATAATAAGGGGTCATTTCTAGTCCGTTTAAACAAAATTAAACAAAAGTCCATTAAAACTTGAGTTTAATGGGTTAAAATATTCTACAGAAATTTTCTATGTCGAATTTCACTAGGGGTCACCGTAGGTCCAAAGTTCATACGGTGAAGCGTTTATCCAAAGAAATGAAATTTTTATTAATTTTGTTAACGATTTGTACAAAACTTAATTTTATGATATATTTCATTGTCTAGTTTAAGGAGTTTATATAAGAAATGTGGGAAAATTTCATAATTTTCTTTTTTAACAACATATGATAAGTCGGATGAATTTTTTATCTTTGGAGACCCCTAGTAAAATTTGAAGAAGAAAATATCTGTAGAACATATTAACCCATTAAACTCAAGTTTAAATCGACTTTCATGTCATTTCCTTAAAACGGATTAGAAATGACCCCTTATAAGGTAAGATAAATGAATTTAAAGTTCTAATGAAATATTCCCCGTTAAATGCTCTAAACATTTATGGAAAACTATTTTAGCTTCGAACTATATTGATAACATTTTTTTCGATTTATCTGTAACTACCTTGGCGGAAAAATAGAAAAGTTTAAGTGGTCATAAAACAAAAATTTTGCCTACCAGCAATAAATAATTTGGAGGGTTTATTACACATATCGAGAGCTATCAATTGCAATCGGAATGATTCCGCCCCCAAAATACTGTTGCATAGTGTTATAAATTACTTTTGAATTCTTTAGCAAACTGACCCTTTAAACAAAAAAGATTACCTTTATTTAAAATCTGTGCTACATATTGGTTTGATCTATGTTGTTACGATTTAAAATTAATTGCTTTTGTTTTCAAATATGTCTTATTAAACTGTTTGTTTAACTTTTATTGAACTTACAGTTGATATTGAATTTCTACATTTTAAATAAATATGCCTACAATAGTTTTCAATTACGAAAGTTGTTTTTCTTGCAATAATCTATACCCAACTAACATATTAAAAAAAAAATTATTAAACATATTTGAAAATTAATAAAAAGTTAAAACTATGTGAATCTCTAATTAATAAATTATAAAATGTAAACATATATACGCTGATTTAATATTTTTAAACAAGCTGAAATAATTGTGGTTATAATTTCTAAAATAAAAATATTTAAAATAAAATAAAATAATTTATAAATAGTAGAGGTTTTCAATTCGATGCGATCTTATATAACTTAGAGCCATTTTGTAAAATAAAATATACAGTTAGGGACAAAACTATTTGTACACCTCATATATTTCGTATACCTTCACGCACATTTTCAACAGATCCGCTGTTTTTATACTTGCTTACAATGTATTGTACTGTGGAATGTTGCAAATTTACTAAATTACTTATATTCCGGAGAGATTTTCCTTTTTTATGTTCATCAATAATTAAATTTTTAATATCCAAACTCAACTCTTTTCGCTTTCCCATTTTTGATGTGCTTATTATTCAAAACGTTAAAACCAACTTCTTATTTTGTAAAATAAAACTCGATTATCGAAGAAAATATAACGGTATTTAAAAAAATCAACATACAAGAGTCCAACGTACAAATAATTGTACAAAGTACTGATGTACAAATACTTTTGTCCCAAAGATTTTTACTTAAATTGTACTTTTTTTTAACAATGTGTTATATATTAATTTATTTTTTATCAAATAATTCAATAAAAATGGACCTGAATTAAAACTACATATAATAATTTTTTATTCTTTATAAATTATTGAAGATATACGAAATGCATGGGTGTACAAATAGTTTTGTCCCTAACTGTATATACATATCGTCACCGAAAATGCCAAACAAAGTAACATCACTTTTCATAACTTTACAGGAGGCACAAAAAACTTTCTGAAATCTTAACAAATTGTTCTACAAGCAAGGTTTTTGTGTTATTACATCCTTAAATATTGCCTAATATATTGATGATGAATAATTTAATTTTTATTAAATATTTTTTAAGTTTACGTTTTTCAAGATTTCAATTTTCTGAAGACAAAAAAAAAACGTAACATCAATAAAAATTTTAATCAAAAAGAATTCTGATAAATTTTACTCAAAAATTTTAATAGCTATTATATTTTTAATAATTTGCAATCTAAATTCGAAAAGTAGAAAAGGAAATATAGTTTGCTAATCTCTTTAAACAAAAAACAAAGTCAACGTTGTAAACCTATTAATATTAAAAATGTGCAAATAAAATTGAATTGAAAATTCGAAAAAAAATAATAATAATTTTTTTAACAAATGTGATGTTACGTTAATTTGACTTAAGAAAATCGTTGCCTTCTTTAATATAATCGTTGAGCTACAAGTCTGAAAATTTGTGATCATACGTATTTTAGACAAATAAACTATATTTTACAAAAAACACAAATTTGAAAATTTTGATGTTACGTTGTTTTGCATTTTCGGCGACGATATATAATTTTAAAATAGGTATATATGATTAGATAGAAATTGTTCTATATTTTACTTTCCACAGAGTGGCAGCAAAGAAGTGTGCGAAAGTTTGATCTGTTCTTTTTTTATACTTTCTTAAGGTTCGGTTAAACAATATTTATTAGGAATCTATTTCTACGTAATCATTTAAATTTGTTAATATTATTTAATAAAGATTTCTTATCATATACGTTTATATTTAATTAATATTTTTTATCTAAATCTTAAAAAAATTATGTATATTTATCAAAATTATCCAACAAGATTTCAATTTTATTAAAATATTTGGGCGTCAAGTTGCATAACCAAAGTGTATCTATTTTAAATAAACTAATTAAATAAATTTTATTATTTTATTAGTTATTTTTTACGTTATTATTACTTCATTAATGATTTATTTTATGTTTACTGAAAAGAAGAAATAAGTTATCTACGATTTTGTATAGTTGCCAATTTTAACGGATTACCGTAATATAGCAATATTTTTTATTTAATTCATTATGAATTTTCAGAAATTTATTTATATAAATATTTCATTATTTCTGAAATTCCTTTAGTTAAAGAATTTCTTTTTAATTTTTATTATTTTGTTTTCTTTTAATTATCTGTAATTTTCTACCGATAATAAAATATTTTTATTATCTTCGTTTTATAAAAATATTCAGTTTAATTTATTTTTTATTTCCAAAACATTTTTTTAAAATATGAAATTTACTTTCCAAAAAATGCTTTCTGGGTTAAAGGTGTAGGCCGGAATTTGCTGACGCTACATATACAGTGGTGGCCACGAATTTAAGACACGACATTTCACTTATATATTTCTGATAATTTTTACATCTTATCGAACAAATTTTAGATCCATGTTATTTTTTAAGGATCCTAGTAATGTTATGAAAAAAAATCAACAATAGTTTGTTACCTATATTTAGTTTCCAATTTTTATTTACATATTATACAGATTAATACAAGTTTAAGCCTGGTCATGAATTTAGGACATAGGCAAAATAAAAGTTAATTCACAAAAGTAAAGCTCAGCTTCATAAAACAATATTAGTATTTGGTGGGAAATCCTTTATTTTGAATCACAGCAGCGCATCTCCTGGGTAAACTTTCAACTAAGGCCATACAGCGCTCCTTTGGAATGGCATACCAAGCCTTTTGAATTTCTTCCCATAAATCAGTCAAATTTTTTGGCTTTACTGCTCGTACATGCTCCTCAACATCATTCCACAAGTTCTCAATTGGATTGAGATCCGGGGATTGAGCTGGCCATTTCAGAACTGTGATATTATTTTCCTCTAAGCAACTCTTCACTAGGCGTGAAGTGTGCTTAGGGTCATTATCATGCATAAATTTCCACATTAGAGGCATGTTGTCTTCAGCGAATGGTATCATGATGCTTGTCAGTATGTTTTTGTAAATATGCTGGTCCATTTTATTGATAATCTTCTGAATGGGACCTACACCATGCCAGGAAAATGCTGCCCACACCATGACATTTCCACCACCATGCTTAACCGTTTTAAGGGTGTACTTTGGGTGATGCTCCAGGTTTGGAGGACGCCATACGTACTGTTTTCCATCAGAACCAAAGCGACAAAACTTCGACTCGTCGCTCCAAAGTATATTTTTCCAAAATGTCATCGGCTTATTGAGATTTTCTCTTGAAAACGCTAGTCGGGATTTAATATTTTTTTTTGACACAAGTGGTTTACGTTGTGCAATACACCCACGTAAGTTCTTCTCATTCAGACGTCTTCTTATTGTCCTGGACGATATATTAATACCAAAATCCGATGAAATCTCATTTTTAATTTTACTTGAGCTCTTGAAAGGATCTTTAGCAGCTGATTTATAAATTAAGCTATCCTCCCTGGGTGTAGTTTTTCGGGCTCTAGGGTGCTGTTTGACATTTTTGGTAGTGCCATGTTGCTTGATGTGTTCCAGTGCATTGTAAATCTTGGATCTGGAACATTTTAGTAGCTTGGAAATTTCCATTACTGTTTTTCCATCAGTATTCATTTGTTGGATCAATTTTCGCTCGGCATCCGAACTCCAAGTACCTCTGGCCATTTCTAACTAAATATTTTGATGTATTCTAACATTAAATGGAATAAACCATTCATTACTTACCTTTTAGCTTCAAAAAACACCAAAAAATCACTTAAAAACCAAATATTTCTTATATGTTTTAAATTCGTGACCAGCTTCAAAAGCACGTTTTTACGAAAATATAATAAAAACAGCAACAAAATGTATACACAAACAAAACCAAATAACGGTAATTGATCTTAACATTACAGGGTACACTGAAAAATTAACAAAATCTAATTTTATATTGCAGGGTTGTAATAATTATCACAACTTAGTTCGTTACATGTCGTGTCTTAAATTCGTGGCCACCACTGTACATACATGTAGTTTCTTCAACTTAATGTCATATGAATCATTATTGTATTTGGCAAAGTGAATAAAAAAACACATTAAAAATAATATTAAAATATAACTGAAAAATGAGAATATGGTCAAAACTTTTTAAAACAACAGGTTTTTCTAGAGGAATTTTTTTCTCGTTCATTAATTACCAAACAAGCAGTAAATAAAACTGCATTTAAATGTAATGAGGTCTAACCAACAAACTATCTAATGGATTTAGTCATTAATTGCAACAAACAAAAAAGTGGCATAATACTAAGTATCAAAAAAAATATTTAGCTAAATATCTATGTTTATAAACTAAAAGATTTATGGAAAATTTAACAAAACAAAAAAATATATAAACAAATTTTTTAACATTTGTTTACAAAAAAAATGTTTTCCAAAAACAGCTACATTGACTGTTATATGCATTTTGTTTTTGTAATTCTTTTGTTTACATTTCTCATTCGATCAGATGAAGGGAAATAGAATAGAGGTGAGTTTACAAAGATGGTTGTAAAGAGAAAGGGAGAGATAGTTGGAAAAGAAAAAACAAAACCACCAAAACATAAAATGTTGTAAAAAAGGAAATGCACCATTAAAGAACAACAACACAATAAAATACAACACACCGTTGTACAATAGGCAAGAAAAGCATACCAATACATACATATGTACACAAACAATAGAGAAATGTGTAAATGCTATAAGTACACAACAGGGATGGTAAATGAAATTATATTAAAGTTTTTAAAATACCTAACTTATAAAAAAAATTATAAAATATTTTTAAAGGATTATTATCTTCTATTTAATATTTAAATAAATCACACCTATGAAATTTTTGAACTATTTAAGTAAAATTATACTTAAAAAATTTTCAATTTAATTACTTTTTCTATCCCTGGTAATACATTGGTGGTGTTGATATTGATAATGGTGCAAATGTTCACTATTATTATTATTAATAGTGTTGGTTGTTGATGATAAAATGCAGATCATCTTGATGTTCAAGTTGTGGTTGTTTTCTTTTTTTAATCTGTCTTCTTTCATCTGGTATACGCCCTGGTCGATGATTTTGAAAGGAGCATACAAAAAAATAACAAACTTGAAAAATTCCTTGTGATCTTTTAACATAAACAAAACTTTCAATTTCAACCCTTTTCTTCACAAAAACAATAAAATTCTAAGAAATTCTATGAAATAATCTAAAGAAGTCAACACAAAACAAAAATCAAATTTAATTTTGTTGAAAAGCTGGTTTGGTTGAATTTTGTTTCATTTTTTTATCTTACCTTGTTTTGCGCGAGTTTACGTCATAGAAGCAAAAATATCAGCAAACTGCAGAGACAATATTTTTATTTTTTTTTTTTTTTTGTTTGTTTTTAAGTCAACAGCACAAAAATTATTCAAACAACTTATAGCACCAATAAGTAATTCTCTCTATATAGTTGTTGTTGGTAGGAGTCCCAATATATATATATATTTTTTTTTTATAGAATGTACTGTATGGGATTCGTAGTTGTTGTGGTTGTGTAGAGATGGATGATTTGTTTGTATAAGATTTTATTTTAATAGCAATGAAGCTTGGCTTAAATACGATGACTGGCTTGATATTTTTTTCTTTTTCAATTTATAGAGATATTTGAGCTTTTACTTAAGAAACATACACATAAAATTTGTTGTTATTATTAATATATAATTTTTTTTTCTTAAACAGTGAATAATCACCTCGTTTTATAATACTTAATTTTTGAGCCACAATTCTAATACACAATTTTTTTATTTTTTTTCGTTTTGTGGACTTTGCCAACAACTTTGTGTTTTTATTCCCTTTGATGTTTTTCCACCACTTGTTGATTTATAACTTTATTTTCTTTAATTTACGTTTGCAATTGATTGACTGTATTTCGTTTTATTATTTTAATTTCTATATAGTTTTTATTTTTTTGATAAATTTGTTTTATTTGCACTAAAAAGTAATAAAATTTTATGCGCGATGCGAATATAAAAAAAAATCGTGTTCCTCGTTTGTTGCCAAGTTTTCTTATATCTGTTACGTTTTTGAAATGTCAGTCTTTGACTTATACGATCTTTCAAAAGCCGCCGCCGACAATTTAGCGTCGGCTTTGTTCTCTGATCTGTTACGTTTTTGAAATGTCCATGGTGAAATGAGGGTTAAACTCATTTCAAATGTCAATCTGTGATATTGATACATAATTTTGTCAATTTTTATTCGGTATCCAACTAGAAAAATCTAAATTAAAAAATTCAATTAATCGCCACTTTTGTCATATTTCATCCCAACGTGCGCCATACATATTTATAGTTCCGATTAATTTTCAAATACTTCTGGTCGTGTTCCTTTTTCTATTGGTTTTCATTTTTCATAGGCACTAAATGATGTACATAGGGCCAAAATGTCCTTCGTTGTCAGTTAACACTGATTCCTACTGCAGACTGGCCATCTGCGTGTACAAATGTTATGTTCTTTTTTTCGCTTCTTCTTGGTTTACGAGTTTTAGGACCTAAAAATACATTATGTCCGATCAGAATGTATTGATAACGTCTAAAATTACTTACAAATACCTCTTAACCATACAAATCAACTCGTTGGGGAAATTTACATTTTGTGCCAAATAGTAGTTAGAAAGTTTAAAAATTTTAGGATATTCGGAAAAAGCTTTTTCAGCGAAGCTCGTCTTCGACTTACTCAGAGGACATTTTTTGATATGTATTATAGAAAATGAAACTGGTATTATTAATACAAAATATAATAGTGTAATATTACCTGAAATATTACGATAAGGTTCCCAAATCCCAAATTTTCATATCGATGATTTAATATGTAAAAATTTTAAGAAATTATTTAAAACCGATAAAATTTAACGTATTTTTATCAACTCTAAAAGTTGACCTTAATTTTGTTAAGCTTGTTAAATGAAAATAATACTGTAATAATTTCAAACTGTGTTTGAGAAAAAGTAATTATTTTTATTAAAATTTAAAAAAAAACAACAAATAATATTGCAATTAAAACGTTATACTATTTTCTTTCTAATTAACAACTTTCACTTTTTAATAATATTCAAAAAACACTTTAATAAAAAATAACGACATCAAAATTAAAATTGTTTATGCTTTTTCGAGTTTTGCGTTTGAAATGATTTTTCTCATTTGAAATCTGGATTTCGCTACTTCAGCCATAGAGTAGCATATAGAGACGAAATTCTCGATTGACATTTAAACAAAATTGTTGTTTTGTAAACAAAAATGTGTTTTTATTTTCTTTTGCCAACAAAATGTATTTTATTACATGTATTTTGTTGTTGCATGAGTGAAAACCGACTTAGGTTTTTAACAATTAGTTTCGTCTTTTGTTACTCTTTGACTTCAGCTTTAAATGCTTTAAAATGTATTTTAAATGCAGAGGAGTGGGTCCAACGAACCCCTGCCATTTATAAATCTTTTGCTCGAACCACCTCTTACGTGTAAAAACGTCATTCACAGCAATTGCAGTGTTGTATTAAATATTAGTTGCCGTTACTTTGAGTCTACATTAGAGAAATTTGTATCAAGACAAACGTCAAATTTTTGTTTAAGTTGCAGATAATTTTTTATCTCTATCAATTATAGGGGAAAACGTAGGTCATAATAAGCCATGCAAAAAGTACCAACAACAATCAAGATGGCGTCTTTTACTAAGCATTATCAAGACAAAGTTGTCAGAGCTCGAGCGCTGACAATTTTCTTTTAAAGCTGCAATAACACTGACAAATTCAGTCTACATTAGACAAATCTTTATCTTGATAAAATTTTGACGTTTGTCTTGATAAAAATTTGTCTAATGTAGACTCAAAGTTAAAAGGAAAAGAAAATATTTCAAATAAAAATATATGACTATAACTTTGAGTCTACATTAGACAAATTTTTATCAAGACAAACGTCAAAATTTTATCATGATAAAGATTTGTCTAATGTAGACTGAATTTGTCAGTATTATTGCAGCATTAAAAGAAAATTGTCAGCACTCGAGCTCTGACAACTTTGTCTTGAACATACAATATGTTTCTCATTTTTGCGAAAAGAAAGAAAATCACATCTTCTATGGTACAAATGTTTGTTAGTACCGAAATGTGTTAACAATGTTATGAAATTATTTTTGTTCTAGATTTAATACTTTAAAAAATAATTCAAGATTTAGGATAACTTTAATTTTGTTGCTTATGTTCTGCACAATATTTTATATAGAAAAAACTAACCACCAATATCAAATGTATGTATGTATTTATTTGTTATAATTTGGAATAACATTTTCAAAATCTTCATTATTAAAAAAAAAGATTTTTTATGAATCTTTGCATCTTTTTTTACAAACAGAATTTTTTACAAGAAAAAAAAAAAAAAAAAATTGTACTTTGATACAAAAAGTTTTTCATTCTCAATCAAAAGTCTACTTTACATATTTTGGTTATAGGCCTTAATGACGACGTAACTTTACAATTTTTAAAAATTTCGATGCACCGTAAAAATGTTTATATATTATATTTATGTATATTACAACAAATATTTTGAGATTAGTTTTGATATAATATTATGTTCACATACTTAAACTTTTTATTTGTTTTTTGAAAAACACGATGACTTTAATGAACACTGTTTACATATCATTTTATTGTGTTTTTAGTTTTAGCGTGTTTTTCGTTTGCCAAAATATTTTCACAAATTTTTTATTTAAATAAAAAATTAAATTTTTAAACAGATAAAATTTATACACATATAAATTTCATTCATAATTTTAAATTTTTTGTTTTTAAACTGTTTCACAATTTTTACAAATTCTTTTTCCAACAAATTTCTATGTACTAAAAAATTCTTCCTAGTATGGAAATTTAGTTTGTTTTTTTTTTTTTTTAATAATTAAACTACTCACTAGAATAGAGATGTTTTGTGTCTTTGAAATGCAGTATAAACTCGATAAATCGATAATCCAGATTTTTCGGTAATCCGAATGCCACTTCCCAACCCATCATGTATTTTTTAATCCGGATTTAGTAAAAGATTTTAATTTTTTATTTTATGAATAATTTGGATTGAAATTTAAAGTTAAAATTATGCTCTATGAGCTGTTTGTTGTTGAATATCTATGTTTTAGTTAACTCTTGTTCCAACGCATACTTCAGTATATAGGACCTTATTTCTATAAGACGAATTTAATGCTATGTTCACATATAGAGTTTTTTTTGACGAACAAGTCGTTTTCTCAAAAAATAAGCTATGAAACCTAAAAAGTGACACAAATCATAACCTTAGTAAGCATTTATTTTAAATATTACATACGAGCTGTAAACCCGCTACTTCGTTAGCGGAAATTTTTTATAAAAACCATACTATATAATAAATTTAAACTAAGATTCTTAACTCCCTTGGGAACATTTTTAATAATGGTGTTATGTCATCCATAAATAACAATATCTCTTTAATTTCAGGTTTTTTATCTTAGAATAATGAAAAATAAATATCAGAATTACGAAAAAGTATATTAGAATAAAGAAAAAGGACCACAAAATCCATTTTAAGGTTTCTGATTCAATTAGGACCTTACATCTTCAATTTTATGTTTCTAAGGATGAAAATTGCAGAACATTCAAGATGTACTATTAGAAGAACGAAAAAATATACCACAAAGTCCCTTCTTATGGATTCCCATTCATTTAGGACCACATATCCTTATTTCATGTTTCTATGTTAAATATTACCGAAAATTAAAAAAAGTACCATTGGAAGAACAAAAAAGTACCGCAAAGACCCCTCTTGTGAATTCTTTCTCACATAGGACCATGCATATTTAATTTCATGTTTCTACTATAAATATTATAGAAAATTCAAAAAGTACCATTAGAAGAACAAAAAAGTACCAAAAAGTCCCCCTACTTTTTTTCACCCATCGAAGTACCAAAAATTGTATTCCAATAAATTTCTAAATTGTAGTGGTATCCCATATTAAAATACTCATATGAATATTTCAATAAATATAAAAAAATGTTTTATGAAAAAAGTACCAAAAATAGGTACGATTTTTACCCCTTAAGCGTTTGAATTTCTAAAAAGTACCAAATTTGTATTTCTCATTTTTTGACATAGTATAATAATAAAGTATACTCGTTAGACCAGCTGTTTTACAATTTTTTCATTGGCAAACCTCGCGGTACTGTCAAATTGTTTTTGTATTCACATGTAAAATACTTTTTGAGTTTTTTTCTCTTGCTCTCTTTCGTTCTCTCATTTTTCCGTTCAAAGCATTCTGACATTGTGGGCAGTAGTTTTACACTAACAAAATACAAGCAATTTTTGTTTTTGTAGATGTGCGAGTACTTTATTATTTTACTATGAATTTTTGATAAGTTACACTGGGTCTCCACGTAATATTTTTATATCATAATATGTAACAGAGAGTGTCAAATCCGCTCTCTGAGAGAATTATCTCACATGTAGACTAAAATATTAGTATTATAACGTCGAGTCTACATTAGACAAATTTTTATCAAGACAAACGTCAAAATCAGTGCGAATCAATACAAGGTATCCTCAGTTAAACAGCTGATTATTATTTTTGGTTGTTACAGCTGTCAAACTGCATATATAAAAAACACCAATGAATTCGCCATATTGTTGTTTTTGCACAACTGTTGCCACCTTCCATAAATTCGAGTTCATTTTGACGTTTGTCTTGATAAAAATTTGTCTAATGTAGACTCAAAGTAAGAAATATTATGAGACTGTTGTGATAAGATTTTTCTACACAACTATCTTATAAGATTTACTCTCAAAAAAATGCACATATACGTAAGTTTGTTTGTGTGTGTGAATGTGTATTTTTAAAAGTACTTAAAAATAATGTTTTTTTGTAAAATTGTTTTATTTTAATGGTTATTCTACATTCAGAAACATATTTTTATTAAAATTGTGCTAAAAAATTTTGAATTTCTTAAATAAAATGTACATGTTTACTCTGTGACTGAATGAAAATAATGAAATATTATGAGATTTATTAGAATACATTTACCCCTTGTTTAAGATTTAACACAATATAAACAAAATGTTTACTCTCTTCTGAGAGCGAATTTGACAATCTCTGTTACATATTATGATAGAAAAAAATCATGTGTAGCCCCAATGTTATGAATACGACATAAATTTTATTTGTATGTTGATTGGTTTCAAAGATACATATGGTGCCAAAAAAGTACCAAAATACAGTTTTTACCCGTTTTCTCCCTAAAACGGCCGATTTTCAAAAAAGTACCAGACACCTGTCCAATTATTTTTTAAATGAATAACGACAAGTATTCAACTTTTTTTGTATCATTATTAGTTTGCGAGTTATAAGGTTACCGATTTGACCCGTTTTTACACTTTTTTACCCCCTAAACATTCGAATTTCCAAAAATCCCGTCTTAGTGGATCTATATGGTGGGAGACCTACCTACGTTCCAAATTTCGTCTTTCTAGCTTCAGCCGTT
This sequence comes from Protophormia terraenovae, assembly GCA_951394005.1. Taxonomy (NCBI): domain Eukaryota; kingdom Metazoa; phylum Arthropoda; class Insecta; order Diptera; family Calliphoridae; genus Protophormia; species Protophormia terraenovae. The sequence goes on from OX596074.1 coordinate 120,706,778, forward strand.
TGGGTTGTGGGATGATGAATCAGTCAGTCAGTAACGTTACTCTTTTATATATATAGATACGTACAAAATTTCCATTAAATTATTAGTCTTCAGTTAATTGTGATTAAAAATCCTTATTTGCTCCATTTTAAAATTAATTTTATGTCGCCATTCTTAAATATTTAATTACTTTTTCCAATTTTCTATTTAAAATTGATTTTTTTATCAGTTAGTTCCGAATCAAATGAGCGGATAAAAAATAATGTTAACTTGGACAATCCGTTCTCGAGTTGTAATGTAATTATTAAGAAATATGAAACTAATCAAGATTACTGAAACTATTAAAATTAAAATATAATTTTTTACCTAATGTGTGTGAACATATAATGTTATAAATAATTTAATCTTTTGTCACACTTTTTTCATACAACCCTGTTAACCAATAATACAATTTCACCACTCTATTTTTTTCTTTTGATTACTTTTTTGACAAAACACATGTTTTTCTCCCTTTTTTCTTTTAATTCCTTATTCGTAACAAAATCGTGTGTGCATTTTGTTTACAATTGAATGTGTAGCAAAAATATTTAATTATTTCAAGTATTATTATAATGAGTGGATATAGTAGAGGACGTGGTGGTCGCGGAGGTGGTGGCGGAAGACCATCATGGCTTAAAGGTAAAGATATTGGTTTATATTACCGCGATAGGCAACGACAACGCAACAATGAAGAAGAACGTACTGGCCGAATTAAACTTAACCCTTCGGTGGATATTCCTTCCGGTATATTGAAACAGGTTGAAAGTTGTCTGCATGAATTTGAGAAAGATAATGAAGATGGACGTGTTTGTGATGAATTTGCCCAACATTTTCGTAATTTACTTAATGTTAATTTTGATGAATTTCTTGAAAAATCCAAATCTACTGTTAGAAATACACTGGATCATCTTAATGTGGAAGCATTTAATGAACGTTTAAAATCTTCTTTATTGAATAAAGAAGATTCTGAAGAATATCGTAAACTATACAATATGCGTTTACGTTTGCCAGCCATGAAGCAAAAAACTGATATTTTAAAAGCTATAGAAGAAAATCAAGTTATTTTAGTGGTGGGCAGTACGGGTTGTGGTAAAACTACACAGGTGCCGCAAATATTATTAGATGAATTTATTAGAAGAGGATGTGGGGCTGAATGTAGAATTGTTTGTACACAACCTAGAAGAATATCGGCGATTTCAGTAGCGGAGAGAGTAGCCTATGAGAGAGATGAGTCTTTGGGATCTTCGGTGGGCTATCAAATACGCTTGGAAAAGTGAGAAAATATTTTAGAGTTGTTATAAGTTCTTACATAAATTTAAAATTATTTTATTTTTAGTCGCTTGCCCAGAGATTATGGTTCTATTTTATATTGTACCACCGGCATATTATTGCAAAAAATGCAAACAAATCCTTTAATGATTGGTATTAACATTATAATATTGGATGAAATTCATGAACGTAGTGTGGAAACAGATTTATTAATGGCTTTACTTAAAAAGGTAATATGTATACAAATCTTAAGCATTTTAACAAAACTAATAGTTTTTAATTTAGATTCTACCTCATCGTCCTGATCTTAAAGTAATTCTAATGAGTGCCACCGTTTCCGAAGAAACTTTTTGTGAATATTTCAATAATTGTTTTACATTACACATCGAGGGTACATTATTTCCCGTGGAAGTTCTTTATCTTGAGGATATTTTACAAGAAACCGGTTTTACAGGTTTTCAAAATCCAGCTTTTGTAAAAACATATAAAAGTCGACCAAGAGGACGTCAGAGCGCAGAGGCTGAACGTAACAATCAATATAGCAATATGATATCAACATATTTAGCTTCATTACAAGGCAAATACGATCGTCAAGTGGTCGATACTATAGTTAAATATAAAGACACTGAGGGTTGTGAAAATTTACAATTTTTAGAGCATTTAATTTTTTATATACATGAAAATAAACCTCCCGGGGCAATTTTAGTATTTTTACCGGGATTCGAAAGAATTTCGAAATTAACTACACAATTACAAAAGCCTTCATCTTCTAAGTATAGAGAATTGTCTAGAAATATACAAGTTTATCCTTTACATTCTACGATGCCTACTATGGATCAAAAGAGTATATTTCAACCTGCGCCTAATGGCAAACGTAAGGTTATATTATCTACAATTTTGGCGGAGACTTCTGTAACGATAGATGATGTAGTTTATGTTATAAATACGGGTAAAACGAAAAATAAAGATTATGATGTTTCACAAAATATTCAAACTTTAGAAGAGCAATGGGTGAGTAAAGCTAATACGCAACAGCGTAAAGGACGTGCTGGACGCGTACAACCGGGTATATGTTATAATTTATTTACAAGGTAATAATAAATATTGCAAAGAAATAGTCTAAGTTACATTTTTTATTACTTTTATAGAATGAGAGAACGTCTTATGTTTGAAGTACCTATACCGGAAATTTTACGTAGTAAATTGGAATCTATTATTTTAAACCTTAAACTTTTACACATATCAAATCCTTATGACTTCTTAAAAACTCTTATAAGTGTGCCTGATGAAAAGGCTGTTAGCCATGGTTTAAATTTACTAAAACGGTAGGTTATTAAAATTATATATAAATTGTTGTAATGTAAATTTTTCTTCATTTTTTAGTATTGAAGCTTTAGATGATCTTGATAACTTGACTCCACTAGGCGTACATTTAGCCCGTTTACCTATAGATCCTCAAATGGGTAAAATGATTTTAATGTCAGCTCTGTTTCGTTGTTTGGATCCTATAACATCAGCTGCTGCTGGTTTGTCTTATAAAAGTCCCTTTTATACACCCATGGGTTTGGAAAAGAAGGTGGATGGTATTAAACGTGAATTGTCTAACAATTCTAAAAGTGATCATTTATTAATACATGCTGTTATTGAAGGCTATCGTGATGCTAGAGATAATGAGTGTTATATGAATTATTGTTATGATAATTTTCTTAGTCATACTACACTAACACAAATTGAAAATATGAAAAGACAATTTGCGGATTTATTAAACAATTCAAGTTTTTTGGAAACATCAGATTGTTTGAGTAAAAGCTCAAATATTAATTCGTCTAATGTGCCTCTGTTAAGGGCTATTATTGCTGCAGGTCTATATCCCAATATAGCATTTTTGAGGTAAATTTTTTAGCTTGAAATTTGATATCCCAAACCAAGGAAATTGTATTTTATTTCAATTTAGACAAGTTAAACAAAGAGGCAATAGATGTCATGCGATCCACAAAATGTCTACGCCTGATGATAGACGTGTTAATTTCCACCCATCCTCCATTAATAGTGGCCAAACATCCTTTGATTCTAAGTAGGATTTTTTAAATTCAAGAAGAAATTTAGTAAATTTTTAATTTTTCAGTTACTTTGTTTATTTACAAAAACAAAAATCCTCACAAGTTTATTTATTAGATGCTACTATGGTTTTCCCCATGGCTTTGTTAATTTTTGGAGATGGTGTTAAAAAAGGTGTTACCGATGGACAGCCCTACATAAGTGTGGCCAATAAATATTTGTAGGTTTATTTCTAGTTTATTTTAAAAATAGTTTAAAAAGTGTTTTCTCTAATATTTTTAGCTTTAAATGTGAGGACAGTTCTTCAACGTTTATCTTAAAATTACGTGAAAAACTTGATATATTGCTGCAAAAGAAAGCTTTGTATCCTTCGCCCATTGAAATCAATAGCAAAGATGAAATGTTGATAAAGTAAGTAAAAGTTACCAAAATCTTTAGTTTTTCAAAGATTTTTATAAAAAAAATTAAAAAGTTTTCTTAGAGTGTCATTCCATTTAAAACCAACACGAAAAATTACAATTTTTGGTGAAAACATTTTCATCATTAACATATATTTTTTAAAATTTTTTATTAATGTTCTACGTCATATTAAAGGTAATTTTGATACCTTTAATATGACATCTCAATAAATCTTATATCATATATACTTTAAAAGATATTTGTAATTATGTGTACACAACTTTGTACATATTTTTAGCTATTTTACACTTTTAAATCGCGATATTTCGCGAACCACTTGATGAAACTATCTGAAATTCGAAGAGGTGAGATCAGCTGGTTGTTTTTAAATGGAATGACTAGAACATTTTTTCAAGTTGTTATTAAAAAAAAAAAATTTCAAATATTGAGAGGTTTTCAAGAAAAAATATTTTAGAACATTTTTCGAAAGTTTTACATACAAAATTTTTTTAATTTCAATGCATTTTTCTTTGGAAAAAATTTTCAAGTTCAATGAATTTTCGAAAAAAAAAAAAAATAGTTTTGAAATTTTCGATGAATTTTTAAATTTAAAAATTTTAAACATTTCGAAAATTTTTCCGAATTGAAAAATATTAATAATTTTTTTTTTCAAATATTGAAAAATTATAAAAAATAAAAATTGAAAAATTTTCATGAACTTTCGAATGTTAAAAAATTGTCGAATTTCGAACAGGAAAACCTCCGATTTTTGATACATTTTCGGATAGAAAATCTTTGCAGACATCAAGAATTTTCAAAGAGATAAATTTTTAACAAACTTGATTACCGAAGAATTTTGAATAGAAAAATATTAAAAATTTTAGAATTAACAACTTTCGAATTTGTATGAATTTTAAAATAGAATGATTTCAATGAGATTTCGAATTTCGAAACATTTTTCAATAGAAAAATGTTAAAATTTTTTAATAAAAAATGTTAATTTTTTAATAAAAAATTTTAATTTATTAAAATTTCGATGAATTTTCCGATAGAAAAAATGTTCAATTTCCATGAATTTTCAAATAGATAAATTTTGGTAAAAAAACTTTTAAAATTTTCCGATATATTCCAATAGAAATAATTTAGAGATTCCATGAAGTTTCATATAGAAAAATTTTCAAATTTCAATTTCCATGAGTTTTCGAATTTTAAAGAATTTTGAAATAAAAAAATGTTAACCATTTCGAATTAAAAAATCCAATTTTGACGAATTTTCGAATATAAAAATTTTTCAATTTCTATGAAAGACAAATTTTCAAGTTTCGACGAAGTTTTGAATTTTGGTTTTGGAATAGAAAATAGATCAAATTTCGAAGAATTTCGGAATATAAAAATGTTAAATTTCGATGAATTTTAGAATAAACAAATATTTGCATTGGAAAACTTCAAACTTTGTAATTATAATTTTTCGAAGGTCATTTGAATGGACAAATTTTTCACTTTCGAAGAAAAAAAAGGAAAATTTTTTTAATTTTAATTTTTGAATTTAAATGTTTTTAAATTTCAATTAAATATAGGTCATTTTGAAATTTAAAAAAAAAAAAATTGAATTTTAAAAAGTGTGCCTTAAAATATTTTCAAATTTCTGAATATACATTTTCGAAAATAATTTTAAATAGAAAATTATTTCGAATAGTTATAAATTGAACATTTATAGAATTTTTTAAAGATGTCGAATAGAAATTTTAAACAAAATATTTTAATTTTCCCATAGTAGTTTTAAAATTTTGAAGAATTTCAAAAGAAAATGTTCAAACATCGAAAGATTTGAATTGAAAATTTTTCTAATTTGTTATTTTTTTCTTCAATAATAAATCTATTTTTTCATTAGTGTTCTTTATTTTCTAGCAATTTTATTGCTTATTAGTTTTAAAAATTTCTATTCCATTAGAAATGCATATAAAATACAAGTTCTTTTAAATACATAATTATTTGTTGTTTTAGGGCTATACAAATTTTGCTCTCTTTGGATGATGCCGGCAATCATGCTGATCAATTTCTCTCGACGGATGATGAAGACGATGGATCTATACCTTGACAAAGATTCAAATCCATTAGCTAATTGTAACAAAATATATTTTAAAAAATACTGGAATAAATGTGCATGTATGTGTTAAATGTTGTTTTGTGTCCTCGTTTTTGCGCTCAATCATCCTCAAGTAAAGCAAAGGTATTACGAGATGTAGAAGGTGGGGTTAAATCACGTTCGTTGAAGTCATCATCATCTTCATCGGCATTGGTTTCATCATTGGAACTGCTTAGCTCATCTGTGTCATAAGCACCTTTAACATAAAAATATTGATGTATTTAATTAACCAAGAATTTATTAACAAAACAATATCTTACTTTCTGAATTAACCGATGAAGTATCCTCATTATCCAATTTAGTTTTATCTTCTTCCTCATTATCATCATCACCCGGTAAGTTTTGATATTTCTTAACCTCTTCTATGTCGCTATGTTTCTGCCACATTTCTAATTGTTCGTTAAATTGTGGCGGATAGAACTGTAAAATTAATTGCAATTGACCAGCCACACAAGAACGTAACAAATGATTAGCTGCCCTATAACGATCAGGCCGGCCTGATTTGGCTACAATAAAGCCACGCTTAAAAGCCCAAGCATCTGCTATGGCCACCGGAGACCATTCATCAAAATCTTCAGGCAAATGAATTTTTAAAATTTTCGGCAAATCCAAATGTTCTGCAATCAACTGTATCGAACGATATGGAACTTGTAGTTGTGATATGGGAAAACTACCCAACAACACTTGCAAATATTTCGAAGTCGATGAAGGAAATACCAAACCTGGACAATCACAAAGCCTTACAAGATTTGTAAGAAAAATAGTTTGAAAGTGTTTAGTATGACCAGGAGTACGACTAACACTAACAACTTTACGTCCTTTGAGAGCATTAATAAGGGAGGATTTACCCACATTAGGAAAACCGACGCAACCCAAAGTTAAGATGCCTTTGTGATATTTTTCACGCTTTTGACCATCACCATCATGAGGCATGGTACTTTCCACTTCATCTCTACATTTTTCGACAGTTTCGACTTCATTGTCGAGGCAAACATTGTCGACATTCATATCTTCAAGGATTTTTTGTTCCCAACTTGAGAGATCAACTTCGGATTGTACGATTTTTTGACATTCTTTAAAAATGTTATAGACGCCTTCAATGCTGCGTTTGTAGTCTAAACGGCGACGTTGTTGGGTTCCTGGAGAGAAATTTTAATAATTAACAAGTGAGAATGTTATATTCGGCTTAGCCGAATCTATATACCCACCATCTGTAACTTTTTAAATTTGCAACTAAAATGGGAGGTGGGCTGTTTAAAGGGCGGACCACGCCCATTTTTGATTTTCGAGTTTATATCGGTCGGTGAACAATTTGTGCGAAATTTCGTTTTATGTAAACGATATGTTTATAGACCGATTTTGCTCAATACCAAACAAACTATTTATAAGACAAATATTTGAGCAAAATTTCGTCCCCCTAAGATGTGCGCCCAGTGGCCTATTCTGGACTCAGAATATATATATACTTTATGGGGCCTTAGATGATTATTTCGACATGTTGCATACGGAATAATTTTTTGATGGTGGGTTTAAAAATATAGCTTCTTCAAAAATGTTCAATTTCTAAGAAAAAATATTGAAATTATGTTTGTCTTACCTTTCTTTGCTTGAGCCGGATTCGATGCAAATATAACCACTGGCAAACCCGGATAAGTGGTTTTAAAGTAATCGCGCCAGGCCACTACCACTTCTGGAGCCACCAAATCCACTTTATTTAATATTAAAATGGCATGTTTACCCAACTTATTAACAATATGATCGTACAAAGCCGGAGGAAACATGAGAGTCTAGGATTGAAGTAAAATAGGGAAATAAATATTATATACATAAGTATTTGTTATATTTAGGAGGTTGCTTAAATAAATAAATTAATTTCGATATATTCTAGAATTTTTGAATTTTAATAAATTTTAAAACAAACATTTTGATGAATTTTTGTATTTTAAAAGAATAGAGAATAGAAAAATTTTCGAATAAAAAAGTTCATAATTTCGATGATGGAAAAATTTTCAAATTTAGAAACTTTGAATAGGGAAATGTTACAAATATTCCATTTTTTATGAATTTTTAAATACAAAAATTTCGAAGAATTTTATTTTTATTAAAATTTTTAAATTTTAATAAAATTTCAAACAAAAAAATATTCTAATTTCAAATTTTTTCAAAATTTTTTTACGAATAGTAAATTTTTTATTTTTAAGATCTTTTGCACAGACAAATTTAAAATTTTTTAATTTTCAAACATAATAATAAATGAAATAAATTTTTATTCTTACCGAATAGCGAACATCCACAATAATCAATAAGATATCGGATAATTCTAAAACTCGCCACAATTGACGCCAAGTTTCCAAATTCAATTCGAATAAAGATAAATCCTTATTTTCGGATTTTTGTTTATCTTGTAACTTTTCAACATATTCCTATAAAAAGAGATTAAATAAAAATACTTTTATTTTACTTTCTATTCAGTTTCGGAAAAATTATTCCAGTTGGAAACATTCTGCTAATCACCCCAAACATACCCGAAAATATTTATTTTCATTACGATCCAATGTCGCCTTATCCATGTCATAACTCCACTCCGGACGTATGGGAAAATCGTAACCCTCATAAAAGCTGGCATCAATTTCTCTTTGTTTAGGTGTGGCCGGATTGTAGGGTTTCAAGCCTTCCAACTTTAAACGTTCCAACTCTTTCTTTGACTCTTGATAGAAACACAAGTTATAACGATTTACATTCTTGTTGCGTCCTCCGGGACCTCCACTTGGTTGAGAGCGCATCATTAATTTACGTGCAATAAATTCATTATCTTCGGTTGTTTCACCATCATCATTGTCATTATGAGCTCTTAAATACTTTTGTGAACCTAATGTTTTTTTTTTTTTTTTTTTGTCGGAAGAAAAATAATTAACAATAAAAGAAACACTTGCTATTAATGAATATTGACTGTGTTAATTCGATGTAAAATACCACAATTAATTTATTTCACACCCATAATTATTATTGTTATAATTAATTAAATAATAATTTACCTTTTAATTGTCGTTTTTGCAACAATTGATCCTTCTTCTTTTTGCCGCTAAAGGGAGTTTTACGTCTGGTTTGTGGCATTTCTATAAGATTTACTTTTTAAAATTCTTTAAATTATTTGTAAAATTTATTTTTTTCTTCATATATTTTCGCTATTGCTAATTGTGTTGCAATATAATGTGGATCCGGCATAAATAAAAAAACACGAAATTAAACAATAAATAAAACCAGCTGTCTGGATCACAGTTGTATAAAATAGTATGTGTACAAACATAGCAACGAAAGTTAACAACAAATTTTAGAATTGAACAATGGAAACACTTTTTTGCATTTTTTTTTTTTTTTTTAACAATATTGCATTTTATTATATCTCGCAAATTGATCAGACCCAAGATTCTTTCTATATGGATAAATGTAGAATACTGTTTAGAGATCATAAAAGCATCATATACTAAAATTTATGTAATAAAACATTTATGAAAATGGAGTAATAATTTTTGATATACAGTATAAACTCGATAATCCACATTGATTGTTCTCTGTAATCTGGAATTATTATAAAAAGAAATATTTTTATTTAAATTTAAGTAAGACTTGGAAAATTAATTAAGAATGATGATGACAAAAAAATTTCAAAAAACGTTTAAAAATCATAGTTGTATAAAATGGTACTCATAATGTAAAGTAATAACAAAAACCAACTGTGTATGCTTTGTTAGCAAAGGCAAGAACCTTTTAAGTATACTATGTTGGCAACCGGTTCAAAAAGGTAAAAAGCATAGATAAGACAGTAAAAAGATATCGGAAATGGTATTTCGGTAAGGATATTTTGGCTGTAATTTTGGTAATGGTATTTTTGTGGTAACTTTGGAACTCTTTGAATCTAGATCAAATTCCAAACTCTAAAATTAATCGCACCACCCGTTTTGATACTACAGATTTACTTCCATTTAATTTTTATACCCACCATCAAAAATATGGTGGGTATATTGATTTTGTCATTCCGTGTGTAACATGTCGAAGTAATCATTTAAGACCCCACAAAGTATATATTTTCTGGGTCCTGGTTAGATTCTGAGTCGATCTAGCTATGTCCGTCCTTCTGTCTGTTGAAAGCAGGATAGGGGCATGAAATTTAGCACAAATATTTATCTTATATAAGGTTTGTTTGATATTGAAAATGGGCAAAATCAGTTAATAAACAAAAAGTTATGGGCTAAAAACTAGAAATATCTCTTAAACAAAAGCATCTACCACAACGAAATTTTGTATAAATAGTTTGAGGGTCGATATAAACTTGGAAACCAAAAATGGGCGTTGTCCGCCCACCTCCCATATAAGGTGAAACTAAAACGAAATTGTGTTCAAATAGTTCAAGGACCAATATCTGCCTACTTTACCGCCCACCTCCCATATAACGTAAAATTAGAAAAAGTTGATGGTGGGTATATAAATTCGGCCGAGCCGAATATAACATTCGCGCTTGTTAACATTGCAGGCAAATTATTTTTTAAATAAGGCTCACATTGAGAAAATAGTGTCAGTCCCACTTACTTATTAAAATGGGTTGTAGTCACTTAATTGCTAAAAGGAAATTAATTTGTAATCATTCTCATTTTTCATCAAAATCTCACTTTTTTTATTTTAAATTACACAGTGAAAAAATGGGAAAAAAATAAATAAAACATAAAAAATTGTATGCGCCACGGGATATTACAGTCAATCAGTATATATGGTATTAATAAGTATAAAAACTCTACACCACTTTTTTTTAATTGCTAGCATACCGGTACACCCTGTAATCTATCTATTTAAGCCAAGGTTGGCTACCGTTACCGCTAAAAAACCTAAAATGACTACTGTTATCGAAATAATTGGAAATACCGTAACCGATAAAAATACCGATAATGCTAAAATACCATTACCGAAATAGGCCATAATAAATGAAATTACCGTTACCGCTAAAATACTAAAAATTATATATATTTACAGAAATAATTCAAAATACCATATATATATATATATATATATATATTTATTTTTTTTTTTTCTGGGTCCTGGTCGATCTAGCTATGTCCGTCCGTCTATCTGTCTGTTGAAAGCAGGATAGGGCTCGAACGGGGCAACGTAGGGGGACGAAATTTGGCCCAAATATTTATCTTATATAAGGTTTGTTTGGTATTGAAAATGAGCGAAATCGTTAGGTCTAGGGGAGTTGTTGACCCCATATATATTTCAGAGTTAAAATGGGAAATCGACTCATATGTAAGTATAGATAATGTAGTAGCCCCATACAAAATAAATAAGGAATGGGATCGAAAAAATCTTAACACACGTGTTGCCTCTTAACTTTTTTCGAAGGCAAAAGCATTTTTTTGCTCTAGTTATCTTTGAAAAATATTTCAGTTGTGAATTTGATCAAAAGTAGTGACGAAAAAGAAGTACGCACAGTGCTTTGACCACATGCTGTTCTGAAATTTACCAAAATTTTTTGCGGCCATTAAAAATAGCTTGTTAATAAGTCTGCTAATATATATAAAACTTGTGATTACAGTTAAATATAGATTATTTGTGAGTCTGCCTACTTCCCATATATCCTGAAATTAGAAATTTTCTGGCTAACATACAGTTTTTAATTTTATAAATATAGAAGTAGGTGTCGCAGAAGACCGAAAATTGCTACAAATATTACTTTAGAACCAAAGTAAATATATACAAAGTTTTGAAAAATCGGAGCAAGAACACGCCTGCCTCCCATATATCCCGAAATGTGAAAAATGCATTTTCTTATAAAATACTGGTTGAAAAAGTATCAAAATTTGCGACAGTCATTGGAAATAGTTTTTTTTTATGGGTCAGACAAAATTTGATTTAATAGGAGCAAGGGCATACCTACATTCTCCAAGCCCTATAATTTTTTAATACTATTTAAATTTCTGCACCCATTTTTATCTTCAGTAACTTAGTAATTTGCCTAATTTCGCCCGATTTCCGTTCCAATATTTTTATTATATTTCAATATTGTATTAAATTTTAAAGCAAAGTCGATTTAACGAAATATTTTAACATAAATAATTATTTGAATTTTGGGTAAAAGAAATTAGAAATTTTTTGAATTATTATTTTTTTAGTTGTGGCGAAAATAAGAAAATAGTTCTTCTTTTATATATTAAAAAACAATATCATAATCAATAACAAAAAAATTAGTGACAACTGCAGGATTTTTAACATAATATATTGGGTCCAAATATAAATTTAATTTAATTTAGCAAAATCAATTACGTTAACATTGAGAACTCTTTGAAATTGAAGTAAAAACAGAAAATCAGATACTTTTTCAATTTATCATCAAAAATAAATTTTTAAATTTTTTTTCGTTAATCAGTTTTTTGGTTCATTAATATCTACTTTAAATTACCTGATTTTAGCGCCCTCTAGTAGCCACAAAAATAACTTTTTCAAAAAAATCTTTTTTGGAGTGAGTGAAACCACTATGAAATCGCTAATGGAAGGGTTACCAAAAAAGTTCTACGAGTCCTTAAGTAGTGGTTAGAACTATAAATATATATTTTTCTGTGATCTATAATATAATATAAATTAAATAAAAATAAAAACTCTAAGATGAACTGTTTTCAAATTATTGAATTTTTTATATTTTAAGATTCTTTCGATCTCACTCCGTATTATTTATCGCATTAATAGTGGTATATCGTACTAAGCTAGTAAATTATATTTTTCATCAAAATTTAATCACAAGGAAACTAGATGTCCTGCAGATTCTTTAATAAAAAATAAAACTTCATTTATTTTATATTTCATAAAATTTTACATATTTATTTTTCACTAAATATTTGTTTTTTTTTCTTATTTTCTTTTTTCATATTTTATTCATTTTGTTTATAATTAAATTTCTTATTTTGTTTTAAATTTTTTTTAAATTAACTATGTAGAAATTGTTCTTAAACTTTTCGTTTTATTTTGGGGGGAGTTTCTTTGGTAAAAAAGAGTGTGACAGAAGAGCAGAAAGGGGGAGAAGTAAATAAATAAACAAATGCTCAATTTTATATGTATGTGTGAATTATTATGTGTACAATACAATTTTATTCAAAGTTGCTTTAGTTGTCTTGTTTTTTGTATATTCTTTCATATTTTTTTTAAAGAAGTGTGTACGTTACAAAGTTTTTTGCATTTTTTTATTATTCGAAATTATAATAGTTATCAATTTTTAAATTTGTTTATTATAAACATACACTTATACATGTATCAATTATTTTATTTTTAATATATTTCGTTTCGTTTCATTTTATTTTTTTTCGGTTTTGAGTATATAAATTAACTAAATTTATTTTTCTTCATATTGTTGCACTAAAATATGCAATTCTTATTATTTTTATATATTTCTTAGAATTTAATTCATACAATTTTCTTAAATACATGTAATTAGTTTGTTTTTTTTTTCGTCATTTCTTTTAACTATAATTTTACAGATATTTAATATCTTAATGATAAGATTTTTTTTATTTTATTTATATTTCCTTATGTATATATTTTTGTTTTATTTTTTTTATTTAACTACTTATTAGAAATATTGATTATACAATTTTAAACTAGTTTCAGTTATATAATTAGTCTAAATTATAAATAGTTTTTGTTTCTTTATTCCTAAGATTAATATTTAAACTTTAGAAGTTTGTTTTTTTTGGTGACAGAAATTTAGTTTTTTGTTTTTTTTTTGGTAAGAAATAATATACAAAAAATACATACTTATAAACTCAACAATGTTCTTAAGAACTTATTTTGTTTTTTTGTTTTTATTTATTTTACAAGAGTTGTTTATTTCCCTTTTCTAAGTATTTTTTTAATAGATCTATTGGAAAGTAAAATAAAATAATAAAAAACATTGTCTAAAAACTTTGGTAGTTGTTATGAAGGTTTTTTTGTTTTTATAGTATGAAGGTACAGAGATACTGACAGTGTATATTTTATTTATAAATACTATTTTTCATTGTGAAGTGCTATAGGTTAAGTTTTATGTATGTTTATAAGTACTATAATTATTAACTTAAATGCACAATGGTGTGAATGAAATGAAAGTAATAAATTTAGTTTCTGATAACCAGTTTTTCTTTTATCTTTTAAAGCTTTTTTATGTTCAAGGGGGACACTCTGTAGCTCTTTTCGTAGTATAACAAGGTGATTGCAATATCATTTTTCTAAGAGTTTAGATACTTCTCCACAACTTTCTTATACATCTCAATTCATTTTGACTAGTTCAATTAAGGAGATACATATTTATGACAATTTTTTGAAATTGCCTCTACTGTGGGTAGCTAAGGAAACGTTGGGTTACCTAAAAGATATTTCGAAATCGACGGCAGTGTTAACTGAATCTTCATAACTATCAATGAATACTGTGATATTTACGAGGACTGCGCAAAATAGGACACAATCCTTAATTTGTATACGAATATAAAGGATATTTATTAAAAGTATCTTATAGAAAGGAAATTTATTGAAAATTTTCTTTTGAAAGGAAATTTATCAAAAAATTTTTTTTTTTAAATTTTTATCGAAAATTTCCCTTAGAAAGAAAATTTTACAAAAAATTTTATAGAAAGGAAATTTTTTGAAAATTTCCTATAGGAAGGAAATTTATGAAAAATTTCTTACAGAAACGAAATTTATTACAAATGTCCTATAAAAAAGAAACTTATTGAAAATGTCCCATAAAAAGGAAATTTATTGAAAATTTCCTTTAAAAACGAAATTATTGAAAATTTCCTATATAAAGGAATTTTATTAAAAATTTTCTTAAAAGGGAAATTTATTGAAAATTTCCTATAAAAAGAGTTATTGAAAATTTCCTATAAAAAGAATTATTGAAAATTTCCTATAAAAAGAATTATTGAAAATTTTTTGTAAAAAGGAAATTTATTGAAAATGTCCTATAAAAAGGAAATTTATTGAAAATGTCCTATAAAAAGGAAATTTATTCAAAATTTCCTGTAAAAAGGAATTTTATTGAAAATTTCCTATAAAAAGAAAATTTATTGAAAATTTTGTATAAAAAGGAAATTTAATGAAAGGGATATTTATCGAAAATTTATTAAAAAGGAAATTTAATGAAAGGGATATATATCGAAAATTTATTAAAAAGGAATTTTATTGAAAATTTCATGTAAAAAGGAAATTTATTGAAAATGTCCTATAAAAAGGAAATTTATTGAAAATTTGCCTATAAAAAGGAAATTTAACGAAAGGGATATTTATCGAAAATTTATTAAAAAGGAAATTTAATGAAAATTTCCTATAAAAATTAAATTTAATGAAAATATCCTATAAAAAGGAAATTTATTGAAAATTTCCTGTAGATAGGAAATTTATGTATAGAAAGGAAATTTATCGAAAATCTCCTTTAAAAAAGAAAATTTATTGAAAATTTCCTATAAAAAGGAAGTTTATTGAAAATTTCCTAGAAAAAGGAAATTTATTAAAAATTTCCTACAAAAAAAGAAATTTATTGAAAATAAATAAACTTCATTAACAAACTACCCACTGTGCATTTAAGTTTTCATATTGTTTATAATTGTTTCATTATATATTTTTGTTTTTTATACTTTTTTTTTTAATTTATATACTTAATTTAATTGGAGTACTTAGTACTGGAAAACTTATTTAGTTTCTATATTACCATAATATCTATTATTTATAAATAAATTGTAAATAAATTTACATTTATATATTTATATATACATATAACTAACTTAATTATAGCTACATGCTAAATGAAGACGTTTTTTAAATGTACAATTTTATTCAGAAAACTTTGTTTTACATGCTTATCATTCGAGCTGGGAGCACAACAGGAGTTGGTATAGAACAGTAATTATTATGGAGAGCGAAAGATATGCAAAACAAAGTTCGAAAATGTGTGTCTTCATTATGATTTTTTACTTATAAACGAATTTTAGTAGAACGTTACGCTATATCGAATGTTTTTGGGGTGTTTTTTTGCTTCTTAATTTTAAATAGAAATTTAAAAATTTTCTAAACGATTTACATAAATCTTAAATTTAATTTCACTTAAATTGTTACGTTTTCAAAAATTCATTTGATTAAAACTATAAAAACATTGGCCTAATTTTTTTTTTATATTTGTATATAAATATAAACTTAATTAAATTAATGCTAATATTAAACTAATTTATTTTTATATTATTATTTATTCTTAATTTAAAACTATTTACAAAATTTATTCCCTTTTTGTTTATTTATTTTTTTAAATCTGTTTTATATTTTTCTTTAAGTGTAATAATTTCCCTTTTTATATATTTCGTTTTTTTGGTTTAATTTTTAAATAAAAATTAAATAGTTTGAAATTAAATTAGTTAAAATTTGTTTGTTTATTAAAAAAAACATTTTAACTTTAAATTAAACTAAAATTTAGTTTTTTTACTTAAGGTTTGATATGTATGTCTTTTTTTTCAAATTTTATTATTTGTTTTAAATGTTTTCATTATTTTTGTTTAATTTGTTTATAAATTGTTTGTTTTGTTTGTGTATTTTTTAACATAAAAACAAAAATTTGTTGAATTTTCTATTAATATTTTTTTGGTTTTGTTGTTTTATTTTTTTGGTGGTGGTTGTAATAAAAATAATTTAAATAATTCTTAATTAAATACAAGCTTAAATTTGTTTTAATTTTATTGTTATTTGTTTGTTATTTTTTTTATTTATTTTTTCTTTGGTCCAAGCTTTTATTTATTGTAAAAATAAAATTTAATTAAAAATTTAATATTTTTTGTATTTATTAAGTAAAGAGAGAAGGAGGAGTCAATGTGTGAATTTTAAAAGATTTCTTTGATTGTGTTAAATTTATTATTGTGCGTGTGTGTTTTTTTTGTTGTTGTTGTGTTGTATAGAGATTTATAAAAGTACTTTTAATGAAACCAAGTGTACAAAGTTTTGGAAGTTTTTATTATTATTTTTTTACGTAAGAAATGAAAATTATTTGAGTTTATTTTAACAAAATGAGTCGGAAAAAATGTTTTTCTTAAAACTGAAATAAAAAAACTGCATGTTAAAAAACATTTCTAAAATCGAACTTCCCTATTCATAAGAAACTTTTAATATTAAAACGCCTTTAAAAATAATTTTGTACATTTCTTTTCTTTTTAATTTAAATTTAAAATTTGTTTTTGAATACAGAGCAAATATTTATGAAATGCTAATTATGACTGCATTACTTTTTAATTTTTTTATAATAAAGAAATATCTTAATCAATTTCCCTTGTCCACCATTTATAGCTAAACTGTTTACACAAATTAAAATATACCTGTAAATACATGATGTATTTAAAATAATTTAATAAAATTTGAGCATTAAAAAAGAATTTACCAAAACTCTTCCAAAAATCTTTTTGTAATGCTTTTTATTATAGCAAATTGAGTAAAATAATTGTTCTACGACTAAAAACAAATTTTAAAAACGATTTAAATGATCTATAGAAATTAAATTTAAACATACATACATTTCTTTTTTTATTATCTTGTAAGGAAATTATAATCAATTATATAGAAATTTTAACCAATTTCAATAGAGTTCACTATTTTCATTTCATTTTGGGAATTTTTGGAAGATCAGGGAAGATCAGACCTGTAGTTTGATTATAATGTTTTCAATGACAGACTGACGGACGGACGCTATTAATTTGACTTAAAAAGCTATTTTGAGTTAATTGGTATAATTTAAGGTAATATTAAGCCAATAACTTTTATCGATATATATTTTTAAATAATAGCATAAAATTCATCCTACCTATTATGCTTGTGCAAAATATGTCTTTATTCTTTCAATTACAGTGTTTACATTGTCAGACAGAAGGACGGACATTGTTAATCCGATTCACAAAGTTATTCTGAGATGATTGCCATATCTTAAGATGATTTTAGGCTAATAATTTTGAGTATTATAAATATCAACATAATCGTATAAAACTCTTCCTGCCAATTATGCTGGTGTAAAGTATAAATAGGTTCTTTGTAATTTGATTGCAATGATTACATTGAAGGATAGACGTAAAGACGGAAACTATAAATTCAACTCAAGCAATTACTGTGAGTTGATTGGTTATACTTACCTTAAGATAATTTTAGGACAATAATTTCTGGTGATATAAACATTAATATAATCGCATAAAATTGTTCCTACCAACTATGCTGGTGTAATGTATTGTATTGTATTGTATTATTGTATATATTGTAACTTTTTATTGAAATTGTTATTATTTTTAGTAGCTTTGATTAGCCATATAAGCCCCAATGGGCTCGGTTATGTAAATGAAGAATTAATAAATAAAAAAATATATAAAGAGTACTCTGTACTTTGATATAATATTTGTGTTGACTAACAGAGGTAAAGGCAGGCATATTTAATTTGATTGGTTGTTATATCCTCAGATGATCTTTTGTCAATACTTTTAGGCGGTATAAACATCAACATAATCGTATAAAATTCTCCCTATCTACTATATTGGTGTAACGTGTAAATAAGTACTTTGCTTTTACCACCATAGGTTCGGAGAGTATTATGCGTTTGTGTCTAAGACCCGCCAAAAATTATACCAACCGCTAAGAATCATTTTCTGAGTCGATTTAACGATGTCCGTCTGTCCGTCCATGTAAACCTTGTAATCAAACTACAGGTCGCAATTTTGAACATAAATTAAAGAAATTTGGCACACAGGTATCTTATAGTCCAAGGACGAAGCATTGAATAAAATTGGTAATGTTCGGTCCATTATTTTACCAAGCCTCCATTAACGATCATAAACACCTTAAATATAGCGATATGTTAATTAAATTTGGCACATATTAGTTACATAAAGGTTTAAATTTCATGAAGATCGGTCTATAATGACCATAGCTCTCATATAAACTCCTTTTCAGAAAATCGCTTTAACAGAATATTTTTAAGTAGTGATAAATTCCAGATTTCACTTACATATGATCAGTTGACTTTAACAGAATCATAACAAGTATATATTTTCAAAAATGGTAATTAATTAAAAATTAGGA
Source organism: Protophormia terraenovae (assembly GCA_951394005.1). Lineage (NCBI taxonomy): Eukaryota > Metazoa > Arthropoda > Insecta > Diptera > Calliphoridae > Protophormia > Protophormia terraenovae. Next base: position 120,725,778 of record OX596074.1, read on the forward strand.
ATTTTAATGAAATTTTAAAAGTACAACTCATGTATTTTTCATATTTCAAATAATTTTCATTTTAAACACATTAAAGAAAAAAAAAATTATAAAATCACCAATTTCATAGACATTCCAACTTTGGTTTTATGTAGGTAGTGTTTCAAAAAAAAAACAAAACTTTTTATATTCTATCCTTTTTATTTTTGCAGATTTTTTTCTTTACGTTTTAATAATATATTTTTTTTTAACATTTTTCTTTTCTTTTAAATAAACATTTTCTTAAAAATTATTTATTAAATCTAATGCCAAAAATGTATTTATATATGTGTATATATAATACCTATATTGTTTATTTATATTTTTTTTTTGCCTGAAATACAATAATACTTTTAATGCCCAGTTTAAACGCCGAGATCATTAAAATGATCAGTCGTATTTATAAAAAATAATAATAATAATTCATTCACATGATTTAAGTATAAAAAATTCATAATAATTAGCAATCGACTGCTATTAAAAAATAAACAACCTTGTTTTAACGAATCTAAATACCCACATACGATTAACTGGAAGTACAATTGTAAGGATCTTCGGCACGAAAATTTGGATGATCTTCATAGGGTTTAACGCCGGCAGCTTTCTTTTCATCACGTACTTTTTCCACTTGTTGCATGACACGTAAAAAATTACCACCCGCCAATTTGGTTAAGTCTTCAATTGACCAGCCCACACCTAAGAGTTCAGCGAATAGAGTGGGATAGGAGGAGACATCTTCGAGACCTTTGGGGGTACTGTAAATATATAAGAAAATAAAAAAAAAATTAAGAATTAGTTAAATTAGTTTTATAATAGTTATTTAAATTATTTGTAACTTATTAAATACTTTTTTTAATAAAAAATTTTATTTGCTTAACGTGTGTGTACCTTATTTGACATTTATAAAACATAGCTATAAATTTCCAACAAAATGTCAATCTGTTTTAACATATTTCCACATGTCAACCTACTAAAAAGGATCATACATTTGTATAGTTACACACATATACACACTGAGAAATACAAATACTGCTGCATGCTATTCAACCAACCGGAAATATTTGAGCAGCCTAAAAAATGCCTAGGATAACATTTCCGTTTGGTATGTATGGCGGATAGAAAAAATAACAAACTATGCTCATATTACAACACACACTTCATGTATGTTTACCTACATTTTTTGGTTAACAGATCTGTCCAATCTGATTGATGAGTGTTAAGTTTTGTTTTATATAATCTCAGTTTTTAGGTGTATGTTGGAAGCCAAAAATAATGTCGCGGTAGTGATAAAAATCACAGGTATCTATGTAAATAGTTATTGAAAAAAAAAAAAAAAAAAAAAAAAAAAAACAAATAATAAAGTGATAGTCCGTAAAGTCTATTCATGTGATACTCTACACCACGGTGTATATGCATCAAAGTATTTTTCGATATTTTTGGAGAGTATCCTCTCAAATAAATTTTTTTTTACCGTTAAAATTTAAAATATTATACGCTTTAAAATGATTATTCATATTACATTCTCTCGGATATCTATATGTTGTATTGTGATTTAGCTATTATTATTATTATTATTATTATTATTATTATTATTTTTAACTTCACTGTATGCTTCTTAATTAAATAGATTTCATGATTAAGTCTACATGAAATTATATTTGATATTATATAAATCCTCGTTCGTCGTGTTTATTGTTTAACTGATTTTTAGGTTGGGACAGATAATGTGCTGTACGGTGTAATGCACAGTGGGGCAGAATTGAAATTTTTCGGAAATAAATCTGTAACTTCTAATCGTCTAGTTGGATTTACACAGGCGTAGCGGAGAAGTGTATAATTTTATGTTTGGAATGTGGGCCTCACATACTATTCAGGATTGGAGCTAATAGGGCTCAAAATTGGGTATCTTTGACAGACAATGTTTATCGTTTCTCAAATTTTTGTTTGATATCCGATTAATAATATACCTTCTTAAAGCTCTCGATAAGGCCTATGAAAAACATGCATGTGCTATTTATCTCTCTTTTGTAAAATTTTTGTACAATTGGTTAAAAAACTAAATTATCAATCGAATGAAAAATTTTTAGTCGATATCTCTTCTGGGTCCTTAAATAACACTGGTCGACAAAAAAAATTTTTTTCGAGCTCCTTCAAAAAAAAAAAAAAAAAAAAAAAATAAATAAATAAATATGTAGACTAGATGGAATTCCGTATGCTAAACTCGAATCTGTCGGGATTTTTTTATGGGCGTGTCTAATATTGTGCCCTAAAAATGCCGATTACTCAAGTATATTTCACTATTACTTGAGAGCGGTATGCACGATTTATATAAATGATATACCACGATATGCGGAATAAAATTAGCTTTAAATCGCTCTATTATCTAATTTTTATCCGCTCAATAGTTTAGGAGATATTTCTAAAAAAGTGTCGGAAAAAAATTTGTTGCAAAATTCAAGATTTCTTTTTTTTACTAAAAGTTTTTTTTTTTTAAGTGAAAACATCAAAAATATTAAAGTTTATCACCTTTATCTCAAAGCTGGCAAAACAACGAGTAAATAAAGTCACGTATCATAAAAATTGACGCACAAATCTTGATTGGATTCAAAGTTAAGTTTGGATACCCATGCATACCTATAGATAAGTGGAAATACACTAGTGGAAAAAAAAAAAAATAAAATTTTTTTCGTCTTAAATAAAAAACAAAAAATAGATGAATTGGATGGAATTAAACGTGCTAAATAAGAATCAGCTTTTACTTTTTTTCTATCACGCATTGATTTTACTATGACCCCGCCGTTAGGCAGTCACACTTGTATAACTCGAGAACAGTTTGTCCAATTAAAATAAATTGAACTTTAATATATAGCGACCTAAATTGTCTTTGCGCTGAATTTATATAATTTTTTGTCCATTTAATATTTCAGAAGTTATTCGGTAATTAGTACCGAAAATTTTAAAATTTATTTTTTTTTTTAAAGTGGTAAAAATTTTGATCCATAACTCTGAAATTCTTGAGCGAATGAAAAATATTGTTGACATACCTTCAAGACAATTTTTGTATGCATCTTTTGATGTATCACTCATCGAAATCGTGTAAAGAGTTCTTGAGTTATAGCCTAAGTTCGACAAACCATTCTCGAATTTTATAGTGTGACCGCTGAATAAGGTGATGATATTAGTCATGCACATACAAAAAGCACCCGATAGAAAAGAAGTGAATACAGATTCTTTTTTAACTCGTCAAAATCTACCTATTTTTGTTTCAAGAAAAAATAAAAAAAAATAAATTTTTTTTGGCCACCACTGTATTTCTACTCAATTATATGTAACATAGGTATTTTTACTTAACTGTGAATAAAATTTACATTTGTGTATCAATTTTGAAGATATATGCCTTATTTTATTCCCAGCATTAAGATAAAGATGATAAACTGTAACATTTTAGATGTTTTCATAAATTAAAAGAAATTTTAGCACATCAAAATACATCAAGTCCAACTATTCGTCTATGGGGGAGGATTTTTTTGTTGACCAGTGTAAACTATTCGAAATTTGAATTTCTTGTATTTTTCTGGCGGAAAAAGTGTCTACACTCTTTTTTCTATAAAATAAAATTTTCTTTTAAAATATATAATAGTTTTATACTTTTCTAAAAGGTATCTTTTCAGAGATAATTTTAGAATTAAAAACAATACCAAACACCCTACAGGACTAAGTACAGGCCTTATTGAATTTGACCTATTTTAAATATTTTGTTTGCTTTTAGCCTATATGTTCTAAAATTCCAAAGGATAGTTCTGCAAAACGAAAGCAGTTTCAGAAACTCTAATGTATTTCAAAGAGTTTGCCAATAGCTTTTTCCAAGCCAGTAATAAATGTAGACTTTATGGGCAAAATTAAATTTATCTGGGATTTTTGTAGGTTTTTGGGATTTGAAAATACTTCAAAATTTGTCTACCCTTTAAGATTACAAATGATAAAGTCAATAATAGTTGAACATTTCGTTAAGATATCTTAACAAACTAGGATTTTATTTTTACAAACATTTTATTTTAGTTCCAAAAATCAGAAAAACTCCTCTGCTAAACCCAACTATCCGTTACAGTAACATATTTATTTCAAAAAAAAAAAAAAAAAAAAGAATTGAATCTGCTCTACTGTGTAATGTTTTCTTACAAACTAGTATAGTAAATTCAGTATAACAAAATATTTATAATTCTTATTCAGTTTATATAAATTTATATATGTACCTATAATCATCATAATTGATAAAGGAAAATGAAGCAAGAACTGAAGTGCAGATATTGTCATACTTTGCTCATAGAGAACAAATTATTATCAGACATGACTAAAGTTTTTTCTTCCGAATCGTAACTGAATCTTAGTTGACCGATTGAGAAGTATTTATCCCATCAGATTATATTTTTATGCTCAAAACCTGTAGTTTGCCGATCAAGAGCTGAAGCATTTATCTTATATAATTGTATATTGCCGTTAAAATTCTTAGTTCGTGGAACGATAGCCCAAGCTTTGATCTTGCCGGATTTTCCAATGTAAAATTATTTATATTATTGAATCTCAATCTATATTTTGGCTCAAGCTTTCTTCACGTTTTAAATATTATTATTTAATACTAATGGAACTTAAAACACTTGAGGCTAATTTTAAAATATTTTATAGAGGTAATGAAAACTGCCATAAGATAATAACATTAATGGTCTACTAAATGCGGCCCGGCTATAAATCTTCTAAAAACAGATACTAAAAAAATATTACCTGATTTCAACCACCCAATTTTGGGGGAAAGTACTGTGAAACTAAGGAAGCTGCATATCTAATTTAAAATATATTGTTGAAAAAGCTTATGAATTTATACTAGATATATAAAATCATAGTAAAACCAATTCATTATAATGGATTTCCTTGTCTTCACTTACTTTATTGAAAGGGCGCAAAAGCTTGTTTAAACAACTGGAAATTAAAAATATTGTACATTCACCCAGAGAAATATCAATCACATACGTGTTGAAAACGATACCATTCTGTGTCATGTATCTACACCGTATGTGTTTAAATTAAACACTGCGTGTTCAATTCTTATTGAAAATCAATACCTAATTTGGTACCAAGTTGAAACCATTTCGGTATCAAATTGTTAAATTACATATGTTTTCTATTAAATTTGTTAACGAAAGGTATTAAAAAGCTCTTACCATAAATTACCAATGTGAGCACAACCGTTGTTGATTTTGAATCGAATTTTTTCCCTTAGTGTTTAAAATTAATTGGTAAATCTCATTTTGATAACATTTCAACTGACTACTTGACAACTCATATATATTGCGATAAGGAGATTATGACGCTCATTCCATCAAGAGAGAACTGGAAGATCAATAACCGCTTTATGGATCTCCCAGTTCGTAGTGTCTGAAGCAGCCAGACTAATATCTATGTGATCGTTATATCAATCAATAAATGCACTTTGGAAAAAAATATGTTACCAAGTAACAAAAATATTTTTGTTGGTACACAACCAAAAAGTTAACAATTTGTTTTATTAATACAATTATATGTTGTCATATTTACAATTTTACTAGTTGATTTTCAACTTAATACTTAATTTAATTGTTAAAATTTTTATTTAAATTTCTTGTTGAAAAAATAAAAATATGCGTAAAAAATTTAAAAAATATTAACACCCGTATTCAAAATTAAAAGTTTATGCTTGCTAACGAGTAGCTAACTTTTTTGTGTGTAAATTTCTAATTAACTAAACATTAGAGGGATCTAAGTATTTATACATATGTTCCACTCATATGCCCTTGTGGCAACATTTTCTCTGTGTGTTAAAAGATCACAAGCTGTTATTCAACCATCCACATTATCTTTCAGATCATTAAGTAATGTTCATGCAATAATTATATCGAAGAATAATTAATTAAGACAATTAATTAGGATTTGAATTCTTTATATCCAGTTCTAGCTGTGTAAATTTTTTGCAAAAATCATATTTTATGAAAAATTTTACATTTAAAATTAAAATTTTCCATAGTGTTACATTGAAAAATATAAACTGCTCTCCTAAAAACATTAAAAAACTACTTATGTAGTTTTTCCTTGGTGGCAAAGAATATTTCCTTATCTTCTATTAATTTTCCATTTTTTTTTAATAATAAACGCAAATAACATTAAGCTACGACAACAACATTTTTAAAATTTTCCTACAATCTTCCAATTTTTACTACTTATTAAGGTTTAATGCACAAATTTATTTTCTAAAAATTGAATCTTTCTTCTATTATAATAATTATTAATCGATGTTCTATAGCTCCAGATATGTACAAGAAAATTTTTTTTCTACTTCTTACGCAGACAAAGATATTTTGAAATTCCCAAGAAAATATGACAAGAAAAATGAAAAAAAAAAAAAATAATAATAATAACTTAGAATGTAATATCCCAACAAAAAATTTTTGCTGACTTGGAAGCAATGCAACTGATGGAAAAAAAAAATTCCGTTCATGCAAATCTGCTTATAGAAACTAAACCAGTGGGCAAATCTTTTTAAAATGATATTTTTATTAATGACTGTTATGTTCAAGTTCTAAGCATAAAAAAATAAATTCGTTCCTGTTGGTTTTTAAGGAAATATCTGATCTTTAACGGAATTATTCTAATTAAAGGTTTTATTGTATTTCGGTCTCTTTTTTGCTCGAATAAGTCCACTTATTTTTAAACTCCGTTTCATTTTATGCTGAGCTTTTAATGTCCTTTAAATTGTTTTTTACTGGAGTCCAATATCTTTCAATTGCACGGAGTTTCGGACAATTTAATGGATTAGCGGAAACATACCAGAAAATAGCGGATACACTGGATTTTATTAAGAAAGGGAGAAGTCTTTTCCAAAGGCACTCATTCACGTATATTTCTATGTTAATACAACCATTTCTTAAGAATGAAGTGCTTCATTACTGCGTATGCATATTACTTCCCAAATCAAAAAATTTCTTGGGAATTTAATGTTTCTGCCATAATCCCTCTAGCATCTGCGACATAGAATTCCTGGCTAAGAAGTTGAAAAAAGTCACCCTGTACGAACGTTTCATCGTCTACTATATAGAAATAAAATTTCTGAAAAAATTCGTCCGAAGTACTTTCATGTTATATTTTACCTCCAAATTCTTGCTTGCGTTTCCAATATGATTTTTTTCTTACTTTATACGTCGTCAGGCTCGACTTCCTTTCAAATTTTCTGATAAAGATTCAAAGCAATTAACTTTTTGTAACAATTTTCTTCCAGAGATGACAGGATTTTCTCTCAAAATCCTTTCTATTTTGCCTGAGTCCTATAGCCTGAAGATACTGTTTTTCTTTATTACAAGTTACCATTCAGTGATCATGACTTCTTTATATAATATTATGATCCAAGAAACTGTATTTTGCTGCACAACATCCTTCCCAGCAATTATGTTATATGACCAATGCCATATTTCATGAAAAATTTGAATTATGTGTTTAGGTGTTTTTTGTTAAACTTCCATTTTAAGAAAAAGCAATTTAGCAATTGAGCATAATGGCAAATATAAACCAGTTAACAGAATTATTAATTTTTCACCGCATCAAAAGTTATAAGCACAAGAGCATGCACGGATTTTTTCGTGCGCAGTCCTTAGTTTATTTAATTTCATAATTCGTGGCCACAATGAATTTAGATGTTCGGTTAATATATGCAGATGTTGTACTGGAAGAATTCTTGTTAGTTTTAAATATTTTAAGAGTTTCGTTTTTAAAACATATAAATGATTTAAGAGTAAAAGAAAAAAAAATCTTCTATTCTAGAAAATTAAATAGTTCAGAAAATCCTTCTCTTTTAAATACTTATATAAGGACATCGATATGTAAGATATTCCTTATTATTTAACAATATTTTTTTTATATTAAAAACTTAAAAAAATCATTCTCTTTGTATGTTAAAAACTCATATTATCTATTATTCATTTACATTTTTAAGTGAATAAAAATTTTACAAAGATTGAAAATTTCCAGCTGATTGATCTTAAGAAGGTGTTCGTGAAACCTTCAATACTAAAACTTTTATTTATAAAGTTTCCAATTAGCCAGCACTTAAAAATAATCAACGAAGTGAATTTCTTTTGAAAATAAAATCTTAAACAAATTTATTGTAAGTTTTAAACAAACAATATTATAGCACAATATTTGAAGTGATTTTCTTTTATCTAAAAAAAAAAAAAAAAAACATGAAAAGAATCTGTTCAAGTCAAGTTTATCATTAGCTAGATTTTCATAACATCCTTCTTTTTGTATTCAAGTTCGGTCATGCCTGCATTGCGATTCACTAAATTCTCGTTTAATATATAGAAAATTTTTGTGGAAAGTTTATTTTTTTATTTTCAACGGCTTTTGTAAATGAAATATAACATAAAATCTCATTCCAGGTCAAATAATATTGACACTTCGATTTATTTTTGTGTTGTTTACTTTCATCATGATTCACATACATTTAAAGAATCCTACATAAATACATACATACATATACGTCGTACTAACAAAATAGCTAAACCAAACATATACTTTAGTACACTTTCTCTTCTCTTTAATGCTTATGCATTCTCTATTTTTCTTTATACTATTTTACGCTCTCTATACAAATAAACCTTTCAATTTCTATTTGATATGTTGGAAGTTTTTTTTTTTTCTTTTATTTTTATTCCTATACTTTTTGAAATGTTTCTAATACAACTGAAACAAGTATTTTACTGCAATCATCATGTTGGCCCTTTAGAGAGAAATAAAAAAAAAGATTGAAAAAAAAAAACTGCAGGCATTTTTAAGGGCGAAAGTTGTTGTTGAAGCATTAAAAAAATCTAAAAGTAAAAGCAATTTGTTGCTTGTGTTAACGATTTCAGCACTTGGAAACTTAGAAGGAGAAAAATTGAAATGGGTGAGTAAAAAAAAAAAAAAACTAACACATCATCAGTCACAAAATTTGTTTGCCTGTTATGTTTAAAGAATTTTTTACAGATTTACACAGTTTCATTCACATTTTTTCGGTTTTTTTTTCTTGAATAATATATAGAGGCTTTTCAATCATTTATCTTGTTAGACATTTTTGTGTTTTTTCTCGTTCTAGTTAAAATGTTTTTGTTTTCGAAGGTTTGTCAATGTATTTGAATTATTTGTATGCCGCATTCTTTATGATGCTATTCATGAAGTATTGGCTAAAACTGATTGGTCAGGTTTTTTGTTGGTAGCCTTCTTAAACATTTATCACATAATGACAACTTTGCGTGCATGTATAAATTATAAAATAAGGTCGACTGAAAAGTAACTAAAATAATAAAATTTTAGGTGAACAAGTAGAAATAGAAAATTTCGTTTAAAAAGAAAATTTTGCGAAAATTTTATATAAAAGAAAAATGAAGGAATATTTTTTATAAAAACAAAATTTTGCAAAATTTTCTATAAAAACAAAATCTAGCAAAGTTTTATATAAAAAAAAAAAAATATATAAAATTTCGTGTAAAAATAAAATTTACCAAAAATTTCGTATAAAAAAATTTTTTATTAAAACAGTATTAGGCAAACAGTTTCTATTGAAACAGAATTTAGCGAGAATTTCGTTCGAAAAGAAAATTTTTGGGAAGATTTTCTAATAAAACAAAATTTATCGAAAATTTTTTATGAAAGGAGAATTTTGAGAAAATGTTATATAAAAAGAGAATTTAATGCAATTTTCTATAAAAATAAATTTTAGCGACATTTTTCTATAAAAAGAAAATTTGTGAAGATTGTCTATAAAAAGAGAATTTAGCAAAAATTTTCCATAAAAAGAGAATTTTGCAAAAATTTTATATAGAAAGAGAATTTAGCGAAAATTTTATATAAAAAGAGAATTTAGCGACAATTTTCTATAAAAAGAAAATTTTCTGTAAAAAGAAAATTTAGCGACAATTTCCTATAAACAGAAAATTTAGCGACAATTTTCTATAAAAAGAGAATATAGCAAAAATGTTCTATAAAAAGAGAATTTAGCGAAATTTTCTTATAAAAAGAGAATTTAGCGAAAATTTTCCATAAAAAAGAATTTATCGAAAATTGTCTACAAAAAGAGAATTTGGCAAAAATTTTCTATAAAAAGAGAATTTAACAAAAATTTTTTATAAAAAGAGAATTTAGCGAAACTTTTCTATAAAAAGAGAATTTAGCGAAAAATTTCTATAAAAAGAGAATTTTGCGAAAATTTTCTACAAAAAGAGAATTTAGCAAAAAATTTTCCATAAAAAGAGAATTTAGCGAAAATTGTCTACAAAAAGAGAATTTGGCGAAAATTTTCTATAAAAGAGAATTTTGCGAAAATTTTCTACAAAAAGAGAATTTAGCGAAAAATTTTCCATAAAAAGATAATTTAGCGAAAATTGTCTACAAAAAGAGAATTTTGCGAAAATTTTCTACAAAAAGAGAATTTGCGAAAATTTTCTATAAAAAGAGAATTTAGGGAAAATTTTTCATAAAAATAGAATTTAGCTAAATTTTCCATAAAAATTAAATTTTTAAAAGGATTTATTGAAATTTTCTTAATAAGAGAAACTTTTTCTACAAAAGACATTTTTAAATTGTCTATAAAAAAAATGTTCCTATAAAAAAATATTTATTAATCTATAAAATAATTTTCTCGGAAAAGGAATTTTTAAATAATTTTCTAAAAAATTAAATTTATTTAAAATATTTTATAGAAATAAAATTTAACTAAAATTTTCTATTCAGGGAAAACTAATCGAAAATATTTTATAAAAATAAAGCATTTATCGAGAAAAATTTATTTTTTAAAATTTATCGCACTTCCTTCCTTTTTTTGTTTCCTTAAGCTTCGAAAGGACTTTTAGATCAGCCTTAATACTTTAATGAAATTAGTTATATTGGAGCCTTTTTACGCAAACAAGTATAAGATTAATGTTTGTTTTCAAATTTGTTATGATGATATGATTAGGCATACATAAATTTATTTCTGTTTAGTTTTATATTTCCTTTTTCCCTGTTGTCACTTCTGTTACTGTTGCTGTTTTTAGCAATAAGGACTTTTTCAGTTTAGACACTTTTATTTATAGATTTCGTTGATATTATCATTTATTACAGATAAAAATCATATCATTTATTTTGTTAAAAGAAAAATATATGTTAAGGTTATTTCAAATATGTGTTATAAAAATAACACAAATTTATCCAAAGATTTAATATTATGCTAGAAATTATCGATTTTAATATTTGATTAAGGAATTCTGGTTATTTTTAACAATATCAAATAAGTAGTGGGCACTATAAATGACTTAGGTGGTCTGTTGAAAAACATTTAGATTGACAATGATATTTTTATAATTATAGTAGAACATAAAATTACGTTGCAGCAAGGCGTATGATAAATATTGAAATTAAATAAATATTGCGTATACGTATCACATGCCATATAAGAACATGTATGTTCATGCCAACTGTGTATCAAAATCCTATCAATAATAAATACTTTTATCTGTAATATGTAAGACCTCAATTGCTGGGGGATGTTTATACTTAATATTTATTTCAATTTAATATTTATCGTACGCATTTCTAACTTTAATAAAATTTAATTATTTAAATACCTATAAAGCCTGTAATTACAAATTTTAATCAATAATTAAATACTATACACAGATATTATTCTGACTAAGTTAACGTTTTCATTTAATTAATGTTATTGTTACATTTTTTTTAAATTGTTTAATTGTTACATTAAAATTTAAAATAAGTTTTATTATTTATATTAAATATGCAAATAAACCAACCCTTTTTTTTCTTAGATAACTTAATTGTTCCTATTGTTATAGAATCAATTAAATTTAATACTTTATTTGTCACTTTTATTAATATTAATGTAAATTAATATGAATTACTAAATGGTTTATTTGTTTTGCATCGACAATTACGATAGAATTAAATATATATTTTTAAATATTAATATCAACAATATTTTATTAATTATGATATACGAAAAAAAAAAAAGAAAACAAAAACTATTAAATTGTAAAATGTTAATATTTTAAATAGTTAACTAATAGATAAGGATTATAAGACATAATACTACCCAGCAGGAAAATATGTTATTGCTTCCTCTCTGCAGGCTTTTTTGAATGCCTCCACACCTCTCCGAACAAATTTTAAACACATTCAACTTTGCCTTTTATAAAAATTCCTTAAAAATCGGGTACAATCACTTATTTATTGACTTTCTCATTACAAATAGAAAAAACTTGTAGTTGCGAGACTTATTTTAAGCGTCGATAAAAAAGATAGTCTGCATGTGTTTTTTTTTTTTTTTAATTCTATTTTAGGCTCTTTTGTAATAGCATGGAAGGGAGAAGGGAAAGTCTTGCCTCCAATGACACGCCGTGTAAAAAAGAAATTATTTTGGAATGCGAGAGGCATGTCTTGTTGATCTAAAATAAAGCATTTTAGAATGTCTCTTTAGCTCTTCTTTTTCCGACTGGGTACATAAAAAAAAAAAAAAATATACACTAAGAGAAAAAATTCGATTCAAAATCAACAACGATTGTGGTCACATTGGTAATTTACGGTAACAGCTTTTTAATACCTTTCGTTAACAAATTTAATAGAAAACATATGTAATTTAACAATTTGATACCGCAATGGTTTCAAATTGGTGCCAATTACTTATCGATTTTCAATAAGAATTGAACACGCAGTGTTTAATTTAAACACATACGGTGTAGATTCACTATTGACACAGAATGGTATCGTTTTCAACACGTATGTGATTGATATTTCTCTGGGTGTATGTATTTTAATGTATAAATATGTACACATATATATGTATGTGTTTTTTTAGTATTAATTTACGATAAATTTTCCTTTTAAAGAAAATTTACGATAAATTTTTCTTTTAAATAAGATTTAAGATAAATTTTCTCTTTATATAAAATTTACGATAAATTTTATTTTTTTAGAAAATTTACACAATTTTTTTTTTTATAAAAAATATTTACAAATTTTCTTTTTTTTAGAAAATTTGTGTTACATTTTTTTTTTGAAAATTTATTTATATTAGTTTCTTTATTGAAAATTTACGACATCTAAATTTTCCTTTTAAAGAAAATTTACGATAAATTTTCTTTTAAGTATATAAAATTTACGACAAATTTTCTTTTTACATAAAATTTACTATGAATTTTATTTTTACAGAAAATTTATGCAAAATTTTTGTATAGAAAATTTGCGATAAACTTGCTTTTTATTGATAATTTAGAATAAATTTTCTACACATGTTTTTTTTTGCGATAAATTTTCTTTTTATAGAGAATTATGATGTTTTTATAAAAAAAAATTTTTCAATAAATATTTTTTTTTTAGAAAATTTACTTTATTATTTTTATAAACAATTTTCAATAAATTTTCCCTGAGGGAAATTTTTGGCAATTGCACTAACCGACCGATGCCTCAGTACCGGTTGAGTACCAATTGACACCTAACCCATCACCAAAGTACTAGTTGAGAACCAGTTGACACCACCACACGCACTAAATATCAGTTGAGAGTCAATTTCCAACAGTCATGTTAAGTGCGCAATTAGCAGCTCGCGTGAAATAACAATCAGTGGCTGACTGGCTAGCGTTGAAAACTATAAAACATAAAATACATCAGAAGAATGTGGGTTCGATTCTGGTGCCACTATCGACAAAAAATTATAAAGTAAAAATAAATATAATTTAATAAAATAAAAAAAAAAAAATAAAAAATTTAAAGTAAACATTTTTCTTAATTTTTTTATTTTTTTTTATATAATTCGACTCTGAACATGTCCTCTTGAACCAGTCCTGTGACCTGTCCCAAGGGGTTAGTTAGCCACCTCCAATGACAACCCCATGTAAAAGTGACAGGTTCTTCCCATATAAAGTTCCGGAACTGGAATCGGTCACTAGCCTTGAGAATCGGTCACGTGACTAGTTTTGAACCGGTTCTCTTTCTTCTAGGGTTCTTTCTACAGAAAACTTACGATATATTTTTTCCTGGGAAAAAATTTACGATACATTTTCTTTCTATTGATATTTTACGATCAATTTTCTTTCTATAGAAAAATTACGATAAATATTCTTTTATAGTAAATTTTGTATAAATATTAGTTTTAGATAAATTTTATTTTTATAACAAAAGTTCCGTCATTTTGTTATAACAAAATTTTCTTTTTATAGCTATATTTAAATAAATATTTTTTTTTTATATGGAAATTTCAATAAATAGTAAAATTTTAATAAATTTTTTATAGGAAAATTTTATATAAAATTTGTATATTAAAAATTTTCTTCTTATAGCAGATTTCGATAAATTTTTTTTTTTTTACGCAAAATTTCGATAAACTTTTCTTTTATAGCAAATTTCAATAAGCTGTCTTTTTGTAGAAATTTTCTATAAATATTATTTTTGTAGCAAAATTTCGTTAAATATTCTTTTTATAGCTGAATTTCGATAAATATTCTTTTTATAGCAAGATTTCTATAGATATTATTCTTTTATAGGAAAATTTTCTTGCTATAGTAGTTTTTCGATTATATTTTTATAGCAAAATTTTAATAAAATTTATTTTTATAGGAAAATTTTGATAAATTTTCTTTTTATAGCAAAATTTCAATAAATTTTCTTTCTATAGCGTATTTTGATCTATTTTCTTCTTACAAGAAAATTTCGATATACTTTCATTTTATACAAATTTCAATAAACTGTCGTTTTGTAGAAATTTATCTATAAATATTCTTTTCTGTAGCAAATTTTCTATAAATATTCTTTTTCTAGCAAAATGTCGTTAAATATTCTTTTTATAGTTAAATTTCGTTAAATTTTCTTTTTATAGCAAGAATTCGATAAGTATTATTCTTTTATAGGAAAATTTTCTTACTATAGTAATTTTTAGATTGTATTTTTATAGCAACATTTTTATAAATTTTAATTTTATAGCAAAATTTCGACAAATTTTCTTTTTATATCAAAATTTCGATAAACTTTTTTTATAGCAAATTTCGATAAACTTTCTAAATTATAGCTAAACTATCTTTTTAGAGCGAAATTTCGAAAGATATTCTTTAAATAGAAATAATTTTGATTATTTTTATATCAAAATTTCGATATATTTTCTATTTAAAGCAAAGGTTCAATAATTTTTCTTTTTATAGTAACATTTTTATACAAATTATTTTATGGAAAATTTTGGTACATTTTTTATTTATAGAATTATTTCGATAAATTTTCTTTTTATAGAAAATTTTCAATACTTTTTATGTATTTTATTATTTTCCATATTAAACAAAAATAATTACGCACAGTTTTTAATTTAATTTGGACCAGAAAATAAAAATAAAATATTCTAAAATAGCTCAAATATCTTATGTTTCTAATATAAATTGATAAATTTGTAAAACATATGCAAATACATATTAATTATGTAAAAAACAAATGTTTTTTATTTTATAATATAATACAATTGCATACAAATGTATATTTATATCTATTTTAAATAATACTTTTAAGTAAATATATATTTTCTTATATGAATATTAAGCCAGAGTCTATCTATTTGTCTTACAAAATGAACTTTTAACATTTAGTTATACCTACATACATAAATATGTATATGTATTTATAAATATAATATTCCTTTTTAAAATTATGTTTTAAAATCTTATAATTCAAATTTTAACCAGACAATGTTTTAAATATTTTGAGGTTTCAATTTCTCTACAACTTTTTATGTTGGAGTTATCTTTTTATTTTGGCAATAAAAAAACTACAAACAATTAATGTCATTTTTTGTTTTTTTGTTTTTTTTTTTTTTTTTTGGGAATCTTTTGGCTTTATATTTTAGTGTTGTTCTTTTATATTTTTATAAGTCTGTTTACAAAATGTATGAGCTTTTGTGGTTTATTACTGAAATAAAAAAAAGCAATAAGAAAATATTTGAATACAATGGCCACTTGCATATGTTAGACACTTGAAGAAAATTAGTAATTTAATTAAATGAAAAATTTTAAATTAAATAAGACTATTTTCTTTCAAAAAAAAAAAAAAAAAAAATAAAATTAAGAAGAATTATAATTTATTTTATATATTATTAAATTTAGTTTATTAAATTTTTTTTGTCTTATCTTTTGACTTTTTTATTACATTTTTCTCTGAGTGTTTTAAAACTTTTCTTGTGGCATTGTAACCTCAAAAGAAATATACTAACGTAAGTATTCCAAAATATATTTTAAACATTTACTCTTCAGCCAAAGAAAAAACAATAAACAGACAAGATGGAGTAGAAAAAACAGAAGTCTTTAAAACCAAATTTGGTCAAAACATTAAAATATTTACTTATATATACAAATACAAAAACATATAAGATCTTAAGACCGAATAAATAAACCAAAAACAAATATTTATATTAAAGATTTTTAAATAGAGTGATTTAAAAGGAAGTGATAATTTTTTGAAATTTTCCTAAAAACAGGAAATTTATTGAAAATTTCCTAAAAAAAGGAAATTTATTGAAGATTTCCAAAAAACAGGAAATTTATTGGAATTTTCCTATAGAAAGAAAATTTATCGAAAATGTCCTATAAAAAGAAAATTTATCGAAAATGTCCTATAAAAAGAAAATGTATCGAAAATTTCCTATAAACAGAAAATTTATCGAAAATTTCCTATAAACAGAAAATTGATCGAAAATTTTCTATAAAAAGAAAATTTATTGAAAATTTCCTATAAAAGGAAAATTTATCGAAAATTTCCTATAAAAAGAAAATTTATCGAAAATCTATAAAAGGAAAATTTATCGAAAATTTCCTATGAAAAGAAAATTTATGGAAAATTTATCGAAAATTTCATATAAAAATAAAATTTATCGAAAATTTCATATAAAAAGAAAATTTATCCTATAAAAGAAATTTTATCGAAAATTTCCTATAAAAGAAATTTTATCGAAAATTTCCTATAAAAAGGAAATTTATCGAAAGTTTCCTATAAAAATAATAATTATAGAAAGTTTTCTATAAGAAGCAAATTTATCGAAAGTTTCCTATAAAAAGAAAATTTATCGAAAGTTTCCTATAAAAAGAAAATTTATCGAAAGTTTCCTATAAGAAGCAAATTTGTCGAAAGTTTCCTATAAAAAGAAAATTGATCAAAAATGTCCTATAAATCGAAAATTTCCTATAAAATGAAAATTTATCGAAAGTTTTCTATAAAAAGAAAATTTATCGAAAATTTCCTATAAAAATAAAATTTATCGAATATTTCCTATAAAAATAAAATTTATCGAAAAGTTCATATAAAAAGAAAATGTATAAAAAGAAAATTTATTGAAACTCTCCTATAAAAAAATTTATTGAAAATTTCCTATAAAAAGAAAATTTATCGAAAATTTCATATTAAAATTTATCTAAAATTTCCTACATAAAAAGAAAATTTATCGAAAGTTTCCAATAAAAAGAAAATTTATCGAAAATTTCCTACATAAAAAGAAAATTTATCGAAAGGTTTCTATACAAAGAAAATTTATCAAATATAAAATAAAAAATTAAAATTTTTCAAAAATTTCTCTAAAATAAAAATTTATTGATAATTTCCTATAAAAAAGATTTGTTGAAAATATAAAATTTTCTTATAAAAAAGAAAATTTATCATAAATTTCCCATAAAATAAAAAGAAAATTTATTGTAAATTTTTTATAGAAGAAATTTTTCTATAGAATTTACTTTTATCGTTAAATTAAATTTTTCATTTCATAAAATATTTCATTTCTTAAAATATATCTAACACTATTTCTTAAAACACCTTCTATCCTTCTTATCTAAATTTGTATTTATAATAAATTCCACTCATACTTTATGTCTGACAACAACCAGACATGTGTAACATCTATGGTATTTATAACGTGAATAAATATATTGGCATTGGACCACAAAATTTCCATTTGCAACATAAATAATTTATATTGTTGTTAGTTTCCTTTATATTTATTTTTTTTCCTCCATCTCTGAGCTCTACAACAGTCATGTTGATAGTAATAAATTGTAAAAACAAAATTCTTAGTTTATTTATGATACTTTTTGCTATAATATTCTCACGTTATATTTTCTTAACACCAAAACCATAAAACCATTTGCTGCAGCATAGTCTTTCTCACCAATGACTGCCACTTCCTACGCCAATCAAAAGAAAATGTTTATTATTTATATTTCGCCAAACATTAATGCCACTTTTGTTATTTAGGCCTGTTGTTAAATGAGGTGCTGCAAAAATATTTAAGTAATGGCAAGCTAAAAACTCTAAGTCCTTTATAGTGTTTTTAAGGATTTATTCCAGTTTTTCATGGACACATAGTTATGACATGGGGTTGGTTGATGTAGCTACCACCTACATACATATTTTAACTATTATTTTATGCTTAAAATATTCATTATTTCAATAAATATTTTTTATTATCAATGTTAAGGAAAAAAGCTTTTACTTAAATATGTTGTTTTTGTTTGAAGTTTTAGAAAAAGTTACAGGTAGTGAAGCTGCGTGTGTTTAATATTATTTTTGTGGTGAATATGACCAAAAAGGACTTTATTAATTCTATTGTTAAGATGTTTGAATTTGTGGTGTTATTGTTTATATTATTATTTATTTATTTTTTTTTATTTTTTGCAAAAGGAATTATGTTATAAATCTTTTGTTTATTGTTAGTTATTGTTACTTAAAGGATTCTTGTTTTATTTATTAATATTTTTATGATTTCATTAACATGAGTAACAAAAATATTAATATTTCTATTTTAATAGATTTTTGACACTGGGAAGATTAAAAGGGAAAACACTAAGAATTATTGGCAAAGAAAGATTAAGTTGTCATGTTTAAGTTTATTAAACTTGATAGGTGTTTTCTAGTAGAGTTAATAAATGTTTTTTGGAAAATTATAAAGGAATTATATAAGGAATTGTAAACCTTAATTTGAACATACAGATATTGATCCTTGTTTAAATAAAAGGGACTAAAAACGAATTCTGCATGCACTTACAGGAAGCGAGATATTTTAAGTAATTTCTAGGTGTGGAATTTTTAATCCAATTATTTTCTTCTATTAAAATTTAAAATTAACTATTAAATAAAATTTTAATTTTATAATCATTTTAAAATATTAATTTAATATAATTTTCCATAAAATTTAAAACTTCTTTTTATTTCTCTTAATTAACATATTTAATCTTTTTCATAAAGCTAAAATGTCTAAACAATGTTTCATATTTAATCAATCAATCAGACAAAAACTCAAATCTTTTGTTTTAAATGAAAAACAAATAAAAAAAAAATCCACCACGTCAACAAAACAGTAAAAGCCTTTTTAATAGCAATTGTATTGAATTGAATGGCGAAAAGGAAATCCTTTAACAAAAGTTCATTAGAATATATTTAACCACAACTTATGCCTTTAACAAAAGACCACTCATTCACTCATTTTGTGCCCTCACCCTCACCATCCTTGTGAGCGCGTGGTCAAATGTATGTGGTTGTTAGTAAAGGGTAATGGTAAAATTAAATTCTATTGTGTTCATAAAAAGCTTTAGTAAAACAAAATCCTCTAACCAACAGTTTTAAGGCATTTTTACCATAAAAGTGTGTGTAAGTGAGTGAATGAGTGTTTGCATAATGTGTGTTTGTGTGTGAGTGTGTTCAATAGAAAAACCTCAACAAATCCACAAATAAGCGCGCAATTTCAATTGGTTTTTTTGTTTTTACAAATACTATAGATGCCGTGTACATATTTACATATGTAGGTGTACAAGAGAAAATGTCATGTAAATATAATGATGTTTTGTTGTAGACTTACTATAAAAATTGTGAATTTATAAGGCTTATTTAACTAGTTATGTTAAGAGTTGGCAATTTAAGTCTTGAGAATACTTTTTGTTTTAATATTACATATAAACATAAGGTGAGTTTCACTATGCCAAAGATAAACAATTAAGAAATGTCAGTAACTAAAAATTTTTAAAGAATTTTGTTAGTTTTTGAAATTCTGGTAAAAAAAATTAATTAATTAAGTCTATCGTTTGCCAAAATACTAAGAAATTAAATACAAATTAAAACTTTACTTTAGTTGATTTTTATACCCACCATCAAAAAGATGTGCGGTATATTGATTTTGACATTCCGTGTATAACATGTCAAAAAAATCATTTAAGACCCCATAAAGTATATATTTTCTTGGTCCTGGTTAGATTCTTAGTCGATCTAGCTAGGTCCGTCCGTCTGTCCATCTGTTGAAAGCAGGATATGGCTCGAACGGGACTACATAGGGGAACAAAATTTGGCTTAAATATTTATCTTATTATAAGGTTTATTTGGTATTGAAAATGGATAAAATCAATTAATAAACAAAGTTATGGGCCAAATACTAGAAACAGAAGGTGTCTACATTTCTGCAGATATTTCCTAAACAGAAACATGTACGACATTGAAATTTTGAACAAATAGTTTAAGGGTCTATGTATAAATGAAAACCAAATATGGGCCTGATCCGCCTACTTTACTGCCCACCTCCCATATAACGTAAAAGTTGAATATAACATCCTCGCTTGTTTATATTTATACATTTTTCCATAATTTAAATAAATATTTACTTAAAGTTTTAATTTTATGGTTTTAATTTTACTAGGGGTGCAAAACTGCAAAACACTTATGTTAGATCTGTCAACAGAGTTACTTAAAAAATCGCCTTTGACAAAAAATTTAATTTTACAATAAAATATTTTCATGCTATAATTTTTTATAACTTTCAATGTTGATTAGTTAAAAACCAATATTTTTTTAAACTCCATTTAACTATTAGAAATTAAGCTCCAAAGGAGGCCATCTTATATCGCTGGTATGCGGAGTTCATTTATGGATACTGTTGGGTCAAGATTAAAATTTGTAAAGGTCTTCTAAAAACGGTTGTTTTGTTAAAAAAAACACTGATGCTGTTGATGCATAGATTATTCGCATTAAAAATCAAACGATCATTTGTCAGGACACTTTGGTATTGTATTGTTTGGAATATTATGCCATAATTTGTTTGCCAAAAGTCTTTGAAGAAGTAAGGAAAATTATCTGCCAAACCAAGATCATTCTCCACTACATCGAATTGTAGAATTTTCTGCAATACAACTCAATTATCCAATTATTTCATTGCATTACCAAGTATCAAAATATATTGCATGAGTAACTTATTACGAGACTTTAAGAATCGGTTATTGCTACAAAAATACATGCTTTTGAGGTGCATAAATCAAGGTGGAAAAACTGTCTTAAGACTTGGTTCAAACGCATGAAAAAAGGTATTGACTGTCATGAATACTACTTTAAAGACTAATTCAAAGAAAACTTCCCCAAGAAACTATGGGTCTAAATCAAAACCTTCATCTAGCTCTGGGGGACCAAAATCCTATGGTGAAACAATTTAAACTATTTTTTCATAACAAGCTCCAAATTTTAAATAGATTTTTTGAGATCCATTTAGGGGAAAAATCTATACTTTTTTTGCCTAAACATATGGGACCTAAAATTTTTCAATTATGTTAGTTTCAAATTTGGAAAAAATTAAAATTGTATTTTTATTTTTCCTGTAATCTGGGCATCGTTTGAGAGTTTTAAATACTATATCAGAATCCCAAAAAAGGATTGCCTCAGATCACTCCAATATGCAGTTTTTTAAAATACGTTTAACTGAAATCTTTATGTTTCCTAGTTTTTAGGGTAATTTTCCTAGAAAATTGCGTAGATTTTGTTATTGCTATATGCTTTTTCGATTTTTCTCTCCCGAACAATTTGATCTATCCTAATGTATATTGCTAAATCTACTTTGAACTTTATAAAGATAATTTTTAAAAGATTTTGTCTGATTGATAAACATATGTATAAGTAAGAAAAGAAACATAGTTTCTAAAGTCTTTACCTTTATAAGACAAATGTAAATAAAATTGATATTATAAATAAATAAATAAATAAATAAATAAATAAAAAAAAAATATGTATAAGTACCAAACGAGACACCTTCATTCTTTAATGAATCAGTTAATTTTAATAATATTAAAAGCTTTTAGATAAAAATGTTATACTTTTTTCCCCTTAAACTTCAAACCGTCCCATTGTGTATTGATATTGAAATGGTTGAATGGATATGGTGCAAAAGTGATTATAAAACCGCTATAGAATGAATGGTATTCATCAAAAATTATTCGAGTATAGCAATAAAATATACATACATAAATATATAAAAATTTATTCGACAAATACAATATAACAATAAATAGTATAAACACTGCATTGTTGGTTATTATTATATTTAATATAATATAAATTAATAACGAACTAAATAATTATAAAAGGCATTTTAATACGAATAGTAAAGTAATTTTAGTAGATACACTGAATAAAGTAATTGTAATGAACACAGAAAGAAAAAAACGGCATTCTAAAATTAAGTTTATTTTTCTCATTTTTCGCAAAAATCGTACTTAAAAATTTAATTACGTTTCGTACTGTGATATACTTAAGTACAAATCAGGCTTGATTGAAAAATCAAGTGCGAATTTATACTAAACGGAATATAATTCTTGATTTAAGTATTAAAGCTCTTATTTTAAGTGCGAATTTCTCTTAAATGAAGTAATTAAATCTTCAAATTAAGAATTATTTGGCTTGATTTAAGAAGAAAAAACTTATACCTACACAGAGAATAGAGTTTCTTTATGGTAACCGAATTTTTCGCCAATCGAATTTGGTCGGTTGTGACTACTATCGTCTGAATTCGTTTGCAAGTACCAAATAATTTAGTTGTAGTGCTGAAATTATTAGTAGTTGCAACTACAAACTTAATTTAAAAATTGGTTCTTGGAATCGAATTATTCAGTTGCAAAAATAAGGGTGGTTAATTTTAAAAATTTGTTTTAATTTAATTTATCAATCAACTATTTTTTTACATAATATTGTATCAAAATAAGTTTAATAATGATTACTTAAGAGCTTTTTATGTAAGTCCAAAAGCAATATCCATTTTTATTCCGCTTATGGTATTCTTCACATATTCACCTTTAAAGCTAAATTGAGATTCATTGTGGACAACATTACGGAGCAAACTGCAAACAGCATCATGTTCTAGGACTGTGCTCCCTTCTCTTTCGATTTTGTTTGTTGCTTAAAATCCACATAGATGAATGATATAGAAAGAAAAAAGATTGAAAGAAATTATTACAAAAATTATATACCGGTATTCGGCAGTTCAATATTTTTTCGTAAGGAACACTTACCCTACATATGTACATACATATATATGTTTAAACACAAATTAATTAGTCCTGATTTGAAACCAAGTTATCTTTGTTGTTTAAATTGTTTGTATATCTCAAATCTCTCCTTTTTCTATGTAGGATATATTACATTCCATGGTTTTTGAAAATCCAATTTTTCAGATGGATAGTATGCTATCTGGAATCATAAACAGCGTAATTTAAATTGGTTATTTTTATTCATAATTAACTTTTACTTACCCTTTAGTAATACTTGAATAGATATTGTTATATTCATTTAAATTTTATTTTTTTAGTTTCAACAATTTTTTATTTTATTTTTATTTTTAACGTCAAAAATAATCTACCAATTTGTTGATTGTTATAGCTAATTTATTTAATTGTTATTATAGAATTCATATATTTTTTATTACAACCGAATTTTTGAAGTTATTACAACTGCATATCAGTCAATACACTTGAATAGGTAGTTTTGAAATAAATAATTCTAAAACAAATAAATTTTTGGTTGCAACCACTAACATTCAGTAATGAAGAGATAATAAATATTGATTAATTGCACCGAATTACTAAAACTAATTTTAATTCCACGCATATTGGTTATGTAAATTAATTTGATAGTTAATGGAACTCCAATATAATTTTGATTATGTTATTGCTGCAATAAAAAGGAAAAATCGTTTGAGGTATAACTTTTTTAATATTTCGAATTAATTTTTATTCTTTATCATTAAATTTTAACAATTCTAACCGTTTTCCAATCGATCTTTTTTCTGTGTGTAGGCACTGTTGCCAGATTTGACGATTTATCGTCATTTTGACGATTTTTGGGTCTAAAAATGGCCTGTTGACGATTTGACGATTTTTGCCCCTAATTTGACGATTTTTACTAAAAGAAAATTCAGAACTATTTTTGCAATTTTTTATATATTATTCCTTAAAATTAAATTAGTTGGTACGAAAATATTAACAATTTAAATAAAAATTTTCTTAAATTTGCTAATGTAAATGGTTCATTTATTAGGAAGGATTTATGGGAACCAATATAATATTATTTTAATAGGAAATGGCGAATAAACCCTAAAAATGGCCTAAATACTTAAATAGTCAACTAAGAATCCAAAGACATTTTTGATGAATCCATTAAAAATTAAATTTTGTATATATTGTAGATAGGTTCACAAAGGAGCGTATGTGTTTTTTTTATAACAAGGTAAGATTAATAACCAGGGCAAGTTTTTCAAGCTTTTCGCTTGGAAAGTAAGCATTTGCATATTTTGAAAGTATTTCACAAAAATACTTGTTTTTTAAATATTGGCATAAATTTGCATATAATGGAAATAAAAATTAGTTTTCTTAACAAAAACTCCATTTTTTTGTAATTTTTTGGATCAAATGATTTCTAAAATTTTTTTATGTATTTTGGGTACACTGTAAAAATTGTAAAGAAAAAAATTCGGACGCTTTAAATATGTCTTTTAAAATTAATATATTTTTATAAAAATCGAAATCTATCAGAGATTGAATGTTGAAAAATGCATATTTATGCATGTTTTTTACATATCACTATATAAAAACGTATAAATACGTCTGTTTTTCTATGCATATTCATACTATTTTTGCATATTTCTGTGCATATTATTCCATTTTTTCGTGCTTTTTCAAGCGCATATTTAAATTTTTTTCATGCATATTTAAACTTGCCCTGTTAATAACATATTTTGGTTAGAAAGTCATACAAAATTACATACAGGTAACCTTCGATTTACGCGATAATTCATTTACGCAATTTCTTTATAACGCGATTCTATTATTGACTACTAACGCGTATAAATAATAGTGACAAACTTTGAATTGCACAAATTACGGTAGCGTATTGGAAAGAATTTATTGAAAAATAGATGATTTAATGAAATAATGGCTACAAAATTAAAAAATGTAAACTATAAGCGAAGTGTTGCATAATTGCTTAAATATTTTTTGTAAGATTAAAAAAGGGGAAACGGCAAAATATGTAACAAGATTATAAAACTTTAATAAAAGTACAATAAGAACAATCCCAAAAATATGTATATTTTAATAAGTATGCATATGTATTTATAAATATAATCAGACTTAATAGGTAATGTGTACTTGATTTTCATAATATGCCATCAATATAAAATTAATGTAATTTTTATTAATTTCTTTTCAATTAAAAATTAAATTTTTCACCAGAAAAAGCATAAAAGCTGTTCATTAACATATAAAATACGTAGTTTTTCATATTGACGATTTTTTTACGATTTCAAATAGTTTATTTGACGATTTTGACGATTTTTTTCTCCAAATTTGACGATATTTCACCAAATTTATCTGGCAACTATGTGTGTAGGAATATGAGTGGAATAAAGTTCACTCTCTTCGCTCTCCAACTCTCTATTGCTTATTGGTTGATAGCTAGTTTCGTCATGCAATTACTATCAGTCTACTTTCTTATATCAACGCGACTAGTTGTTTTGTGAAATACGTTTTTTTTTTTTTTATTTTTTTTTAAGTAATAAAGTGTTTAAAAAAATAAAAAATAGTATTTATTAAAAAAGTATTTAAAATATTGTCATTGACGAGGAGGAAGTGAAAGAGTTTGAAGACGCCTACCAAAAATCACAAAAACTTCTTAATAAAATGATGCGTCCAAACATTTAAAATGTAAGTAAAATATTTCTTTTTTTATTTTAAATAATATAAATTGTGACAAGATTTGTTTTGTATGCATTACAAACATACAAATATTATTGTTAATTTGTAAATTGAATTGATATAAAAAATAATAACAATTAAAAAAGCAAACTGTACAAACATATATTTTATTTATTTTATGTGTATGTGTGTTTATCTATACAAAAAACCTGGCACAATTTTTTCCCAAAAGGCGTAGGAAAAAACAATCGCTTCGAAACAATTTGTTGTTGTTCCAAATAAGTTTTTTTCCTATTCGTCTCTTTTAAAATAAATTATTTTAATTTCTTTGATTAAGAATTTCTTCTTAAGCTAAGTACAAATCCTACTTAAATATTTATACATACATATGTATATTTAAAACATACATATATACAGTACATAAAATGAAGAGAACAAATATAAACCTGTTTTACCCTTTCCACTTGTTATATCTGCTTACCAACATACCAAAAAAAAAAGTATGAAAACCGTTATACGTAGTTTTAATAAGCATAACAAAAATATTCTTCTTTTTCCTAAGCGAGAATTGTTTTTTCTGTGCCTTTGTTTTAAATATATGTACATAGTATGTATGTATAAATATTTAATTAGGATTTGTACTTAGTTTAAGAATAAATTCTTACAGTCGTATTCACAAAAAAATAATGTATGCTTGATAACGAGTTACTAACTTTTTGTATGTAAATTTCCATAAGAAAAAGTTAGTAACTCGTTATCAAACCAACATTAATTTTTTTGAATACGGCTGTTAATCATTAATCAAAATTTTTCTTTTTTTAAAATATATACATACAAACATAAATAGCCACTCAGTACATGAAAACAGAAAATATTAAGGATCTACACCTCCTCTTGGTTTGCATATGAGAAAACAATTTAAGTGGAAGAAGCTACAGGTAAAACATTTTATATTGTAAAAATGTTTGATGTTTCAATTATTATTTTTTTTTCCAATATAACAGTTTGGCATTGATGATACCATTTCGGTGGACCAAAAAGTTGTTAATTGGTTAAAAGATGACTTTAATGGAAAATATTAGCAGCTTACCAAAGAAATTGACTAATAAAAAGAATAGTCGAAGAAGAATCTCCAATCAAATTCAAATAAGAATTCTAGAAGTTTCATTATTAATATTTGAAATTTTGTGGATATTTCCATAAAAAAAAAAAAAAATATCATATGAAGGTTAATAAAATTGTTATTTAGATTAGTGAACTTTTTAGAGTACTTATAACCAAATCTTCCGTAGCTAAGTTTTTTAATGTTAATTTTTGTATTTGATTATATTAGTAAAAAGACTAAATGAAAAATAAATTTAAATAAAAACAAACAAAAGTTTTTTTTTTTTTAATTTCATCAGGATATTTATATAAAGTAAGAGCCTATTTACATTGGGAATTATCGCAGCATTTTTTAATGATATTTTGTTTTGAAGTTGTTTAAAAATCCCTTCTGTATTTACACATATAGATTTGTATCGTGAAAAATGTTTGGCAAAAAACAACAAATCATAAAAATTTAAAATAAATTTGAAAAAATTTTATGAAATTTTTTGGCTTTGCGACGACATGCAACATTTCTTACCCCGCGCGTTTCTCTACACCAATGTAAATGAGCTCTAAGTATAAAAATTCTAAAAACAAGCGTATTATGGATCAATTTAAGTATGAATTCAAGCTCAATTTAATCGCAATCAGGATTGATTCAAGACATACATTTCTTAAATAAAGTATAATTTTAGATTAATTGTGATCCGATTATTCTTAAATCAATTCATTTTATGCTCAATTTAAGTATGGATTTAAGCTTAAATCAAGCCAAGATTTCTAAAAACAAGAAAAAATTGGTATTAAGTCAATCCAAAGTAGGCTTAAAGAAATCATAAATTAATATTTTTTTTTTCCATTCTTAAATCAAGAAAATCCGCTGTTTCAAGAAAATCTGTACTTACCGTACTTTTCACATAATCGGATTGATATAAGTACGGATTACTCAATTAATTTTTTGAGTGAATGAAGTATAAAAAATTAAATTCATTAATCTTTTCCAAGAATTTATTAATTTAATGTACAAATTCATCGTTTCAATGAAAACATTCATTAAAATTCAATAAAAAAACTGACGTTATTATGAACATTACATTGAAACCAGTCATTAAATTTATTTCTTAATAAAATAAGTAAATCAGTTATTTGATTTAATATATTAGTAAATTGAATTTGTTTATTCAATGAACTAATACATTTATTTATTTAAGAAGAAGCATTACACAATAAATAAACTATTGAATCAATGAAATATTTCATTAAATTATGTTAAAATAAATGCTTTCTAACAGGAAGTAAAGTAAAACGAAAACAAGAAAACAAAACAACCCAAGCAAAATTTCAGTGTTTTGTTTAAAACGAACATACTCGTAAATAAAATGTAATAAGTTATAAATATAAATATATTCACACAGGAGAAGTCGAGGAGCATAATTGAATACACCAAATTAAATGAATTACTCAAAAGCAGGAATAATAATGTTAATGATTTTAAACAGTTTTTTACAATTTTAATTTAGCTTATATTTGTGTAGATAAATCAATTAAGAAGTAGAGGAATGTGCTATTAGCCTGAAATACCAGTGTTTCAAAAATTATCGTGAGTATTCAGTATTCATAAATATATAAAATATTTTAATTTAATTCTTAATAAAAATATATTATAGACTGATCAAGATTTAGACGCTACATCCGGTGATCGTCATGGTATTCTTTGTAACTATCTGGAAAATAATGAAATTTCTATAGACAAAAAAATTTAAAGGTAACTATTTTGAAATTTTTTTAGTCATTTGAACGAATTTTAAAAACTTTATTTATATTTTTTTCGTTTAGGATAATGCTGTTGCCATATTAATGTGATGCCTAAATAGATATTCCATACTATCATTGGAAAATATAGAGGACAAGAAGAAGTAGGGTAGACTGAGGAGCATTCGTCACTTTTTTGTTTAAAATGCTGTATTTTCAAAACGATAGACGATATCAATAAACAATCTTTAGCAACGAAAACCTTGATATGTTGGCTTATATTTAAGCATTTTTCGATCCCGACTATCTTCATGTTAAGTTAATTTTTATTATGAATTTTTGAAGTGACCAAAACCGTCGAAACTACCCCATCCCATGGGGTAGATTAGCCAAGTAATGGGGGCGGAATCGTTTTCCTATATATAATGGTTTTTTACTTTATTTTAATACATCATTTGAAAAAGCAAAAAAATTAATATGTTTAACTGAATTTTATGTTAAATAGATAAAAATCTATGCATGAGAAAATCACTAAACGATTTTTGTTTGAATTCAATTAACACTAGAGAGTCATATCTGATTACGATGTTCCTAGAGAATAAGTTAAATTGGCCTACCAGCAGTTTGACGAATGTATCCCAGTAGAAGTATTTCGCACAAGTGATAATTTTTTCACACTTTAAAGGAATTTATTAAAACTCATATTGTTATTTCTTGTTCATTACTATTATGTTTATAATATATAAAAATATTTTTGATCAATTCCAAAAAATATGAAAGTTATCACAGAAAATACCAACAGTGAAATATTTGTAAGAGTATTGAAAAAAACAGTTAATCACCTCCGAATATATGTATGTTGAAAGTATCAAAATTTAATAGATGAAAGATCTGTGATAGAGGAAAAGAAAATAAATTATTAACATAAAAAATTTTACTTTGTTTTCAAGATAATTGGCAAAAACGAATGTGCCCCTATGTCGAATGCTCCCCCTTCTACCCTACTTTATAAAATAAATGACAAAGCAAGCACGAAGTTCAGGTGCACATCAGTAACATGTATTTTGTTTATTTAAATATTTTGTAGAATGTAAACTGTATTATATTTGTGGCATCTATGTTAAGAAAATTATATTTAATTTTTACTTATATTAATAAAATATAATACAATTTAATAATTTAATTTGAAATAAAATAAAAAACAAAAATAAAGTACAAGCCTATTATTATAATACATTTTCGATGTATAGTTTCATCGGTACAAAATATGAGTTCATTGAAATTAATGTACTGTTCATTGATTCAATGTATAAATAAATTTTATCAATGAACTTTTACATTGAATTTTCCCATTAATGTATGGCAATACATTGTTTCAATGAACGTGTACATAGGGTCAAATTTAGTGCACAAATTCATTGAAACAATAAACTTTTTCATTGTGTTTATGTACTTCAAATATTGTATGTCAAAGATCATAAGTGACTTAAGTAGACTATTAACCTTTTATGGTGGATATCAACCCTTTAAGAGTTTTAAGTATTGTTTTAATTAATTTTAATTAAAATATATATTTTTTTTTAATTCAAGTTTAAACCTTTTAATTTTTTTTTATTAAAATATTTAATATCAATTGTCCGAAGTATATTTTATCACACTGTCAACCTCAGTATAGCAGTACTTTGTTACTACATGTAACTCATAAAATTTAATGATTTACTTCAAAATCACATTCAAATTGTTATTTTAGGTTTTTATAGACAACATTTTAAAAATTCAGCCAAACAAAATCAATCATACGCACTCATGTACTTATATAAGAGAGCTAGAGAGGCCTTATTTGATGTGTACTGTCAAACTTTAAATGTCAATATTAGTAAAACAACAAACCACAAAAATAACTGACTATATTTGTACCCATCTGCTGTTTTTATTACAAAATAACCATGTCGCGTCGAAAAATATTATCCATCCTTTATGTAAATTTACAAAAATTTACTCATCGATGTTATGGCATGGATTTTTTTATTTGCCATAGACCTAGACAATAGATTTATTTAGTTTTTTTTTTTGCTTGGCCTATTGTTTATTTTGTGTGTGTGTGTGTTTTTTTTTCTATATGACTTTAGTAAAGAGTTGGCTTTTGACGCCATTGTGTAATTTGTATGTGCATAATTTAAATATAAAGTTACAAATTTATATGAATTTTGTTAAAAATTTACGTGTTTTAGTTAGATTTAGTTTTTTTTTATTAATTGTAATTTTTGTGGCTTGATGAAGACGGAAAGAGAGAGAGAGAGAGAGAGAGAGTAAAAAGCATTTGCATAACATAGGGAAGAGTATTATGATATCAATATTTTAGTTAAAAATTCATTATTGAAAATTATTTTGTTTCGAGTTCAAAAGGCAGTATGGAGTTTTTGAAATACATATTTATGAGAATATTTAGAGGAGAGAAGGTAAGAGTAGATAGGAAAAGTTTGGCTGTCAAAAAATATAATATATGGAAAAGTGTTAGTGAAAAAATAATATATGCAAACACATGTTTGGAAATTTGAGTGAATATACTCACTTATGTTTAGCTATTAAAAGTAAACTGGTTTTGAAATTTTGAAAATAAAGGAGGGATATATTTCAGTATCAACAAGGTTTTGCTATTTTTTCTAAAATATCCAAATTTAATAAATTTTGTATTAATTTAACTAAAACTTCTTTAATCTTTATTCATTTTTTCAAACACTTTCTATCCTCTTCAATGTCACAAACTTTTAAATAAACAAACCAACCTCCTTTAATGCCTATAACAGCGCCAATATTTGCATTTCAATTAAACTTTGCCAATTTAAAATGTACGTGCAGTTATTGACCATAAAATAAAATTACCAAATAAGTTTTCGTTTAAAAGTCTATTAAGTATAAAATTTGTTCAATTTATTTAATAAAATTTGTCTATAAACATTGGCATTTGCACCATAAACCCAGAGGTGGGAGTATTAATATTAAATAAATTTATTTTTTAGTCTACATTTTCATACCACAACATGGCCCCTTAAACACGCATAGACGGGGAGAAATATGCACAAAAATATTTATGGAAAAAATATTTAAATAAATTTAACAAAAACATGAATGAAAAGAGAAAAAAACAAAATTCCTCTAAAACCAATAAATATTTACAAATAATGTTCAATATTCATGGATTTGTGTAAATATTTACCAATATTCAAATTTATGGAATTCAGCACGAATAGTCAGTCCTCTTTTGTCGTATATAATTATGGCTTTTTCTTTGTAGTTGTTTTTGTTGGATTTTTTTTTTTGTTGGTGACAAATAATAGAGAGTAAAATTTTTGTTTTTGTTTTATTTTTGTGAAAAAAAGCAAACACACCAAATATTTTAAAAATGTTATTCTTGAAAATATGCTGCTTTTCTGTAGGTTAATAATGACAATAGCTGGACACAGGGTTACTAGATAAGAAGATTTGTCCCCAAGTTTGTTAATACAAATTTTATTTGGGGACATATTTTTTTCTTTTGTGTTTTTAAACAAGTTTCTCTCTTTAAAGAATATTTTAAATATTTTTTTTTATGGAAATTTTAGATCATTTTTTATAGGATAAAATTTTTGATTAATTTCCTATTTATAGGAAAAAATTTTCGATAAATTTTCTTTTTATAGTAAAAAAATTTCGACAAAATTTCCTTTTTATAGGAAAATATTTTCGATATATTTCCTTTTTATAGGAAATTTTCGATAAATTTCGTTTTTATAGGAAAACATTTTCGACAAAATTTTCATTTCATAGGAATATATTTTAGAAAATTATCTTTTTTTAGGAAAACATTTTCGACAAATTTCCTTTTTATATTTATATAAATATCCTTTTTAGAGGAAATTTTCGATAAATTTCCTACTTATAGGAAAACATTTTCGACAAAATTTTCATTTCATAGGAAAATATTTTCGATAAATTTTCATTTTATAATAAAACATTTTCGATAAATTTTCTTTTTATAGGAAAACATTTTCGATAGATTTTATTTTTATAGGAAAATATTTTCGATAAATTTTCTTTTTATAGGAAAATATTTTCGATAAATTTTCTTTTTAATAAGAAAACATTTTCGATAAATTTTATTTTTATAGGAAAATATTTTCGATAAACTTTTTTTTTATAGGAAAATATTTTCAATAAATTTTCTTTTTATAGGAATAAATTTTCGATAAATTGTCTTTTTATAGAAAATTTTCTATGAATTTTCTTTTTATAAGAAATTTTCGATAAATTTTCTTCTCATAGGAAATTTTCAATAAATTTTCTTTTTATAGGAAATTTTCAATAAATTTTCTTTTTATAGGAAATTTTCAATAAATTTTCTTTTTATAGGAAATTTTCAGTAAATTTCCTTTTTATAGGATATTTTCAATAAATTTCCTTTTTATAGGATATTTTCAATAAATTTCCTTTTTATAGGATATTTTCAATAAATTTTTTTATAGGAAATTTTCAATAAATTTCCTTTTTATAGGAAATTTTCCATAAATTTCCATTTTAAAGGAAATTTTCAATACATTTCCCTTTTAAAAGGAAATTTTCAATAAATTTCCTTTTTATTGAAAATTTTCAATAAATTTCCTTTTTATAG
This sequence comes from Protophormia terraenovae, assembly GCA_951394005.1. Lineage (NCBI taxonomy): Eukaryota > Metazoa > Arthropoda > Insecta > Diptera > Calliphoridae > Protophormia > Protophormia terraenovae. The sequence continues at coordinate 120,759,342 of OX596074.1, forward strand.
GAAATTTTAAAAAAAATGTTCTTTTTATAGGAAGTTTTTAATAAATTTCCTTTTTAGAAATTTCCAATAAAATTTATTTTTATAAATAATTTTCAATAATTTGTTCCTTTCTATAGGAAATTTTCAATCAATTTTCTTTTTATAGGTTTTCCTTTTTATAAAAATTTACTTTTATAGGAAATTTTTAATAAATTTCCTTTTTATAGGCAATTTTCAATAAATTTCCTTTTTATATGAATTTTTTTTTCTTTTTATAGGAAATTTTCTATAAATTTCCTTTTTATAGGAAATTTTCAAGAAATTTTCTTTTTATAGAATATTTTCGATAAATTTCCTTTTAACATAAAATTTTTAATAAATTTCCTTTTTGTAGGAAATTTTTGATAAATATGCTTTTTATAGGAAATTTTCGATGAATATCCTTTTAATACGAAATTTTCGACAAATTTCAACACATGTCAATAATTTGTCTTTTTATAGAAAATTTTCAATATATATATATGTATATATATGTATATATATATATATATATATATATATATATATATACACATATATATACACATATATATATATATTGAAAATTTTCTATAAAAAGACAAATTATTGACATGTGTTGAAATTTGTCGAAAATTTCGTATTAAAAGGATATATATATATATATATATATATATATATATATATATATATATATATATATATATATATATATATATATATATATATATATATATATATATATATATATATATATATATATATATATATATATATATATATATATATATATATATATATATATATATATATATATATATATATATATATATATATATATTTATATATATAGGAAATTTATAAATTTTCTTTCATATAAAATTTTGGTAATATTTTCTTTTTACAGAACAATTTCGACATGTTTTTATAGATTTTGGTTAATCGTGTTTTTAATAGAAATTTTCTTTTTATACGAAGTTTCCTTTGATTTAATTTTTTTATATAAAAGTTTTAGTTCTATACTAGTAGAAAATTTCCAAAAAATTTTCGATAAATTTTTCTAATACAATTTTCCCTTTGGCTTTTTACATTCTATAATTCCCATTTTACATTCCTATATGTAGAACACTTACTTAATCAACAAATATTAATTTCTACCCTTTAGTTACTTCTCAGACTCATGCCAATATTTAGAAATTATGTCATCGTTGGTCTTTACTATTTAATTTTATTTTATTCGTATGTGAGTTTGTGGGAAGGTAGAAATTTATTTTGGAATTTGTATTACAGACATTGTGCGTGTTAAATAAGTGTGAGTAAATTTGTGTAAAGTCTACATATTTGTGTGTGTGTGTATGTGTCTAATATAATGTAGAAAATATTCTATTCTGACTTGTACATAAATTTTATTGTTTGTATTTGTAAATGGTATTAGAAATTGTTGTTTTGTTGTAATAGCTGGTAGTTTTTAGTTATTTTGTTGTAGTTATTGTTGTTATTGTTATTATGATTAGGAAATATTAGATTGCTATCGCATCCTGTATGGTTAGTTCTAATAGTCAATATGCTATTTTACTTAACAATTACGTATACTTTGTTGTATTGTTTGGATAACTTTTGTTTTGTTTGGGTATGCTACGATTAAAAGGGACATATATTATGTTATCAAAATGAGTTAAATTATTAGAGTTATTTGTATTAAATTTTTTCGATATACTGGTGCTGATGTAAGAGGGTCGTTTGTAGGAAGACTATGTAGAAAATAGACCGATATCAACCAATTTTAATAGTTTGTCCCAGGATTATAAAAATCATATGCATCAAATTTCAATTAATGATCTAAAAAATTGTGACTTGTAAGATGGACGGAAGGACGGACATCGTTAAAACGACTCTGCTAGTAACTTGGAATCAATTGATGTGCATTAAGATGGAGCTTGGGCATATCTTTTAGGCGTTGTAAACATTAGCATAAAACTGTAATACCCTCCCCACTAAGGCGCGTAGGGTATAAGTACTTCATTAATTTCTTTCATTTACAGCATCTCCCCCGAAAATTTGGAATATTCAATTCTTATAATTACTATAATTTAATAATACAAGTGTAGGGTATTATACAATTCCCAACTAACTAATAAAATAATATTTTATATTTGTTTCTTTATTACATATATATGGAATATTTTATTGTTCTCATGTTGAAATCAGTTATTTGTTATTGATGTTTTACTTTTTTTATTTGTTTGTTAAACTTTTGAACTCTGTATTGGTCAGTTATGGCAATTTATATTTGATTTCATTTTTCTCTATATATAATTTCAATAAATATTTATTATTGTTGAACCTTAACTACACAACAATTGTACTAAATAAAAATAAAGTATTGTTTAGATATTAAATAATAATAGAAAATTAATACATGAATATTTAAACATTAATAAAAGGTTATTGTAAGGAAGCTTAATATAAATTATGCCATAAATGCCAAATATGTATATGTATAAAGGGAATTTTAGTTAAAGAAAATTTGATTTATTATAAAATAATGGTTAAATGCGCTCTTAAATATCACTTTTATTTTTAATGTTGTCTCAGTAAGTATTGCATAATTTAAGGATTATTTATTTAACTTGCATCTTAAAAAGTAGTGCATACTTTTAGGCTTGTTAAAAATTTATCTTATATAGTATACTTTCCTTCTTAAAAGTTCGTTTCACTTAAATTTTGTTAATTATTAAGCAATCTTTTATATCACAATTTTACTGTCAATCACAAATTGAGCAGTTCAATTCCATGAATAATATTAAAACGTTACAAAGACGTGCTGTAATGGCCACAATAATTATTTTTTCTTCTCTTTTTCTGAACATTTGTAAACTTTTTTATTTTAAATGCCATCTTACAAACAAAATCCATTTATTTATCAAGCGTTTAACGTTCAAGAAAAACTACTGTCTTGGGTTTTGTTAATGTCTACTGGCTGGGACACCAGAGACGTTGACCAGAAACTGATTGAAAATATTTTTAACACAATTTCAACACAAAATTAATTCAATACAAATAAAATCACAGACATTACAGAAAACTTTTATTTATATAGTACATACCTACACTCACGTAGAAAAACAAAAAAACCAAAATTTTTAAAAAAAGGGAAAGATAAAAAATTAAATATTATCAACAATTAAAATATTTTTAAATGAAATGTCATGGGAAATCGATTTGATTTTTCATTCTCGTTATTTATTGTAGACCATTAAAACTGAATGATGAAACAGAAAATGAAATCACTTAAAAATTGTAAAAAAATGCTCAGACACACACTGACAGAGACTCACAGACTCCCGATAAAGATCTGTAAATGTCTGAGTGTCTATTTATTTGCCTGTCTGTTAGTATGTGTGTATACATCTATAGCATTACAGTTAGTGCATTGGGGATTTGTCGCTATAGTTGCAGAAATAAAATTGAAATTGAAATAAGTTTAAACGGTAATATGCTGGTAATATATATATGTATGTATGTACGAATGTACGCTTATATAAAAGTTTATGCTCTGTATAAACTATAAATAAATTTCATTTACTTACAAATTGATTCCATCGTATCCAGCACCCAGGCCCACATGATCAATGCCAGCGACACGCTTAATGTGATTTATATGAGCTGCGACGATGACGTTAGTACAATCATGTTAAATAAACCCAGAAATAAATATTCCATCAGCAGCAACCCAACATAACAGCCCAAATCAAAATTGGCAGTAAAATACAACATCATACACCATCATTAAACAGGCAAGACAAACATCGTTGACACAGCACAAGTAGCAAAGTAGGCAAAGCAGCAAATCCCGCCAGTCAGTCCAGTATCCAACCAATCAGCAGCAGTCATAGTATTGCAGCAGCATTATTTAATAACATTCAGCCATATTACATTAAGTTGATTGTTATGCGTTTAAAGATATAACAGCAATAGCAGCAAGAAAATTTGCATAATGCAATTGAATATTTGCGTTATTTTTTTGTATTTTATTTTTGAAGATTTTTCATAAGAAAATTGGGTGCAAAATCAAATAAAGTTCAATGTACCATTAATAAATACATTATTTATTTAATTTGTTTTATTGCAAATAACATAAATTATAATTTTTTTATTGGCGTGAGTTAGTTGTCATGAAAATATAGAAAGATAAAAGAGAATATTCAAATTAGATTTAATGTTTGTTTTTAAATATTTTATTAGGAATTTAAGACTAAAATACTTAGAGGATATCCTAATTGAGCTATTCATTGTTAATTCTTGTGAGATTTGTTAATTGAGATGATTGTTTATAGAATTTGTTGCTCTTGTAAAGATGGTAAATAAATAAAAGTCCTAAAAAAAGGTGATTTAAATGTAAGTAAATAGAATTTTAAATTGAAACTTTTGAAATTTAATAATGGAATTTAGTTTTTATTTTATATATATAGTCATTTAAATTGCAAAAGGTTGTAACTACAGTTTTGGTTTTTAGCTGAAGAAGCAAAATTATAATAGTAAATAAAAAGGCTGCAATCATGTTTTTAAATAGTTGCTTTAAATTATGTAGTTTAGTGCAAACTAAGGAGTGCGATCGAATAAATCTTAACATATATAAAATTCAATTAATTGAAAACGGTTGATCGTAAAGTTTTGATTGTTTTTTATTTAATTGACAATATACTACAGATCACAGAAAAATATTACTTTTATACTTATGCCCACTACTTTTGAAATTGTAGACCTTTTTTAGTAACCCTTCCATTAGAGATTTGATAGTTGTTTCAGTCACATTTTTGGAAAAGTCTGTTCATCTCATTTTAAAATCTTCGATATTTTGGGACACCTCTTCTGTCCTCTTCGATTCTCTTTTCACAAAAGTCCAATATCTCTCCACTGGTCTTAGCTTCGGACAATTTAGTGCACTGACCTTTCTTAGTACAAAAACTATGTTATTGCTTTGGTACCACTCCAGAGCTTTCTTTTCCAAAAATATGTGAACATATTGTGCTCTCTTATCAAAGGAAAAATATTTTATTACAAACTTTTTTTGATATATTTTTTGGTATTTATAGAATCCAACGTAACAAATGACATGCTTCTTTTGCCGCAACTGCATAAATCTTGCAACACTACGAATTCTTTAGGAAATTTCGTCAGCTTTTCGGTTCTAAACTTATTTTCAAAATATCCTCGAGCATCAGCAATATAAAAATTTTGACCCGGAAGCTTCGAAAAATCTGCCAGTACATATGTTTCGTCACCAGTTGTGTTTGGAGTTCTGTTTTAATGTGCTTATAAGTTGTTTGGGCTTCCCAAACAACTTATGGTTCCCTGAACCATATTTCTTATCAATGGTCGAATTCTCCTGATACTGTTTAATAATGTTGGAAACCATTTGACAGCAGACATTTATTTCTTTGACCAATTATTTGTAGGACCAATTTGAATTTTTTGAAATTTTTTAATAATTTATAGCACGAAAATTATTTTTGCCATTCATTTTGATCAAACTCACACTAAATCAACATGGTTGTCATTAAGTGCAATAACTGACATATTTTTCAATGATAACTAGATTAAACAAAATTTTAAATATTGCTTCGGAAAAAATTTATGAGGCAAAACGATCGCACTCCTTAAAGTAAATAAAGTTAAAAACGCATTTCCTTAAATATATACAACACGTGAAACTTCCAGCTGTGATGGTGTATGTTGGGATAAAATGTGTTAAAAGTGACTAATAATTGAATTTTTAAAACTAATAGCCTGTTTCTCTATGTTGAATGAATGCTTTCTTTCGACTTCTAAGCGAACAAAAACTGAGTCGAACGACAAGTCATATAAAATTGGGTTTCTGTATTTCGAACGAAAATGTCAAAATCAGTCACTTGCTATTTTGCATTTGACTGCACGCAAAGAAAAAATATGGTTCTAAAGATCATAAACTAAGAGCAACATTGTAATATATGATTCCAGGTTACAATAAGTATTAGAGTTGGTGAAGTATCGAGTATTTGGGTACTCAGTACTCGATGGGTACTCAGTACTCGATATAGACGATTTTGAGTACTCAATACCAAATCATAACTACTCGATATCTTGAAGTACAATTCGATTGTTTTTTGTACTTTATAACACGAAAAAATGCAAATTTAACAGAAAAGTCATAGCGTAATTAGAAAGTGCTCGCACATCTACAAAAACAACAATTGATTGTATTTTGTTAGTATAAAACTACTGCACATAATGTCAAAAAGCTATGAATAAAAGAGAGGAAGAGTAAAAAAAACTCGAAAAAAAATGTTGCATAGGAATACAAAAACAATTTGACAGTTCCGCGAGGTATGTCAATGAAAAAATTGTAAAACAGCTGTTCTTACGAGTATACTTTATAATTATACTATGAGAAAAGTGTTAACTGTACTATATATTTATAATTCCGAATTAAAAACATATCCAATAGAGTGCCTCGTGGACTAAAATTTTGTAGGAAGACCGCTCAAACAAAATATATGGGCCCCAAAACGTTTGAATCGTTGGTAGGAAACTGAAGTCAAATTTTTTTAATATTTTTCTGTATTCGGCTCATAAAAACGCATCATTTCAGAGGTCTTCCTACGTCAGAATTCCAAAAATACAGTTTCTGGGGACACTCTAATGTCCAAGAAGAGAAGCAACATTTGGCTTCATTTTAAATATATAAAAAATGTAGAAACGGCAAAATGCAATATTTGCAAATCCTTTATTTATAAAAGTAAATATGCCATATAAATGTCATAATTTATTCTCCATTAAGTTTATTTTTTAGGCGGAGATTGATTGAATTTAAAAACCGTTAATGTATTGAGTAGTATCGAGTACTCTTAATTCACAACTCTAATAAGTATATTTGCACGTAATTATTATGATTCCAATTTATAATTTATTAGTTTTATAACCTTTTCTTAAGTATTGCTTTCAATTTCTTCATGTTTTTATCATTTAATAATCCCCTGTTATCATATATATAAACTAATTTCATCATATATATAATCCCATTTTATCATATCATATATATAATTCTATTTTATCATATATATGAACTAATAAATGTTTTCATATTTATAAATGTTTTCATATTTATATTCATATATACCACGATATGTGGTGCATTCATCATACTGAATAAAACCAAACCTTGTCAATTTATATTTGTTCATATCTAAATGAGAATTAATATACTAACAAACTACTGGACTGATGTGTATTCAAAAAGCATTAAAAGTAAATGAAAATATTAGCTTAATGATTGTAGAATTAACTAAATAGAATTGACTAAATTATTGGATTTATCATAAATATGATTTCATATATAAAAATTATTAATTACATATTATAATTCAGTCAACCATATTAAAATTTTGATTGTGGGTAATTATTAAATGATCATGCAGAATAATAAACTTTGCTATCATGAACATGGTATTATTCAAATCAATGTAAAACGGCTATATAAACATTAAATAGTTATAGCGATCATGCTGTAACCATGTTTTTTCTTTGCGTGCGGTTGAATTTTTTAACGAAAAATAAGAGAATTACCTACCAGGACACTGCAAATGTTCCTTATTCATGCTTATTCTTCATTTAGATATATATTGTATCGATAAATGAAGACTTAGTTGCAAAAAACTGTTTATAAATAAAAATTTTGAAAAAAATTGTTGTTTTAATTATTTTGTCCTTTTTTTTTTTATTTATTTTTGTTTATTTACTTGGTTGTATCTATGTTTAAGCAATTTAGTAGTATTTTTAGTATTTTTATGAAAAAAAAAAAAAAAAAAAAAAAATTACTCTGAATGAAAAATAATACAAAAACAATGTAAAAAGACGTAATCCATGCGAACAAAAATATAGAAAATAGAGAAACCCAAAATGATTCGAATTCGTTCGACTTGCTTTCGTTTGACATAAAATAAAATGTATATTGAATAAAAATAGCAAAAATTATGTCCCAGCAAGAAATTAACTGAAAAAGTCATGATTTTAACATTGTGTTGTCATTGGAAGGAAGCACTTATTGGTGAAAAAGAGCAGCAGAAGTTCTTTTTTTAACTTATGGTTGTCATTGGTAAGATATTATTATTTTATACTTATTGTTCATTGCTTTTCTTTTAAAACTATGTTTATACAACTTTTTAATCAAAATTTTGTTTTTGCTTTATTAAATAATAATAAAAATGCTTTAAAATTTGTAAAATTTAAATTTTGTTAGAAATTATTACCATTTTTTCCCGCTAAAAATTCATTTATTTTAACTTTTTTTTTTGGAAGTAATTATTAAAATATGCACTTTATTCCACTTTTTAAGTTGTGAAAATGTTCTTTTTTTGTAAGAATTTCATTGCTTATTACCCAGAATTTCATTCTGGGTTATTAATAACACTATTTTGTGTGTTTTTCCTCATGTGTTTGAAAAGTTAGTTTTACCAATATTTTTATAGTTAACGAACAAACTTATTTATTGAATAAAGAAAATCGATATCTTAATTGAGCAAAAAAAAAAAAACTAACTTAGTGATGAAAAAGAGCTTCAAAATAGAAAAAAAAAAAAAAGTGAAAGCAGATTCGGATAATTTTTGCGTATTTTTTAGTAACTTGTACTTTTTGTTATTTTGTTTTTGAATACAAAAATTACTTCTATTTTACTTCTTGTGAAAATTTGGAAAGTTTTGTAAACTAAAATTTGGAACCTTTTTTTAAAATTAGGTCTTTTCCAGAATTTTTTAGGAATTGGAACTTTGTTTGAAAATTAGTTCTAGTTAAAATTCGTACTTTTTTTAAATTGCTCCAGTTTTCCAAAATAAATTTATAATTTAATCGAAAATGTTAATTTTTTAAACTAATGATGCTGTTCTTTTAATTATATTTTTTATGTCAATTTGTTACTTTTTTTATTTTGACGAACAAAAAAATTAATAATTTTTTACTCCTTGTGAACATTTTAAAAGTTTTGTAAATTAATATTTTCATTATTTGGTATATTTTCTTATTATTATTTTTTTTTTTTTTTAATTTTGTTCTTTTAAAATTATGAGTTGGATTTTTTTTTGGAAGAATTGCTCCTGGTTTTTTGAGTCAATCGGAGCCGATGATATAGTTTTTTGGTTACGAATAAATTTTAAAGTAGAAAAAGCAAAAAACAAAGATTATCTAAGAAAAATGAAATTGAAAAAAGATTCGGCTGTGCCGAATCTTTGATACCCTTCACCATATTACCTTATTACCATCTTACTATCTTATCGACATATTCAATATTCATTATATTACTTCTGTTACTAACTAAACTACTTGTCTTATAGGCAAAAACGTCACTAATAGTCATTACAATGCTTAATATAAATGTTTGTGTATGTATTTATGTATATTCTTAACAGATATGTTTTAGTTTTTAAAAATAAACAACAACAATTCCATATCTATTTATCTTTGTACAGACTGCATATACAAAGAACAACAACAACACTGTTATTCATTATATTACTGCTGTTTCTAACTAAACTACTTGTCTATACAAAAAATAAAAAAAGTCACTAATAGTCATTACCAGTGTTGCCAGTTTAGCCTTTTTAAGGCTAGATCTAGCCTTTTTATTTTAATTTTAGCCTGAAAATTTTCGCTTTAGCTTCTAGCCTTTTTGTTAGCCTTTTTTATTTTTTAACATAGCCTTAAAAAGGCTAAAATTTTACAAATTTTATTTTTACAAAATCATCAATTTAAGCATTTGTGAATACTAATTCTTACAAAAATATCGAAATTATTTATATTTAATAAAAATTTTCGCCTGCGGCGCTTCATTTTACAAAAATATTACAATTATTTTTTGACAAACTTTATTACCCATATAAACTAATTACTTTATATTTACAAATTCACTAAAATATATTTAACAAATACCAAAATCTAATGAGAACAAAAAAAATAATGCTTTTTTAAATAAAAAAATATGTTAGCTTTTTTCTGGCTTTATTTTTTGGGGCATTTAGCCTTTTCTGACCTTTTTTTAAGTCCAATTTAGCTTCTTTTTTTCTCAAGTCCTGGCAACACTGGTCATTACAATGCTTAATATACATGTTTGTATGTGTATTTATATTCTTAACAGATTTGTTTTTGGGCCATAACTCTGTTGATTATGAACGAATTTGGTTTATTAAAAAAAACGAAATTTTGTAAAAACATTTATGACTGATCTATATAAAAATAAAATTCTGTAGCTTGAACAAGGGCTTCAAAAATAAAAAAATCGTTTTCCCCGATATCTCAGTTATTACTGAACCGATTTATTTCATTTTTTCAGCACAAAAATTCAGAAAATAATTTCCGAGCCCCCTTTAAAAATTCGAAGTCCCTAGCTTCAGAAACTGGAAAACCGGTTCTAAAAACCGGTTTTTTTTAACATATCTCATCATTGTATGAACCGATCTTGCTGAATTCTAATAGCAAAATTATCGAAAGCATTTCCGATCATTTGACATATATATTATATATGTCAGTTATCGGTGGGCTTCATAAACGCCATTTCAACCGACACACGGACGGACGGACGGACATGGTCCTATCGTCATCATTTCTTACAAGGATCCCGAAAATGTAAACTTTTTTGCTCTCCGACGAAAATTGTGGGAATTACAAACGGAATGACAAACTTATATATACCCTTTACACCTGTGGTGAAGGGTATAACAAACTTATATATACCCTTTACACCTGTGGTGAAGGGTATAAAGATATATCTCATGGTATGAATGAGAATTTCTTGCAATATAAATGACCTTAGTATGATATGTACATTGCACAGTGGGGCAGAATCGAAAATTTTTGGAAATAAATCTGTAACTTCTGATTGGCTGGTTGGATTTGCATGAAACTTGGTTTGGAAGGGGGACCCCCAGACCCCTCATAGGTGGAGCAAAGGGGGCTCAAAGTAGGGTACCTCTGACATAAAATTTTTTAATCGCTTGCCAATTGTTGTTTCTCGTCCGATTTAAAATATTTTTATACATTATTTTAGGCACTGATAAGACCTACAAAAAACATGCTTCCATGTCCTATTTATCTCTAATACACAGAGGAAACAGATTTATTGTGACAACCGAATTTTTTGCCAAACGAATTTTGTCGATTACAAGTACTATCTTAAATTCGGTTGCAACTACTAGTCCATTGCTGAATTAATGGTATGTATAACCGTTTCAAAATATCGATACGATTAAAGGGACTGAATAATCTGTTGGGGAGACTGTATTTTTTCTTTTATTAGTTTTCATTAAAATTTACTTTTTGTTTTATTTTTTTTTCTCCTTATTTTATTAGAAAAATTTTAACTGGATACAAATATGAAATAAATAATTGTCAACAATTTAGAGATATATGACCTGGAAAGACTAAGCAATTGTATTTTTTCTATTTTTCTGTCTATTTATTGAATTAAGGCCAGGGACATCATATAGGACTTCTATCTTTAGCGTGACACCTTCAAATAATACGCAGATAATAGCAATTCTATGAGGATTAGTTAATGATATAGTCTATAAAAAAATAAATAATTTTGAATTTTCATTCAATATCGCTGCGAAAGAAAATTATCTTACCATATTAGTTCACAAAAAGAAACGTGGAACAGAATTAGGTCCTCAAGAGTTTAAAAAATAACTTTGGCAACTACACAACCGCAAAATAAGTTGCAAGGTATTCTTGTGTATTCCATGAATTTGTTTGTTGAAAGATTCTTTACTATTTGATCTTGAATGGTGGCTAAGCTATTATTAATATAAAATGTACATTTTAAAAATGTTTATAGGAATCAACAAATTATTTCAAATTCCTCTTAATATTAGAGGACTTAATTTTAGTCCTTCTATTGTCTTCTTTGTATATTGTTTTAATTTTTTAGTTTATTTTTTCTTTATTTAAATTTGTTAATTTTATGTATTTTTATTTTTTGTTTAAATAAACGTTAAATATATGTAGTTTACCACGTTTTTTGATCAGTATAAAGCTATTTCGTTTGTAAGTGACGAATTGATTTCTTTTTTGTTACTATATTCAAGTTTTAATGATTACTGTAACTGAAAATTCAGTTGTTAGTTAAATTATCACAATAAAATAAATTTTTAATTGGAAATACTAACAATTCGTTTTAAAATATGAATTCAATGCGTTTGTTTCCCCTGAATTTGCTTAATATATTTTAAACAATCATAATTAATTACAGTAACTGAATTAAACATTATAAGAACTATATTTTAAGTATAATTATGAAAGAAGAAAATCTATACAACTAACAAATTTTTTATAACTGCAATTAAATTTTTATATAGTTTATCAAAAATCCAACTTCGTAACTATTTCCCAACTAATCTTTTTTCTGTGTGTAGTTTTTTAATTATTTTCGTTTGAATTTTTAAGTACCTCAATTTCACATGTTCTTGGTCCAGTTTTTTTCATATATATCCTAGTATTTCCTACCGATTTTATTTACTTTAGCTAATTAAAGAATAAAACTACCTGTTGAATAAAAAAATTGAAGTCGATATCTATACCGAGTCCAAAAATAAACGATTTTGAATTTGAAAATTGCAAAATTACAACATTTTGTGTTTTTTTTTTTTGCCGAAAAAGTATCTGCACTCTTTTTTCTCTAAAATAAAATAAAAACAATCCAAATAATTCAAGTGATCAAGGTATACACCCTTCCGAATTTGACCCATTTTATATGAAAGTTTTGACTTTAGTCTATATTTTCTAAAATCCCAAAGCACGAAACGGCAAACAGAATGCAGTTTAAAAATCTATAATATATTGTTAAAAGTTTTCAATCAAAATCTACGGGACTTCGGAAAAATGTGGATTTTATAGCCGAAAATATAAAAAAACCCATTTTTCGGATTTTCGGCGTTTTTTTTTAGGGAATTGTGGGATTCCTTTTAAAAAAATCTTAATGTTTGTTACACTTTCTCATTTTATACGATAAAATCTATATTTACTGTAAATTTTGTTAAGATATCTTTACTTACAAAGATTTTATTACAGATAAAATATTTATTGTTTCTCAAAAAAACTACTTTTTACATTTTACTTTAATTTAAAAAATCAGAAAAACATTTTAAACACGATTTTTTTCATCTAAATTACATTGCTTAGCTATCATAATTCTTCGTTATATAAAAAAGATTGAAATCAATGACTTTGAAACTATGCCACTTTAAAATTTTTTAAGTCACGGATCCAGCCGATCAGAAGTTACTTATTTATTTTCAAAAATTTTCGATTCTGCCCATTACTTTTTTATACCATGTCTTAAACTAGACATAACCGAAGGGGTTTATAGAATTGCAAATTAGCTTTAATCGAATAGCTTTAAGTTATAGAAAGGGTTTATATAAATCCAGTGTGATTTTAATCGGGCCCTATTTGAAGGCCTTGATATAATTTTAAGTTTGTTTTAAAGGTAGAAATTTCTAAATCCTAAATTAGCCTTCATCGAATGTATTGATGTAAATCCAGATTAGCTTTAATCAAGGCTGTTGATGTGATCAAATATACAGTTATGTTTGTTATAAAATAATATAAAATATAGTCAGTAAGTTGGTTAAATAACTATTGCCTATCCTGGTAGCATTTAAAAAATCTCATTTAGTTTTTTAAAAAACCAGTAATTCTTTAATGTCCTATACAGTAGCGAGCATAAAAAATGCAACGCTAGGCTATATGATTTTTTATCGTATTGTTTAGGGCTAGAACGTCATTAAATTAGCCAATTCTATTGTGATTTTATTCTTTGCGGCCTTAGCCAACTATTGTATGTCATTTTGTTTCAAAATGTTACGCATACGAACAGTTAATAATATTTTTTTTTTTAAAAAGTTGTAAATTTAAGGAAGCAAAGAAAATGCAACTCCTAAAAAATCATCGGATTTTTTTAAATTTTGATAAAAATAATTATTGAAAAATTATGAAAACTATAATTTGGTAGTATTACAACTAATTACTACCAATACATATAAATTTAAGGTAATTTTAACTACAAAGGATAATAATATTAAGAAAACACTCTTTTCTCCATACTTTTTAAGAATTTTCGAATATTTTTGAATAACATTTTGATAATTGCAGTGAAATAATATTATTATGTAGTTCTAATATGTAGATTCTTAAAATTTATCTTAAAGAAACAATATTGAAACGATCATGCCTGTAACAATTGATAAAAGTCATTTAACAGTAGATATTTTATATTATCTGAATGACCACATTTGGCCATTCAAGCTACTATTGTCAGCAATCGTTGATTTAATAATGTAAATATGGTAACTGGATATCCTTCTAACAAAACACATATTATTTACTTATATAAAACTACCACCTTTACTTTTAGAGGCAGGTCCTTTATTATTTTTACGAGTACTGTATAATGGAAATAAGAGCCTTTACGATAACTTGAATTAATTTGACTCTAAACCCATATATTTCACTTTTAGACTGTCTAGGTAGACACACTTACTTAAATATTAATTTCCAATAGTAAACAAGTCCAATAGTCCAATCATCACGAAGGATGCACTTTCAATTTTTCAACATATGAAGAGTTCAAAATAGGTATATTTCTTAACTGTTTTTCCTTGTGTTAGAATTTGTTCCAGGACCAAAATCAAGGGATATTTGAACATTATAGCGATACAGGCCATTCGATAATGTCATATCATTGCGAAAAAAATATTTTAAGCTGTTGATTCCATCTCAATAACGATCGAAAGTGGTTGCGTTATTTCGGTCGAAAGGTCATACTCAATTATAAATTATGAAGTTAAGCTAAACTATCATCGCTTATTTATAGAAAATGTTTGTTGGATTTAAAACAACTAACTAAATAAATAATAATTCCAAATATATCAATCTCTATTGAAAAATGTCCAAAATAGTTCAGAAAAATATTAAAATTTAATAAAATTGGAATTTATTGCTAATATTTATATTATTTGTAGATTTCATGTATCTTAGACAATATGAAACGATAGAAAATCATGTTTTTTAACAACACTATAGTTTCCAATCATTTCCAATCAAAACTTTTATCAAAATTTTAAAAATCATGTTTATTTGTTTAGAGTTGCATTTTTTTTGCTCGCTCACATTTTCAACTGCTTTTACTAAACGTTCAATAATTTTCGTTACGCACAAAAATATTCAACAAAATTATATGCAACAGGTATCTATTACCACAAGTAATAAAATTACATTAGTACTTTTACATTAGGACTTGCTACAAGCAAAATATATGCAAACAAAGATCATATCACATAGCGTTGCATTTTTAATGCTCGCTACTGTAGATTTCACGGCATTAACACTTCAAAATTAA
Organism: Protophormia terraenovae; assembly: GCA_951394005.1. Classification (NCBI taxonomy): domain Eukaryota; kingdom Metazoa; phylum Arthropoda; class Insecta; order Diptera; family Calliphoridae; genus Protophormia; species Protophormia terraenovae. Next base: position 120,774,763 of record OX596074.1, read on the forward strand.
TTACTTGTCCTAAATACCTATGTTTCCACAATCATCATCATTTTCCTCATTATTACAAAAAATTGTGCATTTGAATAGTTTTTCTCGTTTTTTTTTTGTTTCATTTTTCATTACTTACCCACTGCATCATGTACGGTTGAGTTTTCACTACACGATAGAAATCTCGAATAAAAATTAACCATAATAATACCACCGTTCTTGGCCAACGATTGTAACATGTCATCCTGTACATTACGACTTGAATTGCACAATTCATAGGCAGAAGAATGTGAAAATATCACAGGTGCTTCGCTAACTTCTAAAGCGTCACGCATGGTGCCCGTCGAAACGTGTGACAAATCTACCATCATGCCCAAACGATTCATTTCGCGTATGATTGTCTGCAATTAAAAAAAATAAAAAATATAATAGAAAAGAATTAAAAAGGGATAAAGAGAATAATGGTTGCTAGTTGTTAGTGGGATGAGGTATAAGTATTTTTTTAAATACGAGTATAAAAGAAAGAATAAGAGAGTTAATTACTGTTTGATTGTTTCACACGAATCGTAGTAGAGAGATTGGTGTAGGTGGCGAAGCCCCAGATGTATGACTAGCGCATGCATCTGAATAGAGTAATGCATACAATTGCTTTTAATTATAATTGATGGCGTACATATCTCAAACTAAACAAAAACTAGAGATGGATGGTTGGTCTTTAAAAACAGAAGACAATTAATACATTTGAAAAATTCAAATGAAACTATAAAATATAATGATTTTTGTTTTGTACTTGAATATACATAAATAAAAGGTATACTTAAGTGATGTTCATTTTAATATTTTCTATTTAATTTTAATATTTTCTAAAACGTAAATTCTATGGAATTTTAGATTTTTAATTGAATTAATTTTAAATATTAAATATTATTTAAATAGAAATAAATCTCTTGTAAATTTTAGTAACAAATCAGTAGTTTAAATATATGTAATTGAAAAAAAAAAAAGAAAATTTTACTATTTTATTCATAATATACATTGCCATTATTAGGCGCGGATTTACATGCATTTATATGTAAAAAAATAAGACCCCAAAATATGCTTTCAGAAATTTTAATTTACATAAGTGAAAAATAATTAAAAATTTTAATGCAAATTACAACATATTTATGTGACTCATTTTATAATAGTAAGTGGATGAAAATTCAAACTTTAATTGTTTTGTTTTCAATATTACCCCAGCAAAAACTTTGGTTGCCATGTAATGAGTTAAGAAGCTAATATAATGGATCTCCACTACTTACACGTTAGCTGAATAACTCATTATTTTAACACGGTGATGACATTAGAGGCAACTACTTACCCTATACATTACTTAGATGTCATTACAATACTAATAACTTCCAAGCTGTTAAGCAGCTCTTTGATTTTAAAGCATTACTGAAGTCATGATTAGTAACATCGATAGGAACTAGTTACATTTTGGGTTATAAATAAGTAATGAAATGACAGGATACCAAATATTTGCTTATTGTTGTAAAAATATTTTATAAATTTTAATTTAAAAAACTTAACAACAACCAAAAATGCAATTAAAATATATGTAATAAAAATAAACTATTTTAAATTACAAATTAATTCATACGAAAATTTTGCCTTTCATTTATGTATCCCTTCTTCAAATATATGAATTGGTAACTGCATTATAAAAATCAATAAAAATTAATATTTTCAAAAATCTGATCATAAATAATTATTTATATTCGGGTTATAAATAATTAGTTACTAATTAACTTCTATGTAATGCACACAGTATGTTGTTGTCATTACAAAGTAACTACATCCGTAACTACATGTCATTACCAAGTTTTTGCTGGGTACACGTTAAAAATGGTTATGATTACTTTTTTCAAACAGAAATATTTATTTTATAAGTTTATCCGACCTTTCTACTAATTTTCTCAGCGTAATAGAATAATCTATATTGGGCTTTCAAGGTCATATACATATGCAAATAAAAACTATTATTTCATTATTTCATCCGACGTTTCGCTGGTATTTTCCAGCATCTTCAGGGATAAGTTTATTAAATCTGGCAACGATATAAGAATATAAACACAAAAAAGGAGTTATAACAACAATGTGATAACTTAGATTTACTTATTAACTTACAGATAGTAAAAATTAAAAAGACTATCTGTAAGTTAATAAGTAAATTTAAGTTATCACATTGTTGTTATAACTCCTTTTATGTGTTTATATTCTTATATCGTTGCCAGATTTAATAAACTTATCCCTGAAGAAACGTCGGATGAAATAATGAAATAATAGTTTTTATTTTCATTTGTATATGACCTTGAAAGACCTATATAGATTATTCTATTACACTGAGAAATATTTATGTTTAAAAAGCGGATTTGTTGATTTAAAATAAACCCCTAAAATAGGCTTCAAAAATGCTTTAATATTTATGTTTTTAATAACACTGGTACCGACAAAAAAATCCTCTACCAAAGACGAATAGTTGGAGTTGATGCATTTTGATGTGCTAAACGTGAATTTGCTATCAGTTTTTTTCCATCAGGTCTGGATTTTTTTTTATGGGTGTGTCTAATATTTCGCCCATTACAAGGCCATTACTCAAGTATATTTCCTCATAACTCAAGAACGGTGTGTAATATTGACATAAGTGATACACCAAAAGATGCGGACTAAAATTATCCTTAATTCATTTCAACTTCATTTTTTTATGTGCTCAATAGTTTCGAAGTTATTTTGAGATAAATGCTGCGAATAAAATAAGGCATGTATCTTCAAAATTGATGCACAAATTTTATTCGCAGTAAAGTAAAAATACCCATGTTACATACAAACAATTTTTTTTTCTTAAAACAGAAAAAGGTGGACTATACGGATTTTGACGAGTTAAACAAGAATCTGCATTCACTTTTTTTCTATCACGTACTGATTTTTTTTTTATGGGCATGTCTAATATCATCGCATTATTCAGCGGTTACACTATAAAACTCGAGAATGGTTTGTACAACACGATTTTGATAAAGAATATACCAAAAGATTCATACGAAAAGGTATGTCAACAATATTTTATATTCGCTCAAGAGTTTCAGAGTTATGGATCAAATTTTTCAAAATTTTCCAAAAAAATTATTTTTAATTTTTTCGCTACTAATTACCGAATAACTACGGAAATAATAATTGAACAACAAATTTTCAAAATTTAGCTCAAGGGAAAAGTCTCTATATATCGGAGTTGTCAAGCCCATAAAAAATCAATACGTGATATAAAAAAGTGAAAGCTGATTATTATTTGGAAAGTTAAATTCCATCTAATCCACCTATTTTTTTATTTAAGACGAAAAATCTCCTCTTAACTGTAAGTATGCATGGGTATCCTAACTTAACTGTGAATGCAATCATGATTTGTGCATACATTTTTATGAAACATGGCTTTATTTACTCGTAGTTTTAACAGCTTTGAGGTAAAGATGATAAACTGAAACATTTTTGATGTTTTCATTTTGAAAAAGACGTTTTAGTAAAAAAAAAAATCTTGAATTTAACATGAATTTTTTTTTTCGGACACTTATTTCGAAATATCTCCTAAACTATTGAGCTGATAAAAATATGATAGCAAAACAACTTAAAGCCAATTATTCCACATATTTTGGTGTATCATTTATAAAAATGATACACCAAAAATAGCGTTCTAGAGTTATAGTGAAATATGCTCGAGTAATCGGCTTATTTAGGACGCAATATTAGACACGCCCACAAAAAAAATCTCGACCTAATGGGAAGAAACTGAAAGCAGATTTGAGTTTAGCATGCGGAATTCCATCTGGTTCACACATTTTTTTTGAAGGAGCTTGAAAAGAAATTTTTTGTCGACCAGTGTAATTTACAGCTACAGATTTAAATGTGAATTTCTTAAAGCACATTTAAGGAGTTTTTACGTATAATATTAAACTAGTTATTATTATAAATCTCTTCGATCCCTACATTTCCAATTGGGCATCAATAACTATATAATTTCTAATAAAAATATGTAAATTAAATTATGGAAAATTTTCTAAATTTTATTTTTATTTAATTAACAATTTTTATTATTTCTTACGAAAAACAATAAATCCTTCAAAATTGCAAAATTGATTTTATAAATAAACAAGCTACTTATAATAATTTGTTAATAAACAGATTATTTGTAATAAATTTTCATTTTTTTTTGTCTGCAATTGAAAGTAAACACACACTTGTAATTTGTTTTCTTTTAATTTATATTTAGAATTTTTTTTTTAAATAAATATTTATAGTTTCATATAAACTTGACTGCAATTTTATTTATTCAGGCAATTATTGATAGCTGAGTAAATATTTAAACTTTGTTTAAGTGCAAGAAAAAAAGAAAAAAAAATTTGAATAAAGTAAATCAAGTGTAATGAAAATTATTGATAAAAACAAGAATAAATTTATTTTTGAATTTAAATAAATACTTTAAACAAAATTCTGATGAAAAAGATTTTTAAATTTACCAAGATCACACAAATTATTTAGATATACAATATTCAAAGTTTTGTTATTGTTTCAGTTTTTAATCATTTACCTTTTAAAAAAGTAAGAATTTGTCCAAATCTATCATACATATCTTCTGCAAACTTTTTGAATTCAAAATTTTTGAATTCAATTTATTTGGGAAGTGCGCAGACCATCTGGTTTCCGAGTTCGTGTAGATCCTTTAATTATCGATTTTATCTGGAACGGATTTTCCTTTTTTTGGTAAAAACATTGATTGACCTTTTTCAAAAAAAAAAATTTTTCATATACTACCTTTTAGAAAAGATGGTGTGCAGGAAACTAAAATTGTAATTTACACTGAGGATAACTACAGAAAAATCCCTCAGTGTCTGAATACTAAAAACAAAAAAAATATACATATCAGCTTAAAAGTAGTAAAGGCTTGAAGTCGTTATTAAAGTAGTGTAGATCCAAACGAAATCAAGGAGTCTCTTGTAGGGTTAAGCTATAAAACACGAGTCGTTGTTAATATCTTTAACAGAGAAAAGCTTCCTCAACCGATGTTCAGAGTTGAGTTAGTGCCCTAAAACAGAAAATTTAAAAGGAATCAAATTCATCCCATTTACTCATCACGATGTCTTTTAAATCGTAGGATAACAATTGATGAGGCTATAAAACGTAACAACCCAGTCCAATGTGGTAACTTTTAAGAATTCGCACACACCATACATTCTTCTACAGAAAGTGATATAATCAAAAAAGGTCTCAGAAGAAAATGCGCAAACTGCGGTGCTGACCACTCCGCCAATTATCGCGGATGCCCCGTTTAAAAAGCATTGTTGAAATTTTAGAATTACCAATCGTAGACGTAAACAGTGCTACTAAGCCAGGTAAAATTACATTCAGCCATGAAAAAGTTTTACCGGAAACAAAAATCCGACAAGATAGCCAAACTACAATGAAATCTGGAACTTCATCTTATAGAATAACACATTTTCCCATTGAAAACTTTTCAGAGAACTACTTGCAGGCAACCTCAATACATATTGAATGTGGAATTGGAGAACTAACTTTAAGCTCAGCATACCGGTCCCAAGATTTTCAGTAATGAATCCCAAAGGCAGGCAGCTGTACAGTACTCTAGTTGATCGCAAAGACGGCTTGGATTTTATGTCACCTGGTCAACCAACATATTGGTCGACTGATGCTAGAAAATTCCAGGCTGTCTGCTGCAAGTAAAATGCTCAGAAGTGCTTTTCTATTAGAAGAAGATTGCAGAAATAGAAACTATATTAAAAGCCTGAATATCAAGTGTATTAACTTTTCCCTCTGGAAAGCAGTTAGCAATATTAAATCACCAGTAGAGGGACAAAGTCCTTTAAGAAAAGCGGATGACATCTGGGCACGGAGCGCAAAGATAAAGCCTTACAGCGGTATTAAAAAAAATAATAATAAATGTTTGATAACGAGTTACTTTTTCTTTTTCTTATGGAAATTTACATACAAAAAAGTTTGTAACTCGTTATCAAACATACACAGAAAAAAATATTTCAAATAATTTTTTAATAAAATTATTAATTAATTTTATATTGGAATTTAATTATATGATTTATTAATATAATTCATTTTCTAATTGGTTTACAGTTTTGTTTTTTAATAAATTGTCAGCTGTTAATAAAACATAAAGAAAAATTAAATATTTGTCTATAAAAGTACAGAAATAAAATAAATTTCAGTAAATTTTCAAAAATGTTCAGCTCATTGCATCTATTTAAGGAAAAGAAGTAATAATAATATCAATTATTCCAGTTATTAATATTATCATTTTGATGATTGGAGCAAAATCAATTAAAAATTAATTAATATTACAAATTTCGTAATTGAAGTCCCTTTTTACTTTTTTCTGTGTATATTATATTTTTTGAATACGGCTGTTAATATTTGCTCACCACTTAAGTAATGTTTTTTAACCAAACCTCCCAATGAACGACTTTATTTTGGGGGAGCCTCACAATCACATAGTTTCAGGTAGCGAATCGTTAACTATAACACAAGAGGATATACGAAAAGTCATAAATGAGAGTCTTAAACTGAAGAAATCACCAGGCTATGATTTATTTATCTATGATCAAAAACCTACCAATTGTGGCTATAATAATTCTAACTGCTTTATTTAATGCAACATAAGGCGTTTTTCCAAAAGCATGGAAAACTTCCAGAACTCAATCTGAAACAAGGCTTCGTGAAAGCGATTTACCACTCTACTAAGAACCATTTGCCAATCATGGCTATCAGCTGAGAGTAGTTTTTATTTTTAGATATAAGATTTTAATACAAATTGTTAGGCCTAAGAAGTAAAGACAGATTCAATAACTAATTTAATAAATAACAGTAAAAAAATCTGGTTTATTGCCATTTTTCATATAAGGCATATATTTGATCCAAATTTCATTCCCGAAAGTGGGCGTTATATGGGAGTTATGGTTAATTATGAACCGAAGCTCATACAATTTGGAACTTTGATTTCTACTTACACAGAAGAAAGTAAAAATGGACTTCAATTACGAAATTTGTAATATTAATTAATTTTTAATTGATTTTGTTCTAATCATCAAAATGATAATATTAATAACTAAAATAATTGATATTATTATTACTTTTTTTTCCTTAAATAGATGCAATGAGCTGAACATTTTTGAAAATTTACTTAAATTTATTTTATTTCTGTACTTTTATTGAAAAATATTTAATTTTTCTTTATATTTTATTAACAGCTGTCAATTTATTGAAAAACAAAATTGTAAACCAATTAGAAAATTAATTATATTAATAAATCATATAATTAAATTTCAATATAAAGTTAATTAATAATTTTATTAAAAAATTATTTAAAATATTTTTTTCTATGTAAATAAAATTTATTTGTGACGAATATTTGATATTGACATTTGTATAAGATTTATGCACGTTAAAGTGATTTTCGGAGGATGAATTTATATGGGCTCTACGGTCAATTATGGACCGATCTTGACCGATTCTTTGCACCGAACTTCAATAAAATATTGCTATATTTAATGAATTTACGATCGTTAAACCTCTATTCCGGAGGGATATTTGTAAGAGGGCTAGGTGATCATAACCAATATGCTTCGTCCCAGTGCCAAAATAATTATTCAAGTCAATTGTCATCAAGATACACTTGTACTTTGCAAACAAGGTTTACATGGACAAACAGCCAGCAGACCAGATGGACGGACATCGTTAAAGCGACTCTGAGTCGATTGTTATACTTTAAGGTGGGAGACCGAAGACTTTTTCTGTGCGTTACAAACATTAGCACAAACGCATAATACCCAAATCACCTATGGTGGTGTAGTGTATAAAATATTATTTTAAATTAAAAACTTTATTTCATTACAAATTAATTTAACCAGAATGAAAATAATATTTAGTATTTTATTAAATTTTTTGTTCCTTTCATATTCATTAAATGAATTAAATTCTCTCTTTAAAGATTATTTAAAATTTACAATATAAAAAAGGCTTTAAATGTCATTTCTATGAAACACTTAAGGTTAGCCCAAAATATTCCTAAAATAATATTATAGACATATTATTTATCATTTATTTATATATATATTTTAATACAAAACATATTAAAATATTTGCAAAATTTTAATTAATAAATATTCTTTAGATATCTAAAAGGTTATGTACAAAAATCTACCAACATTTATTTATAAAACAAAAATTTATATTAAACAAAATATTAATTAATATTTTGCCAAAGAATCAAATGAATGTTTTATATAAATATGTATTTATGTAAACAGAAATTTGTTCATATATTTTCATGTCAAACTGCCATAATATTATTTTATTCTCTTGCCAATATGTCAATCTTCAAGGATTATTAAATTTGAGACAACATTTGTGTTAAAGTTATTTAAATAATTTATCCTTTTAAACTTTTGCCTTTTTTTGATTTTCTACTTATTAAACGTATTAAAAATTGTATTAAGTAAAATAAAAAAGTGTTTTGGGAGAATTTATTTTATCTAAAAAAAAGGAAAGTTGTTTTATTTAAGGAGAGAATTTGTTGCCAAAAAAAGGGAGAAAAAATATATATAATAAAATATTGTGGCTTAAATAATTTGTTTGTTAAACAAAATCCTTTGGTTGTATTAGTTCTTGTTATAAAGTTTAATTTAAAAATAATTGTATCCTTTTAAGAGTAATCCTTTTTAAATAACAAAACATTTAGTAACATTTATCAAAATGTATACTTAAGTTTGTTAAAGATAGACAGAAGAGAAAGGGGAAGGAATGAATATACTATAAAAAAATAAATAATAAATAAATATTTTTAAATAAGTATGATAATATACGAGGTTTAGGAAAGAAAGATTATTGATAAAGTGAGCAAATTTATATTTCTTTTTAATGAAAACCTTTAAAATAAAGTTAATGTTGTCCTTCGCTAAAGAATGATTGCAAATAGTGATATATATATATATATATATATATATATATATATATATATATATATATATATATATATATATATATATATATATATATATATATATATATATCGTCAATTCCACGAAAGATTTATAAAAAATACCAATTTTTTTACGGAGGGTCATTCGATCTTGTTCATATTTGTCATACGCATACCCTATGGAGCCATTTAAATATCTCCATTTTTATTTTTTTGAAATTTGAAAAATTCGCAGATTTATTCGCGATTTTAATTTTTCAAAAAGTGAAAAAAATTACAAAAGTTTCTAACTTTAAACACCAATATCTCAAAAAGTTGTTAACGGATTTTAATGATTTAAATTGCATATTTAAGAAGAATAAGTCCACTGTAAATGTAGTAATTTAAAAATAATATTTTCATTTAAAAATGCATTCATAATGCAAATGCAATTTTCGGATGCATTTTTAAGAAATTTCTTCCCTTTTGATTTTAAATATTTTTGCTTAATATTGAAGACAAATATGTTTATTATACTTTGGGACAAATAGGGTTTCTATCACAAATAACAAATTGTGAAATATTATGTTTAAAATTAATTTTAAAATAAGCTCACAAAAATTAAAAAAAAAAAAAATAATAAAATTTTGTATGAAAAAATTTGAAGAAATATTTAAAAAAAATATTTTAAAATAGTGAACCTATTTGTCCCAGAACAATTTATATTGCAATTTGTAGCAAATATAATAATGTTTTTTATATCAAGAAAGAAAAAAAATTTAAAGGGTAGAAATTTTTCAAAAATGCGTACAAAAATTGCATTTGCATTATGAATGCATTTTTAAATGATAATATTATTTTTAAACTACTACGTTTATAGTGGACTTATTCTTCTTAAATATGCAATTTTAATCATTAAAATCCGTTAAAAACTTTTAGAGATATTACTGTTTTAAGTTAGACACTTTTGTCCTTTTTTTCACTTTTTGAAAAATTAAAATCGCGAATAAATCCGCGAATTTTTCAAAATTCAAAAAAAAAAAAAAAAAAATAAAAATGGAGATATTTAAATAGCTCCATAGGGTATGCGTATGCCAAATATTATTAAAATCGGAAGACATACAAAATATTCTTGGGCGTTCTTTCGTGGAATGGACGATATATATATATATCAGTCCGTCTTTCTGTCTATTACACCATTGCACGTTGGGGTAAAATGTATTAAAAGTGTCAGTTAATTGAATTTAAAATGTTTGTAATAAATAAATATAAAATTAAAATCAATAAGGAGCGGTTAAAGTTAAACATTTTTTTTACATTTTGGTAAAGAGTAAAAAATTCAATTTTCATTAGTTTTCGATGTAATTTATTTATCATTAAACAGTGGAGCAGAATCGAACATTTTTGGAAATAAACCTATAACTTCTAATCATCTAGTTGGATTTACATGAAATTTTACATAGGCGTAGCAAAGGACATGCTTGCATGCGCTATTTATTATATATAGTTTTAGAAATTTGAAATCTCAACAAATTTCAACTTTGCAAGATCTTGGTCAAGTCTTTTCCATATATATCCCCAAATTTTCAACCGATTTTATTATATTTTATTTTTATTGACTTCAAAATAATTATTGGCAAGTTTGCAAGTTTTTTACTTCTCGATCTATATAAAAACTAAATCTAAATATTAACGTATTGGTATTGCCTTTCCCAAAATTGGGCTTCATTTTCGACCCATTTAACCCAAATGTATAGACGCACGGACGGCCATTATTATTCTGCCAAAAAATATTTTAAATTCTAAAAATAGATTTTTTACTTACTTATAAATATATAAAAAAAAACGTGGTTATTAAAGTGTTGATATCATCTTTCTCTGAATTAAGCATAATTTTTGAACCATTTAACTCTAATGTTTAGACAGATGGACGGACATTACCATTCTGCCAAAAAACAACCTACAATTCTCAAAATGTATTTCTTTACTTACTAATAAATAGAAAAATATAGACAGACGGACGGACATTACCATTCCGTCAAAAAAATATTTTAGAATTCTAAGAATGCATTTTTTTACTTACTAATAAATAGGAAAATTAAACGTGATTATTAAAGTGTTGATATCACCTTTCTCTGAATTAAGCATCATTTTCGACCCATTTAAATCTAATGTATAGACGGACAGATATTACCATTCTACAAAAAAAAGTCTTAAAATTCTAAAAATGCATTTTTTTTACCCAATAATACATATAAAAATAAAACGTGATCATTATAATATTGATATTATCTTTCCCTGAATTAATCGTCACATTTTTTCGAACCTTTTACCCCAATGTGCATTGGTATAAAACAATTAATAATTGTATATGAATTTCTCTTTTATAAATTTTTTCTCTTTTATGTAGGTATATAAAACTCTTTATTTTGCATTTCAATAATTCCACTTAAATTCCAAATGTTTGACACAAGTTTTTGCAAAATCCCTAACAATATTAAAAAACTTTTCTCGTTATATGTTTACTTATCAATCATACCACTTAACTGCAAAAAGTAAAAGATATTTCTTTAGAAATATATAAAACATATAATATGTTATTAAATTTTCCTCAAAAAAAGTATAAGGGAAACCACAAAAAAGTATGTAGAAAACCTGGACATATATACATATATATTTTACTTAGTATCTCATACAAGTACTATAAGAAAAAGTTTTTATTTTTTTTCTTCTATACAATTCCTACAAATTCATCATCATCAACATTTAAATCATCATTGGTTGTGATAAATGATAAAAAAAGAAACAAAATTGAATATTTTTTGTGGTTATGTATTTTTTTCTTCTTCTTGGAATATGTATCAACTGGTTTGATACAACAGCTGCATTAAATCCTTAATATTCACCTTTGGATTCTATACATACACATATTTATTTCATACACATAAATGCTTCTAAAATGTATATGGAAATATTTATACAATTTCTATATGTTTATAAACCCATTCTATGTTAAATATTTTTATACAAGATTTAAGAGCATTGAAAGAGTGAGAGTTACAACCAACTTTTAACCCTCTAGAGCATGAAAGGTACAAAAACTCATTTAAACTTTTAAATTGAAATAAAATACCCCAAAAAACATAGTTGAAATATATTCGTTTATACAAACATGTTGCAGTCTGTAAAAAGTTTATGTGAGGAATAAAAAAAAAAAAGAAAATAGTAACAATATTGTTAAAATAATTACATACGCAAGTAAAGGGTGTGAGTTATAAAAAGTGTTATGTTCTGAGAAAAAAATAACTTGAAAAGTCCCAGACCTAAAAGTTTTAAATTTTTATCACATATAATACTGTGGTAACTTTCTTCAATTCATTTTCTACTATATCCTTATATCATTTAATGGGTTACAATTCTATTATTACGTTTATACGCACGATTATTGCAAATAAAAATAACTTACAGTTATTTAACTCACGATTGATATGAAAATTACATAAAGAAATATATTTTCCTTTTTGTTGTGTCAGATGGGAAAAATACAACTTATGTCATCGAAAATTCTATAAACGGAAAAGGAAGTGGCAAGGCGGACACATTATTTGCAATTAGTGAAAATGAGTGACGAATTTAAGTACGTGCTAAAATTATTAAACATTTTCAAAAAAATCCAAATTGGTCCTGCGAAAAATTGGTCAAAGAATTAATGGTCTGCCCTCAAACTATTTCCAATGTTATTGAACAGTATACTGCAGTATCATTGATAGGGAACCTGGTTCGGGAGAAGAAAGGAGCACATGATATTGAGAAGGTCAAGAAAATTTAAAGCATATTGAAAAAAGCTTCAAACACATCTGGTAGAAAAGCATCCTGATTAGCTTGGTGCACTGACTATTTGGTGCGAAAAGTTAATGCTAATGCAGGTTTGACAACATGCAATGTTGAAAAAGTTGCAGATAGAAATGCTGCAAAATTTAGAAGCCAAGAATAGAGCACGGAAACTAAAACAAAATTTCTCAAGAAAATAGTGTTATACACAATTTTTTCTAAAAAAAAAGGTAACACAATTTTTTCTATAGAAAAAGTTTCATACACAAAGAAAAAATTGTTATGTATAATTTTTTCTAAAGAAAAAACTGTTATACAAAATGTTTTATAAAGAAAAAAACTGTTATACAAAATTTTTTATAAAGAAAAAACTGTTATATCCAATTTTTTCCAAAAAAAGTAGTGTTATATACTATTCTTTCTGTAAAAAAACTATTATACACAATTTTTTCTAAAGAAACAACATTTATACACAATTTTTTCTAAAGAAAAAACTGTTATAAACAATTTTTTCAAAAAAAAAAAAAAAGGTAACACAATTTTTTCTATAGAAAAAAATTTCATGCACAAAGAAAAAATTGTTATATATAATTTTTTCTAAAGAAAAAACTGTTATACAAAATTTTTTCTAAAGAAAAAACTGTTATACACTATTTTTTCTAACGAAAAACTGTTATATATCTCTTTTTTTAAGAAAAAAGTGTTATACACATTTTTTTCTAAATATATTTTTATTTTAATTAAATCATATAAAATATTTACCCTCTCCTCCTGTTTCGAATCTTAAAATTTTACTACAATCACTCCAGCCATAATGATTACGGTATAATGTACGACGAAACTTATGTACTGGCAGATTTTTCTCAGCTTCCGGTTGAAAATTTGTATGTTGCTAATGCTCGAGAAAATGTTGACGATAAGTGTAGTACCCAAAAGCAGACAAAATTTCCTAAAAAATTTCTGGAGTAGCAAGCTTTATTCAGTTGCGGCAAAAGAAGCAAGTCATTTGTTACAATGGGCTCTATAAGTACCGAATTATACATCAAAGAATGTTTGCAAAAAAGGTTTCTTCCTTTCATAAGAGAGCCCAATGTGTCCACATTATTTTGGCTCTATTTGGCATCGTGTCACAACGGTGACGAGGCTTTAAAATAACATTGTTATTGTAACAAGAAAAGTCAATCTTCCACATTTTCCGGAGCTAAGAACAGTGGAGTTCTTGTGAAAAAAGAATTGAAGAGCACAAAAAAGGTGTCCCAAAATATCGAAGATTTTAAATTAGATGGGCAAACTGTTCCAAAAAAGTGACTAAAACAACTATGAAATCTCTAATGGAAGGGTTACCAAAAAAGGTCCACGAGTTCATAAGTAGTGGTTAGAACTATAAAGGTTAATTTTTTTTCTGTGATCTGTAATGTTATATCAATTAAATATTAAAATAAAAAAAAAAATAAAAAAAAATCAAAACTCTAAGATGAACCGTTTCCAAATTATTGCATGTTATATAGTATGTTAAGATTTTTTCGATCTTACTCCTTAGTTTGGTAATTGAAAAAAGAAAAATGGTTTTATATTATAAATATATGATTACAAATCTATTTTTACTTTTAATGTTAGGGTATTTTTTTTACATTTTGTGAATAAAATTTTAATTTTTTTGTTTTGGATAACTTTTGTTTGTCCAATTTTGTATTGGGTAATTTTTGCTGGCAACCAGCCTTCATATAAATGATAAATGTCTTTACAGTGCAGAAACTTAAATAAGGCAAGGGAGATCATATGAATGGGAAGAATTGTGTTAAGAAAAAAAAAAAAAAAATCTTAAGTGCAGAACAGATTAATAAATTGGTAGATTAAAACTATTATTATCTTTTAAATATAGTGTTTCGAATATATACATATTATTGCTAAAATTCACACATATTTATTCTTAAAACCTAAAAATTCCTTCGATTTGATGAAGGATATAATATATTAATATATTATACAATTTTTTTTTACGGTTTATGTTTTTATAATTATTTAATAGATTAAAAATCAGTTAGAACCTATTTTTTGCCACAACTTAAAAAAAAAGTTTAATTGAAAAAGTGTCTTATTTTCCGTTTCTACTACAATTTCAAAGTGTTCTCAATGTTGACGTAATTTATTTTGCTAAATTAAAATAAAATAATTATAAAAATTATTCCGAAATTTAAAAAACAACTAGGGAAGAGAAAAATATATTTTTTGGACCTAATATATTAAGTTAAAAATCCTCCAGATGGCGCTAATTATAGAGAATTTTTAAATTTTAAGACAAAAATTACATGAGTTCGATGGAGTATTAAAAAAAAAAAATTCTACATCTTTTTTTGCTTGACTCTAAAATTTAGTACTGTTTTTTAATATATAAAAGAAAAAGTACTTCCTGTTTTTTGCCACAAGTAAAAAAAAATAATAATAATTTAAAAAATTTATAAATTTGCTTTTATTACATAAAGGTCAAAAAATTATTTATGTTGAAATATTTCGTGTTTTTAAATCGACATTGCTTTAAAATTTAATAAAATATTGAAAACTAAAATAATATAACAATTTTGGACCGGAAATCAGTCGAAATTAGGTAGGTTTGCCCTTGCTCACATTAATAAAATATTGTTTGACCTATAAAAAATCCATTTCCAATAGCTATTGTAAATTTTGATACTGTTTTGACCAGTATTTTGATAGAAAATGCGTTTTTTTATATTTGAGAATATATGGGAGGTAGGCGTGTTGTTGCTCCGATTTTTTTTTATAAAAAATTGTATATAGTTACTCTGTGCCTAAGGTAATATATGTGCCAAGTTTCAATTTTCTGCGACACTTCCTTCTATTTTTATAAAATTAAAAACGGTGTGTTAGCCAGAAATGCGTTTTTCTCATTTCAGGATATATGGAAGGTAGGCGTGTTCTTGATCCGATTTAAATAAAAATTTGGCAGAATCACAAATAATCTATATTTAACTGCAATCACAAATTTTGGTGGAATTCTGACAAGTATTCACGCAGTAAATCCGTTTTTTAGTTTCATGATATATGGGAGGTGGGCGTGTCTTTGCTCCGATTAAAAAATAAATTAGAAGATTTATAAACAATCTATTTTTAATGGGTGGCACAAATTTTGGTAAAATTCAGACCAGTATTTTAGAAAAAATTTAGTTTTTTAACTTTAGGATATATGGGAGGTAGGCGTGTCCTTGCGCCAATTTTTTCAAAACTTCGTATTTATTCATTCTAAGCCTAAAGTAATATGTGTACCAAGTTTCAATTTGCTACGAAAACTCCTTCTATTTTTGTCTCATCGTTGTATGGGATCAAAGCACTGTGCGTTGTGCTCCCTTACGAAAGGAATAAGTCTTTTTTGCAAATATTCCTTTAAGCACATTTTGGCATTTCTAGATTCGAATGTATAAAATAACTTTTTTGTTTTGTCGTAACTGCAAAAAGGAATTATACCAGGAATTTTGTAAGACATTTTTTCTTCTTTTGGGTCTTATATTTATCTTTAACATTGCCTCGAGCGTTAACAATAAAAAGTTTTGACACATAAGCTCCGAAAATTCTGCCAGCACATACGTTTCTTCGTCATTTATACAACTTGAGTATTTTTGTTTGAAATTTGTTTTTAATTTCCGTGTCCTATTCTTGGCTTCTAAATTTGTTGCAGCATTCCTGTTTGGAACTTTTTGGACTTTATATGTTATCAACTCTGCATTAGCTTTAAATTTTCGCACCAAATAGTCGAAGCACTGAGATAACTGAGCTGCTTTTCTGCCAGATGTGTTTGGAGTTCCTTTCAATAGCTTTAAAATTTCTGGCCTTCCCAATATCATGTGGTCCTTTTTTTCTCTCCGAGCCAGGTTTCATATCAATGGTCAAATTTTCATGATACTGTTTAATAACACTAGCAACAGTTTGACGGCATTTATTTGTAGAACCTATTTGGATTTTTATGAAACTTTTTAATAATTTATAGCATGGAAATCTTTTTCGTCACTCATTTTAATGAAAATCACCACAAATCAACATGGTTGTTATTAAAAATAATAACTGATATATTTTTCAATAATAACTAGATCAAAAAAAATTGTCAATATTTATTCCGAAAAAGGTTATGAGGCAAAACGTGTGTTAAGATGTTTTCGATCGCACTCCTTACATACTAATGATAATTATGAAAAAAATTCATCTGAAGTACTTTCACGTTATTTATTTACCTAAAAAATCTTGCTTGCGTTTCTGTTATTTTTTTATACTTTATACTTCTTCAGGCTAGATTTTCTTTCAACTTTTGTGATAAAGATTCAAAGCAAATAACTTTGTGACACTTTTCTTCCTGAGATGAGGAGATTTTCTTGTTTGCATAATATTATGACTCAAGAAACTATATTTTTTGACACAACTGCTTTCTTTGCAATTGTTTTATATGACCGATGTAAAATTTCATGAACAATTTTTTTGTTAAATGGATTTTTTCATGCGCAGTCCTTATATAGAAATTATTATTTCAAAGCCTTCAATATCTTATCCCTACCGGTCTGTTTTAATCTTGCTTAATTTGTAAATACAAAACTCGAATAAATGTTATTTCTTAACAAATATATTGAATTTATTTTATACTTTGAAATATAAAAAACATCAAATTTTTCAACATCCTGTATCCTCCTGTCTCTCTATGTGTGTATATTTTAGGTTTCCTATTTTTTGGTATATTTGTTGCAAATCATTTAAATACAATTATGTGTTGTGGTAATGTCGCATTTTTTTGATAATGAATTGAATTTACAATGAACATTTTAGTTCATATGCCTCACAGGATGTTTAAATAAGTTTGTTGCACTTTGAAAAAATCCCAAAGGTTATTTTTATTTGTGTAAAAATTTGCATTTAAATGGCTATAATTTTGAAAATAAAAAAAAAAAAATTGATAAATGAGAAAAAATAAAAAAGGAAATGCATATCAAGTAATCAAATTTAAAACTTTTTAAGGAAGAAAATAATAAAATTTTATAGAAAATTAATTTAAGTATATTTTTTTTATAAATGATTTATGAATTTTAATACAATTTTTAATAAATAAGATTTAATTATTGTAACATAAACATATTTAGTATTTAACATACTTTTTGAGTTATATAATATTCATAATCTTTATAATTCATTTACATTTTTGTTATAGATTCTTTTTGGTGTTTTCTTTATTCTATAGCTAATCTTCTTGCTTTTGTTTTTTAATTTTTTTTTTTTACCAAGTTTTTTTTGTTTTTCTTGCTTAGGATTTGTGTAAATATCTTTTGTGGATTATTATGTATTTTTTTGTTTTATTTTCTTTTTTTTTTTTCATTGGTTTGAGATTTCAGTAAACACGTAACAAATTGTTACCATTATTTTATGTATTTGCAGATTTCTTTCACTCTTACTCTTATTTGAGTGAGTATCTCTATCTCTATTATTTTTTCATTTTTGTTCTGGATTACTTATTACCAAATGATGTGGAATTGTTATTTGAATTACGAATATAAATAAAGAAGATTATTAAATTTTGGTAGCAAATGAAAATAAACTGAAAAAATAAAAAAAGGAGATAGAAAAAAATTAAAGAAAATTTTGCATCATTAAATAAATGTTTAGCAAATGAACCAAGTGTTGAAATATTTAAGCTGACAAATTAGTGTATTAAAATTAAGTATTAAGAAAAAAATATATTTTAATATGTATTATTTTAAAAAATATCGTATTTATGCAGGTATTAGATACAAGCTTAAGAAGAAGATTTTGTGTAAATTTTAAGGAATTGTATAAAAATATAAAATAATTTAGGTTATTTCGTTCGTTTGAAGGCTAATAAATTTAAGTCTGGCATTTACACAAAAAAACATTTCAAATTATTTTTTAATAAAATTATTAGTTTATATACTTTATATATTATCATTTTGATGATTGGAGCAAAATTAATTAAAAATTAATTAATATAAGCAACTTCGTAATTGAAGTCTATTTTTACTTTTTTCTGTTCATTAGGAGTTTTAATTTGTCAATAAATTTCAGCATTTTTTTTGTATTTAAATAAATGACTATTTTTCTATTTATTTTTGGTTTCATTCCGTTATATTAAATACTGATTTTGTTAACAATTTAAAATTAAAAAAAAAAAAAAAAAAAAAAAAAAATAATAATAATAAAAGTGTATATCGTTTCCTCTATTGTTTGCTAGAGAAATATTATTTATATTTTAAATAAAATTTTTATTTTATTCGTTTTGATATTTAAGGTCATTTATATAAGTACTTCATACATAAATTCATATATAAAAGTTTTTGTATTTAATTACTTTTTTTTAGGTTATTTCATTATGTATATAAACCTTGATATAAGTACATAATTTAATTCACAGTTTAAAATAAGTACATCGAAGTTTAATTACCCTAAACAAAAATTCTTTAATATTATTTAATTTAGGTATCTACTGTTGCTTATATAAAATCTAAAAATCAACATAAAATGGAAGGTTAAAACTAGAACATTAATAAGATTATAGATAATGAAGTAAATTATAGATTAGATTATAGAAAAAGCTATAAAATATATTATAGAGCCGAATATAAGTTATTTACTGGATTACATATTAGACAAATAATATAGAATAGATAATAAAATGGAATATAAACCAGACTATAGACAAAAATATTGAATATACACTCGACTATATACCAGAGTGTATATTAGGCTATATACCAAGCTATAGACCAGATTATAAACCAGACTAGACTAAAGACTAGTATATATATATATATATATATATATATATATATATATATATATATATATATATATATATATATATATATATATATATATATATATATATATATATATATATATATATATATATATATATATATATATATATATTAGACTGTTGACCAATCTATAGATTAGATTGTAGACCATACTATAGACCAGACTATATACCAGACTACAAACCACACTATAGACTAAACTATAAACCAGACTATAGACTAGACTATAGACCAAACTATAGATCAGATTATAGACGAGACTATTGACTATATTATAGCACAGAATATTAACCAGACTATAGAGTAGTATGTAGAATAGGCTATAGACCAGTCTATAGATGCGACTGTAATCCAGAGTATATATCAGTTAATAGATCAGACTATTGCCTATATTATAGACCAGACTATAGACCAGTATATTAAGTATAGAATAAAACAAACTACAGACCAAGCTAAAGACCATAATATTAATAAGACTATAGAACATTTTGTAGAAGAGACTATAAACTATAGAATAGACTATAGTCTAAACTACAGAAAAGACTACAGATCTGAAATTGGACTGTATTATAAAATAGACTATAGACAAAAAAAACATTGTGGATTATAGACAAGAAAATTTATAGTCTTCAGACTTTACTAGAATGTATTCTGGATTGCATTATAAAATAAAAAGTTTTCATGTAAAAGCGATAAAAATTCAATGATAACCTACCCCAACAAAGTAGCTAAACCATAAAAAGCTAATTATAAAGCCAAGCAAAAATAAACTTAATAAAAATAATTTTTTTCTCATTTCTTCGTTAAAACAAAAAAAATAAATAATATTAAATAAAAATATCCTGTTATATATAAAAACTTTATCAAAATAAAAAAACCCACACAAACCTATCATAAACCAAAAACTTATACATATGAACATTTACCAGTATATTAGTATGTGTATATAGGTTCATTAAAATAAAAAATATCATACTTATACATACATATATATATATATATATATATAAATCCACTATTATATACTATGATTTTTTTTATGTATATCTGTTTATATTTAGTTAAAAATAAGTGAGAATAATAAAATAGTTTGTATGGCTGTTTATTTATATTGGATCATTTCTTAATTAATGAAAAAAAAGTCAATTAAATAAACTGAAAATAAACTTATTTTGTTATTGCCATTATTTATTGTATTGTTTTCTTTTTTTTATATGATTCATTTGTGTATATAAAAAATTATAAAGATTTCATTTTCGCACAAAAATCCCAAATTTTTATTAACAAAATAATCACCATTAAAAATTTTTATATATCAATTTCAACACACAATTTAACAGAAAGTAATTATATTATAAATTATTAAATTTAAATAAAAATGTATATTTTGCTAATAATAATTTAAAAAATGAGGAAATGAAAATGTGAGAAAAAATTAATTAAGAAAATATACAATTGTGCTGAAAAATGGTGAAATATTAAGAAACTATTTCATATATTAAGATTAAACAATACACTAGACTGTTAACTAATCTAGAGACTAAACTATAGGTTAGACTAAGCTAAAAAGGAGAATAGTCTGTAGACAAAAATATGGACCAGCCTATAGACTAAACTATATGCTTTATAGACTATGTTATAGACAAAACAAAAGATTATGCTATAGACTGAACTATACAATAGACTATTAGATACTAAATACTAAAATATAGACTAAACTATAGACCATGCTATAGACTAGACTACAGAACTAACAATAGATTAAAATATAGTGTTGACTACATAATTAGCTACTGACTAAGCTTTAGGCTATGCTATAGACTAAACTATTCTAGTCTGTAGACTATAGATTAAAATAGATTAAGTATAGAGTATACTATATAATAAACTAGGGACTAGAATGTAGAATAAACCTTAGACTAGACTGTAAAATAATCTGTATACTAGACTTAACTATATACTGAAATATAGACTAGACTAGAGACTATAAATTTAGCTACAAACTAGGCTATATACTAAATTAAAGACTACACTAGAGGATAAACTATACACTAAACTATAAACTAAAATAAAGACTAAAATAAAGTCAAGACTATAGAGTAAAATATAGACTAGACTATAGACTAAATTATTAACTGAACTGCTAAGTAAAGTGTAGACTAGACAAATGATTAACTATTGACTAAATTTTAGACTAAACTAAGGAGTAAGCTATTGATTAGACTACTAAATAAACTATAGACTACAATATATATTAGCCTACAGAGTAAACTATAAACTAGACTACATTATAGAATAAACTATATACTTAACTAAAGACAACATTACAGACTACAATATTAGTCTATAGAGTAAACTATAGACTAGACTATCGACTAAAATATAGACTAGATGATAAACTAGACTAAAGAGTAAACTATTGACTAAATTATAGACTAAACTTAAGAGAAGACTATAGACTAAACTACAGATTTAATTTTAGATAAGTCTATGCAATAGTCGAAAGAGTAAATTATATACTAAATTAAACACAGGTCTGTCGACTTAACTATATGTGAAAATACAGACTAAATTATGGACTAAACTGTAACCTATAATGTGCAATAGACTACATACCAAACTATGAAGTAAACTTGACTATGGACTAAACTTTAAAATAAACTATTGACTAGACTATATCCTAAACTGTAAACTGAATTACATACTAGTCTACAGATTAGACTAAAGAGTAAACTATAGACTAGACTACCGACTAAACTATAGACTAGATTGCAGTAAACTAAAATATAGACTGTACTATAGATAAAACTATAAATTGAACCAGAATATGGACTAAACTATAATATAAGCTATTGATTGAACTGTGGGGTAAATTAAACACGATATTATGGAGTAAACTATTGACTAAAATATAGTCTAACTAAATTGTAGTATAGACTATGAATAGACAAGTACGAAAAAACTATTGATTTGACTATAAAGTGGTCTATAGGCTACTCTGTTGACAATACTATACCTTAGACTACCGAAATTGTCCTGGCTATCAGCCGTCGAAAGTGAGAAAATATAAAGGTATCAGTACGAGAATATCAGGTGACATCCAAAACTCATCTAAAATACATATATGCTTGAGAGAGAAGTTTCAATAAGATAATGACAGAGTAGATAGGAAAATAACCCCAAAGGAAGGTGGACCTTCAAGCTAATTCCAAGAATGAATATGTGGTTGAATAGGAAACTTGGTGAAGCGAACTACTATCTAACACAGAAGAAGACCCTGGACACGTCATATTTTACTGCCCACGTTTCTTGAAAGATCGACAGAATGCAAAACAAGTAATTGGAGGAAAACTGAACGTCGAGAACATTGTTCATACATGAAGATAATATGTGAAATGTGTCAAAGTATTTATGACAAACTAAGAATGGAGGAGAAACTGACACCTGATATGCAATATCCGACAGTTCCGCCGGGATTATGGATAACGAAGGAGGTGTTTTAGTCGGTAAAAATCCGATATAACCCCTGGTTAATATAAAACTGCGAGTAACTTATGCAAGATTTTTACTAGCCTAAAGAAAAAAAATCTTAAACTACAGACTTAATTTAAGACTTCAGCTTTAACTTCTAATAAAGACTAATTTTTCAGCTCGAAAATTATTAACTAATTTTCCTTTATCTCTCAAATTTATATGACTATCCCTTAATAAACTTAGCAATCAAAATCCTTATACCTATTTAAAGCCTCGAGGTCTTTTAAATTACTCACATGTGTGTTACAAGTATAAAAAATTAAAAAAGAGTTAATTTAAAAGTAGATTGCTCTTAGTATACTTTGGTCTATAAACCAAAATTTTAATTATAAACTGAAATTATTTTAACAAAACACCTACACAAAACGCTCATAAACAAAAATACATTTTATATTTTAAAAATGTAATTGAAAGAAAGGAGAGAAAATAAAACAATAAGTAGACCTTAAAAAAAAACACAACCCCCTTTCTCCTCTTCTAATACCGACATTGACCAAAATATTACTCTAATACAAAATGTAAAATGTATGTAGGGAAAAATACATGCACACATATCAGACAATAAACCGACAAAACGTAAAGGTCATACATACACGTTTAACTTTATATACCCTTTGCTTGTATGCGTAGGTAAGTACTTGTAAAAATTTACACACTTTTTTCATACTCTTATCTAAGTATTTGTTTATTAATACAAGTACTACATATGGGAATTATAACAATGCCATTGCTAGACTTAGATAGTGAGTAGAAGAGAGAGAAACAAATATCATAAAACAATAGTTTGAGGTTACTAGAAAAACATGATTAAGTCAGGTATTTAAATCCCATTTAGTCGGCTTTATATGCATACAATAGGCTGATGTTAGAAAAAATAACAACAACAATAAGGACATTATCAGCACACAGACATATGTATGTATATGTTATACAAATCTTTGGGATTCTTTCATATTTTTCTGTTACCTCATGTACGGCTTAAAAGTGGTTGTGGTTGTTAAACACATAAATATAAAAAAAAAGGAAAATAAAAGCCCAAAAAACAGATTTGAAAAGGACTTTAGTATTTGCACTTTAAGAGTTATATAGCAATAACTAAGAATTTTGTGGAACATTTTGTTTTAGTTGTGTATTTGTGTGTGTTGGTCAAAAAATGAGGAGTTGTTTTTTTTTAGATGGAGACATTTTAGACTTATTTTTACGGTGATATAAACAAATTTAATGGTTAAGGGGAACATTTTTCTTTTAGAGTAAAAAAATTATTTTCATAACAGATAACTACAAAAATAGTTACAGAGGGGTTGGGAATCGAATTTTAAAATTTTATTTATTTTAGTCTTAATGAAAATCAAGTATAGAGGAATGTTTTTCCTACTAATAGAAACAAAAAATTATTTAAATTATACACATGTTTATATAAATACTTAAAATTATAAAAATAAAATACATTTATATCTGAGTAGTTAAAATTAAAACACAAACCTTTTTTCCAAATTAAAAACTTAAATTTATACAACTTCCATCTTTAGTATATGCACCAATTAAAGCCAAAATATTTTTATTCCTTAGAAAAATATTTTTGTTTTTTCTTTCATAAGATTTTAACTTAACAAGAATAATAAACAGAGCATTATGAAAATTCATAACAATCTCATAAAATATTACTCTTTTGTAGCAAATAAATTTCATAATATTTTCCTTTGATAGGCCACCCAGGGGAGGCATCGTAATGTTTCATATGCCCTTCTTTTATATGTATATTCTTTAATATAAAGTGTGTGTATATCTGTAAAGCAAATTTTGCTAAATTTTTTTGTTTGTTGGTCTTTATCATGTATTTTTTGTTTTCATTTATCTTATTTGATTTGAAACTAAGAGTTTTAATTTTGCCAAGGCTTATTTTAAATGTTTAACATGGGAATATTTTTGCAACGTAAAAACTTAAATCTTTCTTTTATGGTTTATTATGTTTTTTTTTTTTTTTTTTTTTTGAATACAGCCAAAAGCTAAATATATATGAATTTGCATTAAAAGACAGTGGAGAGAAAATGTGTATAAAGTTTATGATTTAATAATATTAAAATATATTGTATGTATATTTAAAATGTTGAAAGACTTACACATAGAAAGTAATTATATTTATTAAGAAAATTTCCTTAAATATTTTTTTATTAATTTTTGGCTGTGGTGGATTTTTCACAAAAAAATAAATAAGCAGACATATTGTGAGTATATATATTTTTTTATGTGAAATATTTAAAAATTGTTTTTAATTTATGTTTCTAATCCCTCCATTAAACTAACCAAATTGTGTGGAACAATGATAAACACATAAACAAAAAATATGGACTTAAAATGAAAAAAATATGCTCTTAACACAATATATACACAGCCCGAAAAAAGTATTGGCACAGTACACATATTTTTACAAAATTGGTCACTGCATTCAAACTTCTTTAGTTAGAAATATGAGTGTTATTCATAAGTATCTAAGTTTATTTATGACCACCTAACTTCAGCGGTAATGCAAATCATTTGCAAGAAAATTGCAAAATTAAAAATATTTCTTATTATTTTAAGGAAAAAAGTATTGGCACAGGAAAGGTAAAATTCATTAAAATTTTGAAATTAGTTCAGTCTATGAGCCAAAATTAATGCCATATACTGTAGCTACAATATATTCTTTGATTTGTAGCATTTTTTCCAAATTTCAATAAATTTATCCCAAAAATATCACGAAAGATACAAAAAATTAATACGTATAAATATATGATTTTAAAGGTCTGTTAATAACAAAATTGGTCAAACATTAATACAGTTGATAAAAGAAGTTCTCACGTCCTTATTTCCAAAATGTAAAGGATTTCGCTGAAAAACAGGGCTACCAATAGAATTCAATACGAACAGCTTCATTTCAATGATGTAATGAAGACTTTCTAGCTAGGCGGATGTTTTTTGTTTGGCCTTCGAGAATTTTGCATCTCATTCTCGCATTGACAAAGGGTTTGTCGTCGCTGAAATGTACCTTTACAGCTTTCGAGGTTTTTCTTTTGTCATATCCATTCGGGTTATATAAAACTCAGGATTGATATTGGTGAAGACCATGAAATTTAGGAACTGAATTCGAAAATTCTTACTTTCCATACTAAGGTATATGTACATTGACGGCAGTTTTCGAAGGAGTCTTCTATTATGTCAATCCTGGCAATATATCATAATAGTTAGCCTTGTAGCTTCAAAGCCTCCAAATATTAAAACGGTTTTATTCTTTTTGTCAAACCTATTCATTGTTATTGATGGTTTTATCTAAATTCCAGCACAACAGAGTACATATTATGCTCTGATTAGTGTTTATAAAAAACCGACTTTTCAAAAAACCGGTTTGACGGTTAACCGAAAATTGGGTAAAATTAAAAAACCGGTTTTTCGGTTAACCGTCTACTTAAAAACCGGTTAAACCGGTTAACCGACATTTTAATAATTGCTCTAATTTGAAGCTTAATAAAAATATTTTTGGTTAAAAAAAAAGTGTTTTTCAACTTATTGGTTTAACCATGCACCATATAATAATAAACAGTGCACTGCAGTGTTCTTTATAAATTGCGATTGATTTACATAGAAAATGTATAATATTTTTTTTCAGCCTTTAGACTAGTTTTAATATAATTTATAAAAACATTTTTTTTTTGGCATCTTATAGCACAGCTTTTGAAGTTTTATAATGATCTAAAATTATTCTATAAAGATTTTTTTTAATTTTTCTAGCTTAAAAATAAAATTAAATTATCGAAATTTTATAAAAAGGAAGCTTTAGACCTAGGATAATGTACTTTATATTATGATTTATATTCACCTCTTTTAAAGTTTTTCTCTCAAGTAAAAGTTTATATAATTCTTATAAAAAAATGTGATAAAAATACCTGCATAAAATTGGAAAAATAATTAATATTTTTTCTGCTAAAAACGGATTTGTTTTTAATTTTTAGAAGAATTATTGATTATTTAAAAGTAAGTTTTCTGCACTTATTTAGTTCTACTTTTGAAGTCTTTATTTTATCCTATTATCCTATATAAAATCTTATTTTCTCTTAAGCTATACATTAGGTGTAAAGTTATGTTCTTATTTTGGAAAATTTCATTCGCATAAAATTAAAGTTTTTGTAAATGGAATGTTTAATTATCTATCTGATTTATTATGCATACAGTTTTAAAATATATTTAGCACAGAAGTATATCTATCAACTGACTACTTGTTAACTCAAATAGCAAGCTTTTTTGGAAGTTTCAAAATATTTTCTTATATTTTAAATTCAGAAAAATATAACAAAAGACGAAATTTAGTGATATTTTTAGCAAATTTTGAAACCGGTTAACCGACACAAAAAAACCGGGTTAACCGGTTAACCGAAATTGAATATTTCAAATTAACCGGTTCGCAAATTACCGAAATTTGAAGAAAAAACCGGTTTTTCGGTTAACCGGTTAACCGGTTTATAAACACTAGCTCTGATGTAAGTTGACACTAAATTCGCCATTATATTTTAATTCCAAGACAGCGAAGTTTTATCTATTCTAATTATATACGCAATAAATTTTTAATTGGTTCCACGTTTGAATTTCAGCATACACTACTAATGTAAAAAAGTTGTTGAAATAAAAAATGTGGTTTTGACCTTGGTCCGTGAACTATTTGACAACAATTTCGTTGAAGTTTCACCTTATATGGGAGGTGGGCGGTAAAGTGGCCAATTATTGGTTTCCAAGTTTATATCGACCCTCAAACTATTTATGCAAAATTTCGATGTCGTACATGCTTTTGTTTAAGAGATATCAGCAGAAAAGTATGAAACGAACACCCTGTGTTTCTAGTTTTTAGCCCATAACTTTTTTGTTTATTGACCGATTTTGCCCATTTTCAATACCAAACAAACTTTATATAAAGTTAATATTTGTGCTAAATTTCGTCCCCTTACGCTGTCCCGTTAGAGCCCTATCTTGGTTTCAACAGACGGACGGACGGACATAGCTAGATCGACTCAGAATCTAACCAAGACCCAGAAAATATATACTTTGTGGGGTCTTAAATGATTCCTTCGACATGTTATACACAGAATGACAAAATTTTTGATGGTGGGTATAAAAAACAAAATGGCGGACTCAACATGTTTCATTAAGTTATATTAATTTCTTCAAAAATTTTATTTCTTTTATAATCGGTAAATTTATTAAAACAAAATACAAAAGAACTTTGAAATCTGTATTCTATAAAAATTATCGAAAATATTAAAAATTCGAAATGGCGGACACAATATGGAGTCCAAAATTTTTTTGTGGCCGTATTTTCTAAAATAAAGTTTTCTGTTTGTTTTTGAGGTTACTGAATTCAGGAGCGAACTTAAAAAAACAAATAAGAAAGTTATGGTCGGTATATCCCGGCAATATGACATCCTACACCATTGTGTTTGTATATTAGAATGACATTAACCTTGAAATTTTCGGAAATGGAACTAAAATGAAATTAGTTTATATGATTATTTTAAATTTATTTGTGTCAAATATTACCATGATACCGTAATTTATGTGCTATTTAGGAAGTTAAATTGATTTTCTAAAGTGAGCCTTGTATGAGAGCTATTTAATTGTGGACCGATCTTCGTGAAATTTTGTACTCCGATTTAATATTGCATAAAACTTATTTGCACTGAATTTTATATATTTATTGATATAAATAAGGCGTTAAAGCCATATTTGTGGGGTATTTGTATGATGGCGAGGTGAAATAATAGACCTAGCATAACCAAGTTTCATACTTTTTACTTGTATTAAATAGAGATAGAAAATTTATTTCATCTATGATTATATCGAAAGTATTCACTTGTGTGTAAATACACTGGATAAATATTTATTTATTTGAAAAAATATCTAAATATTTTCTTAAAATTTATGTTATTTCGAAATCTAGGAACACTAATATAAATAGTCGTGATTTGGTCATTTATCATTTGAAGCAAGTTTTGGCAAATTTTTTCAAAAACTAACATTTCTTTAGTTATATAAATAGAAAAAATTGCTTTTATCGGACTGAGGATTCGTCAAGATTTCTTCAGAAGAATGTTAATATCAAAAAAATTTTAACTTATTTGATTAAAATTAAAAAAATAAAAAATATACGAAAATAATTTAAATTCACGTTATTTTTGCTAAAATTGTCGATTCAGATGTTAATTGATGAGGAAAAATGTAAACTTTTGACATAAAAATATGTTGCAAAAACCAAAAAAATGGCCCTTCAATAAAATTATTTTCTAACGTTTCTTTTTAACATTGATTCCATGTAGAAGGAAATGATGTAGAAGCATGGTTTTAAATGTTGCTAATAATTTGCCATATTCGTTAATTTTCTAATTCTCAAATATGACTTATGGCCAAAAATAGACTTTTCTGGCCCTTTGTGCAATGTAATTGAAATATTAATCATACGCCCGAATAACCCAGTATTATATTGCACTTAAATAAGAGAACATTTTATAGGATAAATTATACGTTTATTATACCCTTCACCACAGGTGTAAAGGGTATATATAAGTTTGTCATTCTGTTTGTAATTTCTCCAATATTCATCTAAAACCCCAAAAAGTTTCCAAGTTACGAAAGTACTTGTACTCTTTTAATGTAGTAAGTACTCTTTTAATGTAGTAATTTAACAATAATATTATAATTTAAAAATGCATTCATAACACAAATGCAATTTTAGAATGCATTTTTGAAAAATTTTTCAATTTATTGATAGTGAAGTCGATATAAGGATGTCCGTCTATCTGTTGAAATAAGTTTTTGGAAAGAAGCAGTTATCGGATATTTTTTGTTTTATACATCAAATTGTAGAGAATATTCCTTAGAAATACGATAATAAAAATAAGAAAAAAATCACCAATTAACAAATATATATGAAAATAATTCATTCAATTAAAAACTTGTTTAAATTTGCACCTCTCACCAAAATGATTATATCAATTACTAAAAACTATAAAAAATACAAAACAGAAAAAAATTCCCAATTAATAAATTAATTATATCAATCAAGTAGTTGATTGGATGAATTAAAAATGTATATAAGATATAAAAGTATAGTTAAATTTTATTTTTATTTAATTTTTGCTTGAATAAATTTATTAAATTTCGATGCAAAATGAAACAACTATGTTAATTGAAAAAAAAAAAAAAAAAAAAACCGTAATAAATTTTCTGTGAATATATTGCTTTTCTAAGCTCGTATACAAGCTAGCGACTTTGTTCTTGAACAAAGAATTCAGAATCTTTTTTTAAAAATTTTGCTGAATAAATGAACGAAACCGGTCCATTAGTATCCGTGACATCAGGAAAAACGCATTTTAATACTTAGTTGTTTTCATAAAAATTGTTCTTTAATATTTTCTAAAATTTCGGTTTTTTGAATCAAACAAATAGGTCCATAAACAATCGAGTTATTGGCAAATCTTTTTTTATTTATTTAATGGCAACTTTGCACATTGTTGTTGTTGTTTTTATGGGCACTGGAACCCAACAACAATAAGCTATATCAATTTTTTGTTAAACTTTTTGAAGCCTCTGTATAAGCTAGACCCTTTATTTTTTCATAGATGTTGTTTAATTTTTTTTGCTTAAGGAATAAACTCAATCGGTCCATTGGTACTTGAGATAACTCCCAAAACGCTTTTTTAGATTTTTTAAAGCTCCTATATAAGCTACAGATTTTGTTTTTATGAATATATTTCATAAATTTCGGTGTTTTGAATAAATGAAATCGGTCCATAAAGAACAGAGTTATTGGCCGATATTAACCCAGTTATCGGCCAAAACACGTTTTTGGTTTTTTTAAGCCTCAATATAACCTACAGTCTTTCTTTTTGCACAGATCTGTCACAAATATATATTTTTTTTAATTTTTAAGTCGCGTAATTGATCTATATATTTTCAAAATACCCTTTTTCTATTTAATTTATTTTTTTTAATTTAATTTAATTTGTTTATGATTTAATGTTACGAGTATGTAAATTAATGTTGTCTTCATTAGGTGAAAGGTATATAAAATTCGGCATAGCCGATAATTTCCTTTACATATTTTTAAAATATATATTTTAGTAACAGCACCATAGGTGGAGAAAGAATCATCAAACCTTAAAGTATATCGTTGAACTCAGTATAAGTTCCTGAGTCGATTTATCGATGTCTGTTCATACGTCTGCCTGTCCATGTAAACTTTTTTAATCAGACAACAGGTCACAATTTTAAAGAATGAGCAATGAAATTTGGCATATAATCTTCTTTTAGGTCAAAAACGAAATACCCATCACCGAATTTTGATGCACATACAACATAGTATAGGATATCATATGGTCTGATCTGACCGTCTATAGTGTTCTTACATCTTACATTTTAACTTATTTGTGAAATATTAAAATAACATGATAAGGCAAATACTTAGTTTAATTAGAGCATATATTTTAAGTGAAATATTTGTTAATCATTCCTTTGTAATTACTAAATATTTTTGATACATTTTCTTCACTTTTATTTCACTTCATCCCACTGTAACATTTTAAGTGTTGGTTGAGTGGGATTACCACAAAATAAAGGTGTCTTAAATTACTTTTGTGGTTTTCTTTGCCATTTATAAATGAAAGGAAAAAATGAAAAATGTTAAAATTTTACTCTGCCTATTCCTAAGCATTTTTTGCCGTTAAAAACAACTGCAAAAATATGAATTAAAAAAAATATCTTTCAAAATTCCTCACAATAATATTTCAAATATTTATACATAAATACTATAATACACAAGTTTACCGAGAACATACACACGTAAATTGTAAACATATTTACTCAATGTATTTATTATCATTTTCTAATGGTCTTTCATATTTTTTTCTTATATGTTGTGGTTTTATTGTGAACATTTTTTTATAACAAACATTTCATTTCAAAAAAAAAAAAAAAAAAAAAAAAAAAAAAAAATTGAAAAACATTTATCAAAAAAAAAAAAAAAAAGAAAACGTATTATATGCTATAGACAGACAAACATATTTTGTTATTCCATCTAAGTATATTTCCAAATATAAAATTGTCCCTAACTTCTATTTACTACTAAGAGACCAACTAGAAATAGAAATTCATTTTTAATTCGTAAAATATTTATTGTTGTTTTTTTTTTGTTATCCCTGCTGTTGATGAGCTAAAGCCTTTTAAAAGTATGTATGTTGGTAAGTACATATTTTGCCTTCTTTATGTGTGTATAAATGTATATCTGTTTGGTGGTTGACTAAAGCTGATTTAATTCTATAGGTCGATTTTAATTTGCCAAAGAGGTTTGTTGTAATTGAAAGTTGGGTGTTGTGCTAAAATTGTTACTAAATGCTTTTAGTAATTTTCAATCATCAATCTTTAGCATTGTGGTTGGGTATTGTTGGCAGAAATTGAAAAAAAAATTGTGTGTATAAAATGTTTGTCTGTTAGGTTTTATGGTCAATAGAGTTGTGTTACGAAAAATAAATGTAAAAAATATTAAAAAAATAAAGAAATTATTAAGCCTTAACAGGCTAGACATTAAGCCAAAGGCAATACATTTTTTTATCTTTAAAAGTAAATAAAATAGTTTTTTCTTCTTATAAATGCCTTGAAATTCTTAAGGGGCTTAAAAGTTGAAAGCACAACTGTTAAATAATTGTAATTATTTATATTTTTTTTGTAAAAGAAAATTGTAAATGTGATTAAAAGAATAAACAGGATAATTGTTATGAGCTTGAGGGCATATAAATAAATTTTTTTAAAGTTTAATTTATAAGATGATGAATTATTGAGCTTTTTTCATAAAATGCAATAAGTAATATAATATTTTGTTGCTAGTACAGAATGTTTCTTATAACTTGAAAGGAGTATTGAAAGAATTTGCATGTTAAAAAAGCTTTTCTTCAGAAAACGCGTTTGATTAAAAAATTTTAGCTAACCTTTTTTTTTCTGTTAATAATAAAGATTTAATAAAATTATGTTTTTTAAGGAAAAATTAGAAAATATATTTTTATATTAAAAACGCAAAATAAGCTTTTCTAAAATATAAAAAAGCTTTTAAAATTTTTCATTAATTTGTTTAATAATAATATTAATATTATAATCTTTTGTAAG
This sequence comes from Protophormia terraenovae, assembly GCA_951394005.1. Taxonomy (NCBI): domain Eukaryota; kingdom Metazoa; phylum Arthropoda; class Insecta; order Diptera; family Calliphoridae; genus Protophormia; species Protophormia terraenovae. The sequence continues at coordinate 120,808,120 of OX596074.1, forward strand.
AATAATTATAAAAGCTTTAAAAGAAAAATAAAAAACATTTTCAAAAATGTTTATCTTAGAAGCTAGTTTTGAGGCAAGGAAATAATGATTTAGAATATCGGTTTATATAAAGTAGCTTTTGAAATAATTACTGTTTATAAATAAAGCTCTTTTTAAAATTTTTGTAAACTACTTTTTAAAAAGCGGGTTTTTATATAAAAATTTACAGTCTAACTAAAAAGGTAAAAAAAAAGATTTTAAATGATGTTTTCCAATCAATATTTTAAAATTTATTTTTGAATTAAAAATAAAGTATTTTCTTTATGTGATTTTTTTAATTTAATTTTATTATTTTAAAATTTATTTTTTTTCCAATCAATATTTTAAAATTTATTTTTGAATTAAAAATGAAATTGAAAAAAGATTCGGCCGTACCGAATCTTTGATACCCTTCACCATGTTACTTAATACCATATTACCATCTTATGTATTTACTTATTAAATTTTTTTTTTAGTTTTTGGTCCATAACTCTGTTGTTTATGAACAAATTAACTTTCTGTAAAAAATTTAAATTTTATAAAAATATTTATGACCAACCCGTTTAAACGCGAAAGCCGTAGCTTATATAGGAGCTTCAAAAAGTCAATAAAACCCGTCTTGGCCGATATCTGGAATATAGTGGACCAGTTTTTTTTCACAAAAAAAAAAAAAAACTAAGAAAGGTCTTGAATTTTTCGTATCTCAGTTATTTATCAACCGATTTTGCTCGTTTTTATTAGCAATTTTCTAAGGAATACAATTTGATATATAAAACATATATATCCGATAATTGGGGCTTTCTAAAAACTGATTTCAACAGACAGACGGACAGACGGACATCTTTATATCGACTCCCCTATCAATAAGGATCCAGAATATTATACTTTTTGGGGTCTTAGACGAATATTGTAGAAATTACAAATGGAATGACAAACTTATATATACCCTTTACACCTGTGGTGAAGGGTATAATAAAGAATTTTGTTTATGGGATTTTTTGAATTTAATTTTATTATTTTAAAATTTATTAATATGAGTTTCAAAAGGCCTTTAAAATTGGTTTTTAAATATGTTAATATTATCAAAAAATAAAAAAAAAAAAAAATAATTAACGTAACATTTAAAAGCTTTTTTAAATTTTTTGGTTTAAAAATGTTAGTTTTTATTAAACAGTTTTCTTTTGAAAGAGAACTTTGAAGAATGAAGAATAATTTATAAATAAAATTGTGTGCAGTAAAGTATTTTCAAAAGTTTTTGCATCGTAAAAAAGATTTAGATTTTTTATAATAATTTCAAATCTTTTTCGATTTTTTTTAGTTTTGTTTTAGCAAGGTTTGATTTTACTATTATATTTATCACATTTTGCAATAAATATCTGCTGCTGGCAAAAAAAAAAGTACTTAAAATATTTTTGCCGTTTCATTTTTGTTTACTATATCAACTAAAATTTTTTTTCTATTTGCAGTATTGTCATAAAAAATTGCAGCGTTTATTTATAATTTCTTGTAGCATAAACAAAAAATATTCATTTAAGCAATTTTGTTGCTACTAAAATGTATTTTTTTAAAAATAAAATACACGTATATTGGAGTATGTATGTGTGAATGTATAACAACAAATACATGTCATCCCCTTATACATACATACATACTTCAATAGACAAGTGTTTTATTCTTCATAGAAGAAATTTTAATAGCAACAAAATTTCTTAAATAAAAATACTAAAAAAACTATTTGAACGAAAAATAAATATTTTTTGAAAGATGATTTTTAAATTTAAAAGCTTTTTGTTAATTAATTTCAAATATATATTTTAAAATTAATCATTAGTTTTTTTTGTTTTGTTTTTTAAGAACAGTTATTTTTTACTTTACAAATTTTCCGAAATTTGTTTTGATAACGGGTTATATTCAAATTATCTCCATTTTATATTATCGAATTTAATTGTAATTATAATGAATTTTTGAAACCCTAATTTTAAATAATATTAACAAAATTATTTTAAAATAACTCTATTCTCCCTTATCACTGCGCAAAAAAAAAAAAAATAATAAATATATAACCTACTTGACGTATTAGCAATTTACATAACTATTACATATTAATCATACTCCTTAAAACCATACAAGTATTTATTACAGCTACATATAACAAGAACAGTAAAATATTGTAAGTAAGACATGTTTTATGATGCCTGAACATGTCTTTGTCTTAACAAGTTTTAATAATTAACAAAAAGCTTTCAAGACCAAAACACTTACATACTCTTCTACTTAAGCAAGCTTTTAAAACTCTTTGCAAGGAGTAAAAGTACACAATTTATTATGTTTAGAGAAAAATATTCTATTAAAATTTAATTAAAATCTTGACCCAAGTGTAATGAAAAGTCAAAAATTTTACAACAAAACATAAAATAAATGTCTTACGAATATCCTTTTTAATGTAGTTTATAACACAAATACACCAACAAATATATATTTTGGTTTTACACGCAGAGAAAAAACATGGTTACAGCATGATCACCACAACTATTCAATGATTATATAGCAGTTTTCTCGTTGATTTAAATATACTGTGTTCAAGATAGCAACGTTTATGATTCTGTTTAATCATTTAATGATTACCCACAATCAAAATTTTAATATGGTTCACTGAATTATAATATGTATTTAAATATGTTTATATGAAATCATATTTATGAATAAATACAATCATTTAGTGAATTCTACAATTATTTAGTTAATTCTACAATCATTAAGTTAATTTTGCAAATTTAGTTAATTCTACAACGATTTAGCGAATATTTTTATTTGATTTTAAATCATATTTTGTTTTGCACAACTGTTGAATGTTTGTATTTGAAAATGTTTATGTTTTTCTCAAATATAAAATATTTGCTTTGGACTATAATTTGATTTCACAGAGCTATTGTATTTTTATCGTTAATCATATTTATTTTCTGCATAACTATTGAATACACATTTTTGTGTATAAGTTCAGTAGTTTGTTAGAAGGCAAACGATATAGCTGTGTGTTTTTGAAAAAGTGTTCAATTTATTTGTGTTCTAAGTTTAAAAAATTACAAAATAAAAAATAAATGAAAAATATGTCTTTTTCTGAGATATGCAGGAATGGTTATCCATATTGGAATGTTTGAAGACGACGTTTCATTATTTGGTCGTATGAATATTACTCTAATTAATCTTACTATCTTTGCGGTCAAAGGATTTTAAACTATGGATTTAACTCACATTTTCAAGCCTTTCAGGTAGATTATGAGGATTTTTATTTTTCAATATCTGTTAAATCATTAGAATTGAATTTTATTTAATTTTAATTACATTGCATTACCAAAGAAAACATAAAACTATTGAATTAAATTCTTATGTAAATATTATAAAATATAATATGTAAATAATATTTAAAAAATAAATAAAAATTTATGTTAAAAATTAATATGTAGAGTATAAATATTACATAAAAAACTATTAATAACTTATAATTTAATAATTAATAAATTTTTATACCTGAACATTTTTTTTCAATATTTTCAATAAATAAAAAAATAAAAATTTCAGATAAATGTGCTTTATTTATCTTAAATTTATTCAGTATTGTAAACTCGGGCATTATATATAATAAAATGGGATTATATATATGATAAAATAGGATTATATATATGATAAAATGGGATTATATATATATGATAAAATGGGATTATATATATGATAAAAGGGGATTATATATATGATAAAATTGGTTTATATACATGATAAAATGGGATTATTAAATTATTAAATTCGTTTATACATATGGTAAAATGGGAATATTAAATGATTAAATTCCTTTATATATATGGTAAAATGGGAATATTAAATGATAACATTTTTTATATATCTGATAAAATAGGATTATTAAATGATAAAAAATTGTGAAATCGAAAGAAATATTGTAAAAAAAGTTATAAATATGATTAAACCGAATCATTTAATGATGAAAAAATGATTAAATGGAATAAGAAAAATGATTACGTACAAATATACTTATTGTAACCTGGGATCATATATTACAATCATAGTATGTTGCTCTTAGTTTATGGTCACCCGAACCATATTTTTTCTTTGCGTGTACATACTTAGTTTTAACTATAAATAAGAAAACATACATAAGTATTATATTTACTATTACATAAGCCTAAGTATGTTTATTTATTTATTTATTTGTTAGAAAGTTTAAGATTTTCTTGTAACCAAATTAGTAAATTTCATTTACATGAACTATAATAAATTTTCATTTTTTAAATAGATGTATGTTTCATTACACACGTTTTTAGTATTTAACATAAGAAATTTATAAAATTTTAAATTTATTTATTCTTTAAGGAATTGATTGTATGTAATATTTTTCGTTTGTTTTATAAAAGAAAGAAATTTGAATTCTTAAATAAATAAGAAAAGATTTCAAGTTGAACTATTGAGTATTATTTATAATACAATGGCTTTTTAGTTCATAAGAGTATTTTAATTTGCATAATGCAACATTTAATTATTTAAATAGAAACTATCAATCTTTTTGATAGTTATATGTTATTGTTATTTTTACCCAGCAAAAACTTTGCTTGCCATGTAATAAGTTAAGAAGCTCGTCAGTACTTTCACATTAGATGAATAACTCATTATTTTAACACGGTGATATAATTAGAGGCATCTACTTACTCTATATTATTACAGGTACACGCAGAGAAAAAACATGGTTACAGCATGATCACCACAACTATTCAATGATTATATAGCCGTTTTTCATTGATTTAAATATACTGTGTTCATGATAGCAACGTTTATGATTCTGTTTAATCATTTAATGATTACCCACAATCAAAATTTTAATATGGTTCACTGAATTATAATATGTATATAAAAATGTTTATATGAAATCATATATATGAATAAATCCAATCATTTAGTCAATTCCACAACAATTTAGTTAATTATATAACCATTCATTTCATTTTACAAATTTGGTTAATTCTACAACCATTAAGCCATTAACTTTTAATGACTTTTGAATACACATTTTTGTGTATCAGTACAGTAGTTATAATTCTCATTTAGTTTATATATGAAGAAATATAAATTGACAAGTTTTGTTTTTATTCAGTATGATGAATGTATCACATATCGTGGTACAAATGAATATAAATATGAAAATATGGGATCATATATATGATAACATGGGATTATATATATGATAACATGGGATTATATATATGATAACATGGGATTATATATATGATAAAATGGGATTATATATATAATAAAATGGAATTATATTTATGATGAAATTAGTTCATATATATGATAGAATGGAATAATATATATGATAAAATGGAATTATATATATGATGAAATTATTTTATATATATGGTAACATGGAATTATTAAATGATAAAAACATGATGAAATTGAAAGCAATATTTAAGAAAAGGTTATAAAACTTACTAAAAGTTATTAATAAGGTTATGAACCTTACTAATAAATTATAAATTGGAATTATAATAATGATTACGTACAAATATACTTATTGTAACCTGGAATCATATATTACAATCATAGTATGTTGCTCTTAGTTTATGGTCACAGGAACCATATTTTTTCTTTGCGTGTAGGCATTTCAGAAAGTCATTACTTAGATGTCATTGCAGGAATTAATTAGTTTAAAGCTATTCAATAACTTATTAGTTTCAAAGTATTACAGAAGTCATTATTAGCAAAATGAATAGTAACTAGTTACATTATCGGTTACAAGTAAGTTCTGAAAAAACCGATATTTTTTTAAATTTACCCAGCTAAAAATATCTGGATCATATATTTATGAATATATTTTTTATTTTTATTTTAAGCATAAAATAATACAATTAAAATGTTAAAAAATATTAAAATAAAAAAATGGTAATAAATATTTTATTTTCTTGTTTTGAGCTTGAGATTCCTTCCTTTTTCTTATGGATTTGATGACCAGGCTTGCGAGATAGGAAATTTGAAAGATGCCTTTTACAATTCTAAAGACGTTAGATTAATATTAGTAAAAGAATAATACGCGGTGGTATTTACACACTTACCGCCATTTAATACTTATGAATGACGAACAGATTGTGAAGAATTTCTTTCCTTTTTAAATATTTTTTTTCAATTAAATTTTTTTCTTGATATTTTCTAATTTATTTTTTAATGTCAAGATTTTTTATTTTTTGCTTTCAATATTATTGACAAAATTTTTTTTTTTAGTTTATAAATTTGAAATTATTTTTTTGATATACAATGTAGTAAAGTTTTGTCATGAAATTGCAAATTGTTTGTACTAGATTGTTACGTAGGTTTTCAACATATATAAGTATGTGCTTAAACTGCAAAAATCATAGTCTGAACTATTTAAAAGTGATATACAAATGTAATTCGTAAATTATTACAAATTATTTAGTAATAAGGAACTAAATAATTTGTGAAATTCTTACATTTAATATTTAGACTAACCTTGAGTGCATGTTTGTGAACTAGATTTTTATGCTATAATATATGAACATTTTTCTCATGCATGATACCAAATATGGCAAAACATTTTCATATTTAGGTCCATATGTATATGAAAAAATTTTCATATACCCAACTAAAACATTTAAAATATAAAGAAATATATTTAAATTACAGAGTTCAACAATTAGCTTAATTGTAATTTTTCATGATTGAATTATCATCTATGTATAGAGTGCCCCAATGGATTTGTTGACCATAAGCTTGCCTTTCTTCGTGGATTCGACTCAACCAGAGTCGAAATGAAAATTTCACATAGAAACAAAATAATTTATGTATTTTCATGTTTCTACTCTTAAAATATATAATTTTTAATTAAATGAAAATATTGTTAAAGAGTAACAAAAAGTAACATTTCCAAAAATCTGATATTAAGTAATTGATTACATATCAGGTTAAAAGTAAGTAGTTACTAATCTACTTTCATGTAATACAGAAAGTATGTTGTTGTCATTGAAATGTAACTACATCCGTAACTACATGCAATTACCAAGTTTTTGCTGGGTAAAGAATTATAATTCTGTTATGAATTGATAATTTGAAGTATTTATTTTATTTTTTAAATTATTTTTTGTTTTTAATTGTTTATTAAAAAACAAAAGGATATTTAGTTTAATGAAGTCACTTATAAAAAATATATTCTCAGATTATTATTTATTTTATTTTTGCAAATAAAAAAAAAGATGTATTTCATTCTAGTCAATACATAAATTTTGATTTTATTCACAAATTAGTGAAAATATCCATTTACAAATTAATTAAAAATATTAAAAAATCATAAAATCATTTTTTTTTCTATGTAATTTGTATATGAGTATCTTCATTAATATTTTTGATGTCTTCGTTTTTAATAATATACAATTTTTGTTTAAATTTTGTATAAAATTTTATTTTTTCCCTAAAATTGGCTTAATATCTCCATAACTGTTGACTTTGTTTAAAAGTAATGTAAGAATGATTTGAAGACCATTTTAATAATAATTTTTTCATATTTTTTTAACAAAATAAAAGAAGTCGTTTTCAAGATATGCTTTAATATATGTTGCAACCTTCTTAATTTTACATCTCGAGAACTAGAGTCAATACAAAAGAAGTGGATTAGAGGCTTAGTACTTATTAATACTTTATATCAGAATTGAATAAGAAACCCCGTGCTGCAGAAATTTTTATTTTTTTTTTTTTTTTCGTTTTGTAACTCTTTTTTTTTTCTGCGCATCTATATCTTGGTGCTAGAATCATTATTTTAAAAATTATTTTGATTCCCATTTTCTTTTAAAAATTTCCTTTACTTACTTTCCAGTTCCTCCTATTCTTTTTTTAATATTTTAAAATAATTGAATGACTTGTTTAAATTGTAAATAATTGAAGAATATATTAAACCATTTTAATTTCATTTAAAATGATTTATAAAATAACACTATGACATGATCTTTATACATTTATTTCTTCTTTATTACCTCTCAACATATCCTTCTCTTTCCCCTGTTTTAATCAACTTCAAATCATTGTGATAAAATGTCATCTTAAATAAACTCTAGTTGTCTCCTCTGGTTTAACTTCCATAAATTGTCAAAGACTGATTTTTAATTTTATTTGTAGGATTTTTATTTCATTTATTTAAGAAGAAAAAAAAAAAAAGAACTCGCATTAGGATTACATTTATACTCTGTATTCTTTAAGCAAGTAATTCATTATTTTGTTTCTTATTTGTTAAATTGACATTTATTGTTGATTGTTTTCAAATCCCCCTTTGTCATCGTTACATCAAATGACTTAGTATTTTATTTAAAAAACGATGACTTGTTGCTTTTTTCTTTTTTCTATACTTACATTTATTACACACGCTTACAAATAAATGTATATACATTTAAATGTATGTATGTGTGTATGTATTTTCAGCCTAAATCAGTCAATTGTTTAAAAAAAAATGTTAGTGTTTTTTCTGTCTGTTGCCAATAAATATATTGAGCCAAAGCTTTTGAAGAATATATAGCCTTTTAGCAAAAAAATAAATATGTATTATCACCCTTGAAAGCCTCAGTAAGTAATATGTCATGTGTGTATCAAATAAATTTTATTTAGTTGTTGCTGTTGCTACTGTTGTCATTGTTTGTTAAAATTGTTTACACATAAATTTACATGTGTATGTAAAGTATATTAATGACAGGGTAAAATTAATTGTATTGTTAAGAAAAATTATTTAAACTCATTGTTTGTCTTAACAGATGATATGTCATGTGTTGACATCAAAAATGTACCAAACAATTTGTTAAATTTTAAGATGATTGGTTTTTGATGAATTTTTGTTACATAAAAAAATGTATCAGAATTATTATTGTCAAATGAAAAATATTTTTATTATACATATGTAAGTATTTATATTATGTATATAGACATTTTATTTTAAAGGACATTGTGCTTACTTTAAAATGATGTAATACAATTTTATTATTAAGCAATTTGTTGAAAACTTTTGGTAAAAAAAATATAAAATATTAAAATTTTAATCTATTCCGTTTTTTATTAGAAAATTTTCGCCATTTCGTGTATCACAGAATATAGGATTGACGTTTATTCCTTTGTTATTATAAATCGTTTAAGATATATCTTGTTAATATGCTCTCAATAGAAACGCTACAGGAGGTGGCCAAACTGGGGGAGACAAAACCGTGAATGGAACTAAGAGGTACATTTTTCGCAAGGCACACTCACAGCGTAAATTTAATGATACTAAAGTATTGCTTAATCAAAAACGAGAGCAAAACTGTAGTCGGTCAAGACGGACCATATGATACCCTACACCATTGTGTATGAGCTAAAAATTAGACCTGTGGCTAATTGTAGACCAACACTTTTACTAAATGTAAAATAAATTATACAAATACAGAACAATGCATTAATACTAACATTTATATGATTGTATGCCCTTTAGGGCGATTAGTAAATTATGGACCTATTCTCATAAATTTTGGCAATGTTGTTTCTACTTATATAAAACTTATTTGTGTCAAATATTAACTTGATACTATCATTCGTATGGGATTTATGCACGTTAAAATGATTTTCGGAAGAGGGGATTTATATGGGAGCTATATATAATTGACCATAGCTCCCATATAAATTCCCTCTTCCGAAAATCTTCATGAAATTTGGCACAAAGATTGATACTCATACAAAACTTCTTTGCACCAAATTTCTTTAAAATATTGCTATATGTAAGGCATTTATGATCGTTAAACCCCTATTCCGGGAGGACATTTGTATGGGGGCTAAGTGAAATAATGAACCGATCATAATCAGTTTCAATAGGCTTCGTCCTTGTATCAAAATAATTATTCGTGCCAAATTTCATCAAGATATCTTTAAAATTGCAAGCTGCACTTTGTTCACAAAGTTTACATGGACAGACAGCCAGCCGACCAGACGGACGGACATCGTTAAATCGACTCAGAAAGTGATTCTAAGTCAAATGGTATACTTTAAGGTGGGGGTTCGATAATTTTTTCTGTGCGTTACAAACATCAGCACAAACGCAGAATACCCCAACCAGCTATGGTGGTGTAGGGTATAAAAAGTTTCCAAATTATATTTTAAAATCATAGTGGCGCGATAAATTATTAATTTGCAAAAGTTTTACAACATTTTTAAATAGTTATAAAATTTTGCGTATTTTATTTTAGAATTTTTTTCGCACTATGCTTGAAGTTAACAAAAACTTTAATATTTGTGTTATTATAAGGTTGCTTATTAGGGTAAAAGGGGTCGAAAATAGCATTTAATTCATATGTTGAAGGTGTTGTACTATATATAGAAAACACTTGACTAAGATCTTGCAAAATTGAGATTATGGAAATTTAAAATATGAATAGTATATGCAATAATGGGAATAAAGAACCAAAAAATCATCTGAAATAAGAGGTGTTGATATAAATCTTATTTTAAGATTTAAAGGAATTATCAGTGTACTTGTGTGAACAAGTTGATGCTAGAAAATTTGGTTATTATGCGAAGGAAACTGCAAGAATTTATACAAGGATTAAAGATTTTATAGAGAGCAAAATACCAGAAAAATGTCACGAAATTCTACAAATGAAGATCTTTTTAATATATTACTGACATTTATTAAAGATCCGCTTATCTATAGCATTCGAAGTCAATAGAAAGTAGAACATCGGGATTGAGATGAAGAAGCAAAAGAGAACAAAATAATATAGACTAAATATGGAATATTTGCAAGCTATTTTCCAACCAAATGAATTGTAATTAATTGTTATTTCTTTAATTGTTATTTAAGTCAAAACGTAATATAAACATAAAACAACTTTTATTTATAATAGAAAAAATCTAGTGGAGCCTGTTCTAGAATATAGATAAACTGGTAATTTGTTTACAAAATTATTCTGGGTGTTTTTAAAATGTTTTTCATTTTTTTATTTTTATCTGCTTATAACTTTTTATAAGTCAAGCTGATTCAAAAAACAAAAATTCGCATTTCATACTAAAATCTATAAACAAATTTAAAGAGCAACTTTAGCCTTAAATATCTCTATCGATTAAAAAGAATTTTGCCTGATCAAAAACGATTCTAAACTACTATGTATAGCCCATTTATTTTTTAACTACCATAAAACTATAGACATAATAAATATGACCTATTAAGCGATTTATCGAAGATAAGAACTATTCCAATTACATATTTAATAGTATCAATTACACAGGGAAACACTGATTCTACGGCACGGGGTTTCTCAGTCAATTCAGATATACTGCATTAATAACTACTAAGCCTCTAATCTCTAATATTTGTTTCTAATTTCGAACATGTTTGAAAAATATTTTTTTTGTATTTAAGTTTTAAAAATCAGCTCAAGAATATTAAATTTTGCTTTATATTTGTCACTTACAAAACTGTCCAGATGTTTTGCATTAGGAATGTAAGGTAATGAAAGTAATACAAATATAGGTGTATTATCAAATATATGTATTTTTTTTTTTTTATTGAACATTATTCTAAATTATAAAGAACAAAAACTTATATAAATTTCTGGACACTTGCACTGTTTGCGGGGTTTGTTGAAAATCATTTATCGTTTCCAATTTAATATTTCGTCCAAAGGCATTTATTTTTAATTACGCTTTTAATAAGTTTTGGCATACTCTCCACCAACTTTTGGATAACATCACGGTTAAGAGCTCGCCATTCATGTTGTATTCTCTCCCAAAGCTCGTCAGCATTTTTTGGTGGGTCCCAAAAGTTTGGTTTTGTAGCCAGCTTTTAACTATTTTGGCAGTGTGCTTCTCTTCTTGCTGAAAAATAACTTCTTCAGCTGGATAGGCACTCCCGTTAACAAAATCTGGTAAATTTGTGTGTAAAATATTCAAATAATCCTCCTTTTTCATTATACCTTGGATTCTCACCAAAGGTCCAATGTTCCACCAAGTAAAACATCCCCACACCATAATACTGCCGCCACCATGTTTCATCGTTTCCTTCACTTGGTATTTTTGGATGCGCTCATGAGGTCTATGCCAAAAACATTATTTTCCATCAGATTGATATCGATTTACTTTCGTTTCATCACTCCAAATAACCCGTTTCCAATTATCTACTGTTAAATTTTTGTGGGTTTTACAGAAATGAAGGCGCCTTTTCACATTTCCATCGGAAAGTGCTGGCTTTTTCTTTTTCACACTGGCTACTAAACCAATTCTATTTAATGCGCGTCTGACCGTCCAGGAACTGACATCCTTACCAATACTTTTTGCAGCATTTTTAGGTGTTTTGGTGACCTTATGATGTAACAAACGTTCAATGTGCCGGTCATCACCAAGGGGGTCTTGGTCGACCCCCTTTGTTATTATTGCAAATAATAACAAAATTGCTGAAAGATTAAATTTAAGCAAATCCACGGTAAATAACATAAAAAAAACGACGTAATGTAGGTAATTTTTTGCTTAAATTTAACATTTTAGCAATTTTACGGTATGAATAATTATTTTGCAACAAATTTACCGCATTGTTTTCAATGTCAGATGGCGTTTTTCTCATTTTGTAAGATCTTTTATTTTTTTAATTAAAATTCACAAAATAACACTTCACAGGTTAATCAATAATGCGTAAATTGAGCAATAAAAGTTTGACAACGAGATATCACAAACAAAAAAAAAAAAAAAAAACTAACGGGTCAAATACCGTTATCTTTTGAAGAAATTTATATAAGCTGTTGTTCTTTATAATTTAGAATAATGTTCAGTAAAATAAAAAAAAAAAAATATATATATTTGATAATACACCTATATTTGTATTACTTTCATTACCTTACATTCTTAATGCGAAATATCTGGACAGTTTTGCTTCCCACTTTATATTAAATATTTACCAAACTGTCTGCCTGACCTGCCTCTAAAATGTATAATTTCTAGTAAGCGGCTTTGAAACTTTTCATAAATCAAAATATTATTAGAGCACTTTTAAATCGATAAATAAAATCCTAAGAAAACAAACTACCACAAACAAACATACAATAGAAAAATATCAAAAAGAACAACTGATTATATTATTATTCAAATATTTGCTTACAATATATCTCTTTTCATATATTTCTAAAATCTGCCAGTATAGCTATAACTTAAAGGTTCAAGTAACATGAAAAAAATAAAAAAACTAACATATGTAAGATTATGTTTTTTATTTTGTTATGTGGTAAAAATATATGTTTTTATATTTTTAGAAAAAAAAAAAAAAAAAAAAAAAATATAAAAATGTAAAAAAATATACATAAACAAACATTATGATATTTGTACATTAATACTTGTAATAGTGGGGAGGATCAGGGGTTGGTTGGGTAAATGATATTTACATACATTATTTTGTATAGATATTTTTATTTTGTATTTTTTTATAACTAAAACTGCCATTAATCTTAATTTTCAACCAAAGCGTGAATAATTTGAATTTTCCTATAAATCATGAAATGTGAAAAAATATAAAATTGGAGTAGGGGGAAAATAAAATATACTTTAACACACTATACTTGTACTTTGAAATATATTTCCATACAATAAAAAAATAAATAATAATAAAGTGTATAGGTTAAATATATATGGACTAATTTAAAAAGTTCCGAATTTTTTTATTTGAGAATTATATAATATAGATATATGGTATATCAGAGAAAAGGAAATAGAGAAATCGTTTTAAACTTAATAAATTTTACTTTTTTCTGTTTTAATTATAAAAATATTATAAATAATATTATAAAATAATTTTGTGGTAAAACAAATTGCTTATGAGAAACTTTCTTCCAAAAAAGCCTTTTAATAAATAACAAAAATTGTAGCTTTTAGCCAATTTAAGGTGTAACACGATATTTCTGCAGATGTATTTTTGGTCCATATTTTATTTATATTGAAGTGAATTAAAAAAAAAAAGGAAATACATAAAATATATATGTGTAATACTTAGTTCATTATGTGGAAAAAAAATCTTTACCCGCTCTACTTATAAAATACTTCCATAATTCTAAATATATAGGTATGTATGTATAAGTAAAGTAAATCATACCTGTATGTAATGTATGTATATGTAAAACACGTTAAATGTACAAGTCTATTATGCGTTTACCCTTACAAACAAAACGCATTTATAATAAAATTTACTCACGTTGTAGGTTTGTATGAGTGCGTGATTTTTTTTTTTTCGTATTCATCCTTCGAATATTGTTGCTAACAAAATTTTCATAATAAGAGCATAAATTAATTGCGTGTGGTTTACGTGTGTGTGAGTATATACATAAAAGTGTACTTGTATACAATCGTAAAATTAGCTCTTAGATGTGCTTGTACTTATACACATAAATATATGTCTACTCTATATTTTCCAATTGAAGTTTTCCTCTTCTACAATCTATGTGTTATTATGATGGCTTTTGCTATTTTCATGTTATACTATTAACACAGTTGTTTGATTTTAAATTGCCTAATGGGCAAAATAAACCGGAAATTATGGCGTCTAAATGAAACACACTTACGTTTTATAAGTAAGCGAAAAATAACGGGAAAAGTATAAACGGGATATGTATATACGTACACATATGTGAACTTTTTACAATGTTGTACATGAATATCTTGTACAAGATAATTAACTGTAAAATAAGTCTTTGTTTTAGTGGTCTAATTTCTTAAGTAAATTTTCATCGTTTGTAACAGAAATGAAGTAAAAGGAAAATTAAAAAAAAAAAAAAAAAAAAAAAAAAATATGAAGACAAGAACATAAAATCAGAGATTTAGGTAGTAAAAAATGTATGTTAAAAGTACACGCAAAGAAAAAACATGGTTGGTCAAATCATATTTGGTAACTCTAATTAATGTTTGGGTTTATGATTCCTTCAACCATATCAGATTTTATAACCTCTTGTGAACATAATATGATCCTACCCAATGTTAATATAATATGATCCTTACTATCATAATATCACAAAATTTTTCAAAACTTTTTTATCATGATATGGTCGCTACAATCATAACATTTATATGTGATGGTCCTCACAACCATACTGCATTAACATAACATGTATTTAATTTTATAATACCCCCAACCACAATACAGTGTATACAGTTGAAATGTAATTTTTTATTTATCATTATTTTGTATTTTATTTTTCATTTCAATGTGCAAATATCATAAAATAATTATCCATATATAGCAACCCAATATGGGTATTAAATGAAAAAATATGGTTCCAGTAACCATAAACTAAGAGCAACATACTATGATTGTAATATATGATTTCAGGTTACAATAAGTATATTTGTACGTAATCATTACTATGACTCCAATTTATAATTTATTAGTAAGGTTCATAACCTTATTAATAACTTTTTATAACCTTTTCTTAAGTATTGCTTTCAATTTCATCACGTTTTTATCATTTAATAATCCCATGTTATCATATATATAAACTAATTTCATCATATATATATATATATATATATATATATATATATATATATATATATATATATATATATATATATATATATATATATATATATATATATATATATATATATATATATATATATATATATATATATATATATATATATATATATATATATATATATATATTTTATACTTATGATAGAATTATTTTATATCATTTAATAATCCCATGTTATCATATATGATAACATGGGATTATTAAATGATATAAAATAATTCTATCATAAGTATAATTCCATTTTATCATATATATATCCCATGTTATAATATATATAATTCTATTTTATCATATATATGAACTAATTTCATCATATATATAATCCTATTTTATCATATATATAATTCCATGTTTTCATATTTATGTTCATTTGTACCACGATATGTGGTACATTCATCATACTGAATAAAAACAAACATTGTAATTTTATATTTCTTCATATATAATCTAAATGAGAATTAATATACTATCAAACTACTGGACTGATACACAAAAATGTGTATTCAAAAGTCATTAAAAGTTAATGGCTTAATGGTTGTAGAATTAACCAAATTTGTAAAATGAACTGAATGGTTGTAGAATTAACTAAATAGTTGTAGAATTGTCTAAATGATTGGATTTATTATAAATATGATTTCATATAAACATATTTAAATACATATTATAATTCAGTGAATCATATTAAAATTTTAATTGTGGGTAATCATTGAATGATTAAAAAGAATCATAAACGTTGCTATCATGAACACAGTATTATTTGAATCAATGAAAAACGGCTATATAAACATTGAATAGTTGTGGTGATCATGCTATAACCATGTTTTTTTTTCTGCGTGCTGCAATACAATAATATTTATTATTTAAATATTATAGAGCCAAAAATTAAGATAATATTATTTTAAAAATGTTCCTTTTTACTATATATTTGTAAATATATAACAGCGTACAAAAATCATTCTCACACGTCAAAAAATTGTTACATAAATAAAACAAGAAACCATGTATGCTAAAACTTTGTGCCGATTTTTTCTCCAGGTTATCAAATATTCTTTCAAAAAGACTTAAAATTGTCGAAAATTATACATAAATAAAACAAGAAACCATGTATGCTAAAACTTTGTGCCGATTTTTTCTCCAGGTTATCAAATATTCTTTCAAAAAGACTTAAAATTGTCGAAAATTACACAATTTTAAAATAAAATATAAAATATATATATCAAATTTATATCAACCCAATATGGGTATCAAATGAAAGCTTAGAATCTCTGCAATAAAACAAACGTTTTTATTTAAATGCTGCAGTTGTTTAGACATGACAAATCCACCAAAGGACAAATCTTTTTTAATGTTACGGGTAAAAATTATTCATAGACTTAAAAATCCATGATCACATGTATCCAAAATAATTAAAAAAACCTATAATGCGGAAAAAAAAAAACGTTCATAATTTGAGAGAATCATATTATAATTAGATTATATGGTTATTATAAATAATAGTAATTATAATCACGATAATCTTATAATTATCCAACTACCAATTTTTTTCATATTGTATTTGAAACATATTATTAACAGGTTTCATATCATAGTGAACTGATTTTCTTATGTTATAATCCGATTATATCATATATAAAAATGAGAATTAAAATTAAATTATTTTTATTAAAGCAAAATACTTGCATAAAATAGTCGGAATAAACTTGCATAAAACAGTTGTAATAAGGAATTCAATACTTGTGGATTACAAATATATTAAAAAAAAAAAAAAAAAAATAAATAATTATAATTTTTCGAACATAATATTTCTATTTGCATAAAGTTAATATATTTATTTAAATTATATTATGATTACAAAAATAATATTTTTGTTAGGTTATCATACTCTGTTTTTTGGTAAAAATGTAACAATTAATATAAAACAAATTGATTGTGGTATCTATAATACAGTTAAACTTATTATTTATAACATATTATGATTACAAAAATAATGTTTTTGTAAGGTTATCGTACTCTGTTTTTTGGTAAAAATGGGTTTTAATCTATCATATTAAACAAATTTATTGTAGTAACCATAATACAGTTAAACTTAAAAATAAGTACCTATTATTAGTGTTAACACAATATTATTGCAATTAACTATAATTTGTAGTAATAATGCAACTTCGTTTTTTCTTTGCATGTGGTAATGGTCACATTATGTCAGAAGTCGCAGGTTAGTTAAGGTTTACGTTATGAGGCTGAGAGTCATGACTTCGATTTAAAAATGTAATTCGTTGTTGCTCCCCTAAATAGTTTATACCTTTCATATCCATATTTGTTCTTATAACATGTAATTGAAAAGAGGAATTTGCTCAGAAAATGTTTAGCGTTGATAACACAATAGCTTTTTCTCACCCTCAAAAGTCTGTTGAACGAATATTTAACATTAGATTTCATATCGTATTTGAGAAATGTAATTACACAGAAAAAAGTAAAACTGGACTTCAGTTACGAAATTGCTAATATTAATTAATTTTTAATTGATTTTGCTCCAATCATCAAAATGATAATATTAATAACTAGAATAATTGATTTTATTATTACTGTTTTTTCTTAAATAGATATAATGAACTGAAAAATGTTGGAAATTGACTTAATTTTATTTTATTTCCATATTTTTATGGACAAATTTTTAATTTTTCTTTATATTATATTAAGAGCTGTCAATTTATTTATAAACAATTTTAAATCAATTAGAAAAATAATTATATTAATAAATAATATTATTAAAATCCAATACAAAGAAAGTTAATAATTTTATTAAAAAAATAATTTGAAATATTTTTTTCTGTGTATAATTTTAAATTTGATCATTAAAATATTTTAATTTAATAAATTTTTACATATAAATTGTAAAAGTAAAATTGCACATATAAGGAAAATTTGTTAAACGTTTTCTATAAAAAGAAAGTTTACCGAAGCTTCTCTATAATAAGAAACATTTTAAAAGACAAATTGGCTATAAAATTAATTTTATTGATATTTTCTGTAAAGAAAAAATTTATTTAGGAATATTATAAAATATAAAACTTACTGTGAGCGTAAAAAAAAAAAAAAAAATAAACAGCTCATTCCCTTTTAAGTGAAGCCTTGTAAGATGTAGATAAATAATGATATAAAAAAAGTGATATGCCAAAATTATTTGATAATTAGGTAGGAATTGAACTCACAAAAACAAATCGGAATAGCGATATAATTGAATTTTTTAAAAAATATACCAATTTTTACGCGTCTAAAAAAAAGTACACAGAAAAAAAATATTTCAAATAATTTTTTAATAAAATTATTAATTAACTTTATATTGAAATTTAATAATATGACTTATTAATATAATTAATTTTCTAATTGGTTTACAGTTTTGTTTTTTAATAAATTGACAGCTGTTAATAAAATATAAAAAAAATTAAATATTTATCTATAAAAGTACAGAAATAAAATAAATTTAAGTAAATTTTCAAAAATTTCCAGCTCATTGCATCTATTTAAGGAAAAGAAATTATAATGATATCAATTATTCTAGTTATTAATATTATCATTTTGATGATTGGAGCAAAATCAATTAAAAATTAATTAGTATTACAAATTTCGTAATTGAAGTCCATTTTTACTTTTTTCTGTGTAAAGACTTGCACCTTCCTTTTATAAAAAGGTCAGTAAATTGTAAAAGTGAGAGATCTTATATTTTTTGAGTTTAGGTTTCAGGAACAAATTATAGTCTTAAATTTGTTTCTTGCTTTAAAACGAAGTAAAAAGGTGATTGTTTAACATTAGAAAAACAACCTCCAATTCAAACCCGAAAATAACATCAGATTTATATGAAAAAGGAAAAATCCTTGCGTGAAATTGCAAAAAAGTTTTCAAGGAATTATTGTGGAATAATATATGAATATACCAAACATCATACTGCAGATAATTTTCCTCTGGCAAAATGATCAAATCATTTACAGACACAAAAAAAAGCTATAGTTTGCGAAGTAAAAGAAAGTCCTTCTTCTAGTACCTTAAACAAAGGTGAAAAAGTAACGTTATTTTCCGCTTATTATTTTAGGGATAGTACCATTTTAGGAACACTTCACAAAAAAGACTTCTATAGAATAACACCACGTAAGAACTCTACATGTCTTAAGCCAGACAAACTAAATGTATAAATCTCGCCCAAAAGTATAAAAATTAGTGTAAAAACTTCCAAGAAATTGTTTTACTCAATGACGAAAGTAAATTGAAATATTTGGAGCCAAAAAAAGCACGAAAAATATTGCAAAGATGGAATGAAGGCGTCAATGTCACATGTGTGGTTAAGATAGTTGAACATGATCGAGACTCGGTAATGGTCTGAGGAAGTCTGGAGGCTTCAGGAATCAGTAATTTTATATTTATAAAATCGACAATGAAGTAGAAGATCATATAAATAGTTTTAAACATAATATGGATCCTAGTGTGCGAAAATTTAGCTTATTGCACAACTGCTTATTCCAAAATGACAAAGATCTCAAGCATTTTCCCAAAATTGTGAGGGAATGGTTGCTTTATCGTACTCCCAAACCTATTTGTAATACTCTGAAGTCCCCAGACCTTAATCCGATCGGGCATTTGTTTGATCATATTGGCAAAAAAATTAGAAAAAGTACTATTATTTGCAGTGATCATCTCTAGCTGGCATTATAGAAAGAGTAACCCAAAATATCACCGAATTTTGTAAAAAAACTTGACGACTAATTGCCTAGGATATTAAAGGATGTAATAAAGTCAAATAGAAAACATACAAAGTATGAAATACATTTTTTTTGCATTTAATTATAAAACTGTTTACTTTTTTCACGCCTACAAAAAGATATTTATTCACAATAAGTGCATTATTTTTTAATGTGCTGCAGTTTTAAACATTTTTTCTTACGAAATCCATATTTAGTTAGTTACCAAACAAATGTGCATTAATCTTTTTTACATAGCGTTTTTAATCTAAATATAAAATAACTTTATTTTGAAGGATACTTGCTGTTTACTTTGTTTTTGACGCTCACAGTATATATTTGAGACTATTCTGCAGTTCAGTCTGATAGGTGCAATTATTATTTTACCTATTATCATAAGATTTGAAGTGGAACAAAAAAATTCTGATTTTTTTTCTTAAACTATGAACTTTTAATTTAAAAAAAAACCTATTTTTAAAAATTATTATACAAATGACTTCCTTTGTATCCCAGCAAAAACTTGGTAATGACATGTAGTTAAGGATGTAGTTACTTTTCAAAGAAAGCAACATACTGTCTGCATTACATTAAAGTAGATTAGTAACTTCTTACATTTAAGCTGATATGTAAGGAGTGCGATCGAAAAAATCTTAACACACGTTTTGCCTCATAACTTTTTTCGAAAATAATATAAATTTTTTTTTGATCTAGTGATCATGGAAAAATACGTCAGTTATTATTTTCAATGACAACCATGTTGATTTGTCGTGATTTTCATCAAAATGAGTGACAAAAAAGATGTACGTGATACAAATTATTAAAAAGTTTAAAAAAATCCAAATAGATCCTACAAATAATTGGCCACAGAATTAAATTTCTGCCGTCAGACTGTTTCTAATGTTATTAAACAGTATCAGGAGAATTTGACCATTGATATGAAACCTGGTTTGGAAAGAAAAAAAGATCCACATGATATTTGGAAGGCCAGAAAATTGGAAGCATATTGAAAGGAACTCCTAACACATCTGGTAGAAAAGCAGACGAGTTATCTCAGTGATTTGACTATTTGGTGCGAAAATTTAAAGCTAATGCAGAGTTGATAACATATAAAGTACAAAAAGTTCCAAACAGGAATGCTGCAAAAAATTTAGAAGCCAAGAATAGGACACGGAAATTAAAACCAAATTTCGTACAAAAATACTCAAGTTGTATAATTAACGAAAAAACGTATGTGCTGTCAGGATTTTCGCAGTTTCTGTGTCAAAACTTTGTATTGTTAATGCTTGAGGCAATGTTAAAGATAAGTTTAGGACCTAAAAGCAGAAAAAATTTCTTACAAAATTCCTGGTATAACAACCTTTTTGCAGTTGCAGCAAAACAGGAAAGTCATTTGATACATTCGGATCTATAAATACCAAAATATGCGAAAAGGAATATTTGCAAAAAAGACTTTTTCCTTTCGTAAGAGAGAACAATGTGTCCACACATTATTGGCTTGATTTGGTATCATGTCACTATGTTAAGAAAGCTCTGGAGTGGTACCAAAACAATAACATAGTTTTTGTACCAAGAGAGGTCAATTTTCCAAATTATTCATAGCATAGACCAGTGGAGAGATATTGAGCTCTTGTAGAAAGTGAATTGAATAGCATAAAAAAGGTGTCTCAAAATACCGAAGATTTTAAAAGAAGATGTGCACACTGATCCAAAAAAGTGACTGAAGCAACTATTA
Source organism: Protophormia terraenovae (assembly GCA_951394005.1). NCBI lineage: Eukaryota > Metazoa > Arthropoda > Insecta > Diptera > Calliphoridae > Protophormia > Protophormia terraenovae. Next base: position 120,830,190 of record OX596074.1, read on the forward strand.
AATATCTAACGGAAGGGTTACTAAAAATGGTCCACAAGTTCATAACTAGTGACTATAACTATAAAGGTTATATTTTTCTGTGATCTGTAATAAATGATCAATTAAATAAAAAAAAAGAATGAAGAATCTAAGATCAACCGTTTTCAAGTTATTGAATATTATATATTTTAAGATTTTTTCGAACGCTCTCCTTAATCAATTACTTAAGATCAGATTTTTGTAAATGTTACTTTTTATCAACCTTTTCATTTAAATTATAAAAATTATATATTTTAAGAGTGGGTAAAACATGAAAATACATTAATTACTTGTTTTCCCATGTCGAACGAAAATTTTATTTCGAAAGTTTAGTTTCGAATTATAATCAAATTTTAACATAGTAAAGTATATTAACTTTTTTTTCCATATTTCAGTACTTATTTGTAACTGACAATGTAACTAGTTACTATTCATTTTGCTAATAATGACTTCTTTATACTTTGAAATTAATGAGTTAATTAATAGTTTCAAGTATTTAGTTCTTGTAGTGACATCTATGTAAAGACTTTCTGAAATGCCTACTTGTAATAATATGGAGTAAGCAGTTGCTTCTAATGACAACACCGTGTTAAAATAATGAGTTATTCATCTAATGTGTAAGTAGTGAAGAGCTTTTATATTAGCTTCTTAACTCATTATATTGCAAGCAAAGTTTTTGCTGGGATGTTTAAATATAAATACTTCAATTATTCTTAAAAAACAACTAAACTTTATGCCTTAGGCTTAAGATTAATTTAATGCTAATTTTAATGGTTTATTTGTTTAAACGAAAAATTGTACGCGACAAAATTTAAATGCAAATTAAAACTCATAAATAATCAAGTAGAAATCTTAGCACAAAAGTTTACAAAAAAGAAAATCACACATATACATACATGTAATGTAACACATGTATGTTTACTTTATGTGTGTGAGTGCCACACACCCTAACAATAGGAAAACAGCGAATATAACAAGAGGTATTAAAACAAAACTAAACGGGAAACGGATGTTGGTATAGAAAAATTATTACACGTAACATGTCTTGAATTTATAACTATAATAAATATTGGGGTATAATTCTCAGCTACTCTTCTAATGCCAGAGTGCCTTCACTGTTGCTTTTAATACTGTTGGTATTTGTGTTCCCTTGATATGTTTAATTAAATCACATTTAATGAGACACAGTGAGCATGCATGTATGTGTGTTAAAATTTGTCTGGAAGTTTTTTTTTTTTCTTAGAGAAGGCGTGTTTTCTGTGAGAGAAAAATAACAAAAAGCGAACAAACAAAAAGTCGACAGTTGTAAGCTTCCGCTTTTATCGCTCTTAAGTGATAAGTCAAAAAGGATATCCGTAGAGTTTATAGATAATATTTCTTTCCTTTTTTCCGAAAATTACAAAAACGCACACATATACACAAAATTAATTTATTATTTTTAATTTTTTAGGTTGAGCAAAGTAATTAAAATTTTAATTGTTAATAATAAGCATGTCTTTAAAATTTAATTAATGTTAAATATAAATTTATTTTATAAAGTTAAGGTTTTCTTTGAGAAATGAAAATAAAGACAAGGTAATTTTATGATTTTTAAAATAAAATGTTAAATGTTCTGTTTTCTTCTTATTTAATTATTCACATATTATTTCATAATATTTATTCATTTATTAATTTTATTATTGTTCTTTTCCAACATACAGATATATTGTATAATAAATCACTTATTTTATTAAATGGATTAATTTTAATTTAATTAATTGATTTATTGTTCTATTCTATGTAATTAATTAAATAATATTGTTGTTTTTTACCTTACTTTATAAAGCTCTTTTGTTTTCATTATTTTTTTTTTTTGTATTTATGACTAATTTGTAAGAAAATTATAATAACTTGAATTTACACAATTTAAATGTGAATTTATGCTGTCTATACCCAGCAAAAATTTTTTAGGTACTGGAAAGCAGTGCAAAATTATTCATGCCTGTCGATAGCACATCATTGATGCGCATTTGAGTAAATTATAAAAGGAAGCGAGAAATTTACATTGGGCTCATATTTTTTTTACCGAATTACAACCTGCATCCTCTCTCGCTTACTTGGATGCAGGATTGTAAGCGAATGACTTTCTTCTCCTCATTTTTATTTACAATTTAATACAAAAAGTTCTGCTAAGTTGGATGATGCAATATTTTGAATTGAGTTGATTAGTTGTGGTCGAGCGTTCAAAGTGTTAAGAGGTAAGTTTGTTCGTGAAAGTCGGAAAAAATAATGTACAAAAATTATATTAAATTGTAAGTAAAATTATTATATTTATTTTAAATAACTATTATATTAACAAAATAATGTTATTTATTAAATTAATAAAGCTCTAAATATGTATATTGTTTTTAGTTTTCTTTATAATATACAAGAAATGACATGTTTTGTAAAGTATTTTGTGTTTTATTACTTTTTTAATTTTCAGTTTGACTTATTTTGAAGAAATTTTGTGTTTTTGTTTTTATAATTAATTATAATTTTTTTGCAGATTAAATAATTAAAGATTACCCCAATAAAAAGGCCAGTTGATGATCTGATTTAGAAAATTTTCTATTTTTCTTTTTAATTTTTTATAAAACAAATCAAATAAAAAATAGTAATAAATAAAAATAATATTTTTTATAAATGCATTATTTAAATTCAAGGCATGATTTCACAGCTTCTGGGATCTCTAAAAGATGCACATAAAAGAGGCACGAAATCGTCACATCTATGATGCCTTAAAATGAGCATAATAAAGGCATGTATGAACCTAATACGTAGCGCAGCAAAGAGCCCTACCAAGTGGGACATCACGAACAAAAATCATGCCTTCTTGAAGCAGGTTGGTAAGGGAGAGTTATCTCTCCCTTACAAACCTGCTTCTGGGTATGCAGCAATTTTTGCTGGGTATTTACTTATGTTAATAACTAATTATTAACTACAGTGAGACCTCGATTATCCGTAATGATCGGGACCGGAAGCATTCTGGATAATCAATTTTTCCGGTTAATTGAGTAAAAATTTTGGGTAGTATTTTTAAACATTTTTTATTTTTATAATTCAATTCTTCAAGGATTTAATATAACTGTTTAAATAATATAAGGAAAAAATAATAATTTTGGAAAAAAACATTGAACAATACATAAAGGTTTCATTTTACGTAGTTTCTAAAAAAAATCATATAATGTGTTTTGTTTCTTCTTTTTCAAAGTCACATTTTCCTTAACTAGTTTTTCATGAATGCAGTAAACTTGGATTTTACCTTGCTCTGACTCAACTTATTCAAACGAGGGAATTTTCCTTTTTTGTTTTATTCAAATTGTGTTTTGTTATTCAAAAGCAATGGAAAAAAATGGTGCTTAGAATCCCGGATAATAGAGGTGATCACGGTTAATCGATGCAAAAAAAAAAAAAAAAAAAAAATGAAATGGATGCAAAAAAAGAAAACAATTATAAATTTTCTTTCCCGGATAAACGATGTTGCCGGTTAATCGAACCATGGATAATCGAGGCCCAACTGTGTATGTACTAAGTACTTACTAATGATATTTATTGATTCAAAAAAAGAAAAAAATAATAATAGGTAATAATATAAAAACTATAAAATAAATTAATGACTTGAAAATAAATAATTTTCTGACAGTTTACAAATCATTTAAATTTAATTTCTTTTAAGTTTATTTTAAAGAATAAAATAGAAGATTTTGAAATTAAATAAATTTAAGTTTTTTGATTGATGTCTAATTTTGTGTACATGAATATATTTGAGTAACGAGAGAAGAAGATATAGTCGGTCAAGCCCGACTATATGATACTCTACACCATTTCGATCCACATAATTTTATTTTTACACATATGTACAACTTACTTGTGTTAAATATTAACATAATACTAACATTTGTATGGGATTTATGCACGTTAGTGATTTTCGGGAGAGGAGTTTGTATGGGAGCTATGGTCAGTTATGGACCGATCTTCATGAAATTTGGCAGACGGATTTTTGCTGATATACAACTTACTAAACGTACTAAATTTCATTAAAATATTCCTATTTTTAAGGCATCTGTAAGAGTTAAAACTCTATTCCGGGAGGACATTTGTATGGGGGCAAGGTGAAATAATGGGCCTATCATAATTAAATTCAATAGGCTTTGTCCTTGTGTTGAAAAAAGCATATGTAGCCAATTTCATAAAATTATCTTCAAAATTGCGACCTGAACTTTGCGCACAAGCTTTACATGGACAGCCAGCCGAACAGACGGACGGACGGACATCGTTAAATCGACTCAGAAAGTGATTCTGAGTCGAACGGTATACTTTAAGGTGGGGGTCGGAAGACTTTTTCTCTGCATTACAACTTCTGCACAAACACATAATACCCCAACCACCTTTGGTGGTGTAGGGTATAATGAATATTGATTACTGACAAGAAATAATTTATACAAATTAGGAAATTTTCAAATAAATAGTAAATAAAGGAGAAAAGTGAATTTGTTTGGGGATACGTAATAAATTAATTGCACTAATGTTAGGAGTAATAAAAAATCATTATAATGCAAGATAATTTGGGTCTACTAATCGAGAGCATTCTTTTAAGAAATAATTTTAGAAGTGAATTTTTTAATGTGTGTCATCTTAATGCGCTGAGTTTGGTTCCCAGAACAAATGCCATAAAATTTGGAGAAGTGAAACACTTATTAGAGAGCAGTTTATATGATGTTATTGATGCAAGTGAAACGTGGTATAAAGACTATATATATCATAATGCAGTTTCATTTGATGGATATCATCTTTTCAGGAATGATAGGTGTTGGTCTCGAATGGTGTTGGTCTTCGAACAAATTTAAGTCGAAGGTGGTATGTGAATATATGGAGGAGAATATTATTGAAAGCTTGAGGTGATTATTAGTGATACTAATAAAATAGTGGTTGGTGTAGTATCGTATGTTTGCCTCAGGGAAATTTTAAACATTCCTAAGAATTTCTGGGTGATGTAGCTTCTCATTTTTCGAACCTAATTTTAATGGGTGATTTTAATACAAATTTGTTTGAAATAGAAAAATCACAAATAGTTATGAACTTTTGTTTAAGGTTAGGATTAACTGCCATCGTTAATAGCTTACCTACCCATTACACTGAAAATCTTTCCAGTTCTACCTTGATTGATTATTTTATGGTATCAGAGTCTAATTTGGTACATAATAAAACTCAATATTATATGCGAGTTTTAAATTCAGGTCACGCACTTATTTCAATTTCATATAATACTAAGGTTGAAAGAGTTTCTCCAGAATATTTTTTTCGCGATTATAAATCACTGAATTTAGAAAAGTATATGCGTCAGTTAAAATCAGTGGATTTTTCTCATTTTTATGATAGTTATTTGGTGGACGATCAAATTGATTTTTATAATAATGTTATAATTGAAAACTTTAATCACAATGTTCCCTTAAAAAGAGCAGCAAACTATGTTATGACAAATGGATGGACGCTTCAGAACTAAAAACGTGCATTTAAAGAAAATGCTAGTGAACATAATCTACGTATATACCGTATAAATAGAAATAAATTAAAAAGCGTAATAAGGAGTGCGATCGAAAAAATTTTGATCTAGTTATCATGGAAAAATACGTCAGTTATTATTTTTAATAACAACCATGTTGATTTGTCGTGATTTTCATCAAAATGAGTGATGAAAAACGTTTACGTGCTACAAATTATTAAAAAATTTAAAAAAATTCAAATAGGTTCTACAAATTATTGGCCACAGGATTATATTTCTGCCGTCAAACTGTTTCTAATGTTATTAAGCAATAGCAGGAGAATTTGAACATAGAAATGGAACCTGGTTCGGAAAGAAAAAAACGATATTGGGAAGGCCAGAATATTTAAAGCCTATTGAAAGGAACCCCAAACACATCTGGTAGAAAAGAAGCTCAGTTATCTCAGTGCTTCGACTATTTGGTGGGAAAATTTAAAGCCAATGCAGAGTTGATAATATATAAAGTGCAAAACTTCAAAACAGGAATGCTGCAAAAAATTTAGAAGCCAAGAATAGTACATGGAAATTAAGAACAAATTTCGTACAAAAATACTCAAGTTGTATAATTGACGAAGAAACATATGTGCTGACAGAACTTTTTATTGTTAATGCTCAAGGCAATGTTAAAGATAAGTTTAGGACCCAAAAGTAGAAAAAATTTCTTACAAAATTCCTGGTATAAAAACCTTTTTGCTGTTGCAGCAAAACAGGAAAATCATTTGATATATTCGGATCTATAAATACCAAAATATGCATCAAGGAATATTTGCAAAAAAGGACACAACGTGTCCACTTACTATTGGCCCGATTTGGTATAATGTCACTACGGTAAGAAAGCTCTGGAGTGGTACCAAAACAATAACATAGTTTTTGTACTAAGAGAGGTCAATTTTCAAAATTGTCCATAGCTTAGATCAGTGGAGAGATATTGAGCTCTTGTGAAAAGCGAATTGAAGAGCACAAAAAAGGTGTCCCAAAATACTGAAGATTTTAAAGGAATATGTGCTCACTGTTCCAAAAAAGTGACTAAAGCAACCATCAAATCTCTAATGGAAAGGTTTCCCAAAATGGTCAACAAGTTCATAAGTAGTGGTTAGAACTATAAAAGTTATATTTTTCTGTGATCTGTAAAAAATTATCAATTAAAAAAAAAAAATAATGAAAACTCTAAGATTAACCGTTTCCAAGTTATTGAATATTATATATGTTAAGATTTTTTCGAACGTACTCCTTAAGAAAGAATAGGAAAAAATCATGTATTAATTTTTCCTCGAATTGCATTCAATCCCAATTGTGGAGTAGACTGAGATCTGAAGGTGCTATAGGAAGTAAATCTAAATTACTCCCAATTAATGTGAAAGAATTTAATAGTAGTTCCATTCTACCTCCTGTAAGTAATGAAGAAGAAATAGATATTTCAACCTTACCCTATGATGGTTGTTCGTTTAGAATTGTTGATGAGTTAGAAGTATATAGTGCCATGATTAGTATTAAAACTAATGCAATAGGATGTGATGGGATCCCTATTAAATTTTTAAAACAAATTTTTCCTGCAATTGCAAGTCCACTTGTTTTTATTTTGAACAACATTATTACTTCATCAAAATTCCCCGAAATCTGGAAAGTTGAAGAATTGTGCCTGTCCCTAAGGTAAAATCTCCTCAGCTAACAACAGATTTCCGTCCGATAAGTATATTGTTATGCGTTTCCAGAATTCTAGAAATTCTATTGAGAAATCAAATTGAAGAGCATTTGAGCGCAGTTGCGTTACTTAGTCCGTTTCAATCAGGGTACAGAAGAAAATATAATACTGCAGGGTTAAATCTGGAGGTAGTAGACGTTTTCAGACATAATATGGATATGAAACTTGACTCGGATGAATATTTTTGGACTATTCCAAAGCTTTTGACTAAAATTAAAAAATTATCAAATCATTTCAATTTTGGAAAGACATCTTGTAAAATAATTTCATTAATGTTGTACATTAATGACATTTTTTCTAAAGTTCGTTTTTGTAAAAGTTTTGCCTATGCCGATGATGGTGGCTAGTGATGATGGTAATGGTATTGACAATTTAATACTTAATGTTAATAATGAATTGTAACAGATACTGGAATGGTCCAAAATAAATTGTTTAAACTTAAATCCTATAAAAACTCGGGATATATTATTTTCACTTGATGTACGTTCAAACATTACACTTTCCTTGGGAAATACACCAATTGAATTTGTACACTATTTTAAATCTCTTGGTTTATATATTGATCATAAATTAGATTTTGGGGTACACATTAATCATATTATATCAACAATTTCCTTCATATTGAAACGTTTTTATGCGCTTGCTTGCCACTTGCCTATTAAAGTGAGAAAACAATTAGCTATATATTTCCATTCCATAAAGAAAAATTTATGGAATGGAATTATATAGCGGTACAACACTACAAAATATTGATAGACTGGAACATTGTTTCAATAGGATAGTTAGGTACATTTATGGTCTTAAATATAGGACTCGAATGACATCTTTAGTTATATCGCTTTTATGATGTAATTTTCAAAGTTATATAAAGATGAGAATTTCACTTCAATTATATAAAATAATAAAGACAGATTGTCCAACGTATTTAAGAGCCAGGTTTCAGTTTGGTAAATCTACCACCTTCTCTCCCCAAAGCTTTCTGAAGCTCCCAGACAACGTTAAAAACTAAAAATCGGCTTACTCATAAAACTATTCATCTTATAAGTCCTAACGGTGCTAGATTTTTGTAATATTTTTGTGAAATCTGTTTTGGTTTTAAGAAATTTGTTTGCTCTCTAAAAACTTATTTTGTATTTCGGTCAGGGAGCGTATTTATGTCGATTTAAGTTTACTAATTTAATATTGTAATCACTATTATTCCATTTTTCTTACTGTTATCAACACAAAGGGAACTACGCATAGTGGTGTCAAACGTAAATTTTTTGGTAATAAATCTGTATCTCCAAAACTACTACTCGGATTAAATTGAAATGTATGGAAGAAGTGCAGAGGAGGACCTAAGCTTTCAGAAAAATCATCTTGCAGTTACCCTGTGATAACACAAGATAAGCTACAGGGTGTCAAATGTGACTACATCGAGTATGTAAAAGTTTAAAAAAAATCGTAACTTATACAAATGAATTCCGATTTAAAGATTTTTATATTTATGTGCTTGGTAAGATAAAGAAAAAATAAGCTTACTCACCTAAGTTATCTCTTACAGTTAAAAAGATATTTAAACTTGAATTTTGAATTTTTTGGCTCGACTTTCTTTCGTTTTTCGGGAATAAGTCCTAAGGTATATGAGGTAAAAATTTTTAAAAAATATTTTGTAATTTGCTATATAATATAAAATAATATGTAAGAAGAATTTTTGAATTATCTTAATGCGTCTAGACGTGTAAAATATTCAAAGTCAGCACTCTGAAATTGGTATGAAAAACGACAATTTTTTACAAAAATATAGTACAATTCTTTCACTTTTTTCTCAAAGTTCCGTTGAAAAAAAAAAAAAAAAAAAAAAAAATGCATTATATATTTTAAAAGACAAGGCTTCACAAATGGCTAATGTAGAAATTTTAAATTGATTTAGGCTTGCACACTACATCAGGCATTGGTCGAAAATGGTGAATTTTGGAAAAAGGTAAATTTTTTTATTGATTAATAAAAAAAAAAAAAATGTCACGCTAGCTTTTTTAAATTTTTTGACGATATTTCATCAAAAAATAGATTTAAAACGATTTGATACTAAACTGCTTCCTGCTCGGCGAAAAACGAATGTGGGAGAGCAGATTTCATGAAAAAAGTAAATTTTTTGAATGACTTTTTTTAATTGCATAAAAAAGCATATTAGCATAATATTTTCGACATTATTATTATGTGATATATAAAATATATAGGAGTGAAAGACCACTCCTGCAAAAATCATTTAAAAAGCTTTACAAATTAATTTTTGGCAATTTTTCAAAGATAATGTTTTGTAAAGCAAAACTTCGCTTATTTTTCAAAAACTAATAAAATATTATAAGAATATAAAAATATACTTATTTACCAACTCACTGATGTATAATATGTATATATAGATCAATTTAAAAGCGTTATATCATGGTCAAAAAACTGACAACTTAGGTCCAATCTCACCAAATTCATTGTTTTACAATATTTCCGTATGTGCGTTTACGTAAAGCCCAAATTACAATAGCGCGTAGTCAGCAGCAATGTATGCTGCCATAATCAGCTGATAATTTAAAACGCACTGTTTGTTATGGAATTGATTACATTTGGTCAGCAGCAGTTTGCAGTGCTGTATTATTTAGCACTGCTTCTAAATTTACTGCGCTGCATTCAGATTGAGAGCTAGACAAAGAGAGTTAGCAAGTAAATGAGAGGCTAAAATACACAAGTAGAATAAAGCAAGATGGTGGTTGTAAATTTTTGCTGCATACGCTTAAATGTAATTATAATGGCAGCAACAAGTTATTCTGACAGTGAACAGCTGATCATTTTTATTGATACTGTTGCTGAATACGCGCTAATGTAGTTTGGGCTTAACACAAAATTGTATTGGCACGTTTTGGTTGTTGAACGAGATAATATTCACAATAATCGCTTATATTTATTAAATATTGTTTATTTTTGAAAAATTGCGAAACATTTATTTTTAAAGCTTTTTAACACATTTCCGACCGCTGTTTACGCATTTACGCATCAATAACTTTAACATCGCCTAATTAACTAATTATGCAGTTAATTCTAATTTTGTTTACAGTTATTATTAGACTAATATGTTGTCTTAAAGATGAGAGAAAAAAATCGAACTTTTTTTAAATAGGCTCTCCAAAATTAGGTGTTAAAGCCGCACGGATGGTCTAAATCGTTAGTGTTGCGAAAACGCATCAATCGTCATTTTGGCGATATTTTTAAATCTGCTTTCCGAAAAAGTGCTTTTATGCTATGTGTGTATTCTAAAGGTAAATTGCTTTAAATTTGAGCTAAAAAATTTTCAAAATGTTGTTCAGTAAAATTTTCCGGGTGCTTCTTAACTTGTTATCGCAATAACAAAAACAAGCTTTGTGCCAAATTTCGTAAAGTTATCTCAACGGAATCGGGTAGTGGTCGGAAATGGGTTAAATGATTTTTGCAGGAGTGAAAGATCGATATATATTTTATATATTACATAAGAAATAATGGCGAAAATATTATGATAATATGCTTTTTTATGCAATTAAAAAATGTCGTTCAAAAAATTTACTTTTTTCATGAAATCTGCTCTACCGCAATCGTTTTTCGCCGGGCTTGAAGCAGTTTAGTATCAAATCGTTCTAAATAAATTTTTTGATAAAATATCGTCAATAAATTTAGAAAAGCTCGCGTGACATTTTTTTTTCTTCAACAGAACTTTGAGAAAAAAGTGAAAGAATTGTACTATATTTTTGTAAAAAATATCCATTTTTCATAACAATTTCAGAGAGCTGACTTTGAATATTTTTCTCCAAAATTTTTTTCAGCATATTATTTTATATTATGTAGCAAATTACAAAATATTTTTTAAAAATTTTTACCTCATATACCTCAGGACTTATTCGCGAAAAACGAAAGAAAGTCGATGCAAAAAATTAAAAATTCAAAATTCAGGTGTAAATATCTTTTTAACTATAAGAGATAACTTAGGTGAGTAAGCTTATTTTTTCTATATCTTACCAAGCATTTTACATAAATATAAAAATCTTTAAAATCGGGTTACATACTCGAGGTAGTCACATTTGATACCCTGTAGTTTATCTTGTGTTATCACAGGGTGACTACAATATGATTTTTCTGCAAGCTTAGGTCCTCCTGGAGATACAGATTTATTACCAAAAAATTTGCGTTTGACCCCACTGTGCTACGGACCCAATCATCTCACAGTGTCACATTTATCCAAATTAGAACGACAAAAATACGAAAACAAAAGCTTATTAATTAAAGTAATTTTTCTCGCATTTATTAATAAACATATCATATATTATGTAAAAAATACTTAAAGTATTTGTGTCTATAGAGCGAATTATGGACTTTCAAAGTTGCAACTTTTAAAAATATTTTAATTTTATTTAAAACTTTTGTAAAGAAGTTTGTTAACTTTAGCTTCATATATCTCAGTAAATACTGCAGATATTATGATTTTTTTGGTATGTAATAAAAAATGTATCCAAATTATTCTGTTATAATTTTCTAGGCTAAAAAATAAATACTGAAAATATTGATTTTTATTTAAAAGAAATCATAATATTAAAAAATATATTTTTTGGGAAATTATATTTTTAATAGACTGGAACAAAAAAGTTCCAACGAGTTCCAATTTGAAAATACGATTGTTATATAAAATGATATCTACAAAATTATATCTGAGAATTTTGGCTGCGACTTTTTGCTATCTTTTAAAATATTAGAAAAAAATATGAGGTACCTCATTTTAGCAATTTTTTAAGAAATATTTAAACATCTTTGATAATGGCTGAAAATTTGTTATGCAAGTGTTACACTATGATTTATGTGATTAGATTTTGCCACGTCTACTTTTAAAATATTCCTTATTTTAATAAAATTTACAAAAATATGCAGGAAATTCATACAAATAAATTAATTTTTTTTCAGCATGGGAGTGGCAGTGATTCTACCCGCCTATTTTTAGTGGGAATGTTTACGGTCTTATCTACTAACAAAATATACAATTTCAGACCAACATCTCCAAAATTGGATTTTTGTCGTTCTAAGACTTCTAAATGTTACACTGTGCATCTGGGAGCTGATGCTCCCAGATGATGTGGAAAATTAATATTCGGCTTAGAGGAGCCAGATTTTCAAATTTCTATCATCTTAGGGGTAATACAAGGATTTATATAACAAGAAACAGAGATAAGCGGATTTTTTATTTTATGTAATGTTTTAAAGTCGGTTTTGGTTTTAAGAAGTTCAAATTTGCAATACTCATTGTATTTTATTTTTACTTTTTATTATAACATTTTTCCTGGTATTAGCAGGTTTATACGCTAGTAAGTAAATAAACGGGGTCCCCCTAAAAATTACAATATTCTTAATCAGCTGTTAAATAGACTATATTAAATTTTCAAATAAAGTTATATTTAAAAATATATTTTTATTAACTAATAATTTTCTTTTTCAAGATACTTTAAGTAAAACATAATTATGCACCCCAAACATTTTTTTTTAAAACATACGAATGAAAAATAAAGAAAAAGATAACAAAATTAGCATATACAGTATATAATTTATGGGAATTTTGCAGCAAAAAAATTTTTCTTTAATTTAATTTTATATTTTAAACAAATTTAAACAAAATATTTCAATTATTTTGTAAATTTTTTTATGAAATTTATTCATTTGTATAAAAATGAATACCATACAATAGCAACGAATACACTTGTTACAAGAGTAGATAATATTTACATATAGAAATTGGCTTCAATATAATAAAATTCTAATGATTATATTTCATATGAAATTTGAGAATACAGTAGAATATCAAAAATCTCTTTGAAATTTTATTCAAGCAAATAGTAATGTTTTATTTTAATTTTTTTTTAATTAATTGTTTATTTTTTTGTCTATAGTCTATAGCAGATGCCTATATAGTATTCATATATTTATTTACAAACATTTATATTTATTTGTAAATTTGATTTTTTTCCAAATAAAATGTATTATGTTATTAATTGCTTACAATTAAATTCCTTTTGTTTGCAAAGTTTTATTTTTGATGCTCTCTCTCTCTCTTATACTCTTTCTCACTATCTCTCTTTTTTTGGTATATATCTGTATTTGTATGAAAATGCTATTGATTTTGTTGTTTCAATTAAATACATATATTTACAACATAAAAGTAAATTTTGTTTTAATTTATTATATGAAATGAAATAAAGTGAGCATTGCTGTTTGTAGTTGTTGTTTTTTATTTTTAATATTTATTTGTAAAGCCCTAAGGTGCTGTTTGAATTAGTTCCATTATAACAATAAAATTTTGATAAATTTATTAATAACTTTTTTCTTTTTTGAAATTTAGTATAAAGAGTTTTTAATTGTTTTCCTTTGGCGTTTTTTTATTTATTTATTTATTTTTTTGGAATAAGAGATTTTTTCAATTGGCAAAATTGTATAAATGTGTAAAATTGTTAAATTTAAAATTCATAATTGCAAATTCAGTATTAATAAAAATGTAATTGAATGTGATACGTAAGAATAATATAGAAATAAGTATGTAAATTAAAATATGTAAATTTTGTGAATTAAAAAAGAATTTTGGAGAAATATATGTTTAATATTGGAAAATGCTTTAAGTGTTGTGGTAGGTTTGAATTGATTATAATATAATAACTTTGGTAAATAAGAGTATTATTTTATCTTCAACTGGATTTTTGTAGCATGCACAATTTATAAAAAGAAATATTATGCGTTTACACATTTAAATAAACTTATAACTCAGAATCAATTTTCAAGTAGACTTAACAGTGCAGAGTAGGGTAAAATCGAAAATGTTTGGAAATAAATCTGGATTTCCTTGATATAGGCGTAGCAGAGGAGTGTACAATATTAAGTTTGGAAGGAGGACCCAACAGAACCCTCAGAGGAGGAGCTAAATGGGCTTAAAGTAGGGTACCTTTGACATATACAATTTTTAATCGCTTGCCAAATTTTTGTTTTTCGTCTGATTTCAAATATTTTTTGATGTCTTGATGAGACCTGCAAAAAACGTGCTGTTGTGTGCTATTTATCTCTTATAGTTTTCGATTTATTTGCTTTTGAAATTTTAAGTACCTCAATTTTGCAAGTTCTTGATTTTTTCATATATATTCCCGTATTTCCGATCGATTTTATTAGTTTTTCTTTAGTTAATTTAAGATCAAAATGATCAAAAATAAACGATTTTGAATTTGAAAATTACAAAAATTTTACCGAAAAAATGTCTGCACTCTTTTTACTCTAAATTAAAATTTTCTATAAAAACATAATAATTGTATCTTTACAGAAATGACTCTAAAATAGAAAACAAGCCCAATAACTCTAGCGATCAATATACACACTCTCCCAAATTTGACCCATTTTATATGAAAGTTTTGACTTTAGTATATATTTTCTAAAATTTCAAAGTACGAATCTGCAAACGAAATACAGCTAAGGAATTTGTAATATTTTGTTAAAAAGTTTTCAATCAAAATCAACGAAAATGTAAAAAAATAAATGTTTGGAATTTTCGGAGTTTTTGGGGAATTGTGGGATTCCTTTTACAAAAATCTTAATGTTTTTTAAACTTTCTCATTTTAAATTATAAAGTCTACATTTACCGAAAATTTCGTTAAGATATCTTTACAAAAAAGATTTTATTACAGATAAAATATTTATAGTTTCTCAAAAACACAATTTTATTTTTTTTTTTTTTTAAATTTACTTTAATTGTAAAAATCAGAAAAAGTATAAACTCGATTTCATACAAATTACATTGCTTAGCTAACAATGATGCGAAAAGTTAAAGCTAATGTGGAGTTGAAAACATATAAAGTCCAAAAAGTTCCAGACAGAAATGTTGCAAAAAATTTAGGAGCCACTTTCAGATTTTTCGCAGCTTCTGGGTCAAAATTTTTATGTTGCTGATGCTGAAGATAAGTTTAGGACCAAAAAGCTGACGAAATTTCCTAAAAAATTTCTGGTTTGGCAAGATTTATGCAGTTGTGGCAAAATAAGCAAGTCATTTGTTACAATGGGCTTTTTAAATACCGAAATACATCAAAGAATGTTTGCAAAAAATCAAGAGAGGTCAATCCTCTAAATTGTCCGAAGCTAAGACCGCTGAAGAGATATTGGGCTTTTGTGAAAAGAGAATCGAAGAGGACAATAGAGGACAATAAAAGACATGGGGAGACTGTTCCAAAAAAAGTGACTGAAACAACTATCAAATCTCTAATGGAAGGGTTACCAACAAAGGTCTACGAGTTCTAATTAGTGGTTAGTTATGGAAGTATAAAAGTTATATTTTCTTGTGATCTGTAGTATAATATCAATTTCAAAATTCTAGGATCAACCGTTTACAAATTATTGAATTTTATGTATGTTAAGAAGGATTCTAAATCTTTTTTAAGTGCTTTTTACTAGGACCCAATACCTTTCAATTGGGCAGAGTTTTGTGGATTAACCTCTTTCGGTACAAACACAAAACTATTTATTTGATACCAGTAAACCGCTTTGTGGCTATATTGAGAAATACCGAGATTTGGACAGAAAAATGAGTACACATTGTGTTTTCTTAGGAAAAAAAAAAAAGTATTTCCAAATTCACTCATTCACGTATATTTCTGTGTTAATGGAGTCATTTATTATGAATGAAGTGCACGTACAAATGGCTCATTAAACCAAAAACTTTCTTGGAAATTTAGATTTTTTGTACACGGTATTTTTCTGCCACATTCACTCTAGCATCTGCAATATAGAATTCCTGGCCAGGAAGTTACAAGAGTCGGCCAGTACGTACGTGTCAACGTCCATTAAGCAGCAATCATAATTCTGAAAAAATTCGTCTGAAGTATTTTTGCCCTCCCCAAAATTTTTTCTTGCGTTCCAATCAGGAACTTTTTGAACCTTGTAAATCTTCAGGTCAGATTTCTTGATAACTTTTCTGACAAAAGATTCGGATCACTTAACTTTATGGGGTACTTTTCTTCCATAGATGCGTGGATTTTCTCTAAAAATGCTTTTTGTTTTGTCTGCATTAAAGTCTAATTTTTCGTCCACTACCAGATTTTCTTATGACCAGAAAAACTGTATTTCGTGACAAACTTGTCTTTCAAGCAATTGTTTTATGTAACTGATTTGGGTTTTCGTTATAGATTTGAATTATATGTGCTTTTTGTCCAATTTCTATTTTAAGATAAACTAATTTAGCTATACAATGAAATTTAGCACACGGCTACTGATCGTAATGACAAATGTAGACAAGTTAACGGAATAATTATTTTTTATTATGTCAGAAGTTATAAGCTTAGAAGTACGCATGGATTTTTCAGTCTTTAGTTTTACTATTAAGAGTTTTATTGGTTTAATTTTTTTAATATTTTCTAAAGAAAACTTTGCCTAAACATATTGTACAAGAGAGGTTGTGGGAATACTCCTATCCAAACTGAACTAATTTTAAAGATTTTTTATTTATTTTTAAAACCTCAGAATAAAAGAGCCCAGTTAAAAAAAAATAAATATTTATATTGAAAAAGTATTGTGCATATTTTTTTTACTTTTCGGATTTTTTTTTATTAATTTTATAAAAGTGAAAATAATTCTCTTTTAATAATGTTAAACCAAAACTTTAATAAAACACCCAGCTACATACATATATACATTAAAGTGCCTCACCCAAAAAAGTTGCAAATTTACCCCGCTAAAAATGAAGATTAGTATGTTGTGATATGATTCCCAAAATATTATATCTCAATGTTAAGATTTACGTGAGCTGGACTATTTTCAAAACACCTCTAAAATTACGTATTTCTTCCAATATCATCCAATATTTTAGTTATATGAAAATTACCTTCAAATTATAATAGAGGCATACTACGACCTTGAATGTTAAATAATAATTATTAAATAATTATTTTATTTCTTTTCAGTCCCGAAATATTAAGATTTTACTAAAATTGTTTATCATATTTTCATTTTTAAAACATGTAATTTTATGTATTTCGGCCATTTTTCAAAATATATTAGGTTTTAGTTTACCATAGGAATGGTCTATCCTGCTACTATTGAAGATAACAAGTAATTAACCCATTAAGAGCTAAAAGGTAAATTATGCATTTAGTTCCCAAAGGATTAAATTAGCAATTCTTGCAAATAAGTCACATGGAAGTACTCATTACACTTAAATATTATTTAAAACCGAGATAAAAATCGAGTAAAAAGAAGTTTTTGAAATTTAGCCGCTAATTTGCACGAATTTTCAGTTTTTTTGATCAATTTACGCATTTTATTTGTGCATCTAAAGGGTTAAATAAATCCATATATCAATAGTATTTAATTAGACCTTTCCAATGAAGCCCTATAATATAATTTAAGATGGAAAATGTCCAAAATATTCAAACTATAGTAAATTACTGTTTGAAATAAAGTCATTGAAAATTTTATTAAAGTTTTACTTTTCGCAAGAATGAAAATTAATTTTGAAATATTTTCCACTCAATATGCATTAGACGTCGTTTTTCTATCATATGTTGTAATTGTTTTGACAAAGAGTTAAAAATTGTGTATACTGTTCAGTGTTGCCAGTTTAGCCTTTTTAAGGCTAGATCTAGCTTTTTTATTTTGATTTTAGCCTCAAAATTTTCGTTTTAGCTTCTAGCTTTTTTGTTAGTCTTTATTATTTTTAACATAGCCTTAAAAAGGCTAAAATTTTACAAATTTTATTTTTACAAAATCATCAATTTAATCATTTGTGTATATTAATTCTTACAAAAATATCGAAATTATTTATATTTAATGAAAATTTTCCCCTGCGGCGCTTCATTCTACAAAAATATTAAAATTATTTTTTGACAAACTTTATTACCCATATAAACTAATTACTTTGTATTTACAAATTCACTAAAATATATTTAACAAATACCAAAATCTAATGAGAACAAAAAAATTAATGGCTTTATTTTTTGGGGCATTTAGCCTTTTCTGACCCTTTTTTAAGCCCAATTTAGCTTCTTCTTTTCTCAAGTCCTGGCAACACTGTTGCTGTTGATCGAAAACCATATTTTTGGAGGTTTTTAAAAATGGTCCAGCTCACGTAAATGAAATAATTGAACAGAAATATTTTGGAAATGAGTTAAAAACATATCAATCTTTAATTTGAGGGGGATACATTTGCAACTTTTTTTATCCCCATACAAATCAAGGTACTTTAATATACATTACGAAGTCTAATCATGATATTGTCAAAGAATATTTAAAAGAATAATACGGAACACATTGAGTGCATAATTAAGCTAAAAATCCTACTCATACACACACCTCATTACAAATAAAATCCTTCCTATAATTTTCACACTACAATTCAAATGAAATTGCTTGGCTTTTACAAATAAGAAAGAAATAAAATGTGAATATTAATAAAGCTAACAACCTTTTTGTGTTAAAATACATACACACACATTTTTATATATACAACTATTATACATACATTTATGCATTCTATACTAACTTTCATTTGAGAAAAAAGAAATAAAAAAAAAAAAAAAACACAATGGTAACAATAAGTTAAGTGAAAATATTATGAAATGTTTAAAAAAATAATAGAAACTTGACTTGTTTTAGAATTAATTTGTATATTTTGTAAATGTTTAAATAAGTGTATGTATAGTATGTTTGAATAAGCATATAACAAAAGAATAACACTAAAATAAATTAAAAAGGATCAGTTGGAATAAAAAATTAAAAAATAACATTTATACAGACAGAGACACATATCCACATATATAACTATAATAATGAAATGAAAAGGAAGCTAAATTCATTTTTCTTTTTTTCATAACTGCTCAGTAGTTTAACAAAAGTACAATGACGTCTATTTGCATATGAATAATGGGGTCTGTTAAATGTTTATAAACATATATGGGAAATTCTAAAAACTCGTTTACTTTTGATGTTCAAAAAAATTTCGAAAATTTTTAAATGGCACATCAAAGATATTTAGTAGCAATATTCCTTGGCTCTAGTGGAACACAGATCTGTTCGCGTGAATGACTTTCAACGAACGGCATCAATGTTATAGCGGTCTAAGATAAAAATTCGGGTGCTTGCCTGCACCACATGGAACCGTTTCAGGTCTTGCATTTTTTTCTGTTAGAGAATTAAGTGCTGTTAACATAATTGCATCAAAAGTTGTTTAGAAATGTCAGAATTTAAAAAAATATTTGAGGTTGAAGGTCGGTTTCATAAAGGCAAACGTAAAAAGTGAATTGCCCATATATGTATATATAAAAGTATGTTGATGTTTAAGTGTGTATGTGTTTATTAAAAAAAAAAACAGTAAATTATGATATATGTTTAAATGTAAATGTAATGTAAGTATGTGGTTATGGTAGAGACACTCATATATAGAGAAAGAAGTGACACACATTTATATATTCCTACACCAAGTCACTGTTACTCACACACTTAAATGAAAACAACTGTCAACAATGAAACAGGTGCAGTATGATAAGTGTAGTAATTTTTGATTATAAATTGTTTTATTAAAACATATGTAGACGTAACATTTTTGAGAGCCTGATTAATATTTAAGTTTATAATATTTTTAAATTCAACAATTCTAGGAAAATCTTTAGAACACGTTTTTAAATCATTAGTTCTACAACTGGTATAATCTGAATCATTTCAAATTCTTGAATGACATTCTTAGAACTAGTGATGTCGCAAGCAATTTCGGCATTCATGAAGTAGCTCCTTTGAGGGGTCTTTCTACATCGAAATCTCGAAAAAGGCTTTACTCGGGACTCTCTAATATGCAATTAAGTAGAAATACAATCTCGACTTCATGAGAAAAATCTAAAGGTAGATTCGTGTTTAGCTTGGTGAATTCTATCTATGTATTCCACATATCTGTTTTTGAAGGAGGACGAAAAAAATTTTTGTTGTCGACCACTGTAATCTTATGAGGATAAAGATAAGATTGAGCAATTTTATAATTAAATTGTTTAATTGCTTAACTTTTTTTGAGAATAATATAGAATATAGAAAATCGGGCCTCATTCTGACGTATTATTGGTTCTATATTTTGTTATAAAAATCTTAGCTCGAATTCGAATATATTATAAATGGCATTTGGCATTTCTTTTTATGATACATTTTCAACAATTTATGATACTTTGCGCTATGAATATACTCTCCTTAATTTTGGCTTCTCTATGAAAATAAATATTTTCGTTCTTTTAATATTTCAGTAATTACATTTTAAACTTAAACATTTTTATGCGTGGTTACTAACTTATTTTGAAAACTAATTCATGAACTTTTTAAAAGTTCATGTACCCTTTTGTGATATAATATTTGACAGACGGATGGACGGACAATGTCAGTATAACGAAAAAAGTAGTTATAAGTTGATTTATGTAGCAGAAGTTTTAATACTCTTCACCACCATATGTGGTTGGGGTATTATGCGTTTGTGCTGATGTTTGTAACGCACAGAAAAAATTATCGGATCCCCACCATAAAGTATACCGTTCATCTCAGAATCACTTTCTGAGTTGATTTAACGATGTCCGTCCGACCATCTGGTCGACTGGCTGGCTTTCTGTCCATGTAAACCTTGTGAACAAAGTACAGGTCACAATTTTAAAGATATCTTGATGTTATTTGGCACAAATAATTATTTTGACACGAGGACGAAGCCTATTGCAATTGGTTATGATCGATTCATTATTTCACCTAGCCCCCATACAAATGTCCTCCCGGAAAAGGGTTTAACGATCATAAATACCTTAAATATAGCAATATTTCAATGAAACTCGGTACAAGGGAGTTTTGTATAAGTGCCAATATTTGTGCTAAATTTCATCGAGATCGGTCTATAATTGACCATAGCTCCCATATAGCTCCCGAAAATTACTTTAACGTGCATAAATCCCATACGAATATTAGTATCAAGTTAATATTCAACACAAATAAGTTTTATATAACTAGAAGCAACATTGCCAAAATTTATGAGAATCGGTCCATAATTTACCCTAGCTCCCATATAAACCCACTTGCGGGAATCGCTTTAAAGAGCATAAAATCATATAAATGTTAGTATCAATGCATTGTTCTGTATTTGTATAATTTATTTTACATTTAGTAAAAGTGTTGGTCTATAATTGGCTACAGGTCTAATTTTTAGCTCATACACAATGGTGTATCATATTGTCGGTCTTGACCGACTATAGTTTTTTTTTTGTTTTTTTGATATATGTAGCTTATGAGGGCAAAGTTAGAAGAAGACCAACGTGGTTGATAAATTAGGGATTGATTTTTAGTGGGTTGGATTTAGGTCGAACGGTACATGACGGAATGGGCACAGAGATATAGGAAACCGACGATTGAGATAGAGGATATGAGTGTCTTAGAGTTTCTTAAACTAAAAATGCCAGAAAATAGCGGATACACTGAATTTTATTAGGAAAGGGAGAAGTCTTTTCCAAAGGCACTCATTCACGTATATTTCTGTGTCAATGCAACCATTTTTTAGGAATGAAGTGCTTCATTCCTGCGTATGCACTTTCATGTTATTTTTTACCTCAAAATTCTTGCTTGCGTTTCTATTAGGTTTTTTTTTTTACTTTATAAATCTTCAGGTTAGACTTCCTTTAAAATTTTATGATAAAGATTCAAAGCAATTAACTTTTTGTGACACTTTTTTTCCAGAGATGAGATGATTTTCTCTCAAAATCCTTTCTATTTTGCCTGAGTCCTACAGCCTGAAGATAATATTTGTCTTCCATTACCAGGTTACTATTCAGTGATCATGCCTTCTTTGTATTATATTATGACCCAAGAAACTGTATTTTGCGGCACAACATCCTTCCCTGCAATTATTTCATATGACCAATGCAAGATTTCATGAAAAATTTGAATTATGTGTTTAGGTGTTTTTTGTTAAACTTCCATTTTAAGAAAAAGCAATTTTGCTATTACCATGAAACTTAGCAATTGAGCATAATGGCAAATACAATCCAGTTAACAGAATTATTAATTTTTAACCACATCAAAAGTTATAAGATCAAGAGAATGCACGGATTTTTTCGTGCGCAGTCCTTATTTCATATCTTTCATTTAACTGAATCGTTCAATTGAAATATTTCTTTCATGAACGATACAACTCTATAAAATTTATTAATTTTTCTTTAAGAAATTTTAATCTTTTGATAGAAATATTATCTTCTGCAAAAAACCCGGTTAGCCGGTTTTTTCAAAATACCAACTATTCGAACTTTTCGAAAACCGGTTTCTCCAAAAAGTCGAATAATCGATCACCCTACTATATATATTTATTTTACTTTATGTATGTGTGACAAGAAATTCATCATTAAAACTTGTAATCACACATTTAATCTCAATGTATGTGAAAAAAAAATACTCATATCACACATACAAAGATAGAAAAAAAAAAAAAAATAAATAAACAAAAATACAACATTATGCTCGTATCCAACCAACGATGACAATAGCAGTATAATAAAGCTTTAGGCAATTCCATGAATATGTAAGCATTTAAATAAGTATGCTTCCCCTCATTTGAAAAATAAAAAAATAAATGAATTGTTTTATTTTAGATTAAAAAAAAAAATTTTGCACTTTAAAGTTGTGTGATTGAAGGGATAGAATGAAAATGTGATATTTTTTATGAAAAGGCTTTTTATTCATAAAAAAATTAATTTAATATACAATTGGAAAAACTCAATTAAAGGTATTTATGAAAATGATTTGTCAGCTAACAATTCGTGTATATTTATATCTTTTCAGGTATAAGTATACTTATATGATAAAATGTGATAAATTTTATATACATGAATATATATTCCCTTTAGATGGTACTTTTCATTTAAATTATGCACTATGCAGAACTTTTCCTTTTAGTCATAAAATATATAAATGGAAAATTGTACTTTTAAATAATTTTCGTTTAGTGTATGAATTAATACGAAAAGCTTTTATTTTAACAGATTATTCTTATAATGAAAAGAAATGTTAGCCTTTGTTAAGCTGGATCAAAAGACCATTGAGGTCCATCTTAATATTCATATATATGTATGTATATGTGTATTAGAGTGTCCCGAAGAAAGCCTTTTTCGAGATATCGATGTAGGAAGACCAGTCAAACAATGCGTACGAATTTGCTTAATATAAAAAATTATTTAAATAATTTTTAAAATTGGTCTTCAGTTCCCTACCAGCGATTGAAAAATCATGAGTCTCATAAATTTCGATCAAAAAAGTTTCGATTTTTTAAACGAAGTAGATTTTCCCATAGGATTTTGTTTTACTAGAAGACTTTTTAAGGCATTTTGATGAATGATTTTTTGTTAAATTTGGAAAGTTATATATTATCACCAGTACTTTCTACAATATTTTAAGAAAAATATCGAAAATTTGTTTGCATGATGTACTAAAATGACGGTTTATGGACCAAAATTTTTGCGAAAAATTTTGATACCCATTTCAAGACAAAACTCAATACTATTTTTTGGACGAAATGTTCTAGACCCGTGACTTTCAATCGCTGGTAGGAGATCAATTTTAAAAATTGTTTAAATATTTTTCCCATATTAAGCTAATTTTTACGCAACGTTTGAGGGGTCTTCCTACAAAATTTTTGTCTACGGGACAATCTAATGTAAATATGTGTATGTGCAATGTATATACTTCAACAATTATAAAAACATTTAACTAAACATCTACAATTGTGCGGTTTACAATATGACAAGAGTCAGGAAAATAAAATGACAAAAATATACAAAGACAACAAATTTTTAAATATTAAATGAACACAATACTTCTGTACACTTTTCTATATACATTTGCAAATATTAGATAAAATATACGCATTTTATGTACGTTGTGGGCTAAAAAATATTTATAAACGACCACTTTTTATACATGCATCTTGTTTATACACAATGGCAGCATTTCCTGTTCTTGATGTTGGTGGTACACAAAACTACAGAAACACATGCACACAGACATATAAATATATATTTGTATGTCTGTATACGTTTATAAATAAAATAGGGTTATTTCAACCTTAAACTTACCCCTTGTACAATATATAAGTAAGCAAAATACTAGTATTTTACAATGAAATTGGGATTTTTACAAACTTGAATACGAGAACAAAAGCATCAACATATGAAACCTAGGAATTATGTTGTTGTGGGGGTGCGACTGTTGCAACTGTGTAAGTCTCTAGCACGCATTTTGGTTTGTATGTGAAATTTTGTTGCACACGCAAATAAGGAAATATATGCAAAATATAATGTTTATATAGAGATATATATTTAAAGACGAAGGCAAACGGAGAAGTTCTCTTTAAATTATAACAAATTGTTGCTTTGAAACAAGTCCAGAATTTTTTTTAAGACAATTTCCATTTTTACCTCGTAAAAATAAAAATATGTCCTAGTAAGTATGTTTTGTATGTTTTAGTATTTTAATGTTTATCTGTATGTACTTGTCGTGTGATAAATACATAAAGAACTTTTTAACTAATTTACTAAACTTTATTTTCGTTTGCTGTTGTTATTGTCCTTTACTCATATTGTTGCAAGTGAACTTAATTGTGTTGTATAATAATATGCAACGTTTTACAATGCACATGTTATGCAACTAAGCCTGTTGATTTTTGTTCCCATGTCCCTGCTGCCTTAGTCATACTTTCTAGGAGCTTTTGTTTTAAATTAGCGAACAGTGAAATTATGGGATAATATTATTTTCAATTAATATTATAATAGACAACAGATGTTATGGAAAGTATGTATTTGTATTTAAAGTAGTATAGAAATTAAAAACTACATAGATACATATTGTTGATACGATTGAGGTAGGTTAGTTATGTTTTGCATAGATTAAATTTTATTAAATTTGTAATGTAATAAAAATTTATCATTAAATTCCTTAGTAAAGAGAAAAGTAAAAGTAAAAAGATAACAAGCGCGAATATATTCGGCCCGGACGAATCTATATACCCACCATCAACTTTTTCAAATTTTGCGTTATATGGAAGGGGGGCGGTAAAGTGAGCGGACCACGCCCATTTTTTGTTTCCGATTTTACATTGGTCCTTGAACTATTTGAACACAATTTCGTTGATTTTCACCTTATATGGGAGGTGGTCGGTAAAGTGAACGGACCACGCCCATTTTTGGTTTCCGAGTTTATATCGACCCCCGAACTATACGTACAAAATTTCGTTGTCGTACGTGCTTTTATTGAAGAAATATCAGCAGAAAAGTATTTAACGGACACCCTGTGTTCCTAGTTTTTAGCCCATAACTTGTTTGTTTATTAACCAATTTTGCCCATTTCCAATACCTAACAAACCTTTTATAATATAAACATTTGTGCCAAATTTCGTGTCCCTACGTTGCCCCGTTCGAGCTCTATCCTGCTTTCAACAGACAGACGGACAGACGGACGGACATAGCTAGATCGATTCAGAATCTAACCAGGACCCAGAAAATATATACTTTGTGGGGTCTTAAATGATTCCTTCGACATGTTACAAACGGAATGACAAAATCAAGCATCTTGGACAGTTCTTACATTTTTCAAGCACATAAACATCACCACTTTTAAATATCTTAAACCGCACGACAAGATGTCTCAGTTAAAGATTTTAAATCAGTTTAGCTAGAAGGATTGAAATTATAGGATACACCCAATAGAGAAGATGTATATATACTACATTCCCATCTTTTTGATGGTGGGTATAAAAAGATAAAAACTTTAAAATAAACTAAACTTTTAGTTGGTAAAACATTGAATATTTCATTTAAAAGTAAAAATGAACTTCAATTACGAAAATGGTTATATTAAATAATTTTTGATTGATTTTTCTCCAATCATCAAAATGATAGTATTAATAACTAGTATAATTGGTTTTATTATTACGAATTTTTTTATAGATATAATGAGTTGAAATTTCCTTAAACTTATTTTATTATAATTTTTATCTTTCTTCAGGAAAATGAGTACACAGAAAAAATTATTACCATATATTTTTCAATTAATACGGTTGTTTATTTTTGCATCAAACTTAATAAATATATTCAAATAAAACTAGAATAAGAATCAAATTTAATTAAGATTTTATTTCTTACTTACTTTAATTAATTCAATAATTGATTTAATTAATTTTTTCTGTTTTTAATTTTTTACAATTTCTAGTAATTGATATAATCATTTTGGTGAGAGGTACAAATTTAAAAAAGCTGTTAATTGAATGAATTATTTACTAACATATTTGATGATTGATTTTATTTTTTGATTTTTTCTTGTTTTATTAAACGATTTTGATTTTAGAAATTAAGAAAATTATGATTATTTATTTATTTTTCCATATAAGAAGTATATATACATCTTCTCTAATGGGTGTATCCTATAATTTCAATCCTTCTAGCTAAACTGATTTAAAATCTTTAACTGAGACATCTTGTCGTGCGGTTTAAGATATTTAAAAGTGGTGATGTTTATGTGCTTGAAAAATGTAAGAACTGTCCAAGATGCTTTAAAGTAACTATATTTATATTAAAGCGATATAAGTTGAAGGGTGATTTTGTATGTCTGAAATGCTCATTGGGTGAAGCAATAAAGTTCTGTGAAAAATGTAATTGATCCGTTTGAGGAAAGCTTTGATCTAAAAATGACCAAAATATGCAACCAAATATGATTCCTTAATTTTTCATTATGACAATGATCAGTAGAGTGTCCCGAGGAAAGCCTTTTTCGAGATTTCGATGTAGGAAGACCCCTCAAACGATGCGTAAAAATTAGCTTAATACAAAAAAATTATTTAAAAAGTTTTTAAAATTGGTCTTCAGTTTCCTACCAGCGATTGAAAAATCATGGATCCCATACATTTTGGTAAAAAAAAAAGATTTTTTAATCGAAATGGGTATAAAAAATTCGTAATTTTATGCTGGTTATGGAATAAATATTTAAAAAAATTTTCGCATGGTATTTTTTTTTTTTTTCGCAGAAGACTTATTAAAGAATTTTGATGAAAAATTTGGAAAATTATATATTATCAGCAGTACTTACTACAATAAAAATTTTTAAAGGGAACAAAATTTTAAAATTCTTATCCATTTTTTAAGACTAACATTTTATGGACTAACATTTTTTTATAACTGGCTAAAAATTATTAAATTTTTGATACTCATTTCAAGACAAAACTCAATATTATTTTTTAATATTAATATTTTTTAGAAGAAATGTTCTAGACCCGTGACTTTCAACAACTGGTCAATTTTAAAAGTTTTTTTTTTTTAATATTCTTCCCATATTAACGCATCATTTGTGGGGTCTTCTTTCAAAATTTTTGTCTACGGGATACTCTAATGGTCAGCCTCATGTTGCGTGACTAATTAAAAACTATATGGAACATTGTGGGTACGAAGTTTTGGCTGAATCCCTGTTTTGCCTTTTATGAGTATTATTTGCTTCGTTTGACTTAGAATGACCGTACTGGAATTAAGCAATACTTTTTTTTAATTCATTTCTGCCCTCAAAATATGGTATTTCTGAGATAGAATCATAAATTTCTAGTAAATGGGAAAAAGACGGACAAAATTTTTCATTAAAATCGATGGACTACGACTACTGATGAGTTATTAAGCGGAACAAGAATTATGTGTTTCTTTGTGTTGATATGTAATTATAGTCAATAAACTTTGCTCTATTGCTACTAACAAGGCAATTTAGGATTGTAAACTTGTAGAGTTCTAAATGTGAGAATTTGATTCTAATTTTTTGTTAATAAGATTAATTTTACAAAAGTTTAACTTAAACTTTACATTATCTGCAAGCATTTCCAAACTTTATAAAATAATATATGAAAAAAAATGACAAAGTTCCTTACTACATATAACATTTCCAAATAAACTCTTCACAAAAAAAAAAAAAAAAAAAAAAAAAAACATTTATGGTGGGATCTTAATCAAATCTGTTACATGACATTAGGAAGTATATTTAAAAGGCTGATTCTTGTTATAATTGATAGGTGTTCCTAAAATACTCCTAAAAAAAAGCAATTCACTCGTTGTGTGGATTTAGAGAAAGTTATCATTCATTAGCCCATTTTGAACATTTTTTATTTAACATAAGCAAATTTAAAGTTATTGTGTAATAATATACCTATTTCATTTTTTTGGATTTCGTTCTCAGTGTAACTCTCATATTGCTTAAATTAGACCAAACTTACTACAATCAATTAAATTAAAAATATGTACCTAAAAAGAGAAATAAATTTTAGTATTAATAATTAGCTAAAATTAATTAGAAAATATATTTTATATTGCATTTTATAAAAGAACAAATATGATGACATATTGAAACAGTTATATAAGTAAAAATTTAAAAATTTGTTATCGTGGTAACACAAATTTGATGAATTTTTTTTCCTAACATGTAGTTGAATTCTGGGTAATAAAACTCTATAAAATCTAGTTTACAGATCTAGAATTATTTTACTTCAATTAAAAATTCTATCAATTTCACTGTACTTTTCTAACTATTTGTTCATTTACACATTTACCACAACAACATATGAACTGTGTATCTAATTTTTGGTTGGTTGCTTTGCTCTTGTTATTGTTGTTTTTAATACTGGGCTTACACATATATTTATACATACATATATATTAGTTAAATTAAAAAAAGAATGTATTTTACTCTCAATATATAAGTATACAGCCAATATGAAAATATTTAAACACACACATACTCCATTCATTAAGAACATTCACTGAAATTAAACTAAAAATAAACATCAAACACGATCTGAACTGTTGCTTGTAGCTTGGTCTGGTATTGTTACAGTTTGGTTTGGTTATTTTGTGGATTTTTTACATCATCATCAGACGACATCATTTGGTTGTTCATAAAAAAAAAAAAAAATGAACAACAACAGAATTCAAATACACTGCGTTACTTATATTAATACACGCATACTGACACTGACAGCAACACAGGAGATTTTTTTATTTTGTATATTAGGCCACCAGGCATGTTATGTGGTACATGGTTATAAAAGTATATGAGTAAAAAAGGCGAAAAAAGGAAAAACCTAATGATCCCCGCTTACATTAGACATTATTAAAATAAAAAAATAAAAAAAAAAAAAATTATAATAATACAGAATGAGTATATAGAATTTTATAAAATGTTATGTTATATTGTTAAAACATAAATATACTTAAGAGTTAACACTGTTGGAGAAAATTAGTTAAAAGGAATTTTTTTTTTTTGTAATATGAATTATTTTTAATTAAAGCTTTCTTAGTCCTTTTAACAGATTTTTTTTTTTAACTTGCTTTGTGTATATATTAATGTATAAAATCTACCCGCTGCTTCGTTAGTGCAGATTTTTTTTTAATAAAAAACATTTGATATTATAATTTAAAATTATGTTTTATTAAGTTCTATTTTTATAACTATACATTTTTTAATAATATTTCTAATTGAAATAAATTGAAAATATAGAAATAAAATTACAAAAAAAAAAAAAAAAAAAAAAAAACAAAATAGAGATTCACTTTTATATATAGATAGATATATTCGATCTAGAGTATTCCTACATAGACCAAATAAAAACTTGGCAGCCTTTTTATTAAAAAAAAAAAAAAAACAAAATGAAGTACGAAAATTGATAAAACCTGTAAAATTAAACCGTGATTCCTAACTCCCGTGGGAGTTAGTTATATTGTCATTAACAACAATAAAGTTGTTTAATATTTTGGTTACCAGTTTCTTATATATTTCACGTTCGAAGGTTCAAAAACTAACAAATTATTTCTATTATTATATTCTAAGAGAAGAAAGTGACTAATAGGTCTTCTAGATTCTCAACATTGAACCATACACAGCTGTGTGCAAAATAATAGTAGCGCCATATGTAACATTTTTACATTCAATGAAATGAAGATGTTTTGTTGATTTCAAGAAATTTTTAAACTTAAACATCGTAATTCAGATAAAATACTTAAGGAGATTGAATACACAAGAAATTAGCCGTGCAAAATAATAGTAGCATTGATAAAAAAACACCTGTGCAGACAAAACTACGTAATAAAGTTTTTCTTTTTTGGCATATTTGGTTTATACACATTAATATTTTGTGAAATTGCCCTTATAGGTCCTCTGAGCAGTGCAGCGGCGGGGTATTGAGTCCACTAATAAACCCTAATCCTCTCAATGGGAATATTTTTCAAGCTGACTGCATTGGCATCTACAATTCCTGCAAATTTCCCGGTTTCTTTTTAAAAGAAGCATCTTTGACATCTTGTCAAAGATTTTCAATGTAGATCGGATATGGCGATTGAGTCGATCACTTCAAAACATCACTTTTATTTTCGGAAAACCATTTTTTTTTTTGGCAATTTACTCGTTTCTTATGAACATTTTCCTGCAAAAACACCCATTTGAGTGGCATATTTTTCTCTGAATAAGACAATAAGACTGTTAATACTATTTCCACATACATTGGGGCATCCTTGTTACCTTTTATCCAAAATATGGACCATGATATGAAAAACATCGCTAAATGTTGATTTTCCTACCATAGTGCTTGACGGACTTGAACAAATTTTGGGTCATATTATTTGTTATTTGGTTACGTTACATATATTCTTATCCTATGCGTCCCATAAGCACCAAAAAGAACTACTTTGGACGCATTTGTGCAGAGAATGTGTGCCATTTTATTTGGGAACAATAGGAGTAAAGTATCGCGAAATAAGGGCGATTTTTGGAATTTTGGTTACAGATTTTGTTTTTAGAGATATCGAAAAATAGTTGACGCATCGACTTTCAGCTCTAAGTCCTCTTTTGCCTTAGTAGACGTCACAGATATGATTGAGTTAATCATTCGCTTTTTACGCGTAAAGTCACTTAGAAGATATTTTTACATGCGAGTTCCTGTTTATTGGTTTGGATTATATTTTTTGAATTTTTCAATAACTGCGGTAGAATATTCCACAAAATTGTTGGAAAAATTTGTATGTTTTACCTTCAGAAAGTATTTCTACCAATAAGGTACGGGTGCTAGGAATACAGTGCTTGCCGCCACCTATTTTAAATTTTTTTTAAAAGCTGTATGTACACGGCTATATAATTTACTTAAAACCCAAAAGGATACAAAATAATAAAACACTAATACCATTTGCCAATGTTTATCATTTTGCTACTATTATTTTGCACAGGCAAAAACCAAGCGGCTTAAGTAAGATAACGGTAACTTCCGAAGATGCATAGATAAATAAAAATAGATTTTTCTTTTATAATCATTATCCCTGTTTAAGACTTTCATATAAACAAATTGTTTTTGAATTTTTTGTCTAGGCATTGAGCAGCAACAGAAACTAAAAAGTATATTGTAATGCTACTATTTTTTTGCACACAGCTGCATATTTAATTTCATGTTTGAAAGTTAATTGTTGTTACAAAAAATTCAAGGAGTAACATAGTAGTGAAAAAGTATCACTGAGAACCATATACATATCTTTAATTTCATGATTTTAAATTAAATATATAGAAAATTCTAGAAGTACCATTAGAAGAACGAAAAATTACCAAAATGTTAACCCTCTTGAATTCTTACCCACATAGGACCATATATCTTTAATTTCATGATTTTATGTTCATATTATAGAAAATTCTAAGTTTAGCATTTGAAGAGCAAAAAAGTATCAAAAAATTCCCTGTTAAAATCTTATATCTTTAATTTCATGTTTCCAGGTTTAATATTTTAGAAGGTTCAATATTATAGAAAATTCAAAAACTACAATTAGAAGAACGAGAAAGTACTACAAAGTCCCCTCTTGTCAATTCTTACCCACAAAGGAGCATGTATCTTTAATATCATGTTTCCAGGTTCAATATTGTAGAAAAATCAAAAAGTACCATGATTTATGTTACTTAAGTTCATGTTTCCAGGTTTAATATAATTAAGAATGCATTATTTAATTTAAATAAAATGGAATTTTCCGATGTTATCCCCTTTTTGG
The DNA here is from genome assembly GCA_951394005.1 of Protophormia terraenovae. Classification (NCBI taxonomy): domain Eukaryota; kingdom Metazoa; phylum Arthropoda; class Insecta; order Diptera; family Calliphoridae; genus Protophormia; species Protophormia terraenovae. The sequence continues at coordinate 120,862,579 of OX596074.1, forward strand.
TACTTTTTATTGCCCCTGGATGTTACAAAAATTGTTTTCCAATGAATTACTAAATTGTACTCGAATCAAATGTTAAAATATTCATATGCTTTTGCTAGTAAATAGAAAAAATATTTTTGAAAAAAAAAAAAAAACCAAAAACTGGTACGATTTATACCCCTTAAAAGTACTAAACTCGTATTCGCCTAATTTCGATAAGGTAATAATGTTATGCACATTTTGCTTACCAGAACTAAAAAATAGATAGGGTGTCAAAAAAATTACAAAATACAGTTTTTACCCGTTTTCTCGCTAAAAAAAACGAATTTAAAAAGAGTACCAGACACGTATCTGTTTATTTTTTTAATGAATAACGATAACTTTTATGTGATCTCTATTAGTTTAGGAGATTTAAGTGTAGGAAATGAGGGGAAAGGTAGGAAAAGATCACCTAGGTTGACAAGTTAGGGATTAACTTTTAGTGGGTTGTGTTTGGGACAAACGAAACATGACGAAATAGGGACAGGGATATAAAAAACCGACGTTACGGACAGAGGATATCTAGTGTCTTAGAGTTATTGAAGCGAACATTTAACTGCTAATGAAATTATTTTGTTATTTTGATAATGTTAATGTTAAGTTTTGAAATGTGTAAATATTGTAAATAGTAATTTATAAAATATTATAATGAATTGAGAGTGAAGCTGTGTTTTAAATTGAAGAGAAAAGGATAAGTATCTAAAGTGTTCAACAAATCGTTTTTAAAAATCTACATAAGGTTAACGAGTTTACCCGTTTATCCATTTTTACCCCCTAAACATTGGAATTCGTAAAAATCCGTCATTAATGGATGTCTAAGCTGGGAGACGAACCAAAAGCCAGTTTCATATCTCTACCTTCTGTCGTTTGGGTAGGCGAAGTAACGTTACTCGTTTATATATGTACGAGCGTATAAGCCTGCCAAAGTCAGGAAATATAATATTATAAAAATAAAAATATGCACAAACCAAATAATAGTGATAAAAGTTTAAATTAGTAAACTTAAACAAAAAATCAGTTTTCTTAAAGACTCAAAAACAAAAAACCAAAAAATAATAATAATTTCATATATCGCCGCTCTCTGGTAGAAAAATCTAGTTCTGTTAGGATTTGTAGGAAGCCGAATTTAAATTTTATATAGAATAAATGCTTAGAAAAAGACATATAAATACAATTATTTCTGCTCCCTGAAAAAAATTTCAAAATCTGGCTCCTTTAAGTTTTGAACAAGCGCGAATGTTATATTCGGCTCGGCCGAATCTATATACCCACCATCAACTTTTTCAAATTTTACGCTATATGGAAGGTGGGCGGTAATGTGGGTGCACCACGCTCATTTTTTATTTCCGAGTTTACATTGGTCCTTGAACTATTTGATCACAATTTGAAAGATGTTGGAGTTTAACCTTATATGGGATATAGGCGATAAAGTGGGCGGATCATGCCCATTTTTGGTTTCCGAGTTTATATTCAACTTTTGTTTAAGAGATATCAGCAGAAAAGTATGAAACGGACACCCTGTGTTTCTAGTTTTTAGCCCATAACTTTATTATTTATGAACCGATTTTGCCCATTTTCAATACCAAACAAACCTTATATAAGATAAATATTTGTGCCAAATTTCGTTCCCTTACGTTCTCCCGTTCGAGCCCTATACTGCTTTAAACCGACAGACAGACGGACGGACATAGCTAGATCGACTCAGAATCTAACCAGGACCCAGAAAATATATACTTTGTGGGGTCTTAAATGATTCCTTCGACATGTTACACACGGAATGACAAAATCAATATACTCCCCATCTTTTTGATGGCGGTTATAAAAACAAGAAGCTAGGTTTTGAAAAACAAGAAGGGAGCAAAATTTTAATTTTCTACGTTGTTTGGAAGCTTCAGATAGCTCTAAAAAGAGAATAAAAAGGCTTAGGAAATTACATATATGTAAATCCACATTTTTTCGCTCCCTGATAGGAATTTCAAAATCTGGCTCCGTTAGAATTTGTAGGACAAATAGTTAAGAATAAGTAAGCCGAACTTTAATTTTCTATCATGTCTGGGAGCTTCAGAAAGCTCTGAAAAGAGAAAAAATTCTTGGCTAAAAGATATTTTTCTCTTTCTAATTTTGTTATTCACTGCTTATTTCAGAAAAAAACAACATTTAGCCCATGCTAATCATTATTATGATATATTGTTGTTATTTAATACACATTCAGCTTAAATTCCCATACTATAACCTACTCACAAACAATAACTTTACCTACAAAGTATAATTACATACACAAACAAACTTTGACAAACACATTTTTTTTACACATACATTCATAATAGAATTATATTTATATAGGTATATTTGAATGTAAGTATATATTTTTTTCCATTTTACTTGTATGCCTTTTGTTGATGAAGTTTTAACAGAAAAATATAATTTGAATTTTGTGGTTAATTCATTTAAGCTTTTGCCCTTTTTTATTATAACAATTTTCATGCAGCCACTAGATCCCGGAACTCAAAAAAACATACAAAATACACATACACTAATATACAAGGTTATCATAACTCTCTATATGAAAGCAAGTGAACATGTTTGTATGTTGAGTTTGATATTTGATGTTTTATGAGTAAAACCCGCTTGTAGTTTTTTATGTATTTTTTTTTTTTGTAACACACACACTCATGTACATATTTTATAATTTAATAAACATTATTTTTTTTTATTTTTTGTATGTTGAATGTGTAAACTTTTCAATTTAATTAAAGTTTGTTAGCGTATAAGTAATATTATTAACAGTATGATGTAAAATCTACACATACATACTGACATAAACTTGTGTTTGTCATACTTGTTGTTTATATTACTTATACGTCACCTAGGTATTAAATTTAATTACTTTATTATTTTGAGGTTTTTGTTTTATCAAAAGTTATAATTATTTTATATGATACAACATTTTTATTTTTTTTTTTTAATTTTTAATTTTATTTGTTTATTACATTTAAGTATTATAGTATTAACACTATTTTTTTTTTTGTACTTTAGCTAGGGTTTAAATGCTATTAAATATTTCTAAATGTTTAATAATCTCCTGTACTATTGGAGTAAATTAAATTGAGTATATAGAATAGAGTTTTAAGTTTTATTTTATTTTTTTTATTGTTCTAATGTTGTATAGTCATATTGTTAAATCTTTTTGTTCACATTTAAATGTTTATATTAATTAATACATAATTGGTTTATGGCTTTGTAAAATTTAAACAAAGCAATAAATTAATTAAACGTAGTATATATATTGGGGAAATTAGTTTATTTAGTTGAAACAAAATATTAGCTTAGATTTAGTCTGTGGCAATGGTTATTAAAATGTTAAATATAGTTAATGCTGCTATAATGAAATTAAGGGCCTAATTTTGTAAAACGCTTTTCACCTTAATTTGAAAATATTTTCAAATAAATTGTTTTTGAGATAACCCACATATGTAAGCGTATTTTTTTTGAAAATTATAAGGACTATCTATGTGCAAATCATAAATCAAATTTTGGCGATTTTTTAAAAAATCTTCATATCCGAGGTGACCAACTTTGGAGGTCCACCCCCGTCCCCCAGACTTGCTAAGAACCTGTCCTCCTGCAAATAAATTGGCATACACATGATACCAAATGGGTCCAAAAATATGTGGGCATGTTGTGCTTTCTTAAGAAAAGAAGAAGTCTTTTTTGGAAATATTCCTTTATGCATATTTTGGTATTTATAGATCCGAATGTATCAAATGACTTTCCTGTTTTGCCGCAACTGCAAAAAGCTTGTCATACCATGAATTTTGTAAGAAATTTACTTTTGGGTCTTAAACGTATCTCCAACATAGCTTCGAGCATTAGCAATAAAAATTTTTGAGACACAAGCTGCGAAGATTCTACCAGCACCTACGTTTCTTCGTCGATTATACAGCTTGAGTACTTTTGTATGAAATTTGGTTTTAAATTCCGAAGCGCTACCGAACTAGGTTTCACAACAATAGTCAAATTCTCCTGATACTGTTTAATAACATTAGAAACGGTTTTACGGACGACATTTAATTCTGTGGCCAATTATTTGTAAGACCTATTTGGATTTTTTGAAATTTTTTAATAACTTGTGGGCGTAAATCTTTTTCGTCATTTATTTTGATGAAAATAAGGACAAATTAACATGGTTGTTATTAAAAATAATAACTGAAGTATTTTTCCATGATAACTAGATCAAAAAAAAATTTTAAATATTGATTCCGAAAAAAGTTATGAGGCAAAATGTGTGTTAAGATTTTTTCGATCTCACTCCTTAAACCTTGTGAACAAAGTACAGGTCGTAAATTTGAAGATATTTTGATGAAATTTGGCACAAATAATTATTTTGACACGAGGACGAAGCCTATTGAAATTGATTATGATCGGTCTATTATTTCACCTGGCCTCCATACAAATGTCTTCGCGGAATAGGGGTTTAACTATCATAAATGCCTTAAATATGGCAATATTTCAATGTACAAAGGAGTTTTGTATAAGTGTTAATCTTTGTGCCAAATTTCATCAATATTGGTCTATAATTTATCATAGCTCTCTTATAAATCCCTTCTTCCGAAAATCACTTTAGCGTACGTAAATCCCATACGAATGATAGTATCAAGTTAATATTTGACACAAATAAGTATTATATAACAAAGTTTGACAAATTTTTTTACACGAGCTTGTATATTTATCATATTTATGAGCTTTACGAGGCATTTATGTGATTGAATGAAAACCTCTATTATAATATTTCATTTTAAATATAACAATAATTCTCTCTTCTACTTTTCAATTCTAAATTATATATAATTTTTGAAAATATATAATATTTATCAAAAATTTACACTAAGTTGAAAAATTTTATATTAATTTATGAATTAAAATGATTGTTATGAATTCTAAAATACATTATCACTAATTTATAAAGTGTGTGTAAAATATCGAAATATTGTAATTTGTATTTATTTACTATTATTAGTTGTACAACATATTACATCATATATTTACATAAACATTTGTATTGTATACATACATATGCACATATGTATTGTATACATACATATGAAAACAAAGACCAATTAGTTATTTAATCAAGCATAATTAATAACATGCTTAAAATTGCAATTTCTAATTAAGTAGATGTTGCAATAAAGAGAAAAAATACTACTAATAGAACTTTATTTGAATAGTAATAAAATTTCATTATATTTACACGCAAAAGAGGCATTAATATTTATATTTAAAAGACCAAAATTTTATCATTTATGTATGTATTTTCTTACATATTTAATTTCTAACTGCAGTAGTTTAAATTAAATACTCTGGACAATAGTTGAAGATTAACATTTAAGTTTTATGTGTAATAAAGTTAAATAGATTTGTAAAAATAAATTAAAATATTTACCCCCTTATTTTGTAAATCCTTTCACCTTACTTCGAAAAAAAATTCTATACAAATTTTTTAAAAACAGAAACAATTAATATGAAAAACTTTTCAAAGTGTGGGGAAGTGTTTTGCAAAATTATGCCCTTAATTTAAAATAAGTTTGAAATCTAAGTATTTTAAAAATAAAACTGTACTACAGAATTACAATTTTTTATTTTACACGAGCTGTAAACCCGCTACTTCGTTAGCGGAACTTTTTTATATAAACCATACTGTATAATAAATTTAAGCTAAGATTCTTAAATCCCTTGGGAACATTTTTAATAATGGTGTTATGTCATCCATAAATAACAATATCTCTTTAATTTCAGATTTCTAATCTTAGAATAATGAAAAATAAATATCAGAATTACGAAAAAGTATATTAGAATAAAGAAAAAGACCACAATTTATTTTAAGGTTTCTGATTTACTTAGGACCTTACATCAATCAATTTCATGAATTTTGTGTTTCTAAGAATGAAAATTGCAGAACATTACTGAAGTACTCTTAGTAGAACGAAAAAAGATTCCACAAAGTCCCTTCTCACGGATTTGCATTCATTTAGGACCACATATCTTTAATTTCATGTTTCTAGATTCATAATTATAGAAAAAAGTACCACAAGGACCCCTCTGGTAAATTCTTCCTCACATACGACCATGCATATTTAATTTCATGTTTCTACTTTAAATATTATAGAAAATTCAAAAAGTACCATTAGAAGAACAAAAAAGTACCACAAAGTCCCCTTTTATGGATTCTTATTCACTGAGCACCACATGTCCTTAATTTCATGCTTCCAGGTTCATAATTATAGAAAATTAAAAAAGTATCATAGGAACAACAACAAAAAGTACCACAAAGTCACTTCATATGGATTCCCATTCATTTAGGACCACATATACTTCATTTAATGTTTCTAGGTTCATAATTATAGAATATTCAAAAAGTATCATTAGAAGAACAAAAAAGTACCACAAAAACATCTCTTATCTATTCTTATTCATTTATGACCACATATCTTTAATTTCATGTTTCTGGGTTAAATGTTATAGAAAATTCAAAAAGTACTATTAGAAGAACAAAAAAGTACCACAAAGTCCCCTCTAATGAATTCTCATTAATTAAGGACCAAATATCTTTAATTTTATGTTTCTATATTAAATATTATAGAAAATTCAAAAAGTATCATTCATTATTAAGTTTGAATAAAATATAATTTCCCGCCTTTACCCCTTTTTTTGGTACTTATTTTCACCCATGGAAGTATAAAAAATTATATTCCAATAAATTTCTAAATTGTAGCGGTATCCCATATTAAAATACTCATATGAATATTTCAATAAATATAAAAAAATATTTTATGAAAAAAGTACCAAAAATAGGTACGATTTGAATTTCTAAAAAGTACCAAATTTGTATTTCTCATTTTTTGATATGTTATGAATATGATATAAATTTTATCTGTATATTGATTAGTTTCAAAGATACATACGGTGCCAAAAAAGTACCAAAATACAGTTTTTACCCGTTTTCTCCCTAAAACGGCCGATTTTCAAAAAAGTACCAGACACCTGTCCAATTATTTTTTAAATGAATAACGATAACTATTCAACTTTTTTGTATCGTTATTATTTTGCGAGTTATAAGGTTACCAATTTTACCCGTTTTTACCCTTAGACCTACCTACGTTCCAAATTTCGTCTCTCTAGCTTCAGCCGTTTGGGCTGTGGGATGATGAATCATTCAGTCAGTCAGTCAGTCACGTTACTCTTTTATATATATAGATGAAAAGCTACATAAGTCATGTAAGTAATACTATGCAATAAATTAAAGATCGTTACATGGTGGCGGAACATTCAATTTGCAATTGGTAGCTCTTGATATGTGTAATAAACTCTCTAAAGTATTTTTCGCTGTTAGGCAAAATTTTTATTTAATGACTTTTTAAACTTTTCTATTTTTGCACCAAAGTAGTTTGAGATAAATAGAAAAATTAATATGAATATAGTACGAAGCTCAAAAATTTTAACATAAATGTTTAGAACATTTAAATGGCAATATTTCATTAGAACTTTCTATTCATTTATCTCTAATAATAAGGGGTCTTTTCTAGTCCGTTTAAAAATTTACATAAAAGTCGATTAAAATTTGAGTTTATTGGGTAAAAATGTTCTAAAGAAATTTTCTACGTCGAATTTCATTAAGGGTCACCGAAGGTCTAAAGTTCATATAATAAAGCATTTATCAAAAAAAAAAAAAAAAAAATTAAGTTAATGAAATTAGTAGTAATTTTGTTTACGATTTCAACAAAACTTTTAATTTTATGTTATATGTCATTGCCTAGTTTAAGGTGTTTATTTAAGAAATGTGGGAAAATTTTATAATTTTTCTTTTAACAACACATGATAAGTCGGATGAATTTTTTACCTTTGACGACTCCTAGTAAAATTTGATGAAGAAAATATCTGTACAACATTTAACCCATTAATCCCAAGTTTTAATCGACTTTCATGTCGTTTCTTAAAAAAAGAACTAGAAATGACCCTTATAAGGTAAGATAAATGAATTGAAAGTTGTACTGAAATATTTCCCGTTAAAAGCTTTAAATATTTATTCAAAAATCTTATACTACTTCGGTGCAAAAACAGAAAAGTTTAAAAGGTCATAAAACAAACATTTATCAAGAGCTATTAATTGCAGATGGAATGATTCCGCATCCAAAATACTGTTGCATAGTGTTATACTTCAAAAGTCTAAAAGTTTAATTTTTATTATTTTTTTTTTTTAATTTAATTTTTATTTTTTTTTAATATGTATGTATGTTATTTAGTAATTGTCAAAGCTAAATTTTTTAAAATGTTTTTCCAATATTACTATAAGATAAGTAAATTTTTAATTCATATTTAATAATTTTAATAAAAATCCAAAATTAAAGACAGATATGTCAATTGCAGATGGAATGATACCGACCCTAAAATACTGTTGCATAGTGTAATAAAGATATCACATAAACTTATACAAAAATTTCGACACACCATATAAATTTTAAGATATTTCGAAAGAGAAAAATACTTTGTGGTTAGTTATCACCAAAATATGCTCGAATGAAGTGTTTTATGCACATAAAAAATTAACAGCATTTTTGGAAAATATGCCTTTAAATTAAAAGTATGATTTTAAAATATAATTTTTTTCAGCTAAATTTCAAATCATCTTCTAGTCATAATAATTATAACTCGATTTTTATTAGCAATTGCTATAAAAGGTAAAAAAAAAAATAATGAAATTTTTCCTTATTTTTAAGTTTTTGAAATTAAAGTTTATAAAATCATTATACGTTTAAAATAAAAAAAAAACAACTTTTTTTTATTCTAAAATTTCAATACTTATTAGTAACATAAAACGCAACTAGTTCCTTTTGTTTTAACTTATAATGACTTAAGAAATACTTTCAAATCAATGGGTTATTGAAGAACTTAAGAGACATCTAAGTAATGACTTGAGGTAAGTAGATGCCTCTAATGTCAGCACCGTGTTAAAATAATTTGTTATTCAGCTAATGTGTAAGTAATGTAAAGCCATTATATTAGCTTCTTAACTCATTACCTGGCAACCAAAGTTTTTGCTGGGAAGTTATAACCCTTTAAACATTTGGAAGATAAATTTGTTGCCAATCTTCCAGACGTCACTTCTTAGTAACTTCCAGATGATTGTCAGAAGTGTGCAATACATTAACAAAAACAAAATACATTACTATCGTCCTTTGATCTTCCAAAAGTATACTTTGAAGTCACTTCTGGAAGATAATAAGATGAAAATTTAAATTTAACAAAAACAAATTACATTTCTATTGCCCAATAATCTTCTTGGCGTGTGTTGGGATGTTTTTTATGAAAAGAAAACAACACAATAAAGAAGAAGCTAAAATCATGCATTTCAGTAATAATTTAACTTTGGTACAGTTTGGCTGCAATATTAAACATAGAAATAAAAATGTTTCTGATAATTATATAAGTGTTTTTTATTTTTAATAATATCATAATTTGGAAATTATTAAAAAAGGAAATTAAATCTTCTTAAATTTTTATTTAGTAATATCAGATTTTAGTCACAATTTAAATTTATTTTAAGAAAAACTCCATCAAACAGACAAGTATCTGTATATTTGGAGAAGTCCAAAACTTTGCCTGTAAAGTTTCGTGTTGCATTGTTTGCACAAAAGGTAATCTGAATACAATTTTACTATAAAAATTAGTAATTAGTATCCACGTTTCTTTTTTAAGGTACCAGATTTCACCAGAAGTTTCTCATGAAGACTTTATTATTTATTAAATGCAAATTTCATTTTTATGTGAATTACTTCTTTTGTAATGTTATAAGTATAGATAATTGTTAAATAAAGATAATTGTGAAATATAAAAAAACATTAATTTTAATTATAAATATAGAAAAAAAAAATGTTAAATCATCTTCTAAAAAAGACTCTTCTGTTATCATCTTACGGGTGGCATCCAGAAGAGTCTTCTTCGACCCTTCCAGAAGTGTCTTCTTCGAGTCGTCTGGAAGACACTTCCTCGAGGAACAGTTTTTCCCGACGGAAGATGATTTGAATGATACTTTGGCAATAGTTTTAGCGATGAGTTTCAACTTCTGGAAGACTCTTCTTAGCCATTTCCGCAAAAGAAAATGTTTGCAGGGAATAAATAAAATCGAATAAGTTATTCTGTTTTTTTTTTTTTTTTTGTTAATTGAAAACTTTTTAAAATAATTAATTACAATATTATGAGGACTTATTTAACATCTAAATAAATAAATAAGGAAACTACTAATATCACAGTATTAACTCTTCATCATACAGATGTTTCAATAGTCACACGCAGAGAAAAAACATGGTTACAGCATGATCACCACAACTATTCAATGATTATATAGCCGTTTTTTCATTGATTTAAATATACTGTGTTCATGATAGCAACGTTTATGATTCTGTTTAATCATTTAATGATTACCCACAATAAAAATTTTAATATGGTTCACTGAATTATAATATGTATTTAAATATGTTTATATGAAATCATATTTATGAATAAATCCAATCATTTAGTCAATTCTACAACAACTAGTTAATTATATAACCATTCAGTTCATTTTACAAATTTGGTTAATTCTACAAGCATTAAGCCTTTTGAATACACTTTTTTGTATATCAGTCCAGTAGTTTCTTAGTATATTAATTCTCATTTAGTTTATATATGAACAAATATAAATTGACAAGTTTTGTTTTTAATCAGTTGATGAATGTACCACATATCGTGGTACAAGTGAATATAAATATGAAAACATATGATTATATATATGATAAAATGGGAATATATATACCATAGTAAAATAATAAAGTACTCGCACATCTACAAAAACAAAAATTGCTTGTATTTTGTTAGTGTAAAACTACTGCCCACAATGTCAAAATGCTTTGAACGGAAAAATGAGAGAACGAAAGAGAGCAAGAGAAAAAAACTCAAAAAATATTTTACATGTGAATACAAAAACAATTTGACAGTACCGCGAGGTTTGCCAATGAAAAAATTGTAAAACAGCTGGTCTTACGAGTATACTTTATTATTATACTATGATATATACGATGAAATTAGTTCATATATATGATAAAATGGAATCATATATATGATAATATGGGATTATATATATGATAAAATGGAATTATACTTATGATGGAATTAGTTCATATGTATGATAGAATGGAATAATATATATGATTAAATGGAATTATATATATGATAAAATGGAATTATACTTATGATGGAATTAGTTCATATGTATGATAGAATGGAATAATATATATGATTAAATGGAATTATGTATATGATGAAATTAGTTTATATATATGATAACATGGAATTATTAAATGACTAAAATATGATGAAATTGAAAGCAATACTTAAGAAGAGGTTATAAAACTTACTAATAAATTATAATTTGGAATCATAGTAATGATTACATACAAATATACTATTGTAACCTGGAATCATATATTACAATCATAGTATGTTGCTCTTAGTTTATGGTCACTGGAACCATATTTTTTCTTTGCGTGTAGGTTTGAAATTGAAAGCAATACTTAAGAAGAGGTTATAAAACTTACTAATAAATTATAATTTGGAATCATAGTAATGATTACATACAAATATATTATTGTAACCTGGAATCATATATTACAATCATAGTATGTTGCTCTTAGTTTATGGTCACTGGAACCATATTTTTTCTTTGCGTGTAGGTTTGCAAGATATAACATTTTCCCATCGATACACTTCACGTTCTTCAAACATTTGAGGTTTTATTGGTATTACTCTCGTAACACAACATATGAACTAATAGTTGGAAAATCATAAAATAATATGTGTAAACTGATGAAGGTTCAGTTTTAAAGATTTTAATGAAATAAAATACAATAAAAAATACCGAATAATATAGTCAAACTACAGAATTTTCCATGCAAAATGTAACTGGTCCAGTTAGACCATATTTGTTACGAATGTGACATGTATACCAATTTACCCTTATAACTATCTTTGTGTTAAATTTATCGTTCTGATTTCTTCACAAAAAACAAAATTATAGGAGGATATCTGAAATTTCAAGTCTTCAGCTTAATAAAATTGGTCTAGCCAGACCGGTTTGTAAGACGAAGGGTTAAGGAAAAGTTGTCTAAAAAACCTTGTATACATTAAACACATTATAAGAAATTTTAAAAACAACCACTAATCATCACTCTTTAAGTAAAAATAGTCTTAGGAATTGTTTAGCAAATTTCTTATTATTTCATAAGTAGACGTTCTGCATTTTTCATAAAATGACAGAGTCAGCTCCCTTGCAAATGAATTAATTATTTTATGGTTAAAGTTTCTATGCAGTAAGTCAGTAGAATAACTGGGGTGTAGGTTATGAATTATTTTCAGATTTTTATTTTGGATTATCCGCAATTTTCTCGTGTAAGTTTTAGCAGCTTTATGAAACCAGTTTAGACCTTCTGTTGAGTAAGGGTTAAAGTGCACGGCCACATTTAATTGCTTTTTCACAAATATATTGCATTTGTTGTTAAAATGAAAATTTCATATCTAAAATAATTCCAAGATATTTGATGCTATCTTGCAGTGGGATAAAAACTCCCCTAGAATATAAATGTTTTGTAAGAATACGTTTCTGAGACCTATTATAAGGAAATATAATAGCATGGGTTTTTTTGTGTGTGAATTTTAAATCAAATAAATTGTTGTAAATGTTTAACACAAAAATTTAATTTTTGTGTATTTAAAAATTCGCTTAAATAAAAATATATAAACTAGATGAAATTCGATGTACTGAACACGTCGAATTCCATCTAGTCTAATATTTACAAATTAATACGGCAATTACTTAGTATATTTCACTATAAATTAATAACGGTTTATTTATAAAAATTTGTTTTTATTTTGATAACTTCTAACAAAATTAGGAAAGATAAAACAATCTGCGTGTTTTAAGGGATCTAAAGGTAAGTAATGTAATATATATTAAAGTTAACAATTGTTTTATTATAGATATTTTGTTTTACTTTAGACAACTTTTAAAAAGTATAGGTATGTAATGGATATTTGTTTATGAGTATTTTAAAATTGCTAAATATGTACTTATGTCGTTCAAATTATTCAGAGAAAAGAATTTTTTAGGAAATTGTGTCTGCTTTTTGCTCCAAAATTTATCTTCAACATTTCTTGACCATTTGCAAGATAAAAATTTTGACCCGGAAGCTGCGAAAAATCTACGTTTCCTCGTCCATTATACTGGGGTGTAGGTTATGAAGGTTATGAGTATTTTTGTATGAAATTTAATTTTAATTTCAATGCCCTAATCTTCGCTTTTTTGCAGCGTTCCTCTCTAGAACTTTTTGGACTCTGAATTTTTTTGAGCCTGCATTGGCGTTAACTTTTCACACCAAATAGTCAGATCACTGAGTTAACCGAGCTGCTTTTCTACCAGATGTGTATGGAGCTCTTTTCCATATGCTTTCAATTTTCTTGGCCTTCCCAATATCATGCTCTTTTTCTTTCCCAACCAAGTTTCCTATTAATGGTGAAATTCTACTGATACTGTTTAATAACATTATAAACAGTTTAACGGAAGACCTTTAATTCTTTGTCCAATTTTTTTGTAGAACCAATTTGGATATTTTTTGGGAAAATTTTTAATAATTTTAGCTCGTACTTCTTTTCCGTCACTCATTTTGATCAAATTCACAACAAATCAACATGGTTGCCATTCAAAATAATAACTGACACATTTTTCAAAGATAAGTAGATCAAAAAGATATTTAAATATTGCTTCCGAAAAAAAGTTAAAAGGCAAAACGTGTGTTAAGATTTTTTTCGATCTCACTTTTTATCTATTAACATTTTTTTCTTATAAGTAGAACTCAATTTCAGGCGTATGATTAATATCTTTCATATCTCTAGAACTATTTAATAGTTATCATACGTAGTGGTTTATGGCCGAAAATTATCCAGAAAAAAAAGACTTCTAAATTAAAATTTTCTGTGCTCAGTATTTGCTCTCTAAATCCTATTGGGAACTAATTTAGAAATTTTAATGAAGGAGAGGAAATTGCGGTTTTTTTTTATTTTATGTCGGTTTTGGTTTTAAGAAATAAAAATTTGTTTACTTTTCAAATCATATCGGAAACTTATTTTGTATTTCGATCAGAGAGTGCATTTTAAAAATTTGAAGCATTTTCATCCCATAAAATTCTAACGGCTTCAAATCTTTTGACTTCGATTTGGTATAGGAAAAGCGTTCATATATTTTTTAAACGATTTTTTGAATATTTTGTGCACAATTTTATTTTTATTAAAATTTTTCTTGGCATTGTCAAATCTATATGCTAGTTATAAAATATATTGCTTTCGGAACAAAAAGAAAAATTCTTGTAAATATTTTCATTTATATTTCGCTCACAATGCACAAAAAAAGTTATATAAAACTTTAAAAAATTTTTAATGTTTCAAAAATTTAATGTTTTACGCATTAAAAACTTTATGAACTAAAGTCACGCTAAATCTTTTCTTCTTATCCTTTATTCAAAATCTATACAACAAAACTTCTCTCACAATATTAAAATTGTATCTCTTGGGATATAACAACACCCCAAAACATGGAATTTGTTTGTGTTGTGTATGTGTTCATTAAGCTTTTACTAATGCGCTAATGTGATGTTTGTCAAATGTCTAAACACTCCAACCAACACAATGAAACAAGTCAAATACATACAAATACTGTTTAGTTTACTCATACTAATGAAATGTTTCATACTTAATATCAATAGTTGACAAATGCAAATAATTATAAGAACCCACCAAAGAAATTATTTCATACTCCAAGGAAATATTAAAGACATTAACACACCTGAATAGATAAATAATAATGGAATGATAAAAAGGAATTTAAGAGGGGAAATTTCATGTTTTAAGGGAATTTTCTATATTTTTATTATAGATATTAAATCTATAGATTTCATATTTATTTATAGCAACAAATATGAAATATATTAATCTTATTAAAATTTTAAATAATTTTATCTTTCATTCTCATATTTATTTAACGTTTCTGAAAATTATATAAAATTATATTTTGAAAACAAAATAACCCTGATAAGCAGCAAATATCTAGTAGAATAAGTTTGATACTTGTTTGTGTAGGTGGATTATATAATAAATGAGCTTGTGTTTGTGTGTGACATAAAGACGCCACTTGTTGTCATTAATAACGTCATTATTGTACGTATAGTTTGTCCGTCCGTATGTCTGTCTTTACTTTGTGAATAATGTCCATAATGAGTTGTCGATGTTAATGTTGCTGTTGTTATTTTGGTTGTTATTATGATTGTAAAACAAATAAACTAACAAACAAATAACATATACAAGTACGCTATATGATGTGTTTATATAAATACAGTGCGAACTAAAATTATTACTACAACATCAATAATTGAAGATTTGTTATAACTATGATATTTTTCCCAAATTTAATTTGAATTTGACTTAACCCAATTTTGTTTTTTTTTTTTAATTTTTTATTATTTTCTAATGAAAATCATTTGATAGTATTTGCATAATTTAATTTATCCTACCCTGTTATTGTTTTGTCTCTTTATAAAGATTTTATATATAGTAGACTGGTAAACATGTGTTGACTTCATGACACTACAAATTTGATTATAGTTAACTACATATGTATGTACGTAATACTTGTATAAAAGTGTATACATGTGTGTATATATATATATACCCTTACATGTATTATATACTACTCATACATATTCAGAAGTATTGGATTAATGTAAACACTTGCATTGACTTGATTGACATGACTTGCTTACTTGTCTATAAGCGCTTTTCCCCTTTTTCTCATTTTTCATTTATTTTTTATTAAATGTAAATAAAGTCATTTGCTGTTTTGATATATTATTGACTTAAATGCCAAGTTAAATAAATAGAATAATAAAATAAATAAAATCACAAGAAAATATAAATATTAATATTTATTAATATTGTTATCACCATATATTTCTCTTTTTATTTGTTTGCGGGTTGGTTGGTTTGGTTTATTTGTCCATTTAAATAAGTTTACCAACTATAAAAAGTAATTGTTATAAGTAAATTTTATTTACTTTAAATTATTAACTTTTAAATAATCTTTCTTTTGAGAAATAAAATGTCATATACGAAATTTAAATGAGCTTAATATGATGCATATATTAATAAGTTAATTAATTGGAAGTACTGTTTATTTAATACAACTACATTTACAATATACTCTATCGGACAAAATAAAGTGCGGTTTTTTACTCTTGCTATTTATTTCATAATAATGGTCTTCTAGGTTCATTATGGTGTACTTTTTTGGTATCCAGGTATTTGTCGTTTTATGTTCTTTAATTTAATAAACAAAAGAAGTTTTGAAATATGTGCATTTCGAGTTTGGGATAAAAGTGACACTTTACTTAGTTTTTTAAATTTGGCTCCCAATTTTCGATTTTTTTTATACAAAATGGTAGGCATATGCTTAAAAAGTGCTAAACTTTAATATTCTATTCATTAAATTCTATTCAAATTATTATTACATTTGAAAAATAAGGATAGATCCGGACATATTATCAGAAATTTTTTGATTCCAGATAGAGAAAATGCAGTTAGATTAATGTAATTTTCTTTAAAGTGCAGCTTTTTAGAATCTGAGGCCAAAAAACCATTTCATTATACAAAATTACAATTTAGAATGAAAATTTGAATAATACTGCGGAGTGAAATTTTAGCTATATCGCAATTCTCGCCGAAAAGATTCTAATTTTTCTAAGCGGATAGATAAAAGAGGAAGCAATTTACATTATCGTATTACTAGTCTAACTGTCCAGACAAGGTTCAAACAAATTAATTTCATATGTACCAAAGCTAAGAAAACATTTTTTATACTATCTTCTATTACAAAAATTAAAAATTTCACACATTTCCAAAATTTGCTCAGTTTTTTTTTTCTAAGTTTTTCTATTACAAGTAGCTTTATTTTATTAGCACAACAATGGTGTGACTTTAACTTAGGATAGGAACTTCTAAAACTTATATAGTATTTAAGCTTTTTCCTGGCAGTAAAAGATAATATAGTTATAATTACTTCTTTCTTTATAACATTAGATGATGAAACTCATTCTCATTTGGCGAGAATAATGAAATCGTTACGATTTTACTTCGTAGTCTTAGGGTTTCTGCCCCCTCAATTTCTTCTAAATTTCAATTTGAATTGTTATTTTGTATAACAAAATGAATCTTTTAGCCTCAGATTCTAAAATGTAGCACTCTAAAGACAAATACACTAATTTTACCTTATTTTCTTTATCTGAAGTCAAGAAATCTTTCTGGATTGTGGTTGAACACTTTCCT
Organism: Protophormia terraenovae; assembly: GCA_951394005.1. NCBI lineage: Eukaryota > Metazoa > Arthropoda > Insecta > Diptera > Calliphoridae > Protophormia > Protophormia terraenovae. The sequence continues at coordinate 120,880,054 of OX596074.1, forward strand.
ATAATATGGCCGTATTCATCCTTATTTTCCAAACTGAATAATAATTTTAATATAATTTAATTAATATAATATTGAAATTGAAAACATTTTAATAATATTCCTTCCATTTTGTATCAACAAATTCGAAAATTGGAAGCCAAATTAAAGAAATTAAATAAAGCGTCATTTTATTTTGTCGCACAAAATTCATGACTAACACAGCACTTTTGCACGAAACTCGAAATACACATTTCAAAAACTTCTGTTATATATTAATTTAAAGACTATAATACAACAATTACCAGAACACCAAAAAAGTAGCCCATTATCTACCTAGAAGACAATAATTATGAACTAAATAGCATGAGTAAAAAACCGCACTTTATTTTATCCGACAGTGTATAAGATATATCTGATGAAAAAAAATAAATAAAATAATAATAAAATCAAATTTTTCCGAAAAAATCTATTTTAGTTGAGAATTTGGTTTTTAGAGAAATTGGTGTTATTGTTTTGAAAATCCGACAAAAATATTTTAACAAAATCTTGAGAGTTATGTGAAAGTACATGTACAAAGTCAAGTTAAAAAATAGTAATAGTAATAGTTTTTTCGCTATTTAAACATTTTTAATTTTTATAAACTTATTACTCTACGTCACAACGCAGATATTTTTGAGACCGCAATTGTCAATATTTTTGGGCATTAGTAATTTTTAATAATTAGAAAATAACGAAAATGGCAAATTATTAGGAACATTTAAAGCCATGTTTCCCGAAATTTGTATGGTGATCAATGTACACCATTTGCTTCTGCATAGAACCAAAGTTAAAAAAGTTATTAGAAGTTAATTTTATTGAAGGATAATTTTTTTTTTGTTTTGCTACATATTTTTATGACAAAAGTTAAAATTTTTTTTTTCGCATCAATTAAAATCTGAATCGGCAATTATAACAAAAATAACGCGAATTTAAATTATATATATATATCTATATATATATATATATATATATATATATATATATATATATATATATATATATATATATATATGTATATATATAAAAATTTGATTTTTGGTATGGGTAAAATCGGTTAATAAATAAAAAAGTTATGGGCTAAAAATTAGAAACACAAGGTGTCCGTTTCATACTTTTCTTTCTTTAACAAAAGCATGTACGATAAAGAAATTTTGTATAAATAGTTCGAGGGTCGATATAAACTTGGAAACCCATATAAGGTGAAACTTCAACGAAATTGTGTTCAAATAATTCAAGGACCAATGTAAACTCGGAAACAAAAATAATGGGCGTGGTCCACCCACTTCACCGCCCACCTCTCATATAACGTAAAATTTGAAAAAGTTGATGGTGGGTACATAGATTCGTCCGAGCCAAATATAACATTCCCGCTTGTTCATATTAACCTTCTTCCAAAGAAATCCTCACGAATCCTCAGTCCGATAAAAACAACTTTTTTTCTATTTTTATATCTAATAGAATGTTAGTTTTTAAAAAAAGTTGCCCAAACTTGTTTCAAATGATAAATGGCCAAATCACAACTTTTTATAAAAGTGTTCCTAGTTATAACATAAATTTTAAGAATACGTTTAGATATTTTTTCAAATAAATATTTATCCAGTATATATGCAATAAACTTTTAATCTCTATTTAAAAGAAGTTAAAAGTATGGAAATTGCTCATGATTGGTCTATTATTACACATGTTGAGTCCACCATTTTGTATTTTAAATTCTGATTTCAGTTTCAAATTAAGCAACTCTAAAACTGCATATAAAAAATTTTAGCTGGATCAGAAAATTTTTTAAAAATTTTCTTTTATTTTTGAGTTCATTTTTGGAATCAGCAAGACCAATAATCTTGAAATATGAATTTTTTGTCATATCTGACAACGATAAAGAGTTTTGGACAAAAATCTATCTCCCTGACCCTCTGTGTAGTGTTATCGCATTACTTTAGAAGCATTTCTAAAAAATTGTTTGGAAATAACTTTCTTATCATGTTTTATTATTGAGACGAAAACGGAGTGGATGGGACCATGGAAAATAGTATCTCCTACACAAAAAATACAATACACAGACAAATGATTTGTTGGAAAATGGTTGTAATGATAAACATTTATTTTAAATTATTAAAATTTTATAAATCTAACAGACCTTCCGTATCTATAATGTTTATAACATAAATGTAATTGAAATAGAATTCAAACAACAGTTTATTTAGTTTGTCAACCCAATTTGAATAATTTTTAACTTTGGTTTGTTTGCGCATCTATGTAAAAAAATTGACATTTCGTAGTCGTGGAAGTGCTTATTGTAACTTTATTAACCCCTTGGTAGTCTTTGAGGTGATTGTGTGTGCAAACAAGTTTTTTTGAGATATAATGATTTGGTTTGTAAATGTCTAACTTTGACCTTTGAACTTTTAATGTAATATGAAACTAAAACTAGATATCTACCATGTAAAGTTTAAAAACAATTATTAGTAATTAAACAATACACCTATGTAAAAAAATTTTTAGAATTTTTTTATTTTTTAAACCTTTATAATTTTTGACCGAAAAGCGATATTAATCTAAAATTTTCTGGTTTGAGAAACACTTTCAATTGCAAATATCTGTAGTAAATTTCAATGAGATTGGATATGTTCACTTAAGATCAAGTCGGAATATCTTAGTTTTCACCAATCCACATCTGAAGAAACATTAATAAGGACTGCGCACGAAAAAATCCGTGCATGCACTTGGGCTTATAACTTTTGATGTGGTGTAAAATTAATAATTCTGTTAACTGGTTTGTATTTGGCATTATGCTCACTTGCCATGAGCTAAGTTTCATGGTAATAGCAAAATTGGTTTTTCTTAAAATGGAAGTTTAACAAAAAACACATAAACAAATTTTTCATGAAATCTTGCATTGGTCATATAAAGTAATTGCAACGAAGACTATTCTGCCGCAAAATACAGTTTCTTGAGTCATAATATTATACAAAGAAGTCATGATCACTGAATGGTAACCTGGTAGTGGAAGATAAATAGTATCTTCAAGCTGTAGGACTCAGGTAAAATAGAAAGGATTTTGAGAGAAAATCACATCATCTCTGAAAAAAAAGTGTCGCAAAAAGTTAATTGCTTTGAATCTTTATCAGAAAATTTGAAAGGATGTCTAGCCTGAAGACTTAAAAAGTACGAAAAAAATCCTAATAGAAACGCAAGCAATAATTTGGAGGTAAAAAATAACATAAAAGTTTTTCGGGCGAATTTTTTCAGAATTTTTTTTCTGTATAGTAGGCGATAAAACGTTCTTACAAGGTGACTTTTTTCAACTTCCTAGAGAGGAATTCTACGTCGCAGATGCTAGAGGGATTATGGCAGAAAAATTTCGTGTATTAAAGAAATCAAAATTCCCAAGAAAGTTTTTGATTTGGGAAGTTATATGCATATGCAGGAATGAAGCACTTCATTCTTAAAAAATGGTTGCATTAACACAGAAATATAATATATGAATTCTAGTAAAAAATAATTTAAAGGACATTAAAAGCTCAGCATAAAATAAGTGGACCTAAAATAAGTGGACCTATTTGAGCAAAAAAGTGACCGAAACACAGTAAAAACTTTAAATAGAATAATTCTGGAAAATATCGGACATTTCCTTAAAACCCAACAGGAACTAATTTATTCTTTTATGTTTAGAACTTGAACTTGCATGCACGGATTTTTTCGTGAGCAGTCCTTAGGTTCAAAATAGGGTTTATCTCAAAAACTTGAGTCAATTAGAAAATTAATATAAAAGTGAATAAAAGTTTTGTGCATTTAAATTAAAAAAGATTTGCGCACAGTTTTTATTGCATAAATAAACTATTTTTTATAGATTTTATTAAGTAAACATTTTTCTTGTAGTTCACTGAACTAATTTTTAGTATTTTTTGCATCAACATTATTTTCTATTTTTAACACATATGTATGTTATCTCAATTCTACTACTATGACAAATTAAAGTATATAGATTTTAATAAAAACTGTATTTAAATAATGGACAATAAAAATAGAAAAATATCTTGTTTAAATATTCTAAACTAAATTACTAATTGTAAACAATTTAACCTTAAGGTAAGTGATCCTATTATAGACTAATGATTTTGTTAAATAAATAGTTGGGATAATAAAATATTTACATAATATTATAAAAAATAAGTTATTTTTTTTTAATATTACATTTTTTTTTCTTGTAGAAAATATATAGCATAAATATTGTAAAATTTATATATTTTTAGTATTTTATTATTTTTTTTAGTAAAGTACTAATGGAAAAATTATTGGAAATATTAAAGTTATTTACCAAGTAATTTTAGGTTTTAATTGATATATGTTTTAACTAAGGATCGCAATTTCCCGTACTTTTTGATTTTCCGGGAAAGAGGGAAACATTTTTCGACTTCCCGAGATCCCGGACTAAAAACTATAATTATCATTACTCTGATTAGTTGAACAATTGAGACCCAAATAGGATATGAATTTTATCATTAGCAGATTTGAAACCGGATTCTAAATGTAGCGAGAAAATTAAATTCGACTAATTATTTAATCTACTGAATATTTAAATACTGACAATCATAAAAGATTTTTGTGGGTATCGAAACAGTTTTAAGCAATATTATTATTTTTATTTAAAAAGATATGAACCATATAATAATGTCGCATTTACGACAGAAAATAGAAATATCAGAAATTGAATAACAAAATATTTACTCAAACATTGATATTATTCCAAAAAATGTTAAGCAAGTTTTATTTAAAGTTCACTAAAAAGAACTTTATAATTCTTAAAGTAGTGGCTGATGATCACTACTTCCGAATCCTTTAGTGGTGATTTAAACGAGAGTTCAAATATTATTAAATTTTTTTTTGTAGCTTCAATATCGTAATCCAATTTAAACGTGGCTTTGTTTGTTGCTTGAAAAAAATAACTTTTTAACTTGTCTACTAATATCCCTAATGAAACATTCGATTTTATGTTATAAATCCGTTCAGACGTTCTCATACATAACAGAGAATATTATCTGTTTCCAGTTGAAAATTATATGAATAAGTAAAGATTTGTCGAACTCACTTCCTACACGCAAAGAAAAAATATGACCATAAACTAAGAGCAACATACTATGATTGTTATATATGATTCCAGGTTACAATAAGTATATTTGTACGTAATCATTATTATGATTCCAATTTATAATTTACTAGTGAGGTTCATAAACTTATTAATAAATTTTAGTAAGTTTTATAACCTTTTCTTAATTTCAATTTCATCACATTTTTATCATTTAATAATCCCATGTTATCATATATATAAACTAATTTCATCATATATATAATTCAATTTTATCATATATATAAAATTATTTCATCATATATGAACTAATTTCATTATAAGTATAATTCCATTTTATCATATATATAATCCCATTTTATCATATATATGAACTAATTTCATCATATATATAATCTAATGTTTTCATATTTACAGTGGCGTGCAAAAGTGTTTTTATGTTAATAAGTTTTCTACGAAAATGTCAATAAGATATTGTAACGAAAATTCACATGTTAATTCTTTATTTGTTAGATTACATTATAGTGAAAAAATTTAATACAAAAGAATTACAACTCTGGTAATATTGCACGATCGCAAAATATATGGCAACTCGAACACTTTTGCAACGCTAGTTTATATCACTTTACAAGTGTTAATTTATAATTTAACGTTACTTTTAATCGAGTTATGGTTTGATATCGACTTCATTTTTATTTAAAAAAATTAAGTGCGGGTTTTATAATATTACCTGGCAATTTTAGTAAAATAAACATTGATAATTCATTTGCAACTTAAAAATGTAAAAAATAAGCGTGGAAATGGAAGACCGAATAGTAATTTTGACGGAAAATGGATAGTCATGCAGACAAATAGCAAAATCTTTAAATATTGCCCATAGTACTGTGCAAAGTGTCCGTAAAAGACGAAATATATCATCCAAATGTATTATATCTGGTCGTCCAAGGTTGTTAACAGACGCAGATGCTCGCCATATTGAAAGATTAAAGAGAAATAGAGATACTAGAACACCAAAATTAGCTGCCAAGGCAATAAATAATGAAATTGAAAAAAGATTCGGCTGTGCCGAATCTTTGATACCCTTCACCATATTACCATCTTACCATCTTATCGACATCATATTACCATATTACCGACAATTAATAAAATTTTCGCCTTAACGTATGCTTGCATATTTTCTAAATCTAAATTTTTTTCAAACTACGAAAATTTGAATATGAAAAAAAAACAATCATAACAGGCTTTGCTTTTAAAAAAGAAATAACAACAATTCCATATATATTTATTTTTGTATGTACAAACTGACTGAATACACAAAGAACAACAACAACACTGTTATTCATTATATTACTGCTGTTGCTAACTAAACTACTTGTCTATACAAAAAACAAAAAACGTCACTAATAGTCATTATAATGCTTAATATACATGTTTGTGTATGTATTTATGTATATTCTTAACAGATATGTTTTAGTTTTTAAAAATAAACAACTACAATTCCATATCTATTTATTTTTGTACAGACTGCATATACAAAGAACAACAACAACAACAACAACACTGTTATTCATCATATTACTGCTGTTGATAACTAAACTACTTGTCTATACAAAAAACAAAAAACGTCACTAATAATCATTACAATGCTTAATATACATGTTTGTTGGTGTATTTATATTCTTAACAGATTTGTTTTTGGGCCATAACTCTGTTGATTATGAACGAATTTGGTTTATTAAAAAAACCTAAATTTTATAAAAATATTTATGACTGATCTATATAAAAATAAAAATCTGTAGCTTGAACAAGGGCTTCAAAAATAAAAAAAATCGTTTTCCCCGATATCTCAGTTATTACTGAACCGATTTATTTAATTTTTTCAGAACAAAAATTCAGAAAATAATTTTCGAGCCCCCTTTAAAAATTCGAAGTCCCTGGTATATGCAGAGGATTCAGAAACTAAAAAACCGGTTCTAAAAACCGGTTTTTAAAGCATATCTCCACCATTTATAAACCGATCTTTCTGATTCAAAAAACTGAAATTTTATAAAAATATTTGTGACCGATCTGTATAAAAATAAAAATCTATAGCTTAAACCAAGGCTTCAAAAAATAAAAAATGCGTTTTGTCCGATATCTCAGTTATTACTGAACCGATTTATTTCATTTTTTCAGAACAAAAATTCAGAAAAAAATGTCCGAGAATTCTTTGTAAAAGCGAAGTCCGTAGTGTATACAGAGGCTTCAGAAACTGGAAAACCGGTTCAAAAAACCGGTTTTTTGAACATATCTCCGCATTGTATGAACCTATCTTGTTGAATTCCAATAGCAAAATTCTCGAAAGCATTTCCGATCGTTTGACATACATATTATATATGTCAGTTATCGGTGGGCTTCATAAACGCCATTTCAACCGACACACGGACGGACGGACGGACGGACGGACATGGTCCAATCGTCATCGCTTCTTACAAGGATTCCGAAAATATAAACTTTTTTGCTCTCCGACGAAAATTGTGGAAATTACAAACGGAATGACAAACTTATATATACCCTTTACACCTGTGGTGAAGGGTATAAAAACGTTAGTGATTGGACTGTTCGTAGATCACTACGTAAAATTGGTCTAGTCGCAGCAGTTATGAAAAAGAAACCAGCGCTATCAGACAAAAACGTTAAGGCGCGTATGAACTTTTGTAGAGAATACGAAAATTGGACAGTAGAACGTGTGCTTTGGTCTGATGAAACTAAAATTAACCATTTCCAATCAGACGTCAAAGAATTTTACTGGCACCGTCCACATGAAAATCTTCAGCGTCATCAGGTGAAGCAAACTGTTTGATGGTGTGGGGGTGTTCTTCGTGGTGGAACGTTGGTCCATTGGTTAAGATAGAAGATATAATGAAGAAGGAAGATTATCTTAATATTTTTCAAACCAATTTGCCGGAATATGTGGAAAAAGGTCATATCCCGAGGAGGAGTTAGTGTTTCAACAAGATGGAGATCCGAAACACACCTCCAAAATTGTTACTAATTGGATGTCGAATCAAAAATTTCAGCTAATTAAATGACCAGCGCAAAGTCCGGATCTTAATCCTATTGAAAATTTGTGGGCTCCTTTAAAGAGAAGATTGGCCGTATATGATAGAGCTCCAAAGAACATGGATAAACTGTGGCAAAGAGTTCAAGAGGAATGGGACAAAATCCCGGATGAAATTTAAAAAAATTTGGTAGAGAGTATGCCAAAACGGATTAAAAATGTAAAAAAGAACAAAGGATTGTGGACAAAATATTAAAAATTGCTTAATATTTTCGTTTTTCAATGTAGGTGCAAAAGTGTTCGAATTAAATTGTTTTTAGTTTTACTTATATTTATGAAGTATAGTATTAATTTTTTAATTTTTGTATATTAAAAATGTAATAAAATATATAAGTAAACAACCCTGAAACATTCATACTGCGTTCTCTTTCATAAAAGATTTTATAGGGCTTAAAGTAAGGAATTCAGCAACTTGAATACACTTTTGCTCGTCACTGTATATTCATTTGTACAACGATATGTGGTACATTCATCATACTGAATAAATACAAACCTTATCAATTTATATTTGTTCATATCTAAACTAAATGAGAATTAATATACTAACAAACTACTGGACTGATGCACAAAAATGTGTATTCAAAAGTCAATAAAAGCAAATAAAAATATTCGCTTAATGGTTGTAGAATTAACCAAATTTGTAAAATTAACTGAATGGTTGTAGAATTAACTTAATAGAATTTACTAAATGATTGGATTTATCATAAATATGATTTCATATAAAAATAATTAAATACATATTATGCTTAATTCAGTCCATATTAAAATTTTGATTGTGGATAATCATTAAATGATCAAGCAGAATCATAAACGTTGATATCATGAACATGGTATTATCCAAATCAATGAAAAATGGATATATAAACATTGAATAGTTGTAGTGATCATGCTGTAACCATGTTTTTTCTCGGCGTGTACTTTTTCTCTTTACTTTTCATATTAATGTTTCGTCAAATTGCATGTTGTCTACACTACTGACAACTTATAACGTATAGGATAATTAATGAATGAACAACAATGAATGAGTAATAAGAACTTGCTAATGGAATTGTCGTTAAGATAAAGTTCTTAGCTGGATTTTAAGCCTAATTTTGTTAAAAAAAATTACTAAAATGTATAAACTTTGCTAAAATTCAATCAGTTTTCTTCCATTTAAGTGCTTTTAAAATTCCCGGGAAGTTTTGTCCAGTATTCCCGGGAATTTTAAAAGCACTGACATGAAAAATTGTAAATTTTCCGGGAATCATTCCCTAGTTTTAACATATTCAAAGTATTTAAAATCTTTTATATATTTTTTAATTTAATTAAACAAAACTAAATTGTTATTATTTTTTTTTTCAATTTTATTTATAAAGTTTTAATTTTTTTATTTTTATTCCATTTATTGCTGATTTTCTAAGTGTATGACCTATAACTTAATTCATTTGACAAATATCTATTATTACAACATATTTATTTATTTTTTGCTATATATAAAATAAGCCTTTTATTTCATAGAAATATAATGCATAAAAAGTAAATATTTATTTGCCATTATTTTATAAAATTTGCTAGTCATTGTCTAGTATAAAAAAATAGATAAATAGAGATTTTTTTTTTAACAAAATTATTTAAAAGCAATAAAATAAAAAATAAAAATAAACAATGAAAGTGTTTGTTTTAAATTGATTGTTTGGAATTCAAAGTTTTCATTCATAAAAAACATTGTTCTATATTTAGATTTTAAGTAGATGATTAACAAAATTATTTATTTCGCCTCATTTATGTGCATGTGTATCAATATGTATGAATCACATGAGCATTCAAATGAACTGGAATGTGTATTGATGTTTTGTTTTTTGTTAGTACCCTATACCAGGCGCGGATCCACGGGGGGGGGGGAAAATCGGAAATTTCCCCCCCCAAAATGGATTTTCGACCTTAGAAAAATTAAAAATTTACAATAGGAAAAGGAAAAATTAAAAATTCTTTAAGGAAAATTTTCTTTAGTGAAAATAAATGAAGGCAGAATGAGTTTATCTTCAATATAGTCTAGGAATGGCCAAACTATGTTTAGAAAAAAGTATTTATCGTATTTTTTCTTCGAAAAATTTAAAGCAAATAAATGGGTTTTTAAAAATAGAAAAAAATATAGGAAATGCGATTCCTATATATTTTTTTCATTAAATTCAAGCTTAAACTCTACATACAATTAAAAACTTATATATCAAAAAAAAAAAAAAAAAAAATTTGTATAAGTGCTAGTTTCATGTCATATTGAAATTACACTAACTAATGTTTTAATATTACTTAAAAATTTCGACTTTATGAAAAATATGTTTTATTTTATAAATCCATTTATTAATAAATAACACAAAATTTTTCCAGCTCTTTTATACAAAATATAATATTTTTTTAGATTTAATAAATTTTACATATGATAAAAATTTTGGTTCACTACACAGATTTAATTTATAAATAGTAAAGGCCTAAAAATTGTAATTTTTCAAGAAAAAACTTTAAACTATTTTTATTGAAAATATTCACAATTTTGTGTTAAGAAAAAAATTTTTTAAATAAAACTATTAATTTAACATTTTTCCAAGAAAATATCTACCATTTTCCTAGAGGACGATAACAAAAATATTACTTTTCGCTTAATATTTTATTAAACCTTCTAAAAATTTCTCTTGCTTTCCTGAAGAGTTGTTGTACTTTTTTCGCACACCTGTGTGAAAAATTTTCATATTCAAAAATTAATTTTTAAATACACCCTATAGCGTTGAAAAATTACTCGGGAAATGACATAAATAGTAAACATCTGCATCAAATCATTTGCTTTTCAATTCACAGTAATGTTTTTTAATACATGCTCTCACATTACTGCTAAAATAAAAAACAAAACAATACAAAACAAACCACGCAAAAAAATATTATTTGAATTGAGTTGAATTGAAATGATGAAACAAAAACAAATCATGTTATGTTCTCTTTGAGAAATTGTTTGTCATAAGAAATTTTTTTCAAAAACAGTAATGTTTAATAAAAAACATAAAATCAAAACTGTGAATTACTGTCATTCCCTTACTTTAATATGAAAAAATGCATGGAAAGTAACAATTATTTATTTTTAAATAAAAAATAGATATGATTACGTTTGCTGTAAATTTTTTTGCTAAGATAATTTAATTATTTTTTATTTCAATTATAATTAATTATATCTTAAATGAAATAAAATTTATTTTATTTATGATATTTTTATTTACTTTTAATTACAAATCTATACTATTTAAATTTTTTTCATTTAATATTTCCTTCACTTAAAATTTTGTAAACAAAAAACAAACAAATGACAGTATTGCATTTTATATTTAATTCAATTCAATTCAGTTGCAAATGATTTGTTGCTAAATTGTTTTTATGACTCCCTGCACAAATGATTTTGTTTCATTGTCTTTTCCATCCGTACGCACACACAGCGAATTGATTTTATGTTTAAAAAACAATAACAGTCAACAATTGAAAAGAAAGGGAATCATTAAAAATGAGTTACAAATGAATTGATGCAGATGTTTATTAAATAGCATCATAAATAAAGCCTATCAAATTTTGGAGTTATGCTTAAATTTTTTAGGGTCCTGTATTTTTTCTATTAAGATATTTTGAAAGTAGAATAATCAATTTTATTGTCGTATTTATTTCTTTGGTTTGAAATTTTTGGTGATTCAATGCATTAGAATTTTTCTGTAAAAGTCAACAAAAAATATGCAATTAATTTAAAAACATTTTTGTTGTAAATATAGCAAGATTTGTTTTTTTTTAGTTAGATAAATACTGAAGAACTTATTCGATTTTATGTGAAATTCCCCAGAAGGTATGCTACAAATAAAGCTTAAAATTAAATAATTTGCTTAAAATAAATGAAAAATTTTTTGTTTTTAATAAATTTTTTAGTTTTTAAACGATTTTAAATATTGACATCTCATTTTATTGTAAACAAAATATCATTAAGACTTAAAAAAGAAATACGTAAAATAGAAAAGTATTTTAATATAGTTAAAAGGTATGTTTTTCCTAATAAAAAATCTAAAATTTAGGGAGTTCCGAGATTTTTAGTTCAGCAACTAATCTCAAAATTGTTTTTTCGAATTTTCTCGAAAATTGGTTGGTGATGTACTCAAGAAGATTGTTTTTTGAGTAAAACTACAAGAATATAAACATTCAGACTGAAATAGTATGAAATTTTATAAAGTGATTTATTTACATAATTTTCACTAGATTTTCTTCACGGGCTCCTCTTTGCCGAAAAAATTATTAGCGTATATTTTCCAGTTGACATATAATATATTCCAGTAAAAATTAAATTTAAGTGAGATTTTATTTCACATTTAAATATTTAATTCATTCAATCATCGACTTGATTGATTTAATCAATTTTTAATTAAAAAATGTTTTCTATTTTTCATTTTTTGTAGTTATTAGTGATTGATATAATAATTTTGGTGATTTATTGGATACTTGTTTTGGTGTTATCAGATTAACTTCAAATTTTCATCTAAGTAAAAAAATAAATTTTAAAAATTACTCACATAACGAAGAGATAGTTCAGTGTGCTTTAGGGAATGGTAAACACTGTCAAAACTCGATTTTCGATTTTACGATCAACTCTTTTCATTTCGATTTTCAAAATCGATTTATCGGTCCTCAAAATCGATTTTATTTTGAAGTCGATTTTTTATTGAAAAAGTCAAAAGTGTATCAAAAACATCTAAAAATTAAAAAATAAACCTATAAAATAATTTCAAATATTCAGGTCACAAATATAAAAGTTATGTATATAATATATAAGAAATCTGTGAATATTTTATTTATCCATCAAACCAATCTTCTTCAGTAAAGCTTTGTAAAAAGGCTATGTTCACTACTAAGCCTGTTTCTTTGCTGGGTTATTATAAGGACATCCTTCAAGAATAGAAGTTCACACGGTACTGATATTCTCGAGCAATTTCATTAATATTGGGATAAATTGTTTTATTATTTCTTTTTTCCTTCAGAGGAATTAGACTATTGTTTAGCCAACTGCCCAGCTAGGAATGGTATGTAAAAATAAGATCTTTTGCGAATTAAATTTTGGGATTTTTTTTTTATTTTCTATTGGCAAACTCCACTTGGGTGCATTTTTAAATTTTATTCCCGCCAAATTATGTTTAAAAAAGCGGACATAAATTTATTATTACCAACCAAAAAATTTTAATTTATAAGATTTTTATAATTCTACATATTCTTTTAACTTTTTAAAACAAACTCGATTTTTGAAACTAAATAATCGAATTCAGTATAAAATAGTTGACATAAAATCGATTGCAAATAACCGACTTATTTTTCCCATGAAAATCGACTAAAATCGAAATCGATTTACCATTCCCTAGTGTGCTTGACATCCTATCCAGATCTAAATAGCTTAGCTTTTTGTGTTTTTCTAATGATGCACTCTTTATTTAAATTATTTTATTTTGAACTATTCAGTAGTATTACAGAAGTAAAAACACGGCTTTCATAATTAAAATCCTTTTAATATTCTCTGAGAAATGTTTATTTAAATACATATTTGTAATTTTGCACATTTGTTTGTAATTAAAAATAATAATAATTATAAATAACCAGTTTTCTGTCAAAAAAAAAAAAAAAAAAAAAAAAAAAAAATTGGTTAAAATTAAATAGTTCTAAAACTATATATAAAAACATAATTTTTCCAGTGATGATAAAAAAATTTCCCCCCCCCAAATGCTTTGGCTGGATCCGCGCCTGCCCTATACTAGTGTTAAATGACCTAATAAAAATATTTTATGAATAAAACTTAAAAAAGGGAAATCAGATATTTAAACATGTAAATAACAGAAAATTATGAAGAAAATTTATGGGTCAAAAATATATAATTTTTGAAATTCAAATACACAGAAAAAAGTATTACGGTCTTTTTTTCAATTTACATAGTTGTTTCATTTTGCATCGAAATTTAATAAATTTATTCAAGTAAAAATTAAATAAAAATAAAATTTAACTAAAAAATCGAAATTTAATAAATTTATTCAAGTAAAAATTAAATAAAAATAAAATTTAACTATACTTTTATATCTTATATATATTTTTAATTCATCCAATCAACTACTTGATTGATTTAATTAATTTATTAATTGGGAATTTTTTTCTGTTTTGTATTTTTTATAGTTTTTAGTAATTGATATAATTATTTTGGTGAGAGGTGCTAATTTAAACAAGTTTTTAATTGAATGAATTATTTTCATATATATTTGTTAATTGGTGACTTTTTTCTGTGTATTAAATTTGTAATATTGATGGGCTAAAAATATTAGTATAAAAATAAAGAGCTTCTTTAATTCGACCATACTCTAAATTTATTTGCCTTATTTTTTTTTTTTTGCAAAAAATACTCAATTGTGCAAATTTTCCTATACATTTTTTTTGCTGTTTTTTCTAATTTCCTATTAGTCATGGAAACGTCATTAAATTTTTCAATATTTTTTTTTCCTTAGTTTAAGTAGCAACATTTATAATTAAGTGATCTCTGTCTTTAAATACACTTCAAAAGATTTTCGTAAGAAGAATATATTTCCATTTAAAAATTTAAGAATGAAAAATAATATTGAATATTTTATTGGAATTTCCATTTTATTTTTTGTTGTTATTATTTGCATATAAATCCTAAAAGAGAATAGTAGATGGAAATAAGAAAAAAAAAAAAAAAAAAAAACGGCATTTTTCTTCGCTCTTTAAAGAAGCAAAATATTTAATCAAAACTGAATTTCAAAAGAATAAATAAATAAATTTTCCATATACATGCATACAAATATATATGTATGTATGCAAATAAATATTTATACATACATAAGTATTGGAATATTTCCGCTTAAGTATTGTCGGTATGGATTAATATACTTAATAAACAACAAATATTTTATTATTTTTTAAACAAATAAATAAAAGTCTGACAATGAAAAAAATTTCATTGAAAAACTAAGTAGGTATATATTTTATACAGTCGCAAAAAAAAAAAATTAAAATACGTTAAACAGTATTTTGCCTATAAACATTTGAGCACAAATAAAATATGAATTCTTAAATAATTTGTTAAATTCTTTTTAAATAATAAATAAAATTTAAATTTTATCTACTTTGAGTTCATGAAACTTCGATAATATTTTAATAAGAACATTTAAAAAAAAAAGCAATTTTGTGTGACATTAAAAAAAAAAAAAAAAAACGAATAACTTATTTGAATAATACGTTGCTTGATTAATTTTTAAAATTAAATTATAATCTTAATCTTTTTGTTTTACAAAAATTAAAAAAAAAGTTAAATCAGAGTATTTAATGCTAAATAAATATTATTTTAGTTGTTTAAAAAGCAAAGCATAATTTTAGGAGCTATTTATTACAAATAGTTTTTAGTGTTAAAAAATAATACTAATCATATGAAGGTGATATAAATGAAAAAACAAAGTTGAATATACACACTAGGAATATAACATATTAAGGTTCTTCACGATAGGCTGGTTATTAGGTTACATAATTATATAGTAATATTAAAAACAACAAAATAATTTACTTGTTTAAATATTTATTTTTTTCTAACACTACAAATAAACAGATAATCACATAACATATAAACAAGGGTGTTGAGCAAAGTTAGTTATTTTTTGTAATGACATAATCACATAACCAGATAACCAGCCTATCGTGAACGACTTTATTGTATTTTGTAGAATTTTCAATATACCCACAAAATAAGACTTCGTGGTAATAAAACATTTTATCCTAAATACATGTTAATCAATTTAAGTTATTTAAACTGCGCTGGTTGGTAAAGACCATTTGCTGACCCAAACTACATCTGCACAAAAAATTTCATGTTCATATCTTCAAAAATTATATCAGTAATTACAAAAGCTGAAAGGCAGTAACTTCATAAACAAAACAGTTGTAAAATTTGTTCTATTAAAAAAAAAAAAGAAAAAAAAAAAAAAAAAGAAAAAAAATTCGAAGGATGTTTTTTTTTTATCTATTTATACTTTAAGTGAACGATTTACAAATTTTAGTTAATTGCTTAATTTTAAAGCAAAAAAAAAAAAAAAAATAATAATAAAATTGTGGTTACAGCCAGGGCTGTCAGATGTAGCGATTTTTCGCCAAACGTGGCGATTTTTAATTGCTCTTGGTGACTGAATTTTCCATTTTGCGACTTGGCGATTTTTAACAAGGTGGCGATTTATTTGGCTAATTTTGTTAAATAGGTATTCGCATAGTAAAACTATTATGTTTTCTTACTAGCTCTATTTTTAGTATTTTTTTATCCAAAACGGCGGTTCTCAACAAGGGGTCCGTGTAAAGATTAAGACTTTTTGCTTGAACATAAAATTAAAAGTATTTCTTTAAACAGATAACACACATTTGTATATTAATTTCTCCATACTTATAAAATAAAATTGCAAAAAATATGGAGTAAAAATTCTGAAACTATTGTAAGACATTTATTAGCAATTTTAAAATACATTTTTAAATACAAAGGTTTTATCTTAAATTTATAATTAATTGAAGCCAAATTTAGATTTTAATTACTATTTTCTTAAATATAGCCTGATTTAACAAAAGCATTTGGTATCAAATTGAGAATATATTCTAGGTATTAATTTATTTTTGGATTAAGAATTATTTAGGAATAACATTTGATATGAAATTGAGAAAGTATCATTTTTATTCAAACTTTAAATTCAACATACGTATTTTTAGAAATACCACGAAGCAAGAGTTTGTAAAAACCCCTGATCTAAGTCGAGGATCACACACAGCAATTTTTCCTGCTGGAATTCTCAGTTCGTAGGAGAGAGAAGAGAAGGGAATACTAAACATTTACATTCACATTACCTCTCTCGTTTACGAATTGCAGCAAGAAAAATAACCGAAAATTGGGAAAAATTAAAAAACCGGTTTTTCAGCTAACCGTCTACTTAAAAACCGGTTAACCAACATTTTAATAATTGCTCTAATTTGAAGCTTAATAAAAATATTTTTCGTTAAAAAAAGTGTTTTTCAACTTATTGGTTTAACCATGCACCAAATAATAAACACTGTTTTTTATAAATAGCAATGATTTACATCGAAAATTTATAATACTTTTTTTCAGCCTTTAGACTAGTTTTAATATCTTTTAGCACAGCTTTTGAAGCTTTATAATGATCTAAAATTATTCTATAAAGTATTTTTAATATTAGTTTTTTTTTAAATTTTTCCAATTTGAAAATAAAATAAAATTATCGAAATTTTAAAGCATCTCAACAAAAAGGAAGTTTCAGATATAGAAAATGTACTTTATATTATGATTTATATTCATCGCTTTTTAATTTTTTCTCTTAAAGAAATGTTTATATAATTTTTATAAAAAAATGTAATTAATAAAAATATCTGTATAAAATTTGAGAAATACTTAACATTTTTTCTGCTAAAAAGAGATTTGTTTTTAATTTTTAGAAGAATTATTATTCATTTAAAAGTACATTTTCTGCACTTCTTTAGTTCTACTTTTGAAGTCTTTATTTTTTTTCTTATTATCCTATATAAAATCTTATTTTTCTCTTAAGCTATTAAGTAGCTCTTAAGCATTAGTAGGTGTAATATTATTTTCTTCTTTTAGAAAATTTTTTTCGCATGAAATTAAAGTTTTTGTAAATGGAATGATTAATTATCTATCTATTATACATACAGTTTTAAAATATATTTAACTTCCAACAAGTAAATATATCACTTGACAACTTGTTAACTCAAACAGCTGGTAGTTTGAAAATATTTTCTGATATTTTAAATTAAGAAAAAAGTAACAAAAGGAGGAAATTTAGTATATTTGTAGCAAATTTTTAAAATCGGCAAACCGACACAAAAAAACCGGATAAACCGGTTAACCGAAATTGAATATTTCAAATTAACCAGTTCACAAATAACCTACATTTGAAGAAAAAACTGGTTATTCGGTTAACCGGTTTATAAACACTTTTTGCAAGGTTGCAAATTTCTGAGGTGAATACTTTTTATATACAATTTGAAGCACTAAATATTTGTTGTTTTTATTTTTTTTAATATAGAAAGTTAAATTTTGGCGACTTCCGATTAACAATTTGGCGACAGAGGCTCAAAAAAATCTGACAACCCTAGTTACAGCCCTTTGCATTTTCATTCTGTTTTTTGTTTTTACCCTTTTGCATATTAGGTGATGATATGCACATTTTTATTCATAACTAAAAGCACAAATTAAAATTTTTGTTTGTATTTTTGGAATTTTTCTAACATTTTTGACCCAATTTTAAATAAAAAAATCATATATTCAACAATTTAAATATATAATCCTAGAATTGAATTTGATTAATCCTAAAAAATTATATAATATTATAAAAAAATAAGAAAAAACATGTTTTTTGATAAAGCACGGGTAAAAAAAAATCGACTTGGTGTTCTTAAAATTTTTACAGTTTTGCTATGAGTACAAGATCTTTTCTATCTAATGGTTAACAGGTATTCGAGATAAAAATATTTAAAGCCGAAAAGTTTAATTTTTTGGGGTACATTGAAAATTCTAAAAATGGTGTATTGAAACGGGAAAACACTGATTCTGCTGCATGTTATTTCTTAGTAAATTTTTATACATGTTATTATGAATCTCTTTCTGACTCGATTTAACGATGTCCGTCCGCCCATGTAAACCTCCTAATCAAACTACAGGTCGCAGTTTTGAAATAATTCATTGAAATTTGCACATTTGCATTCTCTGGTCCAACGACGAAGTCTATTGAAATTTGTTATGATCGGTCCATTATTTGTAAATAGGTTTAAATTTAATATATTTTTGTAAAAAAACTACTTATGTTTTAGTCCATGTTTTAGTTAATGTTTTAGGCTGAATCATAAGAATCTCTCACTGCATCCAAAAATAAAGGAAATTATTGCTATCTTCATTAAAACTATAAAATATCTACAGTTGTATAGTTTTGTATGCCCTTTTCTGAAAAAAAAAAATTGCATAGATTTGTGAACTTTGTATACTCCTAAGCAATTGTAGAGTTCTACAAGCCATTAAAACAAAACAAAAGTATGTACGAGAACGAAATTTCCCACAAATTGGAATGAATCGGCCAAGCCGAATATAACATTTTATCTTGTTATTATTTATAAAAGACTTGATTCTCAAATCCACATCATTTGTATTACAGTTAATTAAATTAATCGTCATCGAGATTTTAGTAATATTATTTATATATACTTACCAGGTATATTAATAAATAATATTAATATTAGGGAGTAACTACTACTCGTAATTGTTCGGCTGAAGAACTTATCAAAAATATAAATTAAAATTTTTCTAACAGATTAGAAAACTATAAAATTAACTATTGAGAATGCCCACAAATTATTTAGAATTTACTATTCAGATTGGAATTATCCTATCTTTTCGATATAAAAAAACTGATTTTTTTATTTATATATGGGCAATTCTTCAAACTTGTTTATTATTATTGTTTATTATTTTTATTTGAAATTGAAATTAGAAAATTTTTATTTGCTTTGAGACATGAGTTTTTGGTATCTGTTTAATATTTGTTTTAAAATTATTAAATTTTCGTTTATCAGACAATCAATCTGATTTAAAATTGTACATAAACATAGTCAATATGGGTATCAAAATTATTCTTTTGATGAGAGCTACTAATTTGAACTAACATATTTACAAAAATTTGAATAATTCTAATGAAATAATATTAAAAGTTATTAAAAAAAAAATCAAAAATTACTAAAAATATGATAATTTTATATACTGAATACGTTTATTGACTGTAAAACGTTAAACAATATAATAAGTAGCGGTTTTATTTCCCCAGTCCTTGAAAGTGCCCATGATTACAATAAAATTAATCAAATAAAAGGTAAAAGAATAATTAAGACTATTTAAAGAACTCAATTGAGATAGTTTAGGCTGTATAGTTGAATCTACCAAGCTCTACGCGTAAATTGAATCACAAAAATATTTTTTATAAAACATTACTTAAGTTTTTATATTCTCCGTTAATGTTTTTTGTTTCTATATTAACATTTTTGTAATTTCCGTGTTCAGTTAGTTCTTATCAAAAGAAGAATTTTAATACCCATATTGGCCATGTTTTTATACAATTTTAAATCAGATTGTTTGTCTGATAAACCACCAAATTTAAAACAAATATTAAACAGATACCAAAAACCCATGTTCAAAAGCAAGTAGAAATGTATTAATTTGAATTTTCAATAAAAGTAACAAACAATTTTGTGAAAAAAAACCTTAAAAAATAGGATGTTTCATGGAATAAAAAAATATTGAGGTCACTCTTGGATATGTTTTATATACCAATGGAAGCACCTTCCAAATACCTTTTAAATGATACCACATTTTTAATATGTTGCTTTGGAAGAAAATACTGGAAAAAATACCTTTTTGAAAAATGGTCCAGCTCACGAACGGTCAGCAGTAGAAACATCATAAAACATATCAAGGCAAATTTTGAGAGGGGTAACAAAGTCACTTTTTTGAATGAGTCGCCTTAATATATATACTTAAATAGTGATTTCTAGGAATATTTCTTTTATTTATTATTATTACTTTTTGTAGATTTAAAACTCAATTAATGCATTTTGTTTTTATTATTAAAATATGACAATTAAATTACCTCTGATCCTTCGTACTATTAAAAAATAACAAATATTGCTTTCAATTCAAATAATAAAAACTCTCTTTTAGTTTGTTTTAATTGGGTTAATTAAAAATTCACATTTATTTAAGTACAAAAAAATTTAATAATCGAAAACTTTTAAATAAATAAAATAATTAATATACACTTTACCTATATACTTTTACGTATGTATACCTACAAAAACACACAAATACACATATATACGTACATTATTAGCTTTTCTTTATATATGCATAAATGTAAAATTAAAAAATAATAAAATATAAAAACATCAATAAACCATGAAAACTTATATATACGAGTACTTTTATACCAACAAATACATTGGATAATTTATTTTATTGTGACAAGCAAATTTTTTTTAACAATCAAAGATTTAATTAAGATTTTCAATCGAAATCGCAAATATTAAAATGATGAAAATGTTACAAATGTAATTTAATATTTTAAATATGAAAATATTTAAGAAAAGTGTAACATTTGATTGATAGCTTATTTGTTTGATATAAATAATAGTTTTCCATGTGTTTCTATAAAAAATATATTTAACAAATCTTTTAAAAATATACCTATATTTTTTATATTTATTCTAAAAATTTAACTCTTTTTAAATTCTTTTAATATTTTCTTTCAACATTTTCTTTATTATTTATCTTTTTTTCATATAAGTTCATAAATATATCTTGTAGACAATTTAGTCCTTTACACATTTTTATTTTTTTTCTTTAAATAGATTTGTTTTTTATTTTATTTTTTTTATTTTTTTTATTGTTCTAATAAATATTAAACAACAACTAGAAGTTTTACATGGCACATTTATTAAGGTAAATTGTATTCATTTTATAAATAGTTGTATTTATTATTATTTATTGGAACTAGGGCCATAAATTTATTAAATAATTGATAAAAGTAAACTACAAATAATAAAATTTAAAGAAAATATATATTAAATTTATAAATTTATAGAAAAGAAATTACATCAAAACTAATAAATTTAAAGTAGTTTAAATAAACATTAATTATTTTAAATTAAATCATGACTTTAAAAATAGATTATTTTTAAATTTTTATTTATTTTGTTAATTTAAATTTTTAAGAAAATTTTGGTTATTGGAATATTGTACTAAGCATTTATTTTTTATTTATTTTATCTGTTATTGGTGACAATTGCAAACGATTTTTACAATAAAATATATAATTTTAATCTGAAATGTTTGTTTTAAATAACTAAATATTTATTAATGAAAGGCTTTCACTGTTATAATACTCAGTTTCACTAGGTTCTAATTTCGTCTACGATAAAATTTTGTACCTTTCTTTTAACGGTAAATAAAACAGAGATTATAATATAAAATGGACAAGGTGAGTTTATCCAACTCAAGGTCATATCGAGAGTTTTTTTTGGATGCATGCAACATAATCCCAATTAATTATTATTATGATTTAAACTTATGGCACTGATTTAATTACAACTTGAAGATCAAACTAAGAAGAAATAAATTCTGCAACTTGCTGGAGGAAATGTATTATACAGTCAAACACGGTTATAACGAACTTGAAGGGACCAATAAATTTAGTTCGTTATAAACATAGTTCGTTTAGGTACGTATTTGATTACGACACTAATATTTGTAATTAATACGTATTTCCTTCCTTTTAAAATAGGCTGTATTTATGTTTTAAATATCAAGAATTTAAATAAATCAGGAAGATTGTTTTTCATCAGTCATTGGTTAAGAGGAAATTGAGATGAATTATATTTAATTATACTCATTCAACCTTTTCTTTTATTAACGAGGTTTTGGCATTGTCATATTTTGAGATCTTTACTCTTTGAGGAATAACAATTTTCTAATACAGTATAAACTCCGGATTATCGAATTATCTGGATTATCGAGGATTTTTTTCCTGGTACTTTTTGGCTAAAATAAACATTAAAATATATTACCTATCTAGTGTTTGAAACATTTAAAGTATCAACTTCAATTTTTTCATCTAAAAACGTTGTATATATCAATTTTTTTTTAAGTTTTTATTTTATTTGCATGAAGAACAAACTTGTATGTAACCCTTTTAGTAAACAAACAAAACTTGAATATAATGAAAGGAATTCAACTACAGTCAATTCTCACATCTTAACTCTGATTTTATTTTTCAACCTGTACTAAATTTAAATGACAAAAATTACTTTTTATAGGCAATCCGGATTACAAATTTGCAATTAATCCGAATTATGTAATGAATTGGAAAACGCTGTCCGGATTACCGAATAATCCGGGTTATCGACGTCCTGATTATCTAGTTTATACTGTATTTTAATTTTTAATCCTTTTGTAATTTCAGTTTTATTTCGAAATATTTTCGTTAATGTGTATGTGTAACTTTAAAATAAAAATTCCTTTTTCATTTGTCCGATAATTTAAATTAAATTAAAGAAAATTATTTCTATTTGTCGAATAATTCATATTGAAATAAATAAATGTTATTTTTTGTAGTTTTTACATTTTTAAAATATTTTGAATTGTGTAATTTTATTTATCGACAATTTGTATTTTTAGGAGTTCGTTATAAACGTAGTTTTTTGTATGAAATATTGTTCTTGGGATCATAAAAATGTGTTCGTTATAAAAAAAAAATCGCTATAATCGTGTTCGTTATAAACGTAGTTATTTGTATGAAAATTTTGAATAAAATCAGTTCGTTATAACCGTTGTTCATTATAACTGTGGTTGACTGTATTTTCTCTTAAAGACCAATATTTTCTATTTCCAATTCTAAAGAAGTATCTTGATAGAAAGAGATTTGACCCTAACTTTGAAATTAGTTAAACACAATTCCTAAATTTAAAGGGGTCAAAAATTTAAAAAATCTTGTACAAAGTGTATTGTCTTAGAATAAAATTATATTTAAAAATAAATTACTTTTTTGATAAAACAGCTGTTCACTAGTCTTAAAGTTAAAGTATTATTAAATCGTTTTTTTGCTAATATTTTATCGCAAAATTTTCCAAAAAATTTTACTCAGTCCAGAAAGGTATTTTTTTCTGCAGCATAAATTTACAGTCAAATATTTTATTATTATTATTATTATTATTATTATTATTATTATTATTATTACACAGAGTTATAAAAAAAACGTGGTTTCTCACTTAAATGACCTTCTGCAAAAATTTCTATTTTTTATAAATCTTTGGTGGAATGGACAATATTTGTTTTTTTTTTAAGTTATCATTCGAATAAAATCGATTAAAAAATAGCTCAACTATTTCTCTTCGTCAAGGTTTTTTTTAGTATTAAAAATAGGCAAAATAGGTTCATAAAGAACATTTTAATGAGCCAAAAACCATATAAAATTGGTAATAAATTCAGTTCATATATTTTCACCTATATTTTTTTTTAAACAAAATCATATACGGTAACTAAATTTCATACAATGAAATTAACTTGGGAATATTCCATATATGGAGAAATTCCAAATTAGGGAGACATAAACAAGTTGAAGTTGATTTGTATAACAGAATCGGCTAAGACGAATATAATCTTCTTCTTAAAGCTAAAAAAATGTTAACATGGCAACACTGAATATACTTTGAAAAACATTTTTTTTTAATATCAGGCAGAACATTTTTTTTTTTAAATATATGATTCTTTGCCAACTGGCATTATTATTTATTACTTATATACGTAAAATATATGAATTCGACATAGCCAAAAAATTAAGAACTAAAGGGTGGTCCGGAGTGCTTTTTGTCATTTTCAAAATGAGTGATTTCATGTCAAAGCGGACAGCAATTTGACTTGACATCTCCGATGACTATGAAATTCACTGTAGATATTGGTAATTGGAAGTATTTTTCAAATCATAAAATTTTAGATACATGTCCCTTTCAGGTCAAAAAATATGACGTTAAAAAAAAAAAAAAAAAAAAAAAAAAATACAAATTTAACTAATATTTTAATAATTTTTTCTGTTAAAATGTAAAAGTTTTAACTCGAAGCTAATATGATAGATTGATGACACCTTAATCTAAGACATGTACATAGTAATGTACTATTTGGAATTACGTGGAAACAGCAAACAATAAAAATGTATATTTTAATCCAAAAGGACTCAGAATATACTTTTTCTTATTTATAATTATGATTTGAATACAAAATATTTTAAAATATGTACAGTTGTTGTCAAAAATAAGTAAACAAAGTAGTATCTTTAACTTAATTGGTTATATTTAAAGTTGTTGATCAAAGATATCAAAAGTAACCTATAATTATAAATATATAACGCATTTTTAGTAAAATAAATAGTAAAAGATTCAGTTCAATACATTACTACTCAGTGAATATGATTCTTTTGAAAGAAGTAGAAAAATTAAATCTTCCATAAATAAGTAAACATGGTTTCTAATAGCCACGGTGACTGCCTATATTTTGATACATGATTACCAAACGTGTTGGCATAGTGGCTACATATATTTTGCATATCTCTGGAGAAAATGAAGGGTCTTAGTCATATTTAAGTCTGTAAGTTGTAAGTTCGGACTTTCAGAATTAATTTTAATAAGAATATTGGAGTGC
Source organism: Protophormia terraenovae (assembly GCA_951394005.1). NCBI lineage: Eukaryota > Metazoa > Arthropoda > Insecta > Diptera > Calliphoridae > Protophormia > Protophormia terraenovae. Next base: position 120,905,593 of record OX596074.1, read on the forward strand.
AAGGCAAGATATTTTAAAGCTAAATTTTTGTCTATTATTTTTGCAGTGAGGCTTTACGAGAGTAATTGCGGTTAACGAGTGTTTGAAGCAATTAACCTCCTTGAAAATAAAGTGGGCGTTTTATTAGTTCTTTTGATATATTTCTATATTTCACCTTTTTGGTAAGGAGAACTAAGAGTAACTATCATACTCTTAGTTCTCCTAACTTAATTGTGGGTTATTTGAATTAATGTTTTCTGACTATCAAATTTTCTAATTTAATCGAAAAAGTAATTTTTTTATTTCTCTCATAATGTAACAAATAACTATCGCTGCTGTGCAAAAATAATTTTGCAACCATAAACTTCACTTACTGTTAACAAAGAATAAATGAAATTAAGCCAAAGGTTGCTGTTTACTTATTTTTGATTCTCCCGAAAATATGTTTTATTTCTACTTTTTCTAGAAAGAAACTTAAAATAGAATAATAATAGAATAATATTTGAAAAATGTATATATTTATATAAGAGAAAACAAGTTGATTTCATCAGAAATATGTAAGTGTTTAAAAATGGACCGTTACATTTGCCACTTTTTGAATTGAAAAAGAAATGATGAGTTTGTTTACTTATTTATGATACCCACTGTATATAGTTTAAAAGTAATTACAGGAAATATTATTCTGAACAGAAATACATTTATTAGATTTTAAATAGCACTTTTTTGAATTTTGGAACAAAACTTAACATCCGGACATTTAAAAATATGGCATTTTTGTTGACAATTTACGAATGAATAAAGAAGAAAAAAAAAAAAAAAAAAAAAATAATTTTTTCTTGCAAAATCTAACAGAAATAATTTTAAATAGCCTTAAAGTGGGGTCGTACCAACATTAAAATATTTAAAGTTAACAATGGTTTACCAAAGTTATAGTAAGCGAATTATCGTTTTTTAATACAACTTTAAGGAATTTTGTTTAACAATGGTTAGTAAAGTAGTGCTAAGTTTGTATGCCCACCTTCAAAAAGATGGGGGTATATAGTTTTAATACTAAAGATGTTGAAATATATTTTCGCTATTACTTATACATTTAAAGTTATTTTATGCTGAAAACAAATCTGGGTATGGTAGATTTCTGATAGTTAAAAATACTGTACAAACATTTTGAATATAACTGAAAACCTTTGATAACCATAGATAAACACATGTCCAAAATGAAAAATGAGTTTATAAGACAAAATCGTAAATAATTCCATATCTGGATCAAAAGTATAGCTAATATCCTTTAATTGGGTATTATTAGTTTTTCCATAGTGAAAAAACTAGTCTTTTTATAGCGTTTCAAAAACGACAAAAAGCACTTCGGACCACCCTTAAGGTAAAATTTTATAAAGTTAAATTGAAGATTTTTTATTAAATTTTCAAATAATATCTTAAAACAGATTATTATTAAGTTAAACTATGTATACGAATTGGTTTATTTTACTATTTATGTAGTTTTAGTTTTTAAATATTTAAGTTTGACTACAAAAGCAAAATAAATTAAAAAAAAAAAAAAAATGAACGAAGAAATTCCCCATAATTATAGTATTAAAATGCGATAAAAGAGAAATAACTTTTAATCATTTTTGTTTTGTTTAGAGAGTAAAATTATTCAGCTTTTTTTTAATATACCCAGGAAAAATTTAAGAACAAAATTTAAACTAAAATCATTAGTTCTAGAACTAGTGTAATCAGAACCATTTCGGATTTTTTTATAACATCCTTAGAACTAGTAGCGTCACAACAATTCTGGCACTCACGGAGTATAACCTTATTGTGATTCTATATTGGGTTTAAGGAATGTTTTTGAGAACTAGTGCTTAAGAACTAATTATGAATGACTTCTACATCACTTCTCAAAACAAGTTAATTGTTCCTAAATGACTTGCTAGAACTGTTTAGAAAGCATTTATAAAAAATTCCAAAAATTAAAAAACTAAATAAAAAAGGGTTTTAACAAAATTAAATTAATTTAAAAAGTCACCTTAAGGAAATATCCAATTAGAAAAAATAAAAAAAAAAAAACAGGTTCTGATACCGTTCCTTAACGCTTCTATATAACTAGTTCTGAATGTGACAATTTCGAACAAAAATCATTGATTAGAGAACTAGTTCTAGAACCGTTCTATAGATTGGGTACTATTTAGCTAACTCTTTCACAGAATTAAGGACTGCGCACGAAAAAATCCGTGCATGCAAATCTGCTTATAGAAACTAAACCAGTGGGCGAATTTTTTTAAAGTGATATTTTTGTTAATGACTGTTATGTTCAAGTTCTAAACATAAAAGAATAAATTAGTTCCTGTTAATTTTTAAGGAAATATCTGATTTTTTCCGGAATTATTTTAATTAAAGGTTTTATTGTGTTTCGGTTACTTTTCTGCTCAAATAGGTCCACTTATTTTTAAACTCTGTTTCATTTTATGCTGAGTTTTTAATGTCCTTTAAATAATGTTTTACTAGAGTACAATATCTTTTAATTGCACGGAGTTTTGGACAATTTAATGAATTAGCCTTTTTAGGTAAAAATTCTTACAATTTCTTTATAACAACTTCATTGTTTTGTTGTTGTAATGAGAAGAAGCTGAAATAGGCCACAAAACAGCGGATACACTGAATTTTATTAAGAAAGGGAGAAGTCTTTTCAAATGGCACTCGTATATTTCAGAGTTAATTGAATAATTTTTTAAGAATGAAATGCTTTATTCCTGTGTATGCATATGACTTCCCAAATCAAAAAATTTCTTGGGAATTTTGATTTCTTTGATACACGAAATTTTTCTGCCATAACCCCTCTAGCATTCCACGAAGTTGAAAAAAGTCACCCTGTACGAACGCTTCGTCGCCTACTATACAGAAGTAAAATTTCTGAAGTACTTTCATGTTATTTTTTACCTCCAAATTCTTGCTTGCGTTTCTATCAGGATTTTTTTCTTACTTTATGTCTTCAAGCTAGACTTCCTTTAAAATTCTCTGATAAAGATTCGAAGCAATTAACTTTTGGTGACACTTTTCTTCCAGAGATGAGGTGATCTTCTCTCAATGGCAAATACAAAGCAGTTAACAGAATTATTAATTTTTCACCACATCAAAAGTTATAAGCCCAAGAGCATGCACGGATTTTTTCGTGCGCAGTCCTTAGTTCTGGAGGTGACAATTATAAATAAAAATCATTGATCGTAACGCTAAAGTACAATGAATACAGACTATTTTCATGCGTTCTAAAACTAGTTGTAGAACTTATAAATTTTTTCCTGGGTAGGTACTACTTTTGTAGCATTAAAAACTAATTGAACTTTTTAAATATTATTTAAGGCTTTTTGTTTTTTAGTCACCAAAAAATTTAATTTGTTTACTTACTTCTTTGTCTAAGTGTTTTTCATACTCTGTATTAACATTTTTTTTATTTATATATAAAATTCATATATATTTCTCCTTTTTTTCAACAATAACACATTTTTCTTTTAGGAACAATTACGGAAATAAAAACATAAAAAAAACACTAATAATAATTATACTTAAATAAAACATATCAATTAAATTATATAAATATTACAAAAAAATAACAACAGTATTATTGTTTTACAAATGTTTAAAGACCCTTAATTGAAGTCATAAATAAAGGTTGGTTCTAATAATAATAATATCAACGAATAAAAATACACAATAAATATCAATTAATTAATTAATAAATATAATAAGTTATATTTATGGCCATTTTTATGTTATGATTAATTTCTTTTAATTAACCAATAAATTACATTATTTTCTTTTACAAACTTAAACACAATAACAACAAAAATCAATAATATAAATTATTTATGCTGGAAAACTTATTGCAACCTACTGTGTATCTAGTGTAACATGTGTCGCTACTCACTGTACTTATTTTATATGGAAATGACTAGAAAAATAGTCAGTGTCATTTTTTATAGTTTATAATGCCTTTGTGGCTGGCTATGTATGTATGTCACAAGTCACTAGCGTTTGGTGGGTTGCATACCAAATTAAGTATTATAATATAGGGTAGAGTATTTATAAGTATAATAAATAACATAAAATATATATTTTAACTTATAATTATAATTGTATATAAATTATAGAGATTTTTGGGTGGGAAAAATTATAATTTTTTATATATATTTATGCATAAAAAAATAACAATAATTTATAAAATCTAAGACACAAAGTATACTTTTGTTGCATATTTTCTGGAAGTAAGATAATTTATTTTTCATGAAAGAGACATTCTAAAAATTATAAATAATTAGGGGAATTAGTCGAAAATTGAAAAAATATTGTTTTTATAACTGTTTTGCTCTTTATATATGAAAAATGTTTGCTCATTAATTACATGATGGGTTTGATTGATTTTTAGTAATTTATTTTTAAAAGCACCTCCTATTTTTTTTTAAATATTGAATTATTAATTGTTTAAATGTTTTATTTAATTAGATTTAATAATAATATGTGTTCTTTTAACGAAAAAAAAAAAAAAAAAATAGAATCAAAGAAGTTGTTAAATTTTTTGGTGTTCAAACTATGTAAGTTGTGCGTTAAAATTAAATGTAACATATGATTTTTGTAATAATTTCTACTGCCGTTAGTTTTAAAAATGTTTAGTTCCATTAGTTTGTTCGTTTGCAAAGAACATTTTTTGATTTTTATTTTTTAGTTATTAGCAAATATCAATTAAAAGACTCTGAGAAAAGAATTAACGAATGAGATGACTTTTTTAAGAAAAAGAAAAATAAACAATAAGGAATTCAAACTTCATCAATAATAACAACAAATATTTTTAATATTTTGCATTAGATTAAAAAGTGTTTTTCTTAACCTACGCACAGTGTCACATTTATCCAAATTAGAATAACAAAAATACATAAATAAAAACCTATTAATTACAGCAATTCTTTTTGAATTTATTAGTAAACATATTATATATTATGGCAAAAATACCTAGAATATTGGAAAGTGTCCATAGCGTGAATTATGGATGTTCAAAGTTGCAACTTATAAAAACATTTTAATTTTATTTAAAACTTTTGTGAAGAAGTATGTTAATATTATCTTCATATATATCAGTAAATACTGCTGATATTGATGTGATTTTTTTTTTGGTATGTAATAATAAATATATCTTTAAATACAAAGGTATTATTTTCACAGTCCCCAGCAAAGAATTGGTAATGACATCCCAGCAGTATATGGTGGCTGTTGGGTACAAGTTACCTAACCTACTATCTTAGGGTATCACTAGTTACCTTATTAGCTTTAACATGGGCTTGTCCTAGAAGGAAGTCTATTGCCAGCTCAAAGACTACGTTGTGTCACTTTTTTGCACACACAATCATCTCCCCGACTACCGAAGAGTCAGTAAAGTGACAACAAGCATTTCCACGACTATTTTACATACAGAATCACCTCAACGATTACAAAGTGTAACATTTGTGCACACATATATTCTTATCGTCTTCTTTCCACTTATCATTGTCAGTAAAATGGTACAATGGGGACCTATGGAGAACGGCAGGTGACTATACACCAATGAATCTTACTGTCTAAGAGCGAGTTAATTGCCACTAAATAATGACTGCTGGAATGTAGTTACTTTACGTAGGTAATTACTTATTTATGATCAGATTTTTTGAAAAACTACTTTTTCTTGATTTTTTATTCAGTTTAGCAATTAATATATTTAAAAAATATGACGAGACAGAATTAGCATATGAATTCATTTTTAATCTTAAATAGTCTTTTAAATCTCTAGAGTAAAGAGAACCGGTTCAAAACTAGTCACGTGACAGGTTCTCAGGGCTAGTGACCGGTCCCAGTTCCGGAACTTTATATGAGAAGAACCTGTCACTTTTACATGGGGTTGTCATTGGAGTTGGCTAATTAGCCCCTTGGGATAGGTCACAGGATAGGTCCTAGGACAGGTCCAAGAGAACAGGTTCAGTAACGATTATTGTAATAAAAATTTTATAAAAATTCGGTAATCGTTTACTTTTTAAACATTATTTTTATTATTATCTTTATTAAATTATGTTTATTTTAATTTTATAATTTTTCGTTAATGTCGATGGCGGCACCCCGGCTCGAACCCATGTTCATCTTACGTATGTTATGTTTTATAGTCTTCAACGCTTACCACTCAGCCACAGATTGTTATTGCGCACTTAACGAGCATGTTAATAGTGAGTGTGTTTGTGTCAACTGGTTCTCAATTGGAACTTTGGTGACGAGTTAGGTGTGAATTGGTACTCAACTGGTACAGAGAAATCGGTTCATTACAGCAATTGCCACAAATTTCCCGCAGGGATATTAAACTTTTCCTTATTGTTAAGTTTTTGAAATTAAAATTTATAAAATCTTTCCACGTTTAAAATTAAAAGAAAATTAAAATTTCATTACTTATTCTAAAACTTAACTAGTTCCTTTTGTTTTTACCTAAATATAATGACCTCAATAATACTTTAAAATCAATAATATTATTGAACAACTAAAAAGCAGGGACTGTAAATAAACAAAAAAGCAGTTATAACCAAATATCTGACAACTAATTTAAATGCACCATTGCAATCGTTATGAAGTCTAATTTCATAAAGTGCTATGCTTTTTAAATTTTTTATTTTTATTTTTTTTGGGCAAAAATAAAAGTTGTTTTGTGATCTTTATTATTATTATTATTATTATTATTATTTTTTTTTTTTTTTTGAGCAAAAAACAGTTATTTTGTGATTTTTATTTTTTCGAGCAGAAATACAAGTTATTTTGTTACGGTCCCTGCTAAAAGTAATGTCATCTACGCAATGATATGAGGTAAGTAGTTGCTTCTAATGTCATTAAACAATAAAACTTTTCCTGACAAAAAAATCTGCGGACAAAAAAAAAAAAAAAAAAAAATTAAAGTCGTTATTTCATAAAACTCTGACGTTGTTGATTTTTTTTGTTAATTTTATAAATTTATACACTTTACCTAACGCAAAGAAAAGTATTTGTGGCAAATTTGCTTCTTCCCTTTTACTGATTCGTGTAATTTGCTATACTAAAAATATTTGAATTCGTATAAATACGACTGAAACAATTGATTCATAATCCACAACGGTTGTAGTCACTTGACAACTTACGTTATCGACTTTTTGATACCGTTCGTTTAAACACGTTTAATATACCAAAAAGGAAAAAAAAATAATTCGATACTCAAGTAATGTTAACTTGAAGCCAATTGGTATCAATTCTCATTAATAATGTGAACAAGCAGTATTGTATTTGAACACATAACGGGCATAATTACTATTGATTCTAAAAGGTATTGCTTTCAAAACGTATTTCGAAAACAGTTTTAAAAAAATATCGTCATATGTGAGCAACAAAAGTATACTTTGAAAATTTTATTTTAAACACATTGATTAAATGTGCAAATTATTTAGTTAAAAAGATATTTTTTTATTCACTAAATTAAAAAATAAACAATAATGTAGTTTAAATATATAAATCAATAAAAAAAAAAAAAACAATTTAAAATGTATAAAATTCTATTTGTTTCGTTTTATAATAATTTAAATTAAATAACTTTGTTCTAGTCCATAGTATAACAATTATTTAAAAAAAAAAAAATAATCATACATTGACATTTAACATAAAATTTAATTATTTTCTTTGTTTAACTTAATTTAGGGATTTTTTAATATATATAAATATAAATCTTTTTTTCTTTGTTAACAAATTGAGACTTTAAATATTTTTTTAAGGCATATAAATTTTGGTTTTGGTTTTTTTTTTTACATTTTGTAGGACAAAATCAGTACATATAACATCAATATATAAATATAAATATTTGGTTTTTATTTTTAAACATCTAAAAAGGTTTTTTTGTAATAAAATATTTTATTAGTTTTTGTTAGGTTTTCGTTCAAAAAATAAATTCAGTACATTTTAGTATTTTTTTTTTTTCAATTCGGTTGGTTTTTTGGCAAATATTTTACGATTTAAGTGGGTTTTAGTGTTACGAGTTAAAATATATATTTAGTTGTTAAAATTTAACTACTACAATTAATATTCGTTTTTATTAAGGATTTGTCAAAATACTCAGAATATATTGCTTCTAAAAGGAGTGTTGTTGAAGAGCTAATTCATATTTAGGTATTATTAGAGGATTTCATTTAGTTTTTTATATTTAATTTGCAACAAATACTTAACGGTATTCAAATAACTCTATATTATGCACAAATAATTTAAAAGCTCTATTAAAGGGAGCTTTAAAAGCACGGTTTGTAGATACAATACATATACATATAATTAGGTATTTAAAACTTTAATCGAAAGTTTTGTTAAATTTACAAAATTTTTTAGCTTAATAGTTTATAAAAGCTTAAAGCAATAAAATAAAAGCCTTTACTAATTTACATAAACTCTGAAGTCATTTTTAAGCTTTTTAAAATTGTCTTACTGAAAATATTCTATTAAGTTCATTTATATAGTTTACTTTCAAGATTTTTTTAATAAAAGCATTTATTAATTCACATGAGTTTTGAAGTAATTCACCATATTTTAAAATTTATTTGGTATATTATTTGGAAATAGTCTATTAATAATTTTAGTTTAATTCATTAAAATAGTTCAAAAATTTTCAAACTTATAAAAGCTTAAAGCTTTTGAAAAATGCTAAACAAAATGTTTTAAAAAAATCAAAGCTTTTATTAAATCAGAAAAATTCGTAAGCAAGGTTTAAACTTTTTCATTAAAAATATTGTATATTTCCCAAAAACTAAGTTAACAGCTTTTTGAACCACTATTTTTTTGCATTATGAATTGTTTAAGTAATACTTATGAGTACCATGTAATTTTTGGTACTACATAAAGCTTTATGCTTACTCTTCATTTTTTTATTAGCTTTCAAATTATAAAAAAGCTCAACTTATTGTTTATAAATATAAGCTTTCATCTGAAATCCTCTAAAATAATTTTCCTAATGCAACATTTCTTTTATAAATTAATCATTTTTGTTCAAAAAATGTAAAACATAATGCAAAACTAAATCATAGCAATATTTATATTCTGTCATATTCTCAACCAACTGAGGACGATGACGTCTCACTGTCTTAACAGCTTGAAAAACATCCACTTCACCGTGTTGTATTACCTGTTCGATACAAGCATTGGCAGCACAATAAACACCTGCTCGACTGCGTCCATCTGGCGATACCACACACACAGGACCATAATCAGATTTGGCACGCCACATTTCCACCATATTCATTAGATACACCAAAGAGTTGGTAGAAGTGGGTACTTTATGGCCCATGGGCCAGCAGGTTAATTGGAAAAGTTGTACAGTACGTGTAGGTGCCTTAACACCAGCCATCATTTCTGTTAGAGAAACAATTTTCTTATTTATTTTAAACTCCCATTGCTTAATGTTGGTATAACTTTTAGCGGAGGAATAGTGTACGGAAAAGACGGGACCATATTTTTCCATTTTAGATTTGATGGGCCAAAATGAGGGATAACTTTGAGAATTAGCTGGCGGCTGACATAGTACAACAACGGCAGAACATTCATGATCATAAACTAAAGACCAAAATTCACCCAAAGTATGTTTCATGGGCCATTCTGTTACAATATATTCACGCGGCTTAGTATAGCCATCCACAAAGACTGAATTAATGTAGTCGGTAAAAGCATTGCCTTGAAAAGACGTTAAATAAGGACGGAAATTATCGGGAGGCACACATAAAACATCACGATTTTTCTCTCTATTATCGGCACGATGACCACCGGCACAATCGCCTATAGTAAAGCGTGGTGTCTGCTTACATATTTTCTCATATTCCATTTGATATTCATTCATTTTTGTCAAAGAATTACGTCGTGCCTTAGCCTTCAAACGATCCGATAGTTCGGAGACAGGAAACCAAGTTTTGCCACATACAACATGTTCTTCCAAAGTATCATAAATAAATTTATATTGTTCCACATTTTCAACTAGACCTTTGCGGGATTGCCTTAGTTTCTTCAGATAACCAAACACATTAAAAGATTCTTCCTCTTCGGCTAGTTCCAAATTGGCATCAATTGATAGATATACACCCGAACGACCACCACCATCACTACAGTGCACCAACATTGGCCCTTTGGTATCATCATCCTTTATAATGCTACCCACCACTAAACGTACACGTCTACGAAATTCCAAAACGGCATTGGAAAAGGGACATGAATGCGAATACCATTCTGTATAATGAAATTGTAGAATAAATCTTTCATCTGTTATCTCTTCAGGATTGCCTTCTTTAACTTTATACAAACGAAATGTTCTTATATGAAAATTGGCCAACTGTTCTTCTTTAACAATGTTAATGTTAATATCACCATATGTTTCATGTACCTCCTTATTGGGTGGCCAATATTGAACACACATTACTTTAGCAAAATCAAATGTCTTTGTCAACATAATAATGGCACTAATATTCTCTTGCCATACCAAACGCCAAAAGGCATTCACTGTCTCCTCAACTGGTCCCTGGGTTACAATATAGGCATTGGGCTTTAAAAGACTGTCTACATAGGATGCATTAATATAATCGGAATCGGGCACTCCTGGTATTTTCTGCAAAACAACACGATTATAATCATAGGGAATGCACTTGGGATTTTGGTTTTTATCATGATTGTTTTTTCGTAAAGCATGGCGACAGGTGTTTGTCTCCACTTTGGCTGCTGTCTGAAATTCCAATTTATAGAGTACGGGAAATTTACGTCTCAATTCGCATAGTTTTAGAAAATGCCTTGTATCGATGGGATTGTTTGGTATGGTCTTTGAGAGGGAATTGTTTTCATCACGCGCCTCCAATTTGATTTTCTCAAATGACAACAGACCAGAATTGAGCATACTCAATTTAATGGTATTGGGTATAGACAGCAAGGCTCTCTTGCGTTGCTTTGCCTCGACGTCAGCATAGCGAGCAGATGACCTCGACCTGTGTTTTTGTGATTTTGTTAAGGCATCTTTCGATGAGGATGCTGAAGATTTTTCTTTAGGATTTGGCATTTTACTAAATGTTTTGGACGGCTGTGGTGTTGGTGGTGGTAGTAATAGAAGTGGTGGGTTTTTAGAGGAAGAAAATTTTATTTTTTCATGGCGTAAACGTAGGAATTTGGTTAGTTTTCTATAGATTTTACGTTTTGTTTGATGCTTGATGGCCAGCTCAATAGATTTTCTTTTGTCTTTCACTTGTTTTAGCTTTTATAATCATCTAATCGTACACTTTTTTCATTCACTCACGCACACACACACACTATATTTTTTGCTTTTATTTAATAGAAAATTTAAATTTTCTAATGTTTTTTCTTGAGATTTATTATTTTTTATTTAAGATGTTTTTTTTTGCTGTTGTATTTTCGTTTTTGTTTCGTTCTGTTTTATTCTTTTATAGTCTGCCAACACGGGAGAATGAAAAATAACGACTGGCAGTTAATAAGCAATGTTTTTTACTTGACACTCTATTGTTTCATCCACTTTAGCATTGAATACTATATACTAGGGCCACACTGTATACATTTTCCTTCAGTTCTTACTCTCACGCAATATTTTTTATATTAAGTTTTTCTTTTGACGCTCTCGCTCTTTTTAATCAAAGTGAATTGTTGAGTGAGAGAGTTTTTGTGGGGGTTTTAACAGTGGCTACTTGTAAAGTTTGACAGGTGGTAACAAGTGTTTTTATTGTTATTTTTAGAATATTTTTTTATTGCTCGATTATAAGTTAATGTTTATCGTCGGTTTTTCGAAAGATTTGTATGGCGAAAATTCTATTCTATATAAAATTTTTAAATTAATATTAATTCATGTTTGAAAATTAACTCTTTTGTCATATTTTAAAATAATTGTGTTATTGTTTTTGTAGGATTAAAGATTGAAAATTAAATTCATAATTAAAGTATCATAATAATCGTTGTATATATTGAAATTAATTTCTAATATGGTTATTTCGCTAATAATTCTAAATATTTGTTTAGTATGAACATTTGGTAAGATGTTGGTTTTATTTTCTTTTTAATATAAAAATTAAGAGATTTTTTAAAGTCAATTTTTAAAATTTTATATTGAAAATAATAAATTGGCTTGATTTAGAAAATTCCCAGCGACAAAAAACGATGAAGAGCTTCCTAAAAAGAAAATTTTTACCAATTCAAAAGTAGAACAAAGTGCATATTTTATCACTTTTTGGATAGTTCTTTATAATTACTTCCAAAAAAGTAAAAATAAATAAATTTTTAGCGTGAAAAAAGGTTAAAAATTACTAAGAAAATTAAAATTTTACAAATTTTAAAGCATTAAACAGAATTTTTGTTAAAAAGTTGTATAAACATAGTTTTAAGGGAAGTACTTCAAAAGAAATGAACAAGAAGTATAAAAAAGAACAATGACAACCATGCGTTAAAAAAAGAACTTCTGGAGCTCTTTTTTTTATCATTAATTACTTCCTTCCAATGACAACACAATGTTTAATTCATGACTTTTTCAGCTCTTTTTCAGTTCCTCTTTTGCTGGGTTATTATAATTAAAGTTCTACAGTTCTATAAATTTAAATAAGTTATAAACTGAACTGCAATTTAATAGTGAACTTGCCAACACAACCCAACGAAAAATACTACTTGTCTGGAAACAATTTTGCAAAGACATGGAAAATCTTTAATAAGACGTACATAAGTTATTATTTTTAATGATCAAAATGAGTGACAAAAAAGAAGTACTTGATAATGTTATTGAAAATTTTCAAAGAAATCCTAATTAGTCCTACAAAAATTGGCCAAAGAATTAAAAGTATGCAATCAAACCGTTTCCAATGTTTTTAAACAGTATCAGGAGAATTTAACCATTGATAGGAAACCTGGTTCGGGAAGAAAAAAAAGGTCCACATGATATTGATGCTAATGCTCTAGGAAATGTTTATACCTAAAAGCAGACAAAATTTCTTAAAAAGAAGCAAGTCATTTGTTACAGTGGGCTCTATAAATACCGAAATATATATCAAAGAGGGTTTGCAAAAAGACCTTTCATAAGAGAGCACAATATGTCCACATACGTCACTACGTTAAGAAAATTTTGGAATGGTCCAAAACAATAAAAGAATTTTTGTACCAAGAAATGTCAATCCTCAAAATTGTCCGGAGTTAAGACCAGTGAAGAGATATTGGGCTCTTATGAAAAGAGAATTGAAGAGCACAAACAAGATGTAACAAAATATGGAAGATTTTAAAAGCTGCTCCAAAAAAGTGATAGAAAGAACTATCAATTCTCTAATGGAAAGGTTACCAAAAAGGGTCGTAGGATACGTAGTAGGTAGAACTATAAAAGCTATTTATTTCTTTATTTTAATAATTAATATAAAAAAAATATATATGTATAAATATAAAAGCTATATTTTTCTGTGATCTGTAATATAACATCAATTAAAAAAAGTCAAAACTCTAAGATAAACCGTTTCCAAATCATTGTATTTTATTTATGTTAAGATTTTTTTGTAACCACTGAATATGGTGGTTATATTTGTCATGCCCATAAAAAAACCAAAACATGGTAGAAAAAAAGTGGAAGCAGATTTTTGTTTATTTAGATTTGAGCGTTAATTTCGATGATACATGGCTTATCTTACTCGTAGCATTACCTTTGCTTTGAGATAAAGATGATAAACTGAACCATTTTTGATGCTTTCAAAAAACTGTCATTTTCTGATTTGATATCTCCGATTTCAATAAAATTCGATAGAGTTATTACATACTGCAAATGTTGCTCAAATTAAAAACTTTCATACCCTTTCCGGTCCAAAAATATGACGTTTTAAAAGAGAAAAAACTATCGACTTTTTTTCAAAAAGTGTACATACTTTATTGTTCATAGCTTTTAAAGCATACGTTGTAGAATTATAATTATTATTTAATTTAATAGAAAAATATAACGTGTATAAAATTTAATTGTTTCAAAAGTTCAAAGGTCAAAATCGATTATACAAAAATCTAAGTTAAATATCTCAAAAAAAAAAAATGTATATTAATAATTTAACTCTATTCTTTACTCAAGTCAAAATACAAGTTTGAGATTTTTTTGGTTTAGGAGTTATGAAGCAAAATATGGTAAAAAGCAATTCTTATGTAGGTAAAAATGTAAAACGTTTACAATAATTAATTTAAGCAATTTTTTTATGAGATCATATTAAAAAAAATAAAATTTTATATTAAAAATTTAGACTTTAGTTAATATTTGTTACATAACTTCTAAAATAAATGAGTTTCCAATATGAAATTTTGCATAGATATAGATAATTGTTGTGTTTACATTATATATATTTTTAAGAATTTTAAAATTATCGTTTTTGGAGATATAAAGGTTTAATTTTTATTAGTCTAATTTTGACCCTTGAACTTTTAAGTTAAATAATTTTACTATGTATCATTTTGAAGGCTATAAATTCATCTTTAAAATAATGATAATAAAACTAAAATATTATTGAATATAGTTCAGAAGTTATAAGTAATCAGATTTTATTTTGGTCCATAACTTCTAAACTAAATGAGTCTTCTACTTGAAATTTTTTATATGTATGAAAAAGAGTTAGGTCAACATTACATATTGTTTTAAAATTTTAAAAATTCCTTTTTTTTTAGAAATAATTCTTCAATTTGTAAATGTCTAATTTTTACTTTTGAACTTTTGATGCAAAAAAAAAAAAAACAACTTTGTAAATATCGTTATAAAGGTAATTTTCTAGTAGATATCTACCATGTATAGTTTAGAAGTTATTAGCATAAGTACACTTTTGTAAATTTTTAGCTTTTTTTAGTTTTTTAGTTGTCATATTTTTTGACGGGAAGGGGACATAAGTCTAAAATTTTATTATTTGAGAAATACTTCCAATTGTAAATATCTGTAATGAGTTTTATGGAATTCTCTTTAGTAAAAATCTTAAATTTTGCATGAAAAAATTTTTTTCGGACACTAATTTCGAAATAATTCCAAAACTATTGAGCAAATAAAAAAAAAAATATATTAGAACGACTTCAAGTCTATTATATTCCGCCTATTTTGGTATATCATTTACGTGAACACCATTCTCGGCTTATTTAGGCTGAAATATTAGACACGCCCATAAAAATTTCGACCTGATGGTAATAAACTGAAAGTAGATTCATGTTTGTAACGCATAGAAAAAATCTTCGGATTCCCACCTTAAAGTATACCGTTTGACTCAGAATTACTTTCTGATTCAATTTAACGACGTCTGTCCATCCATCTGGTCGGCTAATTGGCTGTCTGTCTATGTAAACCTTGTGAACAAATATAGGTCACACTTCTAAAGATATCTTGATGAAATTTGGCACAAGGAGAAAGCTTATTGAAATTGTATATGATCGATCCGCTATTTCACTTAGCCCCTATACAAATGGAAAGAAGTTTAATACAAGTATTAATCTTTGCGTTAAATTTCACAAAGATCAGTTTATAATTGACTATAACTCCCATATATATCCCTCTTCCAAAAATAATTTTATCGTGGATATATCTCATATAAATATTAGTATTAAGTTAATATTCGACACAAAACATTCAGGACAACATTCAAATCTTGTTTTTAAGTGCACAGCAAACATATCGAAGTTATTAATCTCTCTATTAATCTCTCTTATATTAATGACCATCATTCACCACAATCTTCTAGAAAAAAAAAAAAAATAAGATTGGAAAAATCTATATGTTTATTGTAGAAATTGTCAGGGTAATAAATCTTAAAATTTAATTTTTCACCATGAAATATTACAATTACATCTTTCTCTGCAACTAAGTACTGCATACGAAAAAATCCGTGCATACAAATTTGCTTATAGAAACTAAACCAATCGACGAATTTTTATTATATTTAAGTTCTAAACATAAAAGAAAAAATTATTTCCTGTTGGTTTTTAAGGAAATATGTGATCTTTTCCAGAACTCTTCCAATTAAAGGTTTTATTGTGTTTCGGTCACTTTTTTGCTGAAATAAGTCCACTTAGAATTAAACTCTGCTTCATTTTATACTAAGCTTTTAATGTCCTTTTTAATTATTTTATATCTTTCAACTGCACGGAGTGCCGGGCAATTTGATGGATTAGCCTTTTTCGGTATAAACACTAACAATTTCTTTGCTACCACTCTAATGTTTTGTTGCTGTAATGAGAAAAAGCGAGAACAGACCATTTGCTTAGGAAAGGGAGAAGTATTTTTTATATTGATTTTGTCATTCCGTATGTAATATGTCGAAGGAATCATTTAAGACCCCACAAATCATATATTTTGTGGGTCGTGGTTAGATCCTGAGTCGATCTAGCTATGTCCGTCCGCCTGTCCGACTGTTGAAAGCAGGATAGGGCTCGTACGGGAAAACGTAGGAGGACGAAATTTGGCACAAATATTTGTCTTATATAATGTTTGTTTGGGATTGAATGGGCAAAATCGGTTAATAAACAAAAAAGTTATGGGCTAAAAACTAGAAACACAGGGTGTCCGTTTCATACTTTTCTGCTGATATCTCTTAAACAAACGTATGTACGACAACGAAATTTACATATTTACATAGTTTGAGGGTCGATATAAACTCGGAAACCAAAAATGGGCGTGGTCCGCCCACTTTACCGCCCACCTCCCATATAAGGTGAAATTGTGTTCAAATAGTTCAAGGACCAATGTTAACTCGGAAACAAAAAATAGGCGTGGTCCGCCCACTTTACCGCCCACTTTGTCGCCCACCTCCCATATAACGTAAAATTTGAAAAAGTTGGTGGTGGGTATATAGATTCGTGCTTCTTTTCTGCATATGCAGATGGTTTCTATTAGAATTTTTTTATTTTTTGCTTTATCAGGCTAGATTTCCTTTCAGCTTTTCCGGTAAATATTCAAAGCAATTAACTTTTGTAACATTCTTCTTCCAGAGATGAGGTGATTTTCTCTAAAAATCCCTACTATTTTGTCTGAGTCCTACAGCCTGAAGATACTATTTTTCTTCCATTCAATGACCATGACTACTTTGTATAATATTATGACCTAAGAAACTGTATTTTGTGATACAACTGCCTTCTTAGAAATTGTTTTATGTAACTGATGTATGATTTATGTAAGATTTCGTGGAAAAATTCAATAATGTGTTTTGTTGTTTTTTGTTCAATTTCCATTTTAAGAAAAACTAGTTTTGCTATTACCATGAAACTTGGTTAATGAGCATAATAACAAATGTAAACCCGTTAACAGAATTATTTATTTTCCATCACACCAAAAGTTATAAGTCCAAGAGCATGCACGGATTTTTTCGTGCGCAGTCCTTACTTTCATTCATTTCCAAACTGACTCATATAAATTTCTAAAATGTTTTTTGTATTTCAAAATTACAACATCCAGATAGTTCCAGCATAAGAGTTTACACTATGATGCTTATTGATTTATTATTAAGAATGAGATTTGATTAGAACAATCTATAAAATTCAGAAGTGTTATATATAAATAATCTCTAATATGACAAAAGAGTTAATTTCACGAAATTTATTTATTTAATAATTTCTTTAGATAAATAAATTAAACATGTTATTCATTTTTTATTTGTTTTATCATAAATTTCAATTAAATTTTAAATTAATTCACATATGTTTTGTTATGATTTTTTTTTTTTTTTTTTTTTATATTTTTGTGTTTATTTACTTTAATAATGTTTATTAAATCTCACTATTTGTATTTTCTTTAGAGTATCTGCTCTCATTTTCATTTATAACAATCTCTCTTATTGCGCACACTCTCTATACATAATTTTCACTTTTTTTCTTAATTTTCTTTAATTCTGTTTTTCATTCACCAGCAGCAGCAATCTGCCAGCCTCGCCAACTTTTCTACTTATAAAGAATGTACTCGTATAAGTAGGAAAGTCAAAAATTCCATGCAAAACAGATGGAAAAATGTCCATCAATTAAATTGTACGTTTTGTTTACAATTCACTTTTTTACATATTTAAACAGAAATTTTGTGTTTTTTGTTTCAAACAAAGAAAAATGCATTTTTTTCATATTGAACTCCATATAAGGAAGAAAAATCAATATATATATATATATATTTTTTTTTTATAATAAAAAATTTATATAGTTTTTTTTTTTTTTTTTTTTTTTTTTTTTTTTTTTGAACAAAGTTTAGTAAATAGAACACTGTTTTACTTTTTTTTTTATTAAATTTGTATATAAGTAGTGAAAAATATTTATATTTAATTTTTAGTTTTGCTAAATCTTTAGTTATTAAATCGTTTCGTTTTAAATATTTTTTTCTTCTGTTTTTTCTATTTTAATTTTTATTAATACCACTTGCTCTGTCAAAGCAAATACTTCGAATGAATAAATGAATGAAATTCTTAAGTACTGAATTTTGTGTGTGCGTGTTTCTTGTCTTTCGTTTTAGTCTGGCATTTGTATGATGATGATGTTGATTATAGTATATTCGAAATAAATTTTATTGTATATTCGAATTTGTTATACTATTTGTAGGTACGTAGGTATGTACGTATGTACATTAGGGGATAATTTTTTCTCATTTATTCAAATATCAAAATGGCCCTAGCATAGTCGAATAGGCTATTGACTATTATTTAAAAAAATGGTATTACTTTTTCGCGGTTATCAAAAAAGTTCACCCACAAAACGCAGAAAAGTTTTGAATCAATATTCCCAATGTAACACCGAAGCCTCATATGCACACAACGTGGTATTAAAGTAATATACAACATTCATCCATTATACAAAACAATGTCCACAATAAATTAAAAGTTTATGTCTTTTAATAATTGAAAACAAAAATTTTCACTTCACTATTTTACTTTATAAAATAAAATATTTAAAATTTTTGTATAAAATGTATGTACTTTTTTTGGGGGAAATTTTAAAAAATCGTTTTAGTGGGTGAGGTTTTTATAACAAAATGATTCGAAAAAAATGTTTTCGTACATAACACAACATTCGCCATCGCGTGGTGCTAGGGCCAAAATTTGGTTATATCCCTAATGTACATTATACAATATGTATTGTATACGTAGATATGTATATGTACGTATGTATTTTTTGACATTAGAAAATGTAAACATTCAAAAAACAAAATACAATTGTATATTGTTGGGTAGTGGAAAGGCTGGCAGGCACATGGTTGTTTTTATTGTTGTGGGTCATTTCTGTTTTGTTTTTCTTATTCACAAAATATAATGTTTGCACAGTGTTGCTAATTGGCCATTATTTATTTGGGAATAATAATTAACAATTATTGGAAATTTTGTTAATTTGGTATTGTATGAGTATGAGGAATAACAATGTTATAGTAAGATTTTAACCCTGGAAGGGCTTCGTTAGTCGAAACGACTAACATAAACTTTTATTAAAAATATTTCAAGACGTATCATTAAAATTAAAAATAAAACAATTGATTTTTGGTTGATGAATTAATTTAAATAAAATAACAGAAAAAATTCCTAAATACGAAATGTGTCCACATTACATTTACTTTACGCAGGGAAAGTTGTCCTCCTATTCGAATCAACAATATCCAAATCCCTGAACAGGACAAAGTAAGGTATCTTGGAATTCACCTGGATCGGCGTCTAACATGGTCTCGTCACATAGAATCAAAACTTACACAAATGAAACTAAAATCTTCCAAATCCATTGGTTGATTGGTCCAAGGTCGGCCCTAGACCTGGACTATAAGGTTCTCTTATATAAAGCAATAATAAAACCTATATGGTTGTATGGCATCCAGCTCTGGGGATCAGCCTCCTCAACAAACATTGAGAAAATACAGAGAAGACAGTCGAAACTTCTAAGAATAATAACAGGTGCACCATGGTACGTCAGAAATAGTAATATCCACAGGGATCTAAATATTCCTACAATTCATGAGGAGATAAAAAATAGCTGCATAAATTACATGAAGAAATTAGCGGAACACCCAAACCCCCTTGCAAGGGATCTGCTTACATTTCAGGGTCACAGACGTCTAAGAAGATTGGAAACATTGGATCTTGGAAGATAACACTATTAATAAAAACTCTACGTTGGATTTTGCAGTGGCAATATCAACATTAATTTAAGTTTAGGTTAAGATTTTAATACTTATTGTAAATTTCTGAAAAAGAAAGATTCAATAAAAACTAATCATAAAAAAAAGAGTTTAAAAATAAATGTTTTTGCATACTCTGTGCATATTTAAAATTTGTGATACTTTTTTGCATTTTTTTACAGTATCCCTTAGTAGTTCAGTGTTTTTTTAGTCGCAGAAGCTACAAATCTTATTTTTCTTTTTCTACAATTTACATTGTTGTTATAAATTTACCTGGAGATAGGAGATTTTTGTCATTTTTACGATGCTTGGTTGTTATATTGGGAGTAGAATACAGTCGATAAAACATTTATCGCTAAACTAGATTCTTATTCAGTTTTTAAGGAAATATTATAAAAAATGGTTCTTTAATTGTTTTTGATATATTTTTTAATAAACTTTTAATATAATTAATGTTTAGTTTAATGCAGAAAATGTAGAGCAGCACCGATAATTCTTGATTTAGTGAGATATTTCACTGCATATTTGGTCGAAATTATCAATCGCCTAATTAGGTTTTATTATAGAACTCATAATGAAGTCAATCTGTAATCATTAGCACTTTATAATATGGCTTTATTCAGTCTTCAGCATGCCTTTTCTATGATATAGGAAATAGTGCTTCCTCACCATCAGTGTGAAATGTGAAAAAAAATATACTTATGTGTTGTTAAAATTATTTCTGGAAGTCATATTGTATTTATTTTTCCCCAAAAAATATATTTCACACTATAGGAACAAATATTAAATACAAGTTTATTTACTAAATTACTTTTTCGTTAAAAGTTCAAAAAGTCACACTAAGTGCTTCGTTAGTCGTTTCGACTAACAAGGTTGCTTAAAATACTAACTTCCAGACCGCTCATAGCAACAAACATCTGGACACATCAAGATCTTATTTACAGCAGGTGTTATACCAAAATTTTCAAAAAAATATGCAACGAATAAAAAATAGCACACAAAATAGCATTGTTGTTAGTCGAAACGACTAACGAAGCCCTTTCAGGGTTAAAATCTAGAATAACAATTTTTTCTTTTTTAAAGACACACGATAAGCAAATTTTTTAGAACATTTTAATACATTATGTAATCGACTCTCAAAACATTTCACTTAAATGATCCTAATAGAAATATCACAAAAATTATTGTTATTACTAGGGGCTGATTTATATGCAAATGCATGTTTTTTTTTAATCATTTAAAAATGATCTTATGTTGTTTTCTATACGAATCAGACCTTTTACTAAAAAATGGCATCGATTTGTTAGTGCATATTTTTGCATATTTTGTTGAAAATGCATATTTTTGCATATTTTACCCCATAATACATATTTTTACTGCATATTTTTAATTTTTTGGTTTTTAAACATTTTGTTGTTACAATCTTATTTTTATATTTCTCATTTTGAGGTAAAATGCAAGCACCCGAAAACTGTTTATTTTTATTTTTCAATCTTTTTATCATGATGAAGATAATAAATATCTTTAACGATTAATATCTTTAAAAATAATTATCAGTATGGAAAAAATTTCAAATGATTGTTTTTTTATTCGTTCTTTTGATTTGTTTCAAAAATACTTTTGATTCAATGAAATTGTTGTTGTTTGAAATTTGTTCATCCGATGAAAAAAATTGAAAATAATTTTATACTTTTGTAATAAATATCACAAACGATATTTATATTTTTATTTCGATCATGATCAAAAAAATAAAAAAAAATATATAATGGATTTTTATTATTTTTTGAATATTAAAGATTGTTTTTCGATTGAAATAAAAATGAAGATATTGCTTTTTAGTGTTAAAATCCGGTCTCTGCTTAAATGTGTATAACAGATCTTCTACCGATTTTTTAAACTCATCTTCAGGTCATTCTCAAACAAGTTAAAACAGAATTTGGTAAGAATATTGCATTAAATTATAGAAAAGATTATTAAATATATATTTAGGATAAAATATCGAAAGTAAAAAAGCCAAAATCTTCAGTTTTACATGATTACATGTTAGAATTTAAGAAAATTTTTTATAATGATCGCTGTTGACGATAAATTCGAAAACAAATTTCAACTTGGATTTATGTGAAGTCTTTATATCTGCAAACAAAAAAATAAACTATCTCATCCAATTTTATTGAATTTATTAAAGACGTGGAGAAATTGTACAGTATTCAGCTGGAAGAAATAAAATCTTTTTTAAAAAATAAATTTCCACGGTTAAGTATAGACGAACCAACTAACATTACTGGCCGGTACATTGTTAATATAATTGTTAAAGTTTTGGATCTCGACGTAGAAACATAGTTGCATGTAAACTGCTTAGCCCACGCAATAATTTTGATCACTTTGATTTGCGGATTTCTTAGGGAAAACAGATATTTTTGTAAGTTCGTACACGCGTTGCGAAATTAAAATAAAGTTTTCCAATTCGCCACTTTCTCCTCAAAAAGTAATTACGAGATGGTCATTATGGTTTGATGATGTAAAATACTACGAATAATATATTGATGATTTCAAAATGCTGTGGCTGAGTTGAATGATAACGACTCTAAAGCTATAAAGATTGAACGAGTACTAACATCAAGTAATATAAAAAATAAACTCTCATTTGTTTCTTCTAAATTAGAGGGTTTCAATTCATTAAGTATTCAAATCAGTTTAATTGATACTACTATTGCAATAATGCAAGATGCAGAAGGCCCCCTTGCTGAAAAATAATATTAAAGTTGCAAGTTGTTATTAAAAAAATAAAGGAATTGAGAAAATTAAAAAAAAAAAAAAAAAATCAGAATCAATTACTTTACGTTCAGATGATGTTTCGCGTTTAGATAAATACTCTTCTTCTGAACGACAATTATTCAAATACGCTCCTATCTCTTCTGTTGACTTTGAAAAATCATTTTCTATGTATACACATTTTTTACACCAAAATAGACAATCACTTACATTTGACAACTTAGAAAAAAATATGTATGTTTATATAAATAAAAACCTATCTCACTAAGGTTGTATTAAACTCAATGTCACTAATATAAGTTTAAAAAGTGTGATCTTAAGGAGAACAAATTTAAAAAAGTACAAATAATTAGTATCGATTTTTTTAAAACATAGCTTTAACTTTTAAAAATACAAAATGTATTGCTTTTTTTTGCTTAAGATGGATTGATTTTTGTTTTTTCTTATGAAATAACTTATTTTTTTCCTTTTATTTAATAAATATAAAAAAAAAAAAAATAAATGCATATTTTTTAATTTTTTAGGGTATATTTTGAATTTTTTAGTGCATTTTATAGGCGCATATTTTCCAAAATTAAATGCATATAAATCCACCCCCTAGTTATTACTAATCATGACTTCAGAAATGCTTTAAAATCAATGCGCTATTTAACAGCTTGAAAGTAATTAAATCTAAGTAATGTATAGTAGTTGCCTCTAATATCATCACCGTGTTAAAATAATGAGTTATTCAACTAATGTGTATGTAGTGAAGAGCTATTATATTAGCTTCTTCACTCATTACATGGCAATTAAAGTTTTTGCTTGGTTCTCTATATTTGTTATATTCTTTGATACACACAGAAAAAGGATTGATTGGAAAATAGTTAATTAATATTCAGTCATAAAAATATAAAATTTATTATAAATATTAATATATTATCACGTTGACATATTTTCGTTCATTGTAGAAGAAGAATCATTAATATAACCGTATTAGAAGTCCTGTAGTAATAAAATTAGTTGCCTAAATCAATTTGTATTTTTCAAAACTAGTTGAAATCAATTGGTCAAGATAATGGAATTAAATCCATACTTAAAAACGATATATTGGTGATTGCTATTAAAAATTTATTTCTTTTAACATAATTAAAATTTTATCATATTTTCAGTTGCAGTACCTAATAATCTTTATTCGGTCATATTTAATAATAAAAAAGTAATTCGGTTCCTCCAAACGACAAAAAGTTATATTAGTCAAATAGGAAATAAGTTATTATTTTTTTTTAAATTTTTCAAAAAATAAATAAAATCTGGTTTCAATTAAATTTTAATCTTCTGCTGGTTTTTTAAATTGGAAAGTAAGTGCTGTATTATTTTTTATTATAGTACGTCTGTGCTATTTAGTGGTTTTATATTCATTTTCAGGTACACTAATTCAGCTTCTGTACAGAAACTAAGTAGGTACTTTAATATTTTATTAATTAACTTTTCTGGCAATTCTTTCCAAAAATTTGTTTTACATAAGACAAAGCAAACTGTTTGCAGACCTACTTCAGCTAAAAATATTTCAGCTAAAATATTCTTCAAAGAAATGAAGGGGTTCTTCTTAACCAATAAAACAATCGCCCTTTCCGTTTCTTGGGTTATTTTATGAGGTCTAACACGAGCTTCTATCGTTTGTTTTTTAGTAAAGCATTTTTAACAAAATTTTGACATTTTCCTAAGACCCTATTTAAAATTCAAGCAATCCCTTTTCAGTTTTCTCTTGTTTTGAACCATTTTTCTCTCCTACTTGGTGCAATGATTGTTTCTTTCCATTTTATATATCAGAATACTATTTCTTTATAATATGTTAAACGTAAATGCAACTGTTCTTAAGCTATTATGTAAAAATAATCAAAAAAAGTACAATAGAATTCGACTTAATATAAAAAAATTACAAATTAATTAACTGTATATATTATTATGAGCAAACATTTTTGGTATTTCAATCGAAAACGTATACGTAATCAACTTGAATCATATACTTGCTATATTTTTCATTGCAGTGGCAGTGCTAGATCAAATTGTTTACTAAAAGAAAGATATTCGGAGTATGTTTCAAGAATTTTCCGAAGTTTTTGCCACTTTAATATAATCCTACAAGAGCTCTATTATTTTGAGCAGATGTGCAACTATAGGTAATGGATAATTATAGAATTTTCCATTAGCTATAGATACATCATCCTGTAATAAACAAATTAAATTAAAATATAAGGAGTGAGATTTTAACACACGTTTTGACTATTAACTGTTTTCGGAAGCAATATTTTTTTATCTAGTTATGTTTGAAATGTTTGTAAATGATGAATATTTTTCGAACTTTTTTATGAATTAATCATTTTTGAATTTTTTATTCAGGCTCAAGTTCATTATTGTAATAATTTTTTTAGAATACAGAAAATGATTTATTAGACACTAGCAGGATGGAATGCATTTTCTGATCCGCTACGATCTTCATCAGCATCCATTTGTGCCTTTTAGTGCTAATCGTAAAGATCTTTCATTTAACTTACACTTTTGAAGAATTAGAATACGTAACTTCATCACTTTACATATTCTAAATCCTTAAGTATTAAGTTGAAATAACTTTACAAAAGCTTTTTCTTATATTTATTGTATTCTACATTATTACAATGTTGTTTTACTGCTCTAGCCAGTGTTGCCAGTTTAGCCTTTTTAAGGCTAAATCTAGCCTTTTTAAGGCTAAATCTAGCCTTTTTAAGGCTAAATCTAGCCTTTTTATTTTGCTTTTAGCCTCAAAATTTTCGTTTTAGCTTCTAGCCTTTTTTCTAGCTTTTTTTTTAATTTTAAACTAACCTTAAAAAGGCTAAAAATTTACTCATTTTATTTCTACAGAATCACCAATTTAAGCATTTTTGTGTATTAGTTCGCACAAAAAATCGAAATTATTAATATTTAACGAAAATTTTCGCCTGCGGCGCTTCATTCTACGAAAATATTATAAGTATTTTTAAAAAGCTGTGTTACCTATAAAAACTATTTATGTTATATTTACATTTAGCCTTTTCTGACTTTTTTTTAAAGTCTAATTTAGCTTCTTTTTTTTCTCAAGTCAAGGCAACACTGGCTCTAGCTAACCGTCAGTAAGCATAGTATGCAGATTTATTAAAAATATATCAGTTATTATTTTTAATGACGACCATGTTGATTGATTGTGTTTGATCAAAATGAGTGACGAAAAAGAAATACGTGCTAAAATTATTAAAAATTTTCAAAAAAATTCAAATTGGTCATACAAAAAAATGGCCAAATAATTAAAGGTCTTCCGTTAAACTGTTTTCAATTTTACTAAGCAGAATCAGGAGAATTAGACCATTGATATGAAACCTATTTCGGGAAGAAAAAGAGATCCACTTGATATTGGGAAGGTCAAGAAAATTGAAAGCATGTTGAAACGGGTTCCAAACATATCTTGTAGAAAAGCCTACCGGTTAGTTATTTGGTGAGAAAAGTTAAAGCCAATACAGGTTTGAAAACATACAGAAATGTTGCAAAAAATTTGGAAGTCAAGAATAAAGCACGGAAATTAAAATTAAATTTCATACAAAAATATTCATGTTGTATAATGGACGAAAAAATTTGTGTAATGGCAGATTTTTCGCAGCTTCCAGGTCAAAATTTGTATGTTGGTAATGCGCGAGGAAGTGCTAAATAAGCTTAGGACATATAAGCAGACAAAGTTTTCTAAAAAATTCGGGTATGGCAATCTTCATGCAGTTGCGGCAAAAGAAACAAGTCATTCGTTACAGTGGGCTCTACAAATACCGAATTATATATCAAAGAATGTTTGCAAAAAATTCTTTTTTCTTTCATAAGGGAGTAAAATGTGGTCCGATTTAGCAAAACAATAACATAGTTTTTGTGTCAAAAGAGGTCAATTCGCAAAATTGTCCGGATCTAAGACCAGTTGAGAGATATTGAGCTCTTGTGAAAAGAGTATTGAAGAGCACACAAAAAGTGACCCAAATATTGAAGATTTTAAAAGGACATGGGCAAATTGTTCAAAAAAAGTGACAGAAAGAACTATCAAATCTCTAATGGAAGGGTTACCAAAAAAGGTCCACGAGTTCATAAGTAGTGGTTAAAACTATAAAAATTATATTTTTCTGTGATCTGTAAAATCTAAAATCAAAAGTTTCCATATTCTTTTTTAGACATGTTTACAGAATACAAGTTTGTTTTAGATTAAAATATATTATTTTACATTCTAAAATAAACTACAAAAAAGAGTTTTTTCTTTTTTCTAATAACTTAAGCAATTTGTACCATTTAATCGATTATAAGGTTAATTTAAGAACAGAATTTTTTCATATAATTCTAAGGTTGAGTAAAATGTATACTATGTATAGTCTTTGCTTAAGAACATACGAATATAAAACATAGAGTAAAATATTTTGTTTAATCAAAGAACTATTCTGGTCATATATTTTGTATTGATTTAATATCTTACGTTGATATGATTAATCGTTAGATATGTGCAATAACTAATAATTTTCTTATACTTTTTAATATTTTATTCATTTATTCTGGTTACTAAATTTAAACAATCATAAATTTACATAAACCAAAGTAATATACCTGCACAGCAATAGCTTTTCTTTACAAATCTATGAATTTAAATTCTATATTAATATAAACCTACTTCCTACATCTTATAACAATACTGAAAATATTAATTTCCAAAGCAACAAACCACACTACCTCTTAATATTCTATAAGTTATAAACAATTTTAACAAATTTCCTTAAAATGTATAACTAACAGCAAATTATTTGTAGTATCAACCACATAATTTTAATAAACCATACAATATCAAATAATGTTTTGCCCAATATGTATTTAAGTGTATATGTACGTTTTACTTCAGTACCATTTATTTGTTTGACTTGAAAACAATTTCATTTACATACTACATAGAATTGCAAATAGTAATTACCAGGGCAAGTTTTTATATGCACAAAAATAATTGAAATATGCGCTTGAAAAAGCACAAAAAAATGGTATAATATGCACAGAAATATGCAAAAATAGCATGAATATGTCTATAAAAACCAACGAATTTATGCATTCTTATATATTAATGTGTAGAAAATATGCACAAATATGCATTTTTAAACTTCAATCTCAAATAGATTTCGATATTTATAAAAATATAACTATTTTAATTTTAAGTATCATATTTGACGCTTCCAAATTTTTTTTCTTTACAATATTTACAATGTACTCAAAATACTCACAAAAAATTTTTATAAATCATTTGATTGAACTCCAAAAAATCACCAAAAGAATTGTGTTTTTGTTAAGAAAACTAACTTTTGTATCCATTATATGCAAATTTATGCAAAGATGTAAAATATAAGCATTTTTTGTGAAATTCTTTTGAAAAATGCAAATGCTTCCTTTCCAAGCGAAAAGCTTGAAAAACTTGCCCTGGTAATTACTTTACAATTGTTGTCAACAAAACCGAAAATTTCTAAAACACTAATTTCAAAACTGAGAAATTTTGGGATAACAAAATTTTCTAACCAAAAATACAATTTTCCTTTTTCTTATTAACTGCAACTAAATATTTCATAAAGAGAAATGTAATTTAATTGAAGTTTAAACTTGCACAAAATGTTCTGTGTATGTA
Organism: Protophormia terraenovae; assembly: GCA_951394005.1. NCBI lineage: Eukaryota > Metazoa > Arthropoda > Insecta > Diptera > Calliphoridae > Protophormia > Protophormia terraenovae. The sequence goes on from OX596074.1 coordinate 120,934,173, forward strand.
AATACATACATAGTCATCATTACAAATACTAATTAGTTTGGCTAAAATTCTATTTAGTCAATATAAAGTGGCATATAAATACTAACGTACTCTATCTCCCTCTGTTGCAACTGAGTTCATCAGATTTGTTGTTTCAACTGGTGTTGCTTAGGGGGGAGGTAAGGGTTTGTGTGTTTGTTAAGGGAGTAGAACATATCAAATTAAATAGAATACAAAATACTCAATTAAAGTTCTTCTATGCATAGAAAATAGAATGTAATGAAACAAATTCTTGTTGTATTAATGGATTGCATGGGAATGGGTGGGTGATTCATAAATTATGCACTTGTCTGCAGTTTGTATTCGATCAAAAATAACTTTTAAGTAAATACCTGTCAATTTGTCATTAACACATATAGTAGGCTAAATATATGTACATAGATACACGCATACAAACAAGTGTCACATTCATATATAGGTGTATGTACACATATGTCACTTTAGAATGTACACATCTGCTTAACAGAACCCCACAGATGCTCACAGATTCCAGCAATAACAAGAATTGCATCAGCCAAAGTAGTAGTTTGTAAGAATAACAAAAACAACTATAATTTCCGCACATGTTTACTATAATATCGCACTCGACATGATTATAACTGTCGTCATTATCATCAGCATTATAATGTATAGCATCTATCTACATATAACATCTACATAGATATGTATGTAGATACGTATGTATATAGCGTATACAAAATTCTCTCTCTTACTTATGTATATTTGTATAACTAAATGTACGGAGGTAAATAGGAATATTTCTTGAACCTTTCAATATAAATATTTGTTTTATACATATTTATTCATTTTTATTAATGCTTGTAAATTTTTCGCTTAATATTATTTTCAATTCTCAATAATTATTTTCTATGTGCTTCGAAAAAAAAAACCTTGTAGAAATTTAAATTACATATCAGTTAGACCTCGTTTATATGTGTTGACGTACTTACGTGTAAGCATTCATTATGCAAGTAAACAATCAAAATCTACTGAATATGTAATTTTCTTGTTTGTCATAATATTAATGAAGTTTCTAACCATAAAATATATATTTTTGTCATAGGAAAAAATATTGTTGATTAATACATACAGATGACCAAAAATACTGTATTGGAAAATAAGTTGTAACATGTTGCCTTTAACCATTACATAGGGATAATATTAACTCAAATACGTCAATAATATCTTAAAGGTATTAATTCATTATAAAGGTTAATATTACTCTATGAATTTTTTAAATAAAATTAAATTAATTTGAATTTGTTAAGAATAATTTAACAAATAGTTTTATGAATTATGTATTTTAATTATAGTCATACTTAACGTGACCAGAGGGTTTTTGTCAAAAAGCGGGACTCGAACGACTAAAAAGCGGGATTCTGAACAAAATTGTATGGAAAAAGCGGGATTTTGAAAAGTTTTGTAAAAAAGAGGGATTTTCTTTTTATATCGCAATTAAAAATTTAAATCAGATGTTATCTCACAAGCACTTGGTTAACGACCTAATTGAGAAAAAGACTTGATACTTTTTGAATTTGATAGGAATATTTTTTCTTAAATAATTCTTAGATTTGTTAACAATAAAACTAAGGTTGGCTGCGGTTACCGCTAAAAAAAACCATCTAACTTGACTATCGTTACCTAAAATACAGTTACCGAAATAATTAAAAATAGCGTTACCGCTAAAATATATAACGCTCAAAAACATTTACCGAAATAGCTCGAAGTACCGATAACGCTAAAATACCGTAAGCGTTATTTTTGGGTTTAAGAAATATTATTATTTGTAATAAAGTTATGGCTACCCCAGCTCATCATTATAATACTACTTGACTACAGATTATATTTTATGGTTCTGAACTGATACCTCGAAATTTCTGAAACAACTGCTACCCATAAAGTATCATTAACGAAATAACTCGAAATACCGATAACGCTAAGTACCGTTGCCGAAATAACTAAAAATATCTTTACCTCTGAAAAACCGTTATCAGAATAATCCGATATACTGTTACCTTTTCACCTTTTTTAATCGGCTGCCAACACGTTAAACACTAATATTGAGTTAAGACAAAAAGTTAAAATAAAATCATTAACACAAGATTTTCGTAAGCACCAACTTTAAGTAAATTTAATTTTCAGTTTATACCAAAATAAAAAAGCATCCAATCCGAAACAAAGGCACGTCGTTTATATGGTTCCAGGTACAATATGAAGAAATATCCATGTTAACATTGAGATCAAAGTTCATGTCATAGAATAACATATGTATGAAGCTCTATTGCTAAAAACCTAAGTCGGTTGTCAAAAAACCTAAGTCTAACAATGTGTTAGTAAAATTTTTCATTGAAAACAAAAACAATTGTAGTACCTGTGCCTTTTTGAGTAATATTTTTCTGTTAAGTTTTTTTTTTTTTTAAGATTCATATCTATGCTAATAATCTATGTTTCATGTCAAAACATCACATTTTGGTAAATAAAATTGGTAAACATTAAATAAATATTTTCACGAAATGAGTTCTTAAAATCTCTCTGAAAGAACAAAATTTTTTCCTCCAATAATTAAAGGTTTAAACTTATTTCTGGAAAAAAAAAAATCTAAACTTTTTTGGTCAAAATATATAAATATATATTGAAATTTTTCATTCAATGGTGGAGAACTGAAGACATGTTAAAAAATGTGTAAATATTTTAACAAGCATAGTAATGCGTATCTTTTGGGTCTTCCTACATCGAAGTCATCAAAAACCAAACACAAAGTACATTTAAGGTTAGTCACAAGAAACGTAAATACGGAAATAGAATAAGTAATTGTTAGAGTCAGAAAAGCGGGATTTCTTAATAAAAAGCGGGAAAAAGATTTTTGGCGGGATCGAAGTTTAAAAAGCGGGATAATCCCGCCAAAAGCGGGACGTCTGGTCACGTTAGTCTATAGTATGACAGTGCTTTTGCTACTAAAATTATAAGGCATACTTTAAGGCGCGGTTTTATCTGCGCTACTAAGCCAAAGAAGAAGTGCTAAAAAAATTAGCTTCATTTCAGAAAAATAACAATAAAATTATATATAATTGATTTAGCACTCACATTCATTTAAAAATATTTTTTCAACAATTAAATGAAATTTATTATATTTATTAATTATATTAATTTTATTTAATTTAATATTTATTAAAATTATTGATTAATTTTTACTAATTTAAACTAAAATTATTCACACAATTTATAAATGTTTACGCTTTATTTTATTATATTACGAGGGTGGATCAATAAGTCCATGACTTTTTAAATGATACACAGTGTTTTTTACAAAACAAAAATTTATTTTTCAACATAATCTCCTTTTAACTCAATACACTTAGTCCAACGTTTCTCCAGTTTATGTATCCCTTTCAAAAAATAGAATTTTTCGAGGTCCCTAAAATAGGCATTTGTTTGGTCAATAATTTTGTCATTGGAGCTGAATCTCTTTCTACCGTCCAGAACGTTCAGCGTCATTTGTACTTGTGTGATTACAACGAAAGTCAGTAAACCACTTTTTTACCATTGAAATCGATAGTATTTATCGAGCTTTTCCATTGCTTGATTGACGTTTTTTTTTCGCAAAAAATAATGTTTAATGAGCACTCGAAATTCACTTTTTTTTCATTTTAAGAAATACACGAGGTTGTATGTTTAGAACAGCTGTTAAACGCAAAGCAAATGACGACACTTGCTCAAAATTTGACAGTAGTCTACTAACAGGTGGTACTTGATGGGAACAGTGTTGCATTTCATATAACTACGAGTATCTCATATAATATGAGTATCGACTCACAATTGGCCCCAAGTCCAATTAAAGAACCCTCCCCGAATTTTGATGTAAACCATGGTGTAGGGTATCATATGGTTTGATACCCTACTTTGACCGACTATATCTTTTTTTTTTTTTCGTTTATTTATAAAATGAGTAGTGATGAGCTGATATTTTCAGTTTATAAGACTATCATTTTAAGGAGAGCGTTCGAAAAAATCTTAAAAAAATATAAAATTCAATAATTTGGAAACGTTTGATCTTAGAGTTTTGGCTTTTTTATATATAATGGATATTTTAAAATCTTCTTTTGTGACACCTTTTTTGTGTTCTTCAATTCTCTTTTCACAAGAGCCGAATATCTCCCCACTGGTCTTAGCTCCGGAAAATTTGGAGAATTGACCTCTCTTGGTTCTGATGTGGTATTGTTTTGATACCCCATCAGAACTTTTTTACCGTAGAGACATGATGCCATATCGGGCCAAAAATGTGTGGACACATTGTGCTCTCTTATAAAAGGAAGAAGCCTTTTTTGCAAACAATCTTTAATGTATGTATATTTCGGTAAATTTAAAGCCGACTGTAACAAAAGATTTTCTTATTTTGATTTTGAAATTTTTAGAAAATTTTGTCTTCTTTTATGTCTTAAACTTATTCATCATTTCCTCAAGCATTAGCAACATAAAGCACATGAAATTATTTGTATGAAATTTGATTTTAATTTCCATGCCCTATACTTGGCTTCTAAATTCTTTGCAGCATTTCTGTCTGGAATTTTTTGGATTTTATATGTTGTCAACTCCGCATTAGCTTTAAATTTTTGCACCAAACAGTCAGAGCACTGAGCTAACCGGGCTGCATTTCTACCAGACGTGTTTGGAGTTATTTTCCATATGCTTTAAATTTTCTTGACCTTCCCAATATCATGTGCACCTTTTCTTCTTCCCGAACGAGGTTTCCTATCAATTTCTCTTGATACTGTTTAATAACATTGGAAACAGTTTAACAACAGACATTTATTTTTTTTCGGCCAATTTTTGTAGGACAAATTTGGATTTTTTAAAAATTATTTGTCCAAATTTTTTAAATTTAGACAAATAAACTTGAGAATATTTTTTATAATATCAATTAGTATGGGCTAAACTTATTTTTAAATTATTTGGTAAACTGTCTTTGAATTTGAAATATATGTTTATTTCGTTACATAAGTTTTAAAATGTTATAAAAATCTGTGACATTTAGAGGAATGTAAATTCTTAAACACTATTTGAACTTAAAGTTTAATATTCCGGAAAGACAGCCGGACGCACAATATAATTTTATAATGATATATCGTAAATGGTTTATTATTTGATATTATCTCCTCCAGCTTTATTCCAATGGATTAGTTGGATTCTGAGATATTAATAAAAACTTTGTGACGATTGTAAATCAGATTTTTTTTTTAATTAATTCCATTTTAATAAAAAAAAATATTGTCAATAAGTCATTTTTATTATTAATTCAGAAAATAATCATGATGAAAATTTACAGCGCTATTACGGTTATAAATATATATTTATGTGGTATAATTGCTTTCGTCCGTGCGTCCGGTCCAGAGACAATGTTTAGTTATTTCCTGGTTATACATATACGTAGATATCTTTCACTTTATATTGATTTAGGCACGAATATTTAAATGAAATTTTCATTTATTTTGAAAAATATCATATCGATCTTTTCTTGTGATGAGCTAAAATAGCCACTTTTGAACCGAAATTTTAGCTAAGAGAATTTTATATATATATATATATATATATATATATATAAATATATATATATATATATATATATATATATATATATATATATATATATATATATATATATATATATATATATATATATATATATATATATATATATATATATATATATATATATATATATATATATATATATATATATATATATATATATATATATATATATATATATTATTTTTTTTATTACGAGTTCATAATTAAACTTTTAGACTTCCATTATTAATTCAATTTAATTGAGTTGGAATGAAGATATTAAAGAAAATATATTTTTCATCTTTTTTATTCGCCACGTTTGACAGTTATGTTTTTTTCGAAATATGTATCAAAAACCCGTAATCTTGAGCTCGTAGAAAAACATTGGTATGGATTAAAGTAAATTTTTAGCAAAGAGTTTTTTGGACCAATTCTAAAATCTGATTTGAATTTAATTTGTTAATAACTCTGTTCTTATGACATCCACTTGTTTTCTTATTATAATACCTAAATTTGCATGAAAATCGGAGTTTTAATTTTTTCAAAATATTAAAAAGAAAAGAACTACTTTTCTAAGTATTATTTTTATATTTAGCTCGATATAAATCGATTGATAGGAAAAGGATAAAACTTAAGGCAGAAAGTTTTTCAAAGAAAAAATCTTTATAGATCGAAATTAATTTGCGACGAATTTTTAATTTCAAAAATTCAGATTTGATTGCATTTTTTAATTAATATATTAAGGTGTGTAATGCAGAAAAGATGAACGAGGTATATAATCCAGTAATAATATTTCTTCTAAATTTGTTTAATATAAGAATATAACGGATAGATTTTTTAAATTAATTCAAAGTCAAAATTAAAACCCTTAGAAGAATCCTCTCGACACAATTGTAGGGCAAACTAAGATATAATATCGAAAAATTGCCACATCGAGTTTTTAAACTCATGAAAAAAAGTGATTCAGAACTACTGCAAAAGTGCATCAAAGAGATTAAAAAAAAAAAAAATGGGCCATACAGAAGCAACATAATTATTTACCCTCAGAAATAATAATAAAGGATTTAAGTTAATTTTTGAAAACATTTTAACGTTTTTAATTTTGTTGCAATATTATTCCGCATACGTTACACGTTGGGGTAAAATGTGTCAAAAGTGGCGCTTAAATGAATTTTAAAATTTAAAGTTTTGTAATAAAGTTGGGTACCGAATAAAAATAGACAAAATTATATATCAATATCAAATAAAATCTTTAAGCTAGGTTTTATTGTTTTCTTATAAGGAGCTGTCAAAGTTAATCATTTTTTTTTACATTTTTGAAAAATAGTAAAAAATTAAATTTTCATCAGATTTTAGTGAATTTATTTTAAATAAAAAGTCTTTTAAGGTAAAAATTTAAAATGAAACCCTCAACTTCAGATGTTTAAGTGTACTTTTTCACAAGTATTTGTAAATTATATTTTGTCCAAATATTTTTGTTATTTTTTTTGAAAATTATCCGAAAATATACCAATTTTCAACTGGAATGCAACTTAAAACATTATAGGATGTTTGTTCTGAAAATTTTCTGAAAAATAGTACATATTGTCCACTTTAATACTATAAAGAAAATAATTTTTTTCAAAAAAACTCCAGTAGATTTCATAAAAAAAAAACAGCTTAAGTGCCAGACATTTTCTTTGCTTTATCAAACATTAAACAGTGGGGAGGAATCGAAATAAATCTGTAACTTCTAATAGTTGGATTTGCATGAATTATCACATAGGCATAGCAGAGGACAGAAGCATTTTGAATTTAGAAGCGGAATCCAATATTCGCATCAAAAGCGGAACTATACGTTGTTCAAAATAGAGTACTAGTGTCATGGAAAATGTTTAACTACTAGCGAATTTTTGTTCCTTACCCGATTTCCAAGATTTTTATATCACCTTAAAGTCCTTGATAAATCCTTTAGAAAACATGATTGCATGTACTACCCATCTTATGTATTTTTCGAGTTATATACATTTAAATTTTAAAAAATCTAAATTTTACAAGATCTTGGTTAAAATTTTTTCATATATAGCCAAACATTTTCGATCAATCGATTTTACTATATTTTATGTAGTTAGTTAGAAAGCAAAATTATCTATCGAAAAAGGAAAATTTTGAGTCGTTATCTTTATTGAATCAAAAGTTAAACGATTTTGAATTGGAAAGTTTGCAAAAATTAACAAACAGACGGACAGATGGACGGACATTAGAATTCTTTCAAAGAAATCTTAAAATTAAAAAAGATGTTTTTCTTATATTTTTTAATTAGTATGAAAATCAAATGTAGTATTAAAATTTTGATATCACCTTTCCCTGAATTAAGAGGAATTTTCGACACATTTAACCCAAATGTATAGAAATATATTTTTTACTTACTTTTTACATTTAACTCTAATGTATAGACGAATGGACGGACATTACCGTTCTGCTAAAAAAATCTTAACATTCTAAAATTGAATTTTTTTTTTAACCAATAATCAAAAAAAAAAAAAAAAAAAAAATAAAACGTGACCATTAAAATATTGATATCACCTTTCTCTGAATTAAGCGCCATTTTCGACTCCTTTTACCGCACATTGGGTTGCCAAAAATCGATTTTTATATTAAAATTTCGATGAAAATTAAAATCCCTGATAGTTTGACATTTTTAAATTTGCAATCATTTATGTTTCATAAAAAAAATTTTTTTATGAAATTTGCGACAAAAATTAAAAATATTTATAACTCGGTAAATATAGCGTTTTTTTATTAAATAAGCTTATAAGCTCACTCATGTTTTCTACCCAAAATCGATTTTTATATGAAAATTTCGATAAAAGCTAAAATCTCTCATAACTTAGAAGTAACCTTTATTAAATATCACTTTAATTTCATATTAATACTAGATTTCTATATGAAAAAAGCAACTCTTTTAAATATATCCCCTTACTTATATAACCATCATGACCTCAAACATATAAAAAAACCTTCTCTCATTTCATTCATTTGCTCTATCACAAATTGTCATCTATTTTTGGCTTCATCAATAAAATGCAATATGAATGTTTTTCGCATAGTTGGTTGAAAATATTATTAACAAGTACTTACCTTGCCAAATATCGTTAAACCACCATGTTTAACATTGTATGTTGGTGCATCTGCATAACTGGAATCGGCCCATGGTGTATGACAAGTTGATGTTAATGTCATATAACGAACACCTATAGCATACAGAGTTCTCAATACAGCTAAAGAGCCACCCAATGAATGGCCACCCTCAACGCCAGTTAATGAACACAGTTGATGATTTTTGTGGGCCTCAATGATGTCTGTTGAAGAGGATGTTTAGGAATTGCGTAGTTTTTATTTGTTTTGTTACAATGGTGAAGGCATATTAGAAAAGATAAAAATAGAAGAAAATGAAAACAAAAAAAATTGTGTTAAAAAGAATGTACAGGAAATTAAGTTTTCGTTGTAGTTGTTGTTATTATTGTGTTTACTAACTATAATTTATCTCATATTTTTTTTTTCTTTTATATAAGTTTGTGATAAAATTTTCTTGTTGTTTTTTTTTATACGTTTGTGTGTATTCATTAAGTGTTTTTTGGGTTTCCAATTTATTTTGATTTATTTAATACTTTTTGGTTATTGTATTTGGGTTGTGAATTGGAAAACAATGCTGATATAAACTAAAAATTTATATTTATAATTTATAACTTTTTTTTTAGTATTTTATAGATACATATTACTTGTGTTACATATTATATTATGAAACTGGGTATATGATTGTATTCATGGATATAAGTGTGTCATATTTCAGTCATTCAAGTACTACAATTTTTTTTTTTAGTTTAGGAACTATTTTGTTGAATTTAAATTAAATTATATGGTAAATTCTTCAAACTCGTTTACTTTTGATGTTCAAAAAAATGTCGAAAATTTTTAAATGGCACATCAACGATATTTAATACCAATATTCCTTGGCTCTAGTGAAACACAGATCTGTTCGCGTGAATGACTTTTACCGTCAATATCAATATTATAGCGGTTTAAGATAAAAATTTATAAAAAATTTGCCAAATGTCTATTTATAGTCCTAAATCAAAAATTATTGCATTTATGTACTCTACGAGGGCGGATCAATATTTCCGTGACTTTTCGAACTTCCCTCGTAGTTATATGAAAAGCAACACTGTTCCTATCAAGTACCACCTGTTAATAGACTACTGTCAAGTTTTGAGCAAGTGTCTTCATTTACTTTGCGTTTAACAGCTGTTCAAAACATACAACCTCGTGTATTTTTCTAAAAATGGAAAAAAGTGAATTTCGAGTGCTCATTAAACATTATTTTTTGCGAAAAAAAAAACCGTCAATCAAACCAAGGAAAAGCTCTATAAATACTATGGCACTAAACAATGAGTTTCTCCGGGTGAACCTGCTCCGAAGAAGGCCAAGATAAGTTGATGGCAACAGTTTTTTGGGATGCACGCGGGATAATCCACATCGATTACCATCAAAAAGGGAAAAAAAATAAATGGCCAATATTATGCCAACTTATTAAACCGATTTAATGAGGATTTCAAAAGAAAACGACCCCATATGGCCAAGAATACATATGGCTTTTTCATCAAGATAATGCACGGGTGCACACGTGTGCAGTCTCAATGGCAAAACTCTAGGAATTGGGCTACGAATTGGTACCTCATCCGCCATATTCTCCGGATTTAGCCCCTAGTGACTACTTCCTTTTTCCAAACCTAAAGAAATGGCTCGGTGGAAAGAGATTCAGCTCCAACGATGAAATTATTGACCAAACAAATGCCTATTTTAAGAACCTCGAAAATTCCTATTTTTTGGAAGGGATACAAAAACTGGAGAAACGTTAGACTAAGTGTATTGAGTTAAAAGGAGATTATGTTGAAAAATAAAAATAAAACTGCTAAGAATTGCTAGAAATTTAAATATGTGTTTGGACTATAAAAAAATATAAAAAGTTTATGATAACTGAAGAGAAACCTGATAACCACAGAAAAAGTGAATTTCAGACCGTAGGACAGTAGACAAAATAATGTGATTTTGAAGAGAAAATCCCATCATAAGAAAAGTTAAAGAAAACTCGCCTAAAGACTGGTCCTAATAAGAATTGTAGATCACGTATAACGGCAAATGAGAGAATAAGAATTATTTAATTATTGTGATTTTTTATATATAAATGCTGCCTAAAGGGCGATTAAAATAACATAGGATAGAAAGGTAGAATCGCCAAAGGAGCACATCTGCCCTTGCCAATTATTTCCAAAACGAATTAATAACAGTTGTGACACTAATTCATTTTATTTTCCTTTATAGTAGATTCTTCATTCATTAAATTTTTATATTTTCAATTTATATTTAATCAGAGCAGAGCAGACGTAATTAATTTTGTGTATCAATACACTCCCAGATATTTCGCTGTGGGTATGTTCTGTTATAACTTTCTTAGTTTCTGGGACTTAATCACGATTTTGTTCGATGTTACTAACTTGATTGTAATGAAAAAAAATTGTTAACAGATAAATTCATCCATTAAAAGTGTGCAAAAAATTAACATTGGTGGGGAGCATAAGGCAGACAGTCCCCATTATTCGGAGAATCTACTCTATGGGTTGGGGTAATTTCGTAACGGATATATAGTCAGGATGAAAAAGATTTAAATTTAAGCCAACATATAAGAGACTTACGAGAATGGAGTATTGTAAACAAAAAATGTTTCAATTTAGATAGAACAAATGAAATTTTTTACAGAGAAATATATGCAAATGTATGTCTTTGGAAAAGATTTCTTCTTAATTTTTTTTGCATTATTATGTTTCATTAAACTATCCAGAATTCAATCCATTTGAAATGTATTGAGTTGTAGTAAAAAATTTTTAAAAAACATTTAAAGTAGAGTAAAATAATGTTTAAAATATACATGCACGAGAAGTACACCAGCTACTTCGTTAGCATAGATTTTTTTTATAAAAATCAAAAATTCCAATTTTTGACTATTTGGTACAATCATTATTCTTGTCAAAACTAAGACTTATTCAAGATTTCAGATAATTTCATCAAGTGGCTCAAAATTTGGACAAAGTTGCATACACAAAATTACAAATATCTTTCGAAATATTTATTATATAAGATTTATTGAGGTGTCATATTAAAGGTATCAAAATTACCTTTATGGTAATTGGGTTCTAAGATTCTTCTAATTAGTTTGAAAATTGTGGGAAAATTATATAATTTCTCTTTCGGATTCTGTTCTTTAACTTGTTTTGGCTAAACTGATTTAACTGATTTTAAACAACTTAAGGAAACCACAAACAACCTGGGTGAATTTCATTTAATAGTAATTTGTATATGAAAATACCTCTCGCAGCTTGTTGCATTATATAAAAAGTCAAGAAAGTAGGAACCTATATTGAAACGCATTGTTATTGAACTATTTCAATATACAAATATGACAAAATTTATCTATTTTCTTTGTAGAAAATATAAAGGAAGATCTAGATAAAAAACAATTTAAATAAACAAATAACTTGAAAAAATAAATACAGGTACAAATAAATATTGATGCAAGCACAAATACATAGTAGTATTATTTAAGAAATCAAATATACATACATATGTGTATACAAATTCCAATGCAATTGTACTACTTACAATTATTCTTGTATAAAAAAGAATCTAAAAAAATATATATTTTTTGCCAATAAGTAAAAGTAAATAGAAAGCATTTGTAGTGCAGAAAAAACATATATGAAATAACTACACCTAAGCTTCAACTTCTATTGATGCAGAAAATTATGTATTGTTCATAAGAAACTAAAAACTACATGTTAAAATCTTGTATTTTACATTTTTTTTTTTTTTTCATATTTGTGAAATAGCATACAATATAAGCACACATACCCAGCTGGAAAATATGTTAGTACTTTCTCCCTGAAGGCTTTTGTGAATGCTTCCTCACCTTTCCGAACAAATTTTAAAAAAATTTCACTTTGCCTTCTATAAAAATTCCTTAAAGAATGTCGAGGTACTAATTCTTGCTTCCTTTCATTATATACGAAATAGAAGGTGCACCACTAACTTATTAACTCTCTCATTACAAAAAAAAAAAAAAAAAAAAAAAAAACGTAATTGCGAATAAATATTACAAAACTCACAATCATTTAGTCTTATTTTAAGTACCGATAAAGAAGGTAATTCGCATGAATTTCTTAAAAATTCTATTTTAGACGCTTTTGTAATTACTAATTCTTGTTTCCATTTCATTAGATGCGAAATAGAAGGTGTCACTCACCTACTAACTTTTTTGTGTAAAAAAGAAATAGTGTTGCAATGCGAGTGGCAGGCCTTGTAGACCCTAAATAATACATTTTAGAATGTATCCTTGGCCCTTCTATTTCCGACTGGGAATATATGCACACATATTTACTATTTATTTACTACTTATTATTATTATTATCCACTACCCCCCAGTCGGAAATAGAAGGGCTAGAGATACATTCTAATATGCCTTATTTAGGGTCTACAAGGCCTGCCACTCGCATTGCAACACTATTTCTTTTTTTACACGGCGTGTCATTAGAGGCAAAGCCTTCCCCTCTCCCTTCCAAAAAGAAGCGAAAAGTCAAGCACTCTTAAAGAACTCTTAAAAAAAAAGACATGTGGACTACCTTCTTTATCGACCTTTGTTTAGGTTTCAACGAAACCGAAATGAATAAGACACCACGAATGCTGATGAAGTGTGTAGCGGCACAGAAAATACGTACTCCATTCTGCTGGTGTCTAATTATAGTCCACAAACTCTGCTTTGGTACCGCCAAACAGAGACAACAAGGCAATTTACGATTGCAAACTTGTTTAACACTTAAAACAAGACTAAATGAGTTTGAGCTTTGTAAGTCTCGTAGTTACAATTTTTTCTGTTTGTAATGATAAAGTAGGTGAGTGACACCTTCTACTTCGCATCTAATGAAATGGAAACAAGAATTAGTATCAGATTTCTTTTTAAAGGAAGTCGAGGCATTCCTTAAAGAATTTTTACAGAAGGCAAAAAGGAATGTGTTTAAAGTTTGTTCGGAGGCATTCAGAAAGGCCTGTTGGGAGGAAGCACTAACATATTTTCCTGCTGGGACATATTGCACTAATACAGCCACACTATGTATACAAACGAACAACCAACTAAAAAAACCAAACATACAAGATTTTTTTTAAAGGAAAACAAAATTGTGAAAAAACACAAGAAATGTTGCACGTAGCTACCAAGTAATGGGTTCACAATTCATTTCATTTCCTTGTAAATGTTGTTTGTTTTTTTTTCTTCTTGGTTTTTTCTTTCTTTTTATTTCATATAAATATTTTCTTACCATTCTTTCTTTTTTATCCTTAAGATCCTTAAGACGTGGGAAGAAAGAAATAAACAGAGGAAAATATTTTTCAATTTATATTGTAAAGGAAGTACATATATATATGAATGCATTTTGCATTCATAGTTGTGGAATAAAAATCTTTAAAAAATACCTTTTGTAGTAATAAACCGTAGCAGAAAAATGAAAGTATACTAACTATAGAGAAATTGTAAGGACAATAAGGAATTTACTAATAAGTTGTATGTGATCTAAAGTTTAGTTTTAATGGTTTACGATAAAACCATAATTGGATATTGGATGTAAGCTGTAATATCATATAAATATTTTATTTTGATGCCCTACAGCGTCAGTATTTAGTAGGTATATCGTTTGATTCAGAATCACTTTCAAACACGATTTAATGATGTTGACCTTACAAAACAGTTTCTAAGAGTGTAGCTGAGTTGGGAAATGTAGTTTTTTTAAGTTAATAGAAATAGTTAACGATCATCGAAAGCAACCCTTATTATTGAATTTACAGACTGTAAGATTGTAGAGATTAAAGCAAAATCCGTACATCTCTGGATGGAATGGAATTATTTAATTTTTCAGCATCTTTTATCAAAAAGTTTTTTAAATGGTAGGACAGGAAGAAAGTTATTGAGATATTGAGATATTTGAAGCCGATAGCCTATGCTGCTAGTGCTTTTATTTTTAAGATTTATTATAATTTTAATTGTAATAATATTTGAATAAATAAATAATAATTGAGATATTTCAAAAATATGAATGCATCTAATCTGCAATATAGAAAACGTACTCATGGTCAGGAATTCCATATCACAGATGTTGTGGGATAAGTAGCACATATCTATCATACATAACAAATGACACTTTTAACAGAGAAATGTACGGAAATTATTGCTTTCGGAAAAGATTTCTTTACATCCGGAGAATACCAATTCGTAGCCCAATTCATGGAGTTTTGCCATTGAAACTGAACACGTGTGCACCCGTGCATTATCTTGATGAAAAAGAACTTTTTTCTTGGCCATATGGGGTCGTTTTCTTTTTAAATCCTCATTAAATCGGTCTAATAAGTTGGCATAGTATTCGCCATTTATTGTTTTTCCCTTTTGAAGGTAATCGATGTGGATTATCCCGCGTGAATCCCAAAAAAACTTTTGCCATCACCTTATTGGCCGACAAACTTACCTTGGATTTCTTCGGAGCACGTTCACCCGGAGAAACCCATTGTTTAGTACAGTAATGGATCCATGTTTTATTCGCAGTTACAAAACGCTGCAAAAACTAATTCGGATTGCGGTTAAACAACTCCAAACAATCCTTTGAAGTTGTCACACGTTAACGTTTATGGTCAATTGAGAGCAAACGCGGCACCCATCTTGCAGACAACTTTCTTAAATCCAGCTAATCATTTAAAATCGAAACCACATTGCCATATGAAATGCCTATGGCATCAACAATCGCACGCACTTTTACTCTTCGGTCGGCCAACACCATATCGTGGATTTTTTTTCAAGATTTTCGGGTGTACTGACCTCAATTGGCCGTCCAGAACGTTCAGCGTAATTTGTAATTGTGCGACCACAACGAAAGTCAGTAAACCACTTTTTTACCATTGAAATCGAAGGTAAATACACGAGGTTGTATGTTTTGAACAGCTGTTAAACGCAAAGTAAATGACGACACTTGCTCAAAATTTGACAGTAGTCTATTATCAGGTGGTACCATAGTTGCCAGATAAATTTGGTGAAAAATCGTCAAATTTGGAGGAAAAAAATCGTCAAAATCGTCAAATCAACTATTTGAAATCGTTAAAAAATCGTCAATATGAAAAAATACGTATTTTATATGTCAATGAGCAGTTTTTATGCTTTTTCTGATGAAAAATTAAAATTTTAATTGAAAATATATTAATAAAAATTACATTTATTATTAATATATTTTTTTTACTTTGTAGCCGTTATTTCACTAAGTAATATATTTTTTTAATAAATTCTTTCCAATACGCTACCGTAATTTTCGCAATTCAAAGTTTGTCACTATTGTTTATACGCGTTATACCAAGTTCGCCTTAAATAAAAACTTGTATTTCAAAAAATGGTCAATAATAGAATCGCGTTATAAAGAAATTTCGTAAATGAAGTATCGCATAAATCGAGGGTTACTTGTATGTAATTTTGCATGACTTTCGAACCAAAATACGTTATTTATCTTACCTTGTTATAAAAAACACATAGGCTCCTTTGTGAACCTATTTACAATATATACAAAATTTAATTTGGAATGAATTCATCAAAAATGTCTTTGGATTCTTACTTCGACTTTTTAAGTATTTAGGCCATTTGTAGGGTTTTTTCGCTATTTCGTAATAAAATAATACTATATTGGTTCTCATAAATCCTTCCTAATAAATGAACCATTTACATTAGCAAATTTAAGATTTTTATTTATATTGTTAATATTTTTGTACCAACTAATCAACTTTTAATGAATAATATATAAAAAAATTCTTTTAGAAAAATCGTCAAATTAGGGGTAAAAATCGTCAAATCGTCAACAGGCCATTTTTAGACCCAAAAATCGTCAAAATGACGATAAATCGTCAAATCTGGCAACAGTGGGTGGTACTTGATGGGAACAGTGTTGCATTTCATATAACAACAAGGGAAGTTCGAAAAGTCACGGAAATATTGATCCGCCCTTGTAAAATAACTTTACTTCTATTGTAGATTTTACATTTCGTTGTAGTTTTCTTTCAAAAATATTTAATATACAATTCTAACAACAAAGTATGAAAGAGATGAAAGTATTTACATCTGAAACTATATTAACGAATATTTTTACGCATTATAAAATAGTTTTTGTAAATGAATTAGTATACGTTTAAATGATATCTGCAATTTATACAATATTCATAACTGTTGAAGTAGAAATAACAATGTCCTTCTGTCCCTTCCTATATTTGAATCCTTTTGAACATATTATTAGGTTAGGTTAAGTGGACAGCTGTCTTAACAGTATAAGACAGATCACGTGGGTCCAGTTTTGGTCCAGTTGTGATACCCTAAGAGACCATGTAATATTTCTCACATGTCCAAAGCTACGTTCGAATCGAACCAACCTGACGCATATATGAAGGAGTTGATCGCCCTGATTTCAATATCAGAGAGATCCGACAATACTTGAACAATCGGACTACCGAATTTGGCAGCTCTTATCTCTGTGAGAGTTGGACAGTGACATAGAAGGTGCTCCACTGTCTCCTCCTCTTCCTCATCATAGCAACTCCTACAGAAGTCGTTAAAAGGGAGCCCTAATCTCTGCTTGAAAGATACTGCTGTGATCCGGCAATTTAAAGGAAATACTTTTCCTATATACGGGAATGAAGATACCCCATCTCCATCAACGGATTTTAATCCATCAGTGTAAACCTCCACTGAGCCGTCCCCAAGTACTGAAGCAGTCGAAATTGGCACTGAGAAGCCTCTGTCAAGAAAAGGTAAAGGAGTGCAATAGTCAATATTGCAAGGAATGTCGTCAAGTAACCATAAAACGGTTGCATGGCCGAATTATTTCGGAGCCTAGTCGCCGACATGATGGCGATCTGTTTGGCCATAAGGTCCACCGGTAGCCAGTTCATTATTAAGAAAAAACTAATTTAAAAGAATTTTTTATTAAAAATTTGATTCTTTACATTAAAAAAGTCAATCCTTTTCAACGAAAAAAATATTTTAAATAAAAAATATTCAAAAATTTTACACGTAAAAAGTAATTTTCAATCAAAAGAGAATTTATCGTTAATGAAAGATATATGTTGGATTATGAAAAATGCATAAAAAATTATGAAATTTTAGTATATTTTATATAATATATATCTCATGCCGACAAAAAAGTCATAGATGTATAATTTAGCTTTAAGTCCTTCATTTAAACGTTTGATGTTTTAGTGGTATAAAATCAAATTGAAAAAAAAAAACTCAATTCCTTAGATTTGACAGAGCATAAACAAAAGTAAATGAGTGGAAATTTTCTTTTTATTCTTTTCAAATTTTAAGGATAAAGTAAAAATGCATTTGACACGTTGCATTTAAGAAATATAGTAGTATCGATTGATGGAATATTAAAATTTTAATAAAAACGTACTATTCTTTGTGCTACTTATTTGGAAAATGAAAGTATTATTTGATTGCAGTGGTAAATTAGAAAAGAAAATTACGATTTAGGGGAAAATAAAATGAATTTTTGAGAGAGAGAGAGAGAGAGAGAGAGGGGGAAAAAAAACTTAATTTATTTACATTTGATAAAAATAGATATAAAGGGTTGGAAAAAATTAATACTATTAAATTAAATGGAAAATAAGTGATATTAAACAAAGAATTTGGAATTTGGTCTTACAATTTAAATCCACATTCAACTAGACAGAGGGACAGATTGACGGAAATTTTCAAATCAATTCTGAAAAGAAAACTTGATATACTTGTGAGTTACAATCAGACCCCTACATAAGTATATAATGTCGTGCTATCAATAAACTAAGTTTATTTAAAGTAAATAAGGATATAAAATTAAAGCATTGAAAGATTTATTACATACATATGTATTTGAAATTTAACTTCTTTTTAAATAGCGTGGGATCTATTTAAGAACTGCGCACGAAAAAATCCGTGCATATTAATCTGCTTATAGAAACTAAACCAATGGCCGAATTTTTTTATGTTATATATATGTTAAAAACTGTTATGTTCAAGTTCTAAACTTAAATAATAAACTATTTCTTGTTGGTTCTCAAGGAAATATTTGATCTTTTCCAGATCAAATAAGTCCATTGATTTTTAAACTCCGTTTCATTTTATTCCGAGCTTTTAATGTTCTTTAAATTATTTTTTACTAAAGCCTAATATCTTACAATTTCTTTGCTGCCACTGCATTGTTTTGTTGCTGTAATGAGAAAAAGCGAGAACAGGTCTTTCCCAGAGGCACTTATTCACGTAAATTTCTTTCTTTCCCGCATAGGCATATGACTTTCTAAACCAAAAACTTTCTTGAAAATTTTGGTTATTTTGATACATGATTTTAGTCTGCCATATTCCCTCTAGCATCAGCAACATAGAATTTCTGTCTAGGAAGTTAAAAAAGTCAGCCTGAATGAACGTTTCATCGTCTATTATACACTAATCATAATTATGAAAAAAATTTCATCTGAAGTACTTTCATGTTGTTGTTATACCTGAAAATTCTTGCTTGCGTTTCTATTAGGATTTTTTTTGTACTTTATTTAGGCTAGATTTCCTTTAGACTTTTCTTTTGTGATACTTTTCTTCCAGATATGATGGGATTTTTCTCAAAATCTTTTCTATTTTGTCTGAGTTCTACAGCCTGAAGATATTATTTTTCTTCTACTGCTAGCTTTCCATTCATTGACCATGACTTCTTCGTATAATATTATCACCTAAGAAACCGTATCTTGTGACACAACTGCATTCCTAGCAATTGCTTTATATGATAGATATAAGATTTCATGAAAAATTTGAATTATGTGTTTAGATGTTTTTTGTTCAATTTCCATTTTAAGAAGATATATTTATATAACCATGAAACTTAGCACAAGGCTAGTGAGTATAATGGAAAAATTTAAACCAGTTAACAACACAACAAAAGTTATAAGCCCAACATAGTTTTATTAATCCTTTAATAAAATTTTAAAACATAAACTTTCATAAGTATTTAAAGTATCACTAAATTTTTAAATATTCCATTCATTTTTTTATATGGATGGAATTTTGTCCATCCTTTAGGATTGATGGCTATCTATTATTAAAAAAGTTTCTCACATTTTCTGCAAAAATAAAAAAGCATAACCGCCTTTTACAGCTACAGCGAACAAAATATATTTATCGTTTTTGTTACTTTCCTCATAAAAATAGAAAATTTATTAAATAAACGAGGCAAGTATTAAACGCATTTTATGACCCACCATTAAAAAGAATTTCAATTCTTTTTTTTTCTCTGCTCTTCTACTTTCTTTGAACAAAAATAACTTTTAAATCTTTCAGGCTTATAAACAGCAAGAAGCGGCATATTAAATAATCAACTTTATTTCCCTACTTTTTTATTTTATTCTTTATTTTTTGCACACAGCATCCTTTATCACCATTCATTGTGGATAAATTTGTGCGAATGTGTTAGTTTTCTTGTTTTTTTCTCCTACATTCACCTTTATGACTTTAAAAAAATTTAACAGAATTTTTCTCTAGAACAGAATAAAAAAATAAAAAATCTGAACTTTTCTACACTTATGGTTTATATGCCAGAGACTGGGAAATGGTAAAAACTTTCGACCTATAAAAAAAAGTAAAATGTTTAAAATAAAACGCATTTATAGAGAATACACTCATACTTCTTTTTAGCACTAACTACTGAGGAAAAAAAAAAAAAACATAAAAATAAAGGGAATTGAAATGAAGTACTTTGAAAAAACTAAAAAAAAAAAAAAATATAAGTATGTACAACAAATATTACGACTATGAGTCAAAAGTTTAGAAAAACTAAATTAAAAAAGAAATAAAAAACTAAATTTTTTTTTTTATTTTATATATAATTTTTAACTTTTTTCGCAGTTATTTTTAAGGCTTAATGTTTTTGAGGTATAAATAAATAATAATAATAAAAAAAAAAACACTCAAGGAGTCATAGTTTTTCTTAGTCAAGCATATTGAATTACAGAAAAATTTAAAACTCAAACACGAACTCATAATTCCGACATTTAAGTGAATATTAGAATATTTTATTTTAGAAGTGTTTTCTTTTTATTTAAAAATGCGGTGAAATATAAAAAGTTATAAAAAATATAATAAATATGTGTATACAGAAGTAAATATATTTTTGTAATACGTATACACTATAGAGCAAAAGTGAACACTTTTGCTCTATAGAGTATCTATATATAACTCTATAGAGTATCTGTAACTATCTATTAGATGAAAGATTATGACCCTTTTCAATATCTGGAAATATATTAATCTTGGGTCAATAGTAAATGGACAATCGTAAACTAAATTAGGTTAGAAAATAAAGATTTGTTTAAGTTTCCAAAATAAATGTTCGACTTGTATTGCTACGCTATAAAAACTTTAAAGTAAAGGGATTGTTATATAGTGAATTAGGGAAGTATCTCACACCTAAATATCGGTCCGATTGGACTAATTAGTGGAATTATATCTTAAAAAAATATCCTCAACTTTTCGTTCAAATATGTTCAGATTCTGAAAAGAAAATATTAAAAGTATGATATTACGTCATAATATTCACCACGAATTGCAGTCTAATACTAATATTTACGTAGAAAATCATGATAAGAACTTGTTTAGAATAATGATTTGATTGTTCTGGAGGAATGGGTAAGAATCCCAGACTAAAATATACTTAAAACTATGAAATATATACATAAAAGTGAAATTAAAAATTCTAGAACATCAGCCAGGAACTGTAATGACACTATAGGATAAAATTTGTTTTGGTGCTTTATATCTATTTATTAACGTCATGACTTGTTAAAATATGAAACAAATTTGCGAAAAGAAAGTATTATATTGTTAAAAATATATTTTGCTTTTATTTTTCTTTAAGTGGTGCAAAACTGAACACTTTTTATTTCAAAAACATTTTATTTTTTTGCAAAAACTAAATTAGTTTTAACAATTTTTATTCTCCATTACATTAAATAAATTCATCATGAATTAATACTATTAATTACTTTTTGTTACACTTTAGATGATAAGAAGATATTACCTAAAAATATAATCAGTTACAAAAAAGTGTTCACTTTTGCTCTATAGTGTAAAAAAAAGGTTAAAAAGGTTTGTATATTTTGTACAGTGGTTAGGAAATATAAGGCTCAAAATAATTAAAAATAAAAGAAATATGAGTTTTAGAAGATATCTTTTGTTTCTATTTTCTTAGCTTTAACTGTTAAAGTCCACTCAAATTGATTAGAAACCAATTCCTTCTATCAAATTCCTAGGTTAAATCATTATTTGGCTGTGTTAATAATAAAAAATCTTAAATTTCATTTGTTTAGGTTTCAACGAAGCAAAAATAGATAAAACACCACGAATGCTCATGAAGTGTGTAGCTGCATAGAAAATACGTATTAAATTCTGCTGGTTTTTAATTATAGTCCACAAACTCTGCTTTGGTACCGCCCAACAAAAATAACTAGACAATTGCAAACTTGATTATCATTTGTGATCTGATAAAATATACATAGTATAAAACGATTATTTTTAAAGTGAATTAAGTACATTTATGAAAATAGTACAATTATATATTAAAATATTTTAATTTTTTACTTAATAATTTTATTTTACTTAGACCTTGCTCAGATACATTTCTGAAAGAATAAAGATAGAAGTGTAAATTAGGAAGTGAGCACAAACAATTAATGCATATAATTCTGTTTTATAATAATGAGAAAAATGGGTGGATCTTGGAAAATTTTGTTCTTAGTTTTGTTTAAGTTTTCAATTAAAAAAAAGTTAATTTTAAAAATATATTAAGTATTTTTTGAAATTTCTACCATGAGATCATTAAATATTTTATCAGTAACTTTTTTTGGCATAAGTCCTTTTTTTTAAACTCTATTATATTTTAGACCAAGCCTTAAGAGTTCTTAAGATTAAAAAGGCTTATGCCTCTGAACAGTTTGGAAAATACTTCTCCATTAGTGTCTGACTAAAAATTCATTTCAATAATTTTCAGTATCTAAATTTTTTCTTAAAAAAATAATTTCAATGAATGAAATACTTTAAATTCGTGGAAGAATTCTTTGATTCTACTTATGAATTCATTATTTCAAAGAAAATATTCATTAAAATTCTATGAATAATGCACTCATGAACAGAACATTGAAATCATTCCTTAAATTTATTCCGTAATGAAATAAATAAAATAATTAATTGATTTAGCATATTAGTTTAATTATATAAAGAACATATTTAATGAACTGCGATGATATACGATGAAATTCGTTGATTTTTATGAATAATTCTTTATTTATGAATTCATTATTTCAAAGAAAATATTAATCAAAATTCTATGAATAAAGCACTCATGAACAGAACATTGAAATCATTCCTTAAATTTATTCCGTAATGAAATAAATAAAATAATTAATTGATTTAACGTATTAGTTTAATTATATAAAGAACATATTTAATGAACTGCGATGATTTACGATGAAATTCGTTGATTTTTATGAATAATTCTTTATTTCAACGTATGAATTCGTTGTCTTAAAGAAAATATTAATTAAAGTTCATTGATTCAATGTACTAGTTCATTAATATAAAGAAAAAGTTTATATTTTCGTAAAATTTAATGATTTAGAAAAACAAAGGAAACAAAATATAAAATATAGGATACATAAAAACAGTGACACCTTGTACTAACACTTTGATTAAGAAAGAAGAATTAACAATGTAAAAGAAAAATAAAACAAGCCATTTTTTTTTGGTCTACACGGTTATTCCATAGTATCATTTTGCAATACTCTCAGGGTGATTTCGTTATTGTTTGAAAAAGTTATCAATCAAATCTATAAGTTATCACACTTTATTTTGTGTATTGGTACCAAGAACATGAAATATCTTGAATCCATTGGGTTTATTAATTCAACCTAATTGAATTATTTAATTCAAGAAACATGTACTTGTACGTTTGGTCAGTTTTAGAGAAAAAATTCGTTGAATCGACGAACTTTTTCATTGGATTTATATTGATTGAAATCTTGAAAATTATGACTTAAAAAATTTTTCCTTTTCTCGATAATTTTTTAGGTTTGTTTCGGTTGAATTCCACAGTTTTTTACTGTTTATAAATGTTTAAAATCAAAATTGAACAACCAATATTATCCTTAATAGTTAATAAAATAAAATGCTGTAAAACACGTAGTTTGGTTTTTTTAAAACAAAACCATTTTTTTGTTTAACTATTTTGGCTAAAATAATTGGATTTTCATTAATTATTGGAACGACTTTTGTCTCTTCTCAAGCTCTGATATATAAAATTGTTAACAATTCCAGTAAAATTGTTACTAACATCACTTTCGATATGCTCTCATGGAACCAGATTACGCAACAGTTTGATATCGGCGGAAAAGTATGAACTGGAGTTACGACGAACACAAGTTACGACGAACACAAGTATTTTATGAATTACTTTTGCTTTTATTAGACCAATTTTTATGAAAAGCGAGTTTGCTAATTTAATGTAGTAATTCTAATAACCTAGGACTATTTTTAAATATAAATACAATGCTTTCTTGGTGTAAAATCATATGATGAATTTGTTTGAAGTTTACATTTAAATGCATTCACAGAAATTAATGAAAATTTGTCGTCATAATACGTTACTTAGTGTCTATTAGACAACTTTTTATCAAGACAAATGACAAAATGAACCTGAATTTATGATAGGTGGAAACAGTTACATCAAAACAACAATAAGGCTAATACATTAATATTTATTTTTTTTATATGCAGTTTGACAACAGTAACAACAAAAAATAATCAGCAGTTTAATTGACACTTTACGTTAGGGAGCTTTCATTTATTGCGGTAAATCCTTTAAAAATGTGATTTTTTTTTTCTGCTTTTTGGTTTCAATATGTTGCATTTTTCCTGATATTTTTTGCTATAAACACCATTTATATCGCATTTTTTGTCTTCTTAGAGAGTTTTTTATTTTTATTTTTCTTATTTGATTTTTATTTTTATTATTTAACAAAGATTTTTGAATGTTTTGATAATTTTTTTTCGAAAAAATATAGTATTATCACTGAACTTCGCAGCAAAAACTTGGTGATGACATATAAGTAGCTACCGAACTACATGCTTTTTAACGCCAAGATCGAAATCCCGTCTGCAATACCTAGAAGTAGTTTTGTATCAAGAGTTAACTTTTCTCTGCATTGCACGTAACTAGTTGTGCAACTATTCAGTAGATTATTATGCATTTATATTAAGACCCTATTTGGAAGTATTTATGGTATCTAATTGCCTCTAATGAAAAGAGTTAAGTAGCTAAAGTTAAGAAGTGTGATGTTACTCATTATTTTGCAATAAAAGTTTTTGCTGAGTTACTGTGTAGATTAAAAAATAATGACGATATAGTTTGAAAGTGATTTGAATTGGTATTTTATTTATTAAACCAAATCAGACAAAAACTTCCATTGCATTGAAAGGTAGATCATTCGGTAAATATTTATTGTTACCAAGAACAAGAATAAATCTTTTAAGAAGCAAATTTTGCATAGATAATGTATTTTCTTTTTACCAATAATTTCTGAATAACTTCAAAACTATCGAGCGGATAAAAAATAATGTTAGGATCATTTTTTCTCATTGTGACCTCCTGAAATATGGGTCATATTAGATTTGCCCGTAAAAAAAATAAGTAAATATTTAAAAAAAGAAATTAAATTGAAAGAAAATTTTTGTTTAACACGATAACTTTCATATAGTCCACCTATTTTCGTTAAAAAGACATTTTTTCCGACTAGTATTAATATGTACTTATGTATTGTGTTAACTCATATTTATGTCATTTGCAATATTATAGCTTCATTAAAATTCCCAAAAAGTGATTATCATTTCAAGCAGCATAATAAGCTGTAATCGGCAATTGTCTTTGTTGCCTCAGTTTTGCATTACCAAAGTTGAATTAATGGCCTATATTTGGAAACCAACAGATTTAAAAATCCTTAAAACTTATTTGAATTTATTACACAATGTAGATATGTTTTAAAGAAAAAATAAACACGCACACAATATAATGTCTAGTAAAAAAAAAATTCCCAAATTTTTTATTTTATATATATGTATATATATATATTTTTTTTTAATTTAATAGCGAAATTTACAGACTTTCAGAAATTAAGATATGTCAAGGAAGTTTTCAAGAATTTTAAATTTTTACGTAACAAAAATACTGATTCGAAAAAAAAAAAAAAAAATCGCCAAAAATTCAGTTTTGGATATTTAGATGTTTTTAAAAATCCCACAAGAAACAATATTAAAGAAAAAAAAAAAAAATATTTACTTATATACTGTGAACAATATGTGTAACTTTGGACAGAATTTTAAAAATTTTTCAAAACTTTAATGGACCAGCAAAAAAAAAAAAAAATGACCGGTTTCAGTTCCGGAACTTTATATGAGAGGAACCTTTCACTTTTACAATGGGTTGTCATTGGAGGTCTCTAATTAGCCCCTTGGGACAGGACTGGTCCAAGAGGATAGATTCAGTGTCGATTAATATAATAAAAATTCGGTAATTATTTACTTTTTTAATATTTTTTTTATTACTATTTTTATTAAATTATGTTTATTTTTATTTTATAATTTTTCGTTCA
Organism: Protophormia terraenovae; assembly: GCA_951394005.1. Taxonomy (NCBI): domain Eukaryota; kingdom Metazoa; phylum Arthropoda; class Insecta; order Diptera; family Calliphoridae; genus Protophormia; species Protophormia terraenovae. The sequence goes on from OX596074.1 coordinate 120,960,603, forward strand.
TGTCGATGGCGGCACCCCGAATCGAACCCATGTTTATCTAACATAAGCACATTGGAGTAAAAGGGGTCGAATATGGCGATTAACTCAGGAAAGGTTGATATCAATATTTTAGTGATCACGTTTTATTTTTTTTATTGATTATTAGTTAAAAAAATTCAGTTTTAGGATTTTAAGATTTTTTTTTTTTTTTTTAGCGGATCAGTAATGTCTGTCCGTCCGTCTATTCTATAGAGTTAAATGTACTTTTAGAATTATAAGATGTTTTTTAACTGAATGATAATGTCCGTCTATACATTTGGGTTAAATGAGATGAAAATGATGCTTAATTCAGGAAAAGGAGATATCCAACTTTCATTTGGTTTTTATATTAATCAAGAAGTGAAAAAAAAAAATATTTTTCGAATTTAAATTTTTTTTAAAGAATTCTAATGTCCGTCCATCTGTCCGCCTGTTTGTTAATTTCTGCAAACTTTCCAATTAAAAATCGTTTAACTTTTGACTTAATAAATAACGACTCAAAAATTTCTTTGTTCAAAAGATAATTTTGGTTTTTAACCATCCACATTAAATATAATAAAATCGGTTGAAAATATTTGGTTATATATGGAAAAATCTTAACCAAGATCTTGTAGTAAAATTGAGATTTTTGAAATTTCAAATGTATATAACTCGAAAAATATATAAGATAAATAGTACATACAAGCGTGTTTTCTAAAGGATTTATCAAGGACTTTAAGGTGATATAAAAATCTTGGAAATCGGGTAAGGAACAAAAACTCGCTAGTGGTTAAACCTTTTTCATGGTACTAGTACCCTATTTTGAACCCCTATAGTTCCGCTCCTGATGTCCTCTGCTACGCCTATGTGAAATTTCATGCATATCCAACCAGCCGATTAGAAGTTACAGATTTATTTCGATTCTTCCCCACTGTTTAATGTTTGATAAAGCAAAGAAAATGTCTGGCACTTAAGTTGTTTTTTGTATGAAATCTATTGGAGTTTTTTTTGAAAAAAATTATTTTCTCAAATCGGGCTATATATGCGCACGATGTTTGTTTTTTTTTTTTTTTTTATTTTTCATAGTATTAAAGTGGACAATATGTACTATTTTTCATAAATTTTTCAGAACAAACATCCTGTAACATTTTAAGTTGCATTCCAGTTGAAAATTGGTGTATTTTAGGATAATTTTCAAAAAAAATAACAAAAATATTTGGACAAAATATAATTTACAAATACTTGAAGAAAAGTACACTTAAACATCTGAAGTTGAGGGTTTCATTTTAAATTTTTACCTTAAAAGCCTTTTTATTTTTAATAAATTCACTGAAATCTGATGAAAATTTAATTTTTTACTATTTTTCAAAAATGTAAACAAATTCTTAACTTTGACAGGTTCTTATAAGATTTTAATTGATATTAACACATAATTTTGTCTATTTTTATTCGGTATCTAACATTGTTACAAAACTTTAAATTTTAAAATTCAATTAAGCGCCACTTTTGACACATTTTCCCCAACGTGATATGTTATGTTTTATAGTCTTCGACGCTAACCACTCGGCCACCGATTGTTATTGCGCTCGAGTTGCTAATTGCGCATTTAACAAGCATGTTATAAATTGACTCTCAACTGTTAAATAGTGAGTGTGTTTGTGTCAATTGGTTCTAAAATGGAACTTTGGTGACGAGTTAGGTGTCAATTGGTACTCAACTGGTACTGAGGAACCGGTCCATTACTGCAATTGTCACAAATTTCCCGCAGGGTATCTACAGTGGCTTTCACAGAAATATATAAACAAATATGATAACCCTGCTGAAAATTTGTGGCAATTGCAGTAATGGACCGGTCCCTCAGTACCAGTTGACTACCAATTGATACCTAACTCGTCACCAAAGTTCCAATTGATAACCAGTTGACAAAAACACACTCACTATTTAACAGTTGAGAGTCAAATTGTAACATGCTTGTTTAGTGCGCAATTAGCAACTCGCTCGCAATAACAATCAGTGGCTGAGTGGTTAGCATCGAAGACTATAAAACTTATCATACGTTAAATGAACATGGTTTCGATTCGGAGTGCCGCCATCGACATTAACGAAAAATTATAAAATAAAAATAAACATAATTTAATAAAAAATAATAATAAAAGAAAGTAAACATTATCGAATTTATCAAATTTATCAAATTTTTATTATATTAATCGACACTGAACCTGTCCTCTTGGACCAGTTCTGTAACCTATCCTGTGACCTGTCATAAGGGGCTAATTAGCCACCTCCAATGATAACCCCATGCAAAAGTGACAGGTTCCTCTCATATAAAGTTCCGGAACTGGGATCGATCACTAGCCCTGAGAACCTGTCACGTGACTAGTTTTGAACCGGTTCTCTTTACTCTAGGGAATATACTATATTAAAAAACACTATGGCAATACTATTTAATAAAAAAAGTTAATAATTTATGCAAAAAAATCATAGTTAATTATTTAATATTTATTTATGTATTGCAATTGATATATGTACTCTTAATATCTAAAAGAGGGTATTTTGAGTAATTTATTAATCCAATAATATTAAAAATATTTTAAAATTTGAAAGGCTTTTTCTAAATAGACCGTCAGTGACTACTAGTATACTACCTAGTTTCCTTCTACTTTTTTCCAATTTTATTATTTGCTGAGTTCACTGTGCGGCAGTCTTTTAACTGCATCTTTCTCTAGTTTGTTTTTGTTCAGAAAAATTGCATTTCGATACAAAATGTTTTGTTAGTGTAACAGTTCAGATGTTTCAACAAGAAGTAACACAAACATTTGCCAAAGCTAGTGTTTCCTTTCTACCTTTTTACAACTAAAACTAAGTGAGGATTGGGTGAAAAAAAAGCCAAAAAAATAAAAAAAATACATAAAATTGCGTTAAAAAACAAGAAAAATAGAAAAAATAGTACCAGGTAAGAAACTGTTGAGTGTTAAGATTTTCTATGTTTGTTTGCTTGAATTGTAAATAATTTTTCAACAATTTCTTTGTGTGTTTGTTTTTTTGTTTTCTTTGCTATGTCGCAGTAAGTTGTTGGTGTTGTAAAAACTATACCGTTTCTTGTATTTTCAAGAAAATTTCTTGCCAAATTTTGTTTTTTTTTTTTTGTTTTTTCACTATTTTTGCTAAAACTGACTTCAAAGTTAAAGTATACAAAATATGAGGCATGAAAAATTTTTAAGAAAAATATTATGTTTATGATTGCAATGCTGCTGACTGCTTGCCTTGGTCCATATTTAGTGTGTGTAAATGGTTGCCGGGGGAAAAATATATATTTTTTTTTTTTTGTTATGAAAAAGTACCTATGAATTTGGTTTGTTATTCTATTTATGTTTTTTTTTTTTTTCGTTTATATATTGTAAGTTGGATAAACTCATATTTTAGAGAAGCCAAAAATAAAGAAACATTTTTCTATCTGTTAAATGTTTTGGGAATTGCTGTGAGAAAAGCGTAAAAGTGAATATTAAGTTGATATGCAAACGCAAAAGACACGTTTTAAAATTAAGTTGATTTTATTTTGGTAAAAAAGTAATTTAAGGAAAATATATGACTTATGAGGCTAAGATAAATGGTAAAGGGTTGTGCTTTAAAGGAAAGTGGGTTACTTTTCGTAATGTAATTTTTATAATGAAAGTAAAACTGAAGGTACTTTTTCCCTCATTGTTTTTCTAAAAATATAAAAATTGTTTTAAGATTTTTAAATTATATTAAACGAGAAAGAAAGATACAGTCGGTCAAGACCGACCACATGATACCATACAACCTACACCATTGTGATCATTAAAATTCGGGAAGAGGTTTTATATCAGAGCTGTTGCCAATTGAGGACCAATTCATTTACTAAGTATATATGAATATAGAATAATGGGTGATTCCCGAAAGTGTGCCTTATATGGGATCTATGGTAAATTATGGACTGATCTTCATTACATTTGGATCTATCATTTATATTTATATAAAACTTATTTCTTTTGAATATTAACTTTATACTAACATTTGAATTAGATTTATACCCGTTAAAGTGAATTTTTCGGAAGAGAAGTTTATGAGAGCTATAATCAATTATGGACCGGTCTTTATGAAATTTGGTTCATAGATCTATAAGTATTTGCTCTGTGTCAATTATGTGCTATAATAAAGGAATTTATTAACATTAAGCCATATTCCGGGAGGACATTTTTATGTAGGCAAGGTGAAATAATAAACTGATCATAACCAATTTCGATAGACTTTGTCCTTGTGCCAAATTGTATCTAGGTATTTTCGACCTGCACTTTGCGGACAAGGTTTACTTGGACAGTCAGCCAGACGAACGGACGGAAGGAAATCGTTAAATCAACTCAGAAAGTGATTCTAAGCCGATTGGTATAAATTAAGATGGGTCTTAGACCAATATTTTTGAGTGTTACAAATATCAGCACAAACGCATCATACCCTCCCCCACCTATGGTGGTGTAAGAAATAAAAATATTTTTAGCAAAATAATATTCAACATTAAGCCAATATTTCTTTCAAAATATCATACTTAAAATAATGTAATACTTTGGGTCCGTCCAGACTCATATAGTTTAAATGTCACAATTATGAAATATTTCATACGTAATATTAAGGTAACATTCTGCTCCAATTTTTTTTTATTTAACTTATAAAGATCTACCTAAAAATACGTTCAAAAATATTTTATTCAAATTTGAAATTTAAAGTAAAAAAAAAAAAATATAAAAATAACTTTATGGCTGCTATTTTTGTGGAAATATCGACACTTTACATCGAAGTTACACATTTTCGAAATGTTACAAATATTGTTTATTTTCCATTTCCATTCTAACCACCCAACTACCAGCCAAAATGTTCCCTATTCATCATCGTCTAACAGGATATCTCAATACCCATATGCAATATTTTTCATACCAGAAAATACACATACAACTACATTTTCTTCACACTCTTACATATTCAATTACTTTGGTATGTTTATATTTTCTTTTCACGAGAAAGAAAATTGTACATATTTATATTTAGCTAGAAAATATATCATGTTAGAGTAGAAATCTCCCACAGTCATAATGTTTTCAATTCGTTGTTTTTTTTTTTTTTAAGGAAACATATATAACTGAAATATAACCAGGACGGAAATATAACCATACCAAACATTGTATAATAAAAAGTTTTATATTACAAAAAAAAAAAAAAAAAAAAAATTAAAAATATTAAAATGTTTAGATATTTATAGCAAACCCAAAAGTACTTGTATGCATATAACAAAAAAAGTTTATGTAAAAGTTTTGAGGTATCTAACTATATATTTTTGTTAATAATTTATAAGTAATGATGTATGTATGTATGTTGTGTTAATAATTGAAAAGTTTATTTAATATATTAAATTAATAGCTTTCCAGGAAATAAATAAACATATTTAGTAACACTTGGGTATAATTATATATTAAGTTCAACTTATATATTAAGTTTGTTTTATAAATACGTTTATGTTTCAAATGCTTATAATATGAATTTAAAGTAAGTTTTGAATTTATTTCCTTTATTTTTACTTACCTTGAGCTGATGTACACGTTGTCAGCTGTGGCGAATAACGATCAGTCAATCTTTTTATAACATCTATTTGTTCTAGCGTTAGTTGTACAGCATCTCGATGTTGTGCTTCACAGGGAACATAAGCAGCCCAAAACTATAAAAAATAATAAGGAAATTAAAAATTAATGTTTATAGCAAAAATTTAGGTTAGAAGTTTTTAACATTATTTATTATGTTATTTTCATATTTAAAATATTATGAAATCTTGATAATAATCTGCTACAAAATTACACTTATAATTTTTACTCGAAAATGACCTAATGTAGGTTATAGATGTTCTTAAAACCTATACGACACTAGCCTTTTTTTGTATTTTATTGATATTGGATTGATAAAAAGAGACAACGAATTCATTACTGTCTTATATGAATTGTGAAGAGAAAATATTTGTGGGAATATTGAAAACGGTTTTTTCAATAATCAAGAAGCACTTGGCTGCACCGCACAGTGGAGTCAAACGCAAATTTTTTGGTAATAGAGCTGTAACTCCTAAACTATTGGTTGGATTAAATTGAAATGTATGAAAGAGTTGCAGAGGAGGATCTAGGCTTTGAGAAAAATTATTTTGTAGTCACCCTGTGATTACACAAGAAAATCTACAGGGTGTCAAAATTGACTACCTCGAGTATGTAAATGTTTAAAAAATTGACTTTTTCATGGAAACTGCTCTCCTGCATTCGTTTTTGGCCGGGTGGGAAGCAGTTTAGTGTCAAATTGTTCTAAATCTATTTTTTATGAAATGTCGTCAAAAAATTTAAAAAAGCTCGAGTGAAAATTTTTTTTATTAATCGAAAAAAATTTCACTTTTTCCAAAATTCACCATTTTTGACCAATGCCTGATGTAGGGTGCAAGCTTAAATCAGTTCAAAATTTCTTTGTTAACCATTTATGAAGTCTTGTCTTTCGAAATATATAAAGAAAAAAGTTTTTCCTTTAACGGAACTTTGAGTAAAAAGTGAAAGAATTGTACCATATTTTTTTAAAAAATAGCAATTTTTCGTACCAAATTCAGAGTGCTGACTTTGAATATTTTTCACGTCTAGACGCATTGAGATAATCCAAAAATTCTTTCAGTATATTATTTTGAAGTATATAACAAATTACAAGATATTTTTAAAAAAATTTTACCTCATATACCTCAGGGCTTATTCCTGAAAAACGAAAGAAACTCGAGCCAAAAAATCAAAAATTCTAAATTCAAGTGTAAATATTTTTTTAACTGTAAGAGATAACTTGTGTGAGTAAGCTTATTATCTTGTCAAGCGCTTTACAGAAATATAAAAGTCTTTAAAATCGGACTTCATTTGTAAAAGTTACGATTTGTTTAAACATTTACATACTCGAGGTAGTAAATTTTGACACCCTGTTGATTTTTTTGTGTATTCACTGGGTGACTACAAGATGATTTTTCTCAAAACTAAAACTTTTTCATACATTTCAAATTAATCCAACCAGTAGTTTAGGAGGTACAGATTTATTACCAACAAATTTGCATTTGACCTCACTCTGCACCGTTTGCCTGCTAGGAAAATAATAGAAGCACAAACTAACAATTCAATTTATTACCTAAATACATTTTTTGATATTAAAAATTTTAATTTTTCAAAAATTAAAAACCAAAATTTTAAATACAGACTAAAACAATAATTAGTTATGAATACAATCCTGATTACAAACAGTTTCTTAAATTAACACAAAACCACAAAAAAACTTTAATTTTAGTTCGGCTTTGAATTAATGGTTATTGTGGTTTAGTTTTTCATAATTTTGAAAAAATAATAAAATTGACTTAAACAAGTTATCTAATGCCTAAACCAAGCTAATCTAAATGTCAGGGTTATATTAAATATTGTTATATGTATATAAAACAAACAAAAGGCACTTTATGCTTTAAACAGTAGTTACAATAAATTTGCCAACACTTTGGTCTAAAGAACACTATAGTTATTATCAGGGTCAGAGCATAGAATATAAAAAAAAAACAGTTGTTTTAACCATAAATGTATGAATATATTTATATGTATATATCTATAATATAATACAATATACTTTTTTGCACACATACAAGAACAATTGGAATACAATGCTTTTGTATAAACGCATAAGTATACAATATGCCATATTATGGTAAAAAGAAAAAAATATTAAATTTTTACCTTGTTTTGTTGAACAAAGAAAATTGTTCATTAGTTTTAATTAAGCAAAGACTTGCATAGAAATACACTATAGAATATTAGTGTAAAATATAGAAATTAGAAAACAACAAACCAAAGAATAGAAAAGTTCAAGGGTTTAGTGTTTTTTTTTTTTTTTTTCTTATTTTCTCAAAACCAACAATATTTCTATTTAGACATGCAACAGTTATACATACAAGTATCTAGTGGCTTAAAAGTTTTCATTTATTCTTTTATTTGTTTTTATGGAGATTTTTTCTCACACACAAACAGCAACAATTAAAAGTAGCAAATAGTCAATGCATATGTACATATATTATGTAGCTTTGTAAGTGTAAGCTCAAGTGTGGATTTCTTTAGTGTTTTTATTCGTATGTATGTTTATTAGGGTTGCCCCAAAACGAAAATTTAATAATTTTAAGACACCGTTTCATCCTGAACTTATCCTTTGGCAATCTGGATTAAACTGCAAATTGACCTTTTTTATTTTGACTCGTGACATGGTAACGCCAGTAAGAAGATTCCCAAAAACGATATTTAAAAATTAAGTAAATGTTAATTTGAGCTGGAAAATTCGGTAGCTTTCATTTTAGTGTGACCCTAACGTTAATGTATTTATTGAAAGTAGCATAACAAGGATTTTATTGAGGTAGAAAGGAAATTATAATCTTAGGTTAAGTGTAAAGTTTGCGAGTTTTATTACGGTCAGTAGAGTAGTAGAATAGGAAATTAAAAAAATATTCGAGCTTTAGTTTTAAGATCAAGAAAAGTCAGAGGAAGAAACTTATACTGATGGTAACAAATATTTACAGATTTTTTATTTTTTTTTTTTTCATTATATTTAATCTGTTCGGAGATAGTTTTTTAACAAAATAGCATTGAACTATAACTGAACTAGAACTGAACTAGAACTGAACTAGAACTGAACTAGAACTGAACTAGAACTGAACTAGAACTGAACTAGAACTGAACTAGAACTGAACTAGAACTGAACTAGAACTGAACTAGAACTGAACTAGAACTGAACTAGAACTGAACTAGAACTGAACTAGAACTGAACTAGAACTGAACTAGAACTGAACTAGAACTGAACTAGAACTGAACTAGAACTGAACTAGAACTGAACTAGAACTGAACTAGAACTGAACTAGAACTGAACTAGAACTGAACTAGAACTGAACTAGAACTGAACTAGAACTGAACTAGAACTGAACTAGAACTGAACTAGAACTGAACTAGAACTGAACTAGAACTGAACTAGAACTTAACTAGAACTGAACTAGAACTGAACTAGAACTGAACTAGAACTGAACTAGAACTGAACTAGAACTGAACTAGAACTGAACTAGAACTGAACTAGAACTGAACTAGAACTGAACTAGAACTGAACTAGAACTGAACTAGAACTGAACTAGAACTGAACTAGAACTGAACTAGAACTGAACTAGAACTGAACTAGAACTGAACTAGAACTGAACTAGAACTGAACTAGAACTGAACTAGAACTGAACTAGAACTGAACTAGAACTGAACTAGAACTGAACTAGAACTGAACTAGAACTGAACTAGAACTGAACTAGAACTGAACTAGAACTGAACTAGAACTGAACTAGAACTGAACTAGAACTGAACTAGAACTGAACTAGAACTGAACTAGAACTGAACTAGAACTGAACTAGAACTGAACTAGAACTGAACTAGAACTGAACTAGAACTGAACTAGAACTGAACTAGAACTGAACTAGAACTGAACCAGAACTAAACTTCATTGCTGATGTAAAGACATTTGGTATTTAATTTGAAAATCTCTACCATATGTCAACCACGTTACTGGCATCACTTGCCCTATGTAAAATTCTAATACGAAAATGTAGTAGCAAAAGTTTTGTTGCATATCATGAAACAATGTAACATTTGAATTTTTGTTCGATATTTGCATTTCCTGTATAGTGCACCTCTTTCTCTTTCTCAGCGAGTGTTACACAGTGACCGCAGGTTATTGTTCAATGTTTTTGTGGGAGTGAGTGTGAGTATATGTTAAAATAAAAGTGTGTGAGTTGAAGTAGAAAACTGACATAATTTAGAGTTTACTGTTGCGTATGTTTGTAACGGCATATAAGTCTCCACTGTGCAATGGCTGCAGGAAAATGTACAATAGAGTAGACTATTTACAGCAACTTGTATATTCTAATACTCTCTCACACATACTAGCGCACGCATTAAGCTTAAGCTCTACAATGTTCGGTATATCATCACCAAAAATGTAAACGGCTCTAGCTGTATCTTTAGTAATAAGCAAAATATTGAAAAGCACATAAATATATAAAAGATTTTTTTTGTCGTTATTAAAATGTAAAATATCTACACGTCTTTAAATAGTAATTACCTAATTCTTTAATATGTATTAGTTAAAGTATTTTGCATTTTGGATAACGATATATGTATATACATTCATTTCTATTTATTTTTGCATTTGATTCATTAAAGTGCTGCTGCCGTGTAAGTGAAAACTTTTGTTGTTTGGTTATAAAATGCAATACTCTTGTACTTGTGTGCCTTTTGACTTTATATCTTGTTGTTTTTCAGTTTTCTGCTGTTATTTTTTTTTCTTTGTTGTTTTTTAGTTGTTGAATTTATTTAAATTCGTATACAAGGTACATGACATTTTGTTAGCTGCTGCTGTTATTTCTTTTGTATGTATTACACTTTTTTTCGTTTTGTGTGCGTTTTTTTTAAACTATACAAATGAAGTTTAAATAAAGTTTTTCGTTGTTTTCGACATTCACAAATTATTTTTATGAAAAGTTTAATAAAGTTTTTTTTTTTCTGTTCTCTTTTTTCTCCTCCCTTAAGTTTTTTGTTTTATTAAATATTTTTTGCAATGTTTTTGTTTATAAATTTTTTGTTTTAAAATGTATGGTCTCAGTACATACTTAGTTAAGGCAACTGCAAAAGTTTGTTTATATAAATTGAAAAAAATTAAAAAGGAATAGGTTTTAAGATTTATTTTTGTGAAAAATCCAAAACAGAATGTAAAGCTAGGATTTGAGTTTATAATTCTGAAATTTTTTGTGAAGATGATATATAAGGATATTTTTAATTGTAATATCAAAATTACCTTAAAGTCTATAGGCATTATTTATATAAGGAGTGCGTTCGAAAAAATCTTAACATATATAATATTCAATAACTTGGAAATGGTTGATCTTAGAGTTTTCATTCTTTTTTTATTTAATTGATAATTTAGTACAAATTACAGAAAAATATAACTTTTATAGCTCTAACCACTATTTATGAATTTGTGGACCATTTTTGATAACCCTTCCGTTAGAGATTTGATGGTTGTTTCAGTCACATTTTTGGACACCTTTTTTGTGCACTTCAATTCACTTCACAAGAGCTCAATACCTCTCCATTGGTCTATGCTATGGACAATTTTGAAAATTTACCTCTCTTGGTACAAAAACTATGTTATTGTTTTGGTACCACTCTCCACGTCCAAAAATATGTGGACACGTTGTGCTCTCTCAAATATTCCTTTATCCATATTTTGGTATTTATAGATCTGAATGTATTAAATGACTTTCCTGTTTTGCAGCAACTGCAAAAAGCTTGTTATACCAGGAATTTTTTAGGAAATTTTTTCTGCTTTTGGGTCCTAAACTTATCCTTAACATTGCCTCGAGCATTGGCAATAAAAAGCTTTGACACAGAAGCTGTGACATTTCTGCCAGCACATATGTTTCTTCGTCAATTCTACAACTTGAGTATTTTTGTATGAAATTTGTTTTTAATTTCCGTGTACTATTCTTGGCTTCTAAATTTTTTGCAGCATACCTGCTTGGAACTTTTTGGACTTTATATTTTATCATCTCTGCATTAGCTTTAAATTTTTGCACCAAATAGTCAAAACACTGATCTAACTGGGCTGCTTTTCTACCAGGTTTGTTTGGAGTTACTTTCAATTTTCTGGTCTTCCTAATATCATGTGGTCTTTTTTTTCTTTCCGAACCAGGTTTCATATCAATGGTCAAATTCTCCTCATATTGTTTAATAACATTAAAAACAGTTTGACGTCAGAAATTTAATTCTGTTGCCAATTATTTGTAGGACCTATTTGGACTTTTTTGGAATTTTTTTTTAATAATTTGTATGCCGTACATTAATCGAAAACCATATTTTTGGAGGTACTTTGGAGGTACGTAGGTGAAATAATTGAACCGAAATATTCACTTTAGTATATATATATATATATATATATAAATTGAATATTTTGGACATTTTTAATCAGAAATTATATTTTAGGAAATCAATAGAATATATATATATATATATATATATATATATATATATATATATATATATATATATATATATATATATATATATATATGGGGAAGGGTTATAACGGACGTACGACAAAAGTGGCAACAGGTACAGGGATACAACACTGTGTTTAACATACGAGTAATTAAAATTAATTGAATTAATGAAATGAGGATGAGACAATTGAAAGTGAGTTGAGATTTTGACGTGAAGGAGTTGAGTTTGTGAGGTGAAACAAGTTGGTTGTCAGTGAGATGTTTAGAGTGAAAGTTTTAAAATAATCCAATTAGCACTTAAGCTTAAAAAATTAATTTAAGTTAGCACTTAAGCCCAAATGTTTAAATAAATTTATAATTTAATATAATTATAAAATAAAAAGGTGTTTTCATTAAAAAACCCTGCATATATGTATATAAAAAAATATATTTTTTTAACCTTTACTGCAACTACTATAGAAACTACATATTCGCCTGATGCTATTGAAAGAAAATAAACATACTAGAAATCTGGGCAATAGAATGGGAGCTTTTTTTTATACCACAATATTTTTTGGCTTTCTTTAGAAATATGACTCAAACTTTTCTTAATTTTTGTGGTCATTTTTATATCTTGTAAATTATGAATTTTGAAATTTTTTTATTTGACTCCATTTTGTCTGGCGCAAATAATTTCATCTAGCTTAATTTTTTAACTTATTTTATCGAAATTAAATTTGGGCAAAATATTTTTTCTTTGTGGTGAAATTTATGGAGTTTGCTATTCTACATTTTTTTTACTCATGTGGCGAAACTGAATATTAATTTTTCATTCATATTTTTTTCCAAATAACTTTAGTAGCTCTCTTAAAAACAAACAGCTTAAGTGCAAACTTTGTTCTTCGCTTAATTAATTACACTGGTCGACAAAAAATTCTCCCCCAAAGACGAATAGTTGAATTTGATGCATTTTGATGTACTTAACACGAATCTGCTTTCAGTTTTTTTCCATTTCGCTCATAGTGAGGCCATTACTCTAGTATATTTCCTTATAACTGAAGAAAGGTATGTACGATTGACATAAGTGATACACCAAAAGATGCGGACTAAAAATATCTTCAAATCTCCCAAACTTTGTTTTTTTATATGCTCATTAGTTTCGAAGTTATTTTGAAATAAGTGTCAATATAAAATAAAAAAAAACTTTTCTTGCAAAAAAATTTCTTTGACGAGTTAAACAAGAATCTGCATTCACTTTTTTTCTATCATGTACTGATTTTGATTAATATCATCACCTTACTCAGCGGTCACACTATAAAATTCGAGCATGGTTTGTCAAATTTAGACTATAACTCAAGAACCGTTTACAGCATTTTGATAAATGGTAAACCAAAAGATGCATACGAAAATTGTCTTCAAGTTGTGTTAACAATATTTTTTATTCGCACAATAATTTCAGAGTTATGAATCAACATTTTCAACATTAAAAAAAAAAAAAAAAAATATTAATTTTTCGCTACTAATTACCGAATAACTACGGAAATATTAACTGAACAAACAATTATGTAAATTCAGCTAAAAAACAATTTACGTCGCTATATATTGGAGTTTAATTCATCTTAATAAGACAAAGCGTACTCGAATTACGCAAGTGTGACTGCCTAAAGCCGGGGTCATAGTAGTCATGCCCATAAAAAAAAATTAATACGTAATAGAAAAAAAAAAAAAAAAATTAAATAAAAGCTGATTCTTGTTTAGCACGTGAAATTCCATCTAATTCACCTATTTTTTATTTTTTTTGTAGGTATGCATGGGTATCCTAACTTAACTGTGAATGCTGCCAAGATTTGTGCATCAATTTTCATGATACGTAGCTTTATTTACTCGCAGTTTTACCAATTTTGAGATAAAGATGATAAACTGAAACATTTTTGATGTTTTCACTTTTAAAAAGAAGAAATTCAAGAAAATCTTGAATTTAGCATGAAAAAATTTTTTTCGGACACTTATTGCGAAATATCTCCGAAACTGTTGAGCGTATAAAAATTTTTCAGTAAAACGACTTAAAGCCAATTTTATTCCACATATTTTGGTGTGCCATTTATATAAATCGTTCATACCGTTCTCGAGTTGTAGTGAAATACACTCGAGTAATCAGCTTATTTAGGACGCAATATTAGATACGCTCATAAAGAAAAAGAATCTCGACCTGATGAGAAAAAACTGAAAGCAAATTTTTGAAGGAGGACCAAAAAAAAAAAAATTTTTTTTTGTCAGCCAGTGTTATTAATATATTGATATTGAAAGATGCAAAATCTTTTATAATCGGTTTTACGTAAAGATTAATTTTTATATTTGAATCCATTAATATTTACATTTCTGGTAATATATTTTAATAATTTATCTCCAATAATCCTTTATGAGCATTAAAACTTTACTGCTTTATTTTCAAAAACTTATTATGCTAAGGTTAGGAAAAGATTATTTGTTATTCATGCCTCAATTATAAATTCTTAATTAGTTTACAATTAGAACTAAATAAGTAAATATGCAGGTTAGAACCTATAGGTATATATATATATATGTATATTACTAACCCACCTTTTTAGTAGAGCAACTCAATGAACACCCTAAACTAATGAAATGCATTAGAACAATAACCATTCATGAGTTTTAAGGTAATAAATTTTAATGCAATTCACTACTTCAAAGAAGTGGTAACAATTTAAATAATACAACACCACATTTACAATGTAAATAAACCAAACAACAAGACAGTCAAGTTAAGCTAAATATATATAACTAAGAATTTGTTCGACAGACAGACACCGCACAGTGTTCAGTATAATGGTCCACATTAACAACTTTAAAAAAGTCTTTGTGAAAAACACCCTACCAGTATTTAAGTAACAAACTGTTTTTTATTTCACTTTTTTTACATTTATAGTAAGAACAACAATAACAGCAACAAAACAATAAAGCATAAGTATAAAGTTTTAAGTGCAAGAAACTAAAGATTGTTGTTGAAGAAATATAAAAATTCAAAAGCAACACTAGTGAATTTTTAACGAAATTGTTGTAAATTAAATTATACTAGTAACTGAAATAAAACGTAAAAATATATTGCCCTCATTGAATTGTAAAAGTTGTAAACTGACTCTTGGCAGTAGAGTATTCGCATACAAAGTATTATTTTTTATTTTTTTTTTAGCATGAATAGATTAGAAATGTGATAAGAATATGAAATCCGTTTTATTTCCTTCCGTTAAGAAGGGGAAATGGAAACTCTTTAGTTTAGATATTAATATGTGTCGATGTGTTTACTAACATTAAATCAGAGATGGTACAATGTTTATACCCTACATCACCATAGGTTATTATGTGTTTGTGCTGATGTTTATAACGCGCAGAAAAGATCTTCGGACCCCCCATCTTAAAGTATACCAATCGACACAGAATCACTTTCTGAGTCGATTTTAAAATGTCCGTCCGTCTGGCCACCTGACTGCCTGTCTGTCCATGTAAACCTAGCGAACGAAGTACAGGTCGCAATTTTAAAGATATTTTGATGAAATTTGGCACGAATAATTATTTTGGCACAAGGACGAAGTATATCGAAATTGGTTAACATGGGTCCATTATTTCACCTAGCCCTCATATAAATATCCTCCCCGAATGGAGGTTTAACGATCAAAAATGCCTTAAATATATTAATATTTTAATGAAATTCGGTGCAAAGAAGTTTTGTATAAGTGTCAATCTTTGTATCATGATCATCAAGCTCGGTCAATAATTGACCATAGCTCCCACATAAATCTCTCTTTCGAAAATCACTTTAACGTGCATAAATTCTATACAAATGTCAGTATCAAGTAGGGTGATCGACGCGGTTTCCCAACCGGTTTTAAAACCGGTTTTTTCAGTCAATGTGCTGTCGGTTTTTTCAAAATGTTCATTATAGCATTTTATTTCAGAAAACATGTACTAAATAGTGATAGTGATATTTGAAAATTTAGGAATAATTTTTTAAATATTCATAAAGACTGATTTTTAATGTTTTTAAAATATAGTTTAAGTCTAAATTGGAATTTATTCTGTAATATTAAACAAATAAATAATTAATAATTATTCTGTATGACCCAATTTAATTTTTTTGATCCAATATTTCCTTTATTTTTTAAAGGTGTTGTGTTAAAAATGTTTCACCTGCAGAATCGTTTCAATTGAGACTTAATTAATATACTATCTCTATATTAAGCCATGGTTTCTGTTTATGCTAACTAAAATTTAGATGATTTTTTTTTAAATTTTGAAACATAATTATCTTCTACTCATCTAGATATATAATTTACTTAGCATTTTTTCTCTTTCCAGAGCTTTCTGAAGCTACCAAACGACGTAGAAAGTTAAATTTTGGCTTAATTATAAAACTTTTTGTCCAACAAATTCTAATGGAGCCATATTTTGAAATTTTTATCAGGGAGCGGATATAAGAGGATTTATGTATCTTTTTCTAAGAATTTGTTCTCTTTCCAGAGCTTTCTAAAGCTCCCAGAAGACATAGATAATTAAAATTCAGCTTAATTATAACCCTATTCGCCCTACAAATCCTATACTTATTGTTTGCTCTCCAAATCCTATAAAAAACTGTTTCTGTATTTCGGCTTACGAATTTAAAACTTTAATCAATATAATTCCAATAAATTTGAACGGCTTCAAATAATTGACTTCGATTAGGGAGAGGAAGGTGTCTAAATGTTGTTCATATTTTTTTCTTTTAATTTTCGGATTTTTTTGTGCATATTTTCATTATTATATTATTTTTCCTGACATTGTTAGGCTTTTACGCTTGTATTTAATAAATTTTAACTTAATTATAAGAATTGATTTTTTTAAAGAAATGTAGTCTTTTGATATAAATATTAACTTCTGCAAAAAAACGTTTAACCGGTTTTTTTCTGAATTTCAAAATGTGCAACCGGTTTTTTTAAAATACCAACTATTCGAACTATTCGAAAACCGGTTTCTCAAAAAAGACGAATAATCGATCACCCTAGTATCAAGTTAATATTCTACACAAATAAGTTTTAGATAAGTAGAAATCACAGTGCCAAATTTTATGAGATTTAATCCATAATTTATAATAGCTCGCATATGAACCCACATTCGGGAATCACCCTAAAGCGCATAAATTCATATAAATGTTAGTATTATCTTATATCTTTCTACCTTTTTGGATTGTGAAAATTTTAGGGAACTTTGAGACGAACTTGTTAAGTTTCCAGTTCTATATACAAATGAATTTTTTTCTTATAAAAATCGTATGAAGTTACTTTTCAAAACCATTTGGCAATTTTCAAAGATTATGCTTTCTTTATTTGCTTTAGCAAAATTTTATTTTACTTAAATGAATTATTTAAACAAAACTTTAATAGTTACTCATTTATCTTAATTCACATACCGACTAAAATAAATAAATAAGAAAGAAAATGAAAGAATTAAACTAAACGAAAACATTTTCTTGGATTCTTAATTATTTGCCACAAAATAATTAAATTTTGTAGCAATTATATATTGTATTTGTTTTATTTTTTTATTTTTTACTTGTAACTTTTCATCTACTAATGGTTCCTTTAAAATATTTTTTCTCTTTTCTTTCTTTCTTTAACCTTCCTTAAAGCTATGTACCCTGGTAAGTAAATAAGTAGTACAACCAGAATTTATAATTCCCAGTATTGCAACAAAATACATTAGAGTGTTAGTGCCCACCATTATATATAAAACTTGTAGCTGTGGCAGTTGTTACAGAGGTAATTGAAAGGATTTCTTTTTATATAGAAAATTCAAACATTAATTCGTACAAACATAAAAAATGGTTACCGTAACAACAAAACAGCAACAAAGACTTTAATGTACACCCAGCTAGACACACGCACAAATATAAATAATATCCTTAAAAGGCCAACCAGTTAGTGTTTCAGCAACAGTGTTTATGTTAGTTTTAGTATTATACTTTAGTAATGATGAAAATATATTAGATGTTTAATGTTTTTAAATGCGGTAAAAAATAAAGGAAGTAGTTGCCGATGAATAAAATTGTTTACCATAAAATTGTAAGAAAGAAAATTGGAAATTTGAGTGGCCAGTTACGATGGAACTAAAGGATGCTATTTATGAGGAAATAAAGTGAAGATATTTTATTGTTGATGGTTGATAACTTAGA
The DNA here is from genome assembly GCA_951394005.1 of Protophormia terraenovae. Classification (NCBI taxonomy): domain Eukaryota; kingdom Metazoa; phylum Arthropoda; class Insecta; order Diptera; family Calliphoridae; genus Protophormia; species Protophormia terraenovae. The sequence goes on from OX596074.1 coordinate 120,978,929, forward strand.
AGATTGATGTTTTTAAATTTGATTATTTAATTTAAAACTAAAAAGTGGTTTTGTATATTAAATTTATAATGACTAGGGTAACCAAAAATATGCAAATTCATATATTTATTCTGACCTTGAAATGAACTAGGCTGTTACTTATTTTCTGTTTAAGACAACTTTAAGAATTTTGACAAAGAATATAGTAGAAATGTTTTATTATATTCAAAAACTCTTAATTACATTTAAGAATTTTCTAATACCATTTCACAAACTTTTGTTTGTATTTTAGTGTTTTGTATTTTAGAAAATTATAAATGTAATATAGAAATTTCTTCTTCTATTTCAACATTTTCTAATTGTATTTCCGAAATTAATATCCGAAGAAATTTCTAATTTACATTTAAAATTTTCTGAACTGAACTGGTGTAGTATTTAAGTTTTATAAAAGTATAAAACATAATTCCAGAACTAACAAGACACGATGCACAACTAACCTCAGGTCCCACACGAAAAAAAAAGTGGTTCTAGTGAGCATAAACTAAGAACATCATATTATGATTTTAATATATGCTTACATTTAATTTTTTTTTTTTTTTACGTAATTATTATTATGATTTCATTTTATAATTTTCTCATCATTTAATGATTCGATTTAGTAATGTTTATAACTTTTTCTTATAAAATTGCTTCCGATTTCATTATGTTTTTATCATTTAATAATACCTTTTTATCAAATATATATATACTAATTTTATCATATTAAAGGATGCTTTTATTATAACGTAATTTAATTATATTATAATTTCACTGTAATATATTTTCATTCCATTTTGTTTTATCATATATATAGTCCCATTTAACTATATATGCAATCTCATTTTAACATATGCATATATACTCCCATATATTAATATTTATAATATTTATATTAATTTGTACCACCATATGTGGTACATTTATAATACTGACTATAAACAAACTTTGGCAATTTATATTTATTCATATACATATAAACTAAATGAGAATTAAAATATTAAATAGTATACTAACAAACTTCTGAACTGATACACAAAAATGTGTATTCAATAGTTACGTGGAAAAATATATGATTAAATGTAAAAATTCAATACTTGTGTGAAATCAAATCATAGTCTAAAACAAATATTCTATATTTCATGAAAACATAATGGTTGTAGAATTATCCATGTTTATAAAATAAACTAAACGGTTGTAGAAATAACTAAGTGGTTGTAGAATTGAGTTTTTTTTATACCATAGGTGGGGAGGATATTATGCATTTGTACTGATGTTTGTAATACCCAAAAATAATAATTTATACCAATCGGCTTAGAATCTCTTTCTGAGTCGATTTAACGATGTCAGTCCGTCTGTCCGTCTGTCCGTCTGACCGTCAGTCCGTCCATGTAAACCTTGTAATCAAACTGCAGGTCGCAATTTTGTACGAACATTAATGAAATTTGGCGCACAGGTTTCTTACAGTCTAGGACGAAGCCTATTGAAATTGGTTATCATCGGTCTATTATTTCACCTAGCCCCCATACAAATGTTCTCCCGGAAAAGGGTTTAACAATTATAAATCCCTTAAATATAGCATTATTTTTATGAAATTTGGCACATATATGTCTCATATAAGTCTTAGTTAGTGTGCTAATTTTTATTGATCAATTTTTCGAAAGATCGGTTCATAATTAACCATAACTCCCATATAAAACCCTTTTTAGAAAATCACTTTAACTTGCATATAAGATTAAATATAATCCACAGTGGGTCAAAGTCAAAATTCTTAGTTTTGAAAGGCGCCCCATATACCCTTCAGGAGTGGAGTTGTAAGGAAAATGTATAATCGCTTGTAAAATTTTTGTTTCTTATCCGATTTCAAATAATATCTTCTTAAAGCCCAAATTATGCCTGAAAGGACTAAGTACAGACTCTCAGGAATATTTTATATAAAAATTTTGACTTTAGCCTATATGTACTAAAATCTTAAAGGTTAGTTCTAAAATCAGAATGCAGTTTCGAAAACTCCAATGTTTTTTTCTTAACTTTCGACAAATATGGACGTTATGATCAAAATTGCAAATATACCTTTATTTGGAAATTTTTTTTTTTTTTTAATTGTGGGATTCTTTTTACAAAAATCTATATTCTTTTATACTTCACCATTTTAAATGATAAAGTCAACAATCACCGAAAATTTTGTTTGGTTATCTTAACTAAGTTTTTATTAGAGATAAAATATTTATAGTTTTTCCAAAAGCAATTTTTTTTATAAATTACATTAATTTCAAAAATCATTTTTTTTTTAAATAAGTTATAGAAGATCGTATTTCAAAATATTGCTTTTGGCAAATTTTTTGCCTATGCAATTTTGATTGTTTCGAATTTTTGATCGGCATATACGAATTCTCTCCCAACTCCCTATATCTCACATCTTGCCACTATTGGGCGCGGGTTAAAAGAGTTGTTTTTACTCGTATGTTTCAAATTCAATCATTTTAAGAGCTAAATGGGACTTGATATGGACCCAATGGGTGCGCTATTTCTCCTTTATAAAACATAAGTAACATATTTGCTCAAGGTCTTGAAAAACATTAAAACTTGGGATAACATATTTAATTTGGTAGTCAGTGAGTTTCATTTCAGATGTAATAGAATGAAATAATTTTTTTTTTTTTGATTGCTATGAAATCGACAACATGCATTCCAAAATATATTTTATTGTTGACCTGTAGCGATGCTAAATAATGTGATTTTTACCAAACGACAATCCAAAGAAAATTACTGTTTATATGCGTGTTTTTGGTAGTATCATCGTTTGAATCATTTTTAAAAATGGGTCCTTCTATCACCAATCAACAGAGAAATATCCAATATCTCATTTCTTTTGATTATTAAAATTGCTTTAAAAATACTAAGAATTGAGTATTTCAATAAAGATATAAATTATTTGGAATTTAACGTGCTAATAAAGAATCTGCTTTCACTTTTTCTATCACGTATAGATTTTCTTTTATGAGCATGACTACTGTGACCCCGCCTTTAGGCAGTCATACTCGTATAAGTCGAGAACGGTATGTCAAATTTAAATAAATTAAAGTCCAGCAGATAGCCATTAAAATTATCTTTGAGCTATATTTGCATAATTTTACAATATTTAGAAAAATCGGGAAATATTTGATCCCTAACTCTGAAATTATTGAGCGAATAAAAAATATTGTTGACATACCTTGAAGACAATTTTCGTCTACATCTTTTGGTGTATTATTTATCAAAATTGTTTTGTGGTGTGACCGCTGAATAATGTCATGATATCAGTCATGCCCATTGAAAAAAAAGTACCAGTGTTACCGTTTGTCGACTTTAGTCGCCAATTGCCCCTTTTCAACCACCTAGCAACTTTTTTGGCCCCTTTTTTAAACGGCGACTTAATGGTGACTTTTTAAGACTGTGTGGTAATGACGAGAAACTAAGTTTTTTGAAATATATCAACCAATTATGTATTAATTTCAACCAATAAATCAATCATTTTGAGATTGTTTCACAGTATAGTGATAGTGATATAGTAATAAATAATTTATCTAACAGACTTAAGTCAATACTTGTGGATCCATGCGTTCCGTCCTAAATTTGTTTGACGGTTATTCGAAAGACTGGAGTACGAGTGAAGAATTCGTACAAAGTTACATAAGTTTCATTCACTTTTTTTGTGAATTTTTGCAATAATAAACATTATTGTAAAATAATTATAAAATATTTTGTTATTAATAGAACTAAATTTTGTAGTTCTTCTTAAAATAAATTTTTTTTGTTTTTGTTGTTATCAAATAAACAATTTTTAAGGATTTTTTTTAGGTTTTAAAACAGTTGGCCCCTTTTTATTTTGAAATCCCCTTTTTGGCGACTTTTTATTTTAAAATCCCCTTTTTTTGGAGACTTTGTAAACATTTTCAACGGTAACAGTAACGTGATAGAAAAAGTAAATGCAGTTTCTTGTTATGCTCGTCAAAGTCAAATTGTTTAAAGAATTGTAGGTATACATTTGTATTTACACTTAACTGTGAATAAAATCAAGATTTTTGCATTTATTTTGATGATGCACTAATTTTTGTTGGTTTCATTAATCAAATAAAATTTTAGTAACAAAAAAATCTTAAGTTTTGTATGAACAATTTTTTTGGACACTAGTTTCGAAAAAACTCTGAAACTTTTGATCACATAAAAAAAAAATGTTAGGGTAGCTTGAAGCACATAAAACAGATTCGTATTTTTCACATCAAAATCCATCAAGTCCAACTATTTAATCTTTGGGAGAGGATTTTTTTTTGTCGACCACTTTATTTGGCCTTTTGCTAAATGATCGGCCTTAAAAAATCAAACAGACAATTCTAAATTTTTAATAAAAAAAAAATATTAATGAAAAAATATTACCCACACTTTTACCCAAAGTCTTAGCTGACAGCATTTTAATATGAAAATCTAATTGAAATTGTATTAATAAAATATAAAAATTTAATTTATATCTGACCACCCCATTTGAAAACAAAAGTCATAAACTTTAAACAAGTGGCAAACCATCATCAATGTTTTAGTTTTTCCTTTTTTTTTTATCGTATATTGGTTACTCCTCTGTTGTTAGAGGGATAGTTGCTGGGGAGAACGAATAAATGGTTAGTTACAAGAAATAAAATTATTATATCATTAAAGTACCAAAACACCTTATCTCCAAGGCAACATTTAACAAAGTAACGAGATGGTTGATGCTGGTAACTGGTATAACAAACATATGAACACTTTTAAGTTACAAATACTAACAAAAGCATTTAAAACTAATTAGGAAAATCATAGCAAGTATTGTCAACAGATTGAGGGAAAAACGAAAGACAATAATTAGTTAAATAGAATTAGAAATAGGAAAAAACTATTTTATTTCTAAAGGAGCATTTAATAAAATGTTTATCTCTTGTTTAAGTTTATTTTATTAATTTTTTTTGTTGTACGATATACAAACTATTTTCATATGTAAGATTTTTTTTTTTTTTAATTTATATACATTTTAACATTTTAAATATATAGTTTTTGATATTATCATTGTCTGTTCTTTTTTTGGGAGGAATAACTTATTTAAACATGTTTTCTTTTGCCATTTAGCACCTCTAACTTGTAGTTAGTTATTTTATTTTTTTTTCTATTGCAATTTTGTTACAAGATAAATTTCAACAATGTTTTAACAAGATGTTCACTTCTATTTATTGCCTTCACGTGATTTTAGGGAAACTGCTTTATGCTAAACTACAATAGACATACATGAATGCAAAAAAGGAAACATTACAATTTAAATTGTATACTAAAAATGTAGGACTAAATGGCAGCAATATAAAAGTATAAATTATTTAACGTTAACATTAGAAGTTTGTCAAAAATCTTTTTTTATAATTTCCTATAACTTACGAAAACTTTCTTATACTAAGTTTAAAAAATTCTTAATACCTAAATCAAAAAAAAAAAAAAAAAAAAAAAAAAAAAATACCTCCTGATGATTGTATTCTTTAAAACCTCTGTTAGGTATTTTATATGAAATGCAATCCATTGCCTTTTACTGCAATTCATTGTTCCAGTATATTCTTGCATACAAATACAATTTATCGGTTGCTTCGTTGTTTTATTTATATTTTTTGTTGGAAGCTTTTGTTACTGAAAGTAACCAGGTTAACTGAATTCTTTATACTTTTCCTCTTTGTATGTCTCTTTGCCTTACAATCAGTAGGTGTTAAAGGGAGAAGATACGGGTATTTTTATTGAAGTTTTTTTCAAAGTTATTTTTTTCACTTTTAAATCGAGTTTTGTTAACGCCAAAAAAAAAAAAAAAAAACGAAATACTTTTACAAGGGTAAAAAATCAAGTCATGTACATGTTTGGTGTGAAACATTTTGTGGCGACAACTTATTCGTGCATGTTCACACATTCCATTCGAATGGCTGTATAAATGTTTTTAAACAAAAAAGAAATATTACAAAATGTTTGGTCATTGTTAACATACACCGAGAAGTTCATTGAGTTTCATTTTGTCAGGTGTTCAGGGGTAAAGGAAAATTTAATTCAGAAGAAACTTGTAAAGCAAAATACTAAAATTCAAATGTACATTTTGCTACACTACTGATGTTTATTTAAAGCAAGATCTTTTTCCCAGTGTATTTGAAACACCAATAATATTCTTTTGATTTAGCTTTTTTGAAAATTCTGTTTTATAACCCACAGTCACGTTGTAGTTTACTAGTTCTATTGATATATGAATGGCTACTGAAATATTAACTTTTTGGTTTTTATTATAATTTAAAGCCGAAAAACAAATTTGGTTATCAAAATTGAATGTGGTCAAAACGTGGAATATTTTATTTAAAGTAACAAAAATGGTTTAAAAAATTTCAAAATTTTTTTTTATTTACTAAATTTTTTAGAGAGAAAAGCCGAATCATCCGTTTGAAAAAAAAAAGAAAAAAAAAAAAAAAAAAAATCAAAAAGATATCCAGTTCGTAGTAAAAAAAAAAAAATATAACTAAACTAAACTAGAACTGAACTAGAACTGAACTAGAACTGAACTAGAACTGAACTAGAATTGAACTAGAACTGAACTAGAACTGAACTAGAACTGAACTAGAACTGAACTAGAACTGAACTAGAACTGAACTAGAACTGAACTAGAACTGAACTAGAACTGAACTAGAACTGAACTAGAACTGAACTAGAACTGAACTAGAACTGAACTGAACTAGAACTGAACTAGAACTGAACTGAACTAGAACTGAACTAGAACTGAACTAGAACTGAACTAGAACTGAACTAGAACTGAACTAGAACTGAACTAGAACTGAACTAGAACTGAACTAGAACTGAACTAGAACTGAACTAGAACTGAACTAGAACTGAACTAGAACTGAACTAGAACTGAACTAGAACTGAACTAGAACTGAACTTGAATTGAACTAGAACTGAACTAGAACTGAACTAGAACTGAACTAGAACTGAACTAGAACTGAACTAGAACTGAACTTGAACTGAACTAGAACTGAACTAGAACTGAACTTAAACTGAACTAGAACTGAACTTGAACTGAACTAGAACTGAACTAGAACTGAACTAGAACTGAACTAGAACTGAACTAGAACTGAACTAGAACTGAACTAGAACTGAACTAGAACTGAACTAGAACTGAACTAGAACTGAACTAGAACTGAACTAGAACTGAACTAGAACTGAACTAGAACTGAACTAGAACTGAACTAGAACTGAACTAGAACTGAACTAGAACTGAACTAGAACTGAACTAGAACTGAACTAGAACTGAACTAGAACTGAACTAGAACTGAACTAGAACTGAACTAGAACTGAACTAGAACTGAACTAGAACTGAACTAGAACTGAACTAGAACTGAACTAGAACTGAACTAGAACTGAACTAGAACTGAACTAGAACTGAACTAGAACTGAACTAGAACTGAACAAGAATTGAACTAGAACTGAACTAGAACTGAACTAGAACTGAACAAGAATTGAACTAGAACTGAACTAGAACTAAACTAGAACTGACATAGAATTAGAACTGAACAGGAAGACAAGTTTAAATTTTAAATCGTATTGGAGCCTTATAAATTTGAAATTAGCGGTATTCATATTTAGCAAAATGCCAAAATCGAATTTTTGCGAAAAATAACTTTTTTTTTTATTGAAAATGCTTTTTTAGGGCTTCAGCAGCAACTTTTAGTCTGTGACTTTTTCATAATTTTATTGAAGAAAATCAAAATTTTGACCTTAAAATTTTCAGAATTCGACCAAATAATATTTGGCAACTTTGTACAAAATCCTTTAGCGAGTATTTATGCTGAACATATGAACTCATAATATTTGCAAATACAGGGTGTTTTGATGCATTTTTAATAAAAAATGTATTTTGCGTCATTTACCGGAAATATAATTTGTACTATTTTATTTTTATGTTTTCATTTGTCCATGAAGTATTTGCACAAAATTTTTTTAACATTTCACCAAGTTTATATCGACCCATGAAAATTTTGTTATAGTACATGCTTTTATATAAGAGAGATATAGCAGAAAAGTATGAAATTAAGCTACAACGGACACCCTGTGTTTCTAGTATTTTGCTCATTACTTTTTAGCTTATTTACCGATTTTGCTCATTTTCAATATCAAATAAACCTTATATAAGATAAATATTTGGGCCAAATTGCGTTAGAGCTCTATACTGCTTTCAACAGACGGACATAGCTAGATCGACTCAGAATCTAACCAGGACCCAGAAAATATATACTTTATGGGGTTTTAAATTAAAAATAGTGTGTATGGTATTAATTACTAATGTACAATTCATTTCAGTAACATAAACTCCCGTCTTTTAAATGTGCACTCTATTTTTTAAATGAATGAGTAAAATTTTCCGAAAAAAGACTTTATTGTTTTTTATACGGCACAAATTGGACTGAATGTTATGCCTTGAAACTCAACATAGTTGTTGATGACAATAATATCTTAAATTCTGCGGTGGTGCTTTAAGATAACATTCCTACTTTAAAAGTTATATATGGATGAAGGTATATTTTAAAATTTTTTCGATTTTTTTTACATTTTCCAAATTTTCTCGTAAACGAAAAATGCGATCGTCACGCAGCACCGCAGAATTTTAGACATTGAACTCATTAATAATTGTGTTGAATGGCAAGACATAATATTCAGCCCAATTTTTGCCGCGTTAAATGTTAGCAGTAGTATTTTCTTACTTCCATGTTTTGTTGTTGCCATTTTGTTTTTCTCAGTGTATTATTGCAACAATATCGGAAAATGGAAGATTACTACCCTAACTAACTATCCAACTAATAAAAACATTGAATTTGTAGCTGTTAACAAAATTTATGCGTTAAATTCATAAAAATTTTAAAAATCCAAGTTTCAAAGGCCACCCTATATTTAGGTTTTAGGACAAGTAAGGGACAACCTAATTAGATATTAAGGTAGCTGACTCTACCCTCGAAGCATTAAAAATCATTCGGCATTCATAGCTTGAAAATGAAAAAGTATTTTTTTGGCATATTTCTACATAGATTGTTTTACTTCTAATCTTTTTTAGTTTAAATGAAATATATTTTATAACAATTTATTTGCCTTAATTTATTAAGTTCTTTGTTTTATAATCTTACCTGTGCTGATATTCGCCCTTTTTTCAGTCGTGTTAAATCCGTATGACTCCAATGACTTCTTTTCCAAGGCATAACGTCTCTTAGATCTTCATTAAAACTGCGAATTTATAAAAAAGAGTAAACGTATTTTATAAACAAACTTTAACATTTCACTTTGAAAAAATAATACTAATTACAAACTTGGCAAACGTGTAAGAATATAAGAAAGAAATACCTACCAGTAAAATAATGAAAGTAAAAACTCTACTATTGCTCTTAAAACTTACAAACCTAAGTATGTATGTATGTGTATATACAAGTACTGCATACAAACTAAACAACAATCAATCAATAAACTTACAACTATGCGAGTACTTGAAGGAGTGCACTTACTTAAAGTCATTGAGTTTATTGTGCAGGAACTTTCGTATATTCCAGGGTAAATCGTTATGCCCATCAATTAAAGGCACTTGATCCAACAGCTGTAGGGCAACACGTAAACGTTCTTCAAATGGAGCACCTATTTGAGAAAGAAAATATAAAGTAGACAAATAATAAAGAATTAAAAGAAAAAACAACGAAAAATTATGAAAATAAAATTAAAATGTTTGAAAATTGTTTTTAGTTGCGTTTGTTTTTAAAAAAATAATTTTTCTTGGTATAATATTGTCAAGATTTTAAGTGGTAATTAATGAAATTAATTGAGTAAGATGGATTTTGTAGCGTAAGCGAAAAATGCAGCAAGATTTAATAAAATCTGTTGCTATAGTTATATTTGTATCATTTAAACCTACTTTTTTTTTTAATAAGCATAAATATAATAGGTTTGATACTATTATTTTGACAGTATTTTTTCTTGTGATATAACTTAGAGAATAATATTAGTTTCTAACAAAATGTTATATAATTTTGAAATTATTATAAGTTTTACAAAATCTCAGTCTCACTTAAACCATTTAAACAATTTATGAAACATTTATTTCCTGTCATCCATTAAACTTTTTTGCTTTCATTATTTTGCCACAAGTTTTTCTCACAACTCAACCATGTTATGAGGTGTTTGTAAGGTGTTTTTCATATCACTATGCAACTATGCAACAAAATATAAACAGGTATTCTTATAACAAGTAACATAAAACTATATTTCCTACAAGTTTCATAAAAAAGTTTATAGCAAAGCATGACACACTGGATGTTGTTTTGCTGATGCAACTTAAACGGAAATTGGTCAAGAGAAAAATTCTGGAACAAAACAAAAATAATTGATTTACTTACTTGCAGCTACACGTAACGCCAATGGTACAGCTACACTTGCAGCACCAATTATTAAAAGTATCGAACTAACAGCCAGCCAGTGTTTTGCAGCATCAAATCCTTTAGGTTGCAACAAAAAAACCCAACCACCATGTTTCCAAGTACGCATACACACACATACGCAAAGTATTTAAGTTATTGTGAAAAAAAAAAGAAACGCAGCAATTTTTAAAAAGCCAACAAGTAGTAAACATAGACATTTTAAGTGATTGTTAAAGTTGTTGTTATTGGCAACACGTTATATAGTTCATTGTTGTTTTATTTTTTTTACAGTATGTATATTATGATGTTGCACAAAGTTGTAAGTTGATGTTAATGTTAAAGAACGTTTTTGATAAATTCCATTGACAGCAGAACAATGCCAGCCAATCATCATGGTAATTTAGTGTAGAAGTAATCAGGAATACAACGACAAATTAAAACGGCCATCAAAGATGATTATTACATTGTTGGTAATGTAGGTAGGAGTTGAGCCATTGGAGTCAAGATATCCAATAATAAACGACCGAGAAAGAGAAACAAATTAAATAGTTAAATTAGATATTGTTTATTCTGGAATAGTAAAAAGGTAAAGTTCAGAATCTCAAAATAGGATTAAGTTAGAACTGGAAAAGAACTGAACTAGAACTGAACAAGAACTAGAGCTAAAATAGAATTGAACTAGAACTGAGCTACAACTGAACTTGAACTGAACTGAACTAGAACTGAACTAGAACTGAACTAGAACTGAACTAGAACTGAACTAGAACTGAACTAGAACTGAACTAGAACTGAACTAGAACTGAACTAGAACTGAACTAGAACTGAACTAGAACTGAACTAGAACTGAACTAGAACTGAACTAGAACTGAACTAGAACTGAACTAGTTCAGTTCTAGTATAGAACTGAACTAGAACTGAACTAGAACTGAACTAGAACTGAACTAGAACTGAACTAGAACTGAACTAGAACTGAACTAGAACTGAACTAGAACTGAACTAGAACTGAACTAGAACTGAACTAGTTCAGTTCTAGTATAGAACTGAACTAGAACTGAACTAGAACTGAACTAGAACTGAACTAGAACTGAACTAGAACTGAACTAGAACTGAACTAGAACTGAACTAGAACTGAACTAGAACTGAACTAGAACTGAACTAGAACTGAACTAGAACTGAACTAGAACTGAACTAGAACTGAACTAGAACTGAACTAGAACTGAACTAGAACTGAACTAGAACTGAACTAGAACTGAACTAGAACTGAACTAGAACTGAACTAGAACTGAACTAGAACTGAACTAGAACTGAACTAGAACTGAACTAGAACTGAACTAGAACTGAACTAGAACTGAACTAGAACTGAACTAGAACTGAACTAGAACTGAACTAGTTCAGTTCTAGTATAGAACTGAACTAGAACTGAACTAGAACTGAACTAGAACTGAACTAGAACTGAACTAGAACTGAACTAGAACTGAACTAGAACTGAACTAGAACTGAACTAGAACTGAACTAGAACTGAACTAGAACTGAACTAGAACTGAACTACAACTGAAATGGAACTGAACAAAAACAGAATTAGGATTAAAATATATTTGGTAATAAAGAAAGTTGATTGATTTTATTTTACTATGTAATGGACCCATATACTTTCAATGAATATTTTCCTGAATTTTACAATTTTCGTACAATATCTATAATCTTTTTTGTTGTCAAATTGTCCGTATTAATAATTAGTTTCCTTTTGCATAATTAGTACTTCTAATTGCTTATTAACTACAATCTGCAGCACACTTAAGTGTTGCTGCACATGAAGTAATTATAGTTTTGGTTTCGTATTGCACATCAATTATTAATTATATTTTATGTTATAGTCAGCAAACTGTTTGTGAAATCATGTGCAAAATTTGCAGCGTAGATCTTTGAATAGATATTGAAATATTAAAAGATATTATTGGACGATATAATATTATTTATTAGCCATTTCCTAACTTTGCAGCAGTTTTGTATAATGAAGACGGCATTTTAAATAATTAAAAGAAATTAGAATCAGTTAGTTTTCTATAAATGAAAATTACTTCTTTATAGTTCTTATACACATTATCTTCTGTTTTTTCAGTTTTTGTATGAAAACATAAATTTGTATATAATAGACTTAAATTAATGACATTTTTTAATGTTTTGGAAACAGAAAATTGTCTTTTTGTTTATATCTGTATCTGTTTGGAAGCTTTATTTTCATACATTTCTTATCAATAAATTAAATTCCTAGTCTCCAACACTAATTAAATGTTAGAAACATTTAACCACCATACTAATTAAAAACATTTGTTACAGTTTAGATATGCGCACACAAAATAACAGACTCATACACATTCATATAGTAGTAGGAAATATGTGTGTATATACTAAAATAAAATGAACAATAAGGGTGTAATATTGTGATGGTAAATGAGTACTTAAAGGTCTAAATATGTAAACAGATTTTTATATAGATGAACATGTATTAAATTGAATTCGAGGTTGTTCGGATAATTAGTTATAAAACTATAGTAATTGATAAGTGAAATGGACCATGCAAATACATTTTATTAAAAAAAAAGAAATTTTATTAAAAGTATCGACAAAAGTTGGTTTCCGTTTTTAAAACAACTTTAATCTTATCCTTATTATGAATTTATTTTTTATATTTTTTTTTAATTTTTCATTTAGTTAAAAAAAAACTTAATTTGTTTTTCCTAATTTTTTAATTTTGTAATGTATTTTTTCGTGGTTTTGTGTTTTTAATTTATTTAGTCTTTAATTTTGTATTAATAAGTTAAAAAATGTTTTACTTGGATGCGTATGATTAACGTAACTTTTATATTAAAATATTTATGAAGTATACGCTCATTGTACCCCCTAAGGTTTTTAATTGAAACAGTTAACCCTTATGTTGACAACCGCATACCAGGGTATGTTTTTAATTTTTAAATTAGCATATTTTGAGTTTTGGTTGTCATATTAAATTGAAAATATAAACGTTTGTTAACAATATTGTTAACTATGATATTCTGAAGAAAAAAGTTAAAAAAAGTTTTTATAGCCAAAGTTTTGTGACCCCTTACGTTTACAACCAGCATACCCGGGTATGTACAGAGCAATTAATAGAAATATTTCATCGAATTAAAGTAAAATATTTATTATGTTTAATTTTTTATAAATAATAGATACATTATCATATAATAAATTTAAAAAATGTATTTTGGGCTGCGCAGTTCTTACATTCCGTAATATCTTCTGATATTCAGCACATACTGGTTTATGGCATTTTCTACATGCCTTTCGCGTTGGTCTTCTTGTAGAACATATAAAACAATACACTTTATACTTCATTCTTTCACTAATATCTCGAACTTCTTGGCTTCGGATAAAAAAATATTCATCTCTTAATCTTAAGATGTTATCACGTACAACGTTTTCGTTCTCTAGAAAATGCCATATATGTGTTCATTGAGGCTTCAAGTGCATCTGCATCCATTTCTTCATCATTCATTCAAGATTAGTTGAAAACGGTTATATAATAATTAGCAAATTATCATAAAAATGTAAAAACCTCCAAAAAAAATTCATAAAATAATAATTTGAATAAGTGAAATCTGCAAGATCAATAAATGAATTGCAAAGGTTTTTAAATGCACATGGAACAAATGAAACCATTATACTTTCTAATGAAGGGATAACCTGATTATAATTGAATGGGAAAAAACTCAAGGGTACTTAAAACCCCTTTTAGATCTTTATTTTTGTATTATTAGTAACACTCAGTCAAAATAAGATTAAAAAGGGTTGCATAATTAGCAAATAACCATAAAAATTTAAAAACATCAAAATTCTATCATAAAAAACAAAAGTGTAAAAAAATCATATAGTTATAATTTCCATGAGTAAAATTTACAGGTACTTTTCAAAGATCAATAAATGAAGGGGAAACCCAATCCGAAAAAACCGGTTTGCTTTCGAATGATGATAAAGTCTGATTTCTTTTAAGTGAGAAAAACTCAAAGGTTCTTAAAAAAAGCCTTATATTTTTAGCTTCACTCAGTCAATATTAGGTAAAAACGGTTATATTTTTAGCATATGATAATAAAAATTTTAAATTATATAAATATTATTATCAAATACTACGTGTTTTTCTTTCTATCGTAAAAACGCTTGAAAACATTAAAGTGTCAAAAAATGGCATACAAAATGTAAGACATACCCAGGTATGTTGGTTGTAAGAACACGTATAAATTTTTGGTTGTAAACATAAAGGTTAAGCTAAGTAAATAGTTATTGTGGCGTATGAGTAATATTTATTACATATGAAAAAGTATACATCTAAAGTAAAAAGTGAAACATACTTAGTTCTTTTTGAAAAATTATTTTTGGATAGAAGTATTTTTTACAAAGGCATCATCAAATATAATACATATATGAATTTTTATTGATAAACTTTAGAAAAAGTTTGATATATTTCTAAAAAAATATAATTTAAATTAAACATATTTTAATACAGTTTAAAAGCTACACTATTTGATTTATATATTACTTTACAAAGAGACATCTGATTTGAAGTACAGGAACTAAATTAAAATTTTTCAAAAATATGAAGGATGTTGTGGAATTTGTGGAAATGTTTTATGTTATTCTCAATAAGATCATAAATTGTTTAGTTTTCCAACTGATCATAAAAACTCTTATTTTGCAACAGTATAAAAGATCCGTTGGCGTTTTGTTGATAGGGAGATGGATTATATCCATCTATATGGGGAGTGAATTACATTCGCCTATGTACCTCTTTTCTTTTCAGATGTTCCGGAGGTCGAAGTTGTAAAGGATATAACAAAGTGTTACGGAGGTCGCTAAGGTACACAAGAGGAATATCATTCAGGTCAGAGCAGGTGGTGAGTTTGATCTTAAATGACACGCTAGCTATTTAAGAGTTAAAAGGAGAGATAGATAAAGCAGGCAGAAGTAGTAGTAGAAAGCAACAAGAAGAAGAGTCGAGGTGAAGTCGTCAATGCCTACATCGCGATGCATCATCCGCTGAACAGGCGAGTAGCAAAACTGAATCACGGAGGTAGCAGCGAGAAATGACAGGAATAAAGTGAAGAATCATCAGGGAGAAAAACACGGAAGTGTAAAAATAACAGCCAGCATAGAATCATATGAACGATTACAACACATCAAGCCAGAAGGAGACAAAGAAAACAAACAAGAAGCCACATACACAGACACTCATACACAGATCAACGAAACTGTTATAGCAGCGAACATCAAAAAAAAAAAAAAAAAAAAAAAAAAACTGGGGAAAAAAAAAAAAACTGGGAAAAAAAGAAAAGTTTGACACAACAACCACTATGGGTTCGAGCTAAGTGCAGAAAAACTGCAGTAATATTAGTTTTGAGAAATGTATATAATCCAACGTAAATTTACAATTAATATCTCTTTTATCTCTCTTGTGCTGGACAGTGAACAAAGCAGACGTGGAGAGTAGCTGGTTATTAAAAAAATATAAAAATCTCACAGAGCAGTGTTAGGGGAAAAATAATAATTAGTTGTTACAACAAGATTTACAATAGGGTTGAAGTCGAAAAATACAAATCTCGGATTACATCCTAGATTAAAGAATTAACAGGATATATTAAATAGGAGGTGTAGAAACGGCAAGGTAACACAAATGCTTCACGGAACAGCACTATTCTCCATAAAGAAGGTTTTGATAAAATTGGCTCAATAAATAATACAATATAAAATTAAAAAGAATAAGAAATAAACAAGGTATAAAATATAAAATTTAAACAGTATATTTATTTATGTAAGAATCCTGGACGCGACTGAGTTTTACACCATCTTACACCTAGAATATTGAACAGAATATAGGCTAAATATTTTTAAGAAACAGACGGATGGACAGACAGACAACTTTATAAGGATTAATATTAAAAAAAAAAAAAAAAAACACAGACAGCGTTTTGTGATTTTATAAAACAACTTTTGTGTACAAAATCTGTTCACGATAATCATTTATATCAATGTACGAATAAGTTTTCTTACCGTAGCACTATGGTTTCGCCGACCACTTTTCTTGGCCAAAACTAATTTTGGTAACATTTTCTATTTGTGTTTTAATTATTTTAGTTTTGTAACAAACGCTTTAAAATGCCAAAAAATAAAGTCTTTTTCTACTTTTACTATTTTGTCTTCATAATACAACAGGTCAAAGTTCAGTTTCTTAAGCAAATTTAAAATATGTATAAAAGAGGTGCCTTTTTTCAACGGTTTTCAATGTTTTACAATTATTGAGTACAATAATTTTTTTAATAAGTTTATTATGGAAAATAGATCTTAGGATAAGTACTTTTAGAATTGAATATGAAATCAGTTAAAACTTCTTGTCATCTTTGAAAAATACAGTTTGCTTTACAAAACCCAAAATGAAATTGAATTCTTAAGAAATTATATATTTCATTAGACCTGCAAGTTTTTGGTGAAAATTGGTAAAGAAAAACTCAACGGAAATAAATAAACATATATCTGGGCTATATTTTCCATATTGTCTCGTTTTACGATTTTTTGCGATTTTCGAGAAAATCCATCTTTTCCGTATAAGTTAGCATTGGATATTCTTATCATTTACAAAGTCTAACCAATGAATAAAAATACCAAATTTAAAAAATAAAATAGCAGATATTTCTAAAATATAGTTGTGTATCATAATTAATGCCGCTAAAGAAAATGCACGCCTTTGGGTTGAGTTATAAGTGAAATATGCTAAAATATCCTTTGTAATGACTTTACTTCTGACACATAAAAAGTATAAAAATTAATTAAATTTTTTAAATACAAAATAAATACATTAAATTGTATTGACTTTCACCCAAATCATATTTCAAACAAGACAACCTGTTTTTTTCCATTTTGGTAATTTTGGCCAAGAAAAGTGGTCATTGAAACCATCGTGATGTCAAATCGTTCCCTATTCTTGGTTTTTAAATTTTTGGCAGCATTCCTGCCTAAAACTTTTTGAACTTTGTATGTTTTCAAGTTTTTGACTTTTCTCATCAGATAATCAGATCACTAAGCTAACAGGGCTGCTTTTCTACTGGATGTGTTTGAACTTTTTTCAATATGCTTTCAATAGTTATCATCATGTGGACCTTGTTTCTTCCCGAACTAGGTTTTCTAATGGTCAAATTCTTCCAATACTGTTTAATAAGTTTGGAAGCAGTTTGAAGGTAAACTTTCAATACTTTACTTAATTTTTGATAGGACCAATTCCGATTTTTTTTTTTTAATTTTTAATAATTTTCGCAAAAAAAAAAAAAAAAATCAATGACCTTAATAGTAAAATTTATACTCCCAACTGACTGGGAGATTTTAAACTATAAAAAATCACTTTGTTTTTGATTTAAAAAAATTTTATTACCTTAAGCGTTCAAAAAAACACTAAATAATTATGTCTTATTTTATTTCAATTTATATTTTTTGATAAATTTAATCCTTCCGGACAAAATAAGTTTTTTTTAAAAAAAAAAATCTCAATAGAATATTGCAAGGTTTACTTAACAAAATTTTTAAGTGTGTGTTGTTTTTTATTTTATCGTTTACCTTCAATTATAGCATTTTAAAGATTTCAAACTATTATTTAGTCTCCAAAAATAATCTTGCTAATATTTCCTCAATTAGTTTCACAAAAACTAAAAAAAGTAAATAAATCTCAAGTTAATTTTAAGATAATCCACCTACTTGCAATAGTTTAACTTTGACAAAAGCTAAAAAGCATTATTTTAACTAAAATTATCAGAAAAAAACCAACTACAAACAACTACTACTCCATTTGTTAAAGCTAAGAGTATTCCAAGTATTAACGTTAATATTTACAATTGTTTTGCTATATACTATGGGATAATGTAAATGTGTGTATGTGTTTTATTTATATTTACTGTCTGGCATGGAAATCACTAATACACAATAATACTAATACAACAAACAACACAACTTTAACAACAATTACAAAAGACTGGGGATATTTATAGAGCCAAAGAGTATCAACACTCTTTGGTTGTATGTATATGTGTGTTGAATACATTTAGTACTATAGACGATAAAGTACTGCAACATTAAATGCAATTAAATGCATTAAATACTCTAGCAAAACATATTGTATTAGAATACATATACATTTACATACATGTCGCAAGTAGAGATATACCAATACACACTTACACAGATTAGTAGTAGTCGTAAAAAGAGCCAATAATAGTAAAATGGACAATGAAACCTCTTTTGTATGCTTTGCATACTAATAAAACAAAAGAGTAAGGAGTGGAAGCAATAAAGGGGAAAAAAATAATTTTTTGGCACACCAACTTACCAATACAAAATTCTAAATTTTACAAAATAAAGAGACAGAAAGAACTAAGTAGTAGGAATGAAATTGTGTTTGGATAAGCCACATGTTAGTATACCCACTAGGAAGTTGTAAGTAGATTATTTAGAAAAGTAAGTTCTCATTCCTATTTTGATTTTGTTTAATAATCCAATTTATATTTTTTTCTTTCTTTCTTTTATTTTTATTATCTGTAATATAAGGAATTGATTGATAAAGACCATTGATTTTAATTAGTTATGTTTTAAAGAATTCTTTATTGGTATTTTTTTTCTAGATTTTCGGTATTGGGTACTAAAAATCGAGTTTTTAATTTAAATGTATTTGTGTGTTATTGTGATCTTATCCCCAGTCCAACAAAAGCTCACACAAACAAATTTTGCACTATAGAGTCGTGAGTGGGTGTTGAATTAAAGATAAAATACTGTGCTACATCGTAATTGTAATTGTGTGAGTTGGAATTGTTTTTTGTTTGTTGATTTGTATGTAGAATACCAATATCAACATTAAAATACTTAACAAAGGCGTAGTTTTCAACTAATTGTTGTAACATTGAAGTGATATTACACATATACACTACACACATATACAAACGTACTAAAAATAGTTCAAAACTCTCTTGTACACTCTTCATATCTATCTATGGCCATTAATGAGATTTTAAGCCAAAGCAAACCACTATCATTTGCCAACTTAAATACACAGACAGAAACAACTAATACACTAACACAAAAACCCACATTCATACATATAAACCAACATTTAATGTTAAAGTTAAATGCTGTGATAGAGTTTTGAAATAAATTAAAAAAAGACAAGAGACGAAAAAAAAAAAATAGAAATAACTTGGAGACTACCACAAAAACCATCATATAGTCATTACTTTTAAATGAATTGTGAGCCAAGTTTCGTGGCTTTTTGCATACAGTTATATACATAAATACGCACACACACATACAAACAAGTTATGAAGTCAACTGATGTGGAGTTTTTTCAACTTTTAGAGTTTAAGAAATTTTACACGATTTGCTGAAGTAGAAGTTTTCTAATATAAGTGTTTACTGCAGCTATTGCAGTAATTTCTTATTTCGAAAGATGCTGATTAAGATACACAGAAATGTACATAGTGAATGAAATTGCTGCAAATTAACAGTTCTAAAGAAAATAACATTTTTAAAGTATTTGCTAAAATACGTCCAAGGCTTTACTTAGAATTTTGAAATACAAATATTAATTTTAGAATAGAGCCAAAGGAAAAAAATCGAATTTTATATGAAAAAAAAAAAAAATAAAAAAAATCTAATTTAAAGCCAAACCAGCCGAGATAGAGCCAAACTAACAAAAATCTGTGATCACTCATATTTCATCCAAAAAAATTTTTTTTACGAAAAATATAAAAATAGATTTTAAAGCTTAACCAGCAGAGATAGAGCCAAAAGAACAAAAGTCTGTGATCACTTATATTTCATATCAAAAACTGATTTTTTTATGAAAAACTTAAAAATCGATTTTAAAGCTTAACCAGCAGAGATAGAACCAAAAGAAAAGAAATCTGTGATCACTCATATTTCATAAAAAAAATCGATTTTTGTATGAAAAACATAAAAATCGATTTTAAAGCTAAACCAATAGATATAGAGCCAAAAGGACAAAAATCTGTGATCACCTACATATCATATAAAAAATCGATTTTTATATGAAAATCATAAAAATCGATTTTAAAGCTAAACCAATAGATATAGAGCCAAAAGGACAAAAATCTGTGATCACCTACATTTCATATAAAAAATCGATTTTTATATGAAAATCATAAAAATCGATTTTAAAGCTAAACTAATAGATAATGTGATCACTCATATTTCATGCAAAAAATCTATTTTTTTATGAAAAACATAAAAATCGATTTTAAAGCTTAACCAGCAGATATAAAGCTAAAAGGACAAAAGTCTGTGATCACTTATATTTCATATCAAAAACAATTTTTTTTATGAAAAACATAAAAATCGATTTTAAAGCTAAACCAGCAGAGATAGAGCCAAAAGGACAAAAATCTGTTATCACTCATATTTCATACAAAAAATCGATTTTTATATGAAAAACATAAAAATCGATTTTAAAGCTAAACCAATAGATATAGGGCCAAAAGGACAAAAATCTGTGATCACTCATATTTCATCCAAATTTTTTTTTTTATGAAAAACATAAAAATCGGTTTTAAAGCTTAACCAGCAGAGATATAGGCAAAAGGACAAATGTCTCATATTTCATATAAAAAATCGATTTTTATATGAAAAACATAAAAATCGATTTTTAAGCTAAACCAATAGAGATAGAGCCAAAAAGACAAAAATCTGTGATCACTCATATTTCATGCAAAAAATCTATTTTTTTATGAAAAACATAAAAATCGATTTTAAAGATTATCCAGCAGAGATAGAGCCATAAGGACAAAAGCTAAACCAGTAGAGATAGATCCAAAAGGACAAAAGTCTGTGATCACTTATATTTCGTATCAAAACTGATTTTTTTTATTTTTTATGAAAAACTTAAAATTGTATTTTAAAGCTAAACCAGCAGAGATAGAACCAAAAGAAGAGAAATCTGTGATCAGTCATATTTCATATAAAAAAAGAATTTTTAAGTGAAAGACATAAAAATCGATTTTAAAGCTAAATCAGTAGAGATAGACCAAAAACTACAAAAATCTGTGATCACTCATATTTCATACCAAAAATCGATTTTTATATTAAAAAACATAAAATTGTATTTTAAAGCTTATATTATGTTCACGTACATTAGTTTTCGACTTGTTTTTCTAAAAAACACAAAGAGTTTAAACATCACTGTTCACATATTATTTTATTGTGTTTTTCCTTTTGGTCTGTTTTTCTTCTGTCAATATATTTTCATAAATTTTAAATTTAAATAAAAATTTCACACATAGACACTTTCTAATTAAAAAAATAAAATTTTCAAACATATAAAATTTATGAACAAATATAAATTTCATTCATAATTTTTAATTTTTAGTTTTTAAACTGTTTGACAATTTTTAAAATTTCTTTTTTCAACAATTTTCTATGTACTAAAAATACTAACTGCCTGTCCCACGATGTCGAACGAAAAATTCGTTTCGACAATTTATATGGAAAACAACAAATAAATTTTAAATTTTGTTTTTGTTTCCCTTATATTTTGTCGAACGAATTTTTCATTCGACATCGTGGGACAGGCAGTAAGAATTTCTTCCCTGTTTGGAAATTTAGTACGTTTTTATTGTGTTAAATAATTAAGCAACTCGAATCGAGATGTTTTTTAGCTTTAAAAATTTATGAAAAAACAAGTCAATTTCTTTGTGTTTTTTAAGAAAACGATTCGTTTTTCAAAAAAACTTTATATGTGAACATAGTATTAAATAGCAGAGATAGCGGCAAAAGGATAACAATCTGTGTTCACTCATATTTCATGCCAAATGTCGATTTTTATATGAAAAACAAAAAATTGTATTTTTAAGCTAAACCAGTAGAGATAGGGCCAAAAGGATAAAAGTCTTTGATCATACATATTTTATACCAAAATTAAAATTGGATTTTAAAATCAAACTAGTAGAAATGGAACCAAATGGCTCTCATTTATATTTCATACCAAAAGTCGATTTTT
Organism: Protophormia terraenovae; assembly: GCA_951394005.1. Taxonomy (NCBI): domain Eukaryota; kingdom Metazoa; phylum Arthropoda; class Insecta; order Diptera; family Calliphoridae; genus Protophormia; species Protophormia terraenovae. The sequence continues at coordinate 121,001,489 of OX596074.1, forward strand.
AATGAAAAACATAAAATTTTATTTAAAATTTTATAAAAATAGAGCAAAACCAGCGGAACCAAAATGACAAACATTTTAGTACTGGGCTTTGCTTGCCGAAATATACTTTTATGTGAAATACATAACTTTTTGATGTTCTTATTTGATAATGCGTTTTTATATTTAACTCTCTTTTAGCTTTTGCATATTACTAGTAAATTATTGTTATTTAACTATTACTATTTGTTATTTATTTCTTTTGTATTGCAAATTACTTTAACCCATTTGTTAAGGATATTTACATTTATGCAAGGAAATTATTAATTTAAGTAGTCAAATAATTACGTTCTGTCAATAACAATTTACTTACGAAATGAATTTGTACCCGAACTGGATGAACCACGACTTGGACTCTGGCGGTGTTTCCACGGCATAATGCTCGTCAGACTTGAATGATGTGGCGGATGGTGATTGTTTGTATTATTGTGATGATGATTGTGCTGATGAAATTTCTCAGATGATTTAATTAGATGAGTGCTACCATGCATGCCCAAAGGATGATGATTATCATGCTCATCACAATGAAAGTCTTTGTGTTGTGTGTGTTGATAATGGTGTTGCAGTAGCTGATGTTGCTGTTGCTGTTGATGTTTTAACGATGCCTGACCATGCATGTGGTTGTCTTTAAGGCCACTACCACTATTTGATTGGCTTAATACAACACTACCACCACCACCTGTGCCTACACTACCACCATTGCAGGCAAGTGGATGTGTGTTTTGTTGCGTAAGATGCAATTTATGATGTGATGATAGTATGGAGGCCATATCATAGTTGTATGTATCGATGTCGACTAAATTATTAAAACTACGACTGCTTAGAGAAGAACGTAATGGAATTTTTTCCTGTTGCCTACCTTTCCCTGATGAGCCAGTAGCTGCTGACGCATGAAAGTTTGACTGCTGTTGTTGTTGATGTAATAAACTACTGTGATTGTCGTGGTTGCTCGTGTGGTAAAAAGCAGCCGAGTTTGAACATTGTGTTTGTTGCATTAAGTCACGTGAAAAGTTTGACCAGGATTTTGAGAAACAACGACATCTTTCATTGAACGGTTTCATGTGTGTTAGTTGCTGCTGCTGTTGTTGTTGATGTTGTAATTGCTGTTGTTGTGCATAGACAGCCAACTGGCGTGCATAATCACTACTCGGTCCTATAGTGTTGTACTTACTAAGACTTAATCTACTACTATTTTTATAGTGTTGCAACTTTTGCTGTAAATCACGTTGTGACTGTGAAAAATCAGTAAAAGCCATCGATGCAGATGATGAGGGTGGTTGTACCATATGACTCATATCTGTCATTGTCGATGTTTTGTGCAGAAAACATAGTGAGGGATCTGATTTTTGGCTTTTTGGCAATACTATATCATCATGTATGGCATAGGGCGGGGGAAAGTTACCAAAGTATGAGGTGTTAGCTGAGAGCGATTTGTTGGTGGAGGTGTTTGTAACATGACATACATCTGGCTTGCTATTAGAAACCATGGTGTTTAATGTAGATGCTTGCGTTTTATAGCTACCATTTGTCGTTGTACTTGTATTGGACATAATGTCGGAACCCATAGCATTGGCACATTTTAGTATGGAAGTGGTGCAGTCGTCAATCACAGCTCGAACATCATGAGTACTTTTAGCACAATCATTTAGTAAATCGCCACTACATAATGTTGCTATTGAACCATTGCTATTATTGTTGTTATTGTTGCTGCTGCTATTATGATGTGACTTGTTACTAGAGTTAGTTACCTGGTTGCCATTGCATATGACACCTGATCTTTTAGATGATTGTTGTTGTTGCTGCTGCAGGTGTTGCAATAATCGTAGACTACGTACACTACCATTACGTTTCATAGCCGGTGGCGGTGGTACGGGTGGTATAGTTTCTGCATCTGATGAACTTAAAGCATCACTCTATTAAATATTAATAAAAAGAGAAGGTAAAAAATAGATAAAATTTCTTAGAAATAAAAATGAAATATGTCAATTTTGTTAATATAAGTATTGAAATGATTTTCTTTTCTTTTTATTTAAGAAAAAATAAAGAATTTCAATAAAAGAATAGACCCCTATCAATCATAATTTTTTTTCTTGATATAAATAAACATTAATCAATAGATTCAATTTGAAAAGCTAAAGAGAATTGTCAGAAAAAAGTCTTTATAATAATGCTACAATTGTTATCAAGTGATGCTTATGAAAACATTTTTTGTTTTGCTGATAAGTCAATCAATATGAATAAAATTGTATTTTTTTTTTATATAATTTTGAAAAGGTATAATGGTTTGTTTATAGAACGGATGTACATACACTTTGATAATATAATATATAGAGAGGTAGTGAAAACAAATTGGGAAATTATACTTTATAAGGAAAATTGGTAAACTTGAGGAGTTTTTTTTTTTATTTACGTAGTTTTCGGTTGAAACAATTTATTACAGATAGAGTGTTCGCAACTCTTTAGTAATGACATTTGACGAAACATCAAATATCATTTCGAAACATCCATAAAAAGGTGATATTAAAGCAGGTGTCTTGGATGGAGTCCCAAGTAGAATTCTAAAGTTGGCTCCATGGTATAAATCTGAGATATTTGCAAATGTATTAAATAGTTGTCTTTGCGAGGCAAAATTTTCAAGAGTTTGAAAAACATTGAGATCTTTTCCCTTATTGCCATTTTTGCTTATTGGCTGTGACTGGAAAAGTATTAGAAAGAGTTATCTGCACTAGTTAATCTGCTGTAGAAAGAGTAAAAGAACTCTTTGAGAGACAGTATAGATAACGCTACATATTAATAATAGATTTAACAGTGCATCTTATGACATTCCTAAGAAGGTTGGAAGTCTCGCATTACTTAGGACGAATACTCTTCTTATTTTAATCTTACTTCACGGATAGAATCTTTTGGTATGAGTTGGATATGGTGAAGAAATTCTAAGAAACTTTTTCAGACTCAGTACTAGAGTTGATAATAGCTGATGAGGCTAGTAATATCAGTTTCGAAGTCGCTATCGTAGTATGCCTATGCTTTTTAGACGAGGTAAATATGAATGGAACTAGCGGATTACAAGGCAGAAGCTGTTCTAATAAGAAGTCATTGGAGGAAGTAGTCAATGTAGATTAAATTATGGAAGAAGTGTATTAAATCAACTACGGCATAGAATACTAAAGGGTAATAATCGGCAAAAGATAGTGCGCTTAGCAGAATTATCTGAAATGCTTAGGGCAGAGGATGCTAATTTTTATAGCAACGATGTCAATTATGTTGTTTGGGCAACTATTTGGGCGAGGTCTATCAGAAGTATTTCATGTAAAAATGTATTCCCAATATTTTGGGAAAATCCTAGAATTTATCAAGAAAACATAAACATAATGATAGTTTTGGAAGAAAACTGGCTCTCAATTTTTAAGTTCACAACAGAAATAAACCACATATTAGAAACGGAATAAACCAAATGAAAGGAACAAAAAAGAGTAATAGCGTAAATGCTAATAGACTTCAGCGAATTATATATCTTGAAGGATTAGGGAATATAGTCTAGCCTATAGGCTAAATTATAGTCTGCAAACTTGTCTATAGACTAGACTTAAATTTAGACTAAAGTCTTAACTATAGACTATACAATAAACTAAACTATGTAATACATTATAGACTAGACTAGCGAGTAAACTACAGATTAGATTATAGTCCAGATTGTCAAATAGACTTTGTACTATAATAAAATATGGACTAAACTGTAGACTTCATTATAGACCGGACATAGTATAGTCTATAGTTTAGGCAATTGACTAGGCTATATACAATACTATTGACTAAGCTGTACACAAAATTATTGACCAAACTAAAGACTAAACTACAGAATAGTCTATAGTCCAGACTACAAAGTAGACTCTAGTCTAAACTATAGTCATATGATGGACTAAACAATGGAACACATGGAAGTGTACGTAGTCTACGATTATTGCAAAACTTGCAGCAACAACAACAATCATCTAAAAGATCAAGTGTCATATGCAATGGCAACCAGGTAACTAACTCTAGTAACAAGTCACATCATAATAGCAGCAGCAACGATAAAAACAATAATAGCAATGGTTCATTTATAGACTAGACTATGAACTAAACTATAGACTAGAATATAGTCTAGACGACCAAATAGACTGTATACTATCGACTACATACTAAGCCATGAACTACATTATAGAACAGACTATAGTTAGTGGTCTACGACAAGGGTTCTTAGGGACACTTTGAGGTATTTTTAAATTTTTCCGCGGACCACCAGACATATTTTAATTCTTTAATAATATAATGGCAAAATGGCGGTCGCCAAGAAAATATATTGCTACAAGCTATATAGTTTTCTTATCAAAAATAAATCCTTATTTTAAGCTAAAGATACAATTTACATATTTTATTTAAAGTATTTCCTATTGAAAGCTATCAATTTATTCCATCCTTTTTAATGTAAAGAGTTATTTATCTCAGCATTCTGAATCGAATGACAGTTGTTGGAGGAAAACATCCCAAACACGTCTTTCCAAATATTTTTTAACTGGAAGTACACGTGGATAATTGTAGAGTAATGTGTAATCACATATTCTGGCCCTATTCGACACAGATTTCTTGTGATTACTTCATCGTGATTTAAAAGCTGATAATATGTGAAACACTTCTGAATCTACCAAATACTGTCTTTTATAAATGGCCGGGCTTTATGTACGATTTTTAGCATTTTGGATTATTCTAGTTGATCTACTTTTCACTACCCATAACAATTTAATGCATAAATGATTCTGTTTTTTGCACTGAGACAACATTTCAGCCGTTGACTTTTGACGTTTTCGGTTTTAGTTAGTGTTGCACCCAATTTCATTGCTTTTAGGTGAATTCATTCACTTTCACTTGTTATGCTTGACATAAGTTTTGATCAAGGAAACCCTTAAATTTTTCATTATCATACTTTATTGACTGATCGGGACGCTCGTTATTATATTTCCATAATGATACCAATATTAATGAGATTTTCAGCCCAATAGAAATTAAATTTCACGACCTTTTAGATATTTTAATGCCACCATTGTATTTTCGATTGGCTTCGATATTTTATTCCCAATCTTATTACGAAAGAAGCAGATGACATTAATTAAGACCTCCTCGTGGAGCCAGGTCCCATTTGGAATCATTAGTCTACGACACTATAGCTTAGAACATTGACTAAATTGGGGACTGTTTTCAGAATTAATGCTACTTTTCAGAATTTATATTTTTAAAACCATTACAAATTAATAAGCAAAATTATATCACAATTCATTTCTTTCCATTTTGTTTCAGCACAAAATTAATAGTCATTGTAATAAATTTGACCGAAACAAATTCAATTACGTTGTCTTGGTTACACATTCAAGTATTATATTTGTTTTCAACTCTATAAAAAACTGAAAAATAAACTAAAAAGTAAAACAACGAATATATTAAACGTCCTGAATATAATGCATGAACGTGTATTGACTACTTATTGAAACAAATATAGTTTTATGCTTGAGTAGCTATTTTTAAATGATTTTCATGTTGGCACAATTTTTATTGAAGGACAAAATTTTTTGTTTTTACTTCAGGAAGTTTTTTTTTTTTTTTTTTTGGTAATGTACAATTTATTTTCTTTCTTTTGTTTTACAACCAATTATTATATTAATAGTAAAGGGGAATATTTCAAAGAAAGAACTCATAATTTCATTATTATATATTTCTCTGTAATATGATGAAATAGTAAATATTTTATTTTCCCCCTTTTATTCTAAATATCTGTGAAGTAATTAATCAAGTTTTGTTATTATCCTCTTATTTATTATTTTAAAAATATTAAACTCTAGTTTATCCTACAGAGTTTTAATTTATGTGTTAATCACTTTACAAAATAATAATTTTTTTTAATAATGTTTTATTTTTTCATCATTGTAAATTTAATGTAAACTTACAACAAAATACAAAATAATATATAAAAAAAAATTGCATACTTTAAGCACACTTTCAGGAAAACTGTTTCGAGTACAGTATACTTATGTTAGACCTCATTTTTACCAACAATTAAATACATTTATATTTCCACCAAACAACGCATTATGCAAACAAATACATTAAAGTATATAAAGTGGAGTCGAGAGGGAGAATAAAAAGGAAAATATAAACAATTCCTACAACAACAAATAAAATAAGTTAAAGCCATTATACTTAAGAGAATTTATACGAGTACTAGCATACATACATAAATATACAGCAACATTAAATCCGTACATAAACACAGTAGTGTTTGTAGTAGTGGTAGTAGTACCACTACTGCCAACACCATGATGTACTTCCGTTAATTAAATTTTGAAAATAAAAAAGGAGTGGTTTGTATATTAAAATAAATACATATATAAATAAATGTTTGTTGTATGGATGCATGAATACAATTTTAACTGCAACAAATGAACGAAGTGTTATATAATAATCCAAAAAGGAAGATTTTAATATTTATTTTTATTATTATGTTCTTTTTGTTAAGAAATAAAATACAAAGAAAAAACAAAAAATTTTTGAGAAAAACAACAACAAGACAAAAGCGTGGCAATTCGTATAATAATGGCACAAATATAAATATTTCATTAAAATAAAGAAATTCAGTCCACTCCTTCATATTTGGGAATAATGTATAATACGAGTAAGAAAATGTGACCAGCAGCTAAATTTTTTTGAAAGATTTAAATTTGAAAAATAAAACTCTTTTTAAAGTTGAATTAGGCTTGGATTACCTTTTTTATACTGAGATTAAGTAATAGTAATTATTTTTTTCGTGCTCCAAAAATGCTTACATACAAGAGTTTTTCTTGCCGCAATTCTGACTTCGTCGGTGAGAGAGGTATAGAGTATGTAAATCTTAGTCAGTGGTCTTAGGTGTGACGATTTTACGTCATTTTGACGATTTTTTTTCAATGAATTTAGTAATTTGACGATTTTTTATAGTAAGTCGCTAATATTTTGACGATTTTCTTAAATGAAATACTCTTTACTATATATTTGTGACAACGATTATATAAATTTCAGAAAAATTGTGTAAGAATCTATATTTTTGTACTTTTAATATAGGGATATATTTAATTTTGGGAATTCTTTCATAATTAACACAAATAATTTGGATGTCTTCTTGAGTCATAAATAGGAAATACCTTACTTTCTTTAGAAAAAAGTTTTCTTAATTGGATCGATAAAGATTGATAAAGCATAATATGATATAACAGAAATCAAATAAAAGAATTGCAAATGTTAGCAAAAGTGTTTTGTATTTTTGGGAAAAAGGAAATCTATAAAATTATCAAACAAAAGAAAAGAAACCGAAAAAAAATCCTTAGGTATTTCATAATTTAAAATAATTCAATGAAGTTTAATTATTTTAAAATTAATTCAAAGAAAAGTTCATAACTAAAAAATATGATAAAATTTGATTTTTTTTGTATTTAATTATATACTGCGTCAAATTTATTTCAAAACTCGAACAATTATTTGAGGGAATATTAATAATAGTTACATTATAAACTACTATGTTTTAGTAAATATTAAATCAAGGGACTTTTGACTTAACTAAAAAAAATTCTGGAGATCTAAAAATCTGTTTTAAGAATTAAATATTTCTATGGAAATAATAATTATTCAACTGCATATATTTATTAGTCTTAACGATTCGACTTTAGCATGTTATTATAATCGTTAAACAATCTGCACTTAAGAAATTCTGTTAAAAGTTCACTGCTATAATTCAAATTATAAGTTTTATTGTATAAATTATTTTCTTTAACAAAATTTTAAATTTATTTTCGAAGAAAAAAAAAACTTATTTTTTTAAGTTTTTGATAGTGACGTCTTTTTGACGATTTTTTAAAATTTTTGTGACGATTTTGACGATATTTTTTCTTATTTTTGACGATTTTTTGAGAAAAAAGCCTAACACCAATGATCTTAGTATTCATTATACTCTCTCTTATGAATTGAGAATTTTAAATTTAAATTAACATAAGGAAGTTGTTGGTAGTGCTGCCAGATACTTTTTTTGGTCAACCCCAAATTTAAAAAAAAAAAAATTCTCAAAAAAAAAAAAATCACGATTTTTAATTCAAAACAAGTAAATTTTATTGTTTTTAAAAAAATATTTTTGGATGAGTATTTATACATAAATACAATCATATGTTTTTCAAAAGTATATAATATCATCGGATCGTTAGCATATTAAAAACTGTCTGTGCAAGTTAGTTATAGTTAAATGTACCTGTAGCATCTTTAAAATTATATACTTTTGGCTAAAATTCTAGTAAATTAGATGGAAAATCATTATCAAATCATTAGTAAAAGGAAGTTTTTTCCATTGAGTCTCATAAACATCAATTGGATTATGTTGGTCTATAAATTTAATTAACACATTTTTTATCACACAGAATTTTGGCTGCGCTATTGCGTTAATACATTTCTCTTTAACAAAATACTTATAAAGTTGAAACATTTTTAAATTTTCAGGTAATCGATTCACCATTTCAAAAATAAATTTTTTAAAATACAAACAGTAGAGTAGCAAACAGTTTCGCTTTAAAGTTGTAATGTCTTAAATTACCAATGTGCATTTTGGCAGCTCGTTCTCAAATCTGAGCCAAAATCACCATTGGTTTAAGCCTCTTCAATTGGTTTAAGCAAACCTTTAAAAAATTTTAAAAAGGGCAAATAAGGACTGCGCACGTAAAAATCTGTGCATGCAAATCTGCTTATGGAAACTAAACCAGTGAGCGAATTTTTTTAAAGTGATATTTTTATTAATGACTGTTATGTCCAAGTTCTAAAAATAGGAGAATAAATTAGTTCCTGTTGGTTTTTAAAGAAATATCTAATCTTTTCCAGAATTATTCTAATTAAAGGTTTTATTGTGTTTCGGTCACTTTTTTGCTCGAATAAATCCACTTATTTTTAAACTCCGTTTCATTTTATGCTGAGCTTTTAATGTCCTTTAAATTATTTTTTACTAGAGTCCAATATCTTTCAATTGCACGGAGTTTCAGACAATTTTATGGATTAGCCTCTATCGGTACAAACTCTTACAATTTCTTTGTTACAACTCCATTGTTTTGTTGTTGTAATGAGAAAAAGCGGAAACAGGCCAGAAAACAGGGGATACACTGAATTTTATTAGAAAAGGGAGAAGGTTTTTCCAAAGGCACTCATTCACGTATATTTCTGTTTTAATGCAATATTTTTTTAAGAATGAAGTGCTTCATTCCTGCGTATGCATATGACTTCCCAAATAAAAAACTTTCTTGGGAATTTTGATTTCTTTGATACACGAAATTTTTCTGCCATAATCCCTCTAGCATCTGCGACATATAATTCTTGGCTAGGAAGTTGAAAAAAGTCACCCTGTACGAACGTTTCATCGTCTACTATACAGAAACAAAATTTCTGAAAAAATTCGCCCGATGAACATTCATGTTTTTTTTACCTCCAAATTCATGTTTGCGTTTCTATTTGGATTTTTTTTTTTTTACTTTATAAGTCCTCAGGCTAGACTTCCTTTCAAATTTTGTGATAAAGATTCAAAGCAATTAGCTTTCTGTGACACTTTTCTTTCTGATATGAGGTGAATTTCTCTCAAAATCCTTTCTAGTTTGTCTGAGGCCTACAGCCTGAAGATACTATTTCTCTTCCATTACCAGGATACCATTCAGTGATCATGGCTTCTCTGTATAATATTATGACCCAAGAAACTATATTTTACGGCACAACAGCCTTCCTTGCAATTATTTTATGACCAATGCTAAATTTCATGAAAAATTTGAATTATGTATTTTTTGTTAAACTTCCAGTTTAAGAAAAACCAATTTTGCTATTACCATGAAACTTATCACATGGCAAATACAAACCAGTTAACAGAATTAATAATTTTTCACCACACCAAAAGTTATAAGCCCAAGTGCATGCACGGATTTTTTCGTGCGCAGTCCTTATACGAATGATATCATGAAATGAATGAGGTATTTAGCGATGCCAGTATAATTCTAATATCCTCAACAAATTCCCCAAACCCCAAATCAAAGTTTTCATCCTCTTCTACATCAAAAATTCCTAAAATTTGGGGTTAAAACCCCAAATCTGACAGCCCTGGTTGTTGGTTGCATTAATCTCTTTTGTATTTATGATTGAGGATACTTTGAGTATTCGGTTGCTGTTATGAAGAACAATTAAAATGAATAAATAAATATATGAAAATTTATTTTTTTAATGCAGCTATAAAACAGACAATATTATAAGGATATTAACTTTATATTTTAAGTGACATATCAGTCTTTCATTTTGGATTTTTATTAAAGTTCTTAAATATGAATTAAAAATGTATCTTATCTAACATTTGCTTTGACAATTATGGCATAATATATTTTAAGAAAATCCAAAAATTTAATTTGTTGAACATTAATGTATAACACTGTCTAATAGTATTTTGGGGCGGAATCATTCGATCTGCAATTGATAGCATTTAATGAGTTTAATACAAATATAGTTCGAAGCTTAATTATTTCTAGTTAGAAAATCAAACAGTGAATATTAGAATCTTTAATTTAATTCATTTATCCCTAATTATTAAGATGATTCTGCTCTAAAGTGATGATTCTCAATTTGCTATTTAAAGGTTCAAAAATGTTACTTCAAATAACTGTTCAATACATTGTACAGTGGAGCAGAATTGAAATTTTTTGGAAATTAAGTGGTAACTTCTAATCAGCTGGTTTGATTTAAACTAAATTTCATCAGAGAAGCTTAATATTTTCATTTTGAAAAGAGTGAAAGCATTGAGATTTAAATTAGGGTACTTCTGACATAGACAATTTTGCCAAATTTTTGTTTCTTATCTAATTTTAATTACTTTTTTTCGATAATCTTAAAATTTTAACTATCTCAATTTTAAAAAGTTTTGGTCCATTTTTTTTCAACACATAGCCTAAACCTTTTACCGAGAAACAAAGTTATCTAACAAATGAAAAAAAAAAGTTTCAGTTTAGAAATAAATGATTTTGAAATTTAAATTAGAAATATTATGATTCTCTGTGTTTTTTTTTTTTTTTTTGCTGAAAAGAGTCTACGTTTTTACATTTTTCTAAATGGTATCTTCACAGAGATGATTTTAACATTCAAAGAAAGTAACACCTAATAAAACTATGTACGAACCATCCTAAATTTAACCTATTTTATATCAACGCATTGACACTAACTACCTGTATATGAAGTTTTTTTTTATAAAGGTATAGAGACGAGTTTAATTTGATTACCAAAATTCAAGGACTTACCTGAAATATGCCAAAAAGAAGCCAATAGAATTATGTAACTTATTGAAACATGTTTCCAAATGTCATAAAAATTTTCACCAAAGGTCATAAAATTTGGTAAAGAAAAACATAAAATTAGCAAATTTTTTTGATTATACATAATAACTGTTAGTTTTTAATGTTCTTTTCAAATGTTTATTCAAAAAACTAATATGATTAGGTACAATTTGATAATTTTTCGAAAGAATTTTTTCTATAGAAGGCTGTGTTATCTACTCAAAATGCCATTTTATTTTAGTCGTTCAATTAAGTGAAATAAAGTGGAAATACAAATTATAGAAAGTGCTAAAATTTTGCAATATATTACAGAAAAAACGAGAGAGAGACTAAAGTTGGACAAGACCGACTATATGAACCCCTAAACCATTCTGTATGAGCTAAAAATTAGATCTGAGGCTAATTGTAGACCAACACTTTTACTAAATGTAAAATGTTAGTATTAGTATCAACGCATTATTCTGTATTACTATAATTTATTTTACATTTAGTAAAAGTGTTGGTCTATAATAATTTCCCTCATACACAATGGTGTAGGGTATCATATGGTCGGTCTTGACTGCCTATAGTTTCTCTCTCGTTTCTATGTCAGGGTTATGTTAAAATTTTGAAATCGTGGTCCAGTTGGAATGCATCATATTATGCTATTGGTACCAAAATTTAGGATTTCACAATATTTGGGATGAAAATTCATCTTGCTTAGCCAAGAATAACAGAATCCATTTACGTGAAATTTGTGTTTGGAGCAAGCTACGATTTTTCCATTTTTATAGCAATTTAAGAATTTCATTCCAAATACCTTATTGAGAAATGAAGTGTATTTTATCTACGGCATACTGAATCGAAGGAAAAAAAAAACAGTAATTTAGAGTAATTTTAGAGTAATGAATTCGGGTCTGTGCGCATATTTTGTACTTTTTCTTGCAATGCTCTTTTCATGTGGAGCAATTGTGTTGAGCACAAGTCCCTAATGATCGTTTCTCAAGTAGATAGATAATTTTTTGTTATATATTTTAATACCACAATTATTATTTTATTCCCACGATTACTCCGAAAAAAGTAATATCTACATGTAGATTTTAAGAGCGTTTTGTTGAACACTTTGTGGTTTTGTGACTTCTCTCTGTCACACTCTAACTCCTCTATTTTAAATTATATACACAACAAATTCTGATTTAATATTTACATTTATTTACACAATATTTACAACAACTTAATAATAGCTTAGCATTAACATAAACTCCTTTTGTGTTATTGCACCTTCCACTCAGTTCAACGCACACTGAGTAACTCTCCCCGTCTGTCCAAACTGTCGGTCTTATATACCCACGTTCCCATTCCGTCTTATCCCGTCCTGGCTAAACCCAACCCTTAAAACTTAACTAACGTCTCTGTCCAGCAAAACCTCGGTGATCCTCCCATCTTTCCCCTCCAGTTCCTACATACATATACATACACATACGGGCAATTTTTTTAAATTTTTGAGGTTCAACAAAATTTGAAAATTTTTTTTAATGTCACATCAAAGCATTTTAAATACAAATATATAAGCGTGAATGACTTTAAGCGAACGGCATCAGTGTTATGGAGGTTTAAGATTAAAAGTTATAAGAAGATGCCAAAATTAAGTTTTCAGTAATATTTAAAATATGATCACACTTATGTAATCCACATCAGTATGTCTAAAATACAAATTAATTGTTAAAAATCAGAAATGTAAGTAAATTGTGAAAATGACATTTTAAGTTCAATGTCAAAAACAAATGCATATATGTAACATACACAAATGTATACAAAATACAAATTAAAAAAAGTTCGATAAGTTTTTTATAAGTGAACATAATAGCGATCATATATCTGTTTAAACCTTTCTTTAGAGTAATTATCAAAGTATACATAGATTTTAATCTGTTACCCATTATCAATTTTTTTCAAATTTCACGTTATATGGGAGGTGGGTGGTAAAGCCTGCGTTAAAGAGGGTGGACCACGTCTATTTTTTGTTTACGAGTTTTCATTGGTCCTTGAACTATTTGAACACAATTTGATGTTATTTCGTCAACCCAGAATCTTTTTGATGGTGGGTATAAAAAGTTGCCAATATAAATTATATTGCTATAAAATAGTTTTAAATGACAAAACTACACACCCAATATTTGTAAGTTCCATTAAATTTAAATGCGTAATTACTTTTGTCTGCCACTTATTTCCAATATAAGTTTAATAATAGCTACAGATTGTTAAATATTTTGACCGATTTCCCTTAGCACCATGGGCGTGCCTCAATGATTTATGAAATATTAAAAACACCGCGATTTCAGGACATGAATAAATATTGTGAAATTTTTCTGTTGAAACTATTCGAACTGTGATCTAACTTGACATTCCTGAAAAACGAACTTGATTTCTAAAACAAAAACTTAACAATCGACATTCGCCAATAATATTTTATTTTATATATGACTTCTATATGGAAGTGCGTATATGTAAAATTCTGAGCAATAGGGATAGAGTTTTTAAATATTTTCTAAAATAAGAGTTTACATTGCATACCCGAAAATTATTAAGAAATGCGGTATTTGATTTTTGCAATTAGTAACTCGATACAAGTATTTCATTATACATTGAATTTGAACATTAATTCGATATGTTTTAGAAGTTTCGAAATAAGCCTAAGGAAACCGTGATCGATGTATATAACATATGGTAATCAGTTTGTTTTGAAAACTTTTTTTTAACGATTCGTATATCTCATATAGATATGATTTCAAGATTATTTAAAATTCAATCATTATGTTGTGTAATTTTTAAAATGTTTAACTTTCAGGGTGTAAAAAATCAGATAGCATTGTATTCTCTAAAATATAAAAATATACTTGGGGATTATTGCTATCAAAAAAATCTTCATAACTACAAATTGTTTTCAACTTGACAAATTTCATTTGAACTTGTAACTTGACATGTTCCGAAATATCCTGATAATCAAGTTCATTCAAAGCCGTCCGGTAACTCTAGCTGAAACCCATTTTTCGCTTAACTAAAGCGATATATATGTACTTACTATAAATTTAAATTCACGTATAGTGCGAAAAAAATCCAATATAAAATACAATTTTTTTTTTATCGATTTAAAAATGTTGTTAAATTTTTGCAAATTAATATTTTATTACGCCACTGTGATTTAAAATGTTATTTCGAAACTTTTTTCAACACCACTATACTTTGGCTTCATTGAAATTAAGCTATGAGTGCGTCTCGCGCAAATGACACCCCTTAGAGCCATTCAAGTTTTGTCTCCCAAAGTTTGGGCACCTCCTGTAGTGCTACTGTTGGAGGCACATTAACTAGATATATCTCTAATGATGCATAATTAGAAAGGTAATAAACCTTCATCCTATATTCTGTGATATAAAAAAATACAAAAAATTTAAAATTTTTAAATTTTGTTTTCACAATTTTCGACATTGTATTTCAGCACTGGTCAAAGACAAACTGATTGAACTCAGGTTGGCCTATTTCCACAAATGTTTATGATTTACATTAGAAGAATTGAACACGTGTGCTAAAATCCGCGATTTCTATTAACTTCAAACGTTTTTATACCCTACACCACCATAGGTGGTTGGGGTATAATGCGTTTGTGCTGATGTTTGTAACGCACATAAATAATTATCGGACCACCACCTTAAAGTATACCGTTCGACTCAGAATCACTTTCTGAGTCGATTTAACGATATCCGTCCGTCCGTCTGGCTGTCTGTCCATGTAAACCTTTTGAACAAAGTACAGGTCGCAATTTGAAAGATATCTTGATGAAATTTGGCACAAATAATTATTTTGGTACAAAAACGAAGCCTATTGAAATTGGTTATGATCGGTCCATTATTTCACCTGGCCCCCATACAAATGTCCTCTCGGAATAGGGGTTTAACGATCATCAATGACGTAAATATAGCAATATTTCAATGAAACTCGGTACGAAGGAGTTCTATATAAGTGCCAATACTTGTGCCAGATTTCATCAGGATCGGTCTATAATTGACCATAGCTCTCATATAAACCCCTCTTCCGAAAATCACTTTAACGTGCATAAATCCCATACGAATGATGGTATCAAGTTAATATTCAACACAAATAAGTTTTTTATAATTAGAAACAACATTGCCAAAATTTATGAGAATCGGTCCATAATTTACCCTAGCTCCCATATAGAACCACTTCCGGGAATCACCCTAAATGGCAAAAAATCGTATAGATGTTAGTATAAATGCATTATTCTGTATTTATATAATTTATTTTACATTTAGTAAAAGTGTTGGTTTACAATTAGACACAGGTCTAATGGTGTAGGGTATCATATGGTCGGTCTTGACCGACTATAGTTTCTCTCTCGTTTTTTTTTTTTTTTTTTATCTTTTTACTTTTAGGAACCGTTCCTTCAGATCTTGAGTTTTTGTTGTGTTACACAACCAAGTGTGGTTAACGTAATTGCGTCAAAAGTTTTTTTAAAAAAATAAGAATTTATAAGAGGTTGAAGGTCAGTTTCATAAAGGGAAACGTAAAAAGATAATTGCCCATATATGTATACACCATCAAAAACCTCTTTGCGAAGCCACTGCAGACCCCCATTTGGGAACCCTTGCTCTAAATAATAAGTTTAGAATTTATTAACAAAAAATATTTTTCTGTAATTCCATTTTAGACATTTTACTGTTATTTAGTAAAAAAAATATAAATCATCTAAATTAAAACACATTTAAACAGATTGTGTATCATCTAAATACTCTCCAAGTTATTTATGACTTTAAATCTCATTGGAGAGTACCTTTTTAAAAATACAAATTAAAAGCAAAAGTTCAAACGTTTTATTATTCAATTATTTTATTATTTAAATTCCATAAACTACTTATTTCAAATTAAAATTTCCCAAGTGTAACGTACGCTTAACTCAAATTAAGATATGATATGATAGACAGTATTCAATAAAATGTCATTCTTTAGAATTCCATTAAAAGTACAACAAGATAGTGTTTCTGTTTTTTGTAACAAATAAATAAACACACAAAAAATTTAACAATTCCCTTGCAGCAAAATAAATTTTCTTTCAAATCCCTTTAAAAAAATCAGCTTCATATGCATTATTCTCATTTAAAATACAAGTAAATATGGGAATAAATTCAGAAAAATTCTGTGTCACATAGCTGTCATCATCATTACTATAATTGCTATCTTGTGCATAAACATGCATGATGTTGTTTTTTTTTTTTTTTTTTTTTTTCGTTTCTGTAGAATACGAGTACAAACATATTTTGCCTTTTTAAGGTGAAATTTGTTAAACAAAAAAACGAAAAATGTTGAAAATAATTTTTGTTAAAAATTGTACAAATTTATATCCTTCATGCCTCAGGGGATATAATGTTAATGTAAAAATTTGTTCATATGCACTAAGCGTGTTTATTTTGAAAAGTGAAAGTAAAAATGTGATATTTCATTTGTGATTGTAAATGTGTTTGCTGTGTATGTAAAGGTATATATTTATGTGTATGTTTGTTTTTTATGTACATGTTCGACATACGTTACATTTTCGCCTGAGTTAATGTGTGAAAAGACAAAGTTGCATGTTGTATTTCAACATGTTTTTTTTTTTTAGGTTTTTTTTAAGACTTTAACAGGAAAGGCTTTGGTAAACAAATTTGTTTGTTCATTAAAAAAAAAAAAAGTTTTTACTTTTTTTGTTTTCCTTCAATTGTACTAGAATTTCTATATTATTTTTCGAAAAGTGAAAATGTACTCGTATATTATTATAGTGATGTGATTTTTTAATGACATTAGTTGAATTGAAATTAATGTTATTTTTAGCAGAAAAGAATCCTTGAAAAATTTATTACATTTAGAAGAATAAAAAAGTAATTTAGTTTTAAGAAATAAACACGTTATACAATATACTATTTATATGCAGGAATATTTTGTCGTTTTAGTTTTTTGACGAAGCTGTTTTAATTAAACAAGTGATGATATTAAGTTTAAGTAATAAATTCTAATTTGTTATATACGTGGGTGGATCAATATTTCCGTGACTTTTCGAACTTCTTTTATAGTTATATGAAATACAACACTGTTCCCATCAAGTACCACCTCTTAATAGACTACTGTCAAATATTGAGCAAGTGTCGTTATTTACTTTGCGTTTAACAGCTGTTCAAAACATAGAACAAAAAAATGGAAAAAAGTGAATTTCGAGTGATCATTAAATATTATTTTTTGCGAAAAAAAAACACGTCAATTAAAAGAAGACGACCCCATATGGCCAAGAAAAAAGTTCTTTTTTATCAAGATAATGCACGGGTGTACACGTGTGCAGTCTCAATGGCAAAACTCTGTGAATTGGGCTACGAATTGGTACCTCATCCGCCATATTCTCCGGATTTAGCCTCTAGTGACTACTTGTTATTTCCATACCTAAAGAAATGGCTCGGTGGAAAGAGATTCAGCTCCAACGATGAAATTATTGACCAAACAAATGCCTATTTTAAGTACCTCGAAAAATCCTATTTTTTGGAAGGCATACAAAAACTTGAGAAACGTTAGACTAAGTGTATTGAGTTAAAAGGAGATTATGTTGAAAAATATTTTTTTTTTTTTTGCAAAAAACACTGTGTTTCATAGACAAAGTCACGGACTTATTGATCCGCCCTTGTATATTTTTGCAATACGAAAGTCAATGAATTGAATGTAATCTGGTTTCTAATTTTTTTCATTAAAAATACTATAAAGCTGAAAATAGTTTTCTTATAATGCTATATAATGATTATAAGTCTGTAACTCTAATTATGAAAGAATATAATTTATAATCCACATTATTGAGAATATTTTCCATATCATCCAATATAAGCTAAATTCTTTCGCTGATGGTTAAGAAAATTACAATTTGTTCAAATATTTATCAAATTTTCGAAGAATTTGGATTAAGGAATTTAAGTAGAAATTGGATTTAAAAAAAAAAAAAAAAAAAAAATGAGCAAAATAACAAATAACAAAAAATATTTATTATGAAAATTAAAGAGGATGGTATATAATTTTTGCATCAAATGCAAAATAGGGAAACAAACTTGTTGGAGTACAAAAACTACTAAGTTTTTCTTATTCCCTAAAAATAATTTGGTTTAACTTTCTATACGAAATTTATTGGAAAATTACTAAAAAAAAAAAAAGTTATAAATTTAGTCATTATATGTATTTTTCTGTGGGTATTTTTTATACTCTACACCACCATAAATGGTTGGGTTATGTATAAGGTATACTTTATAGAAATACTCAAGCGGATCTGAAATATTTATAGAAACGTTCTGATAGATGTACAATTTAATTTAAATGAAGTATTTTTTTTTTTTTTAACAAGTGTAACCAGTGCACTTTAATTAATAAATCAGAAACCAGTCGATTAATCACAATGAAAAATTACATATAGCATTTAATTATATCATTATGTACTTCTACGATAATACAATAATGTCCGTCAGTACGTCCGTCACAAAGTACTATTTTCCTTTAGAGTCATTCCATTTAAAAACAAAACAATTTTAGACTTTACATCTCCGAATTTAATAATATCTAGTACAATCATTGTTCTTATCAAAACTAAGACTAATTCAAAATTTCAAATAATTTCATCAAGTGGTTCGCGAAATATCGCAATTTGAAAGTGCAGAATAGCTCAACAAATTTACAAAATTGTATACATAAAATTACAAATATTTTGCAAAGTGTTTATAATATAAAATTTATTGATATGTCATATTAAAAGTATAAAAATTACCTTTAATATGACGTATAACATGACTTTTTTCTCAACATCGAAATGGTCCACATCTCGAGATTTTTATTTCGCAAGTAAATATCTAGAAAAATGGTCTTTTTACAAATTTTTAAAAAATATATGTTATTGGTGAAAATGTTTTCTATAACCGTGGTAAGTGGCATTCTGGGTCTCGCAATATTTTATGAATTATTACAACAAATGGCATAATAAATACGAAATATTTATTTCAATTTGTATTGTTTTGTTTATAATAAAAGAGAAAAAACGCCAATTGGATCCACGCCCATTTTTTGTTTCCAAGTTTATATCGACCCTCGAACTATCTGTACATAATTTCGTTATCGTTTATGCTTTTATTTAAG
This sequence comes from Protophormia terraenovae, assembly GCA_951394005.1. Lineage (NCBI taxonomy): Eukaryota > Metazoa > Arthropoda > Insecta > Diptera > Calliphoridae > Protophormia > Protophormia terraenovae. Next base: position 121,021,099 of record OX596074.1, read on the forward strand.
AGATATCAGCAGAAAAGTATGAAATTAAGCTACAACGGACACCCTGTATTTCTAGTATTTTGACCATAACTTTTTTGTTTATTAACCGATTTTACTTATTTTCAATACAAAAAAAGACTTTATATAATATAAAGATTTGAGCCAAATTTCGTCTCCCTAGGCTGTCCCGTTCGAGCCCTATCCTGCTTTCAACAGACGGACGGACGGACATAGCTAGATCGACTCAGAATCTAACCAGAACCCAGAAAATATATACTTTATGGGATCTTAAATAATTTTTTTGACATTTTACATACAGAATGACAAAATCAATATACCTCGTATCTTTATGATGGTAGGTATAAAAACAAAAGGAGAACGCTTTCAAAACTGCTTCCTGAAAATATACTTTTATAAATGATATTACTTTTTTATTATGAGGTTTTAAGAGAACCTCGGTAAACCTAGTCAAATGGAATCATTCAATGCCAATTAATAATGTAAATTCTTTAAATTCCAAGAAAAACTATAGCAAAAAACATTCCAATTGATTCCATTAAAAAAGCGGTCACATCTTGCATGTGACATGTGGCCATTGTTGCACATTGTCAATGTATGAATTACTTAAACATGTGATTTATTGGCAAATACAATGCATTAAGAAAATCCACTATATAAAGTTTCATTTTTCTTTTATGACTTCTCATAACGGTCGTCTCCTTTCATCTCTCGGTCATCCGAAAACAAAGTCGTCATTATAATAGCGCTAGATGATTATGATGAATTCGTGTAACTGTTAAAAGGGGTCATATAAGGGTCATGCACCATATACTAGCAAGAATAAAAAGAAATAAAAGTTTTGTTTGGAATTCTATACACATAAAGGACAAGAAAAAAGTAAGTGCTGAGTAAGAACAGAAGAATCCGACAAACAGGCAAACATTTGAAATGTATACAAGAATAACTTCTAACAAGAGTTTTGTATCCTTAATGATGAACATTTACTTTCATAAATACCACAATTTTATTTTTGTATATGTGAGTTCTTAGAAATTCAAACAAAAACCTTTAAAAAACACAATATATATATATATAATGTTGCATTGTTGTTGGTTGTAAGATTAGAGTAAAAAAAATGAAAAATAGTATTTATGTTAGATTTTGTTACATCAACACACAGTAATATGAATTTATGTTTCTTTATTCATATAAAAGAAAGCAATCTTACAAGTTGAAACAATAAAGCTTTTCTCAGTATTTTAGAGGTCAAACAAAATTATTATCATTTGTATTATTGGAAATGTGTTAGTTGAAATCAAACAATTTAGTAAGTAAATATAATATTCAAAGATTTTGAATGTGGAACTCTACTGAGCAGAATATTTTATTATTTTAAAAAAAACTCTTTAGCCTGCCCTCTTAGATAAAAGAGAATGGGTGAATGCATGGGTTTAAGACAGTGAACGATTATAACTGAAACATATACAAAGACAACTATAGGAAGAAAATACTTATGATTGTACTCATATATAAACCAACACATAAATTCATTTATATACCAAGTAGTAAGAAGAAAGTATGTATCCATGTATGTGTTAAATCTTTAAAAAATATTATCCCAGAGGGAAACAGTGCGTCACATTAATTGAGATAAATCGAGGTTAATTGGCTAGATTATATATACAATGGCGAGTTTACTACACATTTCATAAATACTAACATACTCTACTATAGAGTTTGTTTGTGCAAATTCAATTTATGTATATATGATTTAAGATAAGCTACTATAGCTAAATTACTTTCACCAGCATGATGTATAAAGAAAACCATCGCGTCAGTTAAAATCTGTCTACAACTTTATCTAGTTCAAAAGAAAAAAAAAGACGAATGACACAATAAACATAAATGGCGCAGTAGTTTCAGTGAAATTATTATCTTTTGGTTTTATATATAAATAACAACATGACTTATTGTGATAGGTCCTTGAATTGTGGCATTATTTATGATTTAAACGCCAACGTAATACATATTTTTAAAATAAAATTTTACTAAAAAATAACGAGTATAGTAATAAGAAAATTATATACAGTACATCCCAGGAAAAACTTCGCCTACTAAAGAATGTGATTTGTAAGCGAAATTAGTATGGAAAACAGCTTCCACTTTTAGTGATGTAACTGATGAATTTTGTTCGCGATGTCCAAAATTTCATAAGTTTTTATTTGGGTTCCAAAAGAGTTGTATTGGATGCTGATTTTTTTTAACGCACCAGAAAAAACATTTGGCTCGGTTGAGATTTGAACCCACTCATCAACATACTGGTTGTGTTTGTTAGTCTGCCGTCTGCATTCGTATTTACTTACATTTTTTTTGCTGGTTTTGATCAAAAACTAGTTTTTTAGTTTTACTTTTACACTTCATTAAAAATTCTTCATACTAAAAAAAAAAAAAAAAATATAAAACTTAATCCCTAAAAATAGATGCTGTCCCAGTGATCTATGTTCTGCAGATAATCTCGATGATGGGTCCATGATTTTTCGTACAACACAATGTTCTTTTTACATGCCAACGTATGTAGATGACTTTTAATTTTTAAAATTTCTTGTACGAAAAATGCAAACGGAGAGAAGCGAACTGTAGCCATAAATTCGATAAAATAAATTTCATGAAACCATAATTTTTTTGCAAATAATGTCCATAGAGTAAAGAGAACCAGTTCAAAACTAGTTACGTGAAAGGTTCTCAGGGCTAGTGACCTTTTAAGTGACAATTTTAAGTTTTTTGCTTTAAAATTGAGCTATTAAGTAAAATTTTTCAAACGTTAAACGTTAATGCAAAAATAGAAAAAATCATAAAACACATTTCAAATAACATTTTTCTTAAATGGAATAAATTTTATGACTGTATCGTTTATGAAGTTAATGCTACGATCTTTTGACTTTTGTCAATATTGATATAATTTTTAAAGATATGAGCATGAATTTTTTTGTATAAATGTAGTTTGCGTCAGTACATTACACCAGTAAATAAAACCAACATTTGATTTTTAAGTGGGTACGACGTTTTGCATTTCAGTTGACGATACATATGTATAAGAATATGTATATAAGTTAATTCGTTACAATCAATCTGGGATGTTGAAATAAAAAGATATAGTACTGAATTACCCCTTGTAAAAAAAAAAAATATGTAGCATATCCCATAGGCGGACATCTCCCGATAATGGACAAAATTAGCGTGACGATCGCTGTCCGCCTATGGGAGCTTTCACTGTACTTTCATATTTACTAAATGCTAGTTATTGAAACTGTTGCTTTTAAAAATAGAAGCTAAGTTTTTGCTGGGATATTGATATAGATGTGTATGTGGATTTTAAAAATTTTCACATTTTGTTCTTTGACTGTATATGAATAAAAAAAAAAAACAGATCCTTGAAGAAATTATAATATATTACTTTTATTTGTATTTAAAAATAACAAAATTAAGAAGTAATAATAGTTAAATAAGTTTCAGTTTTGAAACAGGGTTTTCATTCAAACTGATATATTTACGTAAATTTATAAGTTTTATTCATGTGTTAGATCAAAGCCCATTGGAATTTGCTATATATTTCTGTTTTTTTCTTGCAGATATTTGGCAAACAAAATATATTTCCAAATTTTTTATTTTTTATTTTTGAGTTTTGTTTTTCTTTTGATTTTAATATAAAAAATTACAAAATAGTTTTATTTTTTGCTTTCAAATTTAAATATACAAAAATAAAAGTTCACGAAGTCTTACACATTGAAATTGAAGCGTTAACATTTATAAGTTGTGTAAATAAATTAAAAAAAAAAAAATTTAACAAATATTTTATGAGCTAATTAACGTTATAAATATACAATTTATAATGTTAATTAGCTTTACAAGGCAATTATGTGATTTCATGAGAACCCCTAATACTTTATTTTCTTTTAAAAAGAAAACAAACCTATTGAGTCATTCCGTGTGAAAATGGACAGCAATCTGAAAGCGAAAACAAATTTTAAAAATTTGACAAATGAATACTTATTTAACTTCTAATAACTTTTTAAATATACATGGTAGTTCTCTAGTTGTTTCTTCACAATAAAGACAAAGATATTACCTTCATAACGATATATACAAAGTTTTTTACATCAAAAGTTCAAAGGTCAAAGTTGGAGATAAAAAAATTCAAACTATTATATCTCAAATACCGGTATTTTTAAAATTCTTAAAAACTTATATACAGAGACATAACAGTTATAAGATTTATGTAAAAACGTTATGTCATAACTGTTAAATAATATAAAAAAAAATTTACGTCTCTAAAAAACAGTTATTTTTAACAAATATAAATTTTCGTCTTCCTTAACAGTTATAGTTATTTTAAAAAAATTTCCGTTTTTTTTAATTTATATTTTTGATTTTTATTTTTTACGTTGCCTAATAATAGTTATTTCTAAAAAATATTTTTTTCTATTGCTCAATAACGTTTATTTTTAAAAATAATTTTTTTTACGTTGCTTGATAACAGTTATGATTGAAATATATTTTTTTACGTTACTTATAAATTAATTTTTTTTTTTTTTTAATTTAACAGCTATTATTGTTTGCATTTTTATAAATAATTCCGTTATAATATAAACATTTACATATCGATGTATAAGAATAAGGGGATTTTTTGCAATATTTCCATATTCTTCAAACTTTTTCTAAAATTTTACAACTTTTTCGTTTATGGAATTGATGTTACGGCCTTATAGATTATTGACGTAATTTTTGAAGACATGAGTATGAAATTTTTTTGTGTAGATGTTGTTTGGGTCAGTGCATTATAATACAGTAAAAACCCAACCCAAGAGGTTACGGCTTATTGTGTTTTAGGTGACGATATTAAAATTTATGCAAACAAATTAAAGCCAATTCTTATTCAACAGATCAAAATCATTCTATTCCACATATGTAATTTTTACGATGTACAACGGACTTTTTGGCAATTGCGTAAAATATATCAGGATCCCTATTTAACTGCAAATCGACACTTAAACGGTAACCGGTCCTTTCTAACATTTAATAACACTTGAATGCACCAAAGTGCAATTTTTCTTAGCCATATTAAAAGATATATAAGTATACTTCATGTAGAATTTATCAAAATAGAACACTATGCACACAAATTTTTATTTAATTAGTTCTTTTTACCGTTTGTTGAAATTTTGAAATACTAAATAGGCCGATTGGACTTTTGGTGACGAATATATCTATATTAATATTATAAAATCAAATTTGTATTTGTTTGTTACGCAATTACGCCAAAAACGCTGAATCGATTAAATATAGATGGATATAAATTAAAATTCAATTGATGAAAATAACGAAAAGAGAAGTAATTCAAACTGTTACAAGGTGAACGTGAGAGTAATGCAACAATAATCTCCTGCACCTCTGAAGAAAGGCCTTCTTCTTGTAAAATTTAAGTTAAAAACAAACTAAAAAAATATTTTAACGTTTATCAAGCAACGTAAAAAATATATATTAAAAAATAAAAATTATAAGCAACGGAAAAAATTTATTTTCAAAAATAAATATTATAAGGCAACGTAAAAAAAAAAAATTCAAAAATAAAAATTATGAACAATAGAAAAAAATATATTTTAATAATAACTGTTATCAAGTAACGTAAAAAAATATTTTTAAAAAATAAACGTTATAGAACTATAGAAACAATTTTTTTCGACAATAACTGTTATCAAATAACATAAAAAATATTTCTTATTTTGTACTCAACTTTTTTAATTTGAAATAAAATTTAATAGTTATTTTTGGTCTCTGCTTATATATTGTTGACATAAATTGTCTCCATATGGATATAAAACTTCAATTTGGATCTTTATTTAGTTTAGGAGTTATGGACAAAAATAAAATCCTATTATTAATAACTCCTAAGCTATACAAAATAAAAAGTTAATTTTAGTATAATTTTAACAACCTTAGATCGAAAGTTCAAAGGTCAAAATAAGACTTACAAAAAATAAACCATTATATCTCCGAAAACGATTAAACGGCTAAAAAAATTATATAAGGACTGCGCACGAAAAAATCCGTGCATGCAAATCTGCTTATAGAAACTAAACCAGTGGGTGAACTTTTTAACGTGATATTTTTATTAATGACTATTATGTTCAAGTTCTAAACATAAAAGAATAAACTATTTCCTTTTGGCTTTTAAGGAAATAACCTTAAAACGAATAAGTCAAATTATTTTTTAATTCCGTTTCATGTTGTGCTGAGCTCTTATTGTCCTTTAAATTATTTTTTACTAGAGCCAATATCTTTCAATTGCTGGGAGTTTCAGGCAATTTGATGGATTAGCCTCTATAAACCCTAACAATTTCTTTGCTACCATTCCATTCTTTTGTTTCTGTAATGAAAAGAAGCGAGAACAGGCCAGAAAAAATCGAAGACACTGTATTTTCGTAGGAAAGGGAGAAGTATTTTCCAATTCACCTATATTTCTGTGCTAATGGAACCATTTTTTGTGAATGAAGTGCTTCTTTCTCGCATATACATATGGTTTCCCAAATCAAAAAATTTCTTTCTTCCAGAGATGAGAGGATTTTCCTTCAAAATCCTTTAGCCTGAAGGTACTATTTTTCTTCCAATGCCAGATTTCTATTCAGTGACCATGATTTCTTTGCATAATATTATGGTCCTAGAAACTGTATCTTGTGACAGAACTGCATTCCTAGCAATTGCTTTATATGACCGATGTAAGATTTCATGAAAAATTTGAATTATGTGTTTAGATGTTTTTTGTTCAATTTCCATTTTAAGAAAAACTAGTTTCGCTATAACCATGAAACTTAGATCAGGGCTAGTGAGCATAATGGCAAATGCAAACCAGTTAACAAAATTATTTAATTTCCACCACATCAAAAGTTATAAACTCAAGAGCATGAAGGGATTTTTTCGTGCGCAGTCCTTATTTGAATAATTTTATTTAAGACTAAACATATTAATATAAAAAGTATAATTCAATTTTATTTACAATGAAATGAGATAATAATTTTTATAAGCTTTAAAAATTCAAAAAGTTTTTACACATTTTCTAAACTTTATCAAAAATTTCTTCATATATTTTAAGACATAGTGTTAGTATAATTTTCTACAGAACTAATATCAGGGATAGAAAATGGAAATATTTTTGGGTATCAAAATAAATTTCATATACATAATACTTTTTTAATTCTCAAAGTACTAAAATTAAAATTTTTCAGAATTATTTATTTTTTATTTAGTGCAAAAGTCAATGAATGTAATTTGTATATTCGAAACGAAGAACTAAATGCAATACCCAATCTTTAAATGATTTTATTTAGATTAAATATTATAGTTATTAAAATAAACTTAAGCAGACAAAAGTCCAAGATCAATTCCTTAACATGGAACACTTCCGCTTTAGTTTTGTTAAAATATCATTCAATACCCAGCAAAAAAAAAAAAAAAAAAAAGAACGATCAAGAGCTTCCAAAAAAGAACATTTTCACCACTTAAAAAGTAGAACAAAGTGCATATTTTAAACTTTTTTGGAAGTTCTTAATAATTACTTGAAAAAAAGTGAAAATAAATGAAATTTCAGCTGGTAAAAATGTTAATAATTTCTAAGATAATTAAAATATTATAAATTTTAATGCATTTTTATTTTCTTTTAATAAGGCTAAAACTGAATTTTTGTAAAAAAATTTCATAAACATAGTTTTAAAGGAAGTACTTTAAAAGAAATGAATAAGAAGCATAAAAAAAGAACATCCTATCAATGACAACCATAATTTAAAAAAGAACTTCTGCAGCTCTTTTGCTTCAGTAAGTACTTTCTTCCAATGCCAACACAATGTTAAATTCATGACTTTTTCAGCTCTTTTTCAGTTCCTTTTTTGCTGGGTATCTGATGTGATTAAAATTTGGAAGTTTTACATTTCAAGTTGACTTACAGAGAATAAACATTCGCAACTTTTAATAACGCTTGAACAGAGTTTACAATTTTATAAATCATAACTACAGCTCAAATGTTTCTATAATAAAGTTTGTTTGCCTTATATTATAATTGTCCTAATTACGTGTCTAATTTTTGAACACCAATTGTAAATAAGTTAAATCAAATTTTTATTCGAAAATTTAATAAGAATTGTAGAATATACAGTTAATTGTTTGACAGTATCAAATGACTCGAGGGAGTGCTTAGGTACTTTTGGATGTTAAATAGTATCAAAAAAAGTACTATAGTATAAACATTTCCATCCATTTTTTTTTGCTGAGCGATTTAAAAGAGTTGGACTTTTAGTTGTTTTTTATATTTTAAGACAAAGTATTTTAATTCTTTCGATTCAATTCTTTCCATTCAATTCTTGACAAAGTATTTTATGTTTGAATTGTTGCATACTTTTTGGAGCAAAAAAAAATATTTATGGAAAGTTTAAGTAAGTTATTCCAGATATTTAAAATGTATTTATTTAAGTTATTATTTTTTTTTTTTTTAATCTCTAAAACATCTTTTTATGTTCACAACAAAAATATATTTTAACATTGGATCTTTATATAAGCTTTTATACGAGTAGTTTTTTCAAAACTACGGAAAAGATTTACGTCCTACAAGTTATTAAAAAATTTAAAAAAATCCAAATAGGTCATACAAATAATTGGCCACAGAATTAAATGTCGTCCGTAAAACCGTTTCTAATGTTATTAAATAGTGTCAGGAGAATTTGACTATTGATGTGAAACCTAGTTCGGTAAGAAAAAAGGACCACATGATATTGGGAAGACCAGAAAATTGAAGGCATATTGAAAGGAACTCCAAACATATCTGGTAGAAAATCAGCTCAGTTTTCTCAGTACTTCGACTATTTGGTGCAAAAATTTAAAGCTAATGGGAAAATTGATAACATATAAAGTTCAAAAAATTCCAAACTGGAATTCTGCAAAAAATTACAAGCCAAAAATAGGACTCGGAATTTAAAACCAAATTTCATACAAAAATACTCAAGCTCTATAATTGACGAAGAAACGTAGGTGCTGGCGGAATCTTCGCAGCTTGTGTCTCAAAAATGTTTATTGCTAATGCTCGAAGCAATGTTGGAGATAAGTATAAGACCCAAAAACAGCAAAAATTTCTTAGAAAATTCATGGTATGACAAGCTTTTTGCAGTTGCGGCAAAACAGGAAAGTCATTTGATACATTCGGATCAAAATATGCATAAAGGAATATTTGCAAAAAAGACTTCTTCTTTTTTTAAGAAAGTACAACGTGTCCACATATTTTTGGACCCATTTGGTATCATATCACTACGGTAAGAAAGCTCTGGAGTGGTACCAAATCAATAACATAGTTTTAGTACCAAGAGAGGACAATTTTCAAAATTGTCCATAGCTTAGACCAGTGGAGAGATATTGAGCTCTTGTGAAAAGTGAATTCAAGGGCACAAAAAAGGTGTCCCAAAATACCGAAGATTTTAACAAAAGATGTGCACACTGTTCCAAAAAAGTGACTGAAGCAACTATCAAATCTCCAAAGAAAGGGTTTTAAAAATGGTTCACAATTTTATAATTAGTGGTTAGAACCATAAAAATTCTGTGATCTGTGATCTGTTCTAAATTATCAAATGATTAAAAAAATAATGAAAACTCTAAGATCAACCGTTTCCAAATTATTGAATATTATGTATTTAAGAATTTTTCGATCTCACTCCTTATACCAGTACAAAAAAGTAACTTATTCCAAATTACATATACTCATTCAATTTAAGATCTATATTTGTATGTTAATCATGTATTTACAACATCTTTCCATTATAGTTAGCTAGTCTCTTTTATTTTTCAAAGGCCAACATTTAAATCTGCTACTGTTGAAACAGATAAATCCCAAACGTGCAGCAATAAAATAATGAAAAATATTATAAAGGTCAAATCTACAGACATTGTCTCCTCAGACACGTGTATGTGCTGGGAGTTATTTAAATATTTGTAAAATTCTGTGCGTATTAAATATAATTTACGCCACATGCGAATACTTCGTATGTATTTAGTTAATATGTATATGAGGAGGATTATTGTTATGTTCTTCATAAGGAGGCAATCTTAAAAGTTATTAGAAAAGTTTAAAAAATATTCCCAATAAAGATATGGTATATATGTAAATAATTTAAGTACAATTGACTTTTTCCATTATTTTCTAAACAATTTTTCTACTGTTTTTCTATTCAACTTTTTTTTCTAATTTTCTTAGTAACCTTTAGGCTCAGAAACATCCAGTTATTTAGACTTTGCAAAAAATTACTTTTTCTTCTTATGTGAGGCGTATTTTTTTAATATTTCAGGTGCTTTTTTTAATAAAACATATACTCTTTTACTCATATAACCAAAATAAGTACAATAAATGTGCTTTAAATATAAATTAACTGAATAAAACAAAATAAAACTGAACTGAATTATTTGAATAACATGCATTCAATTACACAAACACAGCCACAAACAAAAAAGGATTCACAAAAATATTTTGTTATGCTCAACAATGGACCTTTATAATTTTTTCTCAAATGTTTATATATGTAGTACATGTGTTTTTGTATTGTGAGCAGTGTTGCCAGGACTAGAGAAAAAAAAAAAGAAGCTAAATTAGACTTTAAAACAGGTCAGAAAAGACTAAATGTACCAAAAAATAAAGCCAGAAAAAAGCTAAAATATTGTTTTATTTAAAAACGCATTTATTTATTTTTATACCCACTATCAAAGAGATGGGGGTATATTGATTTTGTCATTCCGTGTGTAACATGTCGAAGAAATCATTTAGGACTTCGATTTAGGTTCGATTCTGAGTCGATCTAGTTATGTCGGTCCGTCTGTCTGTCTGTTGAAAGCTGGATAGGACTCGAACGGTTGCCCCGGTTAGGGGGACGAAATTTGGCTCAAATATTTACCTTATATAAGGTTTGTTTGGTATTGAAAATGGGCAAAAAAAAAAAAAAAATTATAATATCTTTTAAACGAAAGCATATACGACAACGAAATTTTTTACGGATAGTTCGGGGGTCGATATAAACTTGGAAACCAAAAATGAGCGTGGTCCGCCCACTTTACCACCCATCTCCCATATAAGGTGAAAATCAACAAAATTTTGTACAAATGGTTTAAGGAACAATGTAAAATTTTCGTTAAATATATATAATATAATTTTTTTTTGTAGGAATTAATACACAAAAATGCTTAAATTTATGATTCTGTAGAAATAAATTTAGTAAATTTTGCTAAAAACAAAATAAAAAGGCAAGATTTAACCTTGAAAAGGCTAAGCTGGCAACACTGATTGTGAGGTGTATATTCTGATATTGTTTGTTTTAGAAAAAACACGCAGTATTTTGAAACGTGTTGTGCTTTTACTGTTTTCTTTGCAAATCGTGCATAAATGACTATTTTCTATGAGTGAGTACAAGTACTACTACATGCATATAAACATTTGTATTTTCATTTAATATATGTGAATGTCACTGTATCCACTTTTATATTTTGTACACCTCTCTATAGACTTTTTGTTTTTTTTTTTTTTTTAACAGTTTTTGTTTAAAAAAGAAAAAAAACGCCACATGTTTTACCAAAATGCCACGTAAATCGCGTGAGACACATACAAAATCCATAAATAGCATCATGTTTAGAACAGAGCTGGTTTCTATTTATGTTTCACTTTTATTTTCTACTTTATACAAAACTTAGCTTATAATTGCGTTTTTAGAAAATAATGGCAAAAAAAAAAAAAAAAAAAATATATACATGCTAAAGAACGATACAGATTAAGTGTTCGTTTTCACGTCCTAATAAGTTGTTTTGAAATGGGACTGATTACCAAATACTGACAAGAAATTAAGAGGAAGAAATTTAATAAAAATAAATTTGCCAGAACATTTCTTTTAATAATAGTCTAAGTGTTAGCTAAATTAGTTTCTAATACGTTCGTCGCCATAAAAATGCATTGAAATATTAGATTTGAAATAAATATAAGTTCACTTTAAAAAATGTTCTTTATTTTCAGTCAAAAACTAGTAGGAATATTTTTTAGCTCAGTGTCAGTGTTGCCAGTTTAGCATTTTTAAGGCTAAATCTACCCTTTTTATTTTGCTTTTAGCCTCAAAATTTTCGTTTTAGCTTCTAGATTTTTTTCTAGCCTTTTTTGATTTTAAATATAGCCTTAAAAAGGCTAAAAGCTTACTAAATTTTTTTTAACAGAATCATATATTTAAGCATTTTTGTATATTAATTCGCAGAAAAAATCGAAATTATTTATATTTAGCGAAAATTTTTGCCCGCGGCGCATCGTTCCACACAAAAATTTTGATTACTTTTTAACAAACTTTATTACCCATATAAATTATATATATAAATTCTCTAAAATATCTTTAAGAAATACCAAAAACTAATAAGAACAAAAAAAAAAAAAAAGAATGCGTTTTTTAATAAAACAATATATTAGCTTTTTTCTGGCTTTATTTTTTGGGACATTTAGCCTTTTCTGACCTTTTTTAGAGTCTAATTTAGCTTCTTTGTTTCTCAAGTCATGGCAACACTGCTCAGTGTAATGTTGTGACAAATTACATAGTGTACCGTTATATATACAGTAGCGAGCATAAAAAATGCAACGCTAGGCTATTTGATTTTTGATCGTATTGATTAGGGCTAGAACGTCATTAAATTAGCCAATTCTGTTGTGATTTTATTCTTTGCGACCTTAGCCAACTATTGTATGTCATTTTGTTTAAAATTGTTACGCATACGAACAGTTAATAATATTTTTTTTTTTTTAAGTTGTAAATTTAAGGGAGCAAAAAAAAAATGCAACTTCTAAAAAATCATCGGATTTTTTTAAATTTTGATAAAAATAATTATTGAAAAATTATGAAAACTATAATTTGGCAGTATTACCACTAATTACTACCAATACATATAAATTTAAGGCAATTTTAACAACAAAGGATATTAATAATATTAAGAAAACACTCTTTTATCCATACTTTTTAAGAATTTTCGAATATTTTTGAATAACATTCTGAAATTTAAATTTATTGCAAATATTTATATTATTTGTAAATTTCATGTATCTTAGACAATATGCAACGATAAAAAATCATGTTTTTTAACAACACTATAGTTTCCAACCATTTTCAATCAAAACTTTTATCAAAATTTTAAAAATCATGTTTATTTGTTTAGAGTTGCATTTTTTTTTTGCTCGCTCACATTTTCAACTGCTTTTACTAAACGTTCAATAATTTTCGTTACGCACAAAAATATTCAACAAAATTATATGCAACAGGTATCTATTACCACAAATAATAAAATTACATTAGTACTTTTACATTAAGACTTGCTATAAGCAAAATATATGCGAACAAAGATCATATCACAGCGTTGCATTTTTAATGCTCGCTACTGTATATATTTTTTTTTCAAATAGCAGCTTTTTTGTTATTGTTGAAATATTAAAGCGAAATAAATATAAGTTTAATAAAAATAAAGTCGGTAAACGTGAATGATTATCATAAAAATATAACAAAAATGCAATTAATTTAGTTTAAAATTGGCTCGTAGAAACCCCCTTTCGGCAGAAGAACAGGGACAATTTTTGGCTTATCATGATCAAAAACTTTTCAACCGTGCAATTGCAAAAAAAAAAAAAATAGGTGATCTTTGTGTGTGGTGAATAATTTTTTGAAACTAAAATCAAATTATGTCACAAAATTATCTACGCGCACAGTGTGTGAATATAACATTAACTTTTTTTTTTGAATTTTGAAAAAATTTAGTTATTCTCGTCAAAAACCTTCCAAGTAACTGAAAAATGAAGAAAATATTAAACTGTTGTTGAAGATAAATTTAATACAAAATATTTTTTTTGATGAGAAGTTTAATTTTGAATAGTTGTAACTTTTTTTATTTTAAGCTAGATTTTTATGAAATAACAATAATTTAAAAAAGGTTATTAAGAAAAAATCTTGGAGATTTTATCGTCTTCAACTTTTTTTTTTTTTTTTTTTGCATATTTTTGTTTTTATATTAATTTGGACAAAAACTAAAAAGTACCACGAAGTCCCGTTATCCAAATAGCACTTTTGTAATTGCTGATAAGAGTTCTTCAAAAAACATTAATAAAATTTTGCTCCAATATTTGATAATGTTTGATATTTGGTTGCTTGCATCAAAGAACATGAAGAGTTTTTGTATTTTTAAAAATATTATTACAATTTTAATTAAAAATGTTGATATTCAATCAATAAAATCATTTTTAAACAAAATAGTTAATAAAATTCAAGATGGATGTTAGCGAGAAGAATACCATTTACATTTAAATTGTTTAAGCTATAAATCTTAATATATTGATGAAATATTGACGAGTTTTAAATTTTCGTCATTAAGACTCGATATGTCCGCTATACTATATTCAATTTAATTCCACGGAAAAAAATATTATCGAATAATGTATTGTTCCAATTGGTAAATTATCCGAAGAAGAGCAGAAGGCAAGAAATTAGTGTTGTAAAAACTTTTGCGAACATTTTGCAAGAAAAACATCTAGAAGGGATCTAATACATATTTGATTCATAGATTATTTATATCGTCAGATTCATTAATTTGGAGCATACGATAACCACCAAAAACTAATGGGTGAAATGTAACAACAGCAATTTTGTTTCTGTTAAAAATCCGTATATATCAGATGAATCTTTTTTATTACCCCTGGAAGAACTTCGTTAGTCGTTTCGACAAACAACAATGCAATTTTGAGTGATATTTCTTTGTTCGTTGCATATTTTTTTTTTTGTTTGACAATTTTGGTTTAACACCTGCCGTAAATAAGATCTTGAAGTGTCAAGACGTATGTTGCTGTGAGCGGTCTGGAAGTTAGTATTTTGAGCAACCTTGTTAGTTGAAACGACTAACGAAGCACTTAGTGTGACTTCTTGTTCCTATAGTGTAAAATATATTTTTTGGGGGAAAATAAATACAATAAGTCTTCCAGAAATAATTTTAGCAACACATAAGTGTATTTGTTTGTCACATTACACAATTATGATGAAGAAGCTATATTTCCTATATCAAATAGAAAAGGCATGTTGAAGACTGAATAAAGCCATATTATAAAATACTAACGATTATAGACCGACTTCATCTTGTGAGTTCTATAATGAAACCTAAGGACGCGATTGATATTTTCGACCAAATATGCAGTGTAATATCACACTAATGCAAGACTTACCGGTGCTGCTCTACATCAAACTTCTTCATCAAACTAAACATTAATTATATTAATAGTTTATTCAAAAATATGTCAAAAACAATTAAAGAACCATGTTTTATACAATTTCCTTAAAAACTACATAAGGATCTAGTTTAGCGACAAATGTCTTATCGATTGTGTTCTACTCCCAATATAAAAACCAAGCATCGTAAAAATGTCGAAAATCTCCTATCTCCAGGTAAATTTATAATAATAGTATAAATTGTAGAAAAAGAAAATTAAGATTTGCAGCTTCTGCGACCAAAAAAACACTGAACTACTAACGGATACTGTAAAAAAATGCAAAAAAGTATTACAAATTTGAAACATGCATAGAATATACAAAAACATTTGTTTTTAAACTCTTTTTTAGTTAGAATAATTATAAAATACACGCATTTAAAAAAACATATGTTGCATTTTCCAATTTTTTTACACAATTAACACATAGGGTACTTATGTAACACCATCTTTGAAAAAGTACAAATATTTTTGCTTAATATTTTGAAAACAACGGAAATTATTTAGAAACTTTTGCTGTTATTTTATTTAAATTAATTCATCAACTAAAAATCAATTGTTTTATTTTTGATTTCAATGATACATCTTGAAATATTTTTAATAAAAATTATTGTTAGTCGTTTCGACTAACGAAGCCCTGAGAAGGTTGAAAATATCGAAGCCCTTTCTGGGTTAATTAAGATTTGCGTAGAAGTGATATTACTTTTCGTTTATAATTTAAAAACATATGCCATGCGTGCACAGTGTTTACAAAATTGTATTGAGTTATATGAAAAGTAGGCATGTCAGTTGTCCGATCACGCCCATTTTTTCACGAAACCAAATTTCATCAATATAGCTTTCTTAATTACAAAAATATAGACTTTTGAGCACTTAGAATGCGAAAATTGCACACTGTGCCGCGTTAAAAATTTGCTTTTATTCAAAAAGCATCTCGAGAAAAAACAAATCATCACGTTATACTTAGTGATAAAAAAAGTTTGATTTAAATGGTCCCAACGGTTTTCAATATTACTGGTGAGACCTACGCAAAAAAAAAAAAAAGTTAGAATGAGACAAAAACGCGATTCCTTTGGTGTAGTTCTCAACTAGAATGAGTTCGGAAACTTATTTGGAAATGCTGGAAATTTAGTGGGCGAAAATTTCATATTCCAGCCAGGCAATGCTGCCTTGGAATGGTTTTTGTTCAAAAATATTAAAGTTTTGGGTTTGCCAGCTCGTAGGCAATAGGTGTACGCTAATGGAAAGCATTATGACAAAGTTGGCAGCCTTAAATGCGCTATAAGAACGGCCTGGACAGTAATTCCCTTAAAATTTTTGGAAAACCTAGTCAATTCGAAAAAATTACGTATTTTTTATATAATAAAGTCTAAATGGGGTCACATTAATTACTAATTTAAAAGAATAATACAAAAAATTTTATAATTTTTTAAATTTTAGTTAAGTGAAATTATATTTTTTCGTTCCTCATTTCTATAATTTAATTTTAAATTTAAGTTTGTAAGTTGAATAAGTTTTTGGGTTTATTTGTTTAAAGATTAATAAATAAATAAAAATCTAAAGAAAAGATAACGTTTGCTGAACGTTATCTTTTCTTTTATCTTTTCTTTCTTGCTAGCGTCTTTGAACGTTTGCTATCAACTCTTTTTTTTCTACAAATTTTATGGGTGAACTTATATTTATTTTGGGCGCTGTATGTAGATTAAAGATTTTTTTTTTTTAATTTTTATATTGAGACTTTTTTTAGAATTCAATTACGCTTTATTATTCATATTCCTGGCAATATTGTTTTCATATACACATCTATGAACTTTTGACAAGGTAGCTAAAGTCGAAATAAGACAATTTCCTAGTTTTTTAATCATAGAATATAAATTTTTAAAACGCATTGTTTACGCTAATCGGCGTCTTTGAACGTTTGCTAGCTTTAAAGATAAAGCTCACAAAAAATAAACATTTATTGATTTCTTAACAGTTTTTTAGCTCTCCTAAATATTTTGATCATAAAACTAAAGTTAAATTAGTTTGATGACATTAATCTAAATTATTTGCAACTTAAATAAGTAAATAAATGGCTTAACAAATTATACCTAATGAATAATTTTCATAATAAGATGAAATGAATCACCTAGACTACTTCTGTTATTACTTAATTTGCACAAAATAAGTATTAGAATTTATTAAATTATAATTGGTCTTTATGTGCGAAATTATCTTAGCAACCAGGTAAATATAAAAAAAAAAATTCAAGCTCATTAATGCTTTACGAATATTTTTGTATTTTATAGGTAAGATAATTCATCATCCCTAAGTACTTAATCTCCCTTGCCTTTTCCATTCATCTTAATACTATTTTCAATATTTTAACCAGTGTTGCCAGAAGAATTTTGACTTATGTCCCCTTATTAAAGTTGGATGAATATTTTTCGAAAATTTTTTAGAAAAATAAGTTTTTTCGATTATTTTTTAAAAAATTATTTATATTTATTTTTGTAAAATTTTTTATAATTTTTATTTATTTTTTTTTTTTTATAAAATTTTCAATAAAACAATGATCTATCTATAAATTTTCTACAATAAGATTTTTTATCATAATTTTTCTAATTAATTGAACCATTTCAATAAAATAAATCTTGTTGAAAATATCATGTCGAAGTTTTACCCTAAATTGAAATGAATAAAAAATAAATTTATCGAAAAATTTCTATAAAGTTTAATGTCTACTTTATAGAAATTTTTCTTTAAGAAAAATATTCCTGTAAAAAAATAATTTGAGGAAGACTTTGAAAAAAAAATGTTTTCCTACAATATTGCATAATGTACAGAATCGAAAATTTTTGGCCATAAATATGCAACTTCTTATCCGCTAATTGGATTTGCATAAAATTTCAGACAGAGAAGTGTACAATTTTAAATTTGAAAGAGGAAACCCCACAGTACTCTGTTTACCTTTGAAATTTCACCTGTATCAATTTTGCATCCAAATCCCGATCGATTTTATTAGATTTTTCTTTCTATAATTAGTTGAGAAAAATTATCTATTCAGAAAATATAGTCGGTTAAGCCCTACCATATGATACCCTACATTATTGTATATGTGCATCGAAATTTGTAGAGTGTAATACAGAAAGCCTTCGTATCTAAAATACATGAAATTTATCCCAAAAATATCACGGAAGATACCAAAAATTAATACGTCTTAATATAATATAATTTTAAAGGTCTATTAATATCAAAATCGGGCAGTTTTGTATGGGAGTGAGGTGAAATAATATACCACTCATTACCAATTTCCATACCATTTTACTTGTTTTAAATAGAGATAGAAAATTAATTGCATCTATAATTATTCGCGTTATTATTGTTATAATTTCCAATTCAAATGTTAATTGATGCGAAAAAAAATTTCGGTTTTTGTCATAAAAGTATGTAGCAAAAACCAAAAAAGTGGCTCTTCAATAAAATTAATTTCTAACAACTTTTTTAACTTTGGTTTTATGCAGAAGGAAATGGTGTAGATGGACCACAAAAGGAATTTCGGGAAACATGGTTCCTAATAATTTGCCATATCGTTATTTTCTAATTCTTAAGAATGACTTATGGCCAAAAATCTATCTGTCTGGCCTTCTGTGCTATAGTGTTGTAGGATATAATTAACGAAATTTGCTATAAATATTAAATATTTAAATTTTATTAAAATTTCTATAAATATTTATAATATATTCCCAAACGAAAACAAATTTCACTCTCTAAATAAATCTGTCCTTAAATGTCGAAGTTTCCATTTTTCTTATCTGGTAACGCTGCTTTTATTACATTAACATTATTTTGATACTTAAAATTGTTCTCTCTTTCTATGTAAAAAAGTTTACTAAATTTTATGTATTTTATGTAATGAAATTATTTATATATTCTCATTCGAAATATATTAAATTTAATTTTTAAATTTTAGACATTTAGGTTCATAAATATACCGATGAAATTAATTCAACATAAGCAATATTAGGGACTTTAATACATTTAGTTCTGATTTTTAGAATTTATAACAAAACTACCAAATTAAATTTGCAAAGTAATAAAGAATTTAATAAATTCACTTACTATTGAAATTACAATTTCCTTATTTTAATATCAAATTGAGAATAATAATTTTTTTTGATATTTTAAATTTGCAGTAACACTACAAACAATGTTTAATTTTCCTAAAATGAAACGTTAGCTAAATTAATTTTATTGATTATTGGGTACAATAAATTCATTATTAAGTTTTTTAATTTCCTTATTAGCTAATCCCTCATAATAAATTTACTCATATCCTATTTTTTCTATTTTAATTTTTTAATTTCCTTAAAATTTAAAGTCTATTGACCTTATGGCGTATTTCACTTAACTTATCTTCCAATGAAATTTTGTATTATCGTTAAAATATGACACGTTTTAATAACAAAACATTATTATTATTATTTTTTTTTAATTTCCTCAACATTTCCATTTAATAATAAGTACATAGATTATTGAAACATTATCTATAAATATTTACATTCCTTCTTTATTCATTTACTATTTACTACACTTGTACTCACCTCTAAATCTTCTCTACTACCACCACCTCCACCAAGGCTGCCACCACCCAGAGATAATTTTCGATTTCGTTCACGCTCTAAACGCAACAATATTTGGGCATTTTGTTCACAAGTGTATGTATGACCTTTATGACGACGTTCCAAACTATATTCGTATAGTGGTCGTGATGGATCTGGATTAAGTTCGGTATCATTACCAACGTCACAACTACACAACGACTGATTACTACGACCCTTGGCACGACGTAAAGAACCGCGATTTTGTGGCGTAGCCGCACGTTGTTCACTGATGTGATTCGAAAAGGTGACTACATTGTTTTGCACACGTTGGCCAGGGGGTAAATGAGTTTGTTGTGAGGGTTGTTGTTGCTGCGCAAGACTACTCGAAGAGCTGTGGAAATTATTGGCGGCAGTTGATGTGTTATTAATAAGATTGTTGGTATTCAGCATGGCAGTCATGGCAGAACAACTGCCAGATCTTAAGACCTGCATCGCAGTGTCGGAATAATGAGAAGATGTATCATAATTGTCAAAGCTAAGATCATGGCCAGCTGTACCACTAAGACGGGCACCATAGGCAGCTGAAGGCATTATAGGCGGGTAAGAGGGAGCTACAGAAGCCGCTGAGGTGGGACTGAAGGAACGTAAACGTTCACAGGCTCTCAGACTGCTGCGTAATACAGGTGTTTGGGAAGCACTAAGACTACTTTTTCGTTTCGTTGGTGAGACATAGTAAATTTCACGTTCATCAAATTGTATTTCCGCCGTTGAAGAGGTGATATTACCATTTTCATTGGCATAACTAGAACTACGGCCAATAGTGTTGGTGGTGGCAGTGGTACTGGTAGTACTACCACCACTAGTACTACTCATATTGGGATGATCGATTAGATTTTGTAGCAAAGGTTTACGAGTTTTATTATGTTTTTGAGGTTCTGGTGTAGAACTACAACTAGAACGATAATTACTTTCATGAGAACTTTGCTTTTGTTGAAATCTTGCAGTATCGACCGAACGTCTTAGATCGGCCATGATTTCTGCCTTAACTAATCCTTTCTCTTTGAAATTTAATTAATTTCTTTGGTTTTTAAACTTTAGTTAAGCATTTTTAATAAGGTTGATTTTAAGCTTATTGTCTTTGTCATTTACTCTGACTTTTTCTGCTCCTAAGTGTTTTGTATTACTTTTGGTTTTTGAAATTGTTGTTACTTTTCAATGTTTAATAATGTTGGCTTTAGTTTCTTTTTGGTTTTGGCCTTATCAAATATTCATGGGACAGCTGTCTGTTGCTTTATAACAGCACGTGGCATATTATACTGAGCGCCAGCTCATACCAATTTCATTTATTTGCATTCTGTATGCTGTTAAATATTCCACTTCCGTTTTATAATATTATATGAGCACACAATGATGATAGTGATGATGATGCTGTTGCTGAGGTTGATGATGACTATGATGGCAATACACCTTTGCTATTCATTGCATACAATAAACGTTTAAACTTTTCTTTTTATTGTAGAGAAACAGTAGGAGGAGTTGTTGGTACTTGATACTTTTTTATTTATTTTGTTTTTGTTGCTTTTTTAAACTTAAAAGTAAAATATTAGCATTGCATCAAAAGCTAATACTCTGTTCACTAAGCTTTTCTTTTCTTGGTTATAGTTGTAACTGTTGTTGAGTTTGTTTAGTTTAGGACAACAGCAAGACCAGAAAATCCTTTCTTCGTTTAAGTTTTTAAATAGTCAACCACTTGCTGTGTGCTATTACAATTTTAAATTTTTATTATTAAACATTCAGGTTTCCATTTACTCTCCTTTGTCTTTATATATCTTATGTTTTTTATTTTGCTTTCTTTTAACCACCATTTAAAGAGAAAAAAATTATTTCTTTTAGCTGTTTTCTAGGGAATTTAAAATCCGCTTAGTTTCTCATAAAATCCAGCTGACAACACTTTTTATTTCTTATGCATCTTTTGTCCATAGCAACTTTTAAAACATCTTTAACCGTTTTTTTTTTTCTCTTTAGTTTCAACTTTTATTCTTAACGGATTAGTTAAGGTTAGATTTTTGTTGTATGCAACTTTGTTCCACTTATTCTTTTGTTTGTATTTTAATATTATGATAATGCAACATTAAGTTGCATTGGAAAAGGCACCAATTTTTTTCTTTTGCGTTTTTATGTTTTTAATCAGCTTGGGTACGTATTTATGGAATAAATAAATTTTTAGTAACCACGTTATGATACTTTGGAGATTTACTGGAATGAGAAAAAGAGTTAATGGAAATTAAATAGTTAATATTTAATATTAAAAAGGTGAAAATAAAAATGTATAACTTTCGTTTGAGGCTAAAATACATAAAATGTGAAGTTTATCCTGAAATGTTAAATTTTACGATTGCATAGTTTTGATTGTCTAAAATATATTCATACGTCATCCAGACAAACATAATGGAGGACAATAAAGAAGATTTTCAATGAGAGCGCGAATCTACATATTAGACTGAAACAAGAAAAACGCAAAGTATGGATTTCTGATTTCTAACACATATAACCTAATTAATGAAAGGACACCTGAGGCACAGGCTGCAGCAGCAACAAATGGAACCAGAATATTGAAAAGTGAAGGAGATATCAGGGAACAGACGCAGCTATGAATGACCCGTTGGGTAGTCATTTATCAAATGTACTGGAAATATTTTCCGACTACTATGCTGGTATGAAGGCAACAACAGAAACCTTTGCATTTTCTGATCCGCTATGATCGTCATCAGCATCCATTATGCCTTCTAGTGCTAGTTGTAAAAATCTTTCTTTTAACTTACACTTTTGAAGAATTATAATACGTATCTTTTTCACTTGACATATTCTAAAGTGTTAAGTAATTGAAATGAACTTAAAAAAAAGCTTTTTCTAATGTTTTATTGTATTCTACATTATTACAATGCACAGTGGGGTAGAATGGAAAATTTTTGGAAAGTGGCATAGTTTCGGTTCTGTAAAATATATTGATTTAAATCTTTTTCTGTATAACGAAGAATAATGTCAACTAAGTAATGTAATTTAGATGAAAAAATCGAGTTTATGCTTTTTCTGATTTCTGAAATTAAAGTAAAATTTTTAAACTTTAAATGGTTTATCTGTAATAAAATCTTTGGTTGATGTAGACTTTATTGTATAAAATGAGAAAGTGAAAAAAACTTTAAAATTTTTGTAAAAGGAATCCCACAATTCCCCAAAAAAATCAGAAAATTCCAAAAATGTTTTTTTTTTTTCACATTTTCGGCTATAAAATCCACATTTTCCCGAAGACCCGTAGATTTTTAATTGAATACTTTTAACAACATACTACAGATTCTTAAACTGCATTCCGTTTGCCAGCTCGTGCTTTGGAATTTGCGAAAATATAGACTAAAGTCAAAACTTTCGTGTAAAATGGGTCAAATTTGGGAGGGTGTGTACCTTGACCACTTGAGTTATAATTTTTCGGCAAAAAAAAAAAAAAAATAAAAAAAAAATTAAAAAAAAAAAAAAAAATACAAAAGGTGGTAGTTTTTGCAATTTTCAAATTCAAAATCAAATTTTGTACTCGGTAAAGATATCGACTCAAAATTTTTTTATTCAATAGATAATTTTATTGTATAATTAGCTAAAGAAAAACAAATAAAATTGACACTAGGATATATATGAAAAAAACTGAACCAAGAATGTGCAAAATGAGGTACTTAAAAATTCAAACGCAAATAACACAAAAACTATAAGAGATAAATAGGACATGCAAGCATGTTTTTTGTAGGTCCTATCAGTTTGACCCTGAGAGGTCTGTTGGGTCCCCCTTCCAAACTTAACATTGCTTTCGAAGTAACTAAATTTTACACACTTTATTTTAAAGTCAATATAATTTCCTAGAAAATTAAAGAAATATGTATACTTTAGAAGTTATGTACGTTTCAAACGTCTTATATTTGGGACGGAAAGGATCTTCAGTCTGAAAGTTTGTAGTTTGAACACCATTTGCAATAGGTAATAACTGTAGCGAATTTTATTGAAATCGGAAATATCAAATCCAAAAATTACTGTTTTTTCCCGTTTTGATATGGAATTACTCCTATTAATTTTAAATAAATTTTTAGTTTATGACTATAGAAAATCTTGTTAAATATACAGTAGAGCAAACAGAACAACTCAAATAAAAAATATACAATATTTCAATCAAAACATATTTATAAGCAATTAAAACTCCATTTTGTTCCTTTAACAAACAAACATATATCAATAATTAAAATCCTATTCCATTTATTTAGTCTTCATCTCTTAGCAATATTTGAATTCATTCATAAAAATCATATAAAATTATATTTGCTAAATATAAAAGATTTTATTCCCTTATTTGCTTGACCTTTTCGTATGAATAAGTTTATCTCTAATGATCTTAAACTTAAGTTTATGAAAAAAAAAAAAAAAAAAATGTTGACATGCCATAACCTCATATTCATATTAATACTAATACACTGATAAAAAAATACATTTATGCAACAAAATCCAGACACATATAAACATAAATACACAAGCAAACAAAAAACTTAATGTAGCATTAAAAGTCTCCATAATATAAATACAAAAATACATATGTACATATATAAACTAAAATGTTTTTATAAATCTGTGAATGTAAATATGAATAAAAACGAGTATGTATAAGGCAAAGTGCGTTTGTGTCAGTGTACTTATGTATGTATGTGTATAAGTATGCATAATGGCAACAATTTTATAGAGAAAATTGCAGTTATATAAATCTGCCCGAAGGGATAAATAAGTTTATGTTAGTTATGACAATATCATTCATACTTTTTCTTATGTATATTTCAATGCTTTTTCTATGTTTTCTATTTTTTAGTTTTTTGACTCATAAAAAATTTATGCAGTTTGCATTTTAAACTAAAGCAAGTAGCTGCCTGCGAGTTTGAAAACAAAAAAAAAAAAAAATCTACCAACAACTACTTATTTTGTTTGGTTGCTACATATAAGTAAAAGCAGTGAAAATTTGGAACATACATATTATTAATATAGTAAAGAATAAAACTAAAAAAATTTTGCAACATAAATGTGGCATGGAAATGTTCTTTAAAATTTATGTTCAACATACAAGCTGGCTGTTAGAGTTGAAATTTTTTTTTTTTTTTTTTTTGTGCTGCTGTTAAAATTTAGTCATATATCAAATCATTTACAAAGGAAATGAAAAACTATATAAATTCTTTAGAGAAAATTATGTGCAGATTTTTCTCCAACAATTTTTTTAGCGGCGCTTAGTTAAACGACAGCGACTTTAGTTTAAAAACCTATACGAAAAGAAATATATCGACCATTCCAGAAAAGAACGCCCGAAAAAGTATATTTTTTTTACTTGATGACTTTCAATTTCGATAAAAATTTGTATACAAAAACTCCATTTAGCCTTTTAAAAGACTTTGTGAATTTTAATGATTTAAAAGGTCTTAAAATTTCGCATATGGCGGCTTTACGTCGAACATTTTAATAATAAAAAAGATTTTTTAAAAATGCATTTTAATGCAGTTGCATTTTTCAAATGCATTTTTCTTTCAATATGCTAATAAATTTGTTTAATTTTTTAACATAAATGAAAAGTTTGGAATCTTTACATTATGATAAAAGTGTAAAATTTTTGGGAGGCGAAAATCTTATATGCATAATCAAATTTTTACAAAAACATGTTTAAAATTTTTCATATAAAAATAAAATTTTTTCTTGTTTTTGAAATTTTCTTTAAAATTTGTATAAAAGTAAGCAAAATATAAAAAGTATGCAATTTTAAATATTCATATCTCTTAAAGTTATTGATGGATTTCTGTAATTTAAAAAGTATTTAAAAGGCCATTGTATATTTTTTGTGTAATTTAGTCAGCATTTCGAAAATCACCTCTTCGATCCATAATATTTTAAAAATATAAATGCAGTTTTTAGATGCATTTTTGTTAGTTGCGAATTTATTAATTTTTAATTTTTCAAAAGTGTATTTAAAAATGCTTTGTTTGTTATAACTTAAAACAATAAATAGTCTGATACATAAAGTTTTACTTTTTTTTAAGGATTTTTTAAAAAATAACACAATAAATTTTTTTTAACAAAATACGGAAAATTGCACATAATACCAGAAAAATTTTATTTTTATATAAAAAAAATTTAACTAGTTGAAGAAAAGGGAAAATTATGCACAGTACATGTGTGCGTCCCAAAAATTTGAGATTTTTATTTTAATGTAAAGACTCCAAACTTTTCATTTATGTTTAAAAATTAACAAATTTTAATAGCATATTTAAAGAAAAATGCATTTAAAAAATGCAGTTGCATTAAAATGCATTTTTAAAAAATATTTTTTATTTATAAAATATTCATGTTTAAGCTAACATAATTACAATTCACAAATTTCTGCAAAGCATTCCCAGAATTATTTGTATTTAAAGTTGTATACTTTTGAGATTTTTCAGATTTTTTTCGAAAGTTAAAAAGCGAAATAAAATCGCAAATTTTCTGAATTTAGCGAATCTGAAAACGTAAATATTTATAGACACCTATAGACCTTATACGTATACAATTTTATACAAATCGGAGGACACTTGGTATATTTTTGGGCGTTCTTTCATGGAATGGACGATATATATAAATAGTATTATGTGTCTGTATAAATATGCATTCAACTGCAATCTTGTTTTCTTTTTGCTAAATCTTGTACATTCAATTCATGGTTTAAGAAAAGAATGAAATGAAAAGAAATAATACTGCCAAAATAAATGAATGCAGTCAGTAGTGGAAATAGCAACAGCTAAACTGAAGTTGCTACATTTTTAAAATATATCCTTTTAAGATTATTAAGCTGAAAAATAAAAGTGTTTAAATTTTCTTAGAATTTTGTTTTTAGTTTATTTTGCATACAAGTGAAGAGTTTACATAGTTTTAACGCTTTTCCTTATAAGAAGGAAATTCAAGTTGCAAATGCTCTCTTCTATAACTTATGTAGTATTATGCAGGCTAAGGAATAAAAAAAGTTCATAATTCTCACACCAAAACCAAATCAAGCAAATAAGAAAATTAAACTTAAGACACTAAAAATAAAACCCACTTTACAATTACCACTGCTGTTGTGTTTGATATTGAGGTTGCCTGCTATAATTGCTGTTGTTACTTTTGCTATTTCTTTACTGTATATTTAGAGTTGGGGGCATGTAGTTGTGTGTAGTTCAAAAATTATTTGCACAATTTTTTTATTTTCTTTTGCAGCGTTAGCGAAAAGTTATGAAAATCTTGCAAGTATTTTCATGTTGTAATGTACAATTGTGAAAGAAAGGAAGTTTTTGTTATAGCTTAACAGCATCAAAAAAAGATTAGAAGGTATTTTTAAGTTGAAGGGAAAAGATTTTAATATTGAAAATTATAGGTTAGCGAATATAGTCTTAATTACCGGATGCTATGATATGATGTAAGTACACTTAAAAGATTTTATAATATTAGTGGAAAACGGTAAAACATGAGATCTATAAAAAAAAAAAACGAGAGATTCATATTTTCATCTAATTCAGTGGTAAAAAATTTCAAGGAAAAATTATTTGTGGCAAGGCTCCTTGTTCGATCAAAGATATATTAAAATAAATAACATCAGTTGAAGAAGTTTCTTGAGATTTAAGAAAAAAGTAAAAAATGGCTTATATTATTTATTTTTTTTTTTATTTTGCTCTAATTTGAAAATGATAATATTAATAACTAGAATAATTGATTTTATTATTACTTCTTTTTCTTAACCTTTATGGTTATAACCAAACATGTATATGCATCCTTACAACCAACATACTACCTGGGTATGTCACACATTTTGTATGCAAGTGTAAGGAATTTTAGAATTTAAAATTTTTATTATCATTTGCTAAAAATATAACGTTTTTACCTAATGTTAACTGTGGTTTTTAGGTTAAAAGGGGTTTTTAGGAAGCTCTGAGTTTTTTCCCATCCAAATAAAATCCCATCATTCAAAAGTATAACGATTTTATTTGTTCCACGTGCATTCGAATTCTAAATTGGATTTCCAATTCATTTATTGATCCCCAGCAAAAAAACGATAAAGAGTTTTCGAAAAGGAACATTTTCACCACTTCAGAAGCTGAACAAAGTGCATATTTTTAACTTTTTTTGAAGTTCTTAATAATTACTAACAAAAAAGTGAAAATAAATGAATTTTTGGCAAGAAAAAAGGTTAATAAATTCTAAGAAATTTTACAAATTTTAAAGCATTTTTATCATCTTTTATTAAGACTAAAGCTGAATTTTTGATAAAAAATTGTATAAACATAGTTTTAAGGGAAGTTCTCTTACACGAAAAAATTTTACATTATTTATATGAAAGGAAATTACTAATACTCTATCAGTCAGGATTCAGACCAAAACATGTATGCGTAACTAAAGCTGAATTTTTGATAAAAAATTGTATAAACATAGTTTTAAGGGAAGTTCTCTTACACGAAAAAATTTTACATTATTTATATGAAAGGAAATTACTAATACTCTATCAGTCAGGATTCAGACCAAAACATGTATGCGTAACTGCTCTTTCTGTTGTTGCTGAAGAAATACGTAGTGAGATTGACTATGGCAACATGGCTTTTTTAATACTTCTTGACCATTCAAAGGCGTTCGACACCGTTCACCATGAAATATTCTGCTCAAAATTAAAAAATTTATTTAATTTTTCGAATACATCCACCAAACTTATTTCAACCTATTTTAATGCAAGATACCAATCTGTGTACACAAATACAAAATACTCCTCGTGGGCGCTAGTACCCAGAGGAGTTTCTCAAGGACAAATTCTTGGTCCTTTGCTTTATATCATGTATTCCAATGACCTTCCGACGCAGTGTAAATTTATGAAAATACAAATGTACGCTGATAATGTACAACTATATATTGCCTGTAACGTCTCATCTGTAATAAATTGTGTATCCAATATAAATTCAGATCTCTCAAGAATAAATGAGTGGGCAACTGCAAATGGTTTAAGTCTCAATCCTAAGAAATCCAAATGTATACCAATTTCCAGGTCACGAATAGAAAGTTGGAATCAAATAAATATTATCTTAGGATCCTCTCTCATTGAGGTAGTATCATCATCAAAAAACTTGGGTATTACCTTTAATAAAAATCTCTCCTGGATTGACCATATAAATCAAGTAACAGGAAAAACATATGGTATGCTAAGATCTCTGTGGACCACTCAATATTTTACACCATTTAAAATCAGACTTTTATTAGCTAAAACTTACTTGGTGCCAACACTTCTATGTGGCTGTGAATTGTTTTCCGGGTGCAGCTCTTCTCAAAAGCGTAAATTAAAAACGACATATAATAATATTGCCAGATACGTATTTAACTTAAAAAGATATGACAGTGTATCTCAATTTGCAAAAAAGATATTTAAGGTATCCTTTGACAACTTGATGAAATGCCGAAGTTTAATCTTTTTACTAAAATTAATCTATACAAAAGAACCGCTCTACCTTTATCAAAAATTAACATTTGCTCGCTCAAACAGAGGGACAATATTAATACCTATCAGATATCGGCATCAAATTTCTAATCGACAATTTTTTATTTATGCCATACGTCTCTGGAACCAACTTCCGCGAAATATTCAAAATACAAGCAACGCAATACATTTTAGAAAGCTAATATTTGATTACTATGAAAATCACTAGGATAATTAAAATAAATGTATTATTCCTTTATATCATGTTAATTTTTGTTATACAATATGTTTTGATGTTAGTATATGTATGTTATTTTTTCTATTTTAATGTTATTTTAATGTTATACTATATTATATTATGTTAAACTTTTATAATCGAATTGTATTTGTCATTTTGATGTCCGGTGCTAAATTAAAAGATATTTTATTTTACTGCACTCGTATACAATTTTTAATAAACAAACAAACAAACAAACTTCAAAAGAAATGAACAAGAAGTATAAAAGAAGAACATCCCACCAATGACAACCATAGGTTAAAAACAGAACTTCTGCAGTACTTTTTCACCACTAAGTACTTCCTTCCAATGACAACACATGTTATATTTAGCACTTTTTCAGCCCTTTTTCAGTTCCTTTTTTGCTGGGTCTTTGTACCTACAGATATTACTTATGGAAATTGTTTCTATATGAATTTTTTGACACTTTTTTAGTGTTTTACTAAAAATACAAGAAAGATCAAATATAATCGGGCTTTTCCATAATTCAAAAGTATAACAGTTTTTAACGGTGCATTTAAAAACCTTAAAATTATAAATAATTTTAATAATTCATTCAATGACCTTTGTAAAGAACTTACAGATTTCACTCATTAAAATAAATCCTATATGAAATTTTTGGAGATTTTTAAATTTTGAAAAGGGATTCCTCATTAATTTTTAAACTACCTTTGAGTTTTTCCCATTCAAATAAAATGATACTTTTGATATGCAGCTACTATTATTGGCTTTCCTATCATTTGAAACTAAATTGGTTTCTCATTCACGGACCTTTGTAAAGTAACTGTTGATTTGACACATTCATAATCAATGTATTATATTATAATTCGTCAATCCAACTGAAAAACTAACCATTGCTACACACATGAACACGAAAAAAAATCAACAAAACCTTTTGAAATATTACTAAATCGGAGTTTGAAGCTTATCTAGGAATACAA
The DNA here is from genome assembly GCA_951394005.1 of Protophormia terraenovae. NCBI lineage: Eukaryota > Metazoa > Arthropoda > Insecta > Diptera > Calliphoridae > Protophormia > Protophormia terraenovae. Next base: position 121,051,751 of record OX596074.1, read on the forward strand.
TTGTTTGCTGGAGTCTCACATTCAAACAAAGTTCATACGTCTGACTTAGGAAAACAAACGCATCCGATACATCGAGCTTCAAAGAGTATTTAACGTGTCAGTCGTTTTATCAGATTTGATAATGGAAATACCGCCAGTAGCACAAGCAAAACGACAAATCTGCAGCCATTTCAGATATTTTCTTGATGCTGAATAGGAATCTTCAGGACAATAGGAATCAACAGGAACAGAAGTCACCATTGATTTCTTTTTCATTAGTGGAACAATGAAGAATAAAGGCAATTGTTTTATGTATTCTAGAAAAAGACCAACACGAAAGGCATGCAGGATATACCATAAACGAGTATGTGCTGAACATTCATAAGATATTACGGAATGTAAGGACAGCGCAGCCTAAAATACAATTTTTGTTTAGCTAATGTATATAATATTTATAAAAAGTAAAACATAATAACAAAATAAATATTTTACTTGTATTCGATAAAAAATTTTATTAAATTGTTCTATACATACCAATGTATGCTGGTTGTAAATGTAAGGGGCATCTTCACAAAAACAGTTAAAACTTTGGCTATAAAAACTTTTATAATTTTTTCTTCAGAACATCATAGCTATCAATACTTTTGACAAACATCTAAATTTTCAAGTTAATATGACAACCAAAACTCAGAATAAGCTAATTTAAAAATGAAAAACCTACTCGGGTATGCGGTTGTCAACATAAGGGTTAAATAGATATAATGAGCTGAAAATTGTTGGGAATTGACTTAAATTTATTTTATTTCTATATTTTTGTAGAAAAGTTTTTAATTGTTCTTTATATTTTATTAAAAGCTCTGAATTTATTAAAAAAATGTGAATCAATTAGAAAATTAATTATATAAATTCCAATATAATGTTAGTTAATAAAGTATACAAAGTAGTCCTACTCTCTATTCATGAAATTTCTCTCTCACATATATGGGTGCTGTGTGAACTGAGGGAACTATGAACCATAGCTGTAACTTATGAATGAAATAAAAAATGAAAATACTTTTTATTTCATTTACATTTCTTATTTCTAAATAAAAATATTTGTCAATCAATCTATTAACTTTTAAATAAAAAAGTATTAAGAATTTCTATTTATACTGAAACAATTGAATTTATTATAAATTTGTATCTGATTGAACAAAATAAATAAAAAATTAAAATATTTTATTTAATCCAAAGAAAAACAAATATTTTTTTATAAGAAGATAATTAAAAGTTTTTTATTTGATTATTCTAACGTTGAATAATATTCATATGTTTTTAATTTAAATAAAAAAAGTTCAACAAATTTTTTCGATTTTTATTCAAAAACTTTGTATTCAAATAGAAAAATTTTAAATAAATATTTTTTTTTTTTTTATTTTATTCAACAAAAACTTCAAAAAAATAAAAATATTCAGCCTCAAAAGGTTTGAATAAAAAAAATTATAAATTTTTTTTTAAATATTCAAGTATAAAAAAAATATTTTACTTATTTTTCTTTTTCAAAGCTAATTTTTTAACTATTCAAATAAATTCATGTTGAATAAAAATATTCAAAAATTTTCTATGAATAAAAAAATTGAATATTTTAAAACAGATTTTATTTTATTTTTAAAGTAGAAAATAAAATAAAGAGCAATTGTATTCAAGCTAAAATAATAAAATATATTTTTAAATTAGTTGAGATTTTGGAATTTGATTAAAATTTTATAAATTCATATTTGAATACTTTTGTGGAAATTTTATTTTATCTATCTTGTTAACAAATGGAATAACATTTAAATAGTTTTAATTAAAATTAATTTCAAGTAACTGAAAATCATATTTCAAAAAGTATAAAATAATTTGGAATCATTTTATTTCTAAAAATATAAATAAAATATAAAAATAATTTATTTTTAACAAATATTTTGATTGAAAATATTCACAATGAATGAATTTGAAAACATTTTTATAGAACTCTGTGTATATAGGAAAAATAAAAAAGCACCAACACATTTACATTTTTGTTACCAACACATACTTAGAGTTAGGTACTTTTTCACTAACACACTCGTAGAGTTAGGTTAACCAACTTTGTTAGTTAATAACTATTAAAAAATAATTTTACAAATTTCTTTCAGATTAAAAACCAAAGGGTATTGCGGAGTGAATGGAGTATAAAATACTTTTTTAATTCAACTTCGTTACCTGGCAGTTAAAAATCACGGGCCATAAGAGAAATTTTAACACATAATGGTGAAACAATTATTATTATTATTATTTTTTTTTGCAAGAATGGTTAAAAAATGAAATGCATTCGATCAGAAATTTTCATAAGCTTTAATCTTTTAATTTTAGCAAATTTGGATTTATATAAAATTGCTAAAAGCTTAATTTCGGGATACTCCTTTGCATGACCTCGTGACTAAAAAATATGCATTTAATTTCTGTTATTTTTAAATATATATTATAGTAGCTGCAAAGACTTGAGAAAGGAAGATTCAGACCCTCATCATATATACAGCTAACCAAATTGAATGCAATTTAAACTAAAGAAATCTACTTCTTAATCAAAATGATTTTTATACCCACCATCAGATGAGGGGTATATTGATTTTGTCATTCCGTTTGTAACATGTCGAAGGAATCATCTAAGACCCCACAAAGTATATATTTTATGGGTTCTGGTTAGATTCTGAGTCGATCTAGCTATGTCCGTCCGTCTCGAACGGGGCAACATAGAGGGACGAAATTTGGCACAAATATTTATTTTATATAAGGTTTATTGAAAATGGATAAAATCGGTTAATAAACAAAAAAGTTATGGGCTAAAAACTAGAAACACAGGGTGTCCGTTTTATACTTTTTTGCTGATATTTCTTCAATTAAAGCATGTACGACAACGAAATTTTGGACGTATAGTTCGGGGGTCGATATAAAATCGGAAACTAAAAATGGGCGTGGTCCGTCCACTTTACCGCCCACCTCCCATATAAGGTCAAATTGTGTTCAAATAGCTCAAGGACCAATGTAAACTCGGAAACAAAAAATGGGCGTGGTCCGCCCACTTTACTGCCCCCTCCAATATAACGTAAAATTTGAAGAAGTTGATGGTGGGTATATAGATTCAGCCGGGCCGAATATAACATTCGCGCTTGTTTTTATTAAACGTTTAATAGCCAAACCATTTTTTGCAACTTTTTTCGTAGCAGTACGATAATGGGTCAACAAGTTACATATTTTTGGTAATTTGGAAAATTTTTACCATCTGGCCATTTTTGTAATTGGCATTTCTTTTTTGTTATTTGTAAATTTTTTATGTTTTGGCGACCATTTCATATTTTCTTTTTTGTGAGTTGGGATTTTTCTGTAGTTTTTTTAATTAGAGGCCGTTTTGCCTTTTACCTTTAGTCGCAAGTTGTCCCTTTTTTAACCACCTTACCACTTTTTTGGTCCCTTTTTTAAATGGCGATTAAGTGCCGACTTTTTAAAATTATGCTAAGTTGTTTGAAATATATCGACTCTTATTATATTAATTTCAACAAATAATATTAGCTATTATTTTTGTGAAGCATAAAAATAATAATTCAATTTTGTACAAAAATTACTTCAAGGCACATTAACAAAATTATTCCCCAATAACCCAATTTAATTTAATGAATACCATCTCTGTCCACTTTTTCCTCCGTTCCTTTAAATATTAAGTTTGATTTAAACTTTGCATGCTGTTAATGTTGGTGGTTTTTCTTGCAAAAACATCCATGGAATAACTTTGTAAACCAAGGCTTTGCTATGATTGTTTTGTGCAGAAATATATGGTTGAGTATTTATTTTTTTTTAGCCAAAAAAAATGCACTATTCCCAAAGTTGCTACTTAGTTTCTTTTTTCATATTATTTGAAATTCAACAGAAATAAATTAAAATCGCACACAAAAAGTTTTAATATATTTGGCACTAATGTTCTTTGCGCTTTTTTGTATATTTGCAAGGTTTTTTTTCAGACAACGTGACATTTGTGACTGTTGCCATTTCGTTATTAATTTTTTTTTTTCAAACATTTGAAAAAGAAAAAAGAACATTAAAATAAAAGTCAAACTATGGAAATGTATTTCCATATTTGTGCTAGAATTTTTGAAATAAAAAGAAATTCCTTAAATTAAAAGGTTTGTTAAAAATTGCTGCGAAAGGATTTTTTTTATTAGCCATTACTTATATCTACAAAAGGAAAATACCAGCTGAAATTTTCTTAATAATTAGTTGAGCTAAACTCTTTTTGATAACATAGTTTATCAAAAAGAATTAACTCATCATTAGTTTTGGGATCTATTGCTGCTTATTTTGTTCTCTTGTATTTTAATATCAATTTTGTTTATAGCAATTTCATACAATTTTTTGCTAATATAAATTTTTATTAAACAAAATTACTAAAGTTTTTCTCTGTTTGTCATTCAATTAAAATGCCAAAAAAAAAAAAAAAGAACACTAAACTTTCTTGACACATTAAATACAATAAATTTGTTTCCTTAATTCTTAAAGGAATTAAATAATTATTAAAATAAAAAACAGAGAAAAACTAACAACAAATTATTATTCGTTTAAGCAAACGAATAATGAGAGAACAAAAAACTAAATGAAAAATGTCCACTTGCTTTTCTAAAAGTTTTCATATTTATCCCTCATTTTAATTTTTAAAACAATGATCCTGTCATTAACAGATTTTTATACTACTTTTCAAACAAACTCTCTTTCTCTCACTGTCTTTTAAAAACTAACAAACACACTCCCACAAATGTTCAGTAATAGCACAAGTTTACACAGACGTATATAAACACCAGTGTTGTTAGAAGTAGGGAAAAATCCCTACATGTAGGTATATTTTACGGACATATTTTTTGTTTTCCTAAAAATGTAGGTACTTTTTCTGAAAGTCCATTTCTTTGCAATAAACATCTGAATTCTGCAATTTTGATATTATATTCATTAATAAATGTAAAATTAAAAATGAAGAATTTGTATTCTCTATTATTACAAAAAAAAAAAAAAAAAATCTTAAACAAGAAATTTAACAAAAAAAAATTTTGTATCATTTTGATCTATCTAATAGGAGAAGCTTACCCCACTAACGTTAGGAAAAATCTTAAGTGTTTGGTTCGTCATATAATTGGTAAAAACGCAATGAATTAAAATATATATATATCGTTATACAAAGTTAAATATAGTTTTTTAAAGTTTAATTTTCGGAGGTTGATAATTAGCATTTTTAAACGATAAGATTGGAAATAAATCTTGAAGAACTAAACTTCTTAAACTCAGAATATAAGGTAATCGGAGACAGTGAAAATGTCAGTATTTTTTGAAGAATTTAGTTTAAATATAATCTATAATGTTAATTTTTAAGCAATTTTTTTTTTTTTAACTTTGGTATTTAAAATGTGTAGGGATTTTTTGTAGGGAAAATTTTTTGGACGCGTAGAGAAAAATCTTATTTTTTTCATCAGCCGTAGGGTTTTTTGAAAATATCCACTGGCAACACTGATAAACACAGACACACTTGTACAAAAAAGGAGTTTTTAATTGTTTGCAATTAAATTGTGTGCAAGTAAAAGGACATAGAAAGCAACACTTAAACCTTTTTTTATTGTATTCATGTTTTTTTGTGTGAGAACCATTTAATATTATGATGATGAGAATGGGCAATGGTAGCTGGCGTTGATGATGGAAATTTATTTGTGTAGTTTAGCAGGATGGATGATGAAACTGTTGCCATTTTTAATTTAAAAAAAGTGTTATAATAATTTAGAGTTTAAAAAGAGAATAAGTTGAATAGTGGCAGCCAGTTTATGTTCTTTATGAAAAACTGACATAAAACAACAATTATTATTATTTTTTTTTTTTTTTAATTTTCCATAGTTTCTTGTATTTTTGTGTTTTTGGAAAAACTATGTCACTACCTAACGTTAACCTGTGTGTCAATGTCCTGTAGTTAAAGCAGTTGAAAAAAGATGAAATAACATTAACATAAAACTTGACAGCAATTAATTCATTTATGTTTTTTTTTTTTTAACTTTTTGTTTGTTGAATATCATTCGACTATTTTGTTGACTTCAAAGTGAATGGTTTTTTTTTTGCGGTAGTTTTTCCTTAGCACTTCAAAGATGATGAAAGGAAGTTAAAATTATATTAATTAATTGGCTTATTGAAATAAGCACATTCAACATATATTTTTTGGGATTAAAGACATATTTAAAACTAAAATTGAAAATTAAATTTTAATTGATTTTTAAGTATAAAATGAAGGCTGACTTGAAGGCTTAGCATTTCAAATTCCATCTAAACTGCTTATTTTTGTTTAAAAGAGGATTTCTTTGTAGACTATTGTAATTAAACAATCAGGTTATTTCCTTTTTGTTTCCGTCTTTACCAAATTAATATTTCGTTGAAATAATATTTCAAATTATGTATTTTTCCAAAATATAATTTAAACATATGTATATTTTGAATATATGAAAATACTTAGCATTATGTAATATTATTTTTCCAAAATATTACGAAAACAAAGCCTCGATAGATTTAATTAAATTTTAGCTTAATACCCTTAAATTTTAGTTATAATTTAAGAATATTAGTTTTTCATTTTATAACACTATTCCCAGAAACATAATTCTATAGCTCCTGTTTGAATAGAATTAATTCTTTATTAAATTTATTCATAAAGAATTCATTAAATTTTTATTAATTCAAATTTTTTCCAAATTTTTCTTTTATTAAACTTTTAATATTTAGTTTTTTAATCTTTTAAAAAATGAAATAAAAATATTTTTAAAGCCACAAATAAGCTTTAGATTTGAACTGAAGAACATCTTTAAGGTTCTGAATTATTTTAAAAATTACTTTTTTTATAGAATTAGTTCACTTTATATGAAGTCGAAGAATTTATTTATTGTCTATGAATAAAATTAATATAAATGCTTTAAAAGAATGATTAGTATAATATATTTAATTCGATTTTGTAAAGATAACTAAAGAATTAAGCTCTTCGAACATTTGCATATGTTCTTATAAAATTTTTTACATTTCGAAAAAAGATAAAATCAAGCTAATTATGTTGTTATGCAGACCACTCCTCTACACTATATTCTAAATTAATGGACAGATTTTTGTAAAAAATGTACACAATATGTAATAAAAAAGCACACATTTTAAAAATTAAGAAAATAGAAATTGACATAACTTTAATTATGCATATATATCAGCCATTATTAAAAATTTTTAATTCATCAAATATTGAATTTAATCCTTAAAAAATTTTCTTGGAAATATTATTATGATTTTTTTTTTGTAATTGAGTTACAGACTTGAACTCGAAAGCATCATTTTGGAAATAAAAAAGAATTATTTTACAGAAAGAATTATGAAAAATATTATTTCGGTATTTCATAGGTAAACACCCCACTATTAGAAAATAACTTTTTATATCTATATGATTAATGAGTAACTATTTTGATTTAATGCATAAAATGGACAAGTTTGAGGTATTTTTAAGTGATCGATTTGCAGTAATAATCTCTTGGAAAGTTTCCATTTCATTGCTTTCAAAGTCATACAAAAATATAAATTAATGTTGGACAGAAATTAGCCTCGTCGTTCTAAACAAAATCACGGGAAAGTCCAAACCCTAGTTGCACGCTTAAATAAATTCTCATATTTCCTTTTTCTCCAACAATAATTGAAACATTACATAGAGCATGCTTTTTAAAGCATACGTATTTATTTACTTGTGCATATATATATATATATTTTTTTGTGATATTATTCATTCTACTTTTGGTAAATTTTAAATTAAGTTAAATTCTTTTTGGTAAATGTCAAATGTCAATATCGATACACTTCAATTAAGAAGGGGAGAGACAATCATACGTATTATTTTTTTGGGCAGAGAAAAATATATTTATCAATTTTGAGTATTGTATAAACATATGCAATGTTATGAAAATTCAATTTAATTTAATTTAATTGAACAGGAATTATGTATACTGTCTGGTTTTGTAAAGAAAAAGAAACAAATATGAAAAATACTAATGGTAATTTTGGTTGAAATTGGTGCAAATGTTTGATTGTAAAAGTTGTAGAAAATTTTAATGAGTTTTTCGGGGAAAATTTGTGAATAATATTTTAATAATATTAAAATAAAATTTGTGGAATTTTTTTATATATTCAGCTTGTTTTTTAGGCTTCTTAAACCAAATTTGCCACAAATTTAATTTTTTTGTCATTATTTACGTATAACTTTTTTCCCCAATTAAATTAATTAAATGCTTATTTTTAAATGATTTTATTATTAATATATTCATACAACAAAGTAAATTTTATCAATACAATTCTATATCGATGTACAAAAGCGCGTGTATCTGTAAACAAGTTTTAATACATATAAATTTTGTTAATCTCTGGGTAATTAAGAAAATGCTGATGCTGGTGATTATATCTTCATCTGTTTTCTCTTTTCATTTTTTTTTTTTGAAAATCAAATGAAAATATTTTCTTGCATATTTATAGTTTGCCGTTTACAAAACAGATTCAGATTTAAATAATTCTTATGCAAATAAAGCCACTATAATAAAATTTAATGATAATGGTGTTAATGGCCACATAAGAATGCCAAAATGTCTGTAATAATATAATTTGATTAAAAATCACTGAATTTACAAATGCTTTACAAACAAAAACTTTTAAAGGAAGGACTATCTAAGAGAACTTAAATATCTTGAGAAGAAATATTTTTTCTTAAATAAATGAAATAAATTTCTCCAACAAGCAAATAATATAAATCTTTAAGTTTTATAAAAACGTTTTTAGTTTTTTTTTTTTTTTAACTTTTATATTTCTTCAATGTGTTTTTTTTTTTTCTGGTTCATTTTTGATTGACTATACCGCAATATATTTTACTTTTTCAGGATATTATCACAAAAGAGGAAAAAAGAAAAAAACGGAAAACTTTAAGGAAATTGTTGTATCAAATTTAGTTTTCTTTTTTCTGTTGGCCCCCGCTTTCAATACAAAAATCAATAAGCGAAATATTTTCAATTTCTTTCAGTGCCACTCAACTATTATATACATATATATTTTTTTGTTGGTCTTTGATATTTTTTTGCTCGTTTTTATTTTCATTGAATTTGTTTGCTTTTTTTGTTCCATTTTTATTATTGCTGCTTCTACTGCGTTTTTTCTCCTTGCTCTAAATGACACTGTGAGATATTGAAAGCAGGCCACGTTACTGGCTGATGTTTTTTGTTCTCTTATTCATATTCCTATACATTCACATTACACAGTTATCAGAAAAAAATGTTTTTACGTTTTTCAAAAAAAAAAAAAAAAAAAAAAAAAAAAAAAAAAAATTGCAAAATATTCAACTACAGAAGGTATTCAAGTGTAAATGAATCTTTTGTTGAACCCCATGTCTCTGGGTGCTTCTTTACAGAAAGTGAAAAAATAAAATAAATAAATAAAACGTGATAAAGAAACAAAAAATCTTTCACTTGATTTGGTGAATTTGACACATTTGCTTCTCTTTTTTCTTGCTTTTTTAAAAATATAATTTAATGACATTTTGTTTTTGTTTATTAAAAGCTTTTTTAATGTTTTTTTATTTGATTAATTTTGCTTTTTTGTTGTTGTATTTACAAATTATTTTAAGTAGAAATTTTTGTTCCAGTGGTTGCGGAAATTGAAAACAAATATTTTAAAATATTTAGAAAAATATCTAAATGTGATTTTGTATTCTTATAAAGTGAAAACAGGAGAAATGTATAAAATTAATGTTAGATAATTTAAAACACTTATTTGCTTATGAACATTATGTTTCCTGTTAATGAAATATGTTTTTGCAACAACAAACACAAGCTAGTACTGTTAAACTTAGTTCACACTACGCTAATATTTGACGTTTTTTGCAAATATTTGCTTTAGTTCATGCCCGGCAAACCAAAGGTTTGATTTAAATTTTGAGATTGATTTGAAATAAATTCTTTTCTCAAATGTAAATGTTTGAGAACGATTTCATAATGATTTGAGAATAATGGCATTCTCAACAAAAAGAGGAAATTTTTCTCCAATTTTGGCATAAATTTGAAATAAGGTTTGAACTAAGCCTTGATATCAAAGAAGAAAGTCATAATTTTTCAAATGTTTGAAAAATGATGACTCTGCGCTTGTTGGGTGGGAATACAAAATATTTTTATGATTTAAACAGGATAACAGCTGATTTTGGGCAAACAAAACAATGTGCCTTTAAATAAAAATGCGGCAAGTGTGATCATTTTGTGAACAAAAATTGTAAAATACTTGACACTATTTTGAGCGAACATTTATTTAATCTTACAAAATAAATGTAAGATCAAACAGAGGCAAACAACCAGTGTTGACAACTTAGCCTTTTTAAGGCTAAATCTAGCCTTTTTATTTTGCTTTTAGCCTCAAAATTTTCGTTTCAACTTTAAGATTTTTTCTAGCCTTTTTTCTAGTCCGATATATTCAGTATATCTGGTTTCCTATTAACTACTTTTGTCAATTCACAACAATCTCTTCTAATATTTTCGTTACAGTCTTAACAAAAACTGAAACTAAATTATTTATATTGTATAACAGATATCTCAAATTCATTTACTGACCATATTCCTGAACTACATATTGAATAAGATTTGGCATTCATGTTATAAAATGAAACCTAATAGGAAACAAACACACAGAAAATTTCCACTAAAAAGCGTTGAATAAATTCGTAAAACATATAAGCATTTTGGCCTAAATATCGACTTTTGATCAAAATAAATTAAATTTAAATGTCGCATATAACAATCGATACTACTGCGATGATATAAGATATGAGCCTCAAGGGCACCAAAACCGGAATTTCAAACTGCACAAATGACGCCATTTAAAATCTCTCTAAAAATTTTACCTTGTTATTTATTGTATCATGATTGTAGAGTACATCAATGCAATAATTTTTAATTTATGACTTTAAATTAAATTTTTGCATTTTTTTTTATTAATTTTTATCTTAAACTACCATAATCCTGACACCGTATGCTAAAAGTCATTCACACGAACAGATCTGTGTTCTACAAGAGCCAAGAAATATTGGTACTCAATAGTGTTGATCTGCCATTAAAGAATTTTCGAAATTTGTTTGAACCCCAAAAGTAAACGAGTTTGAATTGAGTGATTAATGCACGGTTATAACTAAATAACAATCTGCAATTTGATCCAATTTAACATTACATAAACCTTTTCAAGTTGAGCTTATTTTAAACTATATAAATACATACGATTAAAGCTTTTGAAATCCGATAATTTAGGCTAATTAAGAACGTTATACAGCTCTTTTAAAAAAGGTAATTTTAGACTATAATTATTTATATAAAGACATAACATTTATACCTACTGAAAAAAATCGTTTCCGATTTTTTCAGATTATGTAAATGTTTCTAAATTGTTGCAATATGATACATTAAAAAAAAAAAAAAAATTCTTAATGATTTTCGACTAAATAAGCAACTAAATAAACAATATTATATCAGTTCATGAGAACTGATATAATATTGTATAGCTATCTGCTGTTAAAACTAGCATGGAACAACATATACATATGTGCGATTGAAGTTATTTCGGGACTTGATAATGACAAAATTTTACGACTTATAAAACATATTCAGTTGAAGTTTCTTGTAACCCGTATAAAGATGAAAGGCTTAAGTTACCTAAGGTATACTCAGACTAGTCAAATATTTGACCAAATGAAGTAACCACTATATAAAATATTTTCTAGCTTCTACATGGGAAAATATTTTGTACTTATCATAATTCATAGCTGATATTTTACTGAATCTTGTTTGATGCTGTTTTCGCTTACAAAACATTTCCAAGATCAAACAACGGTGAACTATTTTTTTGTAGAGCTAGTGGTCTGGCAAATTTGGTCAAATATTTGACAAATGTAAACATAGATTTAGGATTTTTATTAACATCTAATTTTAGTTGATAAAATATCTATGATGGATCAGTGATTTTATCCGACTTAGATCTATTTAAAGACCTATAGCTGAAATCAAGTTAAGACAATTTGAAGCCATACTATTTAAACTAATTTGGTTCTATAGGTTTTTACTTTATTTTTAAAATCTAATTTTTAATTTAATTTTAATGTCATATGATTTAAGCAAATTTTAGATATTTGATTAAAGCCAAATTGTTACATAATAACATATTATTTTATTTTCTTAATTTTAGCATAATGCTGGTAATGTATTACTTGTTATGGTATGACTTGCGATTTATTTTAATTGAAACTGTAAACATAGATATGTATGGCTTCAACTATAAATGTATATCTCTACAAAAGATTCCTTCCCTTAACTCAAGAAAACTAATTTTATTCCCTAAGATTTTAAAATATGCCTGCGATCTAATCTATTACTAATAATAAAATTTTACTACAAATAAAACTTTACATGCAAATATACATACAATTCATTTAAATATTCATCATCCCACAAAACCAAAGTGAACATTTTTATTTATTTAAATAAAAAGCTGCTGCAAAAGTAGTAATAATATTTTCTACATACAAGTGTATGTAATCACATTAAGTACGAAAATAACAATAATAAATGTAACCTAAAAAGGCAAAATAAAAGTAAAAAAAAAACGTAAAACCAACAAATAAAATGAAATAAAAATAAAATAAACAAAATCTAATTTTGAACAAAACCAAAAAAAAAAAAAACGAAATGACACATTAAAGTCATGTACTGTAGAAAAGGGTTCTTAAGCAAATATAAGTAATATTTAAACTTTTTTTTCTTATACAACTACATAAAAAACAACAAAAACAAATACATATTTAGTAAGGCGCCTGAAAGCAGGCAACATAAGTTAACACAGATAAATTCAAAAAAGGAATATGATATTAAAAGGAATAAGCAAATGGTAAGTAAAATTTGTGCCGCCAGTTATGTTTAAATATAAGAAAATTATATAAATAAGAAACACTTACTTGTACACATACATATATGAATTTAAATTTACATACACATATACATATAAAGTTTTTGATAATAAGAAAATGTTATTTGGTTTATGGGTATGTCGTTTTATACTCTGTTTAAATATAATTGTGATTCTTTTGTCGTTTGAAATTCTTTTTTATTATTTGCTCATATTTAAAATGGAAAATAATAAAGAAAAAATGAAGAATGTATGTAATAATAACTCAAATACCAGCAAACACGAAATATGAATAAAACGTAAAAAAAAAAATATTAAATAAAATATGGCATAAAGCTTTTCAAGCATAAATTCTAATGAAATACGTTTTGCATGTTAAAAGAAAAAAAATACATACATACACGTTTTATGTTATTCTTTTTGTAAGTTGAAAACATAATTTTATTAAAAAATCATTTAAGCTTTTGATACAAAAAATTATCTTAATTTAAAGAAAATTATTTATAAGGAAATAAGATTGTGCAGAAAATGTGATTTTTTTTTAATTTTAAGAAATTTTTTATAACAAATAATAATTAACTATTTTCTTTTTAAATGATTTAATTAGGAATAAGAACTGTAATTTTAATTTGAAGAACCTTATTTTCTGGGAGATTTAAATGATATGAATATTTATTAAGAGGCTTTAGATCTTTTTTTTTTTTTTTATTAATATTGTGTAAGGAAATTATAATATTATTTTTTCAATATACATATATACATACATACCTATTTGTGAATTAGGTATAATCCAAAATAATTATATCTATATAAACAGATAAAAAAAAAAAAAATATTTTACATCTTTATTAATGACTGGTTCTTCTTTTTTAAGAATACCAAGTGTGTAGATAAATTTCATCACTGGTTTTGAAGACAGAAATAAGAAATTAATATCCTTAAAAATAGCGCAAAATTCTGTCACTTAAAAAATATATTGAGAGAATTTTGGCTAAAATTTTCCCTTTTTTTAACTTCAATTATTTATTTAAGCTTCCTTATAGAATATTCAAGATAAATCTAACAGCTTAAATGCCTTTTCAAATGATAGATCTCTTGGTCGGTCAATATAAGAAAATTTTTACCAAAAAATATTTTAAATTTTTTGAGAACTGAAGGAAAAAGTCTAGATATCTTTAGCTTTTTTAAAACTATTAAAATAGGTCAAAAGTGTTTTTACTAAGTTCCGCAATAGTGCTGCAACTATGGTCCCAAAATGTCTTTTTTTTAATGTTTCTTTAAATTGTGAACCGTTAAAGCTATCTAAATTAAGTTTCGCCTGACTGGAACTGAGGTGTTTTTGAGTTGATTTGCAAGTCACGGGGTTAGAGGATAGACCTATGAATTTAATCTCCTTGGGTAAGTACTTTTACAAATTCGCAAACAAATTTATTTATGATTGGAATGTAAAAAAAAAAATTACATTTAGATAGTCCTAGTAAATCTCTACAAAAACTCTTTTAATTTAAGTTAAAACTAATTTTACCCTTATTTTTGTTCATAAAAATGTCTAGTATATTTCTTACAATATTTTTAATATTACTACTAGAATCATATAAATGTAACTGTGCGATAAAAAGTTGTATTAGTCTGATTTTAAAGCTTTATAAACAATTTTACATTTTGGAAAATAACTCCAAAAATTCTTTCACCTAAAACGTTTTCATTTTCCAGACTACAGATTTCTAAGAAATACTAGCGTTAATGCATATTAGGGTGATCGATTATTAGGGTGATCGATTATTCGAATAGTTCGAATAGTTGGTATTTTGAAAAAACAGGTTGCACTTTTTTAAATTCAGAAAAAACCGGTTAACCGGAACAGACGTACATCGTTAAATCGACTTAAAGCCGATTGGTACAAATGAAGGTGGGTCTTAGACCAATATTTTTGGGTGTTACAAACATCAGTACAAACGCATAATAGGCATGTAGGGTATACAAATTGTAAGAAAATAATCATCAAAAATTATATTAACATTTACTTAGCATAAACAGAAACCATGGGTTAATATGAAAAACGCAAGAATCAATTTTATTGAAAGGATTCTACAGGTGAAACTCTTTTAAAACAAAATCTTTGAAAAACAATTTCTTTGCTGAATAAAAAAACTAAAACATTTAAATTAGGTGCAAAAATATTACATTAAGGAAAATTATTACTTATTTATTTAATCTTAAACTATAATCTTAAGCCATTAAAAATCATACTTTATGAATATTAAAAAAAAACAAAAATTCATAAATTTCGATTCAAATATCAATATTTAGTGCATGGTTTTTGAAATAAAATGGTATTTTTAAAACCGGTTTTTTGTGTTTAAAAAAATGGTTGAAAAACCGGTTGGAAACCCGAGTCGATCACCCTAATGCATATAAAGCAAAATTGGATCGCTCTGGGAAATGGGTTCTCCGAAATCCTATTTAAACTGTAAATTTTAAAAAAGTTTTAAATTCTTTTTCTCAAAAGTCAAAGCCGAGATCAACCAGATCTGGGCAACGTTTTCTCCCCATGCTCTATTCAAATTTTGTCAATTTTGAAAAAGATTTTAATTTTTTTTGAAGAATTCTCAAAAGTCAAAGCTCAACTCAAAGATCAACTAAAAAATATATTGACTTTAAAATATGAATATAAAAAAGTAAATTTTTGAAAGAAATTTATTGAGGTGTCATATTAAATGTATCAAAATAAAAAAATAAAATATTAAAAAATATATTTTTGGTGAAACTTTTTTCTATAACCGTGGTATTTGACATTCTGGCACTCGCAATAGTTTATGAATTATTACAGAAAATGTCATAATAAATACGAAATATTTATTTCAATTTGATTTATTTCGTTTATGATAAAACAGAAAAATCGCTAATTGCTTCCAAAAGCCATCCCAATGCAATGAAATTCGACAAGAATATTAACATTGATGCTGCTAACACAAATGTCAAGTTTTAACTTGATTTCTGTAATGGTTTGCGATTTATAATATATCAAAAATAAGATAAATTGGCTTTTTAAAATTAGGAATATCTTCCAAAATATGTACGTTTCAACGTCCATTTAAAGGTTATATTTAAAGGTTATGAAATTACCTTTAAAAAGAATCTGAAACAAGTTTTTATGTTGAATTTTAATGGTCGATAATTCGGGAATTAAAAAAATGGTATTTTTAAATTCGTGAAAAATATATATGAGGACGATGAAGCTATTTTATACATAAGTTGCGTTAGTCTTAGTTTTGATGAGCATAATGATTTTACCAAATATCAATAATTCGGAGAGGTAAGGTCCAAATTATTAATTTTTTGTGTCGGCTTTAAATAGAATGATTCATGTTTGATATTTTCTTGTTAATTTTTTTGAGTTTTTTTAGGTCTACTTTTGTGAGTGATATTAAGAAAATAATTCGTAGTAATTTTTCTGTATCTTATGTATTTTAAGTATCTAAAAATGTTTACCAGAATGCAATAAAAAGACCTTTCGTTGACAAACATTATCTTTATTTAAGATTTTAATTAGGATTTTTTGAGACCTATTTTGACAAATACTTAATATGTATTAATTTTTTTTTGTTCAATATTCAGCTCATTAAACGCACAATTTTAATGGTATTCAACAGAATCATTTTATATTTTTGATAAAATATTGTTTTTCTGCAATAGTATTTCAAAGAGATTACAGTTTGTTTTTACATACTGTCGTTTAATAAAATTTAAAGGATACTGCGATCCTTCTTAGTGTTAAAGTTTTCCCTGTCACTTAAATAATTAAAATTAAACAAATCTACATCTAAACTTTTCATTATTTGGAAACAAAATATAATTTCTTTTACATTCCACTTTACATTTTCTATTAAAAGTGTATTTATACTCCCAAGGGTTAAGTTTTTAATTGTTTGGGTGCTCAAACTATTTATATTGTAGTTTTTATTGTTTTATACGTTTAATGCTTGTAAAAATACATTATAGCTTTGGTATGCTTTTGGTAGCTGATGATCGTTAAAACTTTGGAGAAAAAAGAAAAAAAAAAAAAAAAAAACAAATTGGCTTCACAATGCTACAAATGAAAAGTATGCAGCAATTTATATAAACTGTACACATATGGATATGTGAATATGTCATATATCCCAGTGTATATGAGTGTAAACAAAAGTAATAATAAAAATATTCATGCTGTTTATAAATATTTGATATTTACAACAAAAAACCAAAACAGTTGATCCACAATATTTGTATTGTAAACGAACACACATGTAACTGTTCAGTTACACATAAGTTTACAATGTATTTGTAACCAACATTCACAATACACACTTACAATTACATTTATATAAATATATGAACATTCACATACATACTCATTAAACTTGCACACTTGTCACTCCATTGTGCTGGGTTGTTGTACAACTTGACTAGCTTTTTTTTCTTATCCCAAAACAAACTTTTTTTTTATTTTTTTTATGAGTGTTTGTGGGAGTTTTTTTGTTCTGCAGTTCCTGTGATTGTATACACTTATAGCAAAAATTCGCATAAATATTTTCACTCATATTTGTTTTGTATATTAAATGCATGTATGTGTAAGTTTTTATGTTAAAACTGATTTTTTCACTTTACAGTTCATTTTACATTATGTATTTTCTGTTAATGTTAATTTTTTTGGTATTACAAGCAAACCATACAAATTGAGAATTGTGGTAAATGTTGAGCAGAAAAAAAAACCGAACAGATTTTACTTAACAGCCAACAAATACTAACAAAAGAAAAACATAACCTGTCATAAACACTCAGTTATGCACAAAAACACACATCCACACTTGTAAAAATATTTTTCTTGCAACGAAAAAATTTATTTATTTTTTTTTTTTTTTTTAATATGAGTGTGTGCTAGTACATTTGAAGATGTATTTGTTATTAAATGTAACCCAGAAACCACTCAACCTTCATCGTTTCATTCATTGATTCATTTATATTTTCTAATATAACTTGTTTGAATATTTCCATTGAATTATTCTTTTCATTTAGGTTGAAATGTAAACTTGATTTTTATTTTTTTTTTTTTTCAATAGAAGACAAAAGTTTTTAAAAGAAACCTTTGGGGCGTAATATGTAAAAAACTTAGGCCTTGTTTTTATGTTTGTTACGCTACACTGCAAAATGGGAAATATGCGTAAGGTTTATAGATTAGAGTGATTCCATGTCAAAACGCAATTGGACTTGACATCTCCGATGTCTATGAAATTCACTACAAATATTGGCAATTTCAAGTGTTTCTCATTCTCAAATCATAAAATTTTAGATCCATGTCCCTTTGCGGTCAAAAAGTATTACGGTTTAAATAACAAAAAAAGCTAAATTTAATATTGGACACTCCTTTAGTTTAGAAGTTATGTAACAAAATATAAATAAATTCAAATCATGTATACAATAAAAAAAAAAGTATATAAACTTTTGGAGAACAATTTGAAGTTTTTTCTCTTTTAAAACGTAATATTTTTTTTTTTTTTTGAAATGGCTTTAGTTTGAAAATTTTTAATTTGAGCAACACTTCCAATAGGTAATAACCGAAGCGAATTTTAAATCCGGCATATCAAATCCGAAAATGCCTGTTTTTTGTTGCTTTTGATATGAAATTAACCATCGTGTAAAAAAGAGTGGTAGAATTGGGCACTTTTTTGTTTAAAGTGCTTTAGTTTGATAACCATAAATGTATTTGCACTAAAGACTTATTTATGTTAGCTTTAATTTAAGTCCGTTTGATCCTGACTATCTCTTTGTTACGCTAATTATTTTAATGAATTTCTTACGTGAACAAAAATGGCGAAAATACCCTAATGTGTTAAATTAACCAAGTGATTGGGGACAGAATTTCTTGGCTAAATATGCTTTTTACTTTAATATTATAAAAATTCAGAAAATAATTTTTGCTTAAATTCTGTAAACACTTTATACTATTATGTACAGTAAAACATCTACAGCTAGTAAGCTGATCGCGACGTTAGTTGGGAGGGCCTTGTAGCAGTTTGACGAATGCTCCCCCGCACAGTGGGGTCAAACGCAAATTTTTTGGTAATAAATCTGTATCTCCTAAACAACTGGTTGGATTAAATTGAAATATATGAAAGAGTTTCAGAGGAGGACCTAAACTTTGAGAAAAATCATCCTGTAGTCACCCTATGATAACACAAGAACATTTACAGGGTGTCAAAATTGTCTACCTCGAGTATGTAAACGTTTAAAAAAATCGTAACTTATACAAATGAAGTCCGATTTTAAAGATTTTTATATTTCTGTAAAGTGCTTGGCAAGATAAAAATAAGCTTATTTACCCAAGTTATCTCTTACAGTTAAAAAGATATTTACACTTGAATTTTAAATTTTTGATTTTTTGGCTCGACTTTCTTTCGTTTTTCGGGAATAAGTCCTGAGGTATATGAAGTAAAAATTTTTTAAAAATATTTTGTAATTTGCTATATATTTCAAAATATAATACTGAAAGAATTTTTGGATTATCTCAATGCGTCTAGACGTGAAAAATATTCTAAGTCAATATTCTGAAACTGGTATGAAAAATGGCTCATTTTTAACAAAAATATACTACAATTCTTTCACTTTTTCCTCAAAGTTCCGTTTAAGAAAAAAATTCTTCTTTATATATTTCAAAAGACAAGTTTTCACAAATGACTAATATAGAAATTTTGAACAGATTTAGGCTTGCACATTAGGCATTGGTCGAAAATGGTGAATTTTGGAAAAGGTTAAATTTTTTATCGATTAATATAAAAAATGTCACGCGAGCTTTTTTAAATTTTTTGATGATATTTCATAAAAAATAGATTTAGAACGATTTGACACTAAACTGCTTTCCGCCCGGCCAAAAACGAATGCAGGAGAGCAAATTTCATGAAAAAAGTCAATTTTTTAAACGACTTTTTCCAATTGCATGAAAAAGCATATTCGCATGATATTCTCGTCATTATTTCTTAAGTAGTGTATAAAATATATATCGATCTTTCACTCCTGCAAAAATCATTAAAAAAACTTTACAAATAAATTTTTGGCAATTATTCAAAAATAAACAATATTTAATAAATGTAAGCGATTATTGCGAATATTATCTCGTTCAACAACCAAAACGTGCCAATACAATTGTTTGTTACGTATACGCACATATGGAAATATTGTAAATCAGTGAATTTGGTGAGAGTTGACCTAAGTTGTCAGTTTTGAGACCATGATATAATGCTTTTAAAACAATCTATATATACATATTATACATCAATGAATTGGTAAATAAGTCTATTTTCATATTCTTGTAATATTTTATTATTTTTTGGAAAATAGGCGGAGTTTTGCTTTACAAAACATTATTTTTTTTGGTTTTTATAACTTTTTTATATTTTTTAATTTTGAAAAATTGCCAAAAATTTATTTATTAAGCTTTTTTAATGTTTTTTTTTTTGCAGGAGAGAAAGATCGATATGTATTTTATATACTGCATTAGAAATAAATGTGAAATTATTATGCTGATATGCTTTTTTATGCAGTTAAAAAAAAGTCGTTTAAAAAATTGACTTTTTCATGAAATCTGCTCTCCTACATTCTTTTTTGGCCGGGCGGGAAGCAGTCTAATGTAGAATCGTTCTAAATCTATTTCTTTATGAAATATCATCAAAAAATTTAAAAAAGCTCGCGTGACATTTTTTTTATTTATCGAAAAAAATTTAACTTTTTCCAAAATTCACCATTTTCGACCAATGCCTGATGTAGGGTGAAAGCCTAAATCAGATCAAAATTTCTGTATTAAGCATTTATGAAGTCTTATCTTTTGAAATATATAAAGAAAAAAGTTTTTTCTTTAACGAAACTTTGAGAAAAAAATTAAAGAATTGTATTATATTTTTGCAAAAAATAGCCATTTTTCATACCAGTTTCAGAGTGCTGACTTTGAATATTTTTCACGTCTAGACGCATTGAGATAATCCAAAAATTTTTTCAGTATGATATTTTGAAATATATAACAAATTACAAAATATTTTTAAAAAATTTTTACTTCATATACCTCAGGACTTATTCCCGAAAAACGAAAGAAAGTCGAGCCAAAAAATCAAAAATTTAAAATTCAAGTGTAAATATCTTTTTAACTGTAAGAGATAACTTAGGTAAGTAAACTTATTTTTTCTTTTTCTTGCCAAGCACTTTACAGAAATATAAAAATCTTTAAAATCGGACTTCATTTGTATAAGTTACGATTTTTTTAAACTTTTACATACTCGAGGTAGTCAATTTTGACACCCTGTAAATGTTCTTGTGTTATCACAGGGTGACTACAGGATGATTTTTCTCAAAGCTTAGGTCCTCCTCTGAATCTCTTTCATATATTTCAATTTAATCCAACCAGTAGTTTAGGAGATACAGATTTATTACCAAAAATTTGCGTTTGACCCCACTGTGCCCCGGAAGGAGTCTTATTTTGGAGAAAAACAATTAATTAATGAAAAACAATTAATTACGTGTACCTCCAATCAAATGTAAATTGAAAATACCAAAATTAGATGAATGATTTGATTAATAACTACAAAGTTCTTCCATTGTGATCTGTTCTGAGCTATCTTCTTTAGTTCGGCCCAGATCATTCCTGTTGAGTTCATTTCGATTTCAATTTATTTCTCCAGGTATTGACAGGTCTGTCTCTTCTTCTAATATTATTATTATTTCCTATTTTTTGCCACAACTAAAAAAATAATAATTCAAACATTTTCAAAATTTTCTTTTATTACACAAAAGTCAAAGAATTCTTTATATTAAAATATTTCATGTTGTTAAATCGACATTACTTTAAAATATAATACAATATTGAAAATTAAAAAAATAAAAATGTTGGACCGGAAATCGGGCGAAATTAGGCAAATTTATAATTTACTGAACATAAAATGTGGGTGCAGAAATTAAAATAATATTTAAAAATTATAGGGCTTGGAGGAAGTAGGTATGCCCTTGCTCCTATTAAATAAAACTTATTTCCAACGGCTATCTCAAATTTTGATACTGTTTTGACCAGTATTTTAGAAGAAAATGCGATTTCGCATTTCAGAATATATGGGAGGTAGGCGTGTTCTTACTCCGATTTTCAAAACTTTGTATCTACTTTGGGTCTAAAGTAATAAAGAGTCAATTTTCTGCGACATATAATTCTATTTTTATAAAATTAAAAACGGTATGTTAGCCAGAAATGCGTTTTTCACTCATAAATAAACTATATTTAATTTCAATCACAAATTTTGGTGGAATTCTGACCAGTAAATCACGCAGTAAATCCGTTTTTTAGTTTCAGGATATATGGGAGATGGGTGTGTCCTTACTCCGATTAAAAAATAAATTATAAGACTTATAAGCAATCTATTTTTAATGGCTGGCACAAATTTTGGTAAAATTCAGACCAGTATTTAAAAAAAAAAATAATGTTTTTTAACTTAAGGATATATGGGAGATAAGCATGTCTTTGCGCTTATTTTTGTAAAACTTCGTATTT
Organism: Protophormia terraenovae; assembly: GCA_951394005.1. NCBI lineage: Eukaryota > Metazoa > Arthropoda > Insecta > Diptera > Calliphoridae > Protophormia > Protophormia terraenovae. The sequence goes on from OX596074.1 coordinate 121,074,315, forward strand.
ATTCATTTTAAGCCTAAAGTAATATGTGTACCAAGTTCTATTTTTGACCCATCGTTGTATGGGATCAAAGCACTGTGGAGTGGTTGATGAATACCTGTAAGGACTGTGAGTCATTCGTTGTTATGTTCCAGGACTCGCACCCATATAACAATACGGATCGTATATTGGAGGAAAATATATGGAGCTTGGTTTTCAGATGTATTTGTGAGGTTTTCCATACACTTTGCAACGATCCAAATGATTGTTTAGCCTTCTTATTGCGATTTGCAATATCCTCAGGAGTGCATTCAGTTACCGATATAACGCTTTCAAGATATATAAAGGATAGGACGTTTTCCAGTTGCACTACCTATTTTCAATTTCAAGGAGTTGTAGGCATTTAGGCGCAACACTTTGGTCTTCTCAATGTTTGTATGTAGGTCCGCATAAGATTCTATCGTATGGACTATAACCTACTACATTCATTTTAATTTTTCACTTTTAAGGAATAAAATTTGCCCAATTAGATTTGATTAAAACATGTTAGATCAATTAACAGTCATTTTATGGTATAAAATATGGTCATATGGTCATGTCGATATGGTATAATTTATATTTCGAAGTAAAAATTGGTTTGGCTTTTATAGTGCTGTTTTTGATAGACCTCGATTGGCATATTATACCAACATCCACTTTTTATTTAACTCCCATTTATTTCTCAAACCACATATCTAAATTAGCACAAATCACATATACATATGTATGTATATATGGGTACATATGTATACCCATACATTTTTGAACATTTTCCATACATCTTTGTATTTGTTCATGTTCTTGTATAAAGTACTTTTATTGTTTGTAACAAAAAGGAAATAAAATAAGAAGAAAAAAGGAAAAAACATACACATTTGGAACATCAGAAAGTTTACGATATTAATTAAAACAGTATACACTTATATTCAGTTTGTTACATACAAATAACCACCAACTGTGAAACAATATCTGTTTTTCGTATATTTAATAACATATGCATGTATACACATACAAACAAATAAATTTATACATTCATGTATAAAATGAAATTCAGTTAAGCATAACTTGTAAAGTAGGGTAGTGTCATTTGTGTGAAAAAAAAAATTAAGGTTCGATATTTCTAATTAATAAAAAATTATTTTTATTTGTATGTTACATTTATTAATATATTTCCACGGTTTATTTGTAAGTAAATTATATAGATTAGGTACCTGTTTTCGAGGATATTATATAATATTCCTATATTATATAGAAAAAGTTGTTAAAACCATAATTTAGATAATAAAAGATCTTTCATAGTAGAATGATTTCATACACCTTCATAGAAGGAAAAATGCATATCCTTTTAACAGGCAAAAATTTGCAAAAATTTTTCCTTAAAATGTAAATAATTTCTAATTTGTTGTTTACAATTAAAATTCTACCATCTTAATGTATTTAGTTGTATTTATTTGCAAATTAAAATGCGTGTTCACTTCTATACATTTGTGTACTTACATTCGTTTTATTTTATTTAATTTCTCTTTTATTTTATTTTAACAGGACAAAACACATTCAAATTAATTGTTACAGAGTACCCAAAAGGAAGTATCGTAGACAGATGGAGGACACTGGTTGGAGTTTGTTGTTTGTATGTAATTTCTTGTAAAACTTGAATTTTATGTGATTGTTAAGGTTGTACGAATAGCGAAAATGAATTTAAATATAGGATAAGAATGTAATGAAATCGTATATGGGTTGGTAATATGTTTTGTACCCATATGCTTGTAGACAAAGGACTTTTCTTTATAAATTTAAAAAAATGATTCTGAGCATTTTAAGCACGCAGAAAAAAATAAAAATCAATTTCAATTACAAAATTTGTTAAATCAATTAAAATTTTTTTTTGATTTTGCTCTAATCATCAAAATGATAATATTAATTAAGAGGAAATAATTGATTTTTTATATAAATTTCAATTAATTTGTAAATCAAATAAATAAAAGGGATCATTGGAACTTTACTAAAAATTAATCAAAGTGCTACTTGTATCAATTCAAATGTTAACTGAATTTGTACCATTGCAAAATAATATAATGCAATAATTTATTTAAACTATTTTTTGCAAAAAATATGTACTAAAAATTATATATAGTACACAGAAAAAGTCACCAATTAACAAATATATATGAAAATAATTCATTCAATTATAAACTTGTTTAAATTTGCACCTCTCACCAAAATGATTATATCAATTACTAAAACTATAAAAAATACAAAACAGAAAAGAATTGTATAGGAAAAAAATCATACCAAAATTTATTTTTTATTTTATTTTTTCTTGAACATATTTATTAAATTTTGATGCAAAATTAAACAACTGAGTTAATTGTAAAAAAGAAGGTAATAATTTTTTCTGTCTATATTATTAAGAAGGAAATATTTAAACATAGATTCTTAAAAACTCTTCATTAGGCAAATAAGGGCATTTCGTCGGAACGGTGCAAAAAGCGGAAAGCTGGGGAAGTTTCGGCAGCTGTTGTTTAATATATGAAATCTACGCAATAAAAATAATAATAATGGTCATGTGAGATTATGTTTTTACATATATTAAAAAAATAAAAACAAATACTTATAAATCATTTATTCTTCAACAGAGTATTCAGATAAAGAGCAATTCTGGTTTGATGTTAAATTCCTGTTTTAATGATGAAAAATACAACTAAGATTTTTAACAATTCCTAATATAACAAATAGTCTTACTTACCAAAAACTACACAAATTTCCTTCATTAGATTCCAAAAATTCCTTATAGATTTCATACATCCAAAAGATTGTTCGCATTGACCATAGTATAGTAACTAGTATAGAAACTGACTCTCTTTTTTATTCAACACTCTTCACATACATATGCTGTGTGAATTCAACACACTTGAGAGAGACCTAAACAACACAAAAAATTAACAAAATTATCCCTTAAAATAACATTTGCAGCACATTCTTTCATACACATATAATATTTTATTATTTTTTTTAACACTTTTATCACATTTTAATTTCCGGCACGTTTTTATTTTTTCCAAACGAGAAATAATTTTTTTTACTATTTTTGAAATTTTTTTATTGGCTGTTGAATTTTAAACTAAATAAAAACAGCTGCAATTTTTGGTATTAATAATGTAGTAAGTTTTACAATAATTTATATTTTTTGTTGATATTTAGCAACAAAAATATAGTAATTAAATCATTATAAATACAATAGACGTTAAAATCTTCTATATTTGTTGAGAAATATAAATATACACGTAAAAGAAAAATTTAATAATTTTTTAATACAATTTTTTGCAACTTTGTGTACATATGAAGTGTGGTGAATGTTAATTTTACACCAATACATATAAATAAAATTTTACTAACACATTCTTAGCGTTACGTACTTTTGTTTAATGCGCGATGTACCAAAAGAGAAACTTTCCGTACTAGTTCTTATACTATGGCATTGACAAAATTTTGAAATTTGTTTAACATTTTGATATTTTTTTCTTTATTATATTATTTATTTTCTGATTTTTATTTTATGTTTTCAAAATATTTTTCTCTTTGTTTTGAATTTTTTAAAAAGCTGTCAGTATGTGTAAAATACAAATTATACCGAATTAAAAAAATTATTTATTTAATTATTAATATAAGAAAATGAAACAACAAATTATTTAAAAGGTTTTTCGAATATTTTTTTCTGTGCAATACTAAGCTATCATATTAAAAAAATTAAAGTTCGCAAAAAATCTAAAAATAAATTTAAAAAAATTTAAATGCCACAAATGATAAACTCAATTGAAAAAGTTAATTAAATCAAATGAATTAATCAAAACTACATTTTATACAATCTATAATAAACAGGGCGCGGATTTATATGCATTTATACATAAAAAGTAAGCCACTGGTCTAAGCTATGGAAAATTTTGAAAATTGACCTCTCTTGGTACTAAAACTATGTTATTGATTTGGTACCACTCCAGAGCTTTCTTACCGTAGTGATATGATACCAAATGGATCCAAAAATATGTGGACACGTTGTGCTTTCTTAAGGAAAGAAGAAGTCTTTTTTGCAAATATTCCTTTATGCATATTTTGGTATTTATAGATCCGAATGTATCAAATGACTTTCCTGTTTTGCCTCAATTGCAAAAAGCTTGTCATACCATGAATTTTGTAAAAAATTTTTGCTGCTTTTGAGTCTTGAACTTATCTCCAACATTGCTTCGAGCATTAGCAATAAAAATTTTTGAGACACAAGCTGCGAAGATTCTGCCAGCACCTACGTTTCTTCGTCAATTATACAGCTTGAGTATTTTTGTATGAAATTTGGTTTTAAATTCCGAGTCCTATTTTTGGCTTGTAATTTTTTTTGCAGAATTCCAGTTTGGAATTTTTTGAATTTTATATGTTATCAACTTTCCCATTAGCTTTAAATTTTCGCACCAAATAGTCGAAGCACTGAGAAAACTGAGCTGATTTTCTACCAGATGTGTTTGGAGTTCCTTTCAATATGCCTTCAATTTTCTGGCCTTCCCAATATCATGTGGTCCTTTTTTCTTACCGAACTAGGTTTCATATCAATAGTCAAATTCTCCTGATACTGTTTAATAACATTAGAAACGGTTTAACGGACGACATTTAATTCTGTGGCCAATTATTTTTAAGACCTATTTGGATTTTTTGAAATTTTTTAATAACCTGTAGGACGTAAATCTTTTTCGTCACTTATTTTGATGAAAATAAGGACAAATTAACATGGTTGTTATTAAAAATAATAACTCAAGTATTTTTCTATGATAACTAGATTAAAAAAAATTTTGCATAATGATTCCGAAAAAAGTTATGAGGCAAAATGTGTGTTAAGATTTTTTCGAACTCACTCCTTATTCTAATTTAAAATTTTGCGAATTTCGATTTTAAATTACTTTGAAATGTTTAATTGGTTATTGAATTTTTTAGACCGGTATCTCAAAATTTTCAAAGTAAATGAATGAAATTTTGTGTGAATGGTTTTTTTTTGACATAAGAAAAATTATTACTAAAATTTTTTATGATCGGTCCATATTTTCACCTAGCTCCCATACAAAGATATTCCCGGAATAGAAATAAAATGATAATATATGCCATATTTAGAGTCAGATTTTGTTGAAATTTTGCAGTACTAAATGTTGGTAACCATAAATTACCCTACCAAATTTCAAAGGTCTTGATCCACACTAGACCACAGTGTCCATAAAAAGTACTTCCCGAAATTTACTTAAAGTGCATAGACTTCATAATAATTTTAACGTTATGTTCACAGTTGGCACAACTAGCTTTTATTTATAAGATTCTCTTCTCTTAGGGTATCAGAAACGGTAGGCAACACAGTGGTATGCATGGAAAAAATAAAATTTTCTTAAATTTATAATTTCCTTTTATGTTGAATAAATTTCAGAATGGTAAAATTTTTTGGCATGTATTTAGACATATTTTTAATTATTGAATAATAAAATAGTACTTAAAAACTAAATATTCACCAAAGAACAAAATTAAGAAAATATAAAAAAACTTTATGAATATTTTTATTATTTTTCCACTAATATTGTTCGCTGGATTATATTATTAAAACATATTTAAAATCTAGAAAAAATTATCTTTTCAAAGGTACCAATCACTTATGTTAAAATATCGTGGTTTATTTAATGTCATGTTTGATATACCTTTGCCCCTATGTGCATTGTGAAAATAAACGGAATTAACTCTGGAAATCGAAGTACGATAAATGGTCATATCCTAACTCAACGGACTCAGCTAAAATCACGAAAGGTAAAACCCAGCACATCTTAATCTTCTGATGATCCAAATCTCTGTGAACCCGAAAGAAATGCATCAAGTGAAGACTCTGATCCAGATTGATCCAGTATTTCAGAACCTCAACGATTTGATCAGAAAAAACTAAATGACTTAGTAAGAGAAAGATCGTGAAAGAACCTAATTTTGTAAAATCAATGACCGAGGTCGAATCCAAAGTTTGTAATTCATTTGTTTTGATTATGTGTAATTACCTAGATAATAAGAAATCTGACAACCATGTCGAGCTTGTTGAGTTCATGCTATCGAACTTGCATGAGCATAAAAATCCGCTTCCTGCACTCGCACAAATTTGCTCAAAATCTGTGTGATTTTAGTGAGGAGCAGGATCTTTGGACAATGGAAGAGCGTTATCAGGGAAAGTGGCACTCACAATTGATGGCAGACTACTGCTGTAGTTTGAAACGAGATCTACCTAAAGTCGTTCATTCAAGGAAATCGATATTCGATAGAAATTTTTATATATAATAATTTTTTGCCAAAATAATAAAACTATGTATATTAAAAAGTAAAGCTATTAGCTATCTCCCAATATTTTTTTCATAATCAGGGCCATAAAAATACCAAATAACAGAAAGAAAAAAAAAAAAAAAAATATAGGATACGAAAATTGTGTTGACCAGTGTAATTTACACTTATATAAATTCAAATTTCTGGAAGCATATATTAGGGGCTTAGTTTCTACGTATAAATCATTGATAGGCACAAATAGAGGACATAGAAATCTATTGGTCGATCTGCATAGAACTGAAATTGAAAATTTTAATTTTCTTAAAATGTTTATGAATGAATACATCATTAATATTTAACTTCTTATAATAATATTAAGCATAGGGAGCGTATACTTAATATTATTATAAGAAGTTAAATATTAATGATGATTCATTCACAAACATTTTAAGAAAATTAAAATTTTCAATTTTATGTAATTTTATGCAATTTTATGTAATTGTTTAATATGAAAAACGAATGCAAGTTTTTTGAGGCTACTACAATTTTTTATTATTAATCTTGTACTAATAAAGTTAAAAATAGATTAGAAATATTCACTTATGACAATTTTTTGCACAAATCTTTCCTAAGTTTAAAAAAAATGACATAAAAAGTATTCATTTGTAACTTTTATAAACTTTTCTAAAATTAGAAATATTAAAATTTGTCTTTTATTTATTTTGATTTTAATAAGAAATTTGTTCCAAGTGATCTTATAAATTGTAAAAACTTACTAAATATATTTAACAAAATAAAATACAAACATATAAAAAAATCAAATAAAACTTTTGGGAATCATATAAGCACACAAAAACTCCCATTCTCCAAAAAATGGAATAATATATCAAAATTAATTTCCCCAGTGCATTATTTACCAAAAAAAAGAAAAAAAAAAAAACGAAAGAAAAATATTTTGAAGTAGCATTAAAAAAATAGAAAAATAACTTAAACAAAATCTAATAAAACCATAAACTGAGCGGCTAACAAAAAGAAAAATAAACTTATAATAAAATAAAACTATAAAATGCTTTAGTTAAACTTGCAATAAATACAAATACTATAAAATCAGTACAGTGAAAACCAGAACAACAAGACTAAAACTTTGCTATTCATATCAGTCTCTTTTTAAGGTATTTTGCTGTTAGCATTCATTGAAGAATATTTTTATGTTTGTATGCCTTGCAAAAATCTATGTATGTCTTAATCTCTGTGTATAAGTAAAAAATGTGGTTAAATATTTTGATCAGAGCATATTGAAGGCAATGTGGCTTTGGTTTGTCTATGTTTTTGTCCTGATAATCAAGATGATTATTAAAATAACAATCTTTATAATATTGATAAGATGAAGCATCTTGGCAATGTGCTTGCACTGGTTGGTTTATAGTTGTGTTTAATGTAGAAGACTATAATCATGTTTAAAAGAATATGTGGCTTTATTTCATTGATTTTTTTCATAAAATGCAGCAGTAGAAATTCCAGGCGCTAGTAATAATAGGAATTGCTGTAAAAATTACATTGATTTGGATTTCTGGAGTTTAATATTTAAGAATAACTAGAAAAATTTAAGCTCAATAAAGGGTTTGTGGCACTTTTAACAAAAAAATAAAAAAAATTATCTTCTATAAATATAAAAATTAATGTGTGTTTGTTTGAAGTTATGTATGTATGTATGTATGTATGTATGTATGTATGTATGTATGTATGTATGTATGTATGTATGTATGTTTGTTTGTTTGAAGTCTATAGCCGCCTAAAGGGCTAAACCGATTTTCTTGAATTTTTCACAGTTTATTCCTATATGCCTGGAAGGAAAAATAGGCTACTTTTTATTTTGAACTTCCATGTAGGCGAGGTGTCACGTCACGTCCACTTACTAAATAACTATTAAAAGTAGTATACCTCGGAAATTGGTAATACTAGAGTCCTCAAATTTTGCACAAACAACTTTGACACCTATATGAACATTCTGGAAAAAAAATAGGCGAACTAGCAATAGGGGGTGTGGCACATCCCACGCCTAATATTGCTTGCCAATACCAAATGCCGTAAATTTAGGAAACTATAACAGTTACACTTCCCAAATTTTGTACAATAAATATAAGTGTCAATGTGAACATTTTGTGCAAAAATGGGCGGAAAAGAAAAAGTGGGCGTGTCATCTCTCATATAAAGTTAATACCAAAATTGTTATATCTGGGAAACGATAAAAGTTAGAGAGCTCAAATTTTGTGCGACTAGCATTCGCTTCAATATGAATATTTTGGACAAAAATTGGTACACTAGCATAGTGGGCGTATATTAAATTATAATATCTGAGAAAATATAACATTTAGAGTTCTAAAATTTTGTCGGAGCCACTTTGGTATCAATATTAATATTTAAGAAAATTATGGGCAGACTAGAAGTAGGGGGCATGGTACCTCCCATATTAATTAAATGCATAAATTCGTATATCTGGGTGACTATTGGAGTTGGTATGCTCAAATTTTGCACAAAGAATTTTGACATCCATGAAAACATTTGTCTAATAAATTAGCGGATTATTGGGGTATGGTCCCTCCCATACCCCCATAATCCCAAGGCATTAGAATAAGAATTATTTAATAAGAAAAATATTATATGTTAAATGCTTATATTTTATTACAATAAGGTCAAGTATGAAAACTATATATATTGTAAATCAAAAGAATTTATAATAAGAACTAGTTTTTAAGAAAAATGTTATATTTTAATTACTAAATAAATATATTTTTTTAATCCTTTAATTACTATGTATTTCATTTCGGGGGGTGGCGAAGCACACCGGGTATTAGCTAAAAACAAAATTATAAAATACACTGAACAATAGAGTGTCCCGAGAATTGCGTTTTTCGAGATTTCGATGTAGGAACGCCCCTCAAACGATGCGTAAAAATTAGCTAAATATGTTACAAATATTTAAAAAAATTTTAAAATTGGTCTTCAGTTCCCTACCAGCGATTTTAAAACCACGGGTCCCATACATTTTGGTAAAAAAAAGTTTTAATTTTTTTTACCAAAAGTTTTTTAAGGAATTTTGATGAACATTTTTTTTTTTTTTTTTTTTTTTTAAATCTGGAAGATTACATATTATCAACAGTTGTTACTACAATGGAATTTTTTAAAATTTTAGCCTTAAAAGGAACAAAATTATAAAATTCTTTTCTATTTTTTTAAGAAAAGTATTGAAATTTTTTTTGCATGATGTACTAAAATGACGATTTATGGACCAAAAATTTTGCGAAAATTTTTTAAAATTTTTTTTCTATAATTGGCTTAAAATTACGAATTTTTTGATACCCATTTCAAGACTAAACTCAATACTTTTTTTTGGATGAAATGTTCTAGACCCGTGACATCCAATCGCTGGTAGGGAACTGAAGATCAATTTAAATTTTTTTTTTTTTTTTAATATTTTTCCCATATTCAGCTAAATTTTACGCATCGTTTGAAGGGTGTTCCTACAAAATTTTTATCTACGGGACACTCTACTGAACAATTACTTAAAGTTTTGTCTGCTCGGAGTTCCAGACAATTTTATGGATTACCGTCTTTCGGAACAAACAATAACAATTTCATTTTTACCACTCCATTGTTTTCTTGCTGTAATAAGAAGAAGTGAGAACAGGCAAAAAACAAAAAAAAAAAAAAAAAAAAAAAAAATGGATACACTGTATTTTCTTAGAAAAAGGAGAAGTCATTTCCACTCATTCACGTATATTTCTGTGTTAATGAAATCATTTTTTATGAATGAAGTGCTTCTTTTTCGCATATGCATATGGCTTCCCAAAACAAAAACTTTCTTGGGAATTTTGATTTATTTGATACGCGATATTTTTCTGCCATATTCCCTCTAGCATCTTCAACATAGAATTCCTGGTCAGGAAGTTGAAAAAAGTTAGTCTGTACGAACGTTTCATCGTGTATTATACACTAATCATAATTACGGAAAAAATTCGTGTGGAGAATTTTCACGTTATTTTTTTACCTCCAAATTTTTGTTTTGCGTTTCTATTAGGATTTTTTGTACTTTGTACGTCTTCAGGCTAGATTTCCTTTCTACTGTTCTGATAAAAATTCAAAGCAGTTAACTTTGTGTGAAATTTTTTTAAAATTTGGTTTCATGACTTTTGCAAAACACAATTTGACACTGGTTAATGGTACGCTAATTAAATCAATGCTGGTCTTTTTCTACAAGTGTCTTTAGCATATGTTAGAAGAGTTGAACACTTATGCTAAAATCCGCGATTACAGCAATCAAAAGAAAGAAAAAAACTTGTTAGTTTCAAACACTGTTTTTTTGATTTTTTGACTTTGAGTGCTTGCTGGCAACACATGGAACCATTTGAGGTCTTGAGTTTTTGTTTTGTTACACCATTAAGTGTTGTTAACATAATTGCATCAAAAGTTATTTAAAAAGATCAGAAGTTAAAAAATATTTGAGGTTTAAGGTCGGTTTCATAAAAGCAAACGTAAAAGGAGAATTGCCCATATACTATGATATGGAATATTGGTGATATTACAATTGTTCATATGAATTTTATTCCAGGTGGAACAATAAGGAGAATAAGTAGTCCTTGTATTTTTCTTGAGTTTTGAAAATAATTATACTTTGTTTTTCAGGAGTGTATCCTTGAGCTTCTTTATAATTTTACATACTAAACATCTCTACATATTATCACATATTAGGATGACTTCTTGATTACTGGTTGTCTAGCATTGTGAACACCTCATAGAATGCGGTTCTTTCCCAAAAGAGTAAAAATTCTTAAGTAATCTTCATTGGTATGATGGACGTCCTTGTAGAACAAATTTAATATAGAAACTCTACAAAGAATTAGGAAACAGTGCTGTTCGATAAAACTTATTGAAAGCAAACTATCAATAAATACTGATTGAAATACTGTTTTAAATATGAGAGAGATTTAGCTGTAACTATATGGATAGCAGTGGAAAGTTGTTTACGGATGTGCATTTGAAGCAACAACAAAAATTGTGAATATCCTACAAGTGGGAAATATTACCATGAAGGTTATTATAGCATCTCAGTAAAACGTAAAACCTTTTCAAAAGTTGAAAACTAAACTAAAGGAATGGGTAAAAGATGAACACGTTAGAAACTGACATAATTTAAAAGTTTGAAAAAATGATTGGTATCTATGGAAAACCACAACATCGAGGAAACAATGGAGATTTTTCTACTAAATACTTCAATACTCAGAAGGCTATACAGTGAAAAAACTGGCCACATGGAGCTAAAGGCTTAATTAGCTCGTATTGCATTAAATCTGTGTCAGTGTCATGCATTTTTATTAATTTAAAATCCCACTACGGTCGTTCAACCAATTTACTTAATTTTTATAAAAAAAAAAATATTAATGATTAAAAGTGATCAAATATTAAAGAGAGATGTTTTCATGAGTCATTAAAAATCATTCATTATTTTTTAAACAACAATGGTGTTTTCCTTTTTTTTATTTATTTTTGTTTTTGCTGTATTCATAAACATATGACGCCAGTAAATACTTTATTAATATCAAAAAGCCATTAACACTACAGAACTAAACCAAGCGTTGTCATTGAAACAAAAAAGGAAAAATAAGAATCAGTAAATCGAATGAAACAAAAGCAGATATAAAAAATATAACAAAACATATTGTTTACGTTAAAAAAAAAAAATAATACATATAACACATACTCATACATATATACAAATGTTTATATAGGAAACGAAAATTTAACATTTAAACTAAAATACCAGGATAGATGAAGTCTACGAAAATGATACTTTATACATTATATAAATTGTAGGATTTTATAAAAGAAAATTATTTAGCTGGGAGGTCGTTATTATACATTATTTAGTTGTAGATTATATGTACTGAAAAAACACAGTTAAAATACTGAAATCATTATTACTAAATTTTTTTCATTAATTTTTACTGTTTGTCCACATATTTCTAAATAAAAATCATTAAATGTGTGTAGCAAAGGGTCAGTCTCTAAGGAGACTCAAAATAAAGGATTTTTTTTCCAAAGTTGAAAAAAAAAAAAAAAAAAATCACACACAATAATATAAACTCAAAAATAAAACGAAAATGTATTCAATTTTAATGCAATAAAAAACATTTAATATTTTATAATAAAAAAATAAAATAAAAATTGTCTAGCAACAAATAAAAAAATATGAAGAATGTAATTTTATGAAATAATAATAGAAAAAGAAATAAAAAAGGGACTTAAAAAAAGTAAATAAAAAATAAAAAAGGTCCTACCATATTAAGCCAAAGGTCATAAGTAAATGTATTGTATTGATTACCAAACGAAAGAAAAGTGTTGCGATACAATGTAAAAAATATAAAAGAAGATAAATAAACTAAAATCCCTTAAAGCTAAAGTAATAAATAGACTTCCATATACATTAAAGAATTCGTTATACTATTCCGGTGTGTACTATTGAAGAGCAGGAGTAAAAAGTATACATATACATGCATATAAATCTAACATTACCAGGAAATGTAGCGTAAACTTTACTCTTCTATGATAACAACAGATATTAAGAATAGATTCAAAGTAAAAAATTATTTGCATATATATTTATCATAAAATAAATCCATTTTAGAACATTTTTTCGTGTCACACTGCAAATAAATATATTCTTCAATATAATCAAAAACATAAAATTTTATGTTAGAAAAGTTTAAATAAAACGATATGTAAAAATAAATATAAAACCACTGGGGACAAATAAATGTTGTTACCACATTTAAAACAATATTTAGTTGTTTACTTTTAAGTGTCAGTTTATTGAACTCTAAAGTGGAAGTAGCAATAATATGAAAATTTTAATCTAAAATTTTATTATATTAGGCAGAAAAATATAAAAAAAGGAAAACATTTTCTTACATTGGGATATTTGGATTTTTTGAACTTTCATAAATATTAGAAGTAAGAAAGTTGTTGTCACTTGTGGCCGCTTTTGCAACCGATTGCAAAATAAAGGGAATTGCTTCCAAAAAAAAAAAAAAAAAAAAAACTCCTTAAACCAGGGACAGAAAATAATCATTATTCTTGAAATTTTAAACAAAAAAATCAGATACAAGGAACAACCGGATAAAAGTGTTAAATACAGAAATGTAATCTTCAGAACAGGTTCTATCGGAATCCGGAATGATTTTTATTTTTTTTATTTTTATGAAAAAAAATCAATATTAATGATTATTTTTGATTTTTATTTTTCGCTCAACTTATAATCATTATTTTTTGATTTTTATTTTTTTGCTCAACTTTTAATGATTATTTTTGATTTTTATTTTTGCTCAACTCATAATGATTATTTTTGATTTTTACTTTTTTTGCTCATAACATAAAACTTAACATGAGAAATGAAACTATTACGCAATTTTTAATAAAAAAGAATTCTCATCGTAAATTACATTTATTTACTAAAGGGCAAGTGTAATGATATATTTTTCATCAGATTTTTTAAAAAATATCCAATTTTTTTATAAAAATCTAATTTTTTTTTTCTAAAATATTATTTTTTTTATTAAAAATCAATTTTTTTATTAAACATAAAATTATATGCAATAAATCAAAGTTTTTACTTAAAAAATTTTTTTACTAGATAAAAGTTTAATTTCTAATGTTAAGTTTTATATTGTGAGCAAAAAAAGTAAAAATCAAAAATAATCATTAGAAGTTGAGCAAAAAAATAAAAATAAAAAATAGTCATTAAAAGTTGAGCGAAAAAATAAAAATCAAAAAATAATGATTATTTGTTAATTTTTATTTTAAAACTCATAATCATTACAGTCCTTAAACAAATAAAAGATGATGTACTTTAAGAAAATTTAATTTTAAATTTTAAATTTAATTTTATTTATAACAATATAATTTATTTATAATAATTTGAATTATTGAAAAATAAATATTTATTCATAAAAATATTATCTTTTTATTAACGGTACTTTTGTACCAGGTTTTCCAAATACCCGTCTGATAAATTTAGGACTGAAAACAACGATTCACAAGTGTTGACCTTATGTATGTTGAACAACTTATTTTTCACAAGTGATTATAACACTAGCTTTTTTAGTATTTTTCTTGGATTAATGGAACAGTACAAATATAATATAATAGAAAAATTGACTAAGTCGAAAGAGTACTACTATATTAAAAAAATCCAAAGATGGTACATTATTTTTCAAAGTTTTCGGTAAATAATCTGAATTTGTCAAAAAAAAAAAAAAAAATATATAAATTTGAAATTAAAATTGACATTAAAGACTAATTCATAAAAGTGTTGCCCACGGTTCGTAGATTTTTTTTTATTTTGGTTTGTTTTATGTAAGTGAAGTTTATTTTTATCATTCGATGTCTCAGTTTATCAATCCAATAACAATAAAATAAAAAAAGCTAATGTCACATAGGCTTAAGAGGTCAATTGAAAATATAAATTAGGATATGTTTAAGTATTCATCGAATTTATTTTTTAATTTTCTCAATCGGATCAAAATAGATTTGACATTTGGTGTTCTAAATAATTGTTCATAAATATATTATTAGCTTTAGTTTTTAACAGTTTTAGTTTGTTTATAAATTTGTGATTTTTAAATAAATCCCTGCGATTAAAGCTTGGTGGCTTTATTCGAATCAATAAATGAAATACAATTTTATTTTAATGAATAAAAATTGTGTATCAAGTTTATTTTAAATTATTAAACTTAAAATTAAAATATTCACTTTACTTTAGTTTAACAATTTATAAGAGTTTGCCGCTGGTTTTAACACAACTTCAACTTTACAACTTTTAAGCAACTTTTAACTTCAACTGCAACTTACTTCAACTTTAGCACAACTCACTTCAACTTTAGTATAACTATTCTGCAACTAACTTCAACTTCAGATCAACTCTTCCGCAACTATTTTCAACTTCAACTTTAGCTCAACTCTTCCGCAACTAACTTTTCAACTTTCACAACTTGACTTCAACTCAAATACTCTTTGCTCCCTATTTATATTCTCAACTACTACTTCTCGCTTTTTCCCAAAGCTCTAGAAAATTCCTAGCGAGTGAAACCTATGTTTGTCCCTTTCCTATACATGGTAAGTCCGTTTATAAAATTAAAGAACATAGTCTGGAATATTCGTTCTACGTCTCGTCCATATTTTGTCTGTTGCGTACGTGACTCGTCACTAGCTCCGTCGAGAATGTTGTGTCCGTTAAATATCTTAACCCTTTTGTTACCAACGTCTGCCAGATCTGGTGACGCGACCAGGCTGCAATCCCATATAAATTATCCGGGAGTTTTAATATTACTATGTTGTAAAACAATCTAAAAATAATAAATTTATTTGTTGGAATTAATCAGGTATATGATGAAAACCGATCGTTTTTAAATCGAATCGATTTGAAAAGTGGTGATGAATTTCGATCGATTTCAAAAATCATTTTTCAACAATGATCTATTTTTTACTAAGAAGATACAGCTCATGTGAAAAATAACAAATTAATTTTAGAGAAATATTTAAAATTATGTAATAAAATCTAATAGAAAGTGACTTAAATATAATTTTTATCAACAACAAAAACGAAAATATAAGTACATCACACATTTTTTCGATTTAAAATCGTTTCGTTTTCGGAATCGTTTTCTATCACATACCTGAATATATAGTAGGTCGATACATTTGAAACAAATTAGTTTCTCGTTATTTAACACAGTCTTAAAAAGGTTGCCATTTTGTTTAATTTTAAAAACGGGGCCAAAGAATTGGCCAATTAGTTTAAGAAGAAGCTCTTAGTGACTAAAGTCGGTAACGGTAACGCTGCATACAACTATAGATAAACAAGTTCGCTGTCATAAGTTTCTTTGTTGCCATTTTGTTTCTTTTCAAAAAGGGGTCTAAGAAGTGTCCAAGTGGATTAAAAAGGGGCACTTAGCGACTAAAATCAGTAACGTTAAGGCTGCATACAACTATAGATAAACAAGTTTGCAGTAATAAGTTTCTTTGTTACTTCTCTTAGTCAGTACTAAAGCAGTGTTTATGGACTACTATTAGACACCAGTGGTATAAAATATGTATTTCTGTTCTGCTATACACTTCATCAATATTCCTGGTGTCTTATTTAATTAGGTTTATTATTTAACCTCATAACTGGGTACGTTTTTAATTTTTGAAATATAATATTTTGAGTTGTAATTATTATATTAACTCGAAAATTCAGATTATATTATTTACTATAATTTTTTGAAATAAATAATGTAAAAAATTTTCTTAGCTAAGTTATGAGGGCATTTTGAAGCATCCAGCATACCCGTGTATGTCAATATTAACATTTTGAGTTTGAGTTATCATTGTTAACCCTAAAATGCATACATACGTCGACCAATATTTTTTACTATAATATTTTGAAAAATAAAAAATCTTTTATTGCTAAAGTCATAGGTGTTTTTTGAAGTATAGCCCTTACATTTACATCCAGCATAACTCGGTATTGTATGCAATTTTTAAATAGTAGGGAAAACTGGGGTATTATAGCGTATGGGGTAATGTAGAAAATTTATTTTTTTTTTTTTTTTGCAAATAAGACTATTGGTAATTGTTTACCATTATTGCGCTACATTTCTAAACTATATTTCATCTATGAAACCATAGATTTTATTGCTTTTCTAGCGTAAGCAAATATAATTATTATTTTTTTTTTAACTGCAGTTATTTCAGAATAAAGTATTTGAATTAAGTATATTTTCTACACAGAAAAAAGTCACCAATTAACAAATGTGTATGAAAATAATTCATTCAATTAAAAACTTATTTAAATTTGCACCTCTCACCAAAATGGTTATATCAATTACTAAAAACTGTAAAAAATACAAAACAGAAAAAGATTCCCAATTAATAAATTAATTAAATCAATCAAGTAGTTGATTGTATGAATTAAAAATGGATATAAGATATAAAAGTATAGTAAAATTTCATTTTTATTTCATTTTTGCTTGAATAAATTTATTAATTTTCGATGCAAAATGAAACAACTATGTTAATTGAAAAAAAAGGCCGTAATAATTTTTTCTGTGTTATCAGTAAATACAAAATTTATGTCCTTTTTTTACACATAAGTATTTCAACTACAAAAATCTCAAAAACGTAATGATTTTTCAGATCTCCACTTGACGCAAAAAATATGAAATTGGAGTATTGTAATGAAAATGTAATGGAGTGAAATCCAATGTATAATTTACCAAATTTTGCACTAAACACTATATATTTTAAATTATAATAATTATTTTCATTTTTGTTCAAAAAACGTTGATAAAAAAAAAAAATACTTAAAAATAAAATAATCATATTAATTTTATGCAAATTATTGGACAATAATCAACTTTATACATGACATTCATTACAGCGTTAAAAATATTGTTGGCATATTATTATAGTTAGATTAAAAAATGTTATACTTTACACCAATCTCCCCTATATTTTAATTTTAAGTTATCATATCGTCAACAATAATTAGAAGTTAAAAGAAGAGGAAAATAATGGAGGTACATAGCGTACAAGACGTATAAGGAATTACCTTTTACTACACGATGGTCAACTTTCTGTAATATAGAAATAGGTTAAAAGGTACTATGAGAAAAATAAGAAGAAGATATTGTAACCGCATTTTTATGGAATGTGAGTCCCAATCTGTTTGGAATAAATGAAGAGACACTGGTATTATTGGTAATAATAATACTTGTGTAGATAATGATCTTGATGAATTAAAAGAAAGTTTTGTACTTGAACGGGACTATACCAATTATAATTATTTATATAGCCTAGGAACTCGAGAAACATTTTCGTTTGAAAGAATATGTGAATGAGGTTATTACGGCTTTGGGAAAAATAAAGTCATGTGCAGTTGGTCATAATAAGTTGTCTGTTCTTTTTATATACTTAACTGCTCCATATATTATAACACACTTGAAACATAATTATAATACCATATTATTGGTATCTAATTGCCAAAAGTCAAGTATATCACTACTTTTAATGATTTCAGATGAATTAGTATTTTACGAAAAGATTTTTGAGAGCATTTTACATATTAAAATTTTATATCACTTGAATATAAATAAAATTATTTCTCCTTTTCAATCTGGTTTTAGATCTCACCACAGCACATCTTCGGTAGTTATTAATAAGCATTTAATTATATTTGTCATGAGAGACTTATTATAAAAATGTATACTCAATATAATTTTAAGGCTACAGCTTGCATACTTATATACTTAATTTTATATAATCGTCAACAATTTGTAAGTAAATGCTAATAGGTCTAGGATGGTAATCGTAACAGGGATGTACCTCAAGGTACTATTTTAGGGCCATTATTTTACACAATGCATATAAATGATTTAATGAATGAAGTTACATTTTGCAAGCTAATTCTTACGCATAAAAGCATTTTTGGAAAGGGAAATGTCAATTATAAACTATATTATAAATAAAGGTATTAAAGATATTATTCAATGGTCAACGGAGAACCATATAATATATAATAGATATTGTGATTATTAGATTTGTATCGAATTATAGGTTTTTGGGTATACATGTGGTTAATAAATTAACTTTTGACAATCATGTGAATAAACTCATTTCAAGATTGTGTTTTGCTCTGAGGCGTTGGTGTTGGTTATTATAGCTAAGTCTCTATTAATGCCAATTATACTTTATGGATTGGAGATATATTCATGTGGAAATTTGCAAAATTTTTAGAAAATTAAAAAATGCTTTAAAAGAGTAATAAGATTTGTTTTTGATTTGAGTGTTAGAATACATGTTACCTTTAATTTTTTTAATTTTCTGGTTACTAGTTTTGATAACTATGCTTTTGTTTTTCTTTAAAGTTTTAAAATTTGGTGAACCTGAATATTTTCTAATATTTTTTACTTTTTCTCCTTCTACTACAACTATGGCCTTAATATGTCTGAAAATAAATACTTTATATATGTATGAATCATATATAACTAAGGTATGTAGACTGTGGAATACTTTAGTCCCATATAATGAAAGGAAATTCTTACTAAGTATAGCCGAATTTATTGCGGTATAAACATTTTTGTGTAATTAATATTTAAGATATTTTTGAATTTAATGCTTTATATTATATGGTTTACTTACTCGTATAATTACTATGTAATCAAATGGCCTTCAAAATAAAAATTCGCCAAAAAAGGGGATTTGTTGAAAAAAAGGGGCCAACTGCTTTAAAACCCAAGAAAAACTCTTTAAAATTTGTTTATTTGATAACAACAAAAACCAAAAAAAAATTTTTTTGTTTTGAGAAAAATTCAATTTTATTAATAAGAAAATAATTTATAATTATTTTACAACAATTTTTATTATTGTAAAAATAATGAATATTCACAAAAGTAACATAAAATCCTCTTTTAATTTATGAAACTTTTGTACGAGTTCTTTACTCGTACTCTAGTCTTTCGAATCCCCGTCGAACCAATTTGGGATTGAATGCATGGATCTACAAGTATTGCCTTAAGTCTGTTGGACAAACTGTTTTTATTATTTATAATTTAGTAAATAATTCATGGAATATATTTTTTTTTTTTTCTGATTCCAGTCCAAAAATATTCGGCATATGATGATATAAATAGCTGTTCATAAACTTTATTATTATTTTTATTTACTAACAGTTTCAAATCATTTATAAATACTCCACGGTTTTTTATTTCACTATACTGTGGAACAATCCCAAAAAAGTGGCCAGGTGGTTGAAAAAGGGTCAATTGGCGACTAAAGTAGCCAAACGGTAACACTGTTTAAGGCTTTTTGATTTCTAATGAATAAAAATATTAATTCCGAGTATGATATACCCAGGTATTTTGTTGTATGAATGTGTATAGTTTTTTGGTTGTTTACTGTCAATTTTTTGTTTTAGAAAATTTTATTTTTCCGAAGGAACCAGCTTCAATAGATAGGCATAAAAAAAATCATTTTAGATTCATAAAAATTATACCGTAAAATAATTTATTGAAATATGGCATTCTTATGTAACTAATGAAATAAAATCACTTTAAATAACACTTTACTTTACTCTTTAATTTTCAACTCCTTCTATTTAAAAGTAATCTTAAATGATAGATATTTAAAGGAAATTTCTAAATATTCCAGATGAGTCCTTAAAAATTAAAGGACTTTTTATCTTAACCCTCATCATTGCTGACAAAGGTTGTAAAACAATGACCCATTTAGGAAACAAAATGTATAAAAAAATCCTCATTATAATTTAAACATGAATATTTATAAATAAATTAATACCTGCTCTTATAACATATAAATGAAATACTTGAAAAAAGGAACGTAAAGATTCCAATCAACAAAAACTTAAATTAATAGCTTAAAATAGGAAATCATTCAAGCATAAACTGAGAAGGTTTTTTTTTTTAAATTATAGAAATACAACTCACACATTTCAACGATCTATAATAGGTCAATAAAAAATCCTTAGAATTGAAATAAATGAAAAAGATATGTATAAGAGCTATAAGTATTTTTTGTATAATTATAAAACTTCTAGCAAACCCTAGAAAAACAACAAATGAAACAAAAACCAAATTGGTATTCAGTGTATGATGTCCAGACTGACTGAAATAATTGCACGTGTTTGTGTTTTTTAAATGAAATAAAAGATGTGACGGTTTCATGTAACTGAGGCCCTATAAAACAAAAAAAAAAAAAAAAAAAAAAACAAAATCCTTAATACACCAAAAGTAGGAAAAAGGTCATGTATTGCTTACTTATTGATAAAAACATCGAAACGTAATTAAATATAATGCGTAACTGTGTAATATAAATGTAAAACTTGAAATTTATACACATTGGAAACAAAATACAAACAAATGTATATATATAAGGCAAGTAATTCAAATTTAGAATTACCTTAGAAACTCATAGAATATACATACAATGGAATTAGGTTTCTATGTTTGTTATATATTCAAACAAACATACATACTTTATCGATATTTACTAATACATCTAATAACAAAAGTACTTCAAAACCACTTTCAAATATGTATATATAAATATTTACGAGGCCTTTTTTAGCAGGACATTAAAAATTATACAGTTTTATTTCATAAAAAAATGCAAATATCAAGAAGCACTCTTCAAACAAGTAATAACTAATTAATTGTTTTAAAAAAACTTTTTCTACTGCCCCCTTAATTTTTATAGGTAACCGAATGAAATCTTATTTTCCTACTTCCCATACCAAATAACTTGTGTGCGCTCGAAAGTAAGTAGGCCGGACTATTTTCCTAAACAAAAACTCATAAAAGTTTAATAAGGCAATAATTCTTTTAGGTCAGGTGTATAAATGAGCTCATTAATATTAACAAAAAATAAAGAAAAAAAAAAAAAAGATTTACATTAACAAGAAGAATATTGTTAAAACAAAGAACAAATAAAAAAATAATAGTAATAAAAATATTAAGAAACAATATAAATATGTAAAAAATACCTTAAAATAAAGAAAGCTTAACAAGAAGAACCATAAGCAAATAATAATTTTTATGGTCAAAAAGGTTCAAAAATTATTTCTTTTAATGTTAAGAGCATTTTTATGTTATAATTGGTCAATATTTAAAGGAATGTGCTGTTATGTGTTTACTTAGATAAAAGTTCAATATTTTTGTATATTGGTAACAAATATTTTATGTTTCTAGGGAAATCCTTTTAGATATTTTTTTTTAATATTAATTTTATATTTGATGGCATTTTAAGGCCATTTAATTTTGTAAACTCTTTATGCTTTTGAAATATGATATTAAAAAAGTTTTGGACTTATAGCCAGTGTTGCTAGGAAGTGAGAAAAAAAGAGGCTTAATTGTAGTTTAAAAATTTTCAGAAAAGGCTAAATGTTCCAAAAAATAAATCCAGCAAAAAGCTAACATATTATTTTCAGGGTTTAAAATTACTACCAAATTAGTAGAAAAATTGCTCAATAATACATAATTTGAAATGAAAACTCCCAAAAATATTTCAAATAAAATAGTTATCAAAATATTAAAAGTAAAAATATTAACATATTTATATTTTCAACATATTTAAATACTTAGTTTGTATAATTTCTATAGAAATTTTACTAAACATATCTTTTTACATTTATAATTTTTTTTCAAATTGCTTTTAGAATATATGATATTAATTTTAATATATTACAATTTTCATAGCAAAGAAATTAAATTTTCTGAATATTCAAATTATATTTGTTAAAATTTTCAAAAAAATATTGATTCCAAAGAAATTTCAAAAAATGAAAAATTTTAAATATTATAAAAATTAATATTTAAATTATCAGAAATTTTAGAAATTAAAATTTAAAAAATGAAAAATTAAAATTTTTTAAGCAATGAATTTTTTAAGCATAATTTAATCATTAGAATTAAAAATAAAAATACATTAACAATGTAAAATTGATCTTATGGTAATATTTGAAAATCGCTATTCTTGTTTATTTATGTTTAAATTAAAAATTAGATGTCGAACTTACGTGCACTTACCCTACCTATTTAAAAAAAAAAAAAAATAAAAAATTATATACAAAATTTGACTTCAGTTTATATTTTGTTACATAACTTCTAAACTAAAGGAGTGTCAAACATGAAATTTTGCACAAGTATAAACAAGAGTTGTATTAATGTTATATATTTTTTTTTTAGTATTTTAAAAATATCGTTTTTGAAGATATAATGGTTTATTTTTTGGAAGTCTTATTTTGATCTTTGAACTAAAATAACTCACTATATATCATTTTAAAGGTAATATCTTTGTTTTAAAATTACACTAAAATTAATGTTTTATTTTATAAAGCTTATGAGTTATCAATAATTGAATTTTATATTTGTCCATAACATCTAAACTAAATAAGACTCCAACTTGAAATTTTTTATTCATATGGAGAAAAGTTATGTCGACAATATGTTTTTTAATTTTTTAAGAATTTTAAAAAAACTTTGTATATATCGTTATGAAGCTAATATCTTTATTTTTAATATGCATCAACAACTAGAGATCTACCGTGTATATTTAATAAATTATTAGAATTTTTAAAATTTTTTCGTTTTTTAAACCGTCATGGGTTTCAAATTTCATGATTTCGGAAACACATTCAATTGTCAATGCTTGTAGTAAATTTCATTAAATTCGAAGATGTCAAATCCGATTGCTGTCCGTTTTGACATGGAATCACTCAACATTCAAACTACACAAGGATCAGTCTATAATTGATCGTGACCTCCATATAATGACCTGTAACGCCAATGCCAGTTCTATACCATTTTTGTGCATCTTTCTTACTCGTTTTCAAAATTCTATATAAGATCTCATTTTAAATAAAGCAAATAAATAAATTTAATAAACGTTAATTTAAATTATTTTCTAAGCTTAAATTAAAAAAAATTTAATTATGCTTCAAATTATGAAAACTGCAAAGGATCGCCAGTACTTTCTATTTCAATTAACATTCAAATTCATTCCTTACCTTTATTTAGGAATAATGTGCAAAGTGAGTAGTATGTTTGGGTCGGTTCTGGGACAATTTAGCGTAGCTCCAACAACATTTGTGGGGGGGCTAATTTTTTTTTTTATCGTTTATGGAAAAAATGTATTTGGGTCGGTTCTGGGACAACTGAGCGTAGCCTCCAAAACATTTGAGGGGGGGCTGATTTTTTTATCGTTTATGGAAAAAATGTATTTGGGTCGGTTCTGGGACAACTGAGCGTAGCCTCCAAAACATTTGAGGGGGGAGGGGGGTTTTTTTTGTCATTACTGAAAATTTTTTTAAGTTAGGGTTCGCAGATGGCAAATTTTTTTTATTGATCCATCAGAAGAAATATAAAGGGGGAGATCCCGCCCCCCTTTGTGTGTTTAATATATTGTAATAATATATGTATGTATGTTTGTTTATTGTGTGCTTTTTTAATAAATGCTACAATATTTGTTTGTATACACTGACAAATGCATTTTATGAAATTGGAAACCAATGAATTTATTTGTGTATTTTTGTATTTTTTGTTTTTTTTGTATAATAATATGTATGTAATTATGTTAAAGTAAATGGAAAAAATGTGTTTGTGTAGGTTCTCGACCACATTAGGTGTGATCGCGTTCTTGGTAAGCTAAAAAAGTATAAAGTGGAATTTTTTATTAAATACTACAATATTTGTTTGTGTAAACGGTGTAATTGGAAACCAATGAATTTATTTGTATATTTTTGTGTTTTTTGTTTTTTTTTTTTTTGTATAATAATATGTATGTAATTATGTTAAAGTAAATGGAAAAAATGTGTTTGGGTCGGTTCTGGCTCACAGTGGGTCGGTTCGCGTACTTTTTCAGTCAAAAAAATATAAAGGGGAATTTTTTTATTAAATACAACAATATTTGTTTGTGTAAACGGTGAAATTGGAAACCAATGAATTTATTTTTGTAAAATTTTTTTTTTTTTTTTTTACTTTTGTATAATAATATGTATGTAATTATGTTAAAGTACATACAAACGAATTATTATGGAGACAATTTTTTTTTACACTTTTAATTGTGATGAAATTAAAAACTGATGACTTGGATAAATAGAGTTTGAGTATGTTTGGTTTATTCATATGGTTGTTTTTGTTTTTGTAAAGTGTAAAATTTAACTTGAGAATTGTTTTTGTTTTTTTTTTCATATGCATAAAATAACCTTGTAAAAGGTTTTTGACTTTAATTAAAAAATATGTTTGATTTTGTTGGGTAAGGTTATGTATAATTTGTTCTAATGTGATATTAGGAAATTATTGTGAAATTTATGTTAAGAGAATTGTGAAATTTATGTTAAGAGAATTATGAAATTTATGTTAAGAGAATTGTGAAATTTATGTTAAGAGAATTGTGAAATTTATGTTATGATTTCAAAATGAGAGTAAATTTGAATTTTATAAAAAAAAACACTCAATTTTTATAAAAACTTTTGGAGTAAAAATAAGTGAATCGGTTTTATACTTATTTGAAGATGAGGGAGTATTTTCTTAATTTTTGACTTTAATGAAAAAATATGTTTGATTTTGTTGGATAAGGTTATGTATAATTTGTTCTTAATATTATATTAGATGAAAGTGTTATAGACATTTGGGTCTGAAAGAATTGTTTAATTAACTTTTGGTAAGCAAATGTTCAGTGAAATATTTTTATAAAGTTGAAAACCAACATCTTTACAAATATTTTAAAAATAAGTTCAAAAATCGAACGTTTGAATTCATGTTACATTTCATTGCCTAGTTTAAGGCGTTTATATGTATAAGAAATTTAGGAAAAATTATCAATTCTCATAATTTTTTAATGATTTCAACAAAACTTTTGAATCCATGTTACATTTCATTGCCTAGTTTAAGGCGTTTATATGTATAAGAAGTGTAGGGAAATTAATAATTCTCATAATTTTTTAATGATTTCATCCAAACTTTTGAATTCATGTTACATTTCATTGCGTTTACATTTATAAGATATGTAGGAAAATTTTATAATTATATTCTTTAGGAACATATCATAAATTGCATGATTTTTTTACATTTGGTGACAGATAGAAGTGGATTGAAGCTTCTTAATAAATACAACAATATTTTTGTGTAAATGGCCAAATGTATTTTATGAAATTATAAACCAATGTATTTATTTTTTATAATAATATGTAGCAATTATGTTAAAAGTATATAAAAACAATTTAACAGGGAGACAAATAGGAAGGCAATAGTTGTTTTTTGTTTTTAATGATAATTTTTGCATGGATATTTATTTTTAGTTCCATAAAAAAAGATGTTCTATCGGGGGTAACTTTGTTTCTTATAAAAGTCAGGGATGGGAAATAGCAAAATTTGTATTTGCATCAATCAGAATAGATAGTTCTGTTAGATAATTACTAGGTAGATAAAGTGGGGAAAGTGTGTGTTTCTTATATTGTAATAGGATGTTTGTTTATCTTGTTTCCAGGTAAGTGGTTAGGTAAGCAGTTCATGAGAATAAGTTACGTTAGTAGCCAAATTGCTGAATCTCGTTTCCACTAGTTGTGAGAACGTGTGTTGTGCCAGCGAAAAAATTTCAAATGAAATTTAATATTTTTGTTTATAGTTTTGTTGGAGTTGTAGATTATGTGAATCATCATGTAATTGTTCTTATGTTTTAATATTGTTAATTATGAAGATGCAAATGAGGTTTTTTAAGGTATTTTAGTTTTTTTGTGTTTTAATATGCATAAAATAACATTGTATAAGGTTTTTACTTTAATGAAAAATATTTTTGATTTTTGTATATATGGTCATGGATAATTTGTTCTTAATGTTATATTAGATGAAAATTATGTAGACATTTACGTTTAAAGGATTAATTCTTTAATTAACTTTTTTGAATGAAAATGTTCAGTGGGATATTTTTTATATTTTTACGAATTTGAAAACCCATGTATTTACAAATATTACAAAATTCGATAATCTTTAAAAAAAATATACGTGTCGTATACATATATATATATGATTGGTTGTATATTTGTATTTTATGTTTTAATATTAAGTAGGAAAATGTGTAAGGTTTTTGCCTTTAATGATGAATACATTGTCCGATTTTGTTAGATATGCTCATACATACATAGTTATTTAAAATTATTGAAGTCAATGCGTCAATATTCTAATATCAAAGTATTTTGATTTATTGGTGCTTAATTAATAAATTTTGTGAAATTTATTTTATATATCATGAATTTTATGAAAGATAGATTTTTTAATAATATTCTTATTGTATATAAATAATTGAAGTTTTTTATTTGTATATGTGTAAATATCTATATTTTATTGTTGT
Organism: Protophormia terraenovae; assembly: GCA_951394005.1. Taxonomy (NCBI): domain Eukaryota; kingdom Metazoa; phylum Arthropoda; class Insecta; order Diptera; family Calliphoridae; genus Protophormia; species Protophormia terraenovae. The sequence goes on from OX596074.1 coordinate 121,101,606, forward strand.
TTTACTATTGTTAAGTAAGAAAATGAAATGAGATTTTTTTAACAATTTTGTGTAAATAATGAAAAAATGTCTAGCAGCTATTTTTTTCATAATTTTTATCAAGAAATTGGACAAAATTAATTTACAGTATAAATGATTGTGGTTTGAAGGGGACTTTGTTTAAGGGGTTATAGTCTACGAATAATACGAAAATATCCCATTTAAAACTTTTTGTTTTGGGGAAAAGTAATATATATTTACATAGTAGCCTTATAATATCATGATTTTTTTTATTTTATTTAATATTTAATAACCTGAGACCATTTAGAATACCTTTTATCTATTTGTTTATTTAATAATCAATAAAACAATTCAATGAAATATGAAATTTTGACTTTAACTTCTTGCTATTTATATTAAAATTTATAGAAAAACATTTAAAGTCTCTAGATTACAAATATATAAATTTTCCCTACATCAAAATTAGACTTTTTACCAAAAAATATCCCATGTTTTCGCGCTTTCGAACCACATACTATAATTTTCCTTTTCGTGTTTATTTAAGCTTTTACTGGTAATAAGATATAATTTTTTTTTTTATACTTTTTCATAAATACAGAAATATATTTTTATATGGACAGTGGTACCATTTCCGGACTTTCAGTGATAGATTTAACATATGAAAAGGTTAAAATTAATTGAAATTTACTAAAAATGCTAAATTCGTTTCAACACATTTTTACAGTATTTTATAATATAATAAAATTGCAATTTTTAAAGAATTCCATAGTAATTATAACGGTTTTAGTTGTAATTTTTCAAATATTATCACTATTTTTACTATAATTTCCAACATTAAAAATAATTCTGAAGAAATATTTTTCTATTATTATTTTTCTATTTACATCTACCGGCAACACTGTTAATGACAATGGGAATTTTTTTTATTTTGACTTTAATAATAAAAAATTATTGTATGATTTGAAAAGGATTGAAGTATTTAATATTGTAATAATATAAATATTTGTCTTTTTTTCGTTAGTATGAATATTAAACTAAATTAAAAGTTTTTTTTTATTTTTAGAGTATAATGAGTATAATTTTAAAGAACCTATATATGTTTATGTTTGTATACTTTTTTATGTATAATTCAAAACCAGAATTTGTTGACTATTTTTTGTTATCTATAGCTATATTTATATTGTTTTTTCTTATATTTGGAGTATTAAGAAGTAAAATAAAAAATAGAATTTTTTATTTTATTGGTAAATTATGATATATTATTTGATTAGGTATGGTTATAATTTATTAAAAAAAATATGTTGAATTAAATTTTTTTGAATGTTATATAAGAAAATTTTTTTTTATTTTAGAGAACAATGAAAATTATATTGCTAACTATAATTAAGTTAAAGTTTAAATCCTTGTATGATATATTTTAAATTAATGTTTGCAATAGTAAAAATTATATTAACAAAATATTTTTCGTGACACCTGTCAGATTGAGATTTATCATAATTTTATCAATTTTTTAGTAGCCTGTTGACGATTTTTGAAGGTTTCCTCTCAAAATTTTAAGATTTTTAATAAAATTTATCTAACAACTATATTTTGTAAACATATAACCTTGGTTGAAGACCTTTTAAAATGATGAACTCACAACTTATATTGATAATTAAAAAAAAGAAAAAATAGTATATACAACTAAAGTGGCTATATAACTTTAAATGATTTTTGTAATTTCTTTAAACAATTTGTATGGTATAAGATTTAAGATTTTGTATCTAATAAGGTTAAAAACATCTTATTCTTTAAATATTAGTTTCTACATTTTTTAATGGTTTTATTAAAATCTATTTGTTTATTTTGTTCAATTTAATGATTTTAAATAATTCAAATATCCTAAATATTTGTGATTATATCTTTAAATATATATTCAAAGGCTATAAAAATCTATATAATCTGATTTCAATACGACTACAACGAATACAATGATAAAATAATAAAGGAATTAATTGATTTAAGAGCTAATATGTACTCGGTTAAGCCTGTCAGATATGAAAAAGAAATTGAAAAAATAAAGGGAAAATTATAGATAATAAAAACTAAACTATCAATAAGTAACTACAAAAAATAATTATATTATAATTCTTTGTATATATTTAAATCAAATATTCCAGAAATTTATATGGAAATGGTAACCAAACATTGCTTATGCTTTCGATACAGAAGAATTTTTGTATCCTATATACTCGAAGAAAATTTTTACTTGTAACAAAATATGTATGTATTTACTTTTTATATATATTTAGGTGAATAGTGTCAAAAAAATATATGTATATTTTTTTGGTTTATGCTGTCTATGTGAGAAAATTTATGTTGTTTACATCATTCATATATATGTATGTATATGAAAACCTTGTGGAAGTTATTTGACCATATAATTTTTGTGAAAAAATTAAAACAATAATAAAAAAATTATATTTTTTAAAAAAATTTTGTAAAAAAATATAATTTTTGTGAAAAAAATTAAAAAAAATAATAAAAAAATTATATTTTTTAAAAAAATTTTGTAAAAAAATATAATTTTTGTGAAAAAAAATTAAAACAATAATAAAAAAATTATATTTTTTAAAAAAATTTTGTAAAAAAATATAATTTTTGTGAAAAAAATTAAAAAAATAATAAAAAAATTATATTTTTTAAAAAAATTTTGTAAAAAAATATAATTTTTGTGAAAAAAAATTAAAACAATAATAAAAAAATTATATTTTTTAAAAAAATTTTGTAAAAAAATATAATTTTTGTGAAAAAAATTAAAAAAATAATAAAAAAATTATATTTTTTAAAAAAATTTTGTAAAAAAATATAATTTTTGTGAAAAAAATTAAAAAAATAATAAAAAAATTATATTTTTTAAAAAAATTTTGTAAAAAAATATAATTTTTGTGAAAAAAAATTAAAAAAATAATAAAAAAAATTATATTTTTTAACAAAATTTTGTACAAAACTTTTTTAAAAAATATAATTTTTTTATTATTGTTTTAATTTTTTTTCACAAAAATTATATTTTTTTACAAAATTTTTTTAAAAAATATAATTTTTTTATTATTTTTTTTAATTTTTTTTCACAAAAATTATATTTTTTTACAAAATTTTTTTAAAAAATATAATTTTTTTATTATTGTTTTAATTTTTTCACAAAAATTATATGGTCAAATAACTTCCACAAGGTTTTCATATACATACATATATATGAATGATGTAAACAACATAAATTTTCTCACATAGACAGCATAAACCAAAAAAATATACATATATTTTTTTGACACTATTCACCTAAATATATATAAAAAGTAAATACATACATATTTTGTTACAAGTAAAAATTTTCTTCGAGTATATAGGATACAAAAATTCTTCTGTATCGAAAGCATAAGCAATGTTTGGTTACCATTTCCATATAAATTTCTGGAATATTTGATTTAAATATATACAAAGAATTATAATATAATTATTTTTTGTAGTTACTTATTGATAGTTTAGTTTTTATTATCTATAATTTTCCCTTTATTTTTTCAATTTCTTTTTCATATCTGACAGGCTTAACCGAGTACATATTAGCTCTTAAATCAATTAATTCCTTTATTATTTTATCATTGTATTCGTTGTAGTCGTATTGAAATCAGATTATATAGATTTTTATAGCCTTTGAATATATATTTAAAGATATAATCACAAATATTTAGGATATTTGAATTATTTAAAATCATTAAATTGAACAAAATAAACAAATAGATTTTAATAAAACCATTAAAAAATGTAGAAACTAATATTTAAAGAATAAGATGTTTTTAACCTTATTAGATACAAAATCTTAAATCTTATACCATACAAATTGTTTAAAGAAATTACAAAAATCATTTAAAGTTATATAGCCACTTTAGTTGTATATACTATTTTTTCTTTTTTTTAATTATCAATATAAGTTGTGAGTTCATCATTTTAAAAGGTCTTCAACCAAGGTTATATGTTTACAAAATATAGTTGTTAGATAAATTTTATTAAAAATCTTAAAATTTTGAGAGGAAACCTTCAAAAATCGTCAACAGGCTACTAAAAAATTGATAAAATTATGATAAATCTCAATCTGACAGGTGTCACGAAAAATATTTTGTTAATATAATTTTTACTATTGCAAACATTAATTTAAAATATATCATACAAGGATTTAAACTTTAACTTAATTATAGTTAGCAATATAATTTTCATTGTTCTCTAAAATAAAAAAAAATTTTCTTATATAACATTCAAAAAAATTTAATTCAACATATTTTTTTTAATAAATTATAACCATACCTAATCAAATAATATATCATAATTTACCAATAAAATAAAAAATTCTATTTTTTATTTTACTTCTTAATACTCCAAATATAAGAAAAAACAATATAAATATAGCTATAGATAACAAAAAATAGTCAACAAATTCTGGTTTTGAATTATACATAAAAAAGTATACAAACATAAACATATATAGGTTCTTTAAAATTATACTCATTATACTCTAAAAATAAAAAAAAACTTTTAATTTAGTTTAATATTCATACTAACGAAAAAAAGACAAATATTTATATTATTACAATATTAAATACTTCAATCCTTTTCAAATCATACAATAATTTTTTATTATTAAAGTCAAAATAAAAAAAATTCCCATTGTCATTAACAGTGTTGCCGGTAGATGTAAATAGAAAAATAATAATAGAAAAATATTTCTTCAGAATTATTTTTAATGTTGGAAATTATAGTAAAAATAGTGATAATATTTGAAAAATTACAACTAAAACCGTTATAATTACTATGGAATTCTTTAAAAATTGCAATTTTATTATATTATAAAATACTGTAAAAATGTGTTGAAACGAATTTAGCATTTTTAGTAAATTTCAATTAATTTTAACCTTTTCATATGTTAAATCTATCACTGAAAGTCCGGAAATGGTACCACTGTCCATATAAAAATATATTTCTGTATTTATGAAAAAGTATAAAAAAAAAAATTATATCTTATTACCAGTAAAAGCTTAAATAAACACGAAAAGGAAAATTATAGTATGTGGTTCGAAAGCGCGAAAACATGGGATATTTTTTGGTAAAAAGTCTAATTTTGATGTAGGGAAAATTTATATATTTGTAATCTAGAGACTTTAAATGTTTTTCTATAAATTTTAATATAAATAGCAAGAAGTTAAAGTCAAAATTTCATATTTCATTGAATTGTTTTATTGATTATTAAATAAACAAATAGATAAAAGGTATTCTAAATGGTCTCAGGTTATTAAATATTAAATAAAATAAAAAAAATCATGATATTATAAGGCTACTATGTAAATATATATTACTTTTCCCCAAAACAAAAAGTTTTAAATGGGATATTTTCGTATTATTCGTAGACTATAACCCCTTAAACAAAGTCCCCTTCAAACCACAATCATTTATACTGTAAATTAATTTTGTCCAATTTCTTGATAAAAATTATGAAAAAAATAGCTGCTAGACATTTTTTCATTATTTACACAAAATTGTTAAAAAAATCTCATTTCATTTTCTTACTTAACAATAGTAAAACAACAATAAAATATAGATATTTACACATATACAAATAAAAAACTTCAATTATTTATATACAATAAGAATATTATTAAAAAATCTATCTTTCATAAAATTCATGATATATAAAATAAATTTCACAAAATTTATTAATTAAGCACCAATAAATCAAAATACTTTGATATTAGAATATTGACGCATTGACTTCAATAATTTTAAATAACTATGTATGTATGAGCATATCTAACAAAATCGGACAATGTATTCATCATTAAAGGCAAAAACCTTACACATTTTCCTACTTAATATTAAAACATAAAATACAAATATACAACCAATCATATATATATATGTATACGACACGTATATTTTTTTTAAAGATTATCGAATTTTGTAATATTTGTAAATACATGGGTTTTCAAATTCGTAAAAATATAAAAAATATCCCACTGAACATTTTCATTCAAAAAAGTTAATTAAAGAATTAATCCTTTAAACGTAAATGTCTACATAATTTTCATCTAATATAACATTAAGAACAAATTATCCATGACCATATATACAAAAATCAAAAATATTTTTCATTAAAGTAAAAACCTTATACAATGTTATTTTATGCATATTAAAACACAAAAAAACTAAAATACCTTAAAAAACCTCATTTGCATCTTCATAATTAACAATATTAAAACATAAGAACAATTACATGATGATTCACATAATCTACAACTCCAACAAAACTATAAACAAAAATATTAAATTTCATTTGAAATTTTTTCGCTGGCACAACACACGTTCTCACAACTAGTGGAAACGAGATTCAGCAATTTGGCTACTAACGTAACTTATTCTCATGAACTGCTTACCTAACCACTTACCTGGAAACAAGATAAACAAACATCCTATTACAATATAAGAAACACACACTTTCCCCACTTTATCTACCTAGTAATTATCTAACAGAACTATCTATTCTGATTGATGCAAATACAAATTTTGCTATTTCCCATCCCTGACTTTTATAAGAAACAAAGTTACCCCCGATAGAACATCTTTTTTTATGGAACTAAAAATAAATATCCATGCAAAAATTATCATTAAAAACAAAAAACAACTATTGCCTTCCTATTTGTCTCCCTGTTAAATTGTTTTTATATACTTTTAACATAATTGCTACATATTATTATAAAAAATAAATACATTGGTTTATAATTTCATAAAATACATTTGGCCATTTACACAAAAATATTGTTGTATTTATTAAGAAGCTTCAATCCACTTCTATCTGTCACCAAATGTAAAAAAATCATGCAATTTATGATATGTTCCTAAAGAATATAATTATAAAATTTTCCTACATATCTTATAAATGTAAACGCAATGAAATGTAACATGAATTCAAAAGTTTGGATGAAATCATTAAAAAATTATGAGAATTATTAATTTCCCTACACTTCTTATACATATAAACGCCTTAAACTAGGCAATGAAATGTAACATGGATTCAAAAGTTTTGTTGAAATCATTAAAAAATTATGAGAATTGATAATTTTTCCTAAATTTCTTATACATATAAACGCCTTAAACTAGGCAATGAAATGTAACATGAATTCAAACGTTCGATTTTTGAACTTATTTTTAAAATATTTGTAAAGATGTTGGTTTTCAACTTTATAAAAATATTTCACTGAACATTTGCTTACCAAAAGTTAATTAAACAATTCTTTCAGACCCAAATGTCTATAACACTTTCATCTAATATAATATTAAGAACAAATTATACATAACCTTATCCAACAAAATCAAACATATTTTTTCATTAAAGTCAAAAATTAAGAAAATACTCCCTCATCTTCAAATAAGTATAAAACCGATTCACTTATTTTTACTCCAAAAGTTTTTATAAAAATTGAGTGTTTTTTTTTATAAAATTCAAATTTACTCTCATTTTGAAATCATAACATAAATTTCACAATTCTCTTAACATAAATTTCACAATTCTCTTAACATAAATTTCATAATTCTCTTAACATAAATTTCACAATTCTCTTAACATAAATTTCACAATAATTTCCTAATATCACATTAGAACAAATTATACATAACCTTACCCAACAAAATCAAACATATTTTTTAATTAAAGTCAAAAACCTTTTACAAGGTTATTTTATGCATATGAAAAAAAAAACAAAAACAATTCTCAAGTTAAATTTTACACTTTACAAAAACAAAAACAACCATATGAATAAACCAAACATACTCAAACTCTATTTATCCAAGTCATCAGTTTTTAATTTCATCACAATTAAAAGTGTAAAAAAAAATTGTCTCCATAATAATTCGTTTGTATGTACTTTAACATAATTACATACATATTATTATACAAAAGTAAAAAAAAAAAAAAAAAATTTTACAAAAATAAATTCATTGGTTTCCAATTTCACCGTTTACACAAACAAATATTGTTGTATTTAATAAAAAAATTCCCCTTTATATTTTTTTGACTGAAAAAGTACGCGAACCGACCCACTGTGAGCCAGAACCGACCCAAACACATTTTTTCCATTTACTTTAACATAATTACATACATATTATTATACAAAAAAAAAAAAAACAAAAAACACAAAAATATACAAATAAATTCATTGGTTTCCAATTACACCGTTTACACAAACAAATATTGTAGTATTTAATAAAAAATTCCACTTTATACTTTTTTAGCTTACCAAGAACGCGATCACACCTAATGTGGTCGAGAACCTACACAAACACATTTTTTCCATTTACTTTAACATAATTACATACATATTATTATACAAAAAAAACAAAAAATACAAAAATACACAAATAAATTCATTGGTTTCCAATTTCATAAAATGCATTTGTCAGTGTATACAAACAAATATTGTAGCATTTATTAAAAAAGCACACAATAAACAAACATACATACATATATTATTACAATATATTAAACACACAAAGGGGGGCGGGATCTCCCCCTTTATATTTCTTCTGATGGATCAATAAAAAAAATTTGCCATCTGCGAACCCTAACTTAAAAAAATTTTCAGTAATGACAAAAAAAACCCCCCTCCCCCCTCAAATGTTTTGGAGGCTACGCTCAGTTGTCCCAGAACCGACCCAAATACATTTTTTCCATAAACGATAAAAAAATCAGCCCCCCCTCAAATGTTTTGGAGGCTACGCTCAGTTGTCCCAGAACCGACCCAAATACATTTTTTCCATAAACGATAAAAAAAAATTAGCCCCCCACAAATGTTGTTGGAGCTACGCTAAATTGTCCCAGAACCGACCCAAACATACTACTAAAGTGTAAAATCAAAAATTGTCATGAATCTTAATACTGTTATATAAAATTTTCAAAAGACGTAAAAACTTAACCTTGAAAGTTATTTTCACATTTTCTTTTATTATTATTATTATTACTATTGCCCTTATAATTTTGCAAAACTTTCCCCAAACACTTGAAATTATAGACTTTATTTTTTGTCAGATATAAAAAATACAATCCCACATTTGTGTGACCTTAAAGGTCAATGTCGTCGTTTCCTACGTTTATTTATTCATTTGTTGTTTGTCATTGGTGAAAGTGTGATGTTTTGAAAATTTTGCATTTATTTTTTCTATAATATTTTTTTTTGTTATTTTTTTTTAGCAATAAAATATGCTGGTGGCAAAAATGTTTACTAAAAGTTTGTAGACATTGTATAAATATGAATATTTTTTTATAAGCTGCTGGCCAGACAATAGAATAAAGAAGAAGGTTTAATTATATTTAGAAGTAAAAGTAGGTAAGTATAAGTATTTTTTTTTCTTTTTTTTTTTTTTATGAAAAAAGTTAATTTTTGACATGGAATTGGTTGTTAAAGTGTATTTAGATTTTTTTACTTAAATATAAAATTTTTATGACAGAATTTATACTCACTTATTACTTTAAAGCTTCGTCGATCTGTAAAGAAAAAATATAAAAAGTAATGTTGTTAGTTTAGTATAACAAGGGTATATAATAAAATAATGTGTATTAAAAAGATTCAATTTCTTAACAATTTTAAATTTTTTCCATTAAATTAAAAAATAGCAGAAGATTCTTTTAGTTATATAATAAAATTTTTTAAAAGAATTTCATTAAGATAAGGAATTCCTATAAATTGTGTTACTAACTATATCATTAAATTATAATAACCCTTATGTTATGCTATAGTTTTAGCCTTTAGCTTTAAGAAGTTATAGCAGCGTATGAGTTATCCGCACATCACTCATACGCAGCCACATACTTAGCACTTATACATTTATTAATGGCTGGCAATGTATAAATTAAAAAAGCATAGAGGAGCAGACAAGAAATAAACGAAAATGAAAAATACATCCTTATACAGATTATTTATAACGCAATTTATGCTCGATAAGGCGCCAATGTAATAAAAATGAATTATATTTTTAGTAAAACACATACATAGTAAATACTTACATTGATATACATAAGTATATAAGCGATAACAAGGCACATTTATAGATATACATACATTTAAACATAGAAAATATATAATGTAGGTCGGGTATATAGTATACATAATAACAATCATATGAATTTGTGAATTGTTTGAAATAGAAATTTGCCATGTGAATATTTTTTGTATGGTTAAAGTATTTTACCTAACATGGGTTACAAAAACAAAACTAATAACATTTTTACTACAAAAGTATGTGTTTATGTGTATATGTGTGAGAAGGAAAAAAAGAAGAAGCATAGAGAAACAATATCTCTAGATAGCTTATAGCGTAATGGTGCTAGAAATAAAAATTAAATTCACTTTTATTTTTATACGCACGTGATTCAAATTGATGATAGAAAATAATAAATACTATGAATACTTATGTAGCAATATATACACATAAAAAATTAGGGTAATTCAAAAAAATATTAAAGATATTCGTTATTTAATTAAAATTCAAATTTTTTGTGGAGTATTTAAAAAACTACGCTGGTCGGCATATACACTTACGACACATACAAAAATTGCTTTTGGCATTTAATATTTCGCAAGTGAATAATAAATAAAGCTAACTTTTTTAAATTTAAAATAAACTTTATTTACACGATATATTATAATTCAGGAATACGTGTTAAAAACAAAAAAAAAAAAAAAAATTAAAATAATTTCTAAAAATGTTGGCTCATCGCATTACGACATATAGCTTAAAATTTAAAAAAAGCTTAAATTTTCGAACTTTTTCAATAATAGCTTTAATTTTTTTTTTATTAGAGATAACCTAATCCAGTTTTTAACCACATTTACAGTATGAATAGGTGCATTATCATATTGATATGTCCATGCACAGAAAAAAATATTTCAAATAATTGTTTAATAAAATTATTAATTAACTTTAATTTGGAATTTAATTATATGATTTATTAATATAATTAATTTTCTAATAGATTTACAGTTTTTTTTTTTTTTTTTTTTTTTTTTTGTTTTTTAATTGACAGCTGTTAATAAAATATAAAGAAAAATTAAATATTTGTCTATAAAAGTACAGAAATAAAATAAATTTAAGTAAATTTTCAAAAACGTTTAGCTCATTGCATCTATTAAAGGAAAAGAAATAATAATAATAATATCAATTATTCTAGTTATTAATATTATCATTTTAATGATTGAAGCAAAATCAATTGAAAATTAATTATTATTACAAATTTCTTAATTGAAGTCCATTTTTACTTTTTTCTGTGTGATGTAGAGCTAAAAATATTGAAAAAAAAATGGGAAATGCATTTTCCAGAACAGTAATATATGAATTCGCGTTCATTTTTGAAGTAAAATATTGCAAAACGCTTGTTCCATAGTAGGAAACTGAACCCCTGACCATCACACCTCCAGCACAGCTATGATGACGCTCCAAATAAATTTCTTCTTTTCGCAAATCGTGGAAACAATAACTGTAGCTATCTGCTCCTTTTAATTGATTTTTTTTTTTCATCAGAACCATTATTTTTCCCATGTCATGTGATGCCGTCTAAAAAGTAGTATTTTTTTCTTTTCAAGATGGGTTCAGGGGTGGCTTCCTTTTAATTGTTTAAGATTAGTAGCTTTCTGTATTACATGCTTTACTGTTGCTAAGCTTGCTTTAACGCCAGTTTTTTCTTTGATTTTAGCAGCAGAGTCTTGGAAGTTTGAAACACTTCTGATAATTGCTCTTCTATCTGCAGTCGAAAGAACAGTATAGGTCCCTTTTTTCATATTTTTTCCATAATTGGATGGATTACGGAGATAATTACTTACCACACATCGAGTTCGGCCAAATTTTATTTTCTATATGGCTAATATTTAGTCCACATTCCTTACAGGCCTTGATTTTGCCAATTTCCTGGTTTTACAACGGTTTTTCCTTCCCATTTTGTAGGATATCAAAACAAACTAGTTTAATTTTTATTAAAATCAATAAAAACATACTTTTCAGATGTTAGTTTGTTGCAAAATAAAATAGATAGAAAAATGTCGTATTCTGATGAGATAAAAAGATCACAATATTTTTTTTTTATTAACTTTAATAAATTTATTTAATCTAATGTTTAATCTAAATGAAGGACATTAATGTTAACATCAAACTAAACCTGTAAAAACTTTAAATACTCTTATGAATTTTGAGAGGGAAACCGGAAAATCTGAATAACATTTATGTCGTATTCAGATGAGCGGCAGTGTATATATATTTGTTTCCTATATTTCCTAAAGGCAAATGAAATATACTATTGTTTTTATTTTTTACCACAAAACGTTTGGTCCGATTAATATAAATGAAATTGCAAAAGATGAAGATAAGATTTATATTCAAGTAATCTTAATACCATTTTTTAATCTGCAAAATAGTTTTCGTTTTTTCGGATTTTTTTCTTTTTAAGCTCCGGACAATTTTGAGGGTTGACCTCTCTTTGTACAAAAATTATGTTATTGTTTTGGACCAAATCGGACTAAAAATATGTGGATATTATGAAAGGAAGAAGCCTTTTTTGCAAACATTCTTAAATATCGGTATTTATAGAGCCTACTGTAACAGATGATTTTTTCTTTTGTCGCAACTGCATAAAGCTTGCCATACTAGGAATTTTTTAGAAATTTTGTCTGCTTTTAGATACTAAACCTATCTTTAACATTTCCTTGAGTATAAGCAATATAAAAATTTTTACATGTAAGCTGCGAAAAGTCTAGTCTAGATATATAAATAAAATTTAATATGGAGTCTATTTTAGTAACCATGATTATAAAACAGAAAGATTTGTGTACCTATCTATTTTAGTTTCCTAATATAGGATGTTGCGAAAATATATCAATGGGCAATTAGAGGTATGCTGTTACGCTCAAATAAGAATCAGACGTTTAAACAAATTTTATGAGAAAATGTGTTTAGTTTCTCATTTAAATTTAGCTTTATAATTATTTTACAAATTTTATAGTAGTGTGAAGCAAAAAAAAAAAAAAAAAAGAAATTGGAGGTGGACCATCCATTTTAAATTTAAGGTAATTAAATAATGGCGTAAATAAATAATTTCTTATAATGTGTAAAAAATAATTATTATTTCTATACATTGAAGCATTTGGAATATTAATGGACATTGCATTTGATTATCTGTTTTTTAATCACCTTGATTAGTATATATATAGTGATCAGGAAGTCATTGTTGGTCCTTCATACAAGCAGCCTAACCCGATGTCAAGTTTTTCTTTTTATAATTCACTTTCGATTTCCAGGAAAATAAAAAAAATCCTTTTTCAGGATATCCAAGGGTAAAGTATATTTTTACATTTCAGAGTCCTTGCACCAGAAGGATATGTATCTTTTATAATTTGATTGTAAAGAGGAATAAAAGTCCTTTCCATTAACATCAGTTGTGCTAAAATCGCATAATGCATCTTAATGTTATTGAACATGAAGCCTTGATAATTTTTGGAAAAAATTCCCAGTGTCCCACTTTAGAGGTCCATAAAATATTAGCCTTTAGTGATATGGCGCTGGGGATTTGAAGGATTTAGATAAGAAGATTATATGAGCTTAATTTCATCAAAATCGGTGGGAGGTACTTACGCCAGGAGATGCCTTTTAGTCATCTCCATAAAAAAGTACTAGCCAGAAAACACTTTTTTTTTTTTTTTAGAATGTTAAATTCTATCTAGTCTACTTATTTTTTTAAAGTTAATTTTTTAATACATAATAAATAAATTATGCAATAATTAAGTTTAATTTGTAGATTTCCGATTTATTATCTCTTTATCTTCAAATAAAACACAATTATATGTAACTCCCTAATACCACCATTTATATAATGTTTTGTTATTATAGCATTTCCACAAATTCATATATGTGTATATATTTATATACAAGTACAAAACTTCCTAATGTATATTACATATATATACAATACATACTTGTTTTCGACATAAACACATAGTTATACAACAATGACAACCAGTGTGTGTAATGGTCATTAACACATTTTAAGTATAAATATCAGTCATAATTATATTACCGTTGACATTGTGAACATGAATTAGTATTTCATTTAATTTTATTTTTATTTTTATGTAAATATTCATGTAATATTTGTGTCATATGCATATTTATGCAATATACAATTTAATAAAATTTATTTATTAAATATGTAAAAAAAAAGATTTTAAAATTCATTATTTTTGTATTATATATTTCATAGTAATTATACACTTTTTTTTAATTCTAATTAAAATAAAATAAAATGGATTTAGGAATTAGTTTTGTCAATATATTATATATACCCAGCAAAAATTTTATGAAGTAGTTCAAAGCGATGTAATGTTTTCATGATTTCTTTATAACTTATGCATTTAAATGCATTCTTAATTACTACCTCAAACCTAATAAATTTATCATTCGTGAACTCATGAAAACAACGTGCAATGCATGTATTCAACTCGAGTTTTAGAAATTGACTTTAACTTGTAAGTTATTTGAAGTTATGCATTTTTTATACTCAAATTAAAAATAAGTACTATTTATTTATAAATTAATAAATCTTTTAATAAAAACGATAGTTTAATTCATGTCCGATATAATTTTCTGGTATATGAATGTGTATGTGTTACTAAACCACTGAAAACACGTTGTTGATTCCTCAAGCTTTCATGGATTTTAAGCACTCATTTTAATGACGAGTTGTTTTTTTAAAGTGAACCCAGGCACTCCAATGATACGTCAATGTTAAAATCATGCATGTTTCACCTAAAAATGAACCAGTGCAACGGCACGTGAACTCGTGCATTTACTACTTCTTTTGTATGACTTTTTTTGCTTGGTATGTATTATTATATATATATATATATATATATATATATATATATATATATATATATATATATATATATATATATATATATATATATATATATATATATATATATATATATATATATATATATATATATATATATATATATATATATATATATATATATATATATTTTTTTTTTTTTTGTTAAATTTTTTTAGGTATTATTTAAATTTAGTAAAAATTAAAAAATATCTGTTTTTGAAATTTTTATAGTATTACTTAATATTATTATTTATTTTATAATGAGCATATATTATAATTATTTTTCAAATGTATATCCAAATAAATAATTAATATATGATAATTTCAAACAGTTCAATTTTTTCTTATATTCTAGAAATTTATTCATATTATATTTAAATTTTATTTTGTAATAATGGTAAGTTCTTAATTACTTTAAAGACAATATTATTCTCTAAGTCGATTTAAGAATGCCCGCCAATCTGTCCATTCATGTTAATTTTGAATGTTGATTCTGTGCTGAAGTTCAACACGAGATTTGTGAACTTCCCATCTTATAAATGTATCAGCACATCTTTTGTGTAAATAATAATTTGTCAAATGCTTTTTTCTACATATTATTCCTTGATTAAAAAATAACTCTTGTCTAAATTATGCTGGGTCGTATAGCCATGCATCTTTTAAAATAAATATATTTATATTTTTATACCCTCCCAAAGTGTCCCACTTTAGAGGTACATAAAATATTAGCCTTTAGTGATATGACGCTGGGGATTTGAAAGATATAGATAAGAAGATTATGTGAGCTTAATTTCATTAAAATCGGAGGGAGGTACTTACGCTAGGAGATGTTTTTTAGTTGGGGTATTATGCGTTTGTTCTGATGTTTATAACGCATAGAAAAGGTTATCCTACACACACCTTAAAGTATGCCAATCGACTTAGAATTGCTTTTTAAATCCATTTAACGATGTCCGTCTGGCTGGTTGACCATGTAAAAATTGTGAGCAAAGTACAGGCCGCAATTTTGAAGATAATTAAATGAAATTGGATACTTGGGACTTTTATGATACAAGAACAAAGCCAACAAAAATTGGTTGTGATCGGTTCATTATTGCACCTAGCCCCCATACAAATGTCCCCCCGGAATAGAGATGCAACACTCAAAAATGCCTTAAAGATATATAAATTTTAATGAAAATAGGCACAAAGAAGTTTTATACAAGTATTTAAGAAGATCGGTTCACAATTGACCATAGTTTCCATATAAACCCTTCTTCCAAAAATCACTTTAATGCGCATAACTCCCATACGAATATTAGTATCAAGTTAATATTCGACACAAATAAGTCTTATATAAGTTGAAACAACATTGCTAAATTTTATTAGAATCGGTTCAAAATTTACCGTGGCTCCCATATAAACGCACTTCCGAGAATCGGTATAAAGTGCATAAAATCATGTAGATTTTTATTATGTATTTGTATATTTGATTTTACATTTAGAAAAAGTGTTGGTCTACGATTGGCCAAATAAGTCCCTTTCCCGAATTCTTATGCTCATACATAATGGTGTAGGGTATTATATGTTCGGTCTTGACTGACTATACCTTTTTACTTGAATTTATATATAAATAAGAATTATATCAGTTAGACAGTGTAAAAACGAAATATATAATTTTTCTATACACCTTTTATATATATATATATATATATATATATATATATATATATATACATATATATTAAGGCGAATTACTCCCTATGGAAAGAAAAAAGGTGGTTTTGTTACCCCCTTCAAATTTTACCTTGATATGTTTTATGATGTTCCCCAAAATATTTTGGTCTTTGAGAGTCTCATAGTGTTAGCAAAATACGAGGCTGAGACAGAGTATCATTAGTAACATACTACATATGGAGAATTCTTTAAACTCATTTTCTTTTGAGCTTCAAAAAATGTTTCAATGCTATTTTGTACCAATATTAACTGGCTTAATGAAACACAAATATGTTCGTAATGGCTCTAAAAATTTATGTAATCAGGACCACTTCCTGTCCTTTAATAAAATCATAGGAACAAGTTATGTTTCAAATAATTCTGGCAATTATCATTATCTTGCAATGATGCTACATATTAAGTGCAGCTATTTTTAATAATAAAAAATATTTTGAAAATATTACTACTAAAATTTTGTGTTTTCGAAATTAAAATTTTTCATTGTTGGTTGTGAATTTAATTACAAATTAAAGTAATATTTCACATGATAAATCATTGAAGGTATAAAAAAGGTTTTATTCTCATATAGGTTCCCTTTAAGTCTCCATGGCATTTATATAGTTAAATTAATTTAATACATACGTATATCTAAAGCAAATTCACATTAATTTAAAATATATTTCCTACATTCGTCCCTATAAAAATATTAAATAAGTCATATCTTGTTTTTTTTCAGCTTGTTATATTTTTTGTGAATAAAGTACATTAACATTAGAAGGATTCATAATTTTGAAGAAGATCGTAAAATTAAGGTATTTTAAAAAGATTTCTTCTGATATTGTATTTATTAAATTAGATGAACTAAAAAAACTTTATATTTCTTATATTTTAAAAATAATTTGAACTACTCTAATATGTATATTTATATAATATACTTACATATATTAAGTTTACGTAACTAATATTTGTATAAATATAAATCATGTGGTTTATGACAAAAAACAAATATAATTTGTTCATAGTTGTGGTTTTACGGTAGTTAAATAATCAATTGCCTTTTGTAAATATTAAAATATTTGATTTGAAATTTTTCTATGACAGAAAGCAAATATTTTAACTGCACGTGCTTGCTATGCTAAATTGAAAATTCTATTTAGCAGATAATTTGAATTTACTTGGAATGTTAAGAATTTTATTTCATGACTATGTTGGTAATTTAGATAATTGTTAAATGAAATATGTGTAAATAAGTGGGGACAAACATTAGGGAATTCCTCGAAATTATTAAAAAAAAAAATCAAATACAATAAATATTTTAAAACTAGAATATGATTACCAAGTGTATTTGATATTGTGTCAATAGATCTGGTTTAAATTATAAATTGATATTAATATAAATATCTATATGGAAAGACATAAAGAAGAAACTCCAAAGTCAAAAATAAAATAGTAAAAATATATTACTAAAAAAATATTACTAAAAAACTTTATGGAATTTTTTTTTCAAAGCTTTCTCTCTATATATATTCGTATTTCTTTGAAAGCAACTGTGTTATAGTTTAAATGGCAATTAAAATTGTAAGTATTTATAAATATTTAAATATTTTGTCAAATTTCTGCTTCAGTATATTGTAGGTTTTATTACGAAAATGTTTATTTCTGAAGACATAAGAAAATATTTGTTATTCTATGTTTTTTCTTTCTGCCCACTTTTTTCGTAATAATCATGTATTATATTTTTGTTATTTTTATCACCCCTACAAAAGTTCTTAATTCAATTGAAAAACTTACCTTAACTAATTTAACACCACCCACATTAAAACCTATAGTTTCCAAATAAAGTTCTAAATAATTGACACTACGCCCTCATATAAGACCACATTTATAGTTGTATATATGCCACACTCATACATCCTTTTAAGTTGGTATAATTAGCCATTGTTATTCATCAAGCTTTCTTAGTTTATTTTTATTTTTTTTTTTTTTTGCAGCTTCATTTTACTCCCTTCTTGACGTTGCTGCTTGGTATGAAGTCTGTCTGTAACATTTGATGATTTCCTTTGTTTAGTAATACTCACACATTTATGTCGTGTTATTATTTGTTGTAATTGTGTACTTTCCTTTTGGTGTTTTGTTTTTTGACTGGAACTCATTTTTCTTTATTTTATACTTATATTGTTGTTACACACAAGTATTTAGATCCCCATGCAAGGACATCATCACACATCGTTTATCACTTGTTTAGTTTTCGGTCTTTTTTTCTTTTTTATTCATTGTGTTTGATATTGCAGGGGTTTTTTACTATTGTTCTTCCTTTTTTTCTGTAATACCTTGTTTTACATATGTATGTAGGTGAATGGATGAGGGATGCAAAGGGATTTAGAGAAAATATTTTGTGAAAAAGTACCAGAACAATAATTTCAGTTACTTCTATTGTAAAAAAAATGTATATCACTAATTTTTAAAAACGTCAAGGCATACAAAAAAAGTCGTATACTTTAAACCGCTTTTATACAAAGCTTCGAAAGAATGAATTAAATCCTAGCTTTATTCCCTTAAATCTTAATTAAAAATTAATAAATAATAGTTTTTAATGCCATAATTCTATAACTTCATTCAAATAGAATATAATTAAATCTTTAATAAATTAATTCATTAATTTTTTTTACGTAAATTTTCTCCAAATTAAATGAGCATCTTTTTCTTTCGTTCAATTTTTAAAATTTAGTTTTTCTTTTAATCTTTTGTAAAATGAAATACAAACTATTTGCTAAAGCTAATTTGTAATAAGTTAATTTGAACTGAAGAAAATTTAAATTATTTAAAATATTTTTTAAGTTTGAATTGTATAATGGATTATAAATTATTAATAAAATTAATTTAATTCATAATTTAAGTAAATTAATATAAATGGTTTAAAAGAATAACTCGGATAAAAAATTCAATTCGATTTTGAAAAATTAATTAAAGATTAAAGCCTTTCAAATCTTTGATTTTATATACGAATATAACAACAGGATGTTTTAAGGATTTGCAAAAAAATTTTACTTTCTAAATTTAATCAAATTGTAAAAATTAAAAAAACTTAAAATACCTATTTCATAAATCTGAATTAAAATAGATATATGAAATAGGTGTTTCCAAACATATTTTCAAATTGCAAACTATACTTTGCCTTAAGTTTTATACGCATAGAAAGAGTTATTACCATATATTTTTCAACTAACACAGTTGTTTCATTTTGCATGAAAATTCAATAAATATATTCAAGTGACAATAAAATTTAGGTAAGATTTTATTTCTTTTTAAAATTTTTAATTCATTCAATCATCAACTTAATTGATTTAATTAATTTTTTAATTGGAAAAATTTTTCTGTTTTTCATTTTTTACAGTTTTTGTATCCACCATAAAAAAAAAATTGGGGGTATATTGATTTTGTCATTCCGTGTGTAACATGTCGAAGAAATCATTTAAGACCCCATAAAGTACATATTTTCTGGATCCTGATTAGATTTTGAGTTGATCTAGCTATGTCCGTCCGTCTGTCTGTTGAAAGCAGGATACGGCTCGAATGGGATAACCTAGGGAGACGAAATTTGTCTCAAATATTTATCTTATATAAGGTTCGTTTGGTTTGGAAATGGAAAAAATCAGTTAATGAACAAAAAAGTTGGGCTAAAAACTAGAAACAAAAGGTGTCCGTTGTAGCTTCATTTCATACTTTTCTGCTGATATCTCTTGAACCAAAGCAAGTACTGTAACCAAAAACCAAAAATGGTCGTGGTCCACCCACTTTACCGTCCATCTCCCATATAATGTTAAACGTCAACGAAATTTTTTACAAATAGTTCAAGGACTAATGTAAATTCAGAAACAAATTGGTTAGCCCACGTTACCGCCCACCTTCCATATAACGTAAAATTTGATGATGGGTAATTCATTAATAACATTCTCGATTGTTAGTAATTGATATAATCATTTTGTTGAGAGGTGCAAATTTAAAAAAGTTTTAAACTTAATGAATTATTTACTATTATATTGATTGGTGAATTTTTTCTGTGTGTGTAGATAGCCGGCTAAAGTATGGGCAAAAAAATATGGAAAATCATAAAATATTTTTGTGTTTATTATTTAATTATATACAGACTTGACTAAATTAACCAAATAATATTGAATCAATATCTTTTTGTCTTTAAATTTTTTTCGAACTTCATGCATTGATCTATGAATTCTCTTTGTTCGACGAATTTTACCAAATATTTCAGTTTTTGTTGCGAAATCTAAACTTCTGTACTGCGTTCATTTTTGAGAACCCTTCATTATAAATTTATATAAGAATTATGTGAGGATCTATGTTGAGGAGTCATGGGTGGCCGGCTTTTTGCCCGCAAAATTCATTTTTTTTGCACTAAAAAATTTCGCTTATTACTTTAACGTAGTGTTGCAGCGTTCAGTATAGAAGAAGCAATATTTTATAATTTTGGTGATATATTTTGATTAGTTTTTTTAAAATCTGGAACACATTATTAACTTCGACATTTTTGACAAATCCGCCATTCTCGCAAATGTTTCTTAAATCCAAATTTTTCTATAACGGCCTGTCGCAATAAAAACAGACGAAAAAATAATGTTTTTCAAAAATATTTGGATATGTGTGTTGCTTTTATTTAAGAAGACTCTAATAATCATTCTTATACACATTTTTTACTCTCTACTTTGAAATTTGACTCATTATACAATTTCAAAACTCATGTTAAGTAATTTTTCTTCATAAAATTTTCAACTTAGTTCATGCAGATATATTTTTTTGAGTTAATTTTTTAATACTTCTTGATCAATGAGAAACATTTAAATATTTTTTTTAAAGAACAACTTGGAAATGCCTTAATATTTTCCAAAAGAATTTTTTTATTGTATTAAAATTTTTCCATATTTTTTTGCCCAAACGTTAGATGAATTGACGGACATTTCTAAATCAAATACAAGTGATATTCTGAAAATAGAAAATTTTCATAATATATTGGTAACATTTTACTTTCGCCAAAGTTTTCTTATAAAAAATCATTATATTGTTCATTATGAGAAAAAATGTTTTTTTTTTTTTTTTTTAATTATGTGAAAATATCGTATTTTTATTCCTTTAATAAGTAAAATAATGAAAAGTTTAAAAAATCCATAATATTTCAATCGCAGGTAGGGAACTGAAGACCAATTTTTGTTTTTTATTATGAATCTCTGAATATCAGAATCTCAAATATTCTAAGGTATATTAGAGTTTCCAATGGATATGCATTTTTGTGACTTTGATGTAAGAAGACCCCTCAAATGTGTATTAATGACCTGAACACGGAAACTTTTTTTAAAATGTTTAAAATTCATTTTCATTTCTCTACCAGCGATTGAGAAAAGTTTAGATTTTTTTCACGAAATAATTCCAAAAAGTTTAGGCTTGATTAAAATATTTTATTTCACATGTGATTTTGTTCCGCTAAAGAAATTTTTTGTGCATTTTGTTGAATTATTTATTTATTTTTTTTTTTAACATTGTATTATGGGCTACTCTTACCATAATGCGACTTTTTAATATTTTACCCAAAAACGGAGAAAATTATAAAATTTTTTTTATCTATTTTGCAATCAAAAATTTCGAACCTTTTTTCGCACGATGTTCCAAAATGATTGTTTATGAACCAAAATTTTTGCAAAATTTTTATTAATTTTTTTTTTCTTTCATAACTGGCTGAAAATTACAAATATTTTGATAACTTTTACGAGACAAAACTGAAAACTTTTTTTGAACAAAATGTTCTAGACCCGTAATTTTTGGTCGCTGGTAGGGAACTGAAGATGAATTTTAAAAATGTTTTAAATATCTATTGCCAATTTGTTTGTTTAGAGACACAAAAGAAGATTAAAATTCTAGTTAAACAGACGAAAACTTTACTGCCAATACGGTTAATGGTGTTAGAATGTTTGTCATTAAACTCCCACTGGTAACTTAATTATAAGCAACAATCAGTTTTATTGAACCTTTAATTTTTTGTTATAAAGGAATTGTACCAAAAAAAAAAAAGTACCAATTCTTAAAGTAAATCTTACATCTCTATGAAATGTCTGTCGGATGAATAAGCAATAGTCTAGTTTTTCTTATTGTAGTTGTTATTCTTGGATTATTCTTTATGCTTTAACACTTTATGGATCCCTTTTTTCACTCTATGTTTCATTGTTTTACTATATCCTTTATGTACACATACTTAAAAGTATAAACACAGTTACCTATATACATATAAAAATATACATTTAGGAATATACATACATATAAAGATACATAGACATGTTTACACATCTATGTAAGTAAACATATACATATAAGTATATGTTTATGTTATATTGTAATATTACTAGAAATGTTTTTGATGACGATGTTTTTTCTTTCGTCTTAAATTTTTTTCTTTCTCTCATTTTTTTTTTTTTTATAACGTTTTATCTTGACTTTCGTGTCCCATATTTTCGACATTTCTTTTGTTGTCATTTTACATTTCCCTTTATAACACAACAAAAGTAGTAATTTTCTTCATTTTTTTCCATATGTTACACCCAGTCACATAAAAAACGAAGATGAGAAATGATGTTGAAGAAATAGAAATAAAGAACTATGAGTTACAAAGTGTAAGAAGGCTTGAATGTATAATATGTTGTGTTTTAACCGGAAGTAATGATTTATACACGTGTGTGTTCATATGTATGTATGGTTTGGTATATTAATGAAAATATATTTACATCCTTTTATACATTTACTCACATTTAGAGGCGTGGTTGTTATTTGCTTTTTGCTGTCACTCGGTTTAATATGACATTTTATGTGTGTAAGTTAAGGAGGCTAATGTAATAAATTCCATGTTGGGTCATTCACTTTTATTACACAAAATAGCCTAGAGAAATATTTGAAATATTTTAAGCGGTTAGAGATATGAAATATTTATAATAAAATTTAATAAGTTTTTCTTTTTTCTTTAAAAAAATTAAGTTTTAAATGACCTTTAGTTAAAAGTATTTATTTTATTTGATGTAATCACAAAATAATATTAAACAGAAAAATAAAAGTAAGTATGACCTAAGGACTATCTAAGGTCGTTCTGTACATGTAACTTAAGTTCATTAAGGTTAAAGATTTCAGTAAGATCATAAAAGTTAATACTTTTGTGAACTTTTGATTTAAATTTTGTTATATTAAGGAGTCAACATGATTACAGAAAAAAAAACTTTTAAATAAAGTAAATATATGTAACTCTATCAGTGTCTCTTAGAATGTCAACAAATGCAGTTTGTTACTTCAAAAGTATTTTCTTTCATAATAACATATTTTCTTATGTATATTTACATAATGTAATTATTTAGCTCTACTGTATCATTCTTATAACCCCTAAATTGATCTAGGTTTGCCAAAATTGTTTAAAATACTTAAATTTTCTATAAATGGTTGTTACTTTTAAATTTCACAAAAATTACTTTTCTGTTTCGTGTTTTGTAAAGATTTGTTATATTTAATTGAAAATACTGTGACATATTTAAATCCTTTTTGTCTGCTAGTATTTGTTTTTTTTTTTCTATCTTCTTACATGTACATACATATTTTATTTCACTTTACTTATTCTTTAACAATAGCAAATACCTTGGTGACATGGAATTACTGAAATTGTGTATCCTGTAGCTTTAAAATTACTTATTTTAAAACCAAACAAATTGAAAATTTTCTTTTTATGTCGAATGGTTTGTTAAGTATTGTCAATATACGTATGTATGTACATGGTATTATTTTTCTTAGGATTTTCCTACATAACCCTTTTCCTAAGAATTGCTACCTATTATCATAAAATACTTCTTATTTGGCTTATGCTTAGCTTTCAAGGGAAATGTTTTCTTTGGAGTAAGAAAATAATGGAAATTTTAAGAAAAAGGAATTACATTTAAGCAGATTTTTAAAGATCCGTAAAAATAATAAATTGTTTGCGAGGAATGAGATATAAGACTAAAAACATATTAAATATAAAAACATGATAAGTAATTGTATAGGTAGAGTTGAGTAAATAATATGTATATTATATTGCTTCTTGGAAGTGTATACAAAACCTTAATGCTTAACGATTACAATTATCGACATTTTAATTAAAAAAAGTTATTTTTACATCTACAAAAAAAAAAAAAAATATTTTACTAAATGTAGATTTTAAAAGCATTTTCTTGAACACTTTGTTGCTTTGTGACTTCTATCTGTCACATTCTATCTCCTCTATTTTAAATTATATACACAACTCTATTTCAAATTCATATTTACATTTATTTACACAACTTAAAAATAACCTAGCATTAACACAAAACTCCTTTTGTGTTAAGCTACCTCAACTCAGCTCAACTCACACTGAGTAACTCCCTCCTTTGTCCAAACTGTCGGTCTTATATACCCACGTTCCCATTCCGTCTTATCCCGTCCTGTCTAAACACAACCCTTAAAATATAAACTAACGTCTCTGTCCAGCAAAACCTCGGTGATCCTCATATCTATTCCCTTCCAATTTCTACATAAATTTGTAATAGAGCGCATAGTGCAGGGGTTTAAATACAATTACTTTTACAACAGTTGCTAATATTTTGACACTCTAAAATATCACACGTGATTATGATATTATGCGTTTGATTGAGTTTATTTCTGAGTATATTTTTAGATGTCCGTCCGTCTGTCCAGGTCATAATTTTGAAGATAATTCCATGAGAATAACTCAAATATAAATTAAATTTAGCACAATTAATTTAATTCCAAATATATATTTATAAGCCAAATTTAGTTCATAATTAACAATAAGTATCCCTTATAAATACCTCTCTTTACATGTATAAATGTTAAATTTTAAAGTAGCGTAGTTTTGTTCCAACAAAAAATATTAACTTCAATCATTTTGTTTATAGTTAAAAATTATATCATATTCATTTAAAAAAATTAATTCATATTTTTTTCTGATTTTTGGAATTAAAATAAAATTGTTTTTGGAAAAAACTATAAATATAAAAATATAGAGGAGATTGAGGTAAGGTGGACCATACTTTCATCTAAATGAAATAAGATACGAACCAATAATCTTTAAAACCTTAAATAAAACTGTTATATAGAATGGATTATTGTCTAACGTTTTGCATAGAAATAATAAGATTATTTTATGTTTTAGTATTAATTTTCGACGTTTTCTTTTTTAATCAAGTATTTTTGTGTAAAAATAAAAATACTGGGGTAAAGGGAAAAGTATCAAAAATTTCAAATATTAAGAAATTTTGTGTTTAACAAATATGTTTAAATGAATTTTTAGTCTCATTGCTGTAAAATCTTTTAAGTTATTTTCAATTTTGCCATGTTTTATTGCTTTTAATAAAATATCACATGCTTGATCTTTTTTATTTGATTTTCTTAAATATTTTCATATCATTGGTGATTGAACTAGTCATTATTATGTATTCAGCAAAATTTGGAAAATTATATATTATAGTACAATAATGGCAAACATTTACTAGTTCATTTTCCCATACGCCACAATACCCCAGTTTTCCCTAAATAAGATCTCTATTAACATTTTGGTTTGTTAGGATAACCTAGTGAAATTTTCGGCTATAATTGACTTCATCATTTGAAATGGTAAAGTGTTGAAAAATTTAAAATTTTTGTAAAATTAATCCCATAGTTCCCAAAGAAACGACGAAAAATGGATTTTTATCTTAACTTTGCCCTTAAAGTACATACATATTTACTGCACGTATGGAAAAAGCCACATTAGAGTTTTCGAAACTGCATTCGGTTTGCAGAACTAGCCTTTGGCATATTGTAACATAGAGGCTAAAGTCGAAATTTTAATGTAAAATAAGTCAAATTCGGGTCTGTACATAGTCCTATTGGGCGTTTGGTTTTATTTTTAATTCTAAAATAATGTCTGTGAAGATATCTTTCAAGGAAGTGTAAGAACATATAAAATCTTAAAGAAAATTTTATTTCAGTAAAAAAAGAGTGTAGGCACTTTTACGACAAAAAAAAAAAAAAAAACAAAATAACACAAAAAATTATAATGCTTTCAATTTCAGAATCGTTTATTTTTGGGTAATTGTTATCTTTAACCAACTAGGTAAATATATATATATATATATATATATATATATATATATATATATATATAATATATATAATATATAGGATATATATTGAGAAAACTTGATCAAAATTTTGCAAAATAGTTGAAATTTAAAACGGAAAAAACTCCAAAACTTAAAGAGATGAATAGCTCATATTTCAATAAAAATATTTGAATCGTGAAGAAACAAAACTATGACAAGCGGTGAACAATTTTCTATTTCTTTGGTACCCTAATTTAGGCCCCAAAATTTCCGCTTTTGAAAAGTATATGTAGCCCCCTTTCTAAATTGTAAACTACCTTGTTATGCTTATGTGAAATTTTATGTAAGTTCAATCAACCAATTAGAAGTTACAGATTTGTTTCAAAAAAAAAAAAAGCTCTACCCCACTGTGCAATGCTTCACAGATCACATAGAAGACAAACATACATAAAAGTGTATGGTATTATATGAAGTTGATCTACTATATTTTTCAAAATTGTTTTTTTTTTTCTTCTATATTTAATTTTCACTCAAAAGTAGCTCTGACATCTACACTGAAAATTTATATTTCTATAGAATACGTATGAGTAATATTTTATAATTTAAATATCACGTATAATATAAACTTTTCAGAAAAATATTATTTAATTAAAAACAAATTTTACAACGTGTAACAATTTTCCAAAAAAACTTGTCACGCATGAAAAAATCGTTATATGCTTCAAACTAGAGCCCACTGTATATTCAGTTTTTCTCCAGGACGTCAAATTTTCTCTACAAACGACTACAAAATTTCTTAAATTATACAACTTTAACCTTTAAGTGAACACCAGGTCCTGGCCAGGCATTTTTGAGATTTTTTTAAAATTTTTTATATGGATACCATACACACAGCTTCCTAAATTTTTTATGAATTCCTCAATAAACAAAACTTTTAATTTTTTATCTGTGGGCGTGGCAATCACTATTAAACAATTTCTATTCATTTTTGAACCACCAAGGCCCAGCCAGGCCCTATACCATTATGTATAAAACGCTTTGCTTAAAATCAAATCAAAAAGTATAAAAAGTACACTAAACGCAAAATAAGTCTTTGCTTGCGTTTATTTCGGAGAATTGTGCAAGTTGGAAGCTTGGAAAACTACAAATATAGCTTTATTTCGCGTAACAATGTCCTTAGAGAGATTTAAATCTCCTGCGGCTTATGCGAATTGATGACAGGTGTTTTAGGTCATTCCGATCTCCGAGTCTGACAAAGCAACACCAATAAGAGATATTTGGAACTTGCTAAGCATAAACCTTAAAAATAATTGTAAACCGCACGAAAATATTACAGTCTATGAGCAACTTTTTCCGTTCGGAGGGAGAACGAAGTTCACCAAGTACATTCCTTCGAAATATAGCAAAAAGTAAGTTCAAATTCGAGCAGGAAAATAGGGAAAAAACGAGCTTATGCGCCATGCGATCCTCTACAAAGGCTCGGGGACAACAATCGTTGCTGATAACATTTTTAAGACTCTTTATTTATGTATGCGACTGGCTATTGGTGTTGGTTTCTCTCAGAGCAACAAGCGATATATTCCACTAGAGATGAAAACAAGCGCGAATGTTATATTCGGCCCGGCCGAATCTATATACCCACCATCAACTTTTTCAAATATTACGTTATATGGGAAGGGGCGGTAAAGTGGGCGGACCACGCCCATTTTTTGTTTCCGAGTTTACATTGGTCCTTGAAATATTTGAACACAATTTCGTTGATTTTCACCTTATATGGGAGGTGGGCGGTAAAGTGGGCGGACGACGCCCATTTTTGGTTTACGAGTTTATATCGATCCCCGAACTATACGTACAAAATTTCGTTGTCATACATGCTTTTGTTGAAGAAATATCAGCAGAAAAGTATAAAACGGACACCCTCTGTTTCTAGTTTTTATCCCATAACTTTTGCCCATTTTCAATCCCAAACAAAGCTTATATAAGACAAATATTTGTGCCAAATTTCGTCCCCTACGTTCGAGTACTATCCTGCTTTCAACAGACGGACAGACGGACGGACATAGCTAGATCGACTCAGAATCTAACCAGGATCCAGAAAATATATACTTTGTGGGGTCTTAAGTGATTCCTTCCACATATTACATACGGAATGACAAAATCAATATACCCTCCATCTTTTTGATGGTGGGTATAAAAACATTCTAAACGGGAAGTATTGTCTAGTGAATTTAAGTTACATGACAATATTGCAATATGCTCTTATGATACAAATAAAAGTAAGGCCTTTATAACGTTATCAAAATTTCACTATGATAATCTTTTGCTAGCATAAAGAAACAAACCAGAGACAATCATGTACTATAATAAAACCAAAGCAGTACAGATGTTATGGTCCAAATGCTTGACAAATATACAACCAAATGTAGAGAACATCGAATGACCTTGGCCCTTTTTTCATCATGATTGACGCAATGACTTAAGCTTCATAAATAATATATGATGATTCTCTGAAGAAGAATGGAGGTACCAGAAGAAAATTTTTATCTCATTTTTCGG
Organism: Protophormia terraenovae; assembly: GCA_951394005.1. Classification (NCBI taxonomy): domain Eukaryota; kingdom Metazoa; phylum Arthropoda; class Insecta; order Diptera; family Calliphoridae; genus Protophormia; species Protophormia terraenovae. Next base: position 121,130,967 of record OX596074.1, read on the forward strand.
AACAGAATTATTTACTCTTGCGTCGAAGAACGAATTAATAAGAAAAACGTGAAATCTCATTAGTAGATTGGGAATAGAAAACACAAAAATCGTTTATCTATTGCAGAAATCTTAAGATATTTTGAGTCATGAAAACGGCCCTAAGGTGTACACTTTTTATAAAGATATTTTGTACAAATCCTATTTGCTTTCAGTAAATGTAACCAAGACTGTATATGATTTTATAAGAATGCTCTCCATTTTAAAGATTCGACTAAATTTTTTATTTTTTTAATTGCAATATTTTTTGAGTATAAATAAAAAATATTTTAAATTCAACAACCAACAAGTATATTTTATTATCTTGCATGCAGTAGCAATGAAAGTCCATACAAAATATAAGAATTGCAGCCAGACCCTGGTGTTCGTTTATGTAGAATCATTTTGGTGTTTGCTTAAGGGTTAAAATAAATTATAAAATATGTATGAAAATGACATTTATTCATTAAGGTACTTTCGGACGATAATATTTAGTATTAAGATTTTTCGACAGTAAAATATTACATATTTCATCGGCATGTCAGAAAATTAGATAGAAAATCCTGAAGTAGTTTACACGGTAATACATATATTGTATATTATCTTTGCAAATTCTTACCTTTGTGAAATTCATGATGAATTTGGTACAAAATATTGACTTAAATATTTCCTTTATAAATATTTTATTGTTTTTTTTTTTTTTTTCTTTTTATAAAAAATATAATATTGATACGTGTGAAAATCAAAAGTTTTTGAACAATTTCAAAAAAAATTTAAAATACCATTGGTATTCAGACGATAAGTAAATATTTAGATTTTGAAGCTTTTGACAAATCCTAATATTGAATAATATCGTCTGAAAATACCTTTATGGGTATCAAATGAAAGCGAAGAATCCCTGCAATATAACCAAAGTTTTTATTTAAATGTTGCAGAACAAAATGTTAATTATATACATGTCATCAGCGGTCGTCCAGTACAATTTATAATGCTATGATACGGGCTATGATATGGGATAAGTTTAGCGACCTAGAGTTTTGAAAACTAAAGTTTGAGAAAAAATTAATTCATTAGGAATGTAACATATTGTAGTTTGTAGGTATGAGTGAGTAGAGTATTTTTACACTATAGGACCGTGTAATTGCTTGACTGCAACTTTGACTATATTGTTACTTATTTTATTTAATTCCGCTGAGTACAATATTTATGAAAGTTCGTATATATATTTCAATTTTTACATGAAAATATTTCGTATAGATAGACTTAGAATTTCAAATAGACTAAGAGTATACTATATTTTACGAGATTTTAGCATATACAAATCCATTGCTACCATCTCTGCACATTAAATAAATTAAATAAATCTAAAAACCGTATAGTTTTTTTTCCCTAAACTATGTTTTTTTCTTTTGATGACAACTCACTAAAATATTTACTTAAAACTTTATTACAAATCATTAGGGTAAAAATAACGAAAACTATGTAAAGCTCTAATTCACATTCAAAGTAAAGAAATCTTTTTAAAATTAAAAAAATATCGAAATAAAAACAAAGTAACAAATATTTGTCGCATAACAAAAGATTAGTTTATATCGATATTTCAAAGTAAAGTAAAAATCCTTGCTAAGTCTCCCCTTAACAAACTACAAAAATAAAAGATACGAGAGAAAATAAATAAAAGGCAATATCGGGTAATAAAACAGTTTTTATTTCGATAACTTTAAGTAGATCAACAACAAAATCTACTATTTATGTATGTGTTTGTAAGTTTCTGACAATGTGTTAGTTAAGGGGTGTGTGTATGTGTAAGAGACTAAATCACATTTTTAAATATTCATGTTAAAACCAATTTATACAATACTTTGCATTGACTTGTTTGTTGTATAACAAACAATCCTTTGCTGTCTGGATTTAAATTCCCTTTATTTTTTATTGTTATTTGGTCTTTTGTTGCTGTTGTTTTTTATTTCGGTTCATTTTTCGTTTTTATGTTGAGGGACTCAAAGATTTAAAATTGAAGTTTTTTGCAAACTACATAGACGATTGATTTGCACAATTTAGGGTAAACAGAAGTGTAAAGGAGTTAAATGTGAGTAAAGGAATTAAAAAATGTTCAATCATAAAAATAAATTTCTTTAAAATTTTTCTCAGTTTTCAACAACACATTAAAAGAAGTTACTTGTAATATTGCGGTAATTGAAATTATAGTTTTAATGCTCTGACATAGAATTTTCAAAGAACTACTAAAGTCTTCGACTTTTTTTTTTCATATGAAATGTGATGGTTGAAATACGAACAAAATTTTAAAATTGTATAAAATATAAACATGTGTAGAACAAAATCACGATGGATGAAATAGTTTTTGCTACAATGCTTGTAAAAAATAACAAAAATCGTTGTTAAATACTTTTGTCGTATGTTGGCTACTAATAATCCTTCAACTTTATATGCATCTTTATACATATCATTGAATAAAATACAAAAGTTTCCTAGTAAAATTGAATGGGTTTTGTAGGAGTCAAAGAAATTTTCAAATTTCAAATTTACTTATGTTTTCATTCATTAAAGGTTTTTTAAACATAAAAATAATTGTTCGTGTAGTAAAAACTCATTAATTTTTTAATCAATATTATTTAAAGTCTTTTTCATTGTAAGTAATGTTATTTAGAATTATTATAAATATCTTTGTTTTGATAAATACTCATGCATAAAGATTCACATATTTCATTGTATCTGTAAATAACATGAAGATTTTAACAAATTAAACAAAATTTTTATTTTGAGAATTTTCTTTTTTTTTTTAAAGTAAACCCATATAAATTATAGAAAATTATAGAGGATTTTTGCTTTCGTTATTATTTCTGTAAAGACTTTTTTGTGTTTTTTTTTTTAATTTTTTAAATCTTAACATGTTACTACTGGAATTTTGTTTTGCTTCTCATAGAATCTTTATATTTCCGTTTTATTTTTACAATATTTTGCAATATATTTTACAGAAAATTCCTTTTCAATATATGTTTTTGTATCAAACTGCATTTATATTTATATATGTAAGCATATACTTTGTTCCACATTCTTTTGTACAACCACTCATAACAAAGAGCAGGAAAATATGTTAATGCTTCCTCCCAACAGGCCTTTCTGAATGCCTCCGAATAAACTTTAAACACATTCCTTTTTGCCTTCTGTAAAAATTCCTTAAAGAATGCCCCGACTTCCTTTAAAAAGAAATTCGGTACTAATTCTTGTTTCCATTTCATTAGATGCGAAGTAGAAGGTGTCACTCACCTACTAACTTTCTCATTACAAACATAAACAATTTTAACTACGAGACTTACAAAGCTCAAACTCATTTAGTCTTATTTTAAGTGTCGATAAAGAAGGTAGTCCGCATGTCGTTTTTTACACTCAAAAAAGTTTTACATTTACTAACTGTAGTTTATTTAAAAAGTTTTCATTTATGTTGAAAACAAAAGAAAATTTAGTTATTTCACATAGAAAATTATTTTTTAACTTTTTATACAAGTTGTTCAAAAAATAAACTACCAAATAAAAGTATTTTTAGTTACAGTAAAAATTTTCAGTAATTTCTTCATTCCAAACCAAAACAAAAATACTTAACTAAAAATTTTATATTAGACGCCTTTATTGTCAAAAAAAAAAAAAAAATAATAAAATAAAAAATGAAAAAATAAGAGGAATATAATCTGGTAAGTAATATTTTCAAATTGGGCTGAATAAGTATACAGATCATGTTTCTTTACAGTTGTTGCTTGATCAAAGATGCTGCTCAGAAGAAGGAAAATTTACATTATTTTAAGAAAAAGGTAAGTGCTGAATCCAAAATCATCTTACGTATTAACTAACATTAAAATTTCATATATTTCAATAGATTTTGCAACTCCAGAAATAAGCCAATGAAAAGAGGGTATAATCTTAGGATATATTCCGCTGGCAAACATTACTACATCTAAGGAACAACATTTAGAGCTAAGAGCATTTAATTGTAAGTTATATCACAATGTATGTATTTATGTAAAAGAAATTCAAATAAAGAAGAAATACACAATATATGTATTTAATGTCAAAAAATTAAAAAAAAACAGTAGTTTTTAATAATTTAGTAGGTAATTTTTTATATTTTAAAATGAATGAAAAAATAGTAGCTATTATTAATTTGGTATGTTATATAATTTTAGTAAAAATAACAAAAAAATCAGTCATTATTAATTTTTTTGTTAGTTAAAAAATCAACATTCAAAAATAATTGAAATTTTCCTTTGATTCAAATGAAATGTATGTAGTCCGTTTTTTAAATGAAATAATATTTGTTTTTACTAATTTTTCTGTTAAATTTACTTACATAATTTTTTGAGTGTATATATTTCATACTCTTTTTTAATAGCATTGAAAATATAAGAGAGCATATTTATTTATTTAAGAGTCCTTGCCTTTTTGCTTAATTTTGGAAGGGAGAAGGGAAGGCCTTGCCTCCAATGACACGCCGTGTAAAAAAGAAATAGTGTTGCAATGCGAGTGGCAGGCCTTGTAGATACTAAATAAGGCATTTTAGAATGTACCTTTAGCCCTTCTATTTCCAACTGGGTATATGAAAGTGACAATATTTAAATACAGTCTAAACCCACCCATACAATAACACAAGATTTGTCTTGCTTTTTATGCAAAAACGTAAAAGAGAATCGAAACAGAAAAATAAGTAAGAATGTTATGTTTGAAAAACTATAGTTAACAATAGAAAATTCTTTTTACTTGTTAACAATTTTGTTGGTAAAAATGTATTTTCCTTATAGATTTAATTCTGCTGTGAAAGGGTGCAATAGAAATATAAGTTATTTGAGGAAAGATTTGTTATGATCCAATTATAAATTTTATAAAATTTGCTGTTTGAAGACTTACAGGTCTCTAAACAGCTGCACTGGAAAAAATTAATTTCAAGGAAAGAAATTCATAGACTTTTTCCAAGAATTATTTAACTTGGACTTAATCAAAATCGTCGCTGGTTTTGAAACTATTCGTTAAATTTATTTCTGAAAAATAGTGATAACGTACATTTCGTTGGTTCAATGTACTAATAAAACAAGAACATCGAATCAATGATTTTGTTCATTTTTATTAGCGTTCTTCTAAGGAATATTCCTTACAGTTTGATGTATAAAACATATATATCCAATAACTGGGGCTTTCTAAAAACTGATTTCAACAGACAGGCGGACATCTTTATATCGACTTCCCCATCAATAAAAATCCTGTGTATATAAGGACTGCGCACGTAAAAATCCGTGCATACAAATCTGCTTATGGAAACTAAACCAATGGGCGATTTTTTTTAAATTATATTTTTATTAATGATTGTTATGTTCAAGTTCTAAACATAAAAGAATAAATTATTTTCTGTTGGTTTTGAAGGAAATATCTGATATTTTCCAGAATTCTTCCAATTAAAATTTTTTTGGTGTTTCGGTCACTTTTTTGCTCGAATAAGTCCACATATTTTTAAACTCTGTTTCAAATCTTTTCTAGAGGCACTCATTCACGTATATTTCTGTGTTAATGGAACCATTTTTTATGAATGAAGTGCTTCTTTTCTGCATACGCATATGGCTTCCCAAAACAAAAAATTTTGGGAATTTTGATTTTTTTGATACACGATATTTTTCTGCCACATTCCCTCTAGCATCTGCAACATAGAATTCCTGGCCAGGAAGTTGGAAAAAGATAGCCTGTACGAACGTTTCATCATCTATTATACATAATCATAATTACGGAGAAAATTCGTCTGAAAACTTTCACGTAATTTTTTTACCTCCAAATTCTTGTTTTGCGTTTCTACTAGAATTTGTTTGTACTTTGTACATCTTCAGGCTAGATTTCCTTTCAACTTTTCTGATAAAAATTCTAAGCAAATAACTTTTTGTGACACTTTTCTTCCAAAGATGAGGGGATTTTCTCTGAAAATCCTTTCTACTTTATCTGAGTCCTACAGCCTGAACATACTATTTTTTCCACTATCAGGTTTCCATTCAGTGAACATAACTTCTTTGTATAATATTGTGACCCAAGAAACTGTATTTTTTGACACAACTGCCTTCCTAGCAATTGTTTTTTATGACCGAAGTAAGATTTCGTGAAAATTTTCAATTATGTGTTTTGGTGTTTTTTGTTAAATTTCCATTTCAAGAAAAACTATTTTCGATATAACCAATTAAACTTAGCACATGGCTAGTGAGCATAATGAAAAATGTAAATCAGTTTGCAGAACTATTTATTTTTCACCACATCAAAAGTTATAAGCCCAAGAACATGCACGGGTTTTTTCGTGCGCAGTACTTATATACTTTTTGGGGTCTTAGATGAGTTCATTGAAAGTGAACCAGTGAACAGAAATAATTGCTTGATTCAGATTATTACTAAAGCCTATTTTTAAACAATAGGCTTTAGTCATAATCTTGCTGTATCAATCACTTATAGCTAAATAGCAGGCCCTTGACCTACTCTTTCCAATTGATGTGTAACTCATGATAAAATGGAATACAAAATAGATAATAATAAGAGTAACAGATATATGAAAATATTTTTGAGCTACATTTAAACGTACCTGATATTATAGAATATATTTGACAAATTTCAACTTCCTACGATGACTAAAACAGGATGCTATACGTCCATGTAGCGTCCTGTTCCAAATTTTCAACATTTTATATATCAAACGATGGCTAAAGAAAAATAAATTTACCCATTTGATTTTATATCTCAGAAATAGCTAATAAGAAGTATTAAAATCAACATTTTAATAAAGATAACATATTAAAAAATTACGTACATTAAAATAAAAAGTAAAACTTTACTAACAAAATTTATATAAGTAAAATGTTATTTTTTCGTTCATATTTTATTTTTTCTACAAAAAAAGAAATATGGGTGTAATATTTATTTACTAGTTATCATGTATATATCATTAATTTTGGTGACAAAATTTTTTAAAGATTTGTTCTAGAATTATTAACTTAAATAGGCGTGTAGTATCATCGCAGGAAGTTAAAATTTGGCAAATATATTTAATATGACACCTACTTTGATCATTTTAGGTACGTTTAAGAATGTGTATCGGTATTCTTCATACAATGTTGGACCATCCGATTTTAACCAAAACATATAGCAAGAAATTATAATTTAAATTTTAAGATATTTAAGATATTTTTCCCTCTAAATTTTGATTTGCTAATTGAATTAGAAAGAAGAAGAACGTAGATTTTTTCTATTTAATCCAAATAAATTTACCCACCATAATAATAATAATAAATAAAATTTCGTAACTTACATTCGTCTTATTTAGAAAATTGTACTTAATTTAATTAACAGATTTACTTTGAACATTATTACCATTTTAGGGTTTGACATCTCCAATTTCAATGAAATTCAAGTATTTCCTATTGGATGTGTACCTCGAATCAATAACTTACAGAAAGTATATATTTTTAGCTGATGCTGTGGAATCGGTCAATTACTGCAAATTTCCCACAGGGTTATCCAGAAAAAATTAAAAATTCGAATCAAGTTGCTTTGTTAAAAGTCCATCAATATGTATATAAGATGGACTATACAATTTTTAGAAAAGTGTCTTGTTATATTGTTAAACAAAAAGATGAATTAAGAAGAAATCCCTACAATTGACATAAATTGAAAAAAACTGTAATTTTTTCCCACACCTGAAATTTACGACAAAAATTCTCACAAAAATAAAATAAAGTATTTGCTTGTATATTTTATTTGGTGCATACTTTCAGGGGCAAAATAGAAAAATATGTGGGAAGTTTAAAATAAAAAAAAAATTTAATAAGTTAAACAATATTTGAAAAAAGTAGAAGAAAAAATATATAAATTTTATTATAAAAAAATATATTTTTTAATTTGCAATTAAGCTAAAAAACATTCTGTAATATTTCTCCAAATTATAAAAAAAAACTTTCAAAGGCTATTATTTGTAAGGTTCTTTAATCCATTTTGGACCACTTCCCGATACCGTTGAGATAACTTTACGAAAATTTTTTGAAAAACATTGTGACAAATTTTTAGCTCAAATTTATAGTTATTTACCTCTAGAATGGACTAATAATATTTTTTTATCTTATCTTTAAGATAACATATTAGTCTAATAATAATTATAAAAAAGTCACCATTAACTGCATAACTATTTATAGCATGTTTCTCTATGTCGAACGAAAATCTAAGCGAACGAAAGCAAGTCGAACGAATTCGAATCAATTTGGGTTTCTGTATTTCCTACGCTTTCGTTCGCATGGAGTTACGTCTTTTCGTATTGTTGTTGTTTTATTTCTCTTTAAGAGTAAAATTTTTTCGTAAATATATTAAAAATACTACTAAATTGTTTAAACACAGATACAACTAAGTAAATAAACAAGAAAAAATAAAATAATTTAAAAAAATTAAAAAACAAAAATTTTCTTTGATTTTTATTATAAATTGTTTTTTAGACACAAAATCGTAATTAATGGATACCAAATACATCAAAATGAATAATAAGCATGATTAAGGAACATTTGCAATGTTCTTCTGAGAATTTTTCCTATTTTTCTTTAAAAAAATTCAACCAGTCGAAAGCAAAATAGCAAGTGACTGATTTTGACATTTTTGTTCTTATCGTTCGAAATACAGAAACCCAATTTTATATGAAAACATTTACGTTTTCTTTCGACTTGTCGTTCGACTCATTGTTCGCATAGAAGTGAGTTAGAGAAACCCAAATCAGTTTTCGTTCGCTTAGAAGGCGAAAGAAAGCTTTCGTTCGACATAGAGAAACAGGCTATTAAGAAGGCAATGTAAAAGTTACTGATGCGTAAACGCGGTCCAAAATGGGCAAATAAAAAATTATGAAAATACTTTGTATTAATATGTTAAAATTTAATTAATTATTTATATATATAAAGGTTTATTTGGTATATATAGATAATTATTATTAGTTTTTTAATTTTAAGAAGTAAACCAAAAAAAAAAAAAAAATTAGTTTAAAAAATTGGATTGTTTTAACTAATAACAAAAATATTTTTATAAAAGTAAAAAGTCAAAGAAAAGGTGGTTTTAAAAATACATCCAAAAATGTTATTTTTTATACCCTACAACACCATAGGTGGTTGTGGTGTTGTGTGTTTGTGCTAATATTTGTAACGCATAGAAAATGTTATCCAATATCCATTTTAAATCGATTCATAATCGCTTTATAATTCGATGTAATGATGTCCGTCCGTCTGACTGACATGTAAACCTTGTGTACGAAATACAGGTCGCAATTTTGAAGATAATTCAATAAACGGCATGTGGGACTTTTATGATACAAGGACGAAGCCTATGGAAATATAATGATATAATATTTGTTTTTCTTTCAATAGAAATATATACAACGACCTGTAAAAAAATTTATATAGTTATTTCTTTTTATAAAAATGCAAAAAAAAAGTAAGAAATTATGGAAAATTTTCATATCATATTTAAATTATTTCACACTACAACATGTTCTGAGAAACAAAGTTATTTTAAAATAACTTTCATAATAAAAATGATAAATTAAAAATTTAAAAAAAAATTTTATTATGAATATTCTTTTTTCTTTTTTTTTTTTTGCAGAATTATAAAATAAAATATATAAAATAAAATTTCGACATACCCTTTCACCTGAAATTTAAAAACACCATATATTACCATTTATACTGCTTCTGAACATTTTATTTAACAACATTTTCATTTTACTTTTATATAAATATCTTCATCAAATTTGTAATGAAATTTTACATATAAATATATGTGTGTGTATACCATATATTTTCATTTACATTTGAATAATGTCAAATCTTGTGTCAATATCATATGATTTTATTATGTGCAAATCTCTTTAAAATGTGTTAACATTGATGTATTTATATATTTATGTGTTTTTCTTTTTTATTTCAATGTAAATGCAAATGTATTTGTATTAGTTTGTATGTGTGAGTGTTTTGTATATATTTGGTTTGATGTGGTTGAATTAGCTAAACAAATGTAAATATTTGAATTTTTGTGGGTTGAGGTTTGTTCATGGAATTGGAAAATAAAAGACAATTTTTAACAAAAATATCATTTTTAGATAACAAAACGAAAAAAAAGGATTTCAAAGAAATCATGGACTATGTTTTAAAACTATATTTAAAAAGTTACCATATATATGGTTTTTCAGTTAGAATTCATCAAAAGCAAATATAAAATTTAGAATATTGTAGTAGGTTACAATTATGACTAAAAGCCACAAAATTTAGAATTTTGCTCATTTCAAAAGTTTGATGAATTGTTTTAAAAAACAGAAAATCTTTTGGTTTTATTAATATGAAGTAGTTCGAAGAATTACACAGGACAACAGTCTAAAATTGCCTAACTATCTACAAATATTCTATTAAAATATTTTTCTAATATGTGGTTAAAGTTAAGGTAATAAGACTTTTAAAATGTCAATCATACACTCCTTTACTATATTTTCCAGACTCTTTAGATTACAGATTTTAATAAATATCAAAAATCAAAATATTTATTTGCGTAATATTCATTGTCACATATCATACTGCTTGACATATGAATTCTCATCTATATTACCCACTTGCAAAATAACTACTCAACTCTTTGCTCAAAAAATACACAACCAGAATGACAACGTAATAATAGTTAAAATTATGTAACTTTATGGGTATTATGGCTAAAATAAGTGTGTTAATTCTTAATGTCTTTACGGCATTTACTGCCTGTCAAACCTTAATACTTTCATGATTATATATATTATGTACGTGTGTCTCATAGTCTGTATGTACTGTCTGTCTGTCCGTCTGTCGTTATTTTATGGTTTTTCATGTATTACATTTATTTCCATAAAAATTAAGGCAAACTATCATGAACATTAAACACAAATATACAAATACATACATAAGTAGATATACATACGTATACTTTTATTAACGGTTTAATACTTAAACGCATACATGTGGCCAAATACCTTTTTAATTAGTTTTGTCTTTTGGCAGTTTGAATATTTCTACAATTATATACAAACATTTTTACACCATATTAACCATGCAAAATTATAAAAAAGAATATATTAAAATTAACATTAATATTTTTTTTACACCATAAGAAAAAACAAGAAATTCCTTATCTCTTAAATGGTGTTGTGTGAAATTTAACACCACACAGAGAAAAATCGATATGAAACATATTTCTTTTATACTTTTAAATGAAGTTTTACTTTTTTTAATTTCTTTGTTTTATTTTTCATTTTGTTATAAAAAGTTTTTTTGTTGTCAAAATTAAGAGCAAAAAAAAAAAAAAAAAAAATGTAAATTTAACTGCGTGAATTAAAACAAATTAATGAATGAAATACAAACTTTTTGTGCTTGTTGTTTATTGTTAATCTTAAATGTTTGGCAATTAAATATAACATCGTAATCCGTAAGACTTAAGTTTTTTTTTTTAATCTTGATTATATGTGTTTGAATATACTTATGTATGTAAATGTGTGCAGACGCATATTTACAACCGTCTTAATAAAAAAAAAAAAACAACAGGATTTTCATTTGTTAAACGACTTTAATAAAGTAGAGTAAATAATTGCGAATTTCATGAAGATCGGTTCATAATTGGTCCATACTTCGAGTATAATCCAGATACTCGAGTAATAGGCTTAAATTGGGCGCAATATTAGACACACCCATAAAAAAAATCTCGACCTGATGGGAAAAAAACTGAAAGCTGATTCGAGTTTAGCATACAGAATTCCATTTAGTCCACATATTTTTTATTTTTTTTTTTTTTTTTTTTTTTTTGAAGGAGCACGAATTTTTTTTGTCGACCATTGTTATTTAATCTACTGGTTAATTAACTCAAGTGAATGTTGTCGTGAAAGAGTTTTGAGGATATCGATACAATATTAAACAGAAAACCTTCAAATATGTGTTGAAACTTTATTAAATTGTTTGTGGCTTCAAAGGGTGATCCAACATTAAATGAAAGTATCCAAAATATATCGCAAATTTTAAACTAACTTCATAAAGTTTTGAACATCATATAAAATATCTAGAACTAATTTCAATTTTCTACACGGTCATCAAAATAAAATTAAATTTTATTACAATTTTTCTTTTTTTTCTTGATCTCCAAATGCAACTCAAAATGCAATAACTCAGAAACTAATAAACTTATTTTCAAAGTTCTTTCACAGCCCAAATATTTGTGTAAAATGTTGTTTGGTAAGTAAGAGTTGCGAGATATTTTTGCACAAAATTTAACTAAAACATAATCACGAGATCATTATAATACAAATAAGAGAAAATTATCTTAAAAACTGTTCACATTTGTAAAATAAGAAATGATCATCTGAATGTCTTCTAAATATTGAACATTATTGAACAATGAATCAAAAATTTGATTCATTGTTTTGCAAAAACCTGTAATTTTATAGCGTTTCAGAAATAATAAAAAGTACTTTGGACTCACTGCATACTTTTATACCCACCATCAAAGAGTTGGGGGGTATATTGATTTTGTCATTCCGTGTGTAACATGTCGAAGGAATCACTAAGACCCTACAAAGTATATATTTTCTGGGTCCTGGTTAGATTCTGAGTCGATCTAGCTATGTCCGTCCGTCTGTCTGTCTGTTGAAAGCAGGATAGGGCTTGAACGGGGCAAGTTATGGGCTAAAAACTAGAAACACAGGGTGTCCGTTTCATACTTTTTTGCTGATATTTCTTTCAATAAAAGCATGTACGACAACGAAATTTTGTACGTATAGTTCGGGGGTCAATGTTAACTCGGAAACAAAAAATGGACGTGGTCCACCCACTTTACCGCTCACCTCCAATATAAGGTGAAATTATGTTCAAATAGCTCAAGGACCAATGTAAACTCGGAGACAAAAAATGGGCGTGGTCCGCCCACTTTACCGCCTCCTCCCATATAACGTAAAATTTAAAAAAAGTTGATGGTGGGTATATAGATTCGGCCAGGCCGAATGTAACATTCGCGCTTGTTTATATTAACTTTAATAACTTTATTCAATTCGAATAATTGTTTTTATTATGTACTAATGCTTTTTTTTAAATATATGTAATGAGCTGAAAATTGTTGGAAATTGGCTCAAATTTATTTTAATTCCGTATTTTTATAGACAAATCGTTAATTTTTCTTTATATTTTATTAACGCTATCAATTTATTTAAAAACAAAATTGTAAACTAATTAGAAAATTAATTATTATTAATAAATACTATAATTAAATTCTAGTATAAAGTTAGTTAGTTAATTTTATTAAAAAATAATTTGGAATAATTTTTCTGAGTACATGATTGATCACTTGCTGCGTTTTAGTACTGATATTTTATAAAGATATTAAATAGAATTCATGCTTTAGAATCATTCCATAAAAATCATCTAATGAATTGTACATAAACCATATTTATGACATTGTTGTTAAGATTTAGTTCCGACCTGGATTTTTAGCTTAATGTTATTTAAAATATTACTCAAATATATAAGTTCTTGTTAAAATTCATGATGTTTTTTTCATTTAAGTGATTTTAAAATTTCCTCTAATATAAGTACTCTTTCTGAATTTGTATGCTCATACACAAGGGTGTAGAGTATCATATGATCGGTTTTGACCGACTCGTTTTTATCAAGGTCTTAATTATTACAATTTTTATGGCGAATTTCTTAAATCGTAATAATTATTTTCAATTTTTATTTTTTTAATTATTAGTAATTATTTGATTTAATTAATATATTTTTTTACAAAAAATAATTATTATGAATGAGAAAAATAATAAATATTTTTCATAATTATTATTTTTTAATTTATATTTTAAAATTATTATTTTAATAGTTATGAATGAAGAAAAAATAAAAGTCAATTATAATTATTACTTTGTAATTATTAATTTTTGTTTTTTAAGAAATAATGCAAATGTATTTTATTTAATAAAAAAAAACATTGATTAAATTTTACAAACATAATAAACAAGTTTGCAATCGTAAATTGGTTTGTTGTCTCTGTCTGGCGGTACCAAAGCAGAGTTTGTGGACTATTATTAGACACCAGCAGAATGGAATACGTTGTTTTTTAAAACCTTTGATTTATACAGCATTACAATAAGTTTACTGAAGTAATAATGAAATTGTAATAAACACTTTGACTAAATGCTGGGGCTTTGAGTTTCTAAAGAATTAGAGACGAATTTAGAATAATTCAAATAAGTTTATAGGGCAAAGAAACTATATTATATAAATATTTGTAAAATTGTAATCTCTCAAATGTATAATCATTACTAAAAACTATAAGTTGATATGCCCTGTAAATTAAATTGAAGACAAATTTAAAGGCATCAGTTATTGAATTATATTTTAACAAAACTAAAGCTTAAATGTTCAATTTTAAAAAATTTATCTAGGACTTATTTCTCATTGAGTTTATTTTAAAAACTGTAATCGTATATAATCTGAATGAAATTATTTAATGATTTGCTATCGTGTTTAATACTTCGTTTTAAATATATACAAATTACATTCTTTGAGTTTTGCACTAAATAAAAAATAAATAATTATCAAAAATTTTAATTTTAGTACTTAGTGAAAAATATACTATTTGAAATTTATTTTGAAATTTATTTTCTTGCAAATTATTTTTAAATTAAAATCCACATCTTCTTTTGGAGGCTTGTAATTGTCAATATCGGCATATGCCGATAATATTTCTCGTTTCGTTGTCCAAGCATACTCTGAATTTTCTTGATTTTGAAAATTGCGACAATAATTATTTTGGGTCCTTGGTTTTTATTATTAAGGTCAATGTGAGATGTGTAATTTTATGTTAAGGAGAGTCCTTTCCAAGCACTTAAATTTTAGAGGTTCATAGAATATGCACCGCTAGCAATATGGCGCAGGTTAATATGTCATATGAAGCGCATAGAGAAGTAGATTATATTGATTGAGGATATTCTTTTCGAATTTACTGGTAAACATATCGTATATTATGGAAAAAACACTGAGATTGTTGATTTTCTAATTATAACTAAACAGAAATTTTAAATTATGTAAATTTCCAAGCTACCCAACAGGTGGAAATCGGTTCATTATCGCATTTTTTCTCTATACCAACATTTGTTATAAAATAATTAAGTTTCAAACGTCTAAAAAATTTTGTGAAATATCAGAAGTGAGTAAAAAGATCCTCTCTTGTGTACCAGTTTAATGTCCATAGACAATAGCGTAGGGTTCCACGTGATCGATCTGAATTGATTATAATATTTCATTTTATTCTAAAATATATTTAATTTTTTAACAAACTCCTGTATTTTAATTTTTATTTTTTTTATTTTTTTATTTCTATACAAAATATTGGGCAAACGAATTTATAATTTAAAAATCTTCAAAACATTTTTGCTCACACTTTAGCGAAAACTTGTAGAATTTAATTTGGTTAACAAAAATAAAAAAGAAATAAAACAAATAAAATAAAAGCGATATACACACTTTTTAAACTTAAACAATAGAATTTTTGTTTACAATCGAAATAACTGAAGCCGAACAATTTTGCTGACACCCTTCTATTCAAATAAAGCTTGAACACACAAGAGGAAAATACAATACAACGTATTTAAAAATAAAACCACTAATATATTCTTTTAATATTTCCTCTTGTAGAAGATTCGTCATTACTGACACCAAACTTAACAACAAGAATCAACAACCATGTTGCTACTCTTACACACATAACTACTCAAAAACACACATACATTCACATAAATAATTGAAGGAAAAATAAGAGAAAAAGGAGACAAAACTTTTATGATTGCTGTCATTGTTGCTTCTTCTTCTTATTTTGCTGCTGTTGCTGTTGATGATGTTGTTGTGTCTTCATTGTCTTACAAAGTTGTTCCTACAGTTGTAATTCTTCTTTATGTTTTTTTTGTTCATAACTCTTTTTCTTTTTCTTCAGATTGTTGTTATTGTTATTCTTTCTACTCATATACATAAACGTTATATTGTCTTTGTAGTTTGCTGCTGGTTTTGTATTGTTGTTGATTTATATGAAAATATTTGCTGATTGCAGAAAATACATCATTTTGAATTTTCCATTTGAAACTTTGTCTGCTGTAACATGTTCAAATTGAACAAAATTCACAAGAAGTGTAATTCAAGTTTTCCATTGAAATACCAAGCATATTGCCAAATATATTATTTTAAGCGAATAAGATGCGGTGAGTTGTAAACTAATGATCGAAAGTATTCAGAGGGAAACTTTTGATAGTTAAGCGCAAAATGTGTGAGAAATTTTCTTTTGCTTGTATGAGTATGTAAACCATAGAAAGATGGAACTTGAGAATGTGGAAATTGAAGGGAAATCTTTGTAAGTATTGGTATTCGTAAAGGAATTAATTTCTATATTCGAGACTGTGTAAGATAAACTATGATTGACATTTGCAGGATTTTTAAAGTATCAGGTATATCAATGAAAACTGTTTTCAGTTAAACAGTATTAAGCAGAAATATAATTTATTAAAGATTTAAGAAATAAATGTATAATTTTTAGGTAAGAATTTAATATAATATAAAAATTCAAAGTATTTCTGACATTTAGTGTTACACAAAAGTAGAAGAAAATTACACACTTTAAAAATTTAATTTTTTATTTAAATTTCTTACCACATATTTGCTTCAACTTCACACTCAAAAATACCACACAAAAACATTTTCACATTTTGTATTCACGCTTTTGATTTTTGACACAATAAAACTAATATTCTGTAACATTTAAGAATGATATAAAGAGTGACAGCAAAATATATGTACAAATACTAAATAGAAAAAATTTCATTATTTATATCAATGAGCAAGTTGAAATGTAGTTTTTTTTTAGGAAAAGAGATTTACCTTAATAATACATATATTTTGTTGTCTTAAATTTTAACTTAAAATTTTACAGTGGAGCTAAAGCTTCTTCTGCATATAAAATTTATCAAAACTATTATTATTATTATTATTATTTTATAATTTGTTTAGATAATTTTATACTCTTCAGCTCATATGAGATTTTTGATTGTTTAAATATAACTAAACAGAAATTTTAATCTTATAATAAAAGGGAAGTAATTTCTTTGAAATACCAAAGGAATAAAAAACCTGTTTGTAATTGTAAAACAATTTAATATTGTCTTCTATATGTTTGCAAAATAATGAATTGAATGGTACTGAAATATATTTTTTGAAGGAAAATTAAATATTACAATCGATTCGATATTGCAACTTTGTTTTTTTTTTTTTTTTTTTTTTGGTCAACATGATATGCATTAGTCGTAATTTATCCCACTGAGCGTTAGTAAAGAGTTCGTTAGTTAAAATTTTGTGTAAATATTCTTGATTTGCTTTGATGTTTTGTTTTTTTAATCATTAACATTTTGTAGGAAATTTTACACATGCTGCTTTTTGTACCATACACCACCATTTATTTGGGGTATTATGTGTTTGTGCAAATACTCATAGTAAAAGTTATTCAACACCCAGCATAAAGTATACAAATTGATTCAGAATCACTTATGATACAGGGACGAAGTTTACAGAACCCTATTTGGAACACGATGCATTTTAATTATGTAGAATTGAAGTATAAAAGAAATTTTTCTATAAATCAATTGGATTCGTTTCAGCGCAAAATGGCGCTCAAAATGAGCGTTTTTAGCCGCAGATATGCAGGGGAAGGAGTTGGAATTAAAAAAAAAAAAACAAAATACGCCATTATTTTTACTGACACATGCATTAGAGTACTCATTTTACTCGACTTATTCATTGTTCGATTAATCAAATAACTCGAAAATGCAATTTTTAAATTGCTCGAATAATCGAGTAGATTTTTTAAATTACTCGAGTTATTCGAATAAATTATACCTTAAAGTTGTACTCATACTCTTTATGTTTCATTCAAGCCATCAGCGTCATTATTCTATAATTACAATTATCGGCTGAACTATCATTCGTAGAACCAACATTATTTATTCCCAAATCAAGTTAAAAATCCTACAATTTTTTTCTTATGAAACACTTAATTGAAAAGTGAATATTTCTTAATAAAATTTTATATTATAACTTTTTTGTGCCATTAATACTTTTTTTATTGGTACCGTAAAATAACTCAGAAATGAAATAACTCCCATTCAAAAATGAAGAAACTCTCAAAAAAAAAAAAAAAAAAGTTAAATAACCTCTACACAGAAAAAAAATATTTCAAATAATTTTTTAATAAAATTATTAATTAACTTTATATTGGAATTTAATTATATGATTTATTAATATAATTAATTTTCTAATTGATTTACAGTTTTGTTTTTTAATAAATTGAAATCTGTTAATAAAATATAAAGAAAAATTAAATATTTGTCTATAAAAGTACAGAAATAAAGTAAATTTAAGTAAATTTTAAAAAATTTTCAGCTCATTGCATCTATTTAAGGAAAAGAAGTAGTAATAATATCAATTATTCTAGTTATTAATGTTATCATTTTGATGATTGGAGCAAAATCAATTAAAAATTAATTAATATTACAAATTTCGTAATTGAAGTCCATTTTTACTTTTTTCTGTGTAAAAGGGTAAATAAAATAACTCCAAACATTTGGGAGTTTTATCATAATTAAAAATTAAATATCAAAATTAACAAAATAACTCCTAAAGGAAAAAAAAAAAAGTGCTATAATAAATTAAATAAATTAAGTTCCAATTGAAAATGATCAAATAAAATAATTCTGCGTAGTTTCGGAAGTTACACTTATCGAAGCTGGGTTTTAAATACCACAGAAGAGAAAGCCTTTTTGCTAAGTAAAGTTTGTTTGAATAGCCGACCTCAAGGGTTTTCTTCTCTACCGTATTTAAAACACTGGCTTCGCTAAATAAAGTTTTTATGCACTTACCTATGTATATAGAGAAAAACTTCAGCGAAGCCAGTGTTTTAAATACCATAGAAAACTCTTGAGCCCGGCCGAAGTCTGGCTATGCGGAAGTACTGTCATTAGCAAAATCAGTGGTTCTCAAAACGTACAGGAAATAAATCCCTTTGACAAAAATTAAAAGAAGTCCCAAACGAAATGAAATAACTACCAATTGTAAAGGGATATGAAACCAAAACCAAAATTTCGTTGTTATTTATTTTGGGAGTTATTTAATTATGAAATAGCTTCCATAGATTAAAATAAAATAAGTTCCAACTCATCAGGTGTTATTTCATAATGAAATAAAACCCAATGTGTATGGAAAAAATGTTGGGAGTTATTCTAAGGAACCGTTGCAATTTAGGCATTGAACAAAATATATATTTTCTTCACCAAATAAAGTATTTTTAATAAAATTCCTGTTTGGGACAACAAAATTACGAGTATATTCCAAATATTCCATAAAATTTGTAACAGTTGTTTTCAAGCAAATTAAACAAAAACTAAAATTCAAACATCTTTTAAACTAGTAAATAAGAAAATTCTTTAAAATCGAATTCTTCGATTAATCGACATAATTTACTTGAATAAATTTTTACTCGAAATTCTTGATTTTAATTTAATCGGACAATTATTTGAATTTAATTTGTCGATTAATCGAACAAACAATATTCGAGTGAATACCCTAATATGTATGTATATAAACTAAATTACAGGGGGAAAAAAATTAATATGGGGATGAGGGCGTATGATTGTTACCTAGAAGATAATCAAATATAAATCATACGCAACCACATACATTAACATATGTACATTAAAATCATCTTCAAGTCTTTCTTATATAACCTTTTAATACGGCCAACATTTATGGAGATAATAATACCATTTTCTGAAAAAAGTGAAATTTTATACAAAATTGCGAAAACAAAATTTTTTTCAAAAAATTATTAAATTAGAAAATGTCAAAAATGAATTAGAATATTTTGATATTTTTTTGAATAAGAGCAGACAAGTCGTTTTCGAGATATACTTTAATATATTGTGCCACGTCCTTAATTTTACAAACCACGTTTTATCACCAAAACTAGTGTCAATTCAAAAAAAGTGGATTAGAGGCTTAGTAATTTTTAATACCGTGTACACGAATTGACTGAGAAACCCCGTGCCGCGGAAATTTTGTTTCATTTTGTAACTCTGTGTTATTTGAATTTCATATTAATTAATATATAAACATTTTTAAATTTTGTATGATCCCTTTTTGAACATAATTATTAATAACATATTAAAAAAAAAAAAAAATAAATAATATAAAATCTCTTTCAAAGATTTTAATATTAATTAAAAGAAAAAGAAACAATTCCCTTTAGCAGTTCGTAATAAATAAATCTTTTGCAAATTGCTAAAACATATTTTACTTATTATAAAATATTTTTCCAAAAAATCTTACTATACCACAACCATATCTGTCTTAAAAGTTTATTTTTAAAAACTTAATACAATTAATATAAAACTGCTGCAAGCAACATTCAATCGGATAAAATAAAATAAAGTTATTTTTTTTAATTATATTTTCTGTATTTCAAATGGAAAACTTTGTATTAGATTGCATAAACAGGGAAAAATAACAAAATAACGAACAAAACTGAACTGTTCAAAACATTTCAAGAAGTTACTGACACTAAAAAAAAGAGGCAGCACCAAAAAGTTTTATTTTTTGTTTTTAAAAATTGTTTGTTAGGAAACTAAAATATATATGAATTTTTCATACGCCTACTTTAAACCAGGAAAAGTGAATAAACCGTAAAAATGATGATGTTGCAGTTATAGTTATTACTGGCATAGTTTTTATATATATTTTTTTATTTGTTTGTTTCCCTAACAAGGAATAATAAAAATTATTTTCTATATATTAGAAAAAATATATATAAACTTTAAAAGTTTATACAGTATGGTTTATATAGCTTTTTATGGTTGAGGGTGGTGACCGCATGCTGTGATGAAAAAACAAAAAAATTAATTCATACTACAAACATATATGTAAAAAATACTTCAAATGTATTTGTATCTGTATATACAATTTATATACTTACTAACATACAGAAATGTTTTTAAGAACATATTGCAGAGAATCAAAAGTTTGACATCACACAGTTTAAACACCCAAACTTACACTTATGGTCATTGTGTTTGTATGTATTAGTTTTTCATTTCTACCTAGATAAAGTTTAAGGAACTTGGCATATGTTATCATATGTCAGTTTAAAAAAATAAGGATTTAAATAAAATTCTGATATAATTTATTTTAAAAGGAGATGCAAAATTATGTATTTAGAAGATTTGAAAGGAAATTTAGTCAATTTGTTCATATAATGAATTTTTTAAAATCATTTTATAAAAAAAAAAAATATAAAACAATTTTGATATATTGGTTCCGTATTTAAGTATTATATGAAAATATAAATCTTAAATATAAATAAATTACCTTTCCATCTAGGCTGCCTACTGATTAAGCCAGATGATGATTTGAAATAAATGTATTTATTCGTCAAATAATTTCTCGTTGAGAATTATCTCTTAGTGTAATATCTATTTTTTGATTACTTTACAAATAAAATTAAGTTAAAGTTGTGCTCTATGACTTTTAAAATAAAATGACTGAAAACTAAATTTTTAAAATATATTTTATCCATCTAAATTCTTAAATTTCTTAATTAATTATTTAAAATTTTCAGTGATTATCATTTGCTAAAATTTTTTTTTGTAATTTTTACATTTTTTCCCTGAAAATATTTACATAATTTTTAGAACAATAAATGCAATGAAAATAAATTCTTAAAAGAAACAAAATGTAAATTATTTTTTCAAAGCAATACCATTGTAGGAAACAATAGGAGTTTAGCAAAAACAAATATGATAAATACGCTACATATGAAAATAAAAAAATTAGTTCTTAACTTATATTGTTAAAATGAAATTGTATTCAAACTAATAAAAAGAACAAATATGTATTTGCATAGAGAAAATATGTTTTGAATGGGGCATTTGTTTATGATTTTACCTAAAATATGATTTGAAGATCTAACTTGCCAACCAAAGACTTCCTATCAGAATTTTTATGATGTTATTTGATGTGAGTGGTTTTGTTATACCCACCATAAAAAAGGATGTGTACAAGGAGTTATATCGGAAAAATTTTAACACACGTTTTGCCTCTTATCTTTTCTCGGAAGGAATATTTTTTTTTTTTTATTTTTTTTATTTTTTTTTTTTTTTATTTTTTTTTTATTTTTGTTCTTTGATGTAGTTATCTTTGAAAAATACGTCAGTTATTATTTTTAATGACAACCATGTCGATTTGTTGTGAGTTTGATCAAAATGAGTGATTTAGAAAAGTATGTGCTAAAATTATTAAATATTTTAAAAAATCCAAATTGGTCCTACAAAAAAATTGGCCAAAGAATTAAAAATTTGCCGTCAACAGTCTGTTTCCAAAATTATTAAACAGTATCAGGAGAATTTGACTTTTGAAAGGAAACCTGGTTCGGGAAGAAGATTTTTGATTTTGAAATACAAGGGCCGGAAAATTTTTCTGAACAACATTTTGAAAATTTGTTAATTCAAATTTAAAGCTATTTACCTTTAGAATACACCCATAATATAAAAACACTTTTTCAGGCAGATTAAAAAATACCCATTTATGAGTTTTCGCAACACCATCGTTATAGATGATCCGTATAGGTTTAACGCCCAATTTTGGACAGACTTATTATAAAAATTATATTTGTTTCTCTTATCTTTAAGACAATATATTAGTCAAATAAACACAATAAAAAAATGACCATTAACTGCATAATTAATTTATGAGGCAAAGTTAAAGTCATTGATGCGAAAACGCAACAGCGCACGTTGGAGTAAAATGTGTCTAAAGTGGCGCTTATTTGAATTTTAAAATTTAAATTTTTGTAATAAAATTGAGTACCGAATAAAAATAGACAAAATTATGTATCAACATCAATTAAAATCTTTACGCTAGGTTGTGCTGTTTTTTTATAAGAAACTCTCAAAGTTAAGAATTTTTTAACATTTTTGAAAAATAGTAAAAAATTAAATTTTCATCAATCTTCAGTGTATTTGTAAATTATATTTTGTCCTAATAGTTTTTTTATTTTTTTTTTTTTTAAAAAAGTCTTAAAATACACAAATTTTCAATTTTCATGGAATGCAACTTAAAATGTTACAGGATGTTTGTTCTGAAAATTTTCTGAAAAATAGTCTATATTGTCCACTTTTATATTATGAAAAAAAAAATCGTGTTCATATGTACTCCGATTTGAGAAAATAATACAAACAAACATACAAAAACATACAAAAAAAAAAAAAAAACAGCTTAAGTGCAGACATTTTCTTTGCTTTACAAACATTAAACAGTGGGGAAGAATCGAAATAAATCTGTAACTTCTAATCGGCTGGTTGGATTTGCAAGAAATGACGTAACTCTTTTCGCATTTATTAATAAATATACCATATATATATAATGGAAAAAATAACACTAGTCGACAAAAAAATATTTTGATGTGCTTAACACGAATCTTCTTTCAGTTTTTTTTTTTTTTTTTCCATCAGGTCTGGATTTTTTTTATGGGCATGTCTAATACTTCGGACATAATAAGGCCATACACTAAAAGATGCGTACTCAAAATCTCCCAAACTCTATTTTTTTTATTTTTTTTGTGTGCTCAATATTTTCGAAGTTATTTTGAAATAAGTGTAAAAAAAAACTTTTCATGCAAAATTTTGGATTTTTTTTTTTACTTTTTTTTTTTTTAATAAATGAAAACATCAAAAATATTCATCACCTTTATCTTAAAGCTGGTAATGCTGCAAATCAAATAAGGCATGTATCTTCAAAAATTATGCTCTAATCTTGATTTATTCACAGTTAAGTAAAAATACCCATGTTACATTCAATAGTATAGAAATACAGTGGTGGGCAAAAAAATTATTTTTTCTTGAAACAAAAATAGGTAAAGTAAGTGGATTTTGACGAGTTAAACAAGAATCTGCATTATCTTTTTATCTATCATGTACTGATTTCTTTTTATGGGCATGACTAATATCGAAAAAGAAAATAAATAAAAAAAAACGCCTTATTCAGCGGTCACACTATAAAATTCGAAAATGGTTTGTCAAATTTAGGCTATAACTTAGGAATCGTTTACACAATTTTGATAAATGATTCATCAAAAAAAAGACGCATACGAAAATTGTCTTCAAGTTATTTCAACAATATTTTTTATTCGCTCAAGAATTTCAGAGTTATGGATCGAAATTTTCACGATTTTTCAAATTTAATTTTTTTTTTTGCTACTTATTACCAAATAACTACGGGAATATTAACTTAGTAAAAAATTCTGTAAATTCAGCTTAAAGACAATTTAAGTTGCTACATATTGGAGTTTAATTTATCGTAATAAAACAAACCGTTCTCAAGTTATACAAGTGTAACTGCCTAAAGGCGGGGGGTCATATTAGTCATGCCCATAAAAAAAAAATCGATACGTGATAGAAAAAAAGTTAAAGCTGATTCTTATTTAGCACGTTAAATTTCATCTAATACACCTATTTTTAATTTTTTTTATTTAAGACGAAAAAAAAATTTTTTTTGCCCACTAGTTTATATCCACTTAACTGTAGGTATGCATGGGTACCCCATGCATACCCCTTAACTGTGAATGCAATCATGATTTGTTCATCAATTTTTATGATACGTGGCTTTATTTACTTGTAGTTTTGCCAGCTTTCAGATAAAGATGATAAACTATTATATTAATATTAATATTTTTAATGTTTTCACTTTTAATAAGAAGTTTTAGTAAAAAAAAAAAAAGAAATCTTGAATTTAGCATGAAAAAATTTTGTTCGGACACTTACTTCGAAATATATCCAAAACTATTTAGCGGATAAAAATTTGTTAGTAGAACGACTTAAAGCCAATTCTATTCCACATATTTTGGTGTATTATTTATATAGATCTTGCTTACCGTTCTCGAGTTATAATGAAATATACTCGAATAATCAGCTTATTTAGGGCGCATTATTAGACACGCCCATAAAAAAATCTCGACCTGATGGGAGAAAAGTGAAAGCAGATTCGAGTTTAGCATGCGGAATATCATCCAATCCATATATATATATTTTTTTTTTGAAGGAGCACGAAATATTTTATTTTTTTTTTGCCAGTGTAATTTGCAATATGATTGTGGAGTTTCATTGATTTTTTTTTTTTTTTTGATCCGCATATAGAGAATTTAAAGAAACAAATCAAATACTTTGTTTTATATTATTTTCTCTATTAAGCAACATCTAACAAAAGTAGAGTGAACTTAATTATCATATACAATCATGATTGTTTTACAGTAACGAACCAAAAGAAGAACAATATAAAAACGTAACAACAATTTATGCAAATTTTCACTAAATGCTAAAATCAAACCAGAAAAAATAGCTACAGCAGTAGTCAAATTAAACAACATGTTCTTTTCTATACTTTCCACCCAACATTAGCATTTTCAGGAATCAGATTACCATATAACCAACATGCAAAAGACAACATGCTGAGATCTATGAATTTGAAGAGCTTAGTAAAATATTTCATAAACAAAACTGTCCACCCACCAAAAACTTCTATTACAACATACTTACATTTCATATATTGTTAAATCTTTACAGAAACTGGCTGCCGAGTCATTTAATAGAGAAAGTATGTAAATAAGTTGGAGCGTTTTTTTTTTTTCTTTTTTGAGGAAAACAAGCGCCAGTAACCACAACAGCTATTTTAAACTTCTCTACCCTCTTTGTTCAGATTTTCTAATATTCTAGGAAGTAAAACTTGTTTTTTTTTTTTTTTTTGGTGTATAAAAATTGCTGATTTTTCATTTACTTCATCAGAGACAACATTTAAATATCACATTGAAATGGTATAGAGTCAACAATTTACAATTGTTTAGCTTTGTTGGTTCTCTGTTTTACTTTTTGCTTGAGAAAAACACAACAAAAATCAATAAAGTTTATATACAAAATACACACACACACACAAAAGAACCAAAAAAGTTTTTAAACTTCACCCTTTTGTTTGTAACATTTAGTGTTATTGCGGTAGGTAGTGGTAGCAGTGGCGGTTAAACCGCTATTGGCCAAGTATTCCAAACAACATATTTCGTTACATGCCATCCTTTGACCTTTGAAATGAGTTTGAATTTATTTGACTGTCGAAGAAATTTTAAGAATATTTAAGTTGTTTAAGTGATTAGAAGCAATTGCAATTTGTAACCAGTAAATGAGTTAAATATACGTCTGGGCTAAAAATTATTTTGGCCTCTAATGGGAATGAGTATTATGGTTAATAGGGCTTAATAATTTATTTGGTTATTATTTTGAAAAGTAATTGTAGGAAGTATATTATATTAAATTTTTATGGCTGAAGGGAAATGTCAATTGAATTTTAAATTTCAATAAATAAAAGGATGATTATTTTAAATATGTTATTTGAGGGAATAAAATTAAATTTAATTTTATTTGAGTTAAAGGAATGGATTTAAAGAAAATATTATATTAAGAACTTTTATATTAATACTAGAAACAAGCACCCGAAAACGTTTTATTTTTATTTTTCAATCAATATAAATATCTTTAATGTTCAAAATGTTTTTTCATTTGTTGAAAAAAATATGTGAGGGATTTTAATTTTTAAAATAAATATCTATCAATGAAGAAAAAAAAATAAATATCTTTGACGATAAATATCTTTAAAAATAAATATCAGTTCGAAAAAAATTTTAACCCATTTCAAACCACTGTTGCGTTTTCGCATCAGTATATTTACCTATAACCTAACTTATATAGTTTAAAACTAATGATAATGTTTTATATATGTACATTTAGCTTGGAATGTTAACTCAATAAATTGAGGGAAAAAATCAATTCCGATGAATTTTTACCCCCGGTAGAGCGGATCAAAAAAAGGTTTATAAAATAGACCTTTTTTTAAATTTAAAAATTCATTCGAAAAAACTTTACAAAATATCTTGAATAACCGTTCAAACGATAGCCAAGATATCAAAAAATATGAAACTATTCACTTGTTGACAAATAATTTAGGAAGATAGAAACACCAAGCTCCCAAAAATTGGTGTTGCGAAAACGCATCAATGGTCAATTAGGGGTAGTGTGATTTAGCTACATTACGCAAGGTGGCGCACTGAAAATATGGAACTTTTAAAGGTAATATAGTATGTTAATATTATGCAAAATAATTAACAAAACCATCATAGACGAAAGAATATAAAATTTTTTGAATTAAGACTTCATATGCAATAGAATTTTTTTACTGTAGTCTTATAAAAATTTTATTCTACATTAATTATGACTTATGTAGTAAAAAATAAGCAATTGTTAGCAAATTACAAGTGGTTATATTTTTTTACAATCATTGAGAACAAATAAAAGAAAAAGAATTTTCAAATGATCGAAGCTACCTGAATATGAAGTGTATTTTGTGAAAGATGCTTTATATTGAATATGATCACAAAAATTCAAGGAGTTACCTGAAAAATGTCGAAAACTGATGAATGAAACCAATAAAATTATGTAATTTATTGTTAAATTTTTTCAATTGTCTTACAAAAGTGATAATAAATTTTCTTCAAAGGTCATAAAATTTTCTAAAGAAAAACATAATATTTGCAATTTTTATGATTACACATTATTATTTTTTATTCAAAGTATTAAAAAATTTTAAAAACCAATGTGAATAGGTAAAATTTCATAATTTTCGAAACAGCATTTGTCTATAAAAGGCTATGCTCAATTAAATGAGATTAAGTGAATATCAATATATAAACAAAATAAAATCTCCAAGGATATTCATGTATAATAAAAGAAAAATCTGTGAATGTATGTGCACGGATAAATAAAAGCAAATAATTTTTTTCTCATTCATTTGAAAATTTGTACATTACCCCAATTTTCAAATCCTGTTTCAATTGGAATGCATCATATTATGAACCACTGCATTTGGTACATTACCAGGATTTCTATAATAATCTGCAAGAATAACAGAACCTATTTACGTAACATTTGTGTTTGAAGCACAACGTGGTTACGCAGCCTGTACGAAGGACCAAAATGCTTTCCTGACCACCGTATTGCAATCATAATCGAGATGGTGTGCAAACTGATAATCGAATGCAATGTACATTGCATTCCAAATGCTTTAACGTGTAACATATTTTATTTATTACATAATCAGTTTTATACATTATATGAAATTATTTAGTCTTACACCGTAAGTTATTTAACGTTTTTACATCATTATTTAGTTCCTTAAATTCCAATTGGAATGGTCCACCCCCAATTTATTTTGTTCACACTTAGCATATTTAACATACAATTTGTAAAATAATCAAAAACTAAATTTAAATGACATATAAAACTCATTTTTATATACAATTTGTTTAAACGTCTACTTCTTATATGAGCGAAACAACATACCCCTAATTGACCATTGATGCGTTTTCGCAACACCAGAAACTAAAATAGCTAGGATCACAAATCTTTTGATTTTAAGATCACAATCACTAAAATAGACCCCATACCAAATTTTATTAATTTTTCTTAACGGGATCGGGTATAGAAATGGGTTATATTATTGTTTTTTTTTTCATACTTTTGTTTCATTTCAAAAATATTTTTTTTTTTTTTTTTTTCATTCAACGAAATTGTTTTTGTTTTGAATTTTTTCTATTCAAAATAATTTTCAACTTTCGTAATAAATATCACAAAAAATATTTATATTTTTTATTTCGATCACGATGAAAAAAATTAAACTATTGATGAAAATAAAAAAATCATGTTGAATTTGTATTATTTTTCTAACGTTAAAGATTGTTTTTCGATTGAAATAAAAATAAAAATATTGTTTTTTTTAGTATTAAAATCAGGTCTCTGCTTAGAATTAGATTTTAATATTATAAATTGTAGAAATTTTAAATTTATTAAATTTTGTTTGTAATATTATTTTGGTGCTTTTGAACTCCCAATAATATCAATATTAACCTTTTGGCTACAAACAAAATTTCATAATAAACAAATTTACTTTTGGTCTGTTTATCTTATAAATAGTAGAAAACTTTTAACCAATTCCCAATGGCTTAAATAAATTTGGTGTTAGGTTAAATTTATATGTATAATGTACACAAAGAAAAGTCAACAAATTTTCAAGCAATTCAGTACATAAATCAAAGCCAATTTGTAAACACTTTAATGTTAATAAAATTTAAAATAATTTTAAAATTTTACACTAAAATACTTTAATACGAAAAAGTGTGACTATATGCTACAGATACATATATGCTTCATTTATCATATGACCCATATGTAATAAATGTTCCCTTTCATATTAACATAAAAATTCTAGGAATACTGGTTCACTATCATCATCATCATTCTACTATGTATGTTTCTAAAAGTCAAAAAATATTGATCACACTGGCCAATCAAATTTTGCTATCGACACAAGTTTATCGTTACTGGTTAATGACAAATTTATCAATGACCCCCATGTACCACAAAATATTTTCTCAGTTCAGGGAGCCTTTTCATGCAGCTAAAGGGGGATTTTTATACACTTGTGCATACACATATCAAAGGATTTTAATAGTTAGATGGATGTAGTATTTATGCATAATAAAAAGCAACATAACAACACTCGTTCTGACACCCATGGTAAGAACGTATAGCATTACATAAATTCATCTAAAATGTTCAATCATAAAGTTCATTTACATCGATTGACTTTGAGTTTCCAATACGGTTTCCTCAGTTTTTTTTTTTTTTTTTTGTTACAGAGAGAGTAAAAAAAATAGTTTCTTTCATCATAATTGCATTGACACGTGTCTGAGCATTAATTTCTTAGTTGGAAAAGTTTTCGTATAAAGGGAAATGGAAAGTTTATCTAGTTTGTATTTTTATTTGGAAATCTAATGGAATTAGGGAGATTCATGTAGTTAATAGAAAAAAAAATTATTGTAAATTGTTTTAAAGAAAACTTAAAATATTTCTAAAGCTTTTCTAGAACTTTATTGTGATAAGAATTTACACTCTAATAGATACACTATTTTTATACCCATCATCAAAAAGATTATCGTTCCGTCTGTAACATATCGAACAAATCATTATAGACCCCATAAAGTATATATTTTCTGGGTTCTGGTTAGATTCTGAGTCTATCTAGATATGTCTGTCCGTTTGTCTGCTGAAAGCAGGATAAGACTAGAATGGGTGACGTTTGTTATCGAAAATGGTCAAAATTGGTTAATAAACAAAAAAGCTATGGGCCAATTACTAGAAACACAGGGTGTCCGTTGTAGCTTCATTTTATACTTTTCTGCTAATATCTCTTAAACAAAAGCATGTACGGTAATGAAAATTTGTACAGATAGTTCGAGAGTCAATATAAACTCGAAAACCAAAAATAGGCGTGATATGCCTACTTTACCGCTCACTTTCTAAACAACCTTAAACTTTATAAAGTTGATGGTGGGTATAATATAGATTCAGTCAAACCTGCTAGAAGTTGCAAATAGCAGGTTTCAAAATTCAGTGGTTAATAAATTTTTCAAATAAATGTAAGAAGCTTGTTTTTACTAATTATAACAAAATGATTATTACACTTACGTCCTCCAAAATTTTAGAAATGTTTGACAATTTGGGGCTAAAAAGCGGCTTAAATCTGGTATTTTTGGGGCTAAAAAGCGGCTTAAATCTGGTATTTTCGAAACGATCACATGTAGTGACAATATATTGTTTTCTACGTGAGAAAAGAGTAAATAGGTATATTGTACTTTTTGGAAATTAGAAAGTTTAGTGGATAAAAAATAAAAATCACTATGATGGTAACTTTTGTGTATCTTTTACGTCCATGAACATAGAAAAATACAATTAGACATAATATTTTCTACTGAAACAAATAAAAGACTGGTGTTTTGTAATTTTTAAGAATTACTTTGGTCAAAAAACATAGAAACTTTGAAGAGTTAAGGTAAATATTTAACTTTTGAGTACCTTTTAAATCTATAAATGCAACAAGGCTACCATTACCAAACTAATCAACAAATAGATAAATACAATTTCAACTCTAGATTTCTTATAATCTAAATACTTGAAAATATGAAAACTTCAAACAGCTTAGAGGAGTAAAGCCATGTATTAGAGGTATTTCGTATATATATTTTAGTTTTTCAAATGTTTAAATAAAATTCAAATGGCAACCTTTTTTATATTCAGCTTTAAGCATAAGTACTCCCAAACTCTAAATCTCTTTCACAGTCGAGTTAATAATGTCCGTTTTTCTATCGATACATATTCGGATAGCCGGGTACCATTTTTATACCCACCATCAAAAAGATGGGGGGTATATGAATTTTGTCATTCCGTGTATAACTATTGAAGGAATTATTTAAGACCCCATAAAGTATATATTTTCTGGTTCCTGGTAAGATTCTGAGTCGATCTAGCTATGTCCGTTCGTCTGTCTGTCTGTTGAAAGCAGGATAGGGCTCGAACGAGAAAACGTAGGGGGCCGAAATTTGACACAAATATTTATCTTATATAACATTTGTTTGGTATTGAAAATGGGCAAAATCGGTGTATAAACAAAAAATGTATGGGCTAAAAACTAGAAACACAGGGTGTCCGTATCATACTTTTTTGCTGATATCTTTTAAACAAAAGCATGTATGACAACGAAATTTTGTATAAATAGTTTGAGGGTCGATACAAACTTGGAAACCAAAAATGTGCGTGATCGGCCCACTTTTCAATGAAACTTCATAGAAATTGTGTTCAAATAGTTCAAGGACCAATGTAAACTCGGAAACAAAAAATTATATAAAATGTCTTTATTTTTCACTACAATTCCCTTTTTTTGGACGACTTATTATTGAAAATCTTATTTCTGTTGTAGTGCTGTGCAAGCATTGAGTATTAGTATCGAATATTTGCCCACTTTTGGGTACTCAATACTGTAAAGTAGTTACTTAATACTTTCAGAGTTTGATTTTTAATGATATCATATTAAAAATATAACGGCTAAAGTACAACTCTATATAAAGATACAAGAAAATATTTAAATAAATAAATATAATTTTATGGATTTTTATTAAAGTTGCATTTAAAGTTAACGTTTTTATTTATTTTGTATTTAATGTAAACAAATTTATAAAATTTCATGGTAATTTGTTAAATATATTTGTTTCAATTTTAAA
Source organism: Protophormia terraenovae (assembly GCA_951394005.1). Taxonomy (NCBI): domain Eukaryota; kingdom Metazoa; phylum Arthropoda; class Insecta; order Diptera; family Calliphoridae; genus Protophormia; species Protophormia terraenovae. The sequence continues at coordinate 121,163,334 of OX596074.1, forward strand.
TAAAAGAACATTTATTAAAAATTATTTTTCAAATTAAAAATCCATTAAGTAGCGAGTAGTATTAAGTATCCAAATGAAAAAGTATAACTTGCCAGCACTATTCTGTTGTCCTTCTCACAAAGTTAAAATTTTATTATTTTTTTTTTTTTTTTGTTTAAACTAGTGAATAAACATGTTCATGACAGGTGAAATTTCCAAATTAAAATAAATTGCTCTGTTTGGATTTGAAGCAGAACTAGTTTCAGAAGTAAGCTTTTTCTTAAATTTCTAGAGAACTTTAGAAAAAGAAATAAAGGGTAATATGTGACGAATTAAAAACTTTTCGAATTATTACTCTTTTGAGCCAGTTTTTATAATTTTTTACATCCTTCACCGCATTGACTTTGGTTTTTATGAATTCCTTTCAGTTTTTTTCTGAATATCATGTAATAATGTTCATCACTTCTACACCAAAATATCAGGTGCTCAAGATATTGAAATTATTTCCTATATTCGTGCTAAGGAACGTAAAATTTCGATATTGTTGCTCCAAACTTGATAGACCGCTATGCCAACACTGGCAATATTCCTTAGTCTTGTAAAACAAATTATTCTCGAACGTGACCTATTTTAGGTGAGGATAGTATATGGATCATGTGCTTAATTGTGGATAACGTCAGTGCTGTAAGAACTTTGACTGATTTTCTCAAGGAGTTTATATGGTATGTGTGTTTTACTGTAGATCAAGTCTTGTTATAAAGTTTAAAATTACAATTTATACTTTTTAGAATCTTTTTTTACAAAAAACTTAACGTCTAAAAATTCTTATTTATTCACTTTATGATGATTTTCGGAAATGAGCCTTAAATGTGAGCGAACCTGTAAAAATTTTATAGATTGGTTTTTACGTTTATAAAAATTATTTTTTAAACTTAAATAAAATAAAAAAATAAAAATTTTATGGGGATTTGGTTATAATAATAACTTTTATCAACTAATTTTAACGGAGCACCTGTCTACATCATATAAATCCAAAACTCATCGAATTATCTTAAAAACTGCGGGTACCACGGGTATTGACTAATGTTATATTTTTTGGATATGTACCGTAATATTAATGATATTTTGAATACAGTTATACAATTTTTAAATTTTATAAATGCGCTTTGATCCAAATCTTATAAGTCAAGAACAGTAAATGTATTTTTCTAAACCAATTCTACGTACATAAACTTCATAAGGATATTGTGTTATAATCCAAAGTATTTATTTCAAATAAATTTACTTTTGATGCTAGAGAAACCCTCTTCATCAGAATGCATATCTTAATAATGCTCAATGCTTTTTTTATAGTTATAAATTGGAAATTATAGTAATTTTTTAAATCTATATATATAGTTTTATATATATGAGGTATTATCAATAATTTTAAACCCGGCTGAAACTGATTTTAATCTTTAATAAGTTGTGTTGTAATACTATTTCAAACCAACGGGTTACAGATCTGAACTCTCAAGACTTAAGACTAATAGAGTGCAAAACGCTGGCACCACAGGTTTCATGTCGTAATCATGATTATTGTTCAAAGTTCAAAAATTTAGAAAAACGACAAAAAATTATTTAAGTTTTTTTGCATTTTTCTACACTTTTTGTTCGCGCGTTTATGCCTTTTGCTCTCATTCGATCTTATTTAAATTAACCGGACTTTGTGGATAAATTGTGCACCATTTTTTTTATTGTTCAGACTTTCAGCAGTTAAATACAGGGTAGTTGACTTTTGAAGACAAATATTTTTAACTTTTTAAAAATTTCTGTTTTTAGGTAATTCAAAATTTGAGATAGGAATTGATACTTTTTGTAATTGTGCATATTTCTTCAAAACAAGAAAGAACATTTTTCAAAAAGTCAGTTTTTCGTGAGATACATTAAAAGCTTTATATAGAATAGTGTGGATTTTGGCGTGAACTTAGTTTTTTATTATTTTACACAATAAATTGGAGTTGCCCAATTTATTGTGTAAAATAATAAAAAACTAAGTTCACGCCAAAATCTCTTTCTCTTTCCAAAAAATTAAAATTTGGCTAACTTACAAAACTTTTCATCCTACAAATCACAAATTGTATACTAATTTAACTAAAATGCTGAATTTTAATTTAGCTTGTCTATGGAATATTTGCTTTTCTCATTCTCTCAGTGGAAACTATTTCAACAAAATTCAAGAACTTTTGGCATAAAAAGGAAGTGAAAAGAAAATAATTCGAATTATGTAAAGAACCCCGAATTGTGTTTCAATATTTACACTTTTTTAAATTAAATTTTAAATTGATTGCTGATGGTGATAAAGGTTAAAACTAATTAATTATTTTTTGAAAAATCGACCCAAAATCTGAGATCATCCCTAATATCATATACAGCTGTGGCGTTAGCAATTATCAATAACAATGTTATCGTTTGTATCAAACAAATAATTTTGTCATCTTCTTTTACTAGTTTTCCAATAACTTTCTGTATTTAGAAATTTTCCTACATGAAACTACTATTCTGCAGAACTAAGCCACACTTTCCAAAGAAACTGGTAACTTTCACCAGAAAAAGAAGACATAGGGTAGAGTAAAGGAGAATAAAAACTTTTCTTTGTTGCTGATGAAGTTAATTTAAAAAAGTCAATAGATACACAACAACAAGTAGATACACATGTGTATAACCATATGTACATGTCTATTAGTACTTTACTTTCTAAATCGATTTTAAGTTTTCTTTTTCCTATCTATGCATAAGTTATACTTCTTTAGCTATAAAGACTTTACTGCATTGTTTGCTTTTAAATGTACTAAATAGTACTCATATTATGATGAAAATGTTAGCATGTGTATGAGTATAAATAAGTATGTATGTGTTTATTTTTTATAGACTCAGTAACTTTACTTTTTTCTTTAAGTATCCTACCATCTGCGTCGATAACAAGAGTTTAAACTGGAATGTTTCTTAACTGATTGAGGGTTTTCTTTATATATATTTTTTTTTTCTTGTTCCAAAAAGTGTATAACTTTATGTCTGTTGCTTTTATGGCTAGAAATATATTTTGTATACTTTTTCGTATATTTGTTACTGTATGTCATTTAAAGTTTATTGTATGTGATGTTAAAAAATATTTAGGTCTTTTTTTTTTTTTTTTGTTGCTCATATTCTTACATACTTGTACTTAAGGTTTTAACATATTTTCTTACTTTTTCGTAATAACCACTTTATATGTCAACATATTGCAAAATATTTTGTATAAAATTTTTTAGGAAACTTTAGCTATTAGAATTTTTAAAAAGTAATTTTATAAAAAGTTTTGTCTTTTTTTATATTTTATTTACAATATAATTTTATCTGCACAGGTTTTGTCATAAACTAATATTAATAAACTCACCTTTGGTTAGAAAGTAATCTGCAAAATAGAAAAAAGAAAAAAATATTTATTTATTTATTGAATATTGAATGAGTTTTTAAGACTTAAACAAATGGTGTAAAAATTAGGTGACTTTATTGAGAAGTTAGTGGTTTTATTGACAGTTTAAGAGAAAATATGATTAAATTATATGAAAATTTTTAATAAAAGAAACTAATTTGTAATTTTAGATTTAATAACCTCTAATTTTCTATAAAAGGTGTCAGTAATTTAGTTTATGACAGAACCAATTAATTTTTTAAATAAAGAAAATTTAAATGCTAACTACAATAATAAGTTCTAGGACAATTGATATTTCCAGAAGCAAGCAGAGGAGCCGTTAAAGAAAAAGTTTTTGTTTTATTATTTCATTCGTACAGTGAAAACACCATAACATTAAATGATGGAAAATAATAAAAGAAGAAAGGGAAAAAATATAAATTTTTAAGCAAAGAAACAAGAGTGTGAGGAAAAAATTGAAAAAGACTTTACGCTTGTATAAAGGATGAAATGCACTGCACTTCCGTTTCCTTGCTAGACAGTATTACAATAGCATTTACATACTCAGAAAAAAGCTTTGACAATGTTAAGGCAGCCAAACAAAGTTCGATTATATTAACTGTAGTTGTAGTCATGGTGAGTAGTCGCCCACATGAAATTGACACATAGCCATATTATACAACTTCCTCTTTATATGTTTCGTTTTTTTAGTTTTCTTAAACATGGACAGAAGTTTATTTTTTATACCCTACTCCCATTATGCGTTTGTGCTGATATTTAAAACGCACAGCAAAAATATCTCAACACCCACCCTAAAGTATACCACTCGATTCAAAATCACTTTTTTGGTTGATTTAGCAATGTCTGTCCGTCCGTCTGGCTGGACGGCTGGCTGGTTATCTTTCCATGTAAAACTTGTGCACAAATACTATTAATCAATTGCAATATTTCCGATATTAGGTCCATTTCCGAAAATTTCGGAAACCATTTTAGTACACAAACACAATGATGTAGGGTAACAAATTGTTGGGCTTGACCGACTATATCTTTCTCGTTTTATTTATGTGAACAACTTATTTAAAATTACATACACTTTCCGGTTAAAACAATTTCAATTTCACAAACTGCCATAACTGTATTAACTTTTATTGTGCTTATTCTTCACACATATCATTTTTTCTTTGTATTTATGTATATGTTTTTACTTTTATGCATCCACTTAATATTAACTCATCAAGTTTTCATTTTTTTAAGTGATACTTTTGCATATGTAATGTTTAACTTAAAAAGTTTTAAGGGGAAATTGTAAAATTACTGCAAATACTCGGATGACAAAGAACAGTAAATGGTAATTAATTGTGTTTGTTTGTAATTTATTACGTTTTGTTAAAATTATTTCGCAATTTATTTACGAATTCTTGCATATTATAATGAATGCCTGACAATTATGCATACATTTTCACTGCAAGATACATATTTGAAATATTTTTAAATTGACAACCCAGCAGTTAATTAAATGTAAAGTTTTATATGAAACAAGAAAGTTTGTTTTGAAAAATCGGTTTAAGAGGATAACCAAAATTGATTTGACAAATTCGAAGCTATTTATTTGAAGAAGTTTATATAGTCCATAGTTGTTCTGATATAAGAAATTAAAATATTTTTTGTTTTCTTTGGAGAAACTAAAAATATTGCATCTGTAATAAAATATTTGTTAGTTAAGATATCCTAAATGAAATAAATTATGACAAAATCATTATCTTTTGATAATTTGTACAAATACATTTTATTAATTGGATTCCAATCAAATTATGGGTTAGTAAGTATATGTTACGGGCAAAATTAGATTGGAAATTAAATCAATTGCAATAACGAAATTGTTTTCTATGTGTAAATACAAAAGAGTAAATATACAAAAAATCATAATTTTTTAAATTTTCAAATTCAAACCACATTTAATAATATTTTTGCAGGGGTTGATCAAACAACAAAAGGTTAGAAACTTAGTCTTTAGGCTTTACCTCGAGAGAGGTAGACTTTAACGAGAGATTTTTAGAAATTCGAATGTTGAAAAATTCTAAAAACTGGAAAATTTGGTATATGTCGTAAACTAAGATGTATACAATTAAAATTTAATATACATTCATTAAAACAATAAGCGGACAGATATCTGATACATTTATAGGGGGAAGACGGGTAAAAACTATATATAGCTACTTTTTTTGGCACTCTATGTATCTTTTAAACCACTAAAAATATAAATAAAATTTATATCATAAGTAACATATCAAAAAATGATATAAAAAAATTTAGCTACACAAAATAAGATATTGGAACGTTATTTAGAACTTGGATATAATGACTTAGATAGGACGAAATTCGAGTAAATCGTTTTGTACTTTATTTAAAACATAAATTTCCTTAAGTAATTGAATGTAGATTTGTGTCGTTAGAATAATATATGCAGTGTTGCCGGTTTTGCCTTTCTAAGGCTGAATCTAACCTTTTTATTTTGCTTTTAGCTTCAAATTTTTCATCTTAGCTTCTACTTTTTTTTTTTTTTTTTGATTTTTAAAATAGCTTAGAAGTTTTGGAGCAAAATATCTTAAAAAGCTATTTTTTTTATATATTTATATATTTTTTTTTTTTTTTGTTTTTTTTTGTATGTAAAATTTAAAATATTTACAAAAATTAATTTGAAAGTAAGTTTTTCTATGAGTTTGCCAAAAAGCGGAGCCCGAACGACTAAAATGCAGGATTCTGAACAAAATTGTTTGATAAAAGAGGGATTTTGAAAAGTTTTGTAAAAAAAAAAGAGGGATTTTCTTCGCATATCTCAATTAAAAATCTTAATCAGCTGTTCTATCGCAAGCACTTGGTTCACGGATTGATAAAAATAGTTTTTTTTTTTTTTTTTTTTTTTTTAAACCATTCAACTAAAAAAACCCGTTCCCGAAATAGCTCGAAATACCGATAACGCTAAAATACCGTTAGCGGTTATTTTGGGTTTAAGAAATATTATTATTTTTAATAAAGTTGAAATAAAACTTACAATAAAGTTATGGCTACCCCGCTCATCATTATAATTAAGCATATAAACGAAAAAAAATGTTACATATTAAAATGTAAATATTTAAGTATCTATGAAGGGTATCCCAAGAATGTTGTACTTTTATAAAACTAGGGACTCCAAAGAATACAAATATGCTTATTTCTTTCGTTTAAAAATATCAGTCGCTGAATAAATATAAAATTTTTAAAAATTTAGAAAAAAATTTTGGACACGTTTTTCACACCATTTTTTTTTTAAACATGTAATAATTAGCCAAAATTTTCTTACATTTTACACATTTTTTTGACACAGTTTCAATCTTGGATGTCAAATTTTTTAACTGGTTTTGATCCTTATTAATTTTTTATGACACCCATACACTGTGTGTTTTATAGTATTTTATCATAACCTTTTTCCCGATTCACTTTTCGATGCCAAATCTAGCCAGAGTGTTAATCAACACATTATTTGGTATTTTAATTGATAGATTATGACATTGTCTGTTATTTGATGTATCATTTATCGAAATTATCATTGTTAAACTATGATTTTTTTTTTTTACTTAAAGTTGGTTGATGCAGTGTTCAAAAAAATTTTCTCAAATTTAATTTTGTGTTATTTTCCAATTGATGATTATGAATTAACATTTTGGACTTTATTAAAAAGTATAACGTACTTAAAATCTTCGGACTTCACAGATTCAGAAAAGTATCGGATCTGTATTATATTGCTTACAACGACTGAAATATTTACGTTTTAAAATGTAAAAAATTTTTCGTTTACACATTTTTTTAAGAAATTTTTCCAAAAATTATTTTTTTTTTTTTTTTTGGTGTTTTGCAATTTTTAAGATATTTCATTGAATGATATCTCGAAACTCAAAATGTAAATTTATGTATATTCTAAAGACTTTAGAGAATCACAAACCTTTTAGATTTTTCCAATACTATATACTGTGGCTTAAATATGTGCAATTGAAAATGTAAAAAAATTTTCGTTTACATGCTTTACTTGACCACAGATTATATTTCATAGTTCTGAACCGATATTTCGAAATTTCTAAAACCACAGTTACACATAAAATATCGTTACCAAAATAACTAAAAATACCGTTACCTCTAAAAAACCGTTATCAAAATAATACAATATACTGTTACCTTTTTGAATCGGCTGCCAACAAGTTAAACATTCAGTTAAAACAAAAAGTTAAAATAAAATCATTAACACAAGGTTTTCGTAATCACTAACTTTAAGTAAATTTAATCGAAGACATTCCAGATATTTCTATAACTTTCAGTTTATACAAAGATAAAAAAAAGTATCTAATCCGAAATAAAGGCACATCGTTTATATGGTTCCAGATATTTATTAAACGTACAATATGAAAATATCCATGTTAACCTTGAGATTAAAGTTCATGTCAAAACATCTTTTTGTAATGGCACATTTTGGTAAATAAAATTGGTAAAAATTATTTAAATAGCCCCACACAAATGTTCTCACCAAATCTAAAAATCTCTCTGAAAAAACAAAATTTCTTCCTCCAAAAATTTATTTAATTTTATTCTAACATTCTTAAAATAATTAAAGCTTTAATAAACCTATGTATTTCTGGAAAAAATTCTAAACTTTTTTGGTCAAAATATATCAAAATTGAGATTTTTAATTCCATCTAGCATGTTAAAATATTTAAAATTTTTTTTTAACATATCTTCAGTTCTCTACCAGTGAAGCATGCGGAATTCCATCTAGCTCACATATTTTTTTTTGAAGGAGCACGAAAATTTTTTTTTTTTTTGTTTTTTATAAATTATTTTGGTAGAACTGAATTTTGTAGTTTTTCTTAAAATGCAAATTTTTTTGTTTTTGTTGTTATCCAATAAACAAATTTTAAGAAGTTTTTTTTAGGTTTAAAAGCAGATGGCCCTTTTTTCTAAAAAAAATCCCCTTTTTTGGACACTTTTTAAAAATTCTCAACGGTAACGCTGGTTAGAGTAGACTTATTAGATTTACTAGTTTTTACGAAACATGGAACATCAACGCTATTCACACAGTCATAACACGAACGTCAATGAAACACTCAGCTTTAAGAGAAAAACAAAGAAAAATCATTTAGTAGCTTTCAACAAAGCATGTCTATGTCGCATTGTTTTTTAAAATAGGTGTAATGTGTATATGTGTAACAATTATCATTGCAGGAGTACAAGAAGACACTAATACTTACTTGTTTTAGTGCCTCTCTTTTTGGATATCACTGCTTTAATTTATCTGTGTTTCGTGTACTATAAACTAAGTGAATGAGAACAAATATGAAAGAACTTTTCGATACTTTAATTGGCGCTGTAGGGTATAAACATTACAGTGCTAAATTTTGCGGTGTTCGGTAAAACTTTTGTCACAGCTCCTAATAAGGATATAAACTAAAATTGACAAAAACTACATATTTTTTAGTAAATACATTGGAAATTCTTTAAACTGGATTACTTTTGGGGTTCAAAAAAAATTGAAATTTTTCGATCTCAGTTCATGAATACATTTTATGCAAATTTTATTTTTTTAAATCCATTATTCGCTTAACTAAAACAATATAGATATATTTACTTATAGCGATTACAGCAATCAAAAGAAAGAAAAAACTTATCAGTTTTAAATACATTTTTTTGATTTTTGACTTTGAGCACTTGCCGGCATCACATGGAACCGGTTTTGAATTTTTCTTGCGTTATACCAACAAAAGTTGTTAACATAATTGAATCAAGTTATTTACTTAAAAAAAATCAGAAGTTAAGAAAATAATTCAGACTGAAGGTCTGTTTCATGAAAGTAAACGTAAAATGAGAATTGCCCATATAGACTTTTACTCTCATTCTTTTTTTTTATTTGTTTTTTACAAAACTTTTTTTTTTAATTTTAAAATAAACTTATTTGTTTTAAGGACTTAAAATAAAATAATCATTAATTTGAAATCTTTAATGACTTTTTGCAATCATACATTATATATACACAAAACATAAAACAACGTGTTGCATATTAAAGTGTTTAAAACTTTTAACCCTACGGTACGTACCCAAAAAAAATTAACGTTAGTCAATACCCGGGTACCATAGTGAAATTTTCGTTGATTTTATTCAAAAAATATATAAATTTATACAAATTATTTTTTACTACCTTTTAATTGGCCACAGATCTTAAAACAAATCGATAAAGACATGTAGAAAGACATGTTTTAGTATTTAAGCGATGTTCGTCCGCCTGTCTTGCAGTCCATAATAAACTTTTAATGAAGCTACAAATTGCAGTTTTTGAAATAATTGTATGAATTTTGGCTTTGTATGATGCAGACACGTGCTCTATTAAAATTAGTTTATAATGGTTACCTATTACAACCAAGTCCCCATAAAATTTTTCTCATAATTTAGTACATATACAAATTTTATGGATGTTAGAAACCCTATTTAATTTTATAAAATAATTTTTATTAACGTAAAAACTAATCTATAACATTGTTTATCAGGTTCGCACTTCAAAAATCCATAGCTCCCATATGTGGACCATTTCCGAAAATCATCATAAAGTGCATAAATTAGTATTGGAAAACATCACGTTTTTTTTTTTAAACAAAAGATTGTAAAAAGTATAAATTTAAATTTTAAACTTTACAACAAGACTTGAACTAAAATAAAACACATGTTTCATATAACTCTCTGATAAAATAGGTCAATAAAGACTATAATGTCCTTACAGTCCTAAAGAATATTAGCACTGACTTAATTCATAATTAAGCACAGAATCCATAAAATATTCTGACCGAAAATACTTTACGTCCAAGAATAACCTTTTTTACAATACTAAGGAATGTTGTCAGTGTTGTCATAGCGTGTTATCATGTTTGGAGCTACAATATAGAAAGCTTACGTTCCTTAGCACGAATATAGGAAATAATTTCAATATCTTGAGAATTTGCATGATAATTTGGTTAAAAATTTGTGAACATTACTACATGATATTGAGAAATTGAAAGGAAATCACAAAAACCAAATCAAGGCGGTGAAGGATGTAAAAACGGCTAAAATGTGCGCTATCATTTTCATATTCATAAATACTGACATATTATACTTTATTTCTTTTTCTTAAGTTCCTAAATAACTTAGAAATATCAAAAAAGCTTATTTCTGAAACTAGTTCTCCCTCAAAACCTAATGGAGTCACGACTTATAATTTGGTAATTTTTACTGTCATGGACATGCTTATTCCCTAGTTTAAACAATTAAATAGTGAAATTTTGACTTTGTATGAATCAAAGGATAATAAAAATAAGATTTTCAATAATAAATAGTAAAAAAAATATTAATTCTAGTGCAAAATACAGAAATTATATGGGGGTACCCGGGTACCACGGGTATTGACTCCCGTTGGTATCAAATTTAAAGCCATTTTACATATAGACTAAGTTAACAAAATTTAGGTTTTTTTAGTTCTTATGCTGTATAAACACCTTAATAACGACGATCTGAAGTTTCGTTGCTACATCTTTATTAATGTAGAAATGCGAGCACTTAAAAGTTAAAAATGGTACCTGGGTATGTACCGTAAAGTTAATATAACTTAACTTTAACTAGGCTTTAACAAGAATTTATAAGAAAAGAAGTATCGCTTGTATGAATTAAAATTTTCATCGAAAAACTAAAATATGGCTTATGAGCTTTAACATTTTGCACATGAAAATTTTAATGCAGTAGTCAAATATACACAAATGTATGTGTATAAATATATCTTCTCTTGTCCATTTCATACATTTACGGTTATATTCATGTAAATGTAACTATTTTTGCATGCATAATTATAAAGCATAAATTAATATTGAAAATTATGTTAAGAAATAATAATAATTTGTTGCTGTAAATGCAAATATAAGCACTTCATATAAATTAGCAAGAAATTGTTTCTCATTATTCATTACCTTAAGGGATTATTTAATATTTTACAACTGTAATATATAAATTATTTTTATATTCTGTTGGCTTTTATTGTTATTTTTTTATTTTAACAATGTAACCATTTGGTCACGTACAAATAAACCGCAATCCCTTACATCAATAATGTAGTCCGACTATTATGTATTTGTGCGTTCATGTGTAGTTGAGCGTATGTTGTGTAAAATTTGCTTTATTCATTTGTGTGTGTGTGCAAGCGTGTAAGTTTGTAAATATATGATGGTATATAAAATTAAAAATTAATATATTTTTTACATGTAATTTCCTTATTGAAAATCAATGATTAATCAAAAATCATTAATTTCCAGATAATCGATTTAAATACAACAAGCAAGAGGAAAAATTGTGTTATTTTACAAATGTGTGTCTTTTTTTGTTATTAAAAATTGTCATGTGAAATAAGGAACGTATTTACCATAAACAGAATACTTATTTAAAGAATTTTATAATTTATTTTTATATATATATATATTTTTTTTTTTTTTTTTTTTTCGAATATTTATATATAAAAATATTCACTAAGAAATTGCATGTAAGTTTGCGTAATGTAAATTCACATTCACTAACGTTTGCCAGTAATACATTAATAGCAAAGATTATTTCATATCTTCCAACGTGTTTTTTTTTTTTTTTTCATTTTAAATAAATTACAATTTCTCCCTAACAAAAAGATTCCAGGTAAAATTCAAGCCAATAAGGTTTCTTTTTCTTTCCATCACTCACCACAAAAAAAATAAGAATTATATTTTATCATTCAAAGAAGAATAACTTTTAACCTCATAAACTTTAAAATTTTCTTTCCATCTAACCTCCCAAAATAAAAACTCTTAACAATTCAAAAAGAGAAAAGATCACAAGACTTTTAACAGTTTAACCAAAAGAAAAATGACCATCAATTTGTGAGTTTAGTAAAACTAAAGTTTTCTTTTATTTTTGTCAGTCAATGACAAAATGGTAGACAGATACAAACATACCTACACTCCAATACACACATACATATATACAAGAACAGTGACACTTAAAAAAATAAAATAAAACAGAAATTCAACAACTGCAAAACTTTTTTTGGAAACCATAAAAAAAGAGTCATAAAGAAAAACTTTTAGTTGTCGAAAAATTATCGACATACTTGTTTTTTTTTTTTTTTTTTGTTATTTTTTCTCTTTCCTTTCGTATTGCTGTTTTGTTATTGTACAATGAGAAATTGATGCCTAAGGATTAACTTTTTTGAATCCGCTTCATTTAAAAAGTATCTCTTGGGTATGAGTGTACGTGTGGGTGTTTAGTTTTTGTTTTGCCTACAAGGAACATGAAAAGTATGACGTTTGTTGAAAAGTAAGAAAACAAATTATAATTTAATATTGGGTTGTGGTAAATCTTATGGAACTACTACAAAAATTAAAGCTTTAAGATATTTTAGAAAGGCATCGCATTAAAGGTTCTACCCTTTGTCATGAAGATAAATAAAATATCTTATTAAGCCTTTCACTCGAAAAAAAACTAAAATAAAATCTAGAATTTCAGATGAAATTGAAACAAATCATATGTGTTACCAAATGAATGACAAAGTTAACTTGCCGCCATAATGTTTTTATTGAATAAAAATAATAAAAAAAAATGTTGGTGGTTGTTTTTCTATTAAGTTCTATTACTTCAACACAAGAAGTTTTACCACTCATCATCAATTTCGTAAAAAATGAACTTTTTGTATTACTTTTTATATTTTCTTTATTATTACAGCTATAATAAGTATAAGGTCCTTGGTGCCCTTTTTTTACAAGTTGTTTGTTATTGTTGCTATCTTTAATCTTTTAATTTTTTATAACTTAAAAACTCTTATGTATGAGTATTTAAAATGGTGTTGATGTATTTCCGTTTAAAAAAATAATCAAAATAAATTTTTTTTTAAGTATATATTTTATAAGAGATTTCTGCTTCCTTTTATTTCACAAATAATTGTTTTGCTAGAATTTAAAAAAAGAAGCAATTTTTTTTTTTAATATAATTTTAAATATTCCCTTAAGGTAAAAGGTCTTTCTTGGAAATTATTACATAAATATTTACATATAAACATACATCATTTTGAGTAACAGAAAAAGTTTTTTCTCCTTTCTTTTGTTAAATTTTAAATAATGTAATCATTTTTTTACGCAATGTTGCAGAAAACAGGAAAGTTCAAAAGGGCATATGATTTAAGAAGTTTCTGCAATGACAAACACGTGTATTAAAATGAGTTTAGGTAGATAACAATTCATTGAACTTTTTTCTAGACTATGATTAATCTAGTTATGAATTTTTAAGAAATATAATTTGCGATTAAATGGAAAGCAATTGTATTCCTTATAAATAATTTTAGCATGAGAGATCACTGTTTAAAATAAAATGTTTAAAATAAGATCAATTAGACCATAAACTAAAATCAAACCAAAATCATTTCACATAAGAAGTGAGATCGAAAAATTCTTAACATACATAATATTCAATAACTTGGAAACGGTTGATCATAGAGTTTTCATTATTTTTTAATTATTTGATAATTTAGCACAGATCTCAGAAATATATAACTTTTATGGTTCTAACCACTAATTATAAAATTGTGGACCATTTTTGAAAACCCTTTCTTTGGAGATTTGATAATTGCTGCAGTCACTTTTTTGGAACAGTGTGCACATCTTCTGTTAAAATCTTCGGTATTTTGGGACACCTTTTTTGTGCTCTTGAATTCATTTTTCACAAGAGCTCAATATCTTTCCACTGGTCGAAGCTATGGACAATTTTGAAAATTGACCTCTCTTGGTACTAAAACTATGTTTTTTATTTGGTAGTACTCCAGAGCTTTCTTACCGTAGTGACATGATACCAAATGGGTCCAAAAATATGTGAACACGTTGTGCTTTCTTAAGAAAAGAAGAAGTCTTTTTTGAAAATATTCCTTTATGCATATTTTGGTATTTATAGATCCGAATATATCAAATGACTTTACTGTTTTGCCGCAACTGCAAAAAGCTTGTCATACCATAAATTTTGTGAAAAAAATTTTGCTGCTTTTGGGTCTTGAACTTATCTCCAACATTGCTTCGAGTATTAGCAATAAAAATTTTTGAGACACAAGCTGCGAAGATTCTGCCAGCACCTACGTTTCTTCGTCAATTATACAGCTTGAGTATTTTTGTATGAAATTTGGTTTTAAATTCCGAGTCCTATTTTTGGCTTGTAATTTTTTTTTGCAGAATTCCAGTTTGGAATTTTTTGAACTTTATATGTTATCAATTTTCTCATTAGCTTTAAATTTTTGCACCAAATAGTCGAAACACTGAGAAAACTGAGCTGATTTTCTACCAGATGTGTTTGGAGCTCCTTTCAATATGCCTTCAATTTTCTGGTCTTCCCAATATCATGTGGTCCTTTTTCTTACCTAACTAGGTTTCACACCAATAGTCAAATTCTCCTGATACTGTTTAATAACATTAGAAACGGTTTTACGGACGACATTTAATTCTGTGGCCAATTATTTGTAAGACCTATTTGGATTTTTTTAAATTTTTTAATAACTTGTAGGACGTAAATCTTTTTCGTCACTTATTTTGATGAAAATAAAGATAAATTAACATGGTTGTTATTAAAAATAATAACTGAAGTATTTTTCCATAATAACTAGATAAAAAAGAAAAATTTTGAATAATGATTCCGAAAAAAGTTATGAGGCATAATGTGTGTTAAGATTTTTTCGATCTCACTCATTAGGTCTTTTTTGGGCCAATTATATACACATGTGCTCAAAATAATAGATACACCTAGTGGAATAATATTAAAGTGATGACTTTTTAGTAAACAGTTTGATCTGACAATGATACTTTAATGAAAAATATGGCAAGTATGTACATAAAAATAATTTACACATACGTTTTCGATCTAAATACCAAAAATTTTTGTTCATAGTAATAGATATATTCAATTTATTTTTAATTGTTTTATATTAAATCGAATTCTATTGAACTTTTTTGATTATTTTTACATAATAAATTAAGGACATTGTATTTAGGTTGAAAATATTATAAAAAAAATAACATTTTTACATAGAAATTGGATAAAACGTTACTTGAAGTTGTAAATAGGGATTTAGGAAAATATCTACGTTTTCTACAAAATGTTTTACATCAAAATAAACAACAAAATTTGTAATTGACAAAAAAAAAACCCCTTTAATTCTCTGAAGGCTTTATCAACTGAAATTTTTGATGGAATAGGACCGCAAACGGTTCGTCTTTAAATTCAATTAAAAGCATTCCAAAACCATTATATTTTTGAATTTAACGTGGAATTTTTTCCCTACAGGGTGCCGGATACTTCTTCGGAAGTTACATCCTAACAAATTAGTTTTCATTTCGCCAGAAAATATTATGTCTCCCCCTTTTTTTTCCGCGTGTACATTCGGACTAAAGTAAATGTATTTAAAGAAGTTTTAACAGTGTCTTGAAATTTTGTATACTCATTGATGGAACTATTCTGGCAATATTTTCCGGAAATCTGTTTTGGAAAAAACGAAACCAAACTGTTTGCGGACCTACTATTATGGTGGAAATAGCCTTCAAAGAAATGAAGGGGTTCTTTTTTAAAATTGTTTACTAAAAGAAAAAAACTCGCTTTCATATCGCTCCACTATGTAGATGTGTAGATACGTATATTGTTTGCATTGAACATTTTTTTCTTAACCCTTTTTTGACCAAAAAATACAAATGAGGACCACTATTTTTTTATTTTATTTAAATTTGTAACTAATATCACTTTGTTTTCCAACTTTTTTTCAAAATATATTCAGGTATGTGATGAAATTCGATCGATTTAAAAAGTAAATCAAATTCCTAAATCGATCAGGTTGTGATGAATTTCGATCGTTTTCATTTTCCATTTTTGTTTCTGTTCTATATGTTTCTTGTCAAATAAAAACAAATTAATTTTTAAAATTTGTATTATGTAAATTAAATAAATTTTATTTTATTCTATTATGATTTACTTGAGGTTTATATTTTCATAAAAAAATTTAAAAAAAAAAAAAAATATTTTTATAGTTTTTGGGTGAAGCTGTCACAAAGAAGATATCGCTTGCTTCTGGACAAAGGATAATTTTGGAAGAAAAAAATATTGGGTAACAGAAACTTAGTGAAGTGATAACAATTTGTATTTTTGGCGATTAAGCCTAAAACCAACAAAAATAAATATTAATACAATTCTCTGTGGCACTTCCAAGGCACCGAATATTTTAATGTGAACGATTTTGACGTTTAGCAGATGAAATTTTCCTGTATAGGTTTTCAAATGTAGGAAATTGTTACTGTCGATTATAAGTGCCATTTTTGGAAATTGAGTTAGCGAAACGATTATCCTTAGTAATCTAAATAAGTATTTTTTGTGATAGATAGATCCTGAAATAATAGCAGTTAAATTGGACTACAGTTTAATTAGAAGTGTCTGATAGGTTTTTAAAAATAGGACGTCGAAACGACGAATATATCAAAATACTTTACTTTTCAGGAATAAGCTAATTTGTGTCACAAGTTCCACCACAAATTTCAAAACACTTGTATATGTATATGTGTATGACACTTGGGCTACGCATTTTAAACTTAAGTTCAGTGTTTTAAATATAAGAGAATAAACAATTCTAAAATTTACAGAATCTTAAGTCTCTGTCTTTAATATATGTTCTTTAAAGGGTACTATTTATGTTATTTTTTCTTTCTTCAATATGCTTTTAATTTTTTTCAATATGTTTAATGCCACGAATTCTTTCGCAACAGTTTTAAATGAATTCGATTTTAAAAAGAGTACCAACATTTGTTCGATTTGAAAACGATAAAATCATGTTAATTTCGTTTTTGATCACAACCTAATTTATTGTGATTTTCATAGAACAAAATGGAAAATGAAATCGAGTTTGTTTTTACTATAAAACGAAAATGAAATCGAAAATTGTATATGTATCACAACTTTTTTCGTTCTTAAATCGTTTTTGACTCGAAATCGATTTTCATCACATACCTGATTGACTAAAAATTTAATTTTGTTCCATTTTCGAGTAACTTTTTAGCCTAGTTTTCGAAGTGTAAAAAATGCATAAATTAATATGTGTTTTTTTTTTTTTTTCATATTTCCTACATTAAAATTTATGATTGAATTCAACATACTTGTTTCAAATATCTAATTTTTTAAGACATAAATTTTATTTTTATAATATCTTGGAAATGGAATAAGAACATTATTCAACATATTCATAACATATTTTAAAAAATCCATTTTGGAAAAAATGTTTAAATTGAGATATTATTTAAACAAAATATAAATTTTATAAAAGGAAAAACAACACCAATACTTTATTACTATGTTATTCGATAACCGGTGTACACATTGGTTAAAGAGATATATCAAATATTTTTTTTTTTTTTTTATGAATTGCGGATATATTTATTTATATGTACCTATGAACTTTAATTTCAGTTATAAACCTTAAATCCTTCTAATTTCGGTTTAATGTTTTAAGCTGAGATAAGAATATTTTTTGGTATTGTTTTCCTGATTACAAAAAAAAAACTATTTAAAAAAGCAACAACATTTGTTAACGTTTGCTTCATTGCTTTTTTTTTTTCTTTTTAATATAAAATTGTATTTGATATGTAAAGCCTCATAATTACCAGGTTTGGGTAAAGCCTGGAAATTTTTTAGAAATTCAATATTTTCTAAAAAAAAGGACTAAGATACTGCAAGTTTGCGATTGTTCAGACAGGGTAGCAGTGTTTGTGTGTTATAAATCTGTGCAAGTCTACTTTTAAATGTCATATTTGATTTTCATTAATTTTGTAAGTCTACCTTAATTAATTTTATATTAAAAAAAGTATATGATACCCTACACTATTGTCTTTGTGCACCAACATTCGGGGAGGGGTTTTTATTTTCTAGACCTGTAACCAATTGTGAACCGATACTTGTATAAAGTGTAAATTAAACATAAAAATACAGCATATTATGTCGATACTAACATTTACATGCATTTATTACATGGATGATTCCAAAAATCGGGCCTTATATGGAGCTATAGTAATTTGGAAAACAGATTTACACTTATATAAAACTTTTTTGAGCAAAATCATTAAATTAAAATATTCTTATCTTTAAGGTATTTATAAGTGTTAAAACTTCATTTTGGAAGGAATTTGTATGTGAAGTAGGCGAAGTAGTGGACCGAAATTCAATAGGATTCGTGATTGTGCAAGAAGATTATATGTAATAAATTTTATCAAAGGCCGTACACTTTAAGGTGGGGATCAAAATATGTTTTCTCTACGTTACAACTTTTACACAAACACATAATAACCCAACCACTTATAGCGGTGTAAGTTATAAAAACTATGACTATTAGTTTTCTTGAGTAGCGTGAATGTTTATAACAAATTTTGCCTATAACACACACAGAAGCTTCACGTGTGACAGTCATTTTCACAAATCCATAAAACGAACGAAACTAGAGATCATACGTAGTAAAACTATGTACTGAGTTTTTCTATAGGACATTAAATTTCCCCTAAAAAGGATTTCAAAGTTTCAAAGGATAGACATTTAAAAAAAAAAAAATCAAAATACGAATATTATGTCAACCCAAATGAAAGCTAAGAATCCCTGAAATATAAAAATATTGGAAAGTATTCTTTAGAAAATGTTACTTTTACTATTTATTTTTAGACATATATCAGCCAACAAAAATAATTTTCATACATAAAAAAACTCCTCATAAAAAACTCGTCATTTTATTCCAGGATGAAAAAAAAAAAAAAAAAACAATTGGAAATTTTCAAAAGATGCGCAATTTTCAAAAATATTATATAATATTTACGATTTACTAAGATTATATCGACCTAATATAGTTGTTAAATAAAAGCTACGAATCCCTGTATTCTTTGAGAAAACATTTGACGTCCTGGAGAAAAACTGAGTACGCAGTTTTATTATGTAAGAGCTCTTGTTTGATACATATTAAATTTTTTTCATGTGTGAAAACATTTTTGGGAAAATTTCACACAGTGTAATTAGTATAATTAATAAATATTATTCATATGTAAAAATGGCTAAACTTAATATTAAACTCATAAAAAAATCAAAATTTGGATATTCAAAAATAAACAATTTTGCATAGGAAATTTGCAAAAAATATGAACTTTAGAGTATTTTTCAAGGACCCAAAATTATAGTTATGACAATTTTTGAGATATTAATATTTTAAGGAAAAAAGTTTACATCATTAAAATGATGCTGTTTATTGTTCTATTGGAAAATCTGTTTTTCTGCGAAATCCTTTACATTTTGGAAATTTTAAAATGCTTCTATGGGTACAGTGACTTCTTTTAGCAACTGTATTAATTTTTGACCAATTTTGTTATTAATAAACCTTTAAAATCATATTATATTGAGAGGTATTAATATTTGGCATCCTTCGTGATATTTTTGGGATAGATTAAATGAAACATGGAAAAGAGGCTCTAAATCGAAGCTGAAGTATATGACATTAATTTTGATTCATAGACCGAATTAATATAAATAGTTTCTTTTCTGTTGAACATAAAAATTCAAAATCAAATAAAATTATTTTAAATTTTTAAAAGATTTAAAATAAGCAATGGAATTATGTTTTATTTGTGTTTGTATGTTTTGCATTTTACTTTGCTGTACCAATACTTTTTTCTTTAAAATATTAAGAAATTTTTTTTTTTCTTGCAAATGATTTGCACAACCGCTGAAGTTAAGTGGTCATAAATAAACTTACATACTTATGTATAAAATACCTAACAC
Organism: Protophormia terraenovae; assembly: GCA_951394005.1. NCBI lineage: Eukaryota > Metazoa > Arthropoda > Insecta > Diptera > Calliphoridae > Protophormia > Protophormia terraenovae. The sequence continues at coordinate 121,183,630 of OX596074.1, forward strand.
TCACATTTCTAAGTAAATAAGTTTGAATGCAGTGACCAATTTAGTAAAAATGTGTGCATTGTGTCAATACTTTTTTCGGGCTGTGTATAATGGAATTGTTTGTTGTTCTCCATAATTGAATAATTAAATTTTCTTCTCTGTTGAACATAAAAAACTAAAATAAAAAATATAAAATCAAATAAAATTATTTTAAATTTTAAAAAGATTTAAAAAAAGCAATGGAATTATGTTTTATTTGTGATTGTATATTTTGCAACAACACCGTTTTAATTTTATAGACCATAACTTTAAGCATAAGCTTAGTTAAAAAAATAATAATAACTTTAAAGTGCAAGAAAAAGGAATACACAGATAATACACTTTCATTGTGGTAACTTAATTTTATGCCAACCGAATTTGGTCGGTTACACCAACTATCACAATAAACTATTATGATCGCGGAATATTTCTTTTGCATATCGAGAGCCTATATTCAAAACGGGCCGCATGCAAAGCACCATTGCTCAGGAGAACATAAAAACAGTTTATTTCCCTCATTTTTCAACATTTTGCAGTTATTAATATTACGTCTATTAAATCTCATACTGAAAATTAAATCTTTTAACTCCATTATTCGCGAAGTCATGGTAGATTGCCCGTTTTGTCTTAATTCTTTTTAATATATGTTATAAAATGTTCATATAGCCCATTTTGTTTATTGGAAATTAAAGAAGTAAAACATAATATTTTTGGAAAAAAAATTTACAATATGTTTAATTTATGATATCATACCAATCAGAAGATAAAAAAGCGAAATTTTTTGGTTGGCTGGGCCATTTTTAATCGTTAGAAATTTCAAATAGCAAGAATGTTTACTAAGAGGTGTTTAAAATTATAAATTAAATTTTGAAAAAAAAAAAAATTGCATGCGAAAAAAAATTTTTGCAAAAAATATTTTTGAACCAATTAAAATTTTATTAAATTGCATATCAACAACACAAAAATTATTAAAACCTTTAAAGACGACGTTTATTGCACTTTTTATTTAATTATCATTTTTTTAAGAAACTGCTTTTGGTATCTAAGATATTTTGCTTATAATCACCAATTTAATTAAATTTTTTTCATTCCTGTCTTCTAATCTATGGTATAGAGCTCCCACTTAGCTTCATAAAATGTTGATAGGTGTACCCGCGTATGATCTATAAGCATCTAAAAAAAGTTAAAAATCTAAATTCAATGGCGTTTTTCTTCAGACTGCATTGAGATAATAAACTTTTTGTTAGATATATTAAGACTCTAATTCAAAACGTTTAAAAAAAGTTTAAATTGCAAAGAAAATTCCCATTATTTATCAAGTTTTATTTTAACATTTCTTTGAAAATCAAACAAACGAGATAGCTCGTTTTGCCTTAAAAAAATATATTATTTGTAGATAGCCCAAAATTAAAAAGTGAAAAACAAAGTGTTAAAATTAACTTTAGACTCCAAAATTAACACCATATATAAAAAATAGAAAACTGAAGGGTCTGAAGCAAAAAAAAAAAAAAAAAAAAATTTAAATCTGCATGAGGCCTGATTTGAATATAAGCCCTCGATATATCAATTTATTATTAGATCTAAAAATATTTTCATTTGCAAATATTAAAAATAACGATAGATACAACTGAAACTATATCTAAAAATTCGGTTCTTATAATAGAATTTTTAAAATAATAACTAATAGCGTATTTATCTATGTCGAACGAAAATCTAAGAGAACGAATTCGAATAATTTTGGGTTTCTGTATTTTCTACGCTTTCGTTCGCATGGAGTTACGTCTTTTCGTATTGTTTTTGTATTATTTTTCTTTCAGAGTAACTTTTTTTCGTAAAAATATTAAAAATATTACTAGATTGTTTTAACGTATATACAACCAAGTACATAAACAAGCAAAAATAAAATAATTAAAAAGAAAAAGTAAATAAAAAGCAAAGATTTCTTTAGAAATTGTTTTCTGGAAACGAAATAGTCATTTATCGATACAAAATATATTAAAACGACAATAAACATGATTGAGGAATATTTGCAATGCCCTGGTATTTCTTTTATTTTTCATTAAAAAATTCAACCAGTCGAAAACAAAGTAGCAAGTGACTGATATTGACATTTTTGTTCTTATCGTTCGAAATACAGAAACCCAATTTTTTATGAAAATACTTACGTTTTCTTTCGACTTGTCGTTTGACTCATTACTCGCATAGTAGTGAGTTAGAGAAACTCAAATCAGTCTTCAGAATCAGAAATTAAGTAAACTCGCTTTAGAATTTTGTATCATATTTATTTAAAAGACAATATTCACCTTCTAAATATTAGTTCTGGATTCTGATAACACTTGTGCGTTAACTATATCCATTAATAATCCAAATCTATAGAATATATGTACTTAAGACAAAGCGTTTTTCAATAGAGTACTAACTTTTTTAAACATAAATATCACTGCAAATATCGCGCCTTAGAGTTTGATACCAGATTTATTTATATAACATTACTTTCCTTGCTGGTATTAGTTTGTGATTCGAATGATCTTCCTCCGTCCACCACTTCCAAGAAATGTAAAATATATTGTTTGTAAAGTTTTGAGAAATATTAATATAATACTATTAACTTATCTATGTAATGCTTTGCCTTTAATTGAGATCATTGAATAGATTTTTGGTTACATTTTAATATATATTTTTTTAATATAAATTGTTTTTCATACCATCTTTTGAAATATTTTTCAATGATTTTCTTTCCATTTATTTAGAAAACGTCAAAACGAAAATTTGTTTTCTCTTTAATTGTAACCGAATTTATTTAATATAACAATAACAAAAATTATGAGGAGGAAATTTATATACATGATGTAACATAAAATGCATCAAGAAAATTAAATTTGGTTACCTCAGTCGAATTAATAAATTACTGATTATTTGGTTAACATAACTGTATTGTTTACTATAGAAACTATTATTACGTTGTGCAGATATAAATATTATTACAAGTATAGAAAATCTTCTTATATATATATATTTAATAAGTGAGATAAAATTTTAGTTAGTTCTCTTAAATTTTGATAATAGTAACCATTTTCCAATCAATCTTTATTCTGTGTGTATCTATTTAGTTCTAAGTACTTTTGTTTACTATTTTTTAACAGATTCATAAAATCTCAAAAGTAACGCTATACACTTTTCAAAACTATAAATAGTAAATATTGCAATAAATTTTACAAAATGACTTCAAGCTCCAAAAAAAGTTTTCTAAACTAGTAAAAAAGAGAGTTTGAAGCAACAATAAGAATTAATAATAGATGTGTGTGTACATGTCTACCTACATAAGAAGATTCTTTTTCAACGCACTAAAATATTGTCGATGTTTATATGAAAAAAAAAGTTAAAAGCTCTAACAGGATTTCCTTAAGTTTTTACTTCTTCATACATACACTTTATTAGCAAAGTGTATGCAATTGAATAGTTAGACAAAATAGCAGTTAAAAAAAAACACAATCTTAAATAATAAACGACAGCGAAGGATTATAAAAGAGCAACGAAAAGAACAGTGTTGGTAAAATTTTATCAAGAAATTTGTCTTAAAAAACTTGAGTGGGTATTTAGCCGTTATTGTTCCATACATCATATGTGTAGTTCATGAAATCATTTCATTTTAACTGAATCAATTCGTTTCTAAAATTAAAAATATTTTTTGTGGATTTATTTTTGAATTATTTAGGAATCTTTTAGGGTAAATTTTCTACAAAATATATTTATTAAATTTCTATAAAGTTATTAAATTGCTTTAAGAAATAGCAAAATAAAATTGTTATATCGCTAGATATGTATGTTTGTTGTGTCTACCATAATCACCCATCAATTTGTTTTAGTGCAGTCTGCAGTACAATAAACAAAAAACCCGATTTTATTGTTTTATGACCAGTGTCTCAAACTCACACTTTATTATGAATGTAAAAGAAACATAAAGAAACATGATTCAAAAGATGAAAAACAAAAAAAAAAAAAGAAAGCAATAAAAAAATTTTTTCTTACAATAACAACTAAAGTGTTTGTCTTTTGTACTTGTTTCAAGGATGTTAGATGTAGATAATAAAGTACCAGTACAGAAAGTGTAAACATAAATACAACAAGAGAAGAAAAAAAAAACGTACAATTGAATTGGCCTCTTGGTGTAAAGTTGATTTAACACCTTTGCAGTTATAGTACTTTAACGAAGAAAGCTCATAAATCTCTTGCTATTTTGAATTAAATTTTGTAAATCCTTAAAGGGGTATGAGATTTATTTAAAGGGTAAAGTTTTGTATGGAAAATAAATAAATTTAATGTTATTCGTTGAAATATTGCATCTAGGTAAGGAATTTTTTTTATTTAAATATAAGTTTTCCTTTTTCCCAATATAAAATAATTTATATACATATAAACAATGACCCTGCAATTTTAGTTATTTTGTCTGCTAAATTTTGCCTTGATAAAGCAAACATGGTTTGTTAATTTAAATACATTAGTTTAAGTAAATCAACCTTACAAAACTTAATGGAAATTTCTCAATACTCAACTAATAAAAAAAAAAAAAAATATATAAAAAAGCAAAAAACATTTGAATAAGATATAGAATAAAACTGACTTGATAAAAGTCAATTTATTCTTTTAATTTAAAATGTATCTAAAACAAATAAATGACAAAATTCAATTTCGTTAATATACACAGGATATTAAAGGATGACAAAAAATAAAAATAACAGAGAAAAACTAAAAACAAATAAACAAAAAAAAAAAAAGCTACTAAATAAAAAATAAACATGATTAATGGCATTTTGTATTTTTGGTCATTACTTTTATCAAACACAAACAACACAGTTCAACTGACCAAAAACTAACGAAAACAAATAAACTTTCGTCCTGCCAAATACTTTTTTGTTTGTTTTTGTTGTTCTCTTGTTTTTCAATTTTGTTTTTTTTTCTCGTTTTACTATGAATTGACAGAAAATTTTCAAACTCATTTGTAATGTGTGATTGTCTGTATAAACAACATAGTTTTTACATTAATTTCCATTTGTGAGCATCAAGATTCTCACATCATTCAAATAAATTTTGCATAACTTTTTCGTACTTTTTTTTTTAGCAAGAGCGTGGTATTGGTCAAAGGAATTACACTTATGTATATTCACCAGCTTTTACTAACGATTTGTTGTAGTCAAAATTGTAATGACATGTTTGAATGTTTAAAAACTTGTTGTTTTATTCAGTGTTTTGTCTTTCTTTTTTTATTACATTTTTGTATGAGTATGTAATCATTAGCAAAAGTTGTAAAAAAATGTTGTATTTTATCATTAAATATAAAAACAAAAAAAAAAAAAAAAAAAAAACCGAATTAATGAATGTATCTATCTAACATTTTTTCAGTTAACAAAGTTTTCTCATCAATTATTTAAAAGTCACATTTAGCATAATGCTACTTTTGTGGTATCAACTACTAAGTACATATGCCTTCCACCTTTCAAATGATTTGTATGTATAAGAAAGTAATATCAGGTACTAGAAAAGTCAATGAACGTAATGAATGTATGTAAAATTTAATTTACATTTTAAGGGTACAGTGGGTGAGTTTAGATAAAATAACAGATTCCAAGTTAGTCTTTGAGATTGACAGTGTTGCCAGTTTAGCGTTTTTAAGAATAAATCTAGCCTTCTTATTTTGTTTTTAGCCCCAAAATTTTCGCTTTAACTTCTAGCTTTTTTTAATAATAAAAAATTGCTTTAAAATGTTAAATTTTTTAGTACTTTCACAAAGAAGAATATAATTTCTATTTGTTTTTACTAATTTTATTTTTACAGAATCATGCACAGAAAATCTAAATTATTTATATTTAACGCCATTTCAACCGTCCGTCCGTCGGTTGAAAAAACAACAAAAAAAAATTTTAGAAAATATTTTCTCCATTTATAAACCGATCTTGCTGAATTTAATAGCAAAATTTTCGAAAGAATTTCCAATCGTTTGATATGTATATTATTTATGGCAATTGTCGGTGGGCTTCATAAGCGCCATTTCAACCGACGGACGGACGGTTGAAATGGCGTTTATGAAATTGGAAATTCTTTCGAAAATTTTGCTATTAAATTCAGCAAGATCGGTTTATAAATGGAGAAGATATTTTCTAAAATTTTTGTTTTTTTTTGTTTTTTTTTGGCTTAAAAATGCTGCAAATGGCGTTTATAAAACCTTCCGATAACATAGATACATGATATATATACCAAAAGATCAGAAATTTTTTCTAAAACTTTTCTATTGATTTAAAAAAAATCGGTTCAAAGATGGCCGAGATATTTAAAAAAACTGGCTTTTAAAAAATGGTCTTCGATTCCCCTATATTAGCTACTGGTTTCGTTTTTACGACAAAAGATCAGAAATTTTTTCTAAATTTAAGTGTAGAAGAAATGAACTCAATGCGTTCATTATTAACCGAGATATTGGCCAAAATATATTTTTTACCGATCTCTACTTAGCTCTATATATAGATCGGTCACAAAATTTTCTTGAATTTCGGTTTTGGAATCAACCAAATAAATGGGCAAATCTTATTTTATTTATTTAATGCGCATTTCCCTTATAGTTGTTGTTGCTGGAAAACAACAACAACAATGAACTATGGTATATAATATTGTTTTTCCAACTTTTTGAAGGAACTATGTAAGCTTCGTTATTTCACTGAAAATTCGGAATTTTATTTATTTTTTGTTTTAAAAAAATGAACTAAGTCGGTCCAGTATTTGCCGAGTTATAGGCAACGCGTTATTAAGCTATGGACTTCGTACTTGCGATCATAAATATTTTTTTCGAATTTCGGTTTTTTAAATCAGTCAAAGCGGTCCATAAATTTTCACTTAGAATTTTTATTAAATATTCAAACTATTTAATTTATTATTTATTGTATCTCTATTAGTTTAGGAGATATGAGGTTACTGAAAGGGCAGACATTTTTCAAAAATGCATACTAAAATTGCATTTGCATTATGAATGCATTTTTAAATGATAATATTATTTTTAAAATACTACATTTATAGTGAAAATATTCTTCTTAAATATGCAATTTAAATCGTTAAAATCCGTTAACAACTTTTAGAGATGTTGGTGTTTAAAGTTAGACACTTTATCGATTTTTTTTTGAATTTTCGAAAAACCAAAATCGCGAATAAATTTGCGAATTTTTCAAAATTCAAAAAAATAAAAATGGTGATATTTTAACGGCTCCATAGAGTATGCGTATGCCAATTATTATTAAAATCGGAAGACATAAAAAATATTCTTGGACGTTCTTTCATGGAATGGACGATATATTTTTTTTTCAGTCGTCATGTGGGAACTTCCCACTGGGAAGGAATCACTGTGGTATGCCTCGGTATTCAATTTGTGTAAAGAATTTATATTATTTACTTTAGGTAAGTATGAGGTCTAAAATTTATTTTCGGAATATTTCCAGAAATTAAAAATTAATACATCTTATGTATTTAATATATTTGGACAATTAAATCTCGAAAGCCATAAATTAACACTTCCTAAATATAACAAGTCATAAAAGAAATCATATTTTAATAATCATACTTAAAAATATTTAATATTCTAGATGATTTTCCCAAGGGCACTACAAAAAATTTTAATATTTTAGTCAACTTAATATTGTTTCCCTTACCACGGTACTTTACCTATTAATAGATAAAATACATTTAATTTCGCAAACCGCACATACTCCCACCGTTTACAGTCATAATGGCGAATGGGAAAATTTATGATATATAAATACTTACTTATATATAAAAAAAAAATATACTTATTTACACACTCCAACACTAGACAATGATAAAAAATTGCTTATAATTCAAAGTTTAAACAGGTTGTATTACGTGTCCACATTTTTAGGTTATTTATACACACCATAAAACATGTTCAGCTAAGAAAAAAAAGTAATATTCCTCAATTTAATGTGTTTTACTGCTTTATCACTCTGATGAGTACGAATAAATGTGCATGAGTTGTAGAGTAAGTTTTAAGTCACCTTCTCACCCTAAGTGACCTAATACAAACATATACATGAGCTTTGTTTAATACATATTTGTGTGTGTAGTGGTAAATGTGCCAGTGTTGTTCCAAAGACTTTTTACATGATTTGAGTTATAATGTGTAATTTAAACTACCGCTAAACACAAATGGATCATTTGTTTTTCGTGTGCTTTTTTTGTAATATTTTTAAACTTTCATTTGTGTTCTGAAAAAATTTTTGGCGATAAAAATATCAATTTTTTTTGTTGATTTTATAATGTACGTTATATAAGAAAATATAGCGTTAAACATAAGAATTATGAAATATTTAAAACCAAATTTATTATTTAGAAATAGCTATATAAGAAAAAAATGATTTTTAGTAATATTTTGACTACTTAATGTTTATTTTAATTGAAAATTTCCGTTTAAACTTTAAATATATCCAACCTTTATCAAATATTACAGGGTATACAAGATTTTATACTTTGTTACAAAACTTTTCTAACAAAAATTCATCTCCCTTTCTGTTTTTAATATTACATTAAAAAAAAAAAAAAACTTGTCATTATTCTATTTTTACAAACATAGATTAGATAATAATATTCTTCTTGTTTTAAAACTTTCACTTGAACTAAAGTTTTCGCTTGAATAAAGTTTCGCAAATTTCTTAAATTTTATTGATTACTTATACTTAAATTTTGGAACATTTACTTGTGTGTGTGACAAATAAGTGCAATTGATTGAGTTGACATAAAATACGAACAACTTTATTTGACAAATTCAACTGCAATAATTGACCAGTTGACACTAATATCATTGACACTTTAAAAGAACACAATTACTTTGCAAAAGAGTAATGTTAAATTATGGTGACATTATTAAACATTTGTACTCTGAGAGAACTGGTTGGAATTTCAATTGAAGAGAAGGACGAAAATTTGATTGGATTGCAAAAAGGGGTCATATAAGAAAATAATGAAAATAGTATAAGGTTAAGTGTATGAAATGGTATTTTTATACCCACCTTCAAAAAATGGGGAGTATATTGATTTTGTCATTCCGTATGTGACGTGTCAAAAAAATCATTTAAGACCTCATAAAGCATATATTTTCTGGGTCCCGGTTAGATTCTGAGTCGATCTAGCTATGTCCGTCCGTCTGTCCGTCTGTTTGTCTGTTGAAAGCAGGATAGGATCGAACGGGACAACGTAGGGGGGACGAAATTTGGCTCAAATATTTATCTTATTTGGTATTGAATTTGAGCAAAATCGGTTAATAAAGAAATAAGTTATGGGCAAAATACTAGAAACACAGGGTGTCCGTTGTAGCTATATTCATTCATACTTCTCTGCTGATATCTCTTAAACAAAAGTATGTATGATAACGAAATTATGTACATATAGTTCGAGGACCGATATAAACTTGGCAACAAAAAATGGGCGTATTCTGTCCACTTTACCGCCCACCTCCCATATAATGTAAAATTTGAAAATGTTGATGGTGGGTATATAGATTCGGCCGAGCCGAATATAACATTCGCGCTTGTTTTTTTTTTTTTTTTTTTTTTTTGTTTAAATATGTTTAGAATTTTGTTAAATTTTTAGAATTATTAAAAAATTCAAGTGTGAAAACTCGAAAAATAATCTTAAGTACGAAGGGTCTAAAAATATTCATATAAGATTCAGTTTTGATTACGAGATATTTAAATATTACAAATTAAATCCTTACTAGAAACATTTAACTAAATCCGAGAAATACATTTTTGTTAAAACATATTTTGTACGCTTCATCAAATATTTCAAATGTCTCTTTAAATACTCTTTACGGTAGTTTTCGAAGTAACACTTATCCACATTTTTTAGGGGAGATAGGTGAAATAATGGACCAGTCACAAAAAATTTCAAAATTTTTTTTGATCTAGTTATCATGGAAAAATACGTCAGTTATTATTTTTACTAACAGCCATGTTGATTTGTGACGAAAAAGATTTACGTGCTACAAATTATTAAAAAAATTCAAAAAAAAAAAAAATCCAAATAGGTCCTACAAATAGTTGGCCACGGAATTAAATTTCTGCCGTCAAATTGTTTCTAATGTTATTAAACAGTATCAGGAGAATTTGACCATTGATACGAAACCTGGTTCGGAAAGAAAAAAGAATCACATGATATTGGGAAGGCCAGAAAATTTAAAGCATATTGAAAGGAACCCCAAACACACTTGGTAGAAAAGCAGCTCAGTTATCTCGGTGCTTCAAATATTTGGTGAGAAAATTTAAAGCTAATGCAGAGTTGATAACATATAAAGCCAAAAAGTTCCAAACAGGAATGCTGCAAAAAATTTAGAAGCCAAGAATAGGACTCGGAATTTAAAACCAAATTTCATACAAAAATACTCAAGTTTTATAATTGACGAAGAAACGTATATGCTGGCAGAATTTTCGCAGCTTCTGTGGCAAAACTTTTATATTGTAAATGCTCGAGACAATGTTGAAGATGAGTTTAGGACCCAAGTACAAAAAAAATTTCTAAAAAATTCCAGCTATAACAAGTTTTTTGCTATTGCGGCAAAACAGGAAATTCATGTGTTATATTCAGCTCTATAAATACCATAATATACATCAAGGAATATTTGCAAAAAAGACTTCTTCCTTTTGTAAGAGAGCATAACATGTCCACATATTTTTGGACTCATTTGGTATCATGCCACTATGGTAAGAAGGCTCTGGAGTGGTACCAAAACAATAACATAGTACAATAAATTAGTACCAAAAGAGGTCAATTTTCCATATTGTCCATAGCTTAGACCAGTGGAGAGATATTGTGCTCTTGTGAAAAGTGAATTGAAGAGCAAAAAAAAGGTGTCCCAAAATACTGATGATTTTAAAAGAAGATATACACACTGTTCCAAAAAAGTGACTGAAGAAACTATAAAACCTTTAACGGAAGGATTACCAATAATGGTCCACAAGTTCATAAGTAGTGGTTAGAACTATAAAGGTTATATTTTTCTGTGATCTGTAATAAATTATCAATTAAATGAAAAAAGAATGAAGACGCTAAGATCAACCATTTCCAATATAATATGAATATTATATATGTTAAGATTTTTTCGAACACACTCCTTTTATCAATTTTCATCATATTTTTTAGAAGATTTTCCTAGAAATTTATAAAAATATGAAAGTATAAAATTTTTAAAGGACATTATTTAATTTTTTTTTTAAGGACCAGAAATTTGCGCATTCTCAATTATCTTAGTTCTTTAACAAGGAAAAAGAGCTCAGATTTATTAGCACTATAAAAAAAAACTACTCAGCACTTTTTTCAGTATTTGCAATAAAATATTATTAATTTTGTATTGATATCAAACATAAACTAAAAGTAATAGAACATTATTTTAAGAAATATGAGTTTTTTTCTTTGATAGACTCAAAGTAAGGACTGCACACGAAAAAATCCGTGTATGCTCTTGGGTTTATAACTTTTGATGTGAAAAATTAATAATTCTGTTAACTGTTTTGTATTTGCCATTATGCTCACTTGCCATGTGCTAAGTTTCATGGTAATAGCAAAATTGGTTTTTCTTAAAATGGAAGTTTAACAAAAAACACATAAATACTTATTTCAAATTTTTCATGAAATCTTACATTGGTCATATAAAATAATTGCAAGGAAGGCTATTGTGCTGAAGAATATAGTTTCTTAGGTCATAATATTATACAAAGAAGTCATAATCACTGAATGGTAACCTGGTAGTGGAAGATAAATAATATCTTCAGGCTGTAGGACTCAGGCAATATAGAAAGGATTTTGAGAGAAATTCACCTCATCTTAGAAAGAAAAGTGTCACAAAAAGTTAATTGCTTTGAATCTTTATCAGAAAATTTTAAAGGAAGTCTAGCATGAAGACTTATAAAGTAAGAAAAAAATCCTAATTGAAACGCAAGCAATAATCTGGAGGTAAAAAATAACATGAAAGTTACTCAGACGAATTTTTTCAGAAATGTTTTTCTGTATAGTAGACGATTAAACGTTCGTATAGGGTGACTTTTTTCAACTTCCTAACCAGGAATTCTATGTTGCAGATGCTAGAGGGATTATTGCAGGAAAATTTTGTGCATCAAAGAAATCAAAATTTCCAACAAAGTTTTTGAATTTTGAATTCATACGCATACGCTGGAATGAAGCACTTCATTCTTAAAATATGGTTGCATTAACACAGAAATTTCAAAAAAAAAAAAAAAAAAAAACTTATTTCTGAAACTAGTTCTCCTGCAAATACTAATGGAGTCACTACTTATAATTTAGTGATTTTGACTGTCATGGACGTGCTTATTCCCTAGTAAAAAAAAAAAAAACGAGAGAAAAAGATATAGTCGGTCAAGCCCGACCATATGATACCCTACATCATTGTGTACAGTATAATTCGGGGAGGGGTCTTTTATTAGACTTGGAGTCAAATGTGGACCGATACTCATAAGCGTAAAATAATAATACAAATACAGTATATTACGTTGATGCTAACATTTATATGAATTTATTCACTTTTGGGTGATCCCGAAAGGGGGCCTTATATGGGAGCTATGGTAAATTATGGACCAAACTTTTTAAAATTTGGTACTATCATTTATCTATATATATAAAAATTAATGTGTGTTTGTTTGTATGTATGTTTGTTTGAAGTCTATAGTCGCCTAAACGGCTGAACCGATTTTCTTGAATTTTACACAGTGTGTTCCTATATGCTTGTAAGGAAAAATAAGCTACTTCTTATTTTTAAATTCCATGTGGGCGAGATGCCACGCCCACTTACTAAATAACTAAAGTAATATATCTCGGAAATTGGTAACAGTAGAGTCCTCAAATTTTGCACGAACAACTTTGACACCTATGTGAATATTCTGGAAAAAAATAGGCGAACTAGCAATAGGGGGTGTGGCACATCCCACGCCTAATATTGCTTGCCAATACCAAATGCCGTAAATTTAGGAAAATATTACAGTTACATTCCCACATTTTGTACAATAAACTTAAGTGTCAATGTGAACATTTTGTACAAAAATGGGCGGAAAGGAATAGTGTACGTGTCATAAATTAACATATCTGAGAAAATATAACAGTTAGAGTTCTAAAATTTTGTCGGAGCTACTCTTGTATCAATATTAATATTTAAGAAAAATATGGGCGGACTAGAAGTAGGGGGCATGGTACCTCCTATATGAATTAAATTCAAAAATTCGTATATCTGGGAAACTATTGGAGTTGGAATGCTCAAATTTTGCACAAAGAATTTTGATATTCATGAAAACATTTGTCTAATAAATTAGCGGATTATGGGGGATGCCACGCCCACTTTTTAAAAATCTCAAACGGCTGCACCGATTTTCACGAAATTTGATACACACTTAGTACCAGTGCCGCTGGTCATTATAGGATATGTATGAACAAGGTTGGATGCCATGCCCCCTTTTTACGCCCACTTTTTAAAACTCTCAAACGACTGCACCGATTTTCACGAAATTGGACACACAGATAGTACCAGTGCCGGTGGTCGTTATAGGTTATGAAAAAACTGGGTTGGATGCCACGCCCACATATTACGCCCACTTTTTAAAACTCTCAAGCGACTGCACCGATTTTCACGAAATTTGACACACAGATAGTACCAGTGCTGGTGGTCGTTATGGGCTGTGAAGGAACTGGATTGGATGCCACGCCCCCATTTTACGCCCACTTTTTGAAACTCTTAAACGGCTGTACCGATACAGTCGTTTTAGTAAGAACTGGGTTCACGCCCACATTTTACGCCCATTTTTTAAAACCCCTAAACGGTAGCAAATGTTTGATATTCCCTATTAGGGGGTAGCGAAGCGCACCGGGCTACGCTCGTGTGTATATAAAACTTATTTGTGTCAAATATTAACTTGATACTAACATTTAAATAGGATTTATGGTCGTTAAAGTGATTTTCTGAAAAGGGGTTTATATGGGAGCTATGGGTAATTACAGGCCGATCTGTTTAAAAATCGGCACACTTATTTAGACTTATATGAAACTTATATGTGCCAAATTTCATTAAAATATTATTATATTTAAGGGACTTATGGTCGTTAAAACCTTTTTCCGGGAGGACGTTTATGGGGGTTAGGTGAAATAATGGACCGATCATAACCAATTTCAGTAGGCTTCGTCCCTAGACCAAAAGAAATCTGTGTACCAAATTTCATAAATTTTGGTTCAAAATTGCGACCTGTAGTTTGATTACAAAGTTTACATGGACGGACAGACGGTCAGACGGACGGACGGACATCGTTAAATCGACTCAGAAAGTGATTTTAAGCCGATTGATATAAATTAAGGTGGGTCTTAGACCAATATTTTTGGGTGTTACAAACATCAGCACAAACGCATAATACCCTCCCGACCTATGGTGGTGTAGGGTATAAAAATTGTAAAATTTTAACTTTATATAAATCAAAGGACAATAAAAATAAGATTTTTAACAATAAGTAGTAAAAAAAAAAAATATTAATTGTAGTGCAAAATACAAAAATTATATGGGGGTACCCGGGTATCATGGGTATTGACTCCCATAGGTATCAACTTTAAAGCCATTTTTCATATAGACCAAGTTAACAAAAATTAGGCTTTTTCAGTTCTTTTGCAGTATAAACACCTTAGTCACGACGATATGAAGTTTCGTTGATATATCTTTATTAATAACGAAATGCGAGTACTTTAAATTAAAAATGGTACCCGGGTATGTACCGTAGGGTTAACCCCGTTCCGCAGCAATTTGTTCTCATTTTGTAAGTCTGTTTAATAATATGTATACTTAATAATAAAAATATGTATACATTTGTAAAAAAATATAATTTTGCAAAAACTTTACTTTTATGTAGTGTAAATAATGAAACAAGATTTAAGTGCCTATTTATACCCTATTTTATTACACTTAATAAGTAGTTTGTCTTTTAACTTTAAACACAAATAAAAATTATATTTCTCTAAACTAATAAAACTTATTTTTAGGAACATTTAGTACGTCAACAATTTAGAAATTATTTAACATGAATAAACATTTTTCATTTTTTTTTTTGTCTAACGCTTCCTTCTAAGCCTCTTAAAATGTGCTACTCTTTGCTATCGTTTCAAACACAAAGAAGTAATTTGTAATAGTCAAATTCTAAAAATAAGGAAAGCAAAAATAGCAACCCAAAAAATAAACAAAAAGTATATATATAGAAAAATCAAAACTAAACCACAACAATTATAGCATGAGCATTTACCACAATTTTGTTGGGTAAAATAGAACAACAAAATCCCGAAAATATTTTTCAGTTTATACATTAAACAAACTTGGTAAAATACAATAATAATAAAAAGAATAATAAAAACAATAATTCCACAAATAGCATTCCCATCATTTTAAAAGATCTTTTTTTTTTTGCTTTTTGGTAGGAAGAAAAAGTCTTCTATGAAATAGTACTGTTGAAGAGTGCCGAAAGCACAATTCACTCAAGCAATTTGCTTAAGTAACAAATTTAAATATTTGCAATTTATCTTTTTTACAAACGAACAAAAATCTCTACTTGCTTACAAATGTACCCACACTTGTGTATGTATATAAATAAACATATGGGAAATTCTTCAAACTCGTTTACTCTTGACGTTCAAAAAAATTTCGAAAACTTTTAAATGGCACATCAACGATATTTAGTACCAATATTCCTTGGCTCTAGTGGAACACAGATCTGTTCGCGTGAATGACTTTTAGCTAACGGCCTCAAAGTTATGGAGGTTTAAGATAAAAATTTATAAAAAAAATTGCCAAAATTCTATTTATAGTCCTAAATCAAAAATGATTGCATTTGTGTACTCCACAATGCTGTATCTAAAATACAAATTAAAAATATCGCTATAAGTTAAGTATGCGTGGATATATAAGCGATTTAATAATTATTAAACCTTCTTATAAAATTTGCAAACTTAAGTTTTTAGTGATTGTTGTTCATATTCATCTACTTATTGTAAAATTCATCATTTTTTTAAATAAGTCATAAGACATTGACATTTATATACATTTTTCAATTGCACTTAGTCAAATCTATAAAGTTGCATTAAATGAAAAACCGTACTTTCATTTTGATTAGCGCCTTGGATGTGCCTCGACGTTGATGAATATTTTTAGTGAAATAATATTTTCTGCGTAAGTAAAACTTTACACAGGAACTTATTTCAGTTTAAAATTGATTTATAACTTTAAATTCTTTAAAATAGCTATATACGTTTAGCAAATTAATATTTTAAAGCGCCACAATGATTTTTAAATATCATTTGGAAACCTTCTTTGATAACGCTATACTCTAGCTTCACTGAAATAACATTGCGAGTGTGGCTCTCGAAAAAGGCACCTCTTGGAGCCATTCACGTTTTTTTTTTTTTTTTTTCTCCAAGTTTGGGTACCTCCTACATCATTTCTGTTGAGGGAACATTAACGAGCTATATATATTTTTCTGTTATAGCACCAAGTGTTGTTAACATAATTGCATCAAAAGTTGTTTAAAAAAATCAGAATTTAAAAAAATATTTGAGGTTGAAGATCGGTTTCATAAAGGCAAACGTAAAAAGAGAATTTCTCATATAAATATAAAAACGAATTTGAGCAACTCATATGATATTACAAACACTATCATTCGTATTTATAGCAGTTGTAGTAGTAGCATCATCAGCAATATCAGTAACGACAGCCCCAACAAACAATTGCAAACAAATTGGAAATTGAGTTAAGAAAAAATGTTATGGGTAATATGCACACACTCACTCACTTAACCTTATATGTATAAGGATGAAAGAAAAAGATGCTACATGTCTAAAGCTTAAAGACAACAACCATGTTTTATAAATGTAAACTGACTTACATACACAAACATAATGTGTGAATATTTGTTACATTTTCCAGTTGTATTGTGAGATGTTTGTATGTGTTCAAGTTCATACAGATGGGAGTAAGAAAGTAGTAGTGGTCAAAAATGATTTTTTTAACAATAACTTTGTAAAACTTCTCTTTGGGAATATTGAATTTAAAAAGAAAAAAAATTAAAATTGGTATACATTTTAAAACAGTATCGTAGCAGAATAATATAACGTTCCTGAAAAGAAATTCGATTGACTGTTTTTCTTTCGAGTATTCAATAGCGAAAATGGGGATTAATTCGGAGAAGCTTTAATTTATATATATATATATATATATATATATATATATATATATATATATATATATATATATATATATATATATATATATATATATATATATATATATATATATATATATATATATATATATAAATTTTTTACAAAACAAAAATATCTTGAATAAAAAGATATTCATAGTTGTTATGTAGTTCTTTTTTTTTTTTTTTTTGTTTTTTTTTTTTTTTTTTTCGGAAAAAATGGACTTAATTTAGGTTTTTTCTTGCAAATTTTGTACTAAAAGCTATGAGTTAATAAATCTATTTTAAATATATTAGTAGGTATAGAGATCATTTATAAAATACATTTTATATCAGAATAAATTTTATAGAATTGGTATATTTAAGACTTTTATGAAGAACCATTACAATATTTTACAGATAAATTAAATGTTTTTATATGCTTAACCCATTTCTTACCACTACCCTATCCCGTTAAGATAAATTAATATAATTTGGTATTTTAGTGATTGTGATCATAAAATCGAAAGATTTGTGATCCTAGCTGTTTTAGTTTCCAAGATATCGGGTGTTGTCTATTTTAGTGATTGTGATCATAAAATCGAAAGATTTGTGATCCTAGTAATTTAGTTTCCGAGATATCGGGTGTTGCGAAAACGCATCAATAGTCAATTAGGGGTATGTTGTTTCGCTCATATAAGAAGTAGACGTATTAGCAAATTGTATGACAAAATGAGTTTTATTTGTCATTTAAATTAATTTTGTGATTATTTTACAAATTGTATGTTAAATATGTTAACTGTGAACAAAAAAAAAAAAAAAAAAGGGGGGTGGACCATTCCAATTGAAATTTAAGGTAACTAAATAATGACGTGAAAACGTTAAATAACTTACGGTGTAAGACGAAATAATTTCATATAATGTATAAAATAGATTATATATTAAATAAAATATGTTACACGTTAAAGCATTTGGAATGTAATGTACATTGCATTTGATTATCAGTTTGCGCACCATTTCGATTATGATTTCAATACGGTGGTCAGGAAAGCATTTTGGTCCTTCAAACAGGCTGCCTAACCACGTTGTGCTTCAATCACAAATGCTACGTAAATCGATTCAGTTATTCTTGCAGAATATTCCCGAATTTGTAAAATCGTAAATCCTGGTAATATACCAAATGTAGTGGCTCATAATGTGATGCATTGCAATTGAAACAGGATTTGAAAATTTGGGTAGTGTACAAATTTTCAAATGGCTATGAAAAAGATATGTTTACTTTCATTTATCCGTGTACATATATTCACAGATTTTTCCTTTATTATACCTTGAATATCCTTAGAGATTTTATTTTGTTTATATTTTGATATCCTCTTAATCTCATTTAATTGAAAACCCATAGAAAAATTAATATTTTAAAATGCCACAATGATTTTAAAATGTAATTTGGAAACTTTCTTTGATAACGCGATACTATAGCTTCATTGAAGTAATGAAGTGAATGGCTCCTCTTGGAGCCATTCACATTTTTTTCTCTCCAAGACTTTTTTTTAGATTTTTTTGAGTGCTTGCCGGCACTACAAAGAACCGTTTCAGGTCTTGGATTTTTGTTCTGTTATAAGTGTTGTTAACACAATTGCAACAAAAGTTATTTTAAAAGATCAGAAGTTAAAAATATATTTTAGGTTTAAGGTCGGTTTCATAAAGGCAAACGTAAAATCAGAATTGTCCATATAAGGTAGCAATTATTCCTTTGCATTCAATATGACATTGTAAGCGTATGAGCAATATTCATTAATTACAGCTTGTATACGCCCCTGTAATTTACTCAGCTTTAAAAATTTTATATTTTCATAACTCTTGATTTACTATACCAATTTCAACGAAATTTAGAATGAATGTTCACACTACTAAAGGGCACTAAATATTATTGGGATTAATTTTTGCAGTTTTTGTAATAGTTTTTGGAGAAAGAATATATGTATACACCATTGCCTTACTTCGATTCCAAAAACATACAAAAAATTTTAACACAATGATAAATATGAAAAGTTCACTAACTTTTAGAATTTTTACCAATAATTTGTAAAAATACGCAATTACAAAAGAGTATATAAAACAGTACTAATTTAAAGAAAACAATTAAAATCACATTTTATTTTTCAGTGCTTATATTCACTGTGAAATATGTCTTGTTTTATTTTCAACAAAATTATCTCTATAAATAAAGAATAAATATATTTCACATTTTCAAGTTTTTATGATTTTTTGAAGAAAATTTTTCTTGAAATTTTTGAAGAAAATTTTTCTTGAAATTTTTGAAGAAAATTTTTCTTGAAATTTTTTATAAAATTTTATTTTTTCTTAGAAGATGGGCTTAATATCTCTATAACTGTTGACCGTATTAAAAAGTAAGGTAAAAACGACTTGACGATAATTTACATTTTTTTTTTGTATTTTTTTGAACTAAATCAGACTAGGCGTTTTCGAGATATGTTTAAATACATAGTGCAACCTCCGTAATTTTACAAACCCCGATTTATCGGGAGAACTAGTGTCAATTAAAAAAAGTGGATTAGAGTCCAATTCTTATTAATCGGTGTTTCCCTGTGTAATTTATGTTAGCATATTTTAATATTCTGATTATTTTAGATTTTTGATAAAACATGTCAAATCTTAAACATTGTATTTTTATAGGAAAAAGTTGTCTGTCGGTCTTTTTATTAAAAACAAGTAATATTTGTTTAGTTATAAACTATTTAAATAAAGTTTTATAACAACTGCTCCTATCTGTACTTTTGATTTTTATACAAATGAAATGAATTCACAAGTACCCAACTATAAAGATCATTTCCTATGACCAGATTTTTTTATACCGCATAAATATTGTCGGTTGTTTTGTTTCATTTTCTAACATTTAAAGAAAAAGAAACAAAAACCAATTTGAAATGCAAGCATCATCATGTTAGAAAAAAATAATAAAACTATAGTTTGAAAAGTGAAATAAGCTTGTGGGTTTTTTTTTTTTTGTAGTTTAAACGAGGATGGTTTTTTAAGAAAATAAAAGTTATATTTATTTGGTGGTTATAACAGTTTTTCTTAATAAAGTATTATAAGCATTTGTAAATACTTTTCAAAACACTCCACGTTTATTGCATTTTCTATGCTAACAAACCATTAAGAAAGAAATTGTGGTTCATATAAACATTGTATTTTAGTATACGTATGTATATGGTTTACTACTACAGACACATTTAAGAGCATATATAAACACACAACTTTACATTTTACCTACATTTAGACAAATGGCTGGTTAAATTGTTGGTATACATTGGTATGTAAGTATTTTAGTGTCTATATGTAAACTTCTACACAAAGACATTCCTATAAACGCCGGCATACTGTAAAAAGTAACGAAATAAAAAACATACCTATACATATACACAAATTCTACTTAAGAGAATTGCATTGCACTTCTTCATTTAAACCATTCAAGTGTTTATGAGTAGTTTTTCAATAGTAGAACAAAATGTAAATGTAAAAAAAAAATCGTTGCAAAAAAAAAAAAAAAAAAAAAAATTAAATACATTGATAGTGAATGAGAAGGTTGATGGCGGCAAAGCTTTTTAAAAATAGAAACATTTTTCTTCATTCATTTCTTCTATTTTAGACGAGCAGTTTTTTCTTTCATTTTCAAATGCAATAGATGAATATACATATATTGTGTTTTCATGCATAGAATCCATTATTTGATAGACTTTGTTACTTTAGATGAGTTTTTATTACGCTCTTTTGATAAGGTTTTTTTTTTATTTAAGCGTTTGCTCTTAAAGCAAAGAATATGAAAAAAAGGAAGTAGAAATTTGTATGACCCTTTGTATTAGGGTTAACGGTGGGGCGTTCAAAGGAAATTAGTGAAAAATCTGGAAGCTTTAGCAAAACTAAACTTGAAAAAAAAAAAAATAAAAAAAAAATCTCTTTTATTGTTATACATTACAATTAAATTTACTTTTTCATATTTGCACTAATTAAGTATTTTTCAATAATCCTTATAATATTTATGCCCATAGTGCATATCTATAAAAGTCTTATAATTTTATTCATGATGAGCTTTTTTATGATGGCCTCATAAAATGTGTTTTAGATTTAAGCTTTTATTTCAAACGTTTATTAGTCATTTCACTACGTGATTATATGCAACATGAACAATACAAAATAAAAAGGTGTGAAAAATAAAGCCACTAAAGAAAACGTTTTTGAAGTAACAATATGTTAAATGTATATATGTTAAATGTAAAACTAAACCAATGTTATGTATTATGGAGATTCTAATAATTTGCTTTAAATTAAATTAGAGATTTATTTTGACCGCAAGAATTCAGTAAACATACGCGTTATAAATCATTAACTATGTAATATTAGAATATGGATGTTATCACAAGAGAAACTGCTGCTTCTTCGTTAATTTGTCAGTAGTATCATAACTTTTTTCGGTGTATGTCCTTAAGAATGATCTTTTGTAACCTCGAATACTTCCCTCTCAAATAATGCATTTTGATGAGCTGAATAATGGAATGATAACAATAAAAGATATTTCAAATTCATCTGAAGTTCCCTACGAGTTCTTGAAAATCATTGTCATAGTACATTCTGCGCAAAAAAGTTCTTCTCCAAAATGTCCTCTGACAAAACTAGGAATTATTTGAGACCCATTTGGAGGAAAAATCTAAATTGGTATAAATGTATGGGATTTATGATTTTGGTAAAAATTTTTATATTTTAAACTACTGCATGGATCGAATTAGTGTGTATGGAAGATCATAAAATATTATCTGTTTTATTCTTCTATGTAATTTGTAAATAAGTTATTCATTTTTATAATCTCGGCTAAATTTTGTTTTTTTTTTTTTTTGGAACAATTTTATCTTAATGATTAAAGAATAAAAATTCGTATTTTTGTTATTTAACAAATTTTTACATCGCCTTACTTAATAGTTATGCAGCTAATGGTGACTTTTTTTAAACTATTATTTGATTAATAAAATTTCTTAAAGATGAAAGAAAAAAAAAAAAAAAAATCAAGTTTTTTTATAAATGTACAAAGTTTGGAGTTAAAGCCAATGGTCATTACGACCAGTGTTACCGTTTGGCGACTTTAGTCGCCAATTTCCCCTTTTTCAACCACCTGGCCACTTTTTTGGCCCCTTTTGCAAATGGCGACTAAATGGCGACTTTTTCAAACTATGTGCTAAATAACGGGAATCTTAGTTGTTTGAAGTATATATATATCAATTTAAACAAATAAATTTTATTATTTTGAGATTGTTTCACAGTATAGTGATATAAATAGCCGCTGAGTATTTTTAAATGAACTGAAACTGTTAGGAACAAAAAATAATAATAAAATTTATTAACAGCTATTTAAATCATCATTTGCGAATGTTTTGGACTGGATTGAAAAACAGATATGATGAATACTAATATAATAATTTATATTTTGTTTACATTGCTCACAGCAATCCCTCGGGGGAACGTGACTTTTTACTACATTATAATAAGATCATTTATCCAACAGACTTTAGTCAATACCTGTGAATCCATACGTTTCGTTCGACGGGGATTTGAAAGTACGAGTAGAGACCTCGTTCAAAAATACAGAAGTGTAATTAATAAAAAGATAATTGTATGTCAACTATTTTTGTGAATAAGTCTTTACTTTTGCAATAATAAAAATTATTGTAAAATAAATATAAATAAGTTATAACAAAGTTAGATTTATTAGTTTTTCTTAAAATACAATATTTTTTGTATCTGTTGTTATCAAATAAAAAAATTTTAAGGAGTTTTTTGGGGTTTCAAATCAGTTGGTCCCTTTTTTTAAAAAAATCCGCTTTTTTGCCGACTTTTTATTTTGAAATCCCCTTTTTTGGACACTTTTTAAAAATTCTCAACGGTAACGCTGATTACGACGATATTTTTCATTCTAGAGGTAAATAACTATAAATATAAGCTAAAAAAAAAAAAAAATACTGATTGTACAGAAAAATGTTCCGGCTCCAAAAATGGTACGATTTCTGAAATTTTCCAGGCCTTGTAATTCGGAACCAAAATTATCTAAGCGTTCTGAATTTGTTATCACAATCAAAAAAGTAAACTTTGTGCCAAATTTCGTAAAGTTATCTCAACGGAATCGGGTAGAGGTGCAAAATGGGTTAAGGATTTTTATGATATTTTTAAATAAAAGTTCTTTGGAAATTTTGTACGAAATTTTAGTTTTTTTCTTCAGAATTTTAGCATAGTATCTCCGTAACTGCTGAGGACATTGAAAAATGATGTGAGCTTGAAAGCAATTTTAATTAGAATTTTTTGATATTTTATTTAACCAAATTAGAAAGCTCTTTTCGATATGCTTTAATATATGGTAATAGATAAATTCCTAGTAGTTTATATTAACGTGAAGTGTGTGCCTGTGATAGTATATAATTATGGTTTTATATTCCCCGGACAATTTTTAACTTCCCGATTCCCTGGATTATTTTCGGGAATTCCGGCAATTAAAAATTACTAAAAAATGTGCAATTTTACAACTTAAAAATAAATCTATAGAAAGTTTGAACTATATAAATACTAGAAAAAAAAAATAAATAAACACTTCCTAAATATTTGAAACATTTGAATTTGTTTGACAGAATGGAATTCGCTATCGTAGAAAACTTCGCCAATGCATTCAACAGAAGTACTTATTGAAGTATTTATTGCAAACAATTTTCAATATCTATTAGAAATTCTTTTAGTACAATATTATAACAAAAAAGTGGTCTTCAAACATATAATTTTAATCTAGAAATAGATTCATAGTTTCGCGTGCAAATTATATGAAAAATATTATTTTTTTGTGCTTATTTTAGATACCTTTAGAACAATTCATTTTTCCCGAATTCCCGGGAATGCCTAAAATAAAATCCCGATTCTCGTGAGTTGAAAAAGATCGGGAAATTAAAAACCTTATATACATATTACATATAATGAAAATGAGTCAAAAAAGATAATTTGAATTGCTATCTACTGGAGTTTAATTAATCTTAATTGGACTAACTATTCTCGAGTAATACAAGTGTGATTGCCTAAAGGCGGGGTCATAGTAGTCATGCCCATAAAAGCAAATCGATACGTGACAGAAAAAAAGTAAAAGCTGATTCTTATTTAGCATGTTCAATTCCATCTAATCTACCTATTTTTCTTTTTTATTTAAGACGAAAAAAAAAATAATAAAAAATTTTTTTTGCTTATGCATGGGTATGCATGGGTATTCTAACTTAACTGTGAATCCAATCGTGATTTGTGCATCAATTTTGATGACATGTGACCTTATTTACTCGTAGTTTTGCCAGCTTTGAGATAAAGGATATAAACTGAAATATTTTTGATGTTTTCACTTTGAAAAAGAAGTTTTAGTAAAAAAAATTAATCTTAAATTTAGCATAAAAAAATTTTGTTCGGACACTTATTTCGAAATATCTCCTAAACTATTAATCGGATAAAAATTTGTTAGTATAAAGACTTAAAAATTTTATTTCGCATATTTTGGTGTATCATTTATATAAATCATGCACACCGTTCTGGAGTTATAGTGAAATATACTAGAGTAATCGGCTTATTTAGGACGTAATATTAGGCACGCCCATAAAAAAATCTCGACCTAATGGAAAAAAACTGAAATCAGATTCGAGTTTAGCATCTAGTCCACATATTTTTCTTGAAGGAGCACGAAAAAATTTTTTTGTCGTCCAGTGTAATCCAATTTTTGGGAATTGTAGGATTCTTTTCTTCAAAATCTTAAAATTTCGAATAATAAAGTCTATCGATAACTCACACTTCCTTACACAAAGTTAAGTGGCTCAGATGTAAGTTAATAACAAATGCATTTCTTATATTACACAGCCTTCTTTTTCAATAAAAGTATTAAAAAAAAGTAATAATGAAACTACTTAAGTTTTCTGGGAAAAGAAACACAACAGCATGAGTAAAAAGATAAAACGCATAAGATATAATTTTGCATTTGTTTATAAGTTTCCTTTCCGTATAATTCTATTCTTTACCCTTTTCTTTTCATATTAATAAAACTGATTTATAAAGTTTTACTCTACAGACTCTTCCCCCGCCACTGTATCTTTATCATGTGTATCACTCTCAAGTAGAAGGCGATTGTTAGGAAGTGTGTTGGCACAAAAAAAAAGTAATGGAAAAATGTAAATGACATTTGTTGTTAATACTGAGAATACAAACAATTGCTGATTTCCATAGTAACGTTTGTTGTAAAATATATTTATGCATTTTTTTCTTGCTTCTTTCTGCTTATTTATATACACTTTATTTTGATCATTTTCTTTTGTGTGTGTGTGGCTAGATAATGTATGCAGTACCTTAAAGTAAATGCAAAATAACACAAATACTCCTACATAGATAAACGCAAGTAATATAATGACGGTAACATATGTGCAGCTAGTTTACGTACATTAAACTCATCAATCGTCTACTTTATTGAGGTTAAAATTGTAATATATTAACCCATTGGGGAAAAATTTAGATGAATAAAGAGCTAAAATTATTAAAGAAATTTATATAATATGCATTTTCATACTACTTATTTGCAATAAAAGTTTAATTTATTTTTGTATATCAATCTTTAAACAATTTGTCTTCTTAATTTCATGGGTTAACAATTCTTGTATGTCTGCTTTATATTTTTCCTTCTTTAAAAAAATATTTACTATCATTATTTACATTACTTAAGTTCATGGCAAATGAGAAATAACATGTTAAAAAAAAACAAAATCTTTTAAATTGTGTTTTTTATACATGACATGTAAGACTGTATCAGACAGACTGAATGAATGCAAATAATTGCATTTTATTTTCATATGATTTATTATGCTCAGATTTTATATATACTACATATTTACATATATATTTATTAAATGAATACTTTGCTAAATTTAAAATTTGTTTATTGAACATTAAACTTTAAGAAAACTTAAACAAGTTAAATTAATCGTAAATAACACAGAGTTACAAAATGAGAAAATATAGTTGCTTGGATTCTTAGAAAAAACAATAAGTTTATTTGGTAAAAATTACACACAATGTAAAAAACTCACTTAGTTATTCAAATAAAATTTATGATATTTTCAATGTCTGATGGTATTAGTGTAGTATATTTTCGGGTTTTCTAGTAAAATTTAAAAACTTTTCTCTTTATTAGAGTTTAAGCCAAAGAAATGCCATTTAATATTGTAATTCTTTTTTAACTCAAGTGAATTTTTGTTGGTCCACAAAACATTTATCTTTAAAATTTGTGGATGCCCCTCTACAATTTCGTTAAATTTTGCAAACACAGCTTACACTAATGGAAAAAAACCGATGTCAATTAGGTTTCGATTTTATTTAAGATTTTACAAGCAATGTTGAATTTGAACACATACTGGGCAGATTCAGTATTGACACAGATTGGTATCGTTTTAAAAACGCCTCGCTTTTTAAAATTTTATTTCATCATAATATAATTGATTGGTCAACGAGACACCAACATAAGTTACTTTCGAAGAATTGGACACATAAGGAGTGCGATCGAAAAAATCTTAACATAACTTTTTTTGGGAGCAATATTAAAAATTTATTTTGGTCTAGCTATCATTGAAAAATACTTCAGTTATTATTTTTAATAACAAACATGTTGATTTGTCGTGATTTTGATCAAAATGAGTGACAAAAAAAAGTATGTAATACAAATTATTAAAAAATTTCAAAAAAATCCAAATAGGTCCTACAAATAATTGGCCATCGAATTAAATTTCTGCCGTCAAACTGTTTCTAATGTTATTAAATAATATCAGGAGAATTTGACCATTGACAGAAAATCTAGTTCGGAAAGAAAAAAAGGTCCACATGATATTGGGAAGGTCAAGAAAATTGAAAGCATATTGAAAGGAACCCCAAACACATCTGGTAGAAAAGCAGCTCGGTTAGCTCAGTGCTTTGACTATTTGGTGCGAAAATTTAAAGCTAATGCAGAGTTGATAACATATAAAGTCCAAAGAGATTAAAACAGGAATGCTGCAAAAAATTTGGAAGGCAAGAATAGGACACGGAAATTATAAACAAATTTCATACAAAAGTACTCAAGTTGTATAATGGACGAAGAAACGTATATGCTGGCAGAATTTTCGCAGCTTCTGTGGCAAAACTTTTATATTGTAAATGCTCGAGGCAATGTTAAAGATGAGTTTAGAACCCAAGAGAAAAAAAGTTGCTAAAAAATTCCAGCTATAACAAGCTTTTTGCTATTGCGGCAAAACAGGAAAATCATTTGTTACATTCGGCTCTATAAATACCAAAATATACATCAAGGAATATTTGCAAAAAAGACTTCTTCTTTTCATAATGTGTCCACATATTTTTGGACCAATTTGGTATCATGTTACTATGGTAAGAAAACTCTGGAGTGGTACCAAATTAATAACATAGTTTTTGTACCAAGAGAGGTAAATTTTCTAAATTGTCCATAGCTTAGACCAGTAGAGAGATATTGAGCTCTTGTAAAAAGTGAATAGAAGAGCATAAAAAAGGTGTCCCAAAATATCGAAGATTTTAAAAGAAGATGTGCACACTGTACCAAAAAAGTGACTGAAGCAACTACGAAATTTTTGTATAAAAATTGTATAACTTTTTTATTTTTAAGGTAGTTACGGATAAATCGAAAAAAATAATATCAATATAGTTTAAAGCTAAAATAATTTTTCATAAATGTTTAGTACATTTAACGAAGAATATTTCATTAGAACTTCAAATTCATTTATCTTACCTTATAAGGGGTCATTTCTAGTCCGTTTTAAGGAAATGACATGAAATTCGATTTAAACATGAGTTTAATGGGTTAGTATGTTCTGCAGATATTTTCATCGTCAAATTTACTATGGGTCTCCAAAGATAAAAAATAAAAAAGAAAATTATGAAATTTTCTTACATTTCTTATATAAACTCCTTAAACTAGGCAATGAAATATATTCTAAACAAAATTAATAATAATTTCATCAATTTCATTTCTTTGGATAAACGCTTCACCGTATGAACTATGGACCTTCGATGACCCCTAGTCAAATTCGACGTAGAAAATTTCTGTAGAATATTTTAACCCATTAAACTCAAGTTTTAATGGACTTTTGTTTAATTTTGTTTAAAAGGACTAGAAATTACCCTTATTATTAGATATAAATGAATAGAAAGTCCCAGTGAAATATTGCCATTTAAGTGCTCTAAACATTTATGTAAAAATATTTGAGTTTCGAACTATATTTATATTATTTTTTTATATTTATCTAAAACTACTTTGGTGCAAAAATAGAAAAGTTTAAGTGGTCATAAAACAAAATTTTTGCCTAGCAGCGAAAAATTCTCTGGAGGGTTTATTATACATATCAAGAGCTATCGATTGCAGTTGGAATGATTCCGCCCCCACGCAATGATCATCAATTTGTTGCATAGTGTTATCAATTAAATAAAAAAAGAATGAAAACTCTAAGATCAACCGTTTCCAAATTATTAAATATTATATATGTTAAAATTTTTTCGAACGCACTCCTTACTATAAAAGCTACGATATTTTAAAGTGAACCGGTTCAAAACTAGTCACGCGACAGGTTCTCAGGCTTAGTGACCAGTTCCAATTCCGAAACTTTTTATGGGAGGAACCTGTCACTTTTTGGCTAATTAGGTTCTTGGGACCAGTCCAAAAGGATATGTTCTGGGTCGATCAATATAATAAAAATTTTATAAAAACTCGGGAATTGTTTACTTTTTAAATATTGTTTATATTTTTTAATTAAATTATGTTTATTTTTAATTAATAATTTTTCGTTAAATTCCATAGCGGCACCCAGAACCGAACCCATGTTCTTCTGATGTATCTTTATGTTTTATAGTCTTCAACGCTAACCTCTCAGCTACAGATTGTTATTGCGCGCGAGTTGCTAATTACGCGCTTAACAAGCATGTTAGAAACTTAATCGCAACTGATATTTAGTGAGTGTTGTGGTGTTAACCTGTTATCAACTGGAAATTTGGTGACAAGTTATATATCAATTGTTACTCAACTGGTAGTGAGGGACCGGTCCATTACTGCAACTACCAAAAATTTCCTCCAGGGAAGTTATTGCAATATGTGATATTAAAATATATTTTATTTTATTTTTTTTTTATAATAAAAATTTATCTTCCAGAGAAACATTTTTAACATGAACCAACTTTTTTTTTATTATTTAATTGCGATAATTTAAAATGTATAAGTAATGTCCAAATTGTTTCCTTAAAAATATGTAATCTTTATACTTTCTAAATTTCATATAGTTTAGATATAAATTAAGTAGAACAAAAAACAACACCCTTGGGTTTAAGCAAGGAAATGATTTTTTAATTTTCTAGCAAAAAATAAAAAAAAGAACATGAGAGTAAAAAAGATAAAGTATAAAAATATATGCATATCCAGCGGTAAAATTTGCAAGGCCTCTACCGCGCAGGCCTCCTAGAAGGCCTCTTTTCTGATGCAGTTGCTTATGCTAAATGTCTTCTCTAATAAGACTTTCATGAATGCCTCATCCCTGCCTTCTAAAAGATCCGACAGACCTTCCGACTTCGCTTCTCTTGGAAGGACCGTAAGAAGTTGTATTTTTTTAAATATATCTTGTTTTAAACAACAACAAATCTATTTATAAAAAGTACATTGTTTTAATTCCCTTCTTTTAGAAGGAAAGAAGGACTACAGTATTTGAAAAAACAAAACCATGCAGAAACCGTTACAAAAACAATATCAAAATTCAAAGCTGAAAATCCAAAAAAATAATGATAAATCATTTAGTTGTCTCCAATTCTTTGTTTGAATAGGATGTGATTTTCTAAGTTAATTATATTTTTTATATATGGTTTTTATATAAGTATTTTATTAAAAACTTAATCGTTTATATTATATCTTATATTTTTGACAAAATAATTTAACAAAAATTTTAAGTTTTTTCAGGAATATTAAATAAAAAATCAACAATTTCTATACAAATGTCATTTTCAAATAATTTGTCTTATATCGACTTAAGATGTTTTGTCAAAAGTTAACAGAAATGTTTTTTTAGTATTGAATTTTGTTTTTTTAAGTTTTAAACATTTTACAATTATTTAAAATAAAAAAAATATATATTTTATATAAATAGAAAAATATTTTATTAAATAGTGTAGACCTGTAGAAGGCTTTCTGTAGAAGGACTCTTTTAAGTACTTCTACAGAAGGCCTGTTTGCAGTTTTCAATAAAAAGGTCTTCTAGAAGGGCTGTATCGGGTCGCAAAAGTGTAAGGCCTACCTCCCAATGACATCGCGTGTAAAAATGAAATGAACATGGAATGCAGGGAGAAAGTCTTCTGGACATAAAAAGGCCTTCTAGAAGGGCTCTTTACCCTTTCCTTTTACCACTGGGTATAATCAACAAAATCTATATCTTATGTTTGGCAGGTGTTGTTTGAAAATACATACTATTAAATTTTGTACAAAACTTAGCACACATACATACACAAGCATACATAAAGCTAAATATATTTTAACTAAACGACAACCTGATATTTTAGTATTTTTTTTTTTTTTTACTTTTTTATGCATATGAGTAAGTTTGTATTCGTTAAGATAAAAAGAACAAAAATGACAAGGAGATGCACAATACACAGAATTCTTAATAATCTTGTATTCAAATGAAACTTTGCTCAGATATTTCTTGAAAATCTTTAATTAAATATTTGAAAATTCCTGGTATACGTATATATGTTATATGGTTCGTTTTCTATTTTAATTGTTTAGTGGGTTGATAACAAAATTATATAAATATGTATGTATTTATTTGCCTACTTATAAATGTTAGGTAAGAGAAAAATTAATATAAGAAATTTTCAAATACTTCGTATGGAAAAATTTAACATTTGTGATCGAGAATACTACATTATATCAATTCATATTTCAGAAACTTCTAAAATATGATTAGAATTTGTTTAATCCTAAGGTACATACCTAAAAAATTTACGTTAGTCTATACCCGTGATACCCAGGTACCATAGTGAAATTTTCGTTGATTTTATTGAAAAAAATGTACAATTTTATAAAAATTATTTATTACATCCACTTATCTGGTCATAGGTCTTAAAAAAAATCGTTAAATATATTCAGAAAAACATGTTTACGTATTTTAGCGATGGCAGCCCATATTAAACATTTAATGAAGCTACAAAACGTAGTTTTTGAAATAATTGTATGAATTTTGTTTTTATATAGTCTGTACGATGACAAAAGCTCTGTTGAATTTTTTTTATAATGATTATCTATTATAACCAAATCCCCATACAATTTTTCTCCTAGAATATGGTTTTGACTCCCATATGCTTTTTAGTATTGCATATTTTAGTACATGTAAGCGTAAAAACTAATCTATAACATTTTTTATCAGGTTCGCACCTCAAAAGTCCATAGCTGCCATATATGGCCCATTTTCGAAAATCATCATAAAGTGGATAAATTAGTATTGGTAAACAACCCTTTCTTTTCAAACAAAATATTGTAAAAAGCATAAATTGTAATTTTAAAATTTACAACAAGACTTAATCTAAAATATAACACATGTTCCATGTAAAAAATCAGTCAAGACAGACTTTACAGTTCTCACATTCATAAAGAATGCTAGCACTGACTTTATCCATAATTAAGCACAGGATCCATAAAATATGCTCACCGAAAATAGCACACGTCCGTGAATATATTTTTTTTACAAGACTAAGGAATGTTGACATATTGTGATAGCGTCCTATAAAGTTTGGAAGTTTACGTTCCTTAGCACGAATTTCAATATCTTGATCACTTGCATGATATTTTGGAGTTGAAGTGGTAGACATTACTTCATGATATTGAAAAAATTAAAAGAATTCATAAAAACCAAAGTCAATGCGGTGAAGGATGTAATAAAGCTAAAATGTATGCTATCATTGTCATATTCATAAATACTGACTCAAAACAACGAAATTTTGAAAATTTTCTTTATTTCTTTTTATAAAATTCCTAAATAACCTAGAAATTTAAAAAAAAAAAAAAAAAAAACTTATTTCTGAAACTAGTTCTCATTAAAATCCTAAAGCGCCCCATAAACACATACTGCATAAGTTCCTGCAATAAGTATGTGTTAATAAAATTGAGAGAGCTTTTGAATGTTTTTGTCACACAGACAATGCAGTATGAATTGAAAATCAAAATCGTTTTGATTTTAAAATTAACTCATATTGCAGACAGTTTTTTTCAAATGAATTTGATTATTTTTTTTTCTATCATTTATGAAATTTTCTGTTTGTCATTTTAAATTAAAAAAAAAAATATATATTTTATTTTTTTTTGTACTTAATCGAATTTTCTTACAAAAATTTAATTTTGTTTGATGAAAGTGTAGCAAGTTCGTCAATCACACACGTATAGGAGGGTTCATCGACAGTAGCTCTCTGCAGTATGTGTCTATGGGCGGCTTAATGGAGTCAATACTTATAATTTGGTAATTTTGACTGTCATGGACATGCTTTTTCCCTAGGTAAAGGAAAAAAATAAGTAAAATTTTAACTTTATATGAATCAAAGAAACAACAAAAATTAGATTTTCAATAATTAATAGTGCAAGTTAATTGTAATGAAAAATACAGAAATTATATACGAGTACCCGGGTACCATTTTACATATAGACCATGTTAATATAATTTTGGTTTTTTCTGTTTATATACTGTACAAACACCTTAATCAAGATGGTCTGAAGGTTCGTGGCTACATCTTTATTAATAAAGAAATGCGAGCAATTTAAAGTTAAAAATGGTACCCGGGTATGTACCATAGGGTTAAATATAAAATGAATATTCTGATATTTAAATAAAAATTTTGAAAATATAACAGGAAGTTGCTGAAACATAAATTATTTTGGTAAAGTAGCAATTTTATGGGTATTAAAAAAAAAAAACATTTATTTTTAATAAAAAAATGCATATTTAGGAATTACTTAACTTACATATTTATTTTGAAACACACACATCTTTAAATAGTTACCTAAAAATATATAAAAATTTTAAGTTTAATTAGCAACTAACGTTTTAGTTTTTTCTTTTGTAAAATAAAACTTAAATAAAATTTACATATTATACTTTTCCCCTAACACTATATTCTAAATCTTTTTGTTAAGCTCACAAAATACAAATAAAATTAAAAGCCTCAAACTTAAGTGAAAGAAAAAATAAAAAATATTTTGCTAAAAATATAATGTCACGTTTCTAGGCAACATATTTATTATATGACAAACAAAATGTATCCTTCTCTGCACTTATATAAAAATTTGTACGTGTGTGTAGCCATGATTTTTTTAAATCTAAAACATTTATGATTTGTTCTTTATATGAAGAAAAAAAGAAAAAAAAAAAATTCTTCAATCATCTTGATTGTCATTTGGAATATTTTTTCACCACAAAAAGAAAAAAGAGGATAAAAATATATAAAAATAAATTTTTAACATAAATATTCTAACATTTGTTGTACTTTTTATAAAACATACAATATATATATATATATTTCTTTTTTTTTTTTTTAAGCCAAAAACTCGTACACGTACACATAACTTTTCTAATAAATATACGCATATATTTATGAGTATTTACACAAATAAATATGATACAACCCAGTGAATAAGTATATTGAAGGACTTCTATTTGATCAACGAAATAAGGACATATTTTTGAATTTTAAAATTTAACGAAATAATTTTTATTTTTCTTGCAAAAATTAATAATTAGTAAGCATCGAATCTGTTTTGAAATTTGTGATTCGAATTGTGGTTAAAATATATTTGTTATGTTATTAATTTGTGTCTTGGACCAATATTTTCGGGCGTAGCTTATAAATTTGTCTCTCAAAGATCTAGCATTTAATCAGTTCATTTCGTAATATATTTCTTATTGAATCTCACTTTTTATTTAGAGAAAAGTAAGGACTACGAACGAATAAATGAATGCATGTAATTCTGCTTCTAAAAATTAAATCAAAGGGTTAATCTTTACGAAATTTTGTTTTGAAAATATTGTTATATCCTATTTTTTAATTTAAAAGCAAAATTTATTGTTTTATTAGTAAATGTATCTCCATAATTTGCACGCTTTTCTTTAGGTCTTCAGGCTACCTTCTTTTCTGACAGCAAATCTATTTCGGACTACTACCCGTTAAGATAAATTAATAAAGTTTTAGTAATTGCGATTCCCGAAAATGGGTTTATATGGGAGCTATTATAACTTATGGACCAAACCTCATAAAATTTGGCACTGTGATTTCTAAACAAAACTCATTTGTGTTGAATATTAACTTGATATTCACATTTGTATGGGATTTATGCAGGTTAAAGTGATTTTCGGAAGAGGGGTTTTTATTGGAGCTACAGTCAATTATGGACCAATCTTGATGAAATTTGGTACTGAGATTGACACTTATACAGAACTTCTTTTCACCGAATTTCATTAAAATGTTGCTACATTCAAGTCATTTCTGATTTTAAAACCTCTATTCTGGGAGGACATTTGTATAGTGGCTAGATGAAATAATTAACCAATCATAACCAATTTCAATCGGCTTCATCCTTGTGTCGAAATTATCAGTGTCAAATTTCATCAAGATACTTTAAAATTGCGGCCTGTACTTTGTTCACAAGGTTTACATGAACAGACAGCCGGACGAATGGACGGACATCGTTAAATCGATACAGAAGTGATTCTTAGTCGATTGGTATACTTTAAGGTGGGGATCCAAAAATACCCCAACCATCTATGCTAGTTTGGGATATAATGAGTTTTATTTGTCAGTAGAATATAGCATCCGTGTTTGCTCAAATTGTTATTTAAATTTTAAACAAGCGCGAATGTTATATTCGGCTCTGCCGAATCTGTATAGAAACCATCAACTTTTTCAAATTTTACGTTATATGAGAGGTGGGCAGTAGTGGGCGGACCACGCCCATTTTTTTTCAACTATTTGTACAAAATTTCTTTGGCGTTTCACCTTATATGAGAGGTGGGCGGTAGTGGGCGGACCACGCCCATTTTGGTTTCCAAGTTTATATTGACACTCGAACTATCTGTACAAAATTTCGTTGTCGTACATACTTTTGTTCAAGAGATATCAGCAGAAAAGTATTAAATAAAGTTACAAAAAATTTCGTCTCACTAGGTTGTCCGGTTCGAACCCTATTCTGCTATTAACAGATAGACAGACGGACGGACATAGCTAGATCGACTCAGAATCTAACCAGGGCCCAGAAAATATATACTTTATGAAAAAAAAAATTTTTTTTCTTAATTTACTTAATTAATTTTTACAGCTAAATATTTATGTATAAAACGTTATCAATAATCTTAAACTAATTTTTATACTGTATAGGTAAATTTACTGATACTGATTGTCGATAAATCGACTTTCTTGAACAAAGTCGAAAATAGTCGGAAATAGTTTTAAAAAATTATTTTATTTAAAACTTTCAAATAATCGAGCAATCCAACTTTTTAGTTCAAAAATTTTCGATAAATCGACTTACTTAATGCCAGATAGTCGAAAATAATTGGAAAAAGTCGAAAATTCAGAAAAGTTGACAATAATCGTGAATATCGAAAAATTAAGAAATAATAGAAAAGTATACTATTTCAAAATTGGAAAAAAACGAAAAATCTACTATTTAGGAATTAAAAAAGTAAAAAATCTTCTATTTAAAAGTTTTTTCCAACTATAAAACCCAAATATACATGTAAATTCTTACTTTATATTCGAATTTCATAAATAACTATCAAAAGTTCGTTTTCTTCTTTTCAAATTCATTATAAATTGTTAACCATGTTATTGCTACAAATTACTTTCTGTTGTAAAATGTTTTAAATATAGAGATGAGAAATGAATTACTTTTTGATTTCTTTTAATATTATTTCTTTTTGTTTTTTAAAAAGAATTTATTTTAAAATCATCACCATTACTACAAAATTTTAATAAGTCCCCACTCCCCACCTTTAAAGTACCAAAGTGACAATGTTGTTTTAGTTTTTATATCACTTGTAAAAAAGTGAATGTATTTTGCTGTAAGGAAGAGTATAGACATTTTCATCTATACAAAACATTTTACATTTACATGTTAAAATTATTGTGTATTTGTATCTGGGGCATGTTTAAGATTGTCAAGAATTGAGCAGGAAAAATAAAACAGATACATTTATTCGTTCATTCATACAAACAGACATATCATAACATACAATAAGTCCTTGTATTTTATAGCAAATACTTGTTTTTTATTA
Organism: Protophormia terraenovae; assembly: GCA_951394005.1. NCBI lineage: Eukaryota > Metazoa > Arthropoda > Insecta > Diptera > Calliphoridae > Protophormia > Protophormia terraenovae. Next base: position 121,220,324 of record OX596074.1, read on the forward strand.
TTATTTTATCTTGCAGATAGATATGATTTCATAGAATATTGTGTAAAGAATTGTAATTTATTGTTTTCTTTATAAGAAACAAATCATTTAAAGATAGCAGGAAATTGAAATCAAAATTCTTAAAAAAGCAAACATTTATTTGTATTTGTTTGTTACATACATATAATATAATTGTAGTTACAATGTTTTTCTTACTTTTTAAATTCTTTAGATTTTTATGATTAATATTACGAGTTCTTTCGGAGGGGAATTGTTTTTAGGAAAAACTTAATATTTATCAGTAAAAAAAAAAAAAAAAAAACATTATAAATAGTCTTAGTTCTATTAATTTCTAGAAAGGAAATAACAAGTTTTGAGTTGTAATATTTAAATTGAAATAAGTTCGTGATAAGTGAAAGAATTCAAAGACAATTGGCATAGAAATTTATAACATATGCATAACAGTTTTTAGTTTTAAGAGAAAAATTTATCTTTGTTTAATATCAACTGACATATATGAATTTGAGTGTTTATATCTTTGAGAAATTTATATATTTAAATCTTTAAAACAGATTAAAAGTTTTGAAATGTATTTCTTATATTTGTTTAATATTTATTAAAATTTTATGATAACAGTAAAAGAGTTATGCTTTTCAAGCGTACACTCCCCGAAATATTTATAAGACCAAAATAGTTTTTTATATTTCTATAGAACTATAAGTGCAAATCCAAAAATATTTGACACACGTAAGGTAGTTTTTTTAAATGCAAAAAAGGTAGGTTCCATTACTCCAGGGCAAAAATAACGGGAGTTTTACTTGAGCTTCGAACGAAATAATTATAAGACCAAATATGACGAACTGTTTTACATATTTTGATCTTAATCAAGTCCAAAATTACAAAAGCAATAATAAACACCATTTCTTCTCCAGATTTTTTTTTATATATAAACAAAAATATAATTTAGTTGACCCTTTGGGCTTATTTTTTACATTTTATTGATTAAATCACAAAAATATATTTGTTCCACTGTACCAAAAATTAACTCTGATCTAACTCTGTACAACCTTTATTAATGAGACGAACAAAAAATTTTAAAGTTTTGAAAACATATTCCATTTTTTTTTTTAATATTTAAAATACTTCGTCATATTTGGTCTTATAATTATTTCTTTCGAAGCTCAAGCAAAAGTCCCGTTTTTTTTTGCACTGGAGTAATGGAACTAACATTTTTACATATAAAAAAACTGCCTTACTTATCTTCATATATGTGCCAAATATTTCTGGAATTGCACTTGTAGTTCCATAGAAATATAAAAAAATATTTTGGTCTTATAAATATTTCGGGGAGTGTATACTTTTATTTATATATTGGTCAAATATTAAAAGCAAATTAATAAAGTTAAACTTGTATCAAAATTTTTCGATTTTTATTATTTGGTGATCGTCGGTACTTACTAGCACCAGTACAGATCACAAAATACACTGTTTTTCATAATAACAGTGTTTTAAATTGAATGAATTTTATATGTTTTCGTAAGATTTTCCTAAAAAAATATATGCTGCAAAATGTATTAAATATTAATTTGACTTTATTTTTGCATCTTCTTTGTAGAAAAGTTTTAAGAGAAGAACTTCAAAGTGACAAAATTTGGATTAATCTATTACATCTTTATCTCTTTTCCATTACCAAATTAAAAACGCACAGAATTAACAAATAGAATGTGCAAAAAATTAATTAAAAATCGTTAAATAGATAATCTCTTGTTTAAGATATTAATACTATTAAAATGCTACATTAATCTAATTTCTAAATTAACTAGAATATCAAAAATTGGAAAGAATTAATGCTACGAGATCTTGTGTGTAGCACACAGTGGGGCCAAACGCAAAATTTTTGGTAATAAATCTGTATTTCCTAAACTATTTCTCGAATGGAATTAAAATGTATGAACAAGTTTTGGAGGAGGACATAAGTTCATAGAAAAATTATCTTGTTGTCACCTTTTGATAACGTGAGATACAGAATGTCAAAGTTAACCAGCTAGAATATGTAAAATCTAAAAAAAAAAAAAAATACTTTTACAAATCAAGCCCAATTTTTATTTCTGTAAAACACTTGACAATATAAAGAAAAAATAAGTTTGCTCATTACAGTTATCTCTTACAGTTAAAAAATATGATTTCGCTTTTGAATTTTTTGTCTCTACTTTATTTAATTTTTCAGAAATAAGTCCTGGTTAAATTTGCTTAAAAATATTATGTAATAATTTATTCCCAAATTTTTTTTTTGAAAAAAAGTGTTTGATTATCTTTTTTGATTATCTACCGCTATTGTTTTTACAAAAAAAATAGTACTATAATTTTACTTTTTTTCAGTTTTTTTTTATTAAATTTTTTTCCTTAAATATTTGAAAATACAAGGCTTCATAAATTTCTGTAAAGAAATTTTTCATAATTTTTTTTATTCTGCATATTTTGGGGTATCACTTATACATATCGTGCATAACGTTCTCGAGTTAAAATGAAACATACTCGAGTAATCGCCCATAAAAAAACTCGACCTGATGGGAGGGAAAAAAAAACCAATTCCACATATTTTTTTTTTTTGTCCACCAGTGTTATAGGCAATTTAAAAAATATTAAAAAAAAAAAACGGGGAAAAAAAGTATAGTCGGTCAAGCCCCACTATATGATACTCTACACCAAAACTCGGGAAGGAGACTTATATTACACCTGTGGCCAATTGTGGACCGATACTTTTACTAACATTTATATGATTTTATGCACTTTTAAGCAATTTCCGAAGTGTTCTTATATGGGAGCTATGGTAAATTTTGGAACGATCTTTATAAAATTTGGTACAATATACCAATATAACTTATTTATGTCAAATATTAACTTTATACTAGCATTTGAATGGGATTTATTTACGTTAAAGTTATTTTCGGAAGAGGTATTTATATGATCAATTTTGAAACGATTTTCATGAAATTTGGTACGAAGATTGATACTTAAACAAAACTGAAATAATAGTCCGATCACAACCAATTTCAATAGGCTTCGTCCTTGTGTCATAAAAGTCGCATGTCCAGCCATGCAGCCAGCTAGACAGACGGACGGACACTGTTAGATCGATTTAAAAAGTGATTCTAAGTTGATTGGTATTAAGATTTGGATAACATTTTCTCTTTGCGCTACAAACATCAGCACAAACGCGTAATATCCCAACAACCTATGGTGGCTTAGGGTATACAAAATTAAAATAGCACACTTCTCTGCTGCGCCAATATGAAATTTTATGTAAATCCAACTAGTGTTGCCAATAGGTGAGAAAAAAAGGATGCTAAAATGGACTTTTTAAAGATGCGAAAATGCCCAGAATATAAACCCAGAAAAAAATCTAAAATGCTTGGTTTAAAAACTTATTTCTTTTTATATTTCCCAGCAAAAACTTTGGTTGCCAGGTAATGAGTTAAAAAGCTAATATAATGGCTTTTCACTACTTATACATTAGCTGAATAACTCATTATTTTAACACGGTGATGACATTAGAAGCAACTACTTACCTCATGTCATAACATAGATGTCATTAGAACTAATTACTTTTAAGTTGTTCAATAACTCATTGATTTTAAAGTATTACTGAAGCCATTATAAGGTATAACAAGAAGAACTACTTATATTACTAATAAGTAATGAAATTTTAGAATATAAAAAGCTATTTTTTATTATTATTATTACTTTTTTTTTAATTTTAGACTTGAAAAGATTCTATCTCATCATATATTTACTCCTTCTTTAAGTATATTAATTGCTAAACTGAATAAGAAATAAAAAGTAGTTTTTCAAAAATTCTGATCATTAATAATTAATTATATACCGGTTTATAAATAAATAGTCCCTCAACTACTTCTATGTAATGTATACGGTATGTTGTTGTAATTTAAAAGTAACTACATGCCATTACCAAGTTTTTGCTGGGTTTATTATTATTATTTCATTATTATTATTAATTTTCTATTTAAAAACAGAACATAGAACGATTGTCAGCAAAAATCGCCCACAAAGTTCTTATAAAAATGTTGGTTGGTTGAAGTGCTTTTTCATAATTTTCGATTTTTTTGGGAGATTTTTCGTTTTTATAAAAGTCTTTTAAAATTTTTTTTTTATAAAAAATTTCAATGAACTTCATTAAAAAATAATTATAACAATAGATTAGTCTATAAAATGAGTTAAGTTATTTTTTTATATTCGATTTGGAGAATAAAGTGCATCCTTAGGAATTTTTTGTTAAATATAAATAAGATCGATTTGTTGCGCAAATTAATACAAAAAATGCTTAACCCTTCGTCTTACAAACTGGTCTGGCCAGACCAATTGCAGATTTAAAAATTGTTTTTATGTATTTCTAATTCAGATAGAGACTTGAAATTTCAGATACCCTCTTACAATTTTGTTTGCTAACAATCTGTGAAAAAACCAGAACCATGAAGCTAACACAAGGATAGTTATAAGGATAAATTGGTGTACATGTCACATTCGTACCAAATATGGTCTGGCTGGACCAGTTATATTTTCTATAGAAAATTATGTAGTTTGACGATGTTGTTCATTCTTTTTTTATTGTATATTATTTTATTAAAACCTTTTAAACTGAGTTATCATCAGTGTACACATATTATTTTATGACTTTTCATATGTTTATTCCCATTTTGTATAATGACAGTAATACCGACAAAACCTCAAATCTTTGAAAAGGAAAATTGGAAACAAGGAGAAGAACATGAAGTGTATCGATGGGAAAATGTTATATTTTGCAAAGCAATGCAGTTGTGATGCTAGAAAATGTTATACAAATGTAATTATATAGAAAAATTATAAAAATTTCCATTAAAATATATAAAATTACAGCACTGGTCTGGCCAGACCATATTTGCTACGAATGTGACAATTGAAACATCTGTATGAAGAAGGGTTAAATGGATGATTCCGTAAAAATATAATTAATAAAACTAAATAGGATTTTTTTTTTATTTTTACACAGAGAAAACACTTTCGTTGTCACAACCGAATTTTTCGCCAATCGAATTTGGTCGGTTGTGTGTATTATCCCTTAATTCGATTGCAATTACTGACTTTTTATAGTGTTCGTAATTGTTTTCAAAAATAATTCAATGAAGTGTAGTACTAAAAGTACAAGTTACTATTGTGAATGAATAACAAATAATTTGACATTTATTTTTTATTATTTATTTTTTAATATATGTATATGTAGATAGTAATGTAAAAATATAAAATAAAAATTGGAAAAAAATTATTATTAAAATACAATTATGTAAACTCATTTCAAACACTTCGCGATTCTAGAAGCAAATTCGGAAATTTCAAAGTATCCTTCCTGTATGAGTTCTTTTATTTTTAGATACATCTTTCATATCTCTCCAGCCGATTAGTTAGTTTTTGTTATGAATTGAAAAAGATTTAATAGCCCAAAATATTCACTGCATTGCCGATTATCTTAAAAAGCATACAAATTTAAAATTAGGAAAGATTCCATCATATGTTTGAAAAATGTCCTTACGTACCATTATTGTAAGCACTAGTTATACCTGTTTGTTAAGGGTTTTTTTCGGAGCAGTTTCAAAATTATACGAACATCTTCAGCATGATTAGGGCTCCATCAAATTATTATTTATTTTTATAAATTATGAATTTATCTTCTTGTTTTATTGAAATTTTAATTTTTTATAATTAGTTTTAAAAATGTCAGAAATATTATAAAATTTTCGGTTGTGAACATAGAATTTGACTTTCTATTATTCTATCTGATTCTTTTTTATTAGTTATAATAAATAATTAATTAAAATCACTATAGTTTAGTTATGATATTCAATATTTTGCTTAAAATTCCGTACTCCTACATAGATTTTTAAAATAAATATTCGAAGTAAATGAATTGGTTTCGATATATAATTGCATGAACACTTATTCCTCCACAATTAAGGTTTTAATATAATAAACATAAAGTATTTGTTGAATTTGTAATTATTTTACAATAGCAATCAAATATTACATGCCTTTATTAAATTTTAATTCTTGTGATCGTTTTCCAACTAATTATTTTTCTGTGTGTAGTACTAAAATTTTAGCCTTTTTAAAACAATTTTAAATATAAAAAAAGGAGCTTGAAAAAAGTCTGATACTCAAACGAAATTTTAGGCTAAAAGCAAAACTAAATAGCTATATTTAGCCTTAAAAGGGTTTAACTGGCAACGCTGGAAACATTTAATTAATTCAACCCTGCTTTGCATTCTTAAATTGCAAGAAATAGCAGTAATTAAACTCAGTAAAAATTTTCGAATTTCCAAAATTATCCTTAACGCTAGCAAGAAAAATTGCTCATTGACAAATCATAGTCGTTAGATTTTCTTATTGCTACATACTCATGCCATTAATATTAAATATAAAAACTGCTAACTATACTTGAAAAAAAATTCTTTTTTGTGAGATTGAAGAATAAATCTAATTTGAAATCCACTTAATTTCTCTCCCCCCGCGGTTATTTAAAAACATTCATTTACCAATTCCACTTGCAGTGAAACATGCAGTTAACTGTTAAGTGCATCATATTTGCTTCTTTCTAATAACCTAAGAGCTAATGGTACTAACTAATAATGGTTGTTATCTTTTTATAACATTCATTAAAATTTCATAAAAGCCAAGAGATTAAACTTTTTTTTCTTCTTTCTTTCTTAATTCATCCAATATTTGATTTTTTAATTAGACAAGTGTTTTGAAGAGATGGTTTTAATTAGAGTGATAAAAATGGAAGTGGTTGTTTTAAATGAAAATAGAATTTAAGAAGTTTTCAAGTTAAATTTAAATATCAATAAATAATACATTATAATATTTTAAAATCGTTGTGTTATATATCTACTAGATTTTTTACTTTTACTTGTATTACATTTTAGTATATAACTAAAAATATGTATATTTAAATATAAAAATAGAAAAAATAACGTTTTTAAATATTTAGCATATTTGCTAAAAAATGAGGTGAGTACATACATCTAGACGTTTTAAGCAAATGTTTTACTTTGAAGCATTTAAAAAGGAAACTTTTATCCACATATTATTTTAACATTTTTTTAACTGTATGTGTATGTGCAATATTATTTTTATTTTCCAAGTAAGTAAATATTTTCTGGTCTGAAAGAACAGAAAAAAATGTGTGTCAATAATGCTTTAAATAAAAATAACATGAATTTGTATATAAAAAATAAAAAAATAAAAGAATTTGGATAAAAGAGGCGCCAAGAGATATTTGTTACAACCTGGAAGCTAAATAGAAATTTAAAAAAAAATCTAAAAATATTTAAAGAAATAAAAATATTTTATTTTTATTTTATTTAGAAAAGTTAACAAATTAACATAAGCAAATTCCTATTAAAATATATATATTTTCTTTAGAAATACACTTCAATTACAAATTATATTAATTAATTTTTGTTTGATTTTGCTCCAATCATCAAAACGATAATATTAATAACGAGAATAATTGATTTTATTATTACTGCTTTTACTTAATGACCTAGAAATTTTTGGAAATTGACTTAAATTTATTTTATTTCTATATTTTTATAGAAAAATTTTTCATTTTTCTTTATATTTTATTATGAGCTGTCAATTAAGCTCATAATAAAAAATAAATGTAAACCAATTAAAAAATTAATTATATTAATATATAATATAATTAAATTCCAATATAAAGTTAGTTATTAATTTTATAAAAAAATAATTTGAAATATTTTTTTCAGTGTATATAAAAAGAAAAAATATTTATAAAAATACATATTGAAAAATCTTACAAATTTGTTGATTTTATATATGGAAATAAGTCAAAATAAAAAATAGTAATAAGTCATTACATAAAATAAATACACATAATAAAAAAAAAAATCTTATAAAACGTTATATACTTAAGAAATAATCACAATAAATTTAATTTAACCCAAAATTGACCGGGAAAGTTTTTTGGGTTCTATAAAACTTTATCTATTTTATAAAATTTTGCTTGGGTCCTTAGGTCGGGCACAATGGGCCGTTACCATATGTTCAGTGTTACCGTTGAGAATTTTTAAAAAGTGTCCAAAAAAGGGGATTTTAAAATAAAATATTGCCAAAAAAGGGGGGCCAACTGCTTTAAAACTTAAAAAAAGACTCCTTAAAATTTGTTTACTTGATAACAAAAACAACAAATTTTGTATTTTGAGAAAAACTACAATATTTACAATAATTTCTTACAAAAATGAAGATTTATTCACAAAAATAGTTAACATACAATCGAAGGTTCGAAAGGCTTAATTCTTTAATTCATTTTCTTAAATCGAATTAAATTTATTATCCTTGTCATTCTTTTAAAGCATTCAAATTAATTTAATTCATTGAATTAAATTCTTTGTACTTCATATGAATTGAATTAATTCTGTTATGAATTAATTCATCATTTATACAATTCAGAATTGAGATTTAAGGGAATTAAGCTAACATATAATTAATTCTTTCGAAGCTCTGCATACAATACTCTTTTAATTAATTAAACTTCTGTACTTTTGTACGAGTTCTTCACTCGTATTGCAGTCTTTCTTATCCCCGTTGGTCAAATTTAGAATCCACAAGTATTGACTTAAGTCTCTTGGATAAACAATTTTTTATTATTGATAATTTAGTAAAAAAAACACGTACCTCCGAGGAATTGCTATGAGGAATGTAAAAATATAAATTAGGATATTAGTATTCATTGAATCTTTTATCTTATTTTTTAAATCCAGTCCAAAAAGCAATCTCAAAATTATTTATTTGTTGAAATTATTATATAATGGGTCGATATATTTCAAACAACTTAGTTCTTCGTCATTTAGCACATAGTTGCTATTTAAAAAAGGGGGAAAAAAGTGCCCAGGTGGTTGAAAAATTGTCAATAAGGAGCCGCGAAAAAAGACGTACTTTTTGCATTTATTCAGAAATTACTTTTTTTTTATTTTTGGATTCAATAGTTTGAGCTCTACCAGAAAAAGCGATTTTTTCTGCAAAAAATATATTAGGACAATTTTTCGTGCTTTTCAATTCTCTTTTCAAAAGAGCTTAATATCTCTCCATTGGTCTTAGCTCCGGACAATTTGGAGAATTGATCTCCCTTGGTACAAAAGCTATGTTATTGTTTTGGTACCACTCCAAAGCTTTCTTACCGTACTGACATGATGCCAAATCGAGCTAAAAATATGTAGACATAATGCGTTCTCGTATGCAAGGAAGAAGCTTTTTTTGCAAACATTAACAAATGACTTGCTTCTTTTGTCACAACTGTATAAAGCTTGCCATACCAGGAATGTTTTAGGAAATTGTGTCTGCTTGTGGGTTCTACTCTTATTTTCAACATTTCTTCGAGTATTAGAAACATAAAAATTTTGACCCCAAAGCTACGAAAAGTCTACCAGTACGTACGTTTCATCGTCCATTGTATAACATTAGTATTTTCGTATGAAATTCAATTTTAATTTCCGCGCCCTATTCTTCGTTTCTAAATTTTTTGCAACAATCCCGTTTGGAAATTTTTGGACTTTGTATGTTTTCTAGCCTGTATTGGCTTTAACTTTTCGCACCAAATTGGTAGAGAACTTAGCTAACCGGGCAGCTTTTCTACCAAATGCGTTTGGAGCTCTTTTCGATATGCTTTAAATTTTCTTCCCTTACCAATTTTTTCTTCCCGAACCAAATTTTCTATCAATTGTCAAATTCTCTTGATACTGTTTATAATATTGAATGCAGTTTAACGGCAGATCTTTAATTCTTTGCCCAATTTTTTTGTACGACCAATTTGGATTTTTTTTACAACCAGAAAAAATATTGGTTGCCATGTAGTAAGTTTAGAAGCTAATATCTTATTATTAGCTGAATAACTCACTATTTTAACACGCTGATAATATTAGAGGTAACTACACACCTTTTACATTACTTAGAAGACATTACATCAGTCATTATTCAGCTAATAATGAGATATTAGCTTCTTAACTCATTACTTTAACACGCTGATAACATTAGAGGTAACTACTCACCTTTTACATTACTTAGAAGTCATTACATTAGCTAACTGCTTCCAAGCTGTTCAGTAGCGAATTTATTTTAAAGCTAACAAGAGGAGCTAGTCATATTTTAATAACAAGTAAATATGAAATATCATCCTAATCCTAATATATATTATAAAAATGAGGTGTAAGTTTGTTTGTTTGTTTGTTTGTTTGTGCGTCAATCACGTCTAAACGACTGAACCGATTTTCACGAAATTTGACACACAGATAATACCAGTGCCAGAGGTGGTTATAGGCTATATAAGATTTCGATTGGATGCCACGCCCACATTTTACGCCCACTTTTTATAACTTCCAAACGGTTGGACCGATTTTCACGAAATTTGACACACAGATAGTATCAGTGCCGCTGATCATTATAGGCTATGTAAGATTTCGATTGGATGACACGCCCTTATTTTACGCCCACTTTTTATAACTTCCAAACGGTTGGATCGATTTTCACGAAATTTGACACACAGATAGTATTAGTGCCGCTCATCATTATAGGCTATGTACGAACTGGATTGGATGCCACGCCCACATTTTACGCCCACTTTTTATAACTTCCAAACGGTTGCACCGATTTTCACGAAATTTGACACACAGATAGTATCAGGGCCACTGATCATTATAGGCTATGTATGAACTGTGTTGGATGCCACGCCCACATTTTACGCCCACTTTTTATAACTCTTAAATGGTTGTACCGATTTTCACGAAATTTGACACACAGATAGTATCATTTCCGGTGGTCATTATAGGCTATGTATAAACTTGGTTGGATGCCACGCCCACATTTTACGCCCACTTTTTAAAACTCTTAAACTGTTACACCTATGTTCACCAAATTTGACACACAGATAGTACCATTACCGCTGGACATTATAGGCTATGTATGAACTGGGTTGTATGCCACGCCCACTTTTTATAACTCTCAAACGCCTGTACCGATTTTTAAGAAATTTAACACACAGATAGCACCAGTAACGGTGGTCGTTTAAGGCTATGTAAGAACTGGGTTCACGCCCATATTTTACGCCCACTTTTTAAAACCCCTAAACAGTAGCAATTGTTTTATATTCCCTATTAGGGGGTAGCGAAGCGCACCGGGTTACGCTCGTAAGGATATAAAAATAGATAAGAGTAGTGTTTTAAAAATAATTAATTACTTGTCAGGTTAAATTTAATTAGTTAATAAACAACTTCTTTGTAATGACAATAACATACTGTGCACAGCAAAAACTTCGCCTACTAAATAACGTGATTTGTAAGCAAAATCTGTATGAAAAACAGCTTCCACTTTTAGTGCTATAACTGATGAATTTTGTTCACGATGTCCAAAATTTCATAAGTTTTTATTTGGGTTCCAAAAGAGTTGTTTTGGATGCTGATTTTTTTACGCACAAGAAAAAACATTTGGCTCGGTTGAGATTTGAACCCCCGCATCAGAATACGGATTGTGTTTGTTAGTCTGCTGTCCTAATCGCTACACCACAATCGACTTATATTTTTATGTGCTAAAAAGAAGCTTTCATATAGGGAAATAAATAAACTCAATTTATATAAAAAAAAAAATATAATAATAAATAAATATTTGCCTCAAGTAGGAGTTGAACTCTCTTAAGTTTGCCTCAAGTAGGAGTTGAACTCTCTTAAGTTCACATTTTTATAGCTAGGCGCTCTACACAACTGAACCACGTAAAAATCAAATTACTTTCATACTTACTAAACACTAGTTATCGAAGTATAATTAGGTAATGCTGCGAGTGGCGAATAAGGCTACATTGTAATGCATACAGAAAGCTGTTGCTTTTAGAAATACTTAGAAGCTAAGTTTTTGCTGGGTGTGTAATGCTATTGTCATTACAAAGTAACTACATCCATAACTATATGTCATTACCAAGTTTTTGCTAAAATACACAACAACAATAATTCTGTTATTAAAAATATTTTGGCTTAAGTTCAAGTAAGTTATATATTCAAGGCTACATTTTTTTCTTGTTTCTTTATATTTATATAACAAGTGTATGTGAGACATCATATTTTTCTGACAATTTCATCTGTCAACCTTTTAAAAATTTCATTCGTTTTTCTCCCATATTTTCTTCTCTAAATATCTTAAAATATTCATTTTAGTTCACACTTGTTGTGTCACTTTAAAGCTTTGTGAAATTTTTCTTAAAGCCTTAGACACAAGTCAAACTCAAATATTTAAAATACAACTATACACACATATAATACTTGTATATAAAGTTTTAACAAGTGGTATTTCATAAAATATGAATTGTTGAATTCTTAATCATTTTAGCTTAAGGTAATACAATATGCAAAATTACTTCAATTTTCTTTAGTCTAAAAAGAAAATGACTCTTAAAGGATATAATGTTTGGGTATTTGTATTAAAAGAAGGATATAAGTATAAATGAGATAACTAGTGGTTGCAGAGGTAAGAAAATATTCGTGCACCTTATGCGTTATAAGTTAAAAGTATAGAATTTCTAAGGCGGAACGTGAATAAATGTCAGCCAGAGAAACTGTTGAAACAACTAACGATACCAGCAAAGCCATCACTACAACACACTAGTACCAACATAAACTTAGTTAAATTATTTTATCATAAAGTATGAGTGCAAAAGTATATTGTCTGTATGTAGAGGTAAATTATTAGTGTGTATGTATGTGAGTACGTTGTAGAATTCATTTCGTTTTATGTACTTAGTTATGGCTTCTTTATATATAATTTTTCTTTTTTATTCTTCTTGTATTACTGGGTTAAAATTTTTTGCATAATCTTAGCCATGAAGGAAACAAAATGAATAGAAGAAAATAATATACAGCAACAATAGGAATGTGTAAATATGAACGCTTCTTATAGTACTACTGCTGCTGTTGTTATTACAATTCCGGATGCAGCAAAAGTCCAAAATGGCACTAGAGCAAAATCATAAGAAGACATGATAGTATATGAACATATACTTCCCTTTTGCACTATACAGCTATAACTACAAAACAATGACAAACAACAAAAGGCATACATACACATTAGGGTGGCCGCAAAATGAAAAGTATCAATGTTTTCAGCTTAAATGAAAATTTACTTTATTCTATGATAACGTTTCTCAAAATTTTCCCAGCTTAAATGATAATTTACTTTAATCTATGATAATTTATTTCGTTGTTTGTTAGTAGAAGTATAAAGTGTTATACATCATTAGAAAGCTTATAAAAATACGCGTATTTTGATGCTAAATTCATATAAATCCTTTTCATATAAAAGTATTTGTAAATGAAGGAAATTATGTTTCGAAAAATTCTAATAAATTTCAAACAAGTTCGAAAATTAAAAAACGGAGAAAACCATTTCGGTATTACTGCTGGAGGATTACATTGTATTATTTTGGCCTTATTTTTTTTTAAATATTCATTTGTAAAAATTCAGATATCTAATTTTTTTTGTGTAAAAGTAAAAATTTTTGGAATTATTTGGACCTAGTACTAAATTTTTGCTACGTCATGTGCGCCTCAAAGACCTTTCTAGCGATACCAAATTTTCAAATTGTTCCTTTGGCAGAAATATGAAAAAAATCCGAAAAACCAGAAAAAAGGACATATTTTCATTTTGATCTAGCTCACAAAACGATAATGTCAGGACGAAAATAATTCTTAGAATGAAGTAAATTTTCATTTGAGGTAGGAACATCGATACCTTATTTTCTCTCCATACAAACGGGGCCACCCTAAAACACATACATATACATATATACAAGTACTTGAAGAAAAGTCAGGAAAATTTAAAAATAAAAAAATAAAATAATATTTAAAGTCACGAAGTTAAATTATGATAAACGACGCGTAGAAATTAGAAAAGAAATATAAGAAAATGATTTAAAAAAAATATGTATTTTGCTGTACATATTTTCTTTATATAAACTTACATCCATACAAAATGGATGGTCATAAGAACGATGTTTAAAATACAAGTGAACAAATTTTTAAAATATTTAAGTAAAGAAGGAAAAACGATAATCGCAAATTTGTGACAAAACAGTGGTTTAGGGAAAGCTGGGGATTTACAAATTAAATATAATTTTTAAAAATTGTTGTAAATTCCAACGGGGAAAAATAAATTTTGTTATGGACAAATTTACTGCATAAACATTTTTTGAAGTACTTATTTTAAAATTAAAATAAATAAAATCTAATGTGAAGAATTATCAAAACTTTGTTACTTCGTTAACATATATTTTTATAAGGACTGGGCTTATAACTTTTGATGTGCTGAAAACTAAATAATACTGTTAACTGGTTTATATTTGCCATTATGCTCACAAGCAATGTGCTAAGCAGTGTTGCCAGGACTTGAGAAAAAAGGAGCTAAATTAGACTTTAAAAAAGGTCAGAAAATGTCCCAGAAAAAAAAGCCAAAAAAAAGCTAATATAGAAAGGATTTTAAGTGAAAATCCCCTCATCTCTGCAAGAAAAGTGTTACAAAAAGTTAATTGCTTTGAATTTTTTATCAGAAAACTTGAAAAGAAATCTAGCCTGAAGACGTATAAAGTACAAAAAATTCCTTATAGAAACGAAAAACAAGAATTGGGAGGTAAAAAAAATAACGTGAAAGTTCTTCAGACGAATTAGTGATTAGTGTATAACAGACGATGAAACGTTCGTACAGGCTGACTGTTTTCAACTTCCTATCCAGGAATTCTATGTTGCAGATGCTAGAGGGAATATGGCCGTGTATCAAAAAAATCAATATCCCAGCAAAAACTTGGTAATGGTATGTAGTTACGGATGTAGTTACTTTTCAATCATAACAACATACTTTATGCATTACATGAAAGTAGATTAGTTACTACTTACTTTTAACTTGATATGTAATCAATTACATAAGATCAGATTTTTGGAAATGTTACTTTTTATCTATCTCTTCGTTTATATTATAAAATTTATATATTTTAAAAGTTGGTAAAATATGAAAATACATTAATTATTTGTTAAAGTCACGAAGACTAAAACAAATAATTAATATCCACTAATCGTAAACACACCAGTCTCCGGTGAAGTCGAAAACACGACGTAAGCAGACAGAATAGCTTATTGTTAACAAATCCATTAGGCCACTTTATACGTACACGTACATTCATTCATGGACTCTATAATTTGAGTTTATGTAAAAAACTACATCAAACATAAAATACGGTATAACTGTTAAACCAATAAAGGGGTATAAAAATGTACTAGAGGAAATTTGTAGGAAATTTTATTATCTATAAATGTTGTATTAACATCAAAATACATACTACTGCTAGTTATATGCAAAAGGTGCTTTTGTTCATTTAATTTTACTGTCTTGTGTACTAAATAAATTTTGTGTTTGATAAAATGTTTGTCAAATTTTTCAAAATTAAAAATTCTTAACATAAAAAAATAAATTTTTAAATTTTTTTTGTTAATGTTTACAAAAATAAATTTCTTATTTCAAAAGGCTATTGGTAAATTATTAGTGTTTAAAAGTGGTAAGTATCTGAATATTACTAAAAATATCCACTAATTTGTATTATTTCTCTTAGGCACTTTGTGCCTAAAATTTATAAAACCTAGAAACTCAACAGGCAAAAAAATTTAATAGATTGCAATTTAGGAAATACAATTACATAAAGGTAAGAAAAATTTATTGGCTATCTTAAAATAATTTGCTAAACGTATTAAACTCTTAACAATTTTCAGACGGGGGCAGGTCATTAAGGTCCGGTATTTTATTCAATTTCTGCACGGGTCACTAGAATGCGCTTCAAGAATTAACTCCAAGTCTGAAATAGTTTGTATGTCTAATCCTGATTTCTGCATATTTTCAAATAAATAAATTTAAAAAAAAAATTATCGGCTTTTTATTTTCAATACTTCAGTACATACTTGTAACCGATAATGTAACTAGTTACTATTCATTTTGCTAATAATGACTTCTGTAATACTTTGAAACCAATGAGTGATTGAATAGCTACAAAGTAATTAGTTCTTGTAACGACATCTAAGTAATGACTTTCTGAAATGCCTACCTGTAATAATATAGAGTAAGTAGTTGCCTCTAATGACATCACCGTGTTAAAATAATGAGTTTTTCATCTAATGTGAAAGTAGTGTAGAGCCATTATATTAGCTTCTTATCTCATTACATGGCAAGCAAAGTTTTTGCTGGGATTCTCAAGAAAGTTTTTGTTTTGGGAAGCCATATACATATGCGGAAAAGAAGCACTTAATTCATAAAAAATGGTTCCATTAACACAGAAATATACGTGAATGAATGCCTTTGGGAAAGACTTCTCCCTTTCCTAAGAAAATAAATGTATCCACTTTTTTCTGGTCTGTTCTCGCTTCTTCTCATTACAGCAACAAAATAATGGAGTGGAAATAAAGAAATTGTTAGTGTTTGTACCGAAAGAGGCTAATCCACCAAATTGTCTGAAACTCCGTGCAATTGAAAGATATTGGGCTCTAGTAAAAAATAGTTTAAAGAACATTAAAAAATAGTTTAAAGAACATTAAAATGAAAAGGAATTTAAAAATAAGTAGACTTAGTCGAGCAAAAAAGTGACCGAAACACAATAAAACGTTTAATTGGAAGAATTGTGGAAAATATTAGATACGAGTATTTCCTTAAAAATCAACTGAAAATAATTTATTATTTTATGTTTAGAACTTGAAAAAAAAAATAAAAATTCGCTCATTGATTTATTTTCTAAAAGCAGATTTGTATGCACGGATTTTTTCGTGCGCAGTCCTTATATCACATATTAATTATACATTTTTTCTAATGTAATTTTAGGAACTTGAAAATTTTTGCATGATAATTATGATATTAAATTTATTATAGAAACAAGTTCTTTCTTTTTTATGCCCACAATCCAAAAATGTTGAAAGTGCTGGTAACCCTCGATTTTCGCGATCATTCCTTGAAATAATAGCATATCGGGACAATTAATAGAAAAAAATTATAATACACATATTATTTAAATACCCAGCAAAAAAAGAACTGAAAAAGAGCTGAAAAAGTCACGAATTTAACATTGTATTGACATTGGAAGGAAGTACTTACTGGTGCAAAAGAACTGCAGAAGTTCTTCTTTTAACCCATGGTTGTCATTTGTAGGATGTTCTTCTTATATGCTTCTTATTCATTTCTTTTGAAGTACTTCTTTTAAAAACGTATTTATGAATTTTTTTTACAAAAATTCAGTTTTAGCTTTATTAAAAGATAATAAAAATACATTAAAATTTATAAAATTTTAATTTTCTTAGAAATTATTAACCTTTTTTCCAGCTAAAATTTCAATTATTTTCACTTTTTTGGAAGTAATTATTAAGAACTTCTAAAAAAGTTTAAAACATTCACTTTGTTTTACTTTCGAAGTGGTGAAAGTGTTCTTTTTTGGAAGCCCTTGATCGTTTTTTTGCTGGGTATAACCAGATTACCAAAATAGTATATAACAAAATAAAAACAATTATGATTGCCTGGAACAACCTGAAAGCAATATATGGCTTAACTCAGTTTTACGGTTTCCGTTGAATTACCGAATATAAAAGTGAGTACAAAAATCGAAAAGAAAACTTTGTATAAGAATTTAAATTTGTTTGTTCTAAAGTTTTTAGCGAGCAAAAAATAAAAATACTGCATTTTGAAAATTATCTACTGAATCAATTAACCAATTTGGTGGTAAAAGTATATTTGAATCCGTCATTTAAAATAATTATACAAATATTTCTCCCATACTATACCACTGTAGCTGTTTAAAAATATTTAAAAAAGAAAAAGCAAAAATCTAATAACAAAATTACGAAATCACCATTGTTATTACTCGTATTAAACAGACTGTTAAAAAAAATATGAATTGCATTTTTTTAGTTCTTCTGCTTTACACAAGGAAAGGAGGATGAGAAACAAAAAATAAATGAAACAAAAGGGAAGATAAATGAAAATGTAAAATGAAAAAAAGCTTAAAATGACATTTATTCCCGACAACTTCGGTTTGTATTTTTGTTGTTTTAAATAAATACAAAAATAAAGGTGTTAAGGAATATTAGATACTCTATAAATATTAAGTAATTCTCAAATAGAAAACAATTAAGTGCCCCGAGAAGAACAATTAAACGTCTAATAAAAATTTTAAGCTAATAGCTATTAAAGTTTTTTTTTTTACTTATAACTTTATAAAATTATTAAAATATTTTATTATTACAAAATTTTTTAAGTTAAACTTTTTGCAAAACTAACAATATTTGCGCTACAATAAGTAAATTTTTTTAAAGACCCACCACGTACAAAATAAAAATGGTTTAAAAAAATATAATACTACAACTAAAACTAACTACTGACTAACTCTACAAATCTACAGTATGGCTACTGTTCATGTTGTTGTTGTTATTATTTTTCCACTTTTTTTCCATCTACAACATTTGTATGTTGTTGAATTATTGCTTATTCACTGGATTTCATCTTGTCTCTAAATGCCATCTCTCTAACTCTAACGTTTCCTTTAGATCACCAGTCACAGCAAGGACATTTCAACGTCTGAGAATTTAATTTATTATTTTTATTTAAATACAAGCTTATACACATACAACCATAGAAAACACACAAAGTAGACAGCCATATATTTTCAAATTAAAAGCATAAAATTTGTTATAATTACAAAGAATAAAATGATGAGATGACATTTATAAGTCTGTGGATTTAGAAAAAATTTAACTTGATTTTTTTTTTTGTGAAATGAATTATTTAAATAAACGCACATGTCTTTAATGTTGTTTTCTTACAAGGAAAATTTTATTTATTTTAATTAATTTTAAAATAAATTAAATTATAAAAGGCTTAATTAAATTGTTGGCATATGTTTGTTTAAATAAAATTTTGTTTATAATTTAATTGCTTATGTTTAAAATTTGTTATGTTAAGTGATGTATAATAGTATATGTAAGTATGTGTTATCATTCATACTCATTGAAGTGCTTCAAATATTTCAATAACATTATTTTGAGAAAATTTTTGAAATTATACGAAAAACTTAATTGTTTGTTGTTTAGAAATGTTATTTTAAAAATGAGAGAATATTTTGATTACTTTAAGAATTATTTTGAATACTATATGTGTATGATTTGTATAAAATTAAATAAAATTAAAATATGACGTAAAACAAAATATATAGAAAATAATTTTGCTCATTGTATTCCAAGCAAATATAGAATATTTTATGAATTTTTTTATACTTCTGTTTAATGCTTTATTGAGTTGCAAGTATTTTCAGTGCTTGCATTATTACTTGTTTTATTAAAACTCTTTTTTCCAACAAATTAGGTACACTATACTGCAGTGCAAAATCGTTCATTCAAAAACTGGCGAAAACTTTATAAATCAGTTTAAATTTTTTTAATTCTTTAATTGCTCTGAGTAAATGCCGGACGCCTCTCGTTGCGGTAAAATGTGTCAAAAGTGGCGATTAATTGAACTTTGAAATTTAAATTTTTGTAATAAAATTGGGTACCGAATAAAAATATACAAAATTATATATCAATATAAATTACAATCTTTAACCTAGGTTGTGTTTTTTTCTTATAAGGAGCTGTCAAAATTAAACATTTTTTTTACATTTTTGAAAAGGAGTGAAAAATTAAATTTTCATCAACTTTTAGTGTATTTATATTAAATAAATCGTCCTTTAAAGTAAAAATTGAAAATGGCACCATCAACCTTAGCTATATAAGTTAATTTTTCTTCCAGTATTTGTAAATTATATTTTGTCCTAATATTTTTATTTTTTGAAAATTGTCCTAAAATACTCTAATTTTAAATTTTAAATGTTACAGATGCTTGTTCTGAAAATTTTCTGAAAAATAATACATATTGTCTACTTTAATATTATGAAAAAATTCGTGCGCATATATAGACCGATTTGAGAAATTATTATTATAATTTTTTTTTTTTTTTTCGAAAAAACCAGAAGATTTCATAAAAAAAAACAGTAGTGCACACATTTTCTTTGCTTTGTCAAACATTAAACAGCAAAATCGAAATAAATTAGTAAATTCTATTCGGCTGGTTGGATTTACATAAAATTTCACATAGTTTTAGCAAAGGAAAAGACATTTTGAGTTCAAAAGCAGCATCCCAAATATGCTTCGGGGACGGAGCTATGGGGATTCAAAATAAGGTACTAATGTCATAGAAAAAGTTTAACCACTAGTGAGTTTTTGTTCCTTACCCCATTTCCAAGATTTTTATATTACCTTAAAGTCCTTGGTAAATACTTAAGAAAACATGCTTCCACGTACTATTTCTCTTGTATATTCTTCGAGATATATTAATTTGAAATTTCAACAATCTCAACTTTGCAAGATGTTGGTCAAGTCTTTTCCATATATATCCTAACATTTTCAACCGATTTTATCATATTTTTTTGCAGTTTATTACTTTAAGAGCAAAATTTTCTATTGAATAAAAAAATTTTAAGTCGACAATTTCATTGAATTAGAAATAAACGATTTTGAAAATTACTAAACAGACGGGCGGAAAAAAAGTATATTATTTTTTTACGCTTGTGCAATATAAAAACTAAAGTATTTATATCACCTTTCTCTGAATTAAGTGACATTTTCGACCCATTTAATCCAAATGTAGACGAATATTGCTATTCTGCCAAAAAATATTTTAGAATTCTAAATTTATTTTTTTTTTTTACTAATAAATAAAACAAGCACAAATGTTATATTCGGCTCGGCCGAATCTATATACCTATCATCAACTTTCTTAAATTTTACGTTATATAGAAGGTGGGCGGAACACGCCCATTTTTTGTTTCCGAGTTTACATTGGTCCTTGAACTATTTGAACACAATTTGTTGGAGTTTAACCATATATGGGAGTTGGGCGGTAAAGTGGGCGGACCACGTCCATTTGTGGTTTCCAAGTTTATATCGACCCTCAAACTATTTATACAAAATTTCGTTGTCGAACATGCTTTTGTTTGGGT
This sequence comes from Protophormia terraenovae, assembly GCA_951394005.1. Taxonomy (NCBI): domain Eukaryota; kingdom Metazoa; phylum Arthropoda; class Insecta; order Diptera; family Calliphoridae; genus Protophormia; species Protophormia terraenovae. The sequence goes on from OX596074.1 coordinate 121,241,460, forward strand.
TCATTACAAAAATATTAAATGAAAGAAATCATGATGAAATGCCGCGACACTACACAATTGACTTCAAAGCCTTGTTTGACTGCAAACTAAGTTATGTTAACTATTTGCTGGGCGACACGGACAATTCTGAATCTTTTGTTCAAAATTCGGAATGGCCAATAGAAAATTTGTTGTGTTCCATCATTACAATGACAGGCCACACACATTTTGATGACCCGCACAAAATTTACTGAACCTGGTTGGGATTCTTACATATACCCACTGTATAGCCCAGACCTTGAACCGCGTTTCCATTTATTTCGGTCTAAATATACTTGCTGAAATACTAACATTTTTAAGACAATTGTAAGAATCAGAAAAGGTTAAAAAAACTGGAAGCTAAAACGAATATTGCTAGGATAAAAACAAAATAATAAGGTTAGATTAAGCTTTAAAAAAATAAAACTACTTTGCATACATTCTTCATTTTAGCACCAAAAAGCTTGCATCAACATTTATTAAAATTATTACCTTTTATTCTAAATAAAATAACATTCACAGAAAAAAGTCACCAATTAAAAAATATATACGAAAATAATTCATTCAATTATAAACTTTTTTAAATTTGCACCTCTCACCAAAATGATTATATCAATTACTAAAAACTATAAAAAATACATAACAGAAAAAAATAAATTAATTAAATCAATCAAGTAGATGTATTCAATCAATCATTAAAAAAATGTATATGAAAAAAAAAATAGTACCAAAATTTATTTTTTGTATTATTTTTTCTGGAACATATTTATTAAATTTTGATGCAAAATTAAACAACTGAGTTAATTACAAAAAAGACGGTAATAATTTTTTCTGTTATTACGAAACTTATTATGTCATTTTCTAAGTAAAATAAAAAGCGATAATTAGATAACGAAAGAAGTATTTTAAATTACTTAAAATAGAAAAAGGAATATGATTGCTAAAAATTGCTATCTAGTTGCAAATGTTTTGATACTATACTTAAGTATTTAATAAGCAACATCTATTTCTTAACACATCATTACTGTAATACAATATTTACAAATGTAACCATTACCTTATTTTAACCTATTTACATAATAAAAACTAATTTATAATACTGATTCAACTACAATTCCTGTCCCAAATATGCTTTAGCTATATTTATTCATTCATTCATTCGCTTGATTGTATCTTTCTCTATGCTTTCAAAAGCAACAAACTGTGTTGCAAAAAAAAAAAAAAAAAAAAAAAACTTTAACGCCTAAAGCGTTACTCTATATTCATAGATACGTACACTTAAAAATTGTCTCTATATCACCTTCCTTTTCCTTTGACACACTAAATGTAACAACATTTCATTTAATTTTGTGTTTCAATTTCATTGCCTTTTTTTTGTTTTTTTCTTTTGCACTCCAAAAGTGCACACATGAGATCTACGAATGCTGTGCGAAAGGGTTTTAAAAGAATTCGTTCGAAAACTCAATGGAAAAATTTTTTAATTAAGGTTTTTTTATTGGAGTAATAAATTAGTTTAATAAATAGGTGTGTATAGAATCTTAAGTTGATTATAGTTGTAAGAAAAATAGTTTTACGTAATTCAATCCTTTTGCTGAAAATGGAAACATATATGAATGTACAATAATTAGAAAATATATCTAAGACTAAAAATTATACATATGGGAAAGAACAAAAATTTTCGAACAAAATAACGCAATTTTAGACCTTACCATCTCTGATTTCGATAAAATTCGGTATACACACTCATTACGTCAATGCAAAATTTTAAGTTCTTCAAAATTTTAAAATTAGTTGTAGTTTAGATTTTATCGCGGTTCAAAGTTCACTTTTTTTTCAGATTTTTTTTAATACATGAAATTAAATAAATATATCTCTGGACCTATTTATCCGACTTAAACAATCTTCGACTCAAATTAATGCCTAATGAATCTTATTTCTAATTATATTTATGAAAACACCATTTTTTTGAAGAAAAGGATAATGAAATCAATATTCATCCTTGATATGACATTTAAATAATCATATCTTCCATTTCTATCTATTAAGTATACTTGTCTTCAAGTACTTATTTGTAAATTATGTTTTTTTGTTTTAATTATCCTACACTAATTTTTCATGGAATGCTTTTGAAAATGTTACAGTATGTTTTTTCTGAAAATTTGTATATTACATATAGTCTATATATCTCGATTTTAGAAATGTTTTTTTTTATTATTAAAACTCCAGTAGCTCTCATACAAATTAAAAAAAGCTTTAGCACAGACTTTTTCTTTGCTTTATCAATCATTAGATTTGATATATTTTTTTAGTTATATGAATTTAAAATTTCAACATTCTTAATATTGCAAGCTTTTGGTCAAGTAGTTAGTTAAAGAACAAAATTCTTAAATAAATGTAATTCTAAGTCGATATATTTATTGAGTCTTAAAATAAACGATTTTGAAAATTTACAAAAATGAACATACGGATAGACGGAAGGACGGACTTCAGAATTCTCTCAAGAAAGAAATTTAAAACTTACAAAAATATTATTTTTACTTTTCGACCAATAAAAAAAAAAAAAAAAACAAATGTAAATATAAAAATATTTATTTCACATTTCCCTGTATAAGGCCGATACCATTCCAAATCAGCTTTGCCCAGTTATTTACAAATATCGATGTATCTCGTAATGCTTAGTCTATTAAAACTTCCGGTGCAAAAAATATTTTCGCTATTTTCATCAATTTATCTTTAATTTATATACTACATAGTTCCTTCCAGCCTAATTTCGTTAAAATCGGTTCAGGGTTTTAGGCATGATTGCGTCACAAGCAAATAAACAAACACACAGTTTTATAATATTAATATGAATTAGATAAAAAAAAATGTAGTTTTGGAATTTTAAGATTCTTTATAACAAAATGTCCATCTATACATTGGAGTTAAATGGGTCGAAAACTATGCTTAACTCAGAGAAAGGTGTTATAACAGGGGTTCTCACAAGATATTCCTTCGCGACCCCCTTTTGACATTGTAATGGAAACGCGACCCACTACAAATTTGACTAGTTAAAAATCAGATAAAATATTACGTAAATATAAAATAATATTAATAATTGCGACATTGTTTCTAGAGACTTTTTCGTATAATACATATCTAATATTATTCTCTAGCGGATAAACATTCCTATATTTCAACTAAAATGCTTTTAAATCTGCATTGAAAATAAATTTAAACCATGAGTTACATTTTAACACTTTTTTAAATTAATCTGGTATTTTATCAATATAATATATAAAGTCGTTTAAGCAAAATTAATTTTTATAGCCAGCAACTGTCTCGAAATAAATGTTTTATGTACTTAGCATTGAGAAGTCACACCATTAGAGCAAATTTTATTACACAGGATGTTATTCCATGGTTATATTTCGAAAGGGCATTGAAACGACTTTATAAAAAAATTTTTGGCATAATAAACTTTTTTGCAAATTTATTATATATTTATTTATATAAAATTGAAAAATTAATAGTTTTATCAAGTTAAAGTGAACTATTTATGTTTTTAATTAAACATTTTCCCTTCCACATCGTAGTTTTCTTTATATTGTGTCATTCGACAGCATCACTTTATTTATATGATCATTGTTTTCTTTATCAAACTGAATTTTTTAAATCGAAGCTCGGGTTTCTGCATCGGTTTTCTTGCAGCTGGTTGGTTCCTAAAATAACTCATTTAAAAAAATCAAGACTTCTGTCCTTAATTTGGGGATTTTTTGTATAAAAATGTCTTTCCATTTTTAAATAGTTTCATGATTTCATTGGAATTTTTATTTAAACTTCCACATAATATTTACATAAAAAAATTGTGTTTTCAAGAAAATGTTTCAGAAAGTTTTCGCGACCCCCCACGAATGTCTGTACGGACCCCTTGTGGGTCGCGGACCCCCATTTGAGAACCGTTGTGTTATAACATAATTATAAAAAAAAATTCATAATTTTCGAACTATTTAACTCCAATGTATAGATGGACATTACCCTTTTCCTATAAAGAATCTTCAAATTCCAAAACTCCATATTTTTTACCTAATAATAAATAAAGAAATAAATTAAATAAAAAGCTAAAAAAAAAAAAAAAAAACAAATAAAATAAAATATTGATTATACCTTTCCCTAAAATAAGCATCATTTTCAACCCCTTTTACCCCAAAGGACTTTCCTAAGAATTTAGCTATTTAAAATCTATCGGTTCAGTGTAAAAACCTACAGCTTAGTGTAATTACTACCAGTGTTACCGTTTTGCGACTTTAGTCGCCAATTTTCAACCTTTTTCAACCACCTGGCCACTTTTTTGGACCCTTTTTTAAATGGCGACTAATTGGCGACTTTTTAAGGCTGCGTGCTAAAAGACGAGAAACTATTTTGTTTGAAATATGTAACCCATTATATATTAATTTCAACAAATAAATTAATCGTTTTGAGATTGGTTCACAGTATAGTGATATAAAAAACCGCGGAGTACTTATAAATGAACTGAAATTGTTAGTAACTAAAAATAATAATAAAGTTTATGAACAGCTATTTATATCATCATATGCCAAATTTATTTAGACTGGATTAAAAAAAAATAAAACAAAAGATTCGATGAATACTTATATCCTAATTTATATTTTTTACATTCCTCATAGCAATCCCTCATGGGATCATGTTTTTTTTTTACTAAATTATCAGTAATAAAAAATAGTTTGTCTAGCAAACTTAAGTCAATACTTGTAGATCCATGCGTTCCATCCTAAATTTGTCCAACGAGAATTTGAAAGATTGAAGAACGAGCGAAGAACTAGTACAAAAGTACAGAAGTTTTATTAATTAAAAGAAAACTATATTTTAATTTTCTTTTTGTGAATAAATCTTTATTTTTTCAATAATAAAAATTGTAAAATAATTATAAATTATTTTGTTATTAATTAAACTAAATTTTGCAGATTTTCTTAAAATACAAAACTTTTTGTTTTTGTTGTTATCAAGTAAACAAATTTAAGGAGCTTTTTAGGTTTTAAAGCAGCTAGCTCTGTTTTTTCAAAAAAAAATGCTCTTTTGTGGCGACTTTTTATTTTGAAATCCCTTTTTTTGGACACTTTTTAAAAATTCTCAACGGTAACACTGATTAATACCCAAACTCTCGACTTTAGTCAAATATAAACAATTTCACATGTTTTCTTCTTTGATTTCATTTTACAACATCGTTCAGGTTTTAATGAAACCGAAATGTATAAGACACCACGAATGCTGATGAAATGTGTAACGGTACCGAAATTACGTATTCCATTCTGCTGGTACAGGCGCGGATCCACGGGGAGGGAAAAAAGGAAATTTCCCTCCCCAAAATGAAAACGCTTAATGAAAAATCTGTATTAAATCATACAATTTAAGGAAATAGTTAAGAAAATCATTATATTTTCCTCCCCCAAAAGCTTGAGCTGGATCCGCGCCTGTGCTGGTATCTAATTATAATCCATAAATCTGCTTTCGTACCGCCAAACAGAGACAACAAGGCCATTTATAATTGCGAATTTGTTTAACATCAATTAATTTTCATTTAAATTCGATAGTATAATCTTTAATTTCCTATTACATTCTGTACTTTAAATTTAATTCTAATCTAATATATTCAATTACTATCATTAAAAATGACTCTTTGAAAACCTGTTGCGGTAATGTATAAAGAGGCACTGGATAAAACATAGCAATAATAATTTGAAATGTTGCCTCTTCTGTTAATTTTTTATTTTTTCTTCTTTTTTCAATTATATTTCTTTTATGCTCTTTCATGTCTTTACGGTTTTTTACAGAACGTAATGTATGTATGAATTTATGCTTTTAATTTGCATTTTCCATGTCATTTGCTTAAAAAAAATGAACATAAAAACCAAGTTGTCTCGACAATTGCTATGGAATTCAAATGTAACACAGAGACACATACGACTACTATTACCTTATTGCCATACAGCCTCATCTTACCTCGAATGTTCGAATACTGAGTATAGAATAACTGACATACTGACGTTCGGTGTAATGACTGACCTATTTTTTACTTCACTTTTTTTGCATTTCCCCAACATTTATATCAAAGAGAAAAATGTATAAAATTACTACAAAAACAGCAACAGAAAAATAGCAAAATGTGGCAGCAATACCAGAAGAAGGCGAAGAAGAAATAGCAGAAGAGGAGGGAAAAAACAAAGTGGAAATAATGCTAAAATGCTTGTGGATGACAGCAGCTGTAGCACTTGTTGTTCTTGTTTTTATACCCTACACCACTATAGGTGGTTGGGGTATTATGCGTTTGTGCTGATGTTTGTAACGCACAGAAAAAATTATCGGACCCCTACCTTAAAGTATACCGTTCGACTCAGAATCACTTTCTGAGTCGATTTAACAATGTCCGTCCGTCCGTCTGGCTGTCTGTCCATGTAAACCTTGTAAACAAAGTACAGGTCGCAATTTGAAAGATATCTTGATGAAATTTTGCACAAATAATTATTTTGACACAAGTACGAAGTCTATTGGAATTGGTTATAATCGGTCTATTATTTCACCTAGCCCTCATACAAATGTCCTCCCGGAATAGGGGTTTAACGATCATAAATGCCTTAAATATTGCAATGTTTCAATGAAACTCGGTACAATGTAGTTTTGTATAAGTATCAATCTTTGTACCAAATTTCATCAAGATCGGTCCATAATTGACAAATGCTCCCATATAAACCCCTCTTCCGAAAATCACTTTAACGTGAATAAATCCTATACAAATGTTAGTATCAAGTTAATATTCGACACAAATAAGTTTTATATAATTAGAGACAACATTGGCAAAAATTCATGAGAATCAGTCCATAATTTACCATAGCTATAATATAAACCTACTTCCGCGAAGCGCCCTAAAGTGCATAAAATCATATATATGTTGTATCAATGCATTGTTTGTATTGGTATATTTTATTTTACATTTAGTGTTTGTCTATAATTGGCCACTGGTCACATTTTTAGCTCATACACAATGGTGTAGGGTATCATATGGTCGGTCTTGACCGACTATAGTTTCTCTCTCGTTTTTTTTTTTTTTATAATGTTACTGTGGCAACTGTGAAAAAATACGAAAAATTAAACAGAGAAAAAACAAACGTTGCATAAATTGTTGTTTACAAAATACATTTAGAAATTTATGGTTGCTGGGTTAGTTTTCCTTTTTTTGCACTTTTTGTTGCTTTCATTTCAAGCCATTTAAAAATGAAATGATTACTTTAACGTGGCCTTGTCCTCAATGTATTGCAGGCTTTTAAATAAGTTTTGGGTTAAAACATTTTGTTTTCTGTATTGTTTTGTTAAAGTTTTAGTTTTGTTTAAAAAAAATGCACTTGCATATACAATAACAATTGTTATTGCAAATGAACAAATTCATTTAGTATTACAATATGCCATATAATGTTAGATTGTTAGTAAATGACTGAGTAAGTCGATAAATGTAAATGACAACAACATGCTTGACGACAAGTTAAAACCACTAAAGACAGTTGATGTTTCTGCCACTCGTATGTATGTATATTAGGGTGGGTCAATCAAAATCAAAATCTACATAAAATTCTAAGGAAATTACCCAAAGAAAGTATGGATTTAAAATGAAAACCTAGCTCCCGCCGAGAGACATGAAGATTTTATTTTAAGATTTTTCAAAAAAAATTTCATAGATTTAATGGAAAACAACATGTTATTACTAAATCCAAACATAATATTATGGTGGGTCAATTCAATTCAGCAAAAAACATTTAGAAAAGTGTATTTTATTAAAAAAGTCTTAAAGAAGAAATAAATATTATTAAAGAAAAAATAAAATAAATACAATGTTTTATTTACTTGCAACTATTTTTTCAAATATCTCAGCAACCAAGCAACTGTCTATTCTAAAATCTTATATGGTATAGGAAATCTGTATTAACATACGGATTTTGGCAAAATTTTGAAAATAGCGTCAGTGATATAGCTTTCCAAAATTTAAGATATGACCAATGTCCTTTAACCTTTACTTATAAAAAAATGTGGAATGCCATTTTGAAGGTGCTCTCATTACCCACTATTTGAAACCTAATTCGGATCTGTATCTTGAGTAGTTTTCGAGATATACGCCTATCTACAAAAGGAATTGACCCACCCTAATGTATATACTATATATAAAACAAAAGCGTTATACATATTGCATTTATCACTTACTAAAGTTAAAAAAACAACAAACTTTACTTATTCAACTAAAGCCCTTTAAATGCTGCTGCTATTACATTGATGATAATATAACATTGCTGCTACTACCAACCTAAAACACATCATTGTCGTTTTAGCCTTGAAATGACCACATTATAATGTTTTCTTGCTTATATAGAAGGATCATTTTGTCCATGTTTTGGCCTTTAAATGGTATTTTTCTATAGCCTCCCTTTTAATAGGATACTAGCAATAAGATGAGGCTGTTTTATAAATTCTCATTTAACTAAGATGCTATATTAAGGTCATTTATGTTGTATATTAGTTTTAAATGTAAAATTAAAATTGCATACCACAATTTAATTTGTATTTCGTTTTTATCATTATCGTCAACGTCATCATAAATATGTGACATAATTAAACTTGACTTACTAATCAAAATGCACAACATGCTTTTAGTTCTTTAAATATGTATGTAAATGTTTGTGAGAATGTATGTATGTAAATATGTATATTTCATTTTCATTAAACTATTTGTTTAAACATTGTTCTTGAATGTAAATGAGCAAAATAAAAATAATAATGAAAAATAAGGAATATGTGTGACATGATAACAAGGACACTTAAAGATATGTGATTTAATTTTTTTGTAGACATATTTTAATATATTTAATGATAAGTAGAGACAGAGAGAAATAGGTAGTGTTGCCAGGAGGCGAGAAAAATAGGTTTAACTGGACTTTCAAAAACATCAAAAAAGGCTAATTGTAAAAAAAAATAATAATAATATTAGGTCGAAAAAAAATTAATTAAAAAACTTATTATTTTTTTTATCAGCTTTTAATATTTTGAAGATATTTGTAATTAATTTATAAATTAAACATAAAACAACTTCTTGCAAAATTATTTAATGAAAAATCGCCCAAAAATAACTTCAAATGAAAAATTACCCAACGTTTTAAAGTAAGTTTTTGGAATATTTTAACAACAGTACTTTTTGATTAAAAATTTATAAATTTTTTGGTGGTTTTTCGCTTTTCTATATTTATTATTGTATATTAAAAAATAATACTCGATTTAGTAAGTCTACAATATTAAGTAGTTGAGTTATTCTTAATTCATATAATGAAAAGCCACAGCAGAAATTATTTTTAAATGTAAATAACTTTTGCGAATAAATACACAAAAATGCTTAAAAGAACGATAGTGTAAAAATAAAATTAGTAAAAGCTAATAAGCGCGAATGTTATATTCGGCTCGGCAGAGTCTATATACCCACCATCAACTTTTTCAAATTTTACGTTATATGGGAAGTGGGCGGTAAAGTGGGCCCATTTTCTGTTTCCGAGTTTATATTGACCCCCAAAATATTTTTACAAAATTTCGTAGCTAGATCGACTCAGAATCTAACCAGGACCAAGAAAATATATACTTTGTGGGGTCTTAAATAATTCCTTCGACATGTTACACACGGAATGACAAAATCGATATACCCCCATCTTTTTGATGGTGGGTACAAAAATAAATTATTATTTTGTTGTTGATAAATACTAAAATTTAAGCCTTTTTAAGGCAATTTAAAAAATCAAAAAAGGCTAGAAAAAAAAGTAAGAAGCTAAAATGAAAATTTTGAGTCTAAAAACAAAATTAAAGGATTTAGCCTTAAAAAGGCTTAACTGGCAACACTGGTAATAGGCATATAATATTAAACAGGGAAAGAAGATATTTTACGTTTCTCGATCTTTAAATACAGTACGATTATTTGTGATTTCCTAGGCATCTTATTATAATTGTAAAAATCAGATTTCAATTAATACGAGAGCATAGCTGGGGTGCTTCGCCACCCCTATAGTATTAAAATAAAAAATATTTAGTGTGAATGAAATGAATTATTTCATATAAATAAATATTTTACAAAAACATTACTAACAGTCTAACAAAAAATTTCGGGAAATACGTTTAACGATTGTAGCTTTTTAAATATTTTTTTATCCAATTTTAAATTTTATAGAGATTCAGATTTTTAAAATCACTGTTAATACGAAGATAAACTTTTAACAGAAGAGAGGAGATTTATTTGTGTTTTACAATACTATCAATGGCCATCAGAAAATAACTTTTATATCACTTCTAGAAGGTAAAAATCAAATAACACTGTTATTTTTGCTCAATAAGAAAAATATTAAAGGGAAAATAATAAAAGTCAAAACAGTTACAGTCCCTGATTTTAAATAACCAAAATAAAAGAACAATAAAATTAACTTATCTTGAAAACGCAAGTAAAATAATTAATTTTATTAATTTTATATAAAAATGTATTCCTCATAATACAGAAAAATATAATCCAAGCTATTAAAAGTATTCAACTTTTTTATATATTGTTTTGATGGTATTAGCATGCTATTAGTTTTACATAAAAATGTCAATTTTCTGAAAAGAAAAAGAAACGGTTAAGGAACAAAAACAGAGCACCTTTAAAAAACCTACTCAAATTGTTTAAATTTTTACTCATAATACATAAGACAAAAAATGAAATTAAAAAAAGATTCGGCTGTGCCGAATCTTTGATACCCTTCACTGTCTTAAATTTTCGGCTTAACGTATGCTTTCATTATTTCACATTTATAAATATACATTTTTTTCAAACTACGAAAATTTGAATACGAAAAAAAAAAACAATTATAGCTAGCTTAGCTTTTAAAAATTAAACAACAACAATTCCATATTTATATCTGTATATACAAATTGACTGCATATACAAAGAACAACAACAACACTGTTATTCATTATATTACTGCTGTTGCTAACTAAACTACTTGCCTATACAAAAAACAAAAACGTCACTAATAGTCATTACAATGCTTAATATACATGTTTGTGTATGTATTTATGTATATTCTTAACAGATATGTTTTAGTTTTTAAAAATAAACAACTACAATTCCATATATATTTATTTTTGTACAGACTGCATATACAAAGAACAACAACACTGTTATTCATCATATTACTGCTGTTGATAACTAAACTACTTGTCTATACAAAAAACAAAAAACGTCACTAATAGTCATTACAATGCTTAATATACATGTTTGTGTATATTCTTAACAGATTTGTTTTAGTTTTTGGGCCCTAACTCTGTTGATTATGAACGAATTTGGTTTATTAAAAAACCGAAATTTTATAAAAATATTTATGACCGATCTATATAAAAATATAAATCTATAGCTTAAACAAGGGGTTCAAAAAATCAAAAATGCGTTTTGACAGATATCTCAGTTAATATGAACCGATTTATTTCATTTTTTTAGCAAACAAATTCAGAAAAAATGTCCGAGACTTCTTTGTAAAAACGAACACGGACGGTCGGACGGACATGGACCTATCGTCATCATTTCTTACAAGGATCCCGAAAATATCAAATTTTTTGCTCTCCGACGGAAATTGTGGAAATTACAAACGGAATAACAAACTTATATATACCCTTTACACCTGTGGTAAAGGGTATTATAAAGAAAGCAAATTAATTATTACATTTTTATACCCTTCACCACAGGTGTAATGGGTATATATAAGTTTGTTATTCCGTTTGTAATTTCTACAATATTCATCTAAAAACCAAAATTGACCATAACTCCCATGTGGTCTCCATATAAGGAACTTTTAAGGCAAGATAAATTCAGTATTATTTTTGTGCATTGAAGGTCAAGATATATACATTTTATCCGAAATGCCTTAGCTAAGGAACAAAGGATAGTATCTCGTATTAATTAGACATTAAAAAATAAACCCAGAAACGGAAAGGAGGATTATTGTATTGGCTAAAAAGAACCCCTTCATTTCTCTGAAGGTATTTCAGCTGAAATTTTTAATGAATGTCCGTATTTAAAGCTGTCTAAGTCAATATTCTAATCAAAATCCTGTAGTTAACTTTTTAAATGGTTTTGACTAAAGGCTGTCGAAAGAAGTTTTCAAAAAATGATATAAAAAATATGGTACAAGAATCCATTGAAAACTTGTCAGAATTTAACCCTAAAATACTAAAGTTATTTTGAATAATTTTCTATTCACCTCTAATCTAAACATATGAACAACTGAAAATACTTTATTCTTGCATTTATATATAAAAAACCATCTACTGAAAAGTTCTCCGAAATTTGGTTATATGATACCCTATACCATTTTGATACACATAATTTAGTTTTTACTTGTATACAACTTACTTGTGTTAAATATTAACGTAATGCTAACATGTGTATGGGATTTATGCACGTTAAAGTGATTTTCGGCAGAGGAGTTTATATGGGAGCAATGGTTAGTTATGCACCGATTTTCCGGCAAATGGATTTACAATTACATAAAACTTATTTGTGCTAAATTTCATTAAAATATTCCTATTTTTAAGGCATCTATGAGTGTTAAAACTCTTTTCCGGGAGCACATTTGTATGGGGGCTAGGTGAAATAATGGGCCGATCATAACCAAATTCAACCTTGTGTTGAAGAAAGCATGTGTACCAAATTTCATCAAATTAACTTCAAAATTGCGACCTGTACTTTGCGCACAAGCTTTACATGGACAGCCAGCCGTCCAGCAAGCAAGCCGGAAGACCAGACATCGTTAAATTGACTCAGAAAGTGATTCTGAGTCGAACGGTATACTTTAAGGTGGGGGTTCGAAGATTTTTACTCCGCGTTACAATTTCTGCACAAACACATAATACCCCAACCACCTATGGTGGTGTAGGGTACAAAACTACTTGTAATGAAATAAAATACAGAAATATTAAATTGAATAAAATTCAATTTTCAGTTTATACCACTGTTGTTAAAAATTGGAAAAAAAAATCCGTGACTTTAATGGCGGCACTACAAGGAGAGTGAAAAAAAAAAAAAAAATATTTATTAATAGATAATGATGCTTTATTTTATCTATTTTCACCTAAAATCAATTACTTTTCCAAAACATTAGTTTTTCTATCAATCGCCATTTTTCTCAATTTCATCACTCTGAGTGTCAGATCAAAACCCAATATCTTGGAAACTACAAGTAACCAATAGATTAATAGATTTTAGTGCATTTTTTCAAAGTTTGTGATTTTTAATCATTTCATTTTTAACATTTAATATAATACAAATGTATAGACTCTTACCGCTAGTCAAATATAAGCATGCAGAAATTTTTTCAAAGGATTTCCTTAATGTGTTTTAAATTTACATTTTACTTGGATTAATGATACATTCAAATTTACTCAAAACAAAATATATTATTTTTTACCACAAAAATGTTTAATTTTCACATCCTTGACAGTTTAATTTTTTTTCTTTTTATGAAAAGGTAGGAAACTCATATAATTAATTTTAATTTTAAAATCATCAACATTTTAACATTAATAAGGGTAAATTTGTTTAAATATTTACGTTCCAAATTAATCAAAAAATTAAGAAACATTTTAAATAAATATTCTAGGAAATGATTATATTTCCATTGACATAGGTTAATGTAATGTTTGTTTTTTTTTTCTTTAAACTTACCCCTAATGTGTCTTATTAATAACAAATTTTTAATTTATCATTTTAAGTAGTAACATTTATGAAAATCCCATCAAACTACAGCTTATAACAAACATACCTGAAAAGAAAGATAAAATGAAAATATTATATATTTAAAATTACCATAATCATATTAAGAGAAAACAATACTCAAAAAACCAAACTTAACAACTATTTTATTTTCTAATCCCATTTAGATGATTTTATGCACGAAATTTGTGAATTATACTATACTTATACATACATATAACCTCATGCTCATGTACAGATTTAAGTTAAAAATTGTTCTTTACGTTTTTTTTTTCTTTATCGTTTTGGTTAGTTTTCCGGATAATTTTGGGAAAAAAAAACTAAAGTAAACTTAAGCAAATGTATAGTGTTGCAATATATGGCAAGTTATTAATAATCTGACACACGTCAACCCAAAAAGAAAAGTTTAAGCCAACTCAGCAAAATGTTTGTTTGTTGGATTTTTTTTTTTTCAACACAAACAAAGAATTCATAAGAATTCTGAAACTGGTCAGTGAGAATAGCAAAGAATAATGCTGTGCAATATTGTATGGAAGGGAAATCTGTTTGGTAATTTTTTTTCTTAAGTATGGTAAGCGACTTAAAAGATAATTGAAATAAATGAATTGAAAAATATATTTTAAAATCTTCTTATATTATATATTTTAGTTAAGTTTCGGTTTTGCTTCTCTTTTTAATTAAAATAAAGGTTACAGAACTAATTATAATAAATTTGTTTTGTTTAGTATAGTAAAAAAAAAGAAATGTTTTTAAAAAGTGTGCAAAAAGGGGATTTGCCAAAAAAGTGACCAAGAAATGGGGATTAATTAAATTTAATATAAAATTTAAATTATTAAATAATTAAATTAAATTTTATTATTGTGAAAATAAAGATTAATTCCTAAGAATAGTTAACATAAAGTACTGTTTTTATAATTTAATATTTGTTCTTTTGCACTCAGTCTTCACTGGATTCCACTCCTCCAAATCCCCATCTAACCAATTCATGGCTTAAAGCATGGATTCACATATGTTGACCTTAAGTCTGCTTGGCAGTTTATTTTGCACTATAATTTAAAAAACGTGCCGCCGAGAGAAGTCATCTTTTATTTAAGAAAGGCTACAAAATTATACACATTTAAAAAAATTAAAAATTAAAGCGAAAATTGGAAAATCATGAACAAAATAGGTCGAATTTGGGAGACCTGGTTCTCTCAGAAATAAAGGTTTTAAAATTTTTTCCTTTCATAAAATTTTTTACAAAGTCATCTTTCTGGAAAGTATAAATACTAAATATAACTAAAAAATAATGTAACTACTTTTTTGACAAAAAAATTGCGAAAAATTAAATTTTTTTCCAAATTCAAATGCATATTACTTTTGATTACGTAAAGATTTTTACAAACTTTTTAGAATAATTTTGTTATTTGTTGGTAATAAAATAAAAAATATTTTCAGAAAATTTGGACCCGCTATAGCGAAAAGATACCAACGTTGGTCAAAATGTAAAAATTTTAATCTTTCAAGCCTAATATCTCGTAAACTAAAAGAGATAAGAGACTCAGATATAACGATTCATGATTGTTTTAAAAAATTTTTGAAAATTTATATGGAAATTTAAAATAATATAATAACATTGTGAAACCTATATTTATGAATTATTTTAAAAAATATTTTGTTTCGAAATTTTTAGATTTTTTAAATAAATATAGTTTCTTATAAAATGTTTGTTTTATAAAATGTATCACTAAAAAAAAAAAATTACATAAAAAATAAAATTTTTCATGAAAAATCCAATTTTGCACCAATAAGAAAAATTTTCGGTAAAATCCGATTTTTCACTAAAAAATCAATTTCTCACTAAAAATTTTATTTTCCTCTAAAAACTCGATTTTAACTAAAAAATTAGATTTTGCACTAAAAATAAAAAAAAACTATTTACCAATGAAAACAAGTCCAAAGGTATAATTGGTTAAGTCCAACAAAATAATATTCTATACCCTTGCTTTAACCACAAGATGGTCTTCGAGTTTTTCGGAAATGACCTTATATGTGACCAACGGCCAATTAAGGACCTATTCTTATGAATCCTTGTTACTATGGTTTCTGCCTTTAAATTTATGTACAGTATGTCAAGAAAATGTTTTTACATTAAAAGAAAATATGAATTTGTCGAAGTTTGGCTTTAAAAACCTATATAATTTTTTGCTAATGTAAAAATGTTTAATAAGTATTTGTTAATTAATATATTTGTTACAATATAACTCAAAGAAACTTAATATTTAATGATTTACACTATTAGAAATGGAGCAAAAACTAAACAAACACAAAAATCTTAGTGTCAAGAAATTCTTTTTACATTTATAAAACTGCTTAAGAATATCATAAAATTTTGGAATTTTTAATTTAAAATGGTAACAGCTGGTATATATAACCGCTTGTGGAATCTTTTTCATCAATTAAAATTATTAATGAATGTCACAGTAAATTGGAATTTTGTATATTCAAACATTAGTGCGATTCTTTAGTTCATTATGGTCCTGTAATACCTTTTAGTCACTTTCTTCTTCAAATAAGGAGAAAAAATGATATGCGATTAAAATGTATATTTGAAACTTTTTGCAAATAAACATTGCCGCATTATTACTCTTTGCTCATATAAGCTTGGAGTCATTATTTTTCTCATGTCTTGAATTTTGGTTTTCGTCCTTCATAAACTCATAATTTTTAACACTTTTTATTAAATAAGCTTTAAAAGTCTAAAAATGTTACTGCACACCTGTTATATTTCATAATAAAACCGATTTTCCAAATATTTTGAATAAAATTGTTCTGTGTTTAATAATATCTTTTAAATACGATAGTATGAATATTTATTATTTAATTTTCTAAATGCTTTCTAAAGGATTTTGAAGGTTTCGGGCGTACTCTGACCGCATTAAATTGTACTTTTATATAGTATAAACATTCCTGTACAACATACAATTCGTTCCATAACTTTTTAAGCTTATCAACTTAAATCATTGGGAATGATTATAATTGTTGAATACTTTGTCCCCATAAGAGTGTTACTTTCCATGGAGCTTTCCATCTGTAATTGTAATATATCTATGTTTTTTCATTGTTTCTTGGAAGATAAAATTGATATACTCTTTCCACAGCCCTATATCATAAGCGATAGTGGATATATTCCAATTTTTCTTAATTTTTCTAGGTTTAACTCTGCCAAATATTTGAAGTAGATGGATATTAAGAGATATTAACTACAATATTACGGGAATTTTGAAGTGATTTAATATTCTATTAAGTATATATCTTAATAAGGAATACATTTGTACAATATCTTTAACAATTTTCCCGAATTGGAGGTTATAAAAAAACCCCAAATGAGTTTATGATCTGGAGTTTTTTCTCTTGACATACTTAATATATAATTTAATATATTCGTAATATATATCATGGATTTGAACACATATTCTTGTACTATGTGATTATAATTATCACACTGATGATTTATTGACAATAATACATCCCAAAATTCCAAAAATTGTTTCATTTAGCGGCAAAAACGCAAATGTAAAAACATTTTCTTGACAGGTAGATTAAAAGGTATGTGTAGTTTTTTTGTTGCATTTTCGTAATTACGTTCATAATGAATTTTTTTTCTGGTAAAATCCGTTAAAGAAATATATCTAAAACAAAATATTGTAAAATAAAGTTTAAATAATATTTTTTTCTTCAATGTAAAAACATTTTCTTGACATACTGTATGTCAAATATTATCCCAATTCTGTCATTAATGTGGATTTAATGTATGTTAGAGTAATTTTCTGGTCTGATTCTGATTCACTCTTTTATAAAATTAAGTTGTACCAAACTTTATTGAAATCGTGGCATAAATAATGTATTTATGTTTATTTAAACACTATTCCGGGAGAATATTTGCATGGATGCAAAGTGAAATAATAGACCGATCATAACCAATTTCAGTAAACTTTAGCGTTATTTCAAAATAGTCCTATTTTCCAAATTAGATCAAATTATCTTTAAAATTAAAACTTGTTCTTTGTGCCCAAGTTTTACATACACAGACAACAAGCTAGCAGTGCAACCAGACAGTATGTAAGGCGGGTGGATATCGTTAAATCGACTTGGAAATTGATTCCGAATCGATTGGTATACTTTAAGATGGATGTAGTAAATATAAAAGTCCTAGTTTTCAAAAAGTAAGATTTTATCCAACATTTTTCATAAAAAAAAAAAAAAAAAAATTATTTTTAAATTTTGACATTTTTCAAAATAACAATTTAACAAATCATTCGAAAATAACACACATATTCACAAAGTGTATTATTTTTTAAAAATAGTATTTTTCTTCATATAAAACTTTAACAAATAACACAATAACGGGGTTGTGAATTGGGTAATTGTGATTTCTTTTTAATACAAAACAATATTTTCAGTATAAATTTCTTCAACCTAGCAAATTATTATAGAATAATTTGTATATATTTATTATTATATACCAAAAATCGTATCAATATCTACAGTATTTACTGAGATATAAAAAGTTGAAATTAACATACTTCTTTACAAAAGCTGTAAATAAAATTAAAATATTTTTAAAAGTTGCTAATTTGAAAATCCATAATTTGCGCTATAGACATTTTCCAATATTTTAAGTATTTTTTTTTTCACAATAAATGATATGTTTACTAATAAATGCAAAAATAATTATTTCAATTAACATAGTTTTGCAATATTTTATAAAATTCACGTTCTTCTCATTGTTTTGAGTCTACAAACATTTGAGGTTTTATCGGTAATTCTGTCATAACACAAAATAATAACGAAGAGGTGGAAAATCATAAAATAACATGTGTAAACTGATGAGAGCTCAGTTTAAAAGTTTTTAATAAAATAAAATACAATAAAAAAGAACGAATAACATCGTCAAGCCACGTAATTTTCCACACAAAATATAACTGGTCCAGCCAGACCATATTTGGTACGAATGTGATATGTACACTAATTTATCCTCATATCTATCCTATGTTTATCGTTCTGGTTTTTTCACAGATCGTTAGAAAACAAAATTGTAGGAGGGTACCTGAAATTTTAAGTCTCTAGTTTAATTATAAGTATATGAAAACAACATTTAAATCTGCATTTGGTCTGACCAGACCAGTTTGTAAGACGAAGAGTTAATAAGCTTTTATTTTTGTAATTTTGACGTTCTAATTTGGATAAATGTGACATTTCGGAAATTCCAAATTTATTTCCATTTAATTTTTTGAATGGGTCACTGTGAGCTGTTCGATAAGTACTTGGCTACTAGTTTTAATAACATAAGCACATAAGGGCAACTATATAGAGGCCTGTGGTTATGAATCAAAAATGCTTTTTATGATGAAGTTTCTATCAACTTTAAAGAGGACACTTTTCTACATAATGTTCACAATATTTGTCGGAAACGACAAAGTATGCTCGTGGCTAAAGTTCAAAGTCAAAATTTAATACTTTAAAATTAATAAAATATTATCGAAATTACCCTTAATATGACGTATAACATGACTTTTTTCACAACATCAAAATGGTTTATATCTCACAATTTTTAGTTCGCGGGTAAATATCTCGAAAAATGGTCCTTTTAAAATTTAAAAAAAAATTTATGTTAATGGTAAAAATGTTTTCTATAACCGTGGTAAGTGGCATTCTGGGACTCGCAATATTTTACGAATTATTAAAACAAATGTAACAAATAAATAAAAGAATTAGTCTTTTTTTTACAAAAATAATGAATATGCAGAAAATTATTAAATTCGGAGAGGTAAAGTCCAAAATTGTAAATTTTCGTGTTAGTTTTAAATGGAATGACTCAATTACTATTATTTTTGAAAGCAAACGAGAAACTATAGTCGGTCAAGACCGACCATATGATACCTTACACCATGAGCTAAATGATAACCTGTATGAGCTAAAAATTAGACCTGTGGCTAATTGTAGACCAACACTTTTACTCAATGTAAAATAAATTATACAAATACAGAACAATGCATTGATACTAACATCTATATGATTTTATATTCCTTTTAGAGCGATTCCCTGAAGTGCGTTTATATGGGAGTTATGGTAAATTATAAACCGATTCTCATAAATTTTGGCAATATTGTTTCTACTTATACAAAACTTATTTGTGTCGAATACTAACCTGATACTATCATTAGTATGGGATTTATGCACGTTAAAGTGATTTTCGGAAGAGGCGTTTATATCGGAGCTATGGTCAATTATGAACCGATCTAAATGAAATTTGGCACAAAGATTGATACTTATACAAAACTCTTTTGTACTGAGTTTCATTGAAATATTGCTATATTTAAGGCATTTATGACCGTTAAACACCTATTCCGGGAGGACATTTGTATGGGGACTATGTGAAATAATGAACCGATCATAACTAATTTCAATAGGCTTCAATTATTCGTGCCGAATTTCATCAAGATATCTTTAAAATTACGACCTGTACTTTGTTCACAAGGATTACATGGACAGACAGCCAGACGGACGGACGGACATCGTTAAATCGACTCAGAAAGTGATTCTGAGTCGAACGGTATACTTTAAAATGGGGGTCCAATTATTTTTTTTTGTGCGTTACAAACATCAGCACAAACGCATAAACCCCAACCAGCTATTGTGGTGTAGGGTATAAAAAGTAACATAAATAATCAGAATTATTCTAAAAATCAGAATGTCTATATATAAATATTCTGTTTTAATTTTGATATGATTTTTTTTCGACCCTATTTGCATTTTTGTAATTTTTTATAAATAATATGTCCAAAAATAGGTGTTTAAGCCACTCGGATTGCCTAATAGCTTAGTGTTCTGAAATGCATCGATGGTAATTTGGGTGATATTTTTAAATCTTCTTTCCGAAAAAGCGTTTTTATGCTATTGACCCATTCTAGTGATAAATAACTATATATTTGTGCTAAAAAATTTTCAAAATATTGTTCAGAAAAATTTTTCGGTTCCAAAAACGGTACGAATTCTAAAATTTACCAGGTCCTGTAGTTCGGAACCAAAATTATCTAAGCGCTCAAATCTTCTGAATATGTTATCACAATCACAAAATCAACGAAATCGGTTAATGGTCCAAAATGGGTTAATGGCTTTATTATATGGATTTTAATAATTAAATTTTAAAACAACTTTCTATTCTATTGCGAATTATACACAAATATATACGAATGCGAATTTTACACAAAAAATATACATATACACAAATATATAAGCATTAATTTAAAAACAAAAAGTAACAAAAGAAAAAATCCAGCATAATACGGTCCAAAGTGTTCAACATTTTACCAAGTCTTATTGAAATTTTTAGAAACCTGATGTTTTTTTTTATTTTTTTCTACAACATGCATTTCACATGTAGGAAATTTTGTGATTTTTATGAACAAAATTAAAAAAATATGTAATAAATTTAATACACTTTCAGGTTGATCTAGAAGCAATATTTGTGTATATTGCTAACATCAGCACACATTCATATTATCATCCGTATTGTGGTGGTGTAGGGCATTCATCACCAATTAACCAATGTATAAATAACCCAGAAATAGGTTCAAATAATTAGAGCTACTTTAACAATAACTTCATTTAGTATACAAATCTCCTATTTATAAATAAAGAAACAAAAACTTTTTCTCATATACATATGTACATAAAAAACTTTAAGCATGACCTAAAATCCGTTTGTTTTACATTTACCTATTCTTTTGAAAGAACTTACCGTATACGTCTACTCTACATTTAGGTACTTTGGGTAAAACAAAAAAGTACTTTTATAAACAATTTACACTCCACTGTTTGGATTCTCATTTAAACAAATCTTTTGTATAAGGTGTGTTTGTAAGGATAAAAAAGGAGTTTAACAAAATATTCTTATGTTTTTTTTTTTTTTTTTTTTTTTTTTTAAAGCTCAAAAGGGTTATTGTTCAGTGTTAACTGATAAACACAAGTATTCTGTTTCATTTATTTTTTTTTTTTTCTGTACTCTGAGCCGGGAATACAAAAAGGTTATGATGTTTGTTAACGAATGCGTTTGTTTGTTTGTTTGCCGGTTTATGTTTGAGTGTATGAGAGTAGGAGTATCATAAGAAGTGTGTGTTATTATGATAAGCATATATAAATAGGAAAAACAAATCCTTTTTTCAAAGAAATACAAAAAGTAGGTGTATATATTTTGTAAAAAAAAATAATAATAACAGAAAATGGTAAGTAGAAAATGTTTCTTGTATAGTAGACCATGCCAATATACATAAAGTTATTGTTCAATATTAGCAAGAAAAAGGAAAATAAACATTTAAGTTTATAAGTATAGGAGTATGTGTGCATTTAAATACATTTTTTCTTGTTTATATATAAAGACTGATTTGAGTAAAACTTTCGCATAAATATCAATCTCTATAACTTAGTTCATTTATGTTTAACATTTATGGTGCAAGAACTATTTATGTAATTTAACTTATCCTAGTCCTTTTAAAAAAATACAAAAAACTAACCTACAAACAAAAAGTTCATTTGGCAGCTACTTAAAGATTAGCAAAGCATATCACAGCAACAAGAGGTTTATTGTAAGTATTCCAACATTTGTTTTAATATAAATACATGTGTATATGAAAGCGTATGTAAGAATATTTTGCAGAACTCATGCATATGTATGAGTATAATAGTAACAGTAGTAACAATAATAATATTTGGTAACTATAGTAGTTTTGCAACTATTGAGCTAATCTTTGTAGTATTTAATGAATGGTTTCATACAAGTTTTAAGACCATTTGGTATATTCTTTTATTCTATTTGTATTCATTTCTAAGTATTTAATGCGAATACATTGAAAATATTAAAAACTTTAACTTATACCCTACAAACATTTGGAAGATATCTTCCTAGAAGATATTTACCCATTTTTATTTGGAAGAAAATCATCAAAGCAATATTTTTATAATATCATATTTTTATCAGCTTAGAGAAAATTAGGAAACAAACACAAAAAATAGATAAAATTTTTATTTTTTGACATTTATAAATTGATGATGTTTCATTGAAATCATCTAGAAGAAATTAACGCAATACATACTTTTCACATTTTTTCATTTGTCGAAAAATTATTTAGAAATTAAATAAATATTGGAAATTGTATGTCTCTTAGCAAAAAATGTATATCTTGTGTGATCGTGGAAATTTTACATGCTTTATAATGTGACAATATTTATGCATGATGGTAAAGCTTTGTTTATCATATTATTTACAGATTTCTTTAGAAATTCATTATTCATAGATTCCTTTTGCAATAATATTGTTATTATATCTTCCAGAAGATTATCTGGCGTTATAGTATTTTTTTCACATAGATGAGTATCTAGCAATATTGCTTAATTTTCAAACTCTTCCGATTGGGGAAACTTCCGCAATACGAATATGAACATTGCGGCGATAAATTTTTTCTTCTAAGCAATACGAATTCGAATCATTTTCGTATTATTTTGCTTGTAGGGTAATTAATTTCTGAGGTGCATAAAAATACCAAAATAACATGTTGATTTGATAAATATTATTTTATGCGATTAGACACAAGAAAAACTTATACAAATGAAATGGAGAGTAATTGCAAGTAACCAGTGGTAGAATTCCAAAATTAGGTAGGAAATTTTATGTTTTGAATCTTCAGAAAATAAAGTCAAAGGCTTGTAGTAGTGGAATTTAGACAAGATAAAGTGATATATGCGTTGGTGGTTTTTCACCACAGGTGTCATTTCGTTTGTAATTACCGATTTAGAGAACAAAAAAGTTTATATTTTCTGGATCCTCGTAAGTAATGACCTCGGTTGAAATGGAGTATATGAAGACTATCAATAACTGCCATGTACAATATACATATCAAGTGATGGAGAATTATTTCGTGAATTTTGCTATTGAAATTCATCAAGATAAATGGCGGGGACCAACTAGGGCTTCGATTTTGCAAAAAAAAAAAATATATATTCAAAATTTTTTTCTGAATTTTTTGTGCTAAAGAAATGAAAAAAATCGGACGAATATTAATTGGTCCGATAGCTTAATATTAATATTAATTAAGCTATCGGTTAAAACTTATTTATAACTTTTCAAAAACCCTTATTTAAGCTACAGGTTTTGTTTATATATAGATCGGATATAAATATTTTTGTACAAAAATCTATAAATAATATAAATGCACATACAAACATTTATATTAAGCCTTTCAAAGCTGTTGTTGCTTTTTGTATAAGCAGTCAGTTTGTTTACATATATATTAGGGTATTCAATCGATTAACCGTCATTCGGTTATCAGATTAGTTTTGATCGATTAACTGTTCGAATAATTTAAAATTGTCTATTTTCAAATAACAAATAAACCGAATAATTTGCATCGAATAACCGATTAACCGAAATTTAGCTTTTTTGGAGTTATAAATTTAGAAATTTTTTATTTTTAAGATAAATTTATGTCAGATTCATCTCCATTTTAATATCTAATATATTCTATCAAAAATAAATAAAATAAATTTTTAGGGAAGTACTTTTTCATTACTTTCAAAGTATTAATAAGCGTACATTGTCTTGTGCTATAGAAGTAATGCAATTAGCGTTAAAAGATACTATAAAAATTTAAATGAATTGTTCTGCTATAAAACGTGAAGATTTGGTTGCTATTTTTTCAAATACTTGTTACTAAAATGATCTGTTATGAAAATTAAAAATAGTGCTATACATATTTTTTTTTTTTTTTTTATTAAAAATATGTTGGTTAATATAAAAATTAAAATTAAATTCTTCTCGCCAATAAAAATTAATTTAAGTAAAGTAAATTTGAAGTTATATAAGTCATAAATATTTAAATGTTCACCATCAAATGTACGTAAAAATTAGTGTTTATAAAAAACCGACTTTTCAAAAAACCGGTTTGACGGTTAACCGAAAATTGCGTAAAATTAATAAACCGGGTTTTCGGTTAACAGTCTACTAAAAAACCGGTTAAACCGGTTAACCGACATTTTAATAATTGCTCTAATTTGAAGCTTAATAAAAATATTTTTGGTTAAAAAAGTGGTTTTCAACTTATTGGTTTAATCTTGTTCTTATTCTTTATAAATTGCGATTGATTTACATCGAAAATTTATACTTTTTCAGCCTTTAGACTAGTTTTAATATGATTTATAAAATCAACTTTTATGGCAACTTTTAAGCTTTCGAAGCTTAATAATGATCTAATATTATGCTGTAAAGTATTTTATTTTTTATTTTTTTTATTTTATTTTTTTTTTTTTTTTTTTTTTTTAATTTTTTTGGCATAAAAATAAAATAAAATTATTGAAATTTTTCAAAGAGGAAGCTTTCACAGAAAAAAATATTTCAAATAATTTTTTAATAAAATTATTAATTAACTTTATATTGGAATTTAATTATATGATTTATTAATATAATTAATTTTCTGATTGGTTTTCAGTTTTGTTTTTTAATAAATTGACAGCTGTTAATAAAATATAAAGAAAAATTAAATACTTGTCTATAAAAGTACAAAAATAATATAAATTTAAGTAAATTTTAAAAAATTTTCAGCTCATTGCATCTATTTAAGGAAAAGAAGTAATAATAGTATCAATTATTCTAGTTATTAATATTATCATTTTGATGATTGGAGCAAAATCAATTAAAAATTAATTAATATTACAAATTTCGTAATTGAAGTCCATTTTTACTTTTTTCTGTGTTAGACCAAAGATTTTGTACTTTATATTATAATTTATATTCACCGTGTTTAAAGTTTTTCTCTCAAGGAAACGTTTATATAATTTTTATAAAAAATTTGATAAAAATATAAGCATAATTTAATAAAAATATGTGAAAATTTATTAAAATTTTTTCTAAAAAGAGATTTGTTTTTAATTCTTAGATTATTAATCACTTAAAAGTACATTTTCTGCACTTATCTAGTTCTTCTTTTGAAGTCTTTATTCTTATTATCCTACATAAAATATTTTTCTCTAAAGCTATATAGTAGTAGGTGTAATCTTACATATTTCCTTCTTTTTGAAAATTTCATTCGCATGATATTAAGGTTTTTGTAAATCAAATGCTTAATTGTCTATCTGATTTATTATATTTACAGCTTTTAAATATATTTAACTTCCGACAAGTAAATATTTATATCTATCACTTTCTAACTCAAACAGCTACCATTTTTAGAAGTTTCAAAATATTTTCTTATATTTTAAATTCCGAAAAAAGCAACTAAAGGACGAAAATTAGTGATACTTTTAACAAATTTTTGAAACCGGTTAACCGACACAGAAAAATCGGGTAAACCGGTTAACCGAAATTGAATATTTCAAATTAACCGGTTCGCAAATAACCGAAATTTGGAGAAAAAACCGGTTTTTCGGTTTATAAACACTAGTAAAAATATCAATATTAATTTTTACTTTTATGACAGAAATTTATTCTCACACAAAAAATAAAAAGAGTTACATAAAAAAGACTGATTTATTAAATAAAGTTGAATTAGGAGAATATTTTGTAGTATTAGGTCGAAAAGCCTTTCACTGATGGTAGTTTTGTCAATAAAATTTCTTGGCGTGAGTTCATATGGCACCCAAGCATCGAGTTCTTTGAGCATATAGCCTTTATCGAATGATTTAAAACAGTCATGTGGTTGATTTTAAGTGCCTCCGCTATACTCTGACAGCTTACGTGCTGCATTTTCTCCAACGGTTGCAAAATTTCATTCACTTTTTCAGTTGACTGGACCAGCAGCGCCATGTGCATCTTTAACATCAAGATTTTCCGGAACAGTATCGAGCAAACCAGTCCTGAGTCCGGTGTTCACTCACAGGTTACAAAACACAAAATAATTAAAAATACAAAATCTAACAATATTTTTTAGAATTTGAAAAATCTGCCAAGAAACGATTTAAATGAATTTTTTCTGAGTGGCTATATATTTTACACCAACACCTTTTTAAATTGCTTAGCTCATAAGCTGCAGATTTCTTTACATTTTTTTAATTATTTAAAATTACTAAATTATTTTTTATTTTATTTACTTTTGATGCTACATTATTAAAATGTTTTGCATAACAAAATAGATTTGATATTTTTAACGATGTTTGATACGAGTATTATTGTATAATAAACAAATAATCAATAGAAAAAGATATTCAATAAAAATTTAAAATAATTATGAGAAAAAGTTTTAATGCAAATAAAATAAAACTATGAATTTTAGTTAAAGAAAGAGTATTCAAAAGTTGAACGAACCTAATGTAAATACATTAAAGCTTAAAGCTTTTTGTTTATTTTCTTGTCAACTTAAGTTTTGAACTGCAAAACGAAATATTACTTAAGTGTAAGCTTTTACTTAAATGTTTCTTAACTAAGTTAGCCCTTAAGTATTTACTAAGGGAGTAGTATAAAACCGGGCCTCAATATTATAAAATACATATGTTCTAAATATTATCAAGATTATGATTTCATCACATTCGATTCTAAAAAAATACTTCATATTCATTATTAAATGTCCACTCTCAACATAGAGTGTGGCTTTCAGAATGGCTTTAAATCCAATCAAAATTTGTTCATCCCACAACAGAAATAAGAAATAAGAATTTTTCCACCGTAGAGCATTATTATTATTTTTTATTAATTATCACCAAACCTAAAAGATTTTTTCATATCAAAGTGCCAAAATATACCTTCCGAATTATTTTGTTAGAAGTGGTTATTTGAGATGTCTATCCGTTTCCCAATTCCAATCGAATATAGTATTTATTAGCAATTTCCCAGATTCTTCCTTTTTATGTATTAAAATTCTTTTAAAGAGTCTTGCTTATCTGGAATTTTTAATGTACAAAAAATTTTGTCACTAACTTCCGTAATATAACATTAATAATTTATTTGATTTAATTTGATTTGTAATATAATTCTCGTTTCTGCTGCAGTTAAAATATTAAGAAAAATAGCAAATCAAGACCTAATAAAGTTTTCAGATCTTAATGTAACTAATTAGCTATAAAGATCTAAATCGAACAAAAATTAAAGGATTTGGTTTAATTTAGCGCTTTTGGTTTTTTCTTGAGCTGTTTTTTTACAAATAGTTGACAAAGCTGACTTTTTTCTTCCGTTTTTGTGGAGTAAAAACTTTTATTTTGTATTAAAAAATCATCAATATATAAATAATAAAACGATTATACGCTTTATATTACCCAATATTTTATTCGGTTATTTAGAACAATTAATTTCATAGTACAGACGGAATAGCGTTCAAATTACAGAAATAACAGATGAAAAAATTAACCCACGTATACCTTTGTTATCTTTGTAAAGAGCTCCAAAATCACGCTACAAATAAATTTCTCTAAGTTTTTATTTTATATCTTTTTATATTAAACATTTTATTTTAAATTCATTTCTTTAAATTGCAATAAATATTTAAAACAGATTTTAACGAATCAAATCCAAAAATCTTCGCACTTAAAATTTTATAAAATTTCCAATAACTAAAATTTATTTTATCAACACTTTATAAACACTATTTTTTACAACAAAATATATTGAAATTTTATCACCATTCTTTAGTTCCGACTAAGTTTAAACACAAAAGAGCCCACTTTTATTGCAATTCTCTACATAAAAAAGAACATTTTAAAGACTATAACTTTTTTGTTTTATGTCATTGACAATGTCAGGCATACCAACGATAAATCACTGGTATTTTTAACATTTTAAATGCCATAAAAAATTAGACAACTTCAAATGAAATCTAACTAAATAAAACGAGAGAAACAAACAACAGTGAATACAAAAAAACATTTAAATGAAAAACATAAAAAAGTATTTTATAAAATAAAGTAAAAGCTTAAAATTTTCCTATCACTTGTAAGTACATATCTACAACAATACAGTAAATCATGAAATCTGTATAAAAACAATCAGAGTAAAGAAAAGCGTAGATATAAAAAAGACAAAGCTGCTAACATTAAACATAGATAAATAAAGGCGTTGTACAAAATATACAAATAAATAAAATAGGGAGAAAATAGAAACTCAAACAGACTCATAACACCATTATGTGTATACAAACCAACATTAGCAGTAACAAATAGCAGCAACAAGCTTAAAAGCATAACAAAACTCGTATGTCTGAATAAATAGCAGAGAAACAGTAATAACAATACCAGCCAGTAAAGCAATCAGTAGTAATATTTGCCAGGACAAGTAATACAAATGAATCGTATTTATTTGTATGTGTAAGTTTGTAGATGTGTGAATTTTAACTGTATGTGCATGTTTTATTATATATGGGCAATTCTCCTCTTACGTTTACCTTTATGAAACCAACCTTAAACCTCAAAATTATGTAAAAACACTTGATAGTGTAACAGAAAAAAAATCAATACATTCAAAGTCAAAAAATAAAAAAATAAAAAGTTTTTAAAACTAAGTTTTTTTTCTTTCTTTTGATTGTTGTAATCGCGGATTTTAGCATAACTGTCCAATTCTACTAATGTAGACTATAAACACTCGTAGAAAAAGATCAGCATGGATTTAATTAGCGTGACTTTAATCAGTGTCAAATTATGTTGTGCAAGTAGTGAAAACAAATTTTAAAATATTTAAAAATTTTGCAGTTTTTCACTAGGAATTTTACGCCGTTTCGTGTATTGCAAAATTCAAAATGAAGCCAAATTGCTCTTGAAATTATGCATCATTTGACATGGTGTAAGAGGTACCCAAACTTGGAGAGAAAAAATGTGAATGGCTCCAAGGCGTACCATTTTCGCGAGGCATACTCGCAACGTTATTTCAGTGAAGCTAGAGTATGGCGTTATCAAAGAAGGTTTCCAAAATATATTTTAAAATCATTGTGGCATTTTAAAATATTATTTTGCTAAATGTGTATAGTTATTAAAAAAAAAAAAAATCAGAAATTTTGCATAGTTTGTTATAGCGGATTTTGGCGTTATATGTCAATTTTATGATGATTTCACTGAAAATATTCATCAACATGGGCTAAGAATGCGATGTTATTAGTTTACCATTAATCGCTACTTCAATACCCTATATCAAAATCAATATGGCGTTAGAATAAAAGTACGATTTTTCATCTAATGCAACTTAAGAGATTTAACTAAAATCAATTAAAAAATGTATATAAATGACATCGTCTTATGACTTATTTTAAAAAAAGATAAATTTTGCAATATATGGATGAATATTGACAAGACTACATCACAAAAAACTGAATTTTGAAATTTTTATAAGAAGGTTTAATAATTATTAATTCGCTAATATATCCACGCATACTTAACATATCTCGATATTTTTAATTTGTATTTTAGATACACCATTGTAGAAAACATAAATGCAATAATTTTTGATTTAGAACTATAAATAGAATTTTGGCAATTTTTTTATAAATTTTTTTCTTACACCACCATAACATTGATGTCGTTCGGTAAAAGACATTCACGCGAACAGATCTGTGTTGCACTAGAGCCAAGGAATATTGGTACTAAATATCGTTGATGTGCTATTTAAAAATTTTCGACTATTTTTTAACACTAAAAGTAAACGAGTTTGAAGAATTTCCCATATATTTTTTACATACTTGGCTGGCAATTGTGAAATATTTGTTTGATTTATATCACCAACATAAAGTAAGTAAACAAATACATATAGCTATCGTTTTATTTGTACCCTACTTTAGGCATTGTTTTAAGATTCATTATAAAAAAGCCTTAATTAAGAAATATGTACTAGAAAAATATTAGAATTTATAATTAGAAATAATAAACCTTTAAAAGGTAAAGTGATGAAGCAGTAAATAAGCACGTAATTATTTAAGTATTCTTAAAAAAAAAATAATAATACAATATAAAATATAAATAATAATAAAATTGTTGGGACTGTTTTCAATTTACTTTCCATGACATACTAAATTTTAACACAGCACCTCTTTGTTTCTAAAAATTAGTTTTAACATATTGTATATGACCAAGAAATTATTCCAGTTTCTAAATCGGTCAAAATTCTAAATATGTTCATACAGAAGGAAATGATTGTTGACAGTTTTTTGACAAAAACAAAATAATGGTGGGAAAAAATTCCCCAATTTAAAACTCCATAGCTCCACACCTCAAGGGCCTTGAATCTTAGATACACTTCTACAAGGATTTTGTAACTTTTATCTAAAGCGGTGCAGCCAAACAGAAGTTACTGATTTATTTCTATTTAGAATATGTTCTACTAAATGATGGATTTCTTCCCGGAAAGTACTTAGTTAAATTTACCTTTAACACACATCTCTTTTCTACTGATTTGATATGACCGCAGATTACATCAGAATGCAATTAACTCATTTCCAAATTAAATTTTTAGATACGAGGCTCACAGGTTTAATGAATGAAAATCCTTGGAATTTAAAAAAGTGAGATACCCTAATGATAAACAAATCATGGCTTTACACCTGCCCTGTTGCTTAAGAAACTTGCATATTTTTATCTGAAATTGTTATTATTTTTTTTTTCAAAATGTATTTTGGAGAAAACGTTTTATGCATTGTAGGTGAAATAATCGAGCGATTATGATGACTTTTAGTAAATTTTGCTCTTGTAACCCATTGTATCAAATATAAGTAAATGTTTGGTCGGATCTTAAAAATTGGGTTACAGTGGGTTAAAGGTCTCTTAACATTTAAAATAATATCATAATATCATTTTCGAGATCTGAATTGTGCTATATACACGTCTTATTTTAATAAATAATTATCTATTAAATTTAAATTTGATTAAATACATATATCAATATGCATAAAAAACACCTAATATCTAACAGTAATTTGGTAAAGACAAATTGTTGCAACTTCTGATCCCATTTTGAAATTTATGAACTATAATGACAATATAATTGTAAACATTATGGTAAAAAAAAATTAAAATAAAAATACCTTTTTTCAGGATATTCAAGGATAAAGGATATTTTTTCTTTTTATAGTTCCTTGCGCCAGGAGGATGTGTAACTTTTATGGTTCTTTAATAAAGGGGAATTATAGTCCTTTCCATTGACACTATTTTTGTTAAAATCGTATAACGGGCTTAAAAGTTATTAAACATTAAACTTTGTAAATTTCTGACGAAAATACCCGAGATGTCCCATTTTAGAGGTCGATAAAATATAAACCGTTAGCGATATAATTCTTGGTTATACGCCATTTAAAGCGCATAAAAGAGTAGGTTATATGTATTGAACTTCATTAAAATAGGAGATGGTAAAAATCTGAGCTGGGTCGAAATTTTATGGAATTACCCTATAATGATCTCGTGATTATGCTTTAGTTAAATTTTGTGCGAAAATATTTCGCAACAGTGTTACCGTTTGGCGACTTTAGTCGCCATTTGCTCCTTTTTCAACCACATGGCCACTTTTTTGGCTCCTTTTTAAAATGGCGACTAAATGGCGACTTTTTAAGACTATGTGCTGAATGACGAAAAAATAAGATGTTTGAAATATATCGACCCATTATATATTAATTTCAACAAATAAATTAATAATTTTGAGGTTATTTTATAGTACAGTGATATAAAAAGTCGAGGAGTATTTATTACTGAACTTAAACTGTTAGTAACTAAACAAAATAATAAAGTTTATGAACAGCTAGTTATGTATACCATCATATGATGAATATTTTTGGACTGAACTAAAAAACAAACAAAAAATGATTCGATGAATTCTTATATCCTAATTTATATTTTTACATTCTTCAAAGCAATCCTTCGGTGAACGTGTTTCTTTTTTTTTTATTAAATTATCAATAATAAACGAGAGAAAAAGATATAGTCGGTCAAGCCCGACCATATGATACCTACACCATTGTGTACCACCATTGGGAGGGGTCCTTTATTAGACTTGGAGTCAAATGTGGACCGATACTCATAAATGTAAAATAAAACATACGAATTCAGAATATCACGTTGATGCTGACATTTACATTAATTTATTCACTTTTGGGTGATTCCCGAAATGGGACCTTATATGGGAGCTATGGTAAATTATGAACCAATCTTTATAAACTTTAGCACTATCATTTATGTTCATATAAAACTTATTTGTGTCGAATATTAACTTGATACTAACATTTTAATGGGATTTATGCCCGTTAAGTGATTTTCTGAAAAGGGGTTTATATGAGAACTATGGGTAATTATGGACCGATCTTTTTGAAAATCGGCACACTTATTTGGACTTATATGAAACTTATATGTGCCAAATTTCATTAAAATATTGCTATATTTAAGGGATATATGAACGTTAAACCATTTTCCGGGAGGACATTTGTATGGGGGCTAGGTGAAATAATGGACCGATCATAACCAATTTCAATAGGCTTCGTCCCTGGACCAAAGGAAACCTGTGTACCAAATTTCATACATTTTGGTTCAAAATTGCGACCTGTAGTTTCATTACAAGGTTTACATGGACGGACGGACATCGTTAAATCGACTCAGAAAGTGATTCTGAGCCGATTGGCATAAATGAAGGTGGGTCTTAGACCAATATTTTTGGATGTTACAAACATCAGCACAAACGCATAATACGCTCTCCACCTATGGTGGTGTAGGGTATAAAAATAGTACGTCTAATAGACTTAAATCAATACTTGAGGATCTTTGAGTTATAAATTCACAGAAAAAAATATTTCAAATAATTTTTTAATAAAATTATTAATAAACTTTATATTGGAATTTAATTATATGATTTATTAATATAATTAATTTTCTAATTGGTTTTCAGTTTTGTTTTTTAATAAATCGACAGCTGTTAATAAAATATAAAGAAAAATTAAATATTTGTCTATAAAAGTACAGAAATAATATAAATTTAAGTAAATTTTCAAAAATTTTCTGCTCATTGCATTTATTTAAGGAAAAGGAGTAATAATAATATCAATTATTCTAGTTATTAATATTATCATTTTTATGATTGGAGCAAAATCAATTAAAAATTAATTAATATTACAAATTTCGTAATTGAAGTCCATTTTTACTTTTTTCTGTGTTATTTTGATATTGATAAAACTGAATTTTGAAGTTTTTCTTAAAATACAAAATTGATTGTTGTTAGCAAATAAACAAAATTTAAGGAATTTTTTAGGTTTTAAAGCAGTTGGCCCCTTTTTTCGAAAAATCCCCTATTTGGCGACTTTTTATTTTGAAATCCCCTTTTTTGGACACTTTTTAAAAATTCTCAACGGTAACGCTGTTTCGAAACTCTTACTTTCCTAACAATATCTTTCAAAAAATAGAAGAAATTCTACATAAATTCAATAAATTTGTATAATTCATAAGTAAAAAATACAATTAGTTAGAACTGTTCTCGATTTAATAGACAATATCAAAAAGAAAAAAAAAAAAAAAATGTTTTCTTCTTTCTTCCTATTTTTTTGTAACATAGTACATCCGACTCCGACCAGTGTAATATTTTACACAAATATTATGTGGACTTTTTTTCAGTTAGGCTGTGAAAATATGTTTATTAGTTTCTGTGTTAATGCATTTTAAAAATGATAATAAGTACTCGGACCATCCTTTAACAAAATGAAAAAATTTAATTTTATTTCGATGACCGTGTAGGAAATTGAAATTTGTTCTAGATGTTAAATACGATGTTCAAAACTTTATGAAGGTACGTTAAAATTTGCGATATATTTTTGATACTATCATTAGTTGTGCAACTAATGATAGTAGTATTACTTATAGTTTTTAATTCGGGATCCCAGGAAGGCGAAAATTTTTTCCCGCTATCCCGGGAAATCAAAAAGTCTGGGAATCCCTAATTATTTTGTTAATTTTTTTTTATTTTGGTTTTCGGAAATAAAAACTATATTTAATTTATTTACAAATTTTATTATATTTTTAAGTTTTAATAAGAACAAAACTATTCGGTTTCTACCAACCTAAAAACTTTCTTAATTTCTTGTTTTTTGTTATGGGTGAATTTCTTACTATATACATACATACATAGACTACAATTGTATATCTGTCATTTTAGATTTTTGAGGTTTTTGCGGTTCTCTATTTCTCAACAAAGACATACAACACAGCTCAACATTTCGCTCCATTGAAGTAGATATTTGTAATACTGTCTCTTATGCTATACGTAATTTTAAATTGTAAAATTGTATATAAAGACTATGATTGTTTTAGAATTTACGACTATTTTTCTGCTATTTTTTATTATGGCAGGAGCTAATGTTAACTCATGTTAGAATTATTGTTGTATTTGTTTTTTTTTAAATACAAAAAAGAGGAAAAATAAATTCATTTGTACATAAATTTTTTGTTTTACTGCTGTGGTGGGTTATTTTTTTCGTTATTTATTTATTTTTTTTTTGTGGTAGTTTAAGTTCAAGTTAGAATTTAGTACATACTTGTGTTTTAATATTGACACATTTATTTTTTTGGTTTTCACAAGTTTTTCAACCCATTTGTTAGATTTAATTTTATTTTGTTTTTTATTCTTTATCTTTTTTTTTGTGATTTACTAATTTTGAAAACCTTAAATTTTCTTCATGCATCTTTTTTCATGTCATTTTCATTTCATTTGTTTTTATTCTAAGAAAAATTTTTTTTTGTGGTGTATTTCCTTGTAGTTTAAAATATTTGTTTATGTTGTATGACAATGGGTCATTAAACTTTAAATATTCCATCTTTCTTAGAATGTTATGGCAAAGAACATTTATTGATCCAAAAATGCCGGCCATAATAGTTTTTAACCACATTTTTTTTTTTTGTGTTAAATAAAATTTAAGTTCTAAAACGTGTCTATCATTTTAAAGATTTTTTTTTTTTTTAAAGGGATATGTTAAACTGGTTTATCAGGTACTATTTTAATGAAGAACACTTTAGAAAATTTGTTTTTTTGATTAGAAATTGTTGTAGTATTAAAATTTAATATAAAAGGGAGAAGCTATATTATAAGATGATAAAGGTTTGAATGACCACAAATTTACATTAAAGAAAATTATAATATTAATCAACCCTTTTTCATAATAAAGCAATATCCTTAAATGGTCTTTTGATAAGGACATGACATGCTTGGCTCTAATATGCTGTAGCATTATTAATATTCTACAAAACAGTTTAAATATTTCCATTTTCAAAATTTTAGAATATGAAAAATTTTATAATCCCTTTGTGTTTGGAAAATAATTTCCTTTTTTTCTAATAACAAAAAATTCTCAAAATCCACAAGAAAATTTTATAACTTATATCTTAAAACATTTGGCACTTAAATTCTTAATGCTAAATCAAAGGTCATAAAAAAACGAAGAATTACAAATTAAGAATAATTAAGTAAAAGTAACTAAAGCCATATAATAGAACAATTTGTTGACATCTACAAAAATCAATATCAATAAAACTAATTGACTACAAAACAAAAAAATAAAAAATAATATATCAATGACAACTTTTCAGAATAATAAGTAACATTTAAGGTTTCTCTTCTACCTTAACTTATTCTTCCCTACACGTACAAAATTTATTCCTATTTTGTTCTTAAATTTTTACTATATAAACTAATTTTTTCTAAAATTATATGATTTTTTTTCGGCATTAATCAAACTTAATTTTTGCTAATAAATTAAATAAACAACAGTCGCAATTTATTGAAAGCTTTCCAAAAAAAGCGAGCAAAAAACATAACTTATTTTTTGTTCACACTTGTAAAAAATAAATGAAAATTGACAGTTTCTATTCGTTAATGCATAAATAAATAAGGGAAAATAAAAAGCGGAAAATAACATTTAGGAAAATAAACAAAACTAAAATGTTATTGACTTTGTGTAATATTTATTTACACTCGAAAAATGTATAAAGTTAATAGAGACTAGTATACATATGATTTGATTTCTGGTTATTTATTTACTTTTATTGTGTAAAGTAAATAACTTTTAAGTGTTAAAAACTTCAAATGTCAATAATAGAAATGAATTGTTGTTTTTGTTAAGGAAAATTAGTTTTGACCTATATTTTCAAAATCAGAAAAATGTGTTTACGTGCTTTTTCAGTCAGAATAAAGTCAGCATTTTGTAGAAATTAATCAACTGTAAGGTAAAATTATTTACAGCTCAGGGCATTTAATTATAATTGAATAAGAAAATGGACAATCAATGACTGTTGTTGGAAGAGTAATAATTTTAAAGCGCAAATATCACACAAGTTCAATAAGTTGTTATAAAATAATGTAATGGAAAATTCTGACTTAACTGACGCTACTAAAAAACAAATTTAAAAAATTATTTTTATATCAAAAAGTATATATATATATATATATATATATATATATATATATATATATATATATATATATATATATATATATATATATATTTTTTTTTTTTTTTTTTATTAAAAATTGTAAATATTTCCGTCATAATCATAAATCATAAAATAATATTCTGTGACGAAAAGGAAAAACTACAAAATTCACTTTTATTACTTTTCAGGAGACCATTTTTAAGGTCCAAGAATTTAAATTAAAGGTTATTGGTATACAATTTTAAATTACCTTCCATGAAAATATATTCGCAATTCGTATAAAAATATTTGGTATATTTTTGGAACCAATGTGTAATATAGCAGTAAAGTGATGGTGTTGTTTTTTCCTTTATAAAATTTATATTTTGTTTCAATATTAACAAAATGGAATTTTAAAATATATTATAAATTAGAGTTGAGTTAAGTACTTATTCCATTTCCAAAATATTAAAAAAAATTAAATTTATGTTTTTAAAAACTACATATTTCTAATAAGTATGTTAAATTCAATCATGAATTTTAACATAGGAAATATGAAAAAAAAGCATATCGTCACCGAAAATGCAAAACAACGTAACATCACTTTTCATAACTTTACAGGAGGCACAAAAAACTTTATAAAACCTAAACAAATTGTCCTACAAATAAGATTTTTGGGATATTACATCCTTAAACATTGCCTAATATATTGATGATGAATAATTAAAATTTTATTAAATATTTTTTTAAGTTATGTGGTATACGTTTTTCAAGATTTAAATTTTGTGAAGCCAAAAAAACATAACATCAATAAA
The DNA here is from genome assembly GCA_951394005.1 of Protophormia terraenovae. NCBI lineage: Eukaryota > Metazoa > Arthropoda > Insecta > Diptera > Calliphoridae > Protophormia > Protophormia terraenovae. The sequence continues at coordinate 121,279,479 of OX596074.1, forward strand.
AATTTTACAAAAATTGTAATTAAAAGAACTTTTGCAAACTCTTACTCCAAAATTTTAATACCTATTATATTTTTAAAAATTTGCAATCTAAATTCGTAAAAAAAAAAATAAAAAATTTTTTTATTATTTTTTTAACCAATTTGGTGTTACGTTGTTTTGACTTGAAAAAATTATTGCTTTCGTTAATATTATCGTTATTTTTTGAGTTACAAGTCTGAAAATTTGTGATCACACGTATTTTGGAATAATAAACTATATTTCATCAAAACAAACAAATTTGAAAATTTTGATGTTACGTTGTTTTGCATTTTCGGTGACGATATGTTTATATTTATAAATTTTGTACATTTCGAAAAAAGGAAAACCAAGCGAATTATGTTGATGTTCAGATTACTAACTCCTAAAGTAATGGACAGATTTCTGCAAAAAATTGACACAATATGCAATGAAATACAAAAATTATAAAAATTAAAAAAACGACATAACTCAAGTTATGTTTTGGCCACAGATATGTATAAACTGATGAGAACTAAGTTTAAAAGATTTTAATAAAATAAAATAAAAAAATAAATAAATTATGGCTAACATCTTCAAACTACATAATTTACTATACAAAATATATGTGGTCCAGCCAGAACATATTTATTACGAATGTGACATGTACTCCAATTTAACTATCCTTGTATTAGCCTCATCACTCAGTTTTTTATACCCACCATCAAAATGATGGGGGGTATATTGATTTTGTCATTCCGTGTGTAACATGTCGAAGGAAACATTTAAGATCTCACAAAGTAAATATTTTCTGGGCCCTGGTTAGATTCTGAGTCGATCTAGCTATATCCGTCCGTCTGTCTGTCTGTCTGTTGAAAGCAGGATAAGGCTCGAATGGGACTACGTAAAGGGACGAAATTTGCACAAATATTTACCTTATATAAGGTTGGTTTGGTATTGAAAATGGGCAAAATCGATTAATAAGTAAAAAAGTTATGGGCTAAAAACTAGAAACACAGGGTGTTCGTTGCATACTTTTCTGTTTATATCTCTTAGCTAGTTTGAGGGTCGATATAAACTTGGAAAACACTTTACCGCCTACCTCCCATATAAGGTGAAACTTCAACGAAATTGTTTTTTTGAAATAGTTCAAGGACCAAGTTAAAATAAAATATCATATCTTAATTTGAGATTCCTTAACTCGGCTACTCAGAAGTCTTAGTGATCCGCTTTTCCAAAACAAAACAATTTAACGTAATTTTTTTATAAACAATTTATTATGACTTTTTTTTTTCTTTTGGGTTAAAACAAAAGATATTAATCTTTTATAATTATAAAATTTATTAGAATTTTTCAGTACCAGCAAATTTATCGAAAATTCTCTTTTAATAAACAAACATGCAAAATGTTTGTGTACAAAAAAAATTTATCAGACATTTTCTTAAAAAATGGGACAAAACAAAAAATTTCGAACACCAGACGAACATCACCGATTTATATAAAAAATTAAAGATATGATTTTTTAAATATCCTTGATACAAGGACGAATATTGATTTCAGTGTCCTTTTCTTTAAAAAAACAATTAGAAACTAAATTAATTAGGCATTAATTTGAGCCAAAGATAAAACGGAGAAATAGGTCCGGAGATAATATTGATTTAAATTTCATGTATTAAAAAAAATCAGCAATAAGTAAACTTTGATAAAATCTAAACTACAACCACTTTGAAAATTTTGAAGAACTTAAAATATGAACACAGAAAAAGATATTTCAATTGTTTAATAAAATTATTAACTAACTTCATATTGGAATTTAATTATATTATTTATTAATATAATTCATTTTTTAATTTTTATTTAAAATAAATTGACAGCTTTAAAAAAAATATGAAGAAAAATTAAAAATCAGTTTATAAAAATATAGAAATGAAATAAATTTAAGCTAATTTCCAACAATATTCAGCTCTTTATATCTATTTAAGAAAAGGCAGTAATAATAAAATCAATTATTCTAGTTATTAATATTATCGTTTTGATGATTGGAGCAAAAACAAACAAAAATTAATTAATATAAGCAATTTCGTAATTGTAGTCCATTTTTACTTTTTTATGTATATATAATTATGCATATTTATTAAATGTTAAATATTTTTAGATCTTTTATGGAATAAATAAAGAATTCAATACATTAATTTTTAGAACATCTTACCTTATGAATACAAAATTTTATATAAATTTAAGCAAACATTATTAAAGCTTCATTGTTTTCATAAAATGGTTTCAGATTTATAGCAAATTAAGTAAGATAATAAAAATAAAAATTTCACAAAATTCCTGTAAATTTTCATACATCTTCTTAATTATTACTAAAATATAGCTACATAAATATATTGTCCACTAGACTATGACTGGCACAGAATACAAAATCCCTTTAGCGATTTTATGCATTTTGAGTTTACAACATCATAAAATCGTAACAACTCATACAACAAGCAAATTAATTGCTTCTATTCTGTTACTTACTTCTACTTTCAAATAAAATCCTGTTAACTACATTTACAAACTTTATCTAGCAGAAAAATAAAACACCTCTAGTTAAGGGTTCATAAAGTAAAAGATAATAAAAAAACACACACACACACTTGCACATACAAACAACAATTGTAAAAACTAACACTTGTATTTGAGTGTAATTTAATTGAAACAATTTGAAGTGATTGTATAAGTAACTAAGAGTGTTTGAAGGAATGGGTGTATGTATTAATTTGCGTGATTACTGTTGTTGTATTGTATTTTTTAATTTCCTGCTACTTGTTTTTTTATGCTTTTCATTTTCCTGCTACTATTGCTACTATTACAATGACTATTTAGCTTTGCTTTTTGTTTTTGTTGTAAAAGTTGTGATGTAATATTTGTATGAGTGTATAGGTAACATAATTATAAGGATTTTACAGTCATTGCCACTGGTAAGACCTACAAAATTCATTACCTAGTTTTTTATATAACAATTTCAGTTTTTTGCCCTTTTTTTAACTAATACAATCTACATGTTAAAAATTTATTTATTTAAATTTATGTACCTACATCCTAAACTGATGGATGATGGTAAATTTGCGGGTTGCTTTCTTTTGTTTAAAGACAAGGGGGTGAAGTTAACTTTGTGCGTTTACAAACTTAACGAACTGGTGAAGATATAAAATACGAATGTTAGCAAGAAATATAAGAAAAAAAGCAAAGGACTAACATTTGCATTAGATTAATTATTCAAATTAATTTTAAAGCGACAATTTAATTTTCCTTTTTTATAAGCAGCAAAAGAAGTTCATTATGTTTTGATTAAAGAAGAAAATGGTAGAATAGGAGAAACTCAATATAAACTTACCACTTGAGTTTTCTTACGTACTCCACTTTTAGAGTGCGTACTTAGGACGGGGAAAAAATATACATTTTTTTATTCCTTTTTTTGTTTTGTAATTTACACTTACAATTTTACAAAAGACATAATATCTCGAAGATGGGCAGGTAGATTTAAAATGTTGAAAGAGTTTTTTTCGTTTTGTTCTATGCTTTTTATAACTAGATTTTTAATTTGCTTCTGACATTTGTTGTTTCGTTTTTTTATATATATTTTAATTTGTGGTGTAAATTTTTGTTAGTGGTTTTAGTTTAATATTATGTTTGTTGCTTTTAAAGCTTTATATATATATATATATATAAATACACTTCTACTTCACTTTTATTCAATAGAAAACTTGTTTGTATTATATTTTTACTATTTTTACAAGTATTTTACTCCAAAAGCGTTTCTGTGCACATAAAAATAGTAAAAGTAGTAGACATTTCAAGGGAAAATATGTTTCTTTTTTGTTATATTTTACCTGAATATTTTGTACGAGCAAAAATAGTAAATAATTTTTATTTTAAAATTTCTCTTGATTTTTTTTATTTTGAAACCGAATAATTAGAAAGCATGTTTAATTTTTTAAAAGTTTTTTGTTGAAACCTGTGGTAAATTTTGATTTATATTTAAGTATGATTAATACTTTTATAAAATTTAAGTGTACAAAATTGTATGGTGATACTAATTTCAATTTTGGACTGATTCTTTTAAAATTTTGTACATTTGTATTTAAATAATATGTGCCAATTCGTCTACATATTCACATTTTTGCTAGATTAACTCACTTTGAAGTAATTTAGGAAAGGAATGAAGCTTATGTTCAATATTATCTCAATATTTAAAAATTTTAAGAGGTTACTAAATATTTTATTTGTGCGGAATGCCTCCACATTTAAAAGATTTATAGGGGTCAAACTCTATTCTTAAAATACATTTGATATTTGGAATCAAGGTGAAATAATGGACAGGTTTGGAACAATAGGCTTAGTCTCAGGATTTTTCAAGTTCCATGTACCAAATTATGTTAAGTTATGTTTAAAATCTACCTTTAGTTTAAATATTTAGATATACAACACAAAAGATTACATTTCTTAAATATCTTAAAACAAAATTAAACACATTTTTTCATTTAGACAGATTTATGATCATTAGTTATTTGTATTCCCTTTGAGCATACAAATTCTGATTATTCTAGATGGGATTTAAACTCGGATTTGCTTTTTGTAATAAATTTATAATTAACTATCTTTGCCAATGTTTCATAACGTATTTCTCTTGATTTTTCATTTACACAAATTTTATTTTTTTTTTATTTTTATATTTTTCTGATAACTGACAAAAAGTTTGAACAGAATTTAAGGCAGTGCTAACTTGAAAAATACTTAAAAAATGGGTTGGAATTTCAGTTGAATTTAAATAAAATTTCAAGTACTTGAATTTAAATTTTTTAAGTTATAAAATTAATATTAATAACATTAGGAATTTTCAAGATTGACTGAACGAAAATGTAAAGTAATATCTCAACCACTTATATTAAGAGTAAGCATGTTAGCAAAATTTAAAAGTTTTGAAACGCACTTCCACATTTTTTATCTTGCGTAAACATTCTGTGTTTCTAGTATTTTTAATACCAACCAAAACTTGTATAAGATTTGTATTTGAACCAAATTTCGTCTTCAAAGGTGCTCCCCTTCGATCCCTATTCTGCTTTCAACAGACATACGGACGGACGGACATAGCTAGATCGACTCAGAATCTTACCAGTACCTCGAAAATAAGGAGTGAAATCGAAAAATTCTTAACATACATAATATTCAATAACTTGGAAACGGTTGATCTTAGAGTTTTCATTATTTTTTTTAGTCATTTGATAATTTAGCACAGATCACAGAAATATATGATTTTTATGGTTCCAGCCACTAATTATAAAATTGTGGACCATTTTTGGAAACCCTTTCTTTGGAGATTTGATAGTTTCATCAGTCATTTTTTTGGAACAGTGTGTACATCTTCTCTTAAAATCTTCGGTATTTTGGGACACCTTTTTTGTGCTCTTGAATTCACTTTTCACAAGAGCTCAATATCTCTCCACTGGTCTCAGTTATGGACAATTTTGAAAATTGACCTCTCTTGGTACTAAAACTATGTTATTGATTTGGTACCACTCCAGAGCTTTCTTACCGTAGTGACATGATACCAAATGGGTCCAAAAATATGTGGACATGTTGTGCTTTCTTAAGAAAAGAAGAAGTTTTTTTTTTGCAAATATTCCTTGATGTATATTTTGGTATTTATAGATCCGAATGTATAAAATGACTTTCCCGTTTTTCCGCAACTGCAAAAATCTTGTCATACCATGAATTTTGTAAGAAATTTTTGCTGCTTTTGGGTCTTAAACTTATCTCCAACATTGCTTCGAGCATTAGCAATAAAAATTTTTGAGGCACAAGCTGCAAAGATTCTGCCAGCACCTACGTTTCTTCGTCAATTATACAGCTTGAGTATTTTTGTATGAAATTTGGTTTTAAATTTCGAGTCCTATTTTTGGCTTGTAATTTTTTTGCAGAATTCCAGTTTGGAATTTTTTTGAACTTTATATGTTATTAACTTTCCCATTAGCTTTAAATTTTCGCACCAAATAGTTGAAGTACTGAGAAAACTGAGCTGATTTTCTACCAGATGTGTTTGGAGTTCCTTTCAATATGCCTTCAATTTTCCGGCTTTCCCAATATCATGTGGTCCTTTTTTCTTACCGAACTAGGTTTCACATCAATAGTAAAATTCTCCTTATATTGTTTAATAACATTAGAAACGGTTTTACGGACGACATTTAATTTTGTGGCCAATTATTTGTAAGACCTATTTGGATTTTTTGAAATTTTGTAATAACTTGTAGGACGTAAATCTTTTTCGTCACTTATTTTGATGAAAATAATAACAAATTAACATGGTTGTTATTAAAAATAATAACAGAAGTATTTTTCCATGGTAACTAGATCAAAAAAAATTTTGAATATAGATTCCGAAAAAAGTTATGAGGCAAAATGTGTGTTAAGATTTTTTCGAACTCACTCCTTATATACTTTATGTGGTCTTAAATGATTTTTTTCTACATGTTACCCATCTTTTTGATGGTGGATATATTTAGTTTTAACAAGTTTCAAAAAAAAGTTCACAACAACACACAAAATAATTTATCAAGAAGAACAAGATTTCTTTCACGAAAAATTTGTTTTTATTTTTATGAAAACTAGTTTTACAACTCAATATGTATATATTATGCCATACATAATATATACATATTGATATATGTATATATTATGTATGGCAGTTATTAATGGGCTTCATAAACGCCATTTCAACCGACACACGGACGAACGGACCTGGTTCGTCATCATTTCTTACAAGGATTCCGAAAATATCAACTTTTTTGCTCTCCGACGAAAATTGTGGAAATTATAAATGGAATGACAAATTTATATATCGAGGGCTTATATTCAAAACGGGCCTCATGCAAAGCACCATTGTTCAGGAGAACATAAAAACTGTTTATTTCCCTCAATTTTTAACATTTTGCAATCAATTACGAAATTTGTAATATTAATTAATTTTTAATTGATTTTGCTCCAATCATCAAAATGATAATATTAATAACTAGAATAATTGATATTATTATTACTTCTTTTCCTTAAATAGATGCAATGAGCTGAAAATTTTTTAAAATTTACTTAAATTTATTTTATTTCTGTACTTTTATAGACAAATATTTAATTTTTCTTTATATTTTATTAACAGCTGTCAATTTATTAAAAAACAAAACTGAAAACCAATTAGAAAATTAATTATATTAATAAATCATATAATTAAATTCCAATATAAAGTTAATTAATAATTTTATTAAAAAATTATTTGAAATATTTTTTTCTGTGAATGGTTATATCTTTACATTTTGTTCATATTTTTGCTTACAAAATAGAAAAATGTTGATAAATTTAGGGTTCATTACATTCGTTGCATTCAATCTCTACTCGTAAGTTCCCAACTTACATATTTTTAAAAATATTTTATTTTACTACCCAGCAAAAACTTTGTAATGACATGTAGTTACGGATTTAGTTACTTTGTAATGACAACAACATACTGTCTGCATTGCATAGAAGTTATTTAGTAAGTAATTATTTATAACCCGAGTGTAAATAATTATTTATGATAAGATTTTTAAAAATATTAATTTTTATAATGGATACATAAATGAAAGGCAAAATTTGCGTATGAATTAATTTGTAATCTGTAATAGTTTATTTTTATTACATTTATTTTAATTACATTTTTGGTTGTTGTTAAGTTTTTATACCCACCATCAAAAAGATGGGGGGTATATTGATTTTGTCATTCCGTGTGTAGCATGTCGAAAGAATCATTTAAGACCCCACAAAGTATATATTTTCTGGGTCCTGGTTAGATTGGTTAGATGTCCGTCCGTCTGTTGAAAGCAGGATAGGGCACGAACGGGACAACATAGGTGGACGAAATTTGGTACAAATATTTATCTTATATAAGGTTTGTTTGGTATTGAAAATAGGCAAAATCGGTTAATAAACAAAAAAAGTTATAGGCTAAAAAATAAAAACACGGGGTGTCCGTTTCATACTTTTCTGCTGATATCTTGTAAACAAAAGCATCTACGACATCGAAATTTTGTATAAATAGTTTGAGGGTCGATATAAACTTGGAAACCAAAAATGGGCGTGGACCGCCCACTTTACTGCCCACCTCCCAATGTAAACTCGGAAACAAAAAATGGGCGTAGTCCGCCCACTTTACCCCCCACCTCCCATATAACGTAAAATTTGAGCCGAGCCGAATGTAACATTCACGCTTGTTCAAATTAAAATTTATAAAATCTTTTTACAACAACAAAAAATATTTTATATCCTGACAATTCATTACTTTTTTACAACCTAAAATGTAACTAGTTCCTATTGTTATTTCTAATCATGACTTCAGTAATGCTTTAAAATCAATGCGCTATTTAACAGCTTTGAAGTAATTAGTTATTGTAATGACATCTAAGTAATATATAGGGTAAGTAGTTGCATCTAATGGCATCCCCGTGTTAAAATAATGAGTTATTCAGCTAATGTGTAAGTAGTGAAGAGCCATTATATTAGCTTCTTAACTCATTACATGGCAACCAAAGTTTTTGCTGGGTAATTTATATATTGTTGGCTCTTTGGCAATTATTCCCTTTATGTTTTATATTATTTTATAATATTTTCTTATTTATTTTATTTTCCTATTTTTTTTATTGTAAGAGTTTGAGAGTTTTGCTAACAGTCTGTAACAAATTAAAAGTAAACGGTAATGAAGTATACGGGCTTAAGGGGATTTTTTCTACTTCGTGCCATCTAACTCATTTTGTTTTCTTTTCTTTACAGTTTTATTTCTTTTATCATTTTTTTTTTTTTTTTTCATTTGGTTAGAAAAAAAGTTAAAAGAAACTTCACTAGTACAATTTCCTATACACGATGATATTGTTCATAAAAGTAAAAAAGGTCAACACTTTTTTTTGTATATTTGAAAAAGAAAAAAAAAAAAAAAACTTTGCAAAATAACAACTTGTGTTGTTTTTACTTCTTTTTTTATTTTGTTGGAAATAGTCTTAATGAACAACTTTAATTATTTCTCTTGACTTAAATTAAAAACATAAAAATAGGAAATAGAAATAATAAAAAATATACTTTTTATTATAAAAGTCCTGTCTATATGCTTGATTATTGTTATTTTTTTACTGCTCTTTTACACAATTTTCATTAGTAACTTTATTAGTTTATTAGAAGAAAGAAAAAGTTTAAAAATATAGTAACAAGAATTTGAATTTAATTTCTAATTATAATTTTCATATTAGATTTTGTTGTTTTGTTAATTAGAAAATGGGGGAAAAATAAGAAGAACTTTGAAGTAGAAATTCTTGGTGAAAGAAAACTATCAATGGATAAATATCTTACTTTGTAATCAGAATTTATAACGGTAAGTCCGTTTTTATTTATTAATTTATTATTTTATACATTATTGTTTTGTATAATCTTGTATTTTTTAATATTTATTTATTAGCTTATTTAATTAATTTCACGAAAATACATTTTCATACGTTTTATTGCTCTAGTAACATAACACTTAAACCTCATAGAACACGTGAAAACTACAATCAGTTCAACCTCTAGATTATTTCCACAAGTTATATTATATAACAGTTACATTGCCAAAAGAGTGGTATGTGTATTGTTATTGATATTAATTTCAATATTTTCATATATAAAAATACTTTTGACATTACTTTTGTTAATGTTTATTAATATTTTTTTCCCAAAACCCACAAGGTCACAAGTCAATTTAATTGAAATATAAAGCTTATACCTCCTACACATACACAAACAAAGGCACGTTTCTCATTTGTACCACTTCAAAGAAAATGAAATACAAGCAATTTTTGTCTTTGAAAACTTTTATAAATTAATATTTTCTTCTTGTAAATCAATAAAACACAGATGAATGTAAAAGAAAAAAATAACAATTATTATTATTAAAAATCAAATGGAAATTTCCTTTCGGGATTATTTGTAATTTGTATTTTCTTTTGTAACTTTTGCAAGAAAAAACAAATACTAGTAGATATGTACTTTAATTATAAACTCTTAAATGGAAATAATTCGTAGGTTGAGGAAATTTATTTATAATAATTTTTGCATGCAATTTTTACTACACACTGGTAAATTTATCTCTCTTTGTTAAGATAGTATTAAATTAAATATATTCCCACAGCAAATTTTCCAAGTAAATTCTCGGAAATTTTGTAAATAATTCATAACCTTTTTTTTTATATTGCATTATATTTGGTTTAATTCTGAAATAAAAGTGTAGGTGTTTGAATTTAAAATCTTTAAAAATATTTTTATTTATAAAATAACACTTGCTGCAGCCAACCAAGTACAGTCAGATAATTACTGTTATATTGTATGTCGTTTCATTAAGATCATATTCTAGCTAAAGTAATTCAGAATATTTCTATATAAGCAACGCATTCAGTTTTAAATGGGAATTAATAAACCATTGCAATTACGTTAATCAGAAACAATATACATATATTTTTCACACTAAAAGTTGTATTCGTATCAATTTATAATAGGTTCATGTCAAGAAATATAAATGAGGACCAATATTATTTTTTAATTTTAATTAATATTATCAGTTTTTTTATATTCCTGTGTAATTTGTAAATGAGTATCTTCACTAATTTGTAAATAAAATTAACACTTATGCACTGATTTTAATGAAATATATCGTATTATATTTGCAACAAATTTATCTTTATGAAGAGCTATGAACACGTTACTTCGTTAGCGGATTTTTTTTTTTACAAAAACCACACTAGATAATAAATTTTAACTAATATTCTTAACTCCCATGGGAACATTTTTAATAAAGGTGTTGTGCCGGCATTAACAACAATAAACTTTTTAAATATTTTACTTTAAAAAATTCCTAAAATTACAATAAAACGAGGATTTTCGAAAAGTACAAAAGACATTTTTGACATATTTCTGATAAAGAAATATAAAATTTTAAATTTATTTCTATGCTTTTGGTTGAAAAAGTTCGTAGGGTGCCAATAAAGTACCAATTTTTAACATCTTTAATATTCGAAAGTTAAAAAACTACCAAAGTATTTCTATTATTTTTTAGTATAAAAGAATATGACTAATAGAGCTTGAGAATTTTCATCCCTAAATAACAATATCTCTTTAATTTCAGGTTTCTAATATTAGAATAACGAAAAATAAATATTAGAATTACGAAAGGTATATTTGAATAAGGAAAAAGTACCACAAAATCCTTTTAAGGATCCTGATTCACTTAGGACCTAACATCTTCAATTTTATGTTTCTATGATGGATATTATAGAGCATTCAAGAAGTACTATTAGAAGAACGAAAAAAGTCCCTTCTTATGGATTCTCATTCACTTAGGACTACATATCATTAATTTCATGTTTCTAGGTTAACCCTAGGATGACTTGTAACGTTATGAGCTCTAAGTTATCCTCTTGGTCTGGTCAGACCACAGAACGATTATAGGTAAAATGTTGGCCCTATGAAAAATTTATAGTAAAACTTTTGTCTTGATTTTGTAGTTATATATGTTAACATAAAGTGGAAATGATTCGCTAGACTTAAAATAACAACTATTGCGATGAAAACAAAAATAGATGAAAAATCTCATAAATTTGTACTTTTTTAAATAAAACGCAATTTTAGGTTTATTTATAAATGATATGAATAGAAATTGGATAAATATTGTTATTTGTATTAAAAATAATATTTATCTAGTATTACTCTGCTTGGCAATCATAGTAAACATATGAATTTGCTTATTTACAATGTAATAGATTGGTAGTAATGTATTATTTTTTACATCGAAGAATTATTTTGTGATTAATTTTCAGTATTCAATTACACATAATTTTCATTATTTCGTCATCTAAGAAGATAATTTGTCTTTGTATAGTATTTTTGTGTCATATTTAGCTAATTGTGCCGGAATGTATGTGGGATTTTATATATATCCCTGAGATTAAAGCTTGGTGGCTTTAATTAGAAAATCAAATGAAACACAATTTTATTTTGATTAATAAATAATTAAGTATCTTGTTTATTTTATATTTTATTTAAAACTTAAATTAAATTAATCACTTCACTTTATTTATGTTTCACAATTTATAAAATTTGGCAGCCGATGGTCAAAGTTTCAACTTTTAAATTGGACAACTCAAATTGAATTCAACATTTCAACTTTTGAATATTATTTCGACTCAACTGCAATTTTATTTCTGTAGATTTTCATTCACTTAAGACCACATATTTGTAATTTCATGTTTCCAGGGTCATAATTATAGAAAATTCAAAAAGAACCATTAGAAACACAAAAAGGTATACAAACGAAACCTCCTCCCCCTGTTAATTCCCACTCTTTTAGGACTACAAATCTTTAATTCTATGTTTCTATGTTAAATATTATAGAAAATTCAAAAAGTACCATTAGAAGAACAAAAAAGTTCCACAAAGTCCCTCTTCTTGAATTCTTACCCACAAATTCCATTCTTGTGAATTCTTATCCACATAGAACTACTTAATTTTATGTTTCTAGGTTTAATATAATTGAAAATTCATTATTGAGTTTTAATAGAATGTAATTTGCCAATTTTACCCCCCCCCCCCCCCCTTTTCTACTTTTCCCCCATGGATATAACGAAAAATGTATTCCAATGAATGTCTAAATTATAGTGGGATCATATATTAAAATACGCATATATTTATTTCAATAAATATAAATAAATGTTTTATAAAAAAAAGTACCAAAAATAGGTACGATTTTTACCTCTTAAACGTTCGAATTTCTAAAAAGTACCAAAATTTTATTTGTCATTTTTTTTTTAAGTTGTGAATACGATGTAAATTTTATCTATATGTTGATTGGTTTCAAAGATACCTATGGTGCCAAAAAAAGTACCAAAATAGAGTTTTTACCCGTTTTTTCCCTAAAAGGGCCGATTTTCAAAAAAAGTACCACAGACTTTCCGATTATTTTTTAAATGAACGATAACTATTAAAATTTGTTTGTATCTTGATTAGTTTGGGAGATATAAGGTTATCGATTTTACACGTTTTTAACCTTTTTTACCCCCTAAACATTCGAATTTCCAAAAATTCCGTCTTAGTAGATCTATATGAAGGGAGACCTACCTACGTTCCAAATTTCGTCTCTCTAGTTTCAGGCGTTTGGACTGTGGGATGATGAATCAGTCAGTCAGCCACTTTACTCTTTTATATACATATATACTTAGATTACTGAATAAAAATTTGAATTTTTGACATTTTTGAATTTTTGTGATTTTTTGAAAAATATTCCTTTTGCAATAGTTATGCCAATTTTTGCAGAAAATAGGCTTAATATCTCCACAATAAAAAAAATGAATTATAGGTTTCAAGTAATAGGAACATTCGATATTTGTGGAGATAAAAATATATTTATCCTCAAGAACTCAAAGTGTATATATAAATAGCCAGAAGAAGGATGTCTGTCATCTGTTTAGACAAAGTTGTCAATAAAATTGCATTCAGAGTTGGTAACAAGTCCATGTTTGTAAAGAAGGAACCATTAATTTAAACCTTCTACAAACATATTTATTATTCAATATTAAATATGTACAGAAAAAAATATTACAAATAACTTTTTTAATAAAATTATTAATTAACTTTATATTGGAATTTAATTATATGATTTATTAATATAATTAATTTTCTAATTGGTTATCAGTTTTGTTTTTCAATAAATTGACAGCTGTTAATAATATATAAAGAAAAATTAAATATTTGTCTATAAAAGTACAGAAATAAAATAAATTTAAGTAAATTTTCAAAAATGTTCAGTTCATTGCATCTATTTAAGGAAAAGAAGTAATAATAATATCAATTATTCTAGTTATTAATATTACCATTTTGACGATTGGAGCAAAATCAATTAAAAATTAATTAATATTACAAATTTCGTAATTGAAGTCCATTTTTACTTTTTTCTGTGTGATGGTGGGAGAAATGGCAAATGTAGAATGTCTCTAATAGACTGATGTAATAATAATGCAATGTCTTGAAAAAGGCATTTAAAATGATAAGATTCTGATTCGATCGAGCTATGTCAGTCCGTCTTTCTGTTAATTAATGAAATTGAAAAAAGATTCGGCTGTGCCGATTTGATACCCTTCACCATATTACCATATTACCATCTTACTATCTTATCGACATCATATTACCATATTACCGACAAATAATAAAATTTTCGCCTTAACGTATGCTTTCATATTTTCACATATATAAATCTAAATTTTTTTCAAACTACGAAAATTTGAATATATAAAAAAAACAATCATAGCAGGCTTTGCTTTTAAAAAATAAACAACAACAATTCCATATTTATTTATTTTTTTATGTGTGTATATACAAACTGACTGCATATACAAAGAACAACAACAACACTGTTATTCATTATATTACTTCTGTTGCTAACTAAACTATTTGTCTTATAGGCAAAAACGTCACTAATAGTCATTACAATGCTTAATATACATGTTTGTGTATGTATTTATGTATATTCTTAACAGATATGTTTTAGTTTTAAAAAATAAACAACAACAATTCCATATCTATTTATTTTTGTACAGACTGCATATACAAAGAACAACAACAACACTGTTATTCATTATATGACTGCTGTTGATAACTAAACTACTTGTCTATACAAAAAACAAAAAACGTCACTATTAGTCATTACAATGCTTAATATACATGTTTGTGTGTGTATTTATATTCTTAACAGATTTGTTTTTGGGCCATAACTCTGTTGATTATGAACGAATTTGGTTTATTAAAAAAAAACGAAATTTTATAAAAACATTTATGACTGATCTATATAAAAATAAAAATCTGTAGCTTGAACAAGGGCTTCAAAAATAAAAAATTCGTTTTCCCCGATATCTCAGTTATTACTGAACCGATTTATTTAATTTTTTCAGAACAAAAATTCAGAAAATAATTTCCGAGCCCCCTTTAAAAATTCGAAGTCCCTGGTATATACAGAGGCTTCAGAAACTGAAAAACCGGTTCCAAAAACCGGTTTTTAAAGCATATCTCCGCCATTTATAAACCGATCCTGCTGATTCCAAAAACCGAAATTTTATAAAAATATTTGTGACCGATCTGTATAAAAATAAAAATCTATAGCTTAAACCAGGGCTTCAAAAAATAAAAAATGCATTTTGTCCGATATCTCAGTTATTATTGAACCGATTTATTTCATTTTTTCAAAACAAAAATTTAGAAAAAAATGTCCGAGACTTCTTTGTAAAAACGAAGTCCCTAGTATATACAGAGGCTTCAGAAACTGGAAAACCGGTTCTAAAAACCGGTTTTTTTAACATATCTCCGCATTGTATGATCCGATCTTGCTGAATTCCAATAGCAAAATTTTCGAAAGCATTTCCGATCGTTTGATATATATATTATATATGTCAGTTATCGGTGGGCTTCATAAACGCCATTTCAACCGACACACGGACGGACGGACGGACGGACGGACATGGTCCTATCGTCATCATTTCTTACAAGGATCCCGAAAATGTAAACTTTTTTGCTCTCCGACGAAAATTGTGAGAATTACAAACGGAATGACAAACTTATATATACCCTTTACACCTTTGGTGAAGGGTATAAAAATATGAAGATGGTTGGTATACAGATTCGGCCAAGCCGAATATGACATTCACACTTATTCCTATTTCAAATTGTGAAGAAAATTATCTTAGATTTTTGAAATTAAAGTAAAAATTGGTTTTTGTGGAAATCTTATCTTTATCTTTCTTAAAATATCTTAAAAAAATTTTCAAAATTCACAAAAACTAGATTTTTTTATTTTGCATGTCCTATGAATCAGACTTGCAAACTTTTTAGAATACATGAGATATTCCGAAACTGGATTCTGTTTATATAAAGTATAAATTTATATAAAAACTAGGTCAAATTCGGTAGGGTTTGTAATTCGATAAATGGGCTTTTTTTATAATCATCTCCATTAACTGTAGAGAAACTATAAATAATTGAAATTTCATATGTAGATAACTTGAAAACCAAAAGTGACCATAGTTTTTACAGAACTTTAATAAGCTAAAATTATTTAAAAACGGATAAGAAACAATAATTTGGCAAATGAAATTGAAATTTCATATGTAGATAACTTGAAAACCAAAAGTGACCATAGTTTTTACAGAACTTTAATAAGCTAAAATTATTTAAAAACGGATAAGAAACAATAATTTGGCAAATGGTTAAGTCGGTGGTGTCATATTTTAAGAACCAATAGCTCCACTTCTAATGGGTCTGTATGGTCTACACTCCTCTCCTATAAATATGTGAAATCAGATGTAGGTCCAACCAGAAGATTAGAAGTTACAGATTTATTATTAAGAATTTTCGATTCTTTAAAATTTTTGATTTTTAACTTTTTACCCACCATCAAAAAATGATGGGAAGTATATTGAATTTATAATTTTTTATGTAACATGTAGAAATAATCACCTAGACTCCATTAAATGTATATATTATAGGTCCTCTAGAAAATCTAAGGCGATCTAAAAATATCCGTCCGTTGAAAGTTAGATAATACTCAAATATTTGTTTTATAATAAAATCGGCTCATAAACTAAAGTTATTTCGATTAGAATTTTGTATAGTTTACAGAAGCAAATCGGACAAGTCGTTATTGAGATATACCTTAATATATGATGCTATCTCGTTTATTTTAAAAATAACTTTTTATCGCAAAAACCAGAGTCATTTTAAACAAAAGTTATTTATAAACTTCATATATTTCATATAAAGTGCATCCGAGAAATCCCGTACCTCAGAATCAGCGTTGTCCTGTATGATTTAATTCTACTCGCTAAATAGTGTGAAAGTGTTATTTTTTTTTGCTTGGACATAAAATTAAAAACATAAGAATTTTAAATCAAAAATTTGTTAAATTATTCAGTAAATATCTATCACCCTAAAATATTTATATAAATAAGCCAATATAAAGCTGTCAAAATATTTTGTAAAATAAATATTATCGAATTTAATTTATAAAATCTTTTTCAGATTTATTATGGCATGTTAAGCATCTGTAAACGTAAAATGTAATCGATAAGAAATCTCTCTATAAATTCTGATTAATCAACATAAATTTCGGACACTTTTTGTAGACAATAAAAGTAATAATAGTTCAATAATTATTTAAGTGTCAATAAGTAAAAAAAATAATATAAATTTTATAGTCTTAAAAGATATTTAACCAATATCATTGTACTGAACAGAAAAACACTTATTTCAACAAATACATGTGTACTTTATATGTAGACATGTCTTTAACATAATAAGGATGTTGCTGTGGATGTGGTCATACACATTGAAATGTATAATGAAAAATACATACATAGATATTTATAGTCTAGAATTAGAGGAAGATATTATACGTTTTGGTACATATGTTACTTGTTACATAATGTATAGACAAATAAATCACAGACATTGAAATTTTATTATTTTCATCAAAATATAAATAAAAAGAAGTAAAATAAAAATAATCGGAAAAAGATTTTTTTATAAAACAGAACGTTTGAATATGTATGTATGTATGTTTATGAATATTGTCTGTTTTGTAATGCATTCATTTATATTTTATGTGAGGATGTGAGTATAAAAACAAATCAAATCATGAAATGTATCAATAAACATAAAAATAAAGACAATATGAATGCCAAAAACAAAAATTTCGACAATTTTAGACGCACTCATATAAACTTTAATATAAATACTTACATACATATAAATATTAGAAATATAAGGGTAGATTGAAAATAAATTTTAAAATGTTTAGTTCGGAAAAATGATAGAATAAAACTTATTTCTGTTTTAAAAATGAAAATATTTTCGAATTTTTTCAAAAACGTACATAGTTTACTGCTCATAACTTTTAAACTAAACATTATAAAATTCTATTTTTTTTTTTTTTTTTTAATAGAAAAACTTATTGACATTAAAATGATGTGTATAAAAATTAATTACTCCGTAATATTTTTCGACCGGAAAATTTCACAGACATTGGAGATGTCAAGTCCGATTGCTTTCCGTTTTGAAATGGAATCACTCATTTATAGGTTTAGAACTGTATCCCATTTGATTGAAGAATCTTATGTCGCAGAATCCTTGTGTCTTTTTATATCCTTCACCTAAATATATACATAGAATTACCATTCTATTTGTAGGTTCTATTATATTGCTCTAGGAATCAAAAAATATTTATTTTGGATCTTTATTGTTGAGGAAATTTATAAAACGATGTCCGTCATTCCGTCTGACTGTCCGCTTGTTGGGAGGTTTTTGAAAGCCCAAGCTGTGTGTTTATATAAAATTTTTCTTAGAGTAAAGCTAATAAAAATTAACAAAGTCGATCCATAAATAGCAGAGATATCGCCAAAAATTTGTTCTCGATTTTTCTAAGCCCCTATATAAACTAGAGACTTCATTCTTTCACACAAAATTCGGATTTTTAAACTCAATCGATCAATTAATATCCGAGATATCAGTCAAAACACATTTTTAAACTTCGAAGCCCCTTATAAATTACGGACAGCATTTCTCAACGATCACAAATGTTTTTTCGAATTTTTAAATCAATCTTACCAGAACATAAATTTTCAAAATACTTTTTTTTTTTAATTAATTTTGTTTCCATTTTGTATTGTTGTTGTTTTTCCTTAACTAGAAAGTATATACATTTTTCATGTAGCACTTCAACAAGTTGAAGGATTCGGAAAAGTTAAATATGTATCTCTTTAACTTATATTATTCTATCTCTGTCTCTCTTAGCACTTTCTATTCACATTTCAATTCAATTAAACATGAAGAAGATGGGGAATAAGAGATATTATTCTTGATGATTTTGTAGTGAGTAATATATAACTTAATTTTTTCACTGTCCTTGAATTGAACTCACTTTATAATTTCACTTACTTCTATTAATCACCATTATTAAAGTTTTAACCACTATTATGTTTCTAAAGAACTTCTTAAATTACCCTCGTCTTCCAAATGGGGTGAGTTCAAATGGAATAAAATCTTAATATGAAATAATAATAAAATTGATATAAAATCAAGGCAAACCGGTTTAGTCGAGAAATTTATATGCCTGTTATTGAAAGTTGGTATTGACAAGTATGAAAAAAAAATAAATAAAATAAAGCAAAACAAAAATAATTGAAACGAAATGAAATAAATTGAATTCAATACGAAATACATGCAAAAATAATAATAAAAAATCAAAATAAGGACTGCGCACGAAAAAATCCGTGCATGCTCTTCCAGCAGGCCATGTCTTGTAGAAAATATCGACGATGTCTTGATGATTTGTCACAGTCTTCGATGACACATGTACGACAGCTCCGAACAAACATTGGTGACATTTTCGAACAAAGGGCACTTAAGTCATCAACGATAACCTGACCGACAGTATCATGTATATTTTCGTCAACCATTTTAAGAAAAATAAATGAAAAAAAGTAGGGTTCCGCCGAGATTTGAACCTAGGCCACCAATTTCTCTCTTTCTTATTAAATAGTCAAGCACACTTACCACTTCAGCTACAACACTCTCTACTTTTTAATGGTTTTATTAATGCTTTTATTTATCTGATAGGTATTAATGACATTGTCATGCAGCATGTCGTGTGCTTGGTTTAACTCACGACATTCTCGCTGGACATTTTACTCATGTTGTCACCAAAATAGATATGTACGACAATTCACTATATTTTGTTATTGAAGTCGCCGAAAATGGGGTAAGATGATAATATAGGTGACTTTTATTCAAACTTGTCCTCTAAATGCATTTTCTTGATGACAAATTTAGACGACTTCCTCGATGAAAGTGTCGTTAATGGACATGTTGCCTGCTGGGCTTGGGCTTATGACTTTTGATGTGGTGAAAAATTAATAATTCTGTTAACTGTTTTGTATTTGCCATTATGCTCACTTGCCATGTGCTCAGTTTCATGGTAATAGCAAAATTGTTTTTTTTTTTTAAATGGAATTTTTCATGAAATCTTACATTGGTCATATAAAATAATTGCAAGTAAGGCTATTGTGCTGAAGAATACAGTAGTGAAAGATAAATAATATCTTCAGACTGTAGGACTCAGGCAAAATAGAAAGGATTTTGAGAGAAATTCACCTCATCTCAGAAAGAAAAGTGTCACAAAAAGTTAATTGCATTGAATCTTTATCACAAAATGTTAAAGGAAGTCTAGCATGAAGACTTATAAAGTAAGAAAAAAATCCTAATTGAAACGCAAGCAAGAATCTGGAGGTAAAAAATAACATAAAAGTTCCTCAGACGAATTTTTTCAGAAATTTTGTTTCTGTATAGTAGACGATGAAACGTTCGTAAAGGGTGACTTTTTTCAACTTCCTAACCAGGAATTCTATGTCACAGATGCTAGAGGGATTATGGCAGAAAAATTTCGTGTATCAAAGAAATCAAAATTCCCAACAAAGTTTTTGAATTGGGAAGTCATATGCATACGCTGGAATGAAGCACTTCATTCTTAAAATATGGTTGCATTAACACAGAAATTTACGAGAATGAGTGCCTTTGGAAAAGACTTCTCCCTTTCCTAATAAAATTCAGTATATCTTCTGCTTTCTGGCTTATTCCCGCTTCTTCTCATTACAACCACAAAACAATGGAGTTGTAACAAAGAAATTGTAAGAGTTTGTACCGATAGAGGCTAATCCATCAAATTGACCGAAACTCCGTGCAATTGAAAGATATTGGACTCTAGTAAAAAATTATTTAAAGGACATTAAATGCTCAGTATAAAATGAAACGAAGTCTAAAAATAAGTGGACTTAATCGAGCTAAAAATTTGTCGGAACACAATAAAACCTTTAATTTGAATAATTCTGGAAAATATCAGATATTTCCTTAAAAACCAACAGGAACGAATTTATTCTTTTATGTTTAGAACTTG
The DNA here is from genome assembly GCA_951394005.1 of Protophormia terraenovae. Classification (NCBI taxonomy): domain Eukaryota; kingdom Metazoa; phylum Arthropoda; class Insecta; order Diptera; family Calliphoridae; genus Protophormia; species Protophormia terraenovae. The sequence goes on from OX596074.1 coordinate 121,300,546, forward strand.
AACATAACAGTCATTAATAAAAATATCACTTTAAAAAATTCGCCCACTGGTTTAGTTTCTATAAGCAGATTTGCATGCAAGTTTTTTTTTTCGTGCACAGTCCTTAAGTAATAAACATTTTATATTTGTATTGGTATTTTATAATATTTTTACCTACACATACTATTACATTTTTATTGATTTTGCTATGAATGAGTGAAATAAAATCTAAAACTAATTTTGATATTTTATGATTATTGTCAGTGTACAAAAATCTATTTATCAAATGGTTTGAAAATTGATTTAAATATTAATGGAACATTTAAGTTTAGTACAAGAAAGTTGTTATAATTAAATGTAGTTAGAATTTGTTAAACAATTAAAAAATCCTTAAATATGTACATATTTTTTTAACGGATGTGCTTTTCTTTTAGCTATAGTTTAAATTATATTTAAACAACAAGTAAAAATGTAAAAAACATTATTAAATTTTATAAATGTTCCATTGTGAAAGTTGTTCCACATCAATAAACCGCAGAACTCAAATGCAATTTTTATTTAAAAATTTTATTCGCTGAATCTGAAAGAAAATTTTTTTCACTAACTTTTCTTTCAACATTTTATTAAATAAAATTTCGTTTATTTATACTTTTTTCTTATCCTCACAAACCCAGTTCAGATTTATATGAAATTAAGTTGTTAAAAATGAATGTTTTGTTTATTTGTACGCATGGATACAAGTAAACATTATACACAAACACACATAAACAAAAATACATGTATACATGTATTCACCACAGCATCACAATCATAGATCATTTGTTGCAAACAAATTCATTTTAAATATTTGCTGAATATGGTTGCTATCTTTCTATCTTTTATTTCTGTCTCTGGTCCTTTTAGTCAGCATAGTATTGTGATTGCATTCATTGTTTAATATTTCTTTGCCACATAAATTTCATACAATGACCACAAAATGAAATAATAATTCTACAATAAATTGTCGAATAAAAATCTATAAATTTTTTAAACATTTTTTCTTTAGGCTTTTGTTTAATTTATTGTGTTTTGATTATTTTTTGAAAGAACTTTGATAAGAAGAATTTTATTTAAGATATTTATTAATAAAATAAATAAAACTATTTTCAAATTTCCTACACTTTTTGCTTATGGCAGATAGTCTTACACCTTTAGATATGTCGGATGTAAAAATATAAACATAAATAATTGAAAAAAGTTTTCAATTAGAAAATAGGAATTGGAATTTAATTATTTTTCTGTAACAATTATTGTTTTGGTATCAGGAGATATTATTTCTTATTGTCGCCTTCCTATTTTATTTATTTTTTTTATACAATAATTTATCAACAGGAAACATAACATTTCCAAATAAGTATATTTATAAATACTAATATATGTATACATTTATTTTATATTTGAATTTTAGTTCGATAGTAATGAAAAACTTTATAACAACTATTCTAATTAATTAATTTGTATTCATATTATTAATAATTTTTATTGCCGGAAACAACTTTTCCCCCAGGAACGCCAAAACAGCTGGTAGGTACATATTTAGTAGAAGTATATTTGTATTTAATGTTACATAGAAATCTCTATTGTTCACATAATAAAGAATACATATTAATTGATTTTCAAAGTGTAGTTAAAAATAAGTGCTATTTACTTGTTTATAAATACTTATGTCCAAAATAAACTTTTGGTATATAAATGTGCATGTATTAATATCCCCAGAGTAAAGAGAACCGGTCCAAAATTAGTTACGTGACAGATTCTCAGGGCTAGTGAGCGGTTCCAGTTCCGGAACTTTATATGAGAGGAACCTTTCACTTTTACATGGGGTTGGCATTGGAGGTGGCTAATTAGCCCCTTGGGACAGGACACAGGATAGGTCCCAGAACTGGCCCAAGAGGATAGGTTCAGGGTCGATTAATTTAATACAAATTTGATAAAATTACGGTAATTTTTTACTTTTTAAAATTTTTTTTATTATTATTTTTATTAAATTATGTTTTATAATTTTTCGTTAATGTCGATGGCGGCACCCTGAATCGAATCCATGTTCATCTGTATGTTATGTTTTACAGTCTTCAACGCTAACCACTCAGCCACTGATTGTTATTGCGCGCGAGTTGCTAATTGCACTCTTAACAAGCATATTATAAATTGACTCTCATAAATAGTGAGTGTGTTTGTGTCAGCTGGTTCTCAATTAGAATTTTGGTAACGAGTTAGGTGTCAATTGGTACTCAACTGATACTGAGGAACCGCTCCACTACAGCAATTGCCACAAATTTCCCGCAGGGATGCTCACCATTGAAAAAAGGTAGTCGAGTCATTTAAATCTCATTGGTTTTAAGCACTCATTTTAATGAGGAGCTATTTCTCTAAAGTTAACCCATGCACTCCAATGACACGCCAATATTAAAATCATTCATGTTACACCTAAAAATTAACCAGTGCAACATCACGTGAATTCATGCATTTACTACTTCTTTTGCATATCTTTTTTTGCTGGGTTTATATGAACTTCAATGAATTTTATTATACTCACAATCAAAATGATGGTATATTGAGTTTGTCACTCCGTATGTACCATGTCGAAAAAATCATTTAAGACCCCATAAAGTAAATATTTTCTGGCAAGTTTCTGAGTCGATCTAGCTATGTCCATCTATCTGTCCGTCGGTTCCATGTCCATCATCCTTTTGAAACAAGAATATGACTCGGTGTGGACCACCTAGGGGGATAAAATTTTGCTGAAATATTTCGTATTGATTTTGATTTTGTCATTCCAAATATAACATGTCAAAAAAATCATTTAAGACCCCAAAAATTATATATTTTCAGGGTCCTGGATAGATTCTGAGTTTATCTACCTATTTCCGTCCGTCTGTCCACCTGTTGAAAACAGGAGAGGGCTCGAACGGGACAATCTAGGGAGACAAAATTTGGCAAATATATTTATCTTATATAAGGTTTGTTTGGCATTAAAAATTAGCAAAATCGGTTAATAAACAAAAAAAGTTATGGGCAAAATACTAGAAGCACAGGGTGCCCGTTGTAACTTAATTTCATACTTTTCTGCTGATATCTCTTAAACAAAAAGATGTACGATAACGACATTTTGTACACATAGTTCGAGGGTCGATATAAACTTAATAACAGAAAATGGGCGTGGTCCACCCACTTTACCGCCCTCCTCCCATATAAGGTGAAACGTCAACGAAATTTTGTACAAATAGTCCATGAAAGAATGTAAACAAAAAATGGGCGTGGTCCGCACACTTTACCGCCCACATCCCATATAATGTAAAATTTGCAAAGGTTGCAAAGGGTATATAGATTCGGCCGAGCTGAATATAACATTTGCGCTCGTTGATTTTTGATTTATTTTCAAAGGTCTCCATATAGTTGCCCTTTTGTGTGGCATTAAAAAAATTATATTTCAAGGTTATCTCGAGGAAACAGTGATCGATGTATAATAAATAATATTCTAAAGAATTTTGTTTAAATTTAAAACGGTCCTGATCTAAAACGATTCGTATATCTCATATTCACATGATTTTAGGGTGTAATAAAGCAGATGACATTGTATTCTCTAATATAATATAAAAATATGCTTCGGGTTTATATCTATCAAAAAAATCTTCGTAATTACAAATTGCTTTCATCTTGGCAAATAACAATAATGGTCGTCTGGCAATCCTATTGTAGTATTCCGGTTGGTGATTATAAAGGTTATTTTACTTTATTTGATATATGTATTATTTACACTACCTATATCTGACCGAAATACAAAAAATCGTGGGTTTAATAATAATTATAATTGCCATAATATTTAAAACAATAATGGCAATCATAATTAGCTATTAGAAGGCGTTGCATTAACTTATACTGGAGCTCGTAGCTACTTCAATATTATGTCAATTTTGCCAGGAAAAAAACGATGAAGAGCTTCCAAAAAAGAAAATTTTCACCATTTCAAAAGTAAAACAAAGTGCATATTTGGAATCTTTTTGAAGTTCTTAATAATTAGTTCCTAAAAAGTGAAAATAAATTAACTTTTAGCGGGAAAAAAGCTTAATAATTTCTAAGAAAATTTAAATTTTTAAAATTTTTAAGCATTTTTATTATATTTTAAGAAGGCTAAAACAGAATTTTTGTTAAAAAATTTTATAAACATAGTTTTAAGAGAAGTACTTCAAAAGAAATGAACAAGAAGTATAAAAGAAGAACATCCTGCCAATGACAACTATTTAAAAAAAAAGAACTTCTGCAGTTTAAACAATTATTTCTAACTTGATTTTTATTCGACATCATAAAATACAATTCCATTAAATAAAAATAGTAATCACTTTCAAAGCTGTGTAATCAAAATAAAAATTAATAAAATTAATTTTACATGCTTGTGTATTCTCCAAATTTTATCCTTATCGATAACCAAAATTCAAATTTTTTTTTTTAAATTTTAAAAGGAATTATTCTATATTTTAAATATTCACATTAGTTTCAAGTAGAGCTTCGAAAAAATTAATTAAATCTTAGCTTATTTCCCTTAAATCTTAATTTTTAATTAAGAAATACAAGTTTTTAATTTCATAATACCATTCCCAGAAACAAAGTTTCTATAGCTTCATTGAAAAATTTTTGTTTGAGTATAACCATTTATTTATTGAATTAATTCATAAAAAATCATTCAGTTTTTGTTAATTCAAATCTTCTCCAAATTAAGTGAAAATATTTTTCTTTCATTTATTTTTTTTCTTTTACAAAATGAATTAAAATATATTTTATACTATTACTGTTTCTGCTGCTTTCCAAAAAAAAAAAAAAAAAAAAAAGAAGTAAGACCCAGTAACCTGACCAAAAAATATTATATTGCTCATATCCCAAAATTTTGAGAGCGTAAAGAAAATTTTTAAAATTGAGTTACTTTGAGTCTTGAAGAGCATAAAAAGTACATTACGTAATTTCTAGAGTGATTTTTCCCTATAGCATAGTGAAATTTTTTTAGTTAGAAATGTTCTTAACATGTGTATTTAAAAATGTTGTAAGCAATTAACTAAAACTGACATCAGCTGTATATAAAATACCATATATTATATTTTATATATTTTATTTATAGTTATGTAAATACTCTAATAAATTTATTGTTTTTTCCCGCATTTTAAATATAACTCTTGTTTTAATGAAACATTTTTCTTAATTAATAATATTTAAAAATCTAAATTGTGCCTTCGTTTTCTTGCAAACACTATAAATATTTCAAAATATTCCCTTAAAGACAAATTTGATCCCTTTCATCCTCTCAAAAATTTTTGCTTTTCTCAGAAATATATAAACATAAAAAAATAAAAGAAAAACAACCATATATCAAATAATTTTAGTTGTTATGCTGTTTGAAGTACAAAGTGGAATAAATGGACCTCATCTGCTTGTATTTATATAGATTCACATAAATTTCATTTCAAAATTTGTCTTTTTTTTTTTTTGTGCCATATTTTGTTTATACTTTCAGATTATTTAAGTCTATGGCATACTTTCCTACACATGTGTTGTTTTTATATGGATACTATGATACCAAAAGCCGTACAAAATATTTAAAGTACACATATGATTTGTGTATATGGCTAAGTGGAATGATATACACACATACTTAGAAATTTGTACACAGTAGTTGTCTGCGTATGTGGGTGTTTGTTTTTACTAAATGGGTTTAAATTTAAAAAATAAAAACAGTATGTACTTTTTTTTTATATTTTGTTTGTGTATTTTTAATCCAATGGACCATAATAATTTTTGCACATTTACTATAAATTTGGGTCATCATCAGTGACACAATCAGTTTTTTAACATTATTTTGCTTGCTGCGATATTTTTTCTTCTCTTTCTCGTTGTCAAAGTCGTCTACTGTGCAAAATGTATTGAAAGCATATATCTATAGTCATATGTTAAAAAAATAATGGCAACAACAATAACTATAGATAAAATAGAAAAAAAAAGTATTAAAAAAAAAGCACTCATATGTTTGGACACAATCCAACTGTGATGTTTGTTTTTTTCTGTTATTGTCCTGGTTTGTAGTATTAAGTATGATTTTGTCTACTCAATAATATATATGTCAAGTCTAAGTTGGACTAATAGAGAGTGATGACGAGATAGACTTTTTTAATATAAATTATGACAAAAATAGTTTTTATTTAAAACAAGTTTATTTAATAAGATATGAAAATGTTGCTATATTTATATTTTTTATTTAAAAATACAGTGCAAGCTCGATTTTCGCAACTAATTAAAAACCAGACTTGTGACAAAAACTGAACTTTGGCGATAACAGAACCCAACATTTTTTGAAAAAGTTTATGTTTGTTTTTAATTAGAATTGTTTTTATTTATATAGGGTAAGTGCACCTAATGTCGGCATGTACCAGTAGTCGGCATTTTTTAATTCAAATCTAAATAATTAACAATAGTGAATACTAGTTATTGATGTAAGATAAATTTTGCCATGAAAATGGCAAATATTCAAAATATACTAATAGTAGCAGTTTTTTTTTTTTTTTTTGGCAATTAGAAAAAAATTAAAGAAAGACCAATTTCAAAGATGATATTAATTATAACAATCCAAGTTGTTTTTAACAAACAAAAATATTCAGAAGATAGACAACTATTGAAACCTTAAGTTAAATGTGTAAAAGCAAAGAATTACATTTCAAGATTTGGTGGCTGCCGACCTTAGGAACAAACAAATTTTTTAATTTTTTTATAATAATAATGTAATTAGTACTTCGGACCTAAATTTTTGTTGCAAATACATTTAGAAACTATTATGAGAAATATTTCTACAGAATTTTTTACTATGGGTTGCTGACATATAAAATTGTATATGTTGGACCATTTTTCCAATAAAAAGATAAACTATAAAATCTGTAAAATATTTTGTTTAAATTTTTTTTTTACTTTTTAAAATTATGTTATATGGGCCATTATCAAAAATTTTTAACTGGAAACTGAAAATTGATTTAAATCCTTAATAAGTTTTGTGGTAATGATATTCTAAACAAATTAGTTACAGATCTTTACTTACAAGACTTGAAACTACACTATGGTATACGGTTTTGGTGTCCAGGTATTTGTCGTATTATATTCTTTAAATTAATATGCAAAAGAAGTTTTTGCATATTAAAGAAGTTTTTGCATTTTGTGCGACATAATAAAGTGACACTTTACATTATTTCCTAAAATTTTTAAAATTTTTTGATACAAAATAGAAGGCATATTCTTAAGAAGTGCTAAATTTTATTATTCTATTCATTAAATTCTATTAAAATTATTATTGCATTTGAAAAATAATGATAAATTAGTCCATATCATCAGTAAGCCTTCGACCACAATCCAGTAAGATTTCTTGATTCCAATTAGAGAAAATGACAAAATTTTTTAGTTTTTAAAATTTCTCAGTTCCTTGTGTGGGGTCTGTGCGCCCCTCAACCGAATACAAAATTTGGGATAGGGGTTGATGCATGTTGTAATTGTGCGTATTTTGCGCTATGTCTCGTTAATGTGCCCGAAATAGTCAACGTAGTAGATAGTCTCAAAGTTTGGAAATCAAGAGCGAAAATATTTCAAAAAGTCAGTTTTTCGCGGGGCACATTCACATTTTCATATGGAATTGCTTGGATTGATGCGTGAACTTATTATTTTTTTTTTTTTATTTTACATAACAAAATCAGAGGAGCATTAAAAATAAATTTAATACAAAAATTTTATGGACTTTTTGAAAATTATGCAAAAAATACACTTTTTGTTTTTGTATTTTTATAAAGAAAGTTGCAATTTAAACAAATATTGGATATATAAATATAAGAGTGGAGATAAATATAATTGATCGGAATCATAAATTTAAGTCAAATATCGTTAATAGTTGAAAACGGGACAATTTTGTCAAAATACATTTCGCTAAGGCACATCGTGTGGACAGTATGAAATTAACTATAATTGACATAATTAGTACGTGTTTGCTATGCTTAATAAAAATTCGGAGGCGCATCAAAAATTTCTAAAGATAAACATTTTATGGGCCAAAAAATATTTACTTGTGTTAAAAAAGCATCACAAAAATTAAAGAGTACTTCTTTATAATAAACTCTAACAAAATATATTTTCATTCAATGTATGGAAAAATAACTTAGATTCGATCCAAGTTTTTCACAAAATTTTTAAAAATCGGGATTTAAATTATAAAGCAATTTTTTTTTTTTTTAATTTTAATAAGAAACCCTAAAATATGCTGCACTAATACCATCAAATATTGAAAATATCATAAATTTTATTTGAATAACTCAGTAGATTTTTATATTACGTGTAATTTTGACCAGAATTGTACATAAACTTCTACTTTGTAAAAATTTTTATATGCTCAACTTAAAACCGCTATAACTTTCACGCCCCTCACATGAAATGATTAACGTGAACTGATTCTACAAGCATTCGAGTCACTTTATATGCATATATCAGAGCAAAGTTTAGGACATTTACATATAAAATGTGTCAATAAATTTCATGCCGACTATTGGATCATCACATGTCAAACACTAAAAAAATATGCCGACTATAGGTAAATTCTATGTATTTTATGAAATGCAATAAAATTGCCAATTAAACATTTATTTCTTTACAAAACTCTAACAGAATCTGAAAGAATACCCTTTAATAAATTGTTGCAATTGCTCGTTATCCAAATATCATGATCATCTTCGGAAATATAAATCTTGAATGACGGAAGAAAAGATAAACTGCCGGGCTTACCTTATTTACATTTTAAAAATTTTGAAAGAAATTGAAGATTTTGAGTTGCTTTTTTGCCAATTTATTTTAAATAACAACTGAATCATGTACCTAGTTCATATAGTGCTGTTGTCGGCTTATCATTTTCCAAAGCCCATTCTATGCATATGTTTATCGATGTTATACAATCGTCCACTTTAATTTTGTTTTCTTCATGACCACTATTGTATAAATACTCCGATTCCATATCTGATAATTTCATTTGCTCCTCATTACTTTCCACATGAAATTCTTCTGGAATCCAGTTGTTTATGTCAGCATTCTTGAAAAGATGTTCCGTAATAATTTGAGCTACAAATGTAACAATAGTAGAGAAATCTTCATTTTCTTCCTGAATTATATTTTGTAAAATATTCAAGGATCAAGGCGTTCCAGGATTTTCGGATATAGGACATTGATATTTTATACCAAGACGTAGCTAGAATCTGAACTGCATTTTTGAGATTGAAGTTTTTTAGTTTGAGCTCCAAATTTGTTCCCTTCTTGCTAGGCAAGTGGGTGAGCAGTAGATTACCCATGAATACAAAATTTTTGATTTTACTTGTTCCACCAGCAGTTTCTGGTAGATGGGGCTAAACAAAATGATATGTGTGCAAAAATTGGGTCGATCGATCGTAAACCGGCCAGTCGACTTTGACCTTTGTCCTAAAACAAGGCTTAAAAGAAACTAATATCTTTATTGCGCTATAACTCTTTAATTTAACATTTTCCGATAAAATACCACAAAAGCTTTTTTATTCAGAATAAAATGCAGAAATTTTTGACATATAATTTTTTAGCCTACTATGACTTGTTGTGATGTTATAAGCAATCGAAGTACAAATTTTTACATGAAATTTTTTTAAAAAAGGCCTGGTTTTAATATGGGCTTAGCCTGCTAGAAACGGTTTTTATTGTTTTGTAGAGCAGGATTTGTAGTTTTTATAAATCGATACTTAAACAGTCACTCGAAATTTAGGTGTTGCCGATTAACCAAAAATTATAAAAGTTGATATGTTAATATTTTTACATATAAACAACTTTTTTATCTCTTTTAACTTAAAAATCGGTGATATATATTAAAAAAAGATAACAACAACTTGGAAATAAATAAAAATATATTTTCAAAAGAACTAGTAAATTAACTTATATGAGTTAAATTCATAGAATAACGGAATTTAGTGTTGTTTCGATTCCATCAGAAATATTTTTTGTCTGTTGTTGTTTAGTTTCCTTTCAAAAAGGAACAATAATGCAATTTATTTTATTATTTACCTCTATTGAGGGTACATGACATAATAAAGGTTAATTAAAAGTAAACCATTTTATTTCCGTAATACATTGTCTTGAACACTTAAATTGTAATTTTTAATATCAGTTTTGTATTTATCAAGAAGTACATACATGGTATTTAAATATTTACTTAAATACAAGGTTATATAAACTAATTATTTCCATTCTACTTTTAGAAATTCCTCATCATCACTTGCTGTTTTAATTTTAAATTTTTACGAATAATAATGAAAATTGTTATTAATATTACATATAATTACTTACCTATTTGCAAGCTGTTGATAAAAAAGTTTTATTTTTTTATATATTTCGCCTATTTTTAAGGCAGAAGGAATAAAAAGTGGTTTATGTGTCAAAATATTAACATATCAACTTTTATAATTTTTGGTTAATCGGCAACACCTAAATTCCGAGTGACTGTTTAATTCGATAGAAATTTAAAAATACTGTCTGTAATAATTCAAAATTTCATGCTACACCCTACATTTAGTACCAATATTTGTGTAATAAGTAAAAAATTTATACCCCAAATTCAGATTTTGGTCCATCTACCCTAATATATTAAGCAAATGTGACAAAACATATCGATTTATAAAAACTACAAATCCTGCTCTATAAAACAATAAAAACCGTTTCTAGCAGGCTAAGCCCATATTAAAACCAGGCCTTTTTTAAAAAAAGTTCATGTAAAAATTTGTATTTTGATTGCTTATAACATCACAACAAGTCATAGTAAGCTAAAAAATTATATGTCAAAAATTTCTGCATTTTATTCTGAATAAAAAAGCTTTTGTAGTATTTTATCGGAAAATGTTAAATTAAAGAGTTATAGCGCAATAAAGATAATAGTTACTTTTAAGCCTTGTTTTAGGACAAAGGTCAAAGTCGACTGGCCGGTTTACGACCGATCGACCCAATTTTTGCACAAATATTATTTTTTTAGCCCCATCTATCAGAAACTGCCGGTGGAGCAAGCAAAATTAAAGCTTTTGTAAAATCCATACATTTTATGGGTAATCTAGTGAGCAGTTGTTTTTTATAATTTAATTTGACCATGTTGATTACGTTTTGATCTAACGTTTGTCCCGTTATCTAAAAACAAAACTGCTTTTTGCGGCAGACCTTTTGAAGCCAAAAATTCTCGGACCTAAAATATTTTTACTTATGAACAACTTTCTTTTATTAATTGGTTAAAATTATCTTATGTGGGGAACAAATTAGTGATGGCACCAGTCCTTGAATATATATTATATCATCCAGAATTATTGAAAAAGCATTTAAAGACGCGTGGGTTTTTCGATTTCCCAACAACCAACAATTTCAGTTTGTCTGTGCCATTTACATTTGAACAGGACAAAAAAGTTATTCGCTCTTTACATATTTTCCTCCGGGAGCCGTTTTCTCTTTACATGTGACAAGAGTGTGATTTAAAAGTATTCTATAATATAAACCGGTCAACCCATGCTCATCAACGATCAAAAGATGGGACTTTCCCTTTTTTAATGTAATCAAATTTAGAAAAACGGATAAAAGTCTCGAAAATATAACCCGTTTTTCGTAAACTGTTGCGATTATAAAACCTGCAATTTTAAAAATTAAGCCGTCGCGATAAACAGGCCGCTATAATAGGTAGTCGCGAATACCGAGCTTGCACTGTATTATGCTTTTAAAGCCAAAATTTAAATATTAAAGATATGCAATCTATATCTGTACAATCGATAATGTAGCTGCAGAAAAATGATGAGGAGTAGACACACTGAACGTATACTTAATTTTTATATTATAAACAAATATAACTCATACGTTCATGGTTCCATTAAATAGAAGTAAATTTTTTGACTTCCTTTAAATTTATTGTCATCAATTTTGGAATTTAAAAATGTCTTTAAAATAAGAAAAGCATTAGATCTTAGTCTTTCAAAATATTTACTGTAAACGTTTTGGTCATACTTCTCCATATATATAAAAAGTTACATATAAAAATACTATACATGTAGCAAACCTGTATGTGTATGGGAAGGAAAACTAAATGTTGTTTTTTAATACACAAATTTATTTTGTTTTTAGACATATATGTAAACTAGTAAGTTTATACATACGTATGTACATCAAATAAATATTCACATGTTATAACATAAAAATGAACACATACATATATATGTACACACGAATATGTATGTATATCTAGTAAATATGTGTTAAATTTGTTTCCATATTAACCATAATATTATATTTCTTCCTTTATTTCATGCTTCCCTTAACCCACCGACTTTTATAAACATTCAAATATTTTCTATGTATAAAAAAATTCCACAAAATACTTGTGGTCAGTTACAGATAACACGCAAATAAAATATATATAAAAAAACAACAACGACAGGGGAAAATAATAAAAAATAAAATAAAAAAAAATGAAAATAATAAATTGTCATAAATAATATTTTTGTTTACTTGGGTATAATAAATCTTGACTAAAATAGACATTTTGCATTCTCTAAATCATATGTTCGGTGAATAGCTAGAGGTATAAATATTATTTTTTATAACATTTTATACTATACTCGTGCATATATTTATTATATACTTGGTACTTTGGAATTTTTTTGAAGTTAATAACAATTTGTAATTTAATATAAATTTATGTGGAATTTAAGTAAATAAAGGTTATTTTTTGTTTAAATAAATATACAAAAAATAAAAACAAAAATTATATTATTTTTGTGGTTTATATATTTTCTAGAAAATATGTTTTGAATTTCTTTGATTGATCCTTTTTAAATCTAAAATAAATATTTAATAAAAATCGTACTTAAAAACATTATTTCCCTAGCAATTTAATAAATAAACAAGAAAAGAAAAAAAATAACATATAAGATTTAGAGTAAGTTATGAATATATTTATAATAAATTGTGAATAAATTAGGGTCCATCTCCAGGTTTGTAAATTTGTCTTTATTTAACTAAAATAAATTATAATTTATCTACTTTTATTTATAAAACATATTATTATAAATTGGTAAACTATATGTTTATAATGGGTTAAATACTTCTCATCATGTCATGATAAAAAATTTCTTATTCTTGAGTATCAAACATAAAACAATTCTTCTTTTAACATAATAATATGTAAAAAATAAAATATAAAAAGAGATGAGATATAAGGAGTGCAATCGAAAAAACACATGTTTTGCCTCATAACTTTTTTCGGAATAAATATTGAAATTTTTTTTTTTTGATCTAGGCATCATGGAAAAATACGTCAGTTATTATTTTTAATAAAAACCATGTTGATTTATCGTGATTATTTTGATGAAAATTACGACAAATCAACATGGTGCCGAAAAAGATTTACGTCCTACAAATTATTAAAAAATTCAAAAAAATCCAAATAGGTCCTACAAATAATTGGCCACAGAATCAAATTTCAAAATCAGGAGAATTTGACCATTGATATGAAACCTGGTTCGGAAAGAAAAAAAAGGACCACATGATATTGGGAAGGCCAGAAAATTGAAAGCATATTGTATGGAACTCCAAACACATATGGTAGAAAAGCAGCTCAGTTATCTCAGTGCTTCGACCATTTGGTGAGAAAATTTAAAGCTAATGCAGAGTTGATAACATATAAAACCAAAAAAGTTCCAAACAGGAATTCTGCATAAAATTTAGAAGCCAAGAATAGGACAAGAAAATTAAAACCAAATTTCATACAAAAATACTCAAGTTGTATAATTGAGGAAGAAACCTATGTGCTGGCAAAAATTTCGCAGCTTCTGTGTAAAAATTTTTTATTGTTAATGCTCGAGGCAATATTGAAGATAAGTTTACTACCCAAGAGCAGAAAAAATTTCTTACAAAATTCCTGGCATAACAAGCTTTTTGCAGTTGCGGCAAAACAGGAAAGTCATTTGATACATTCGGATCTATAAACACCAAAATATGCATAAATAGCACAACGTGTCCACATATTTTTGGACCCATTTGGTATCGTGTCACTACGGTAAGAAAGCTCTGCAATGGTACCAAAACAATAACATTGTTTTTGTACCAAGAGAGGTAAATCTTTAAAATTGTCCATAGCTAAGACCAGTGGAGAGATATTGAGCTCTTGTGAAAAGTGAATTGAAGAGCACAAAAAAGGTGTACCGAAATCCCGAAGATATTAAAAGAAAAAACACTGTTTCAAAAAAGTGACGTTAGTGATTCTATTAAATCTCTAACGGAAGAGTTATCAAAAATGGTTCATAGGTTCATAAGTAGTGGTTAGAACTATAAAAGTTATATTTTTCTGTGATCTGTAATAAATTATCAATTAAATAAAAGAAGAATGACAACTCTAAGACCAACCATTTCTAATTTATTGAATATTATATATGTTAAGATTTTTTCGAACGCACTCCTTATGAGTATCAAAAGCCAGGACAAAAACACAATAAAAATAACAGAAATATTAAAAATAATGTTAAGTAAAAAGAGGAAGGCAGGGAGAGTGAAAAAAGGGAAATTCATATGGAAAATTAGAATATATTTCAAAAAATATATATATGTTTGTAAGTTTCTAAGCTTTTAAAAACAGAGAGTTTCAGTTTAAATTCACAAAATCCTGGAATCCTAACCATAAAAATTGTAATTTCATTTGTGTCTATTTCCAAAAAAGTTTAAGTAATTTGAATATTATTTTAATTTTTAATTAACAAATGATATTCGAGAAATCTTGGTATACAGTGTGAGATTATATAATTTATCCAGAAATAAATTTAAATATTTGATACTTAAATCTAAGTATAAAATAAATCTATTTTTTATTTTTTGAAAACTTAGTTACAATAAAATTGATATATTTAAAAATTCTTATAATATTTGTACTAATTCACGATCGAAAGACTTTCCTAAATTCATATATGGGACCAAGACACTACACTTGGCATTTCCGGTAGCCCACAATATATCACACAAACATAAAAATTTTAACAGATTATCAAGTTCACTGCTCGAATAATACATTTAATTCCAACAAATTTTGTCATTTCATACTTTTTTTATTAAAAAGTGGAGGTCAAAAAGTACTGGGAATGACCCAGTGTTACAGATACATAACAATTTCATTCTCCACTTTCTAATTTTGGTTGAACACATTATAGGTATTTAATTTTAAACACTTAAATAAACAAATTAGATTTGTTTTCTTTCAGTGTACAATAAAATTTTTTCGTTAAAACATGTGGGTGGTCAATAATAAGCATTTTTGAAATCTTCCTGCCGCGAAAATCTTTATGAAATTTCTTTTTATCACAACAACAAGAGCGAAGGGGACAAAAAACCATTTCAGTGCGTAAAACGATTATCGAGATACCAAATTAATAAAAAAAAATTAAGTTTATATTATTCTGTTTATCGACAATTTAATTTAAAACTTGGAGTTCGCCACGTTACATATGTGCATTGTTGCCAATTTAGCACTTTTTAAACTTGTTTAGCACCAAAAAAATGAATCTAGCACCTGGCGAATTATTTTCGGCATATTTTTTAGAACTCTATGCACATTTTTTAAAAATTAATTTGTAGTTTTGTACTATAAAAATATTATCAGCTTTTTTCAAAAATGAAAACTGCAATTGAAATTTTTTTTATGACGGTAACTAATACGATCTTTAAGGAGCAAAATAAACTTTGTAAAAACCAATACAATTATAAATAGTTAGCCTAGCTAAATTGAGCTTTAAAAAATTCAAAGAATTCCAAATGGCCTAATAAACAGTGTTGCCAGGACTTGAGAAAAAAAGAAGCTAAATTGGACTTAAAAAAAGGTCAGAAAAGGCTAAATGCCCCAAAAAATAAAGCAAGAAAAAAGCTAACATATTTTTTATTTAAAAAAGCATTAATTTTTTTGTTCTCATTAGATTTTGGTATTTGTTAAATATATTTTAGTGAATTTGTAAATATAAAGTAATTAGTTTATATGGGTAATAAAGTTTTTCAAAAAATAATTGTAATATTTTTGTAGAAAGTGCCGCAGGCAAAAATTTTCATTAAATATAATTAATTTCGATATTTTTGTAAGAATTAGTATACACAAATGCTTAAATTGATGATTTTGTAAAAATAAAATTTGTAAAATTTTAGCCTTTTAAAGGCTATGTTAAAAATAAAAAAGGCTAACAAAAAGCTAGAAGCTAAAACGAAAATTTTCAGGCTAAAATCAAAATAAAAAGGCTAGATCTAGCCTTAAAAAGGCTAAACTGGCAACACTGCTAATAAATAAGGCCAGAAAAAAGGTAATATTTCTATTTTTAATTTTAAGGACGTCGTTTTTTTTTTTTAATTAAAAAAAAAAAACAAAAAAAATTGTAATACATTTCTAAACGAAATATAGACGAAAGAAAAAGATACAGTCGGTCAAGCCCGACCATATGATACCCTACACCATTGTGTACATTATAAATCGGGGAGGGTCTTTTATTAGACTTGGAGTCAAATGTGGACCGATACTCATAAGTGTAAAATAAAAGATACGAATACAGAATATTACGCTGATTCTGATATTTATATGAATTTATTCGCTTTTTGGGTGATTCCCGAAAGGGGGCCTTATATGGGAGCTATGGTAAATTATGGACCGATCTTTGTAAAATTTGGCACTTTTTCTGAAAAGTGGTTTATATAGAAGCTATGGGTAATTACGGACCGATCTTTTTAAAAATCGGTAAACTTATTTAGTTTTATATAAAACATATATGTGCCAAATTTTATTTAAATATTGCTATATTTAAGGGATTTATGATCGTTAAACCCTTTTCCGGGAGAACATTCGTATGGGGGCTAAGTGAAATAATGGACCGATCAAGGCCAATTTCAATAGGCTTTGTCCCTGGACCAAAATAAACATGTGTACCAAATTTCATAAATTTTGGTTCAAAATTGCGACCTGTTTGATTACAAAGTTTACATAGACGGACAGACGGACGGACGGACATCGTTAAATCGACTCAGAAAGTGATTCTAAGCCGATTGGTATAAATTAAGGTGGGTATTAGACCAATATTTTTGGGTGTTACAAACATCAGCACAAACGCGTAATACCCTCCCCACCTATGGTGGTGTAGGGTATAATAAAAGATATATTGTGATAGAATTTTTTAACGAAGGTTTCGACAAACCGGTTTTAGTTCTGGAATAATTATTCAAATTCTCGAGTTTATAATGTATTTGGCTTTTAATAATAAATGAAATTTTAAAAATCAAATTTTCGGTAAACATTATTCAAATAACACATAATTCAGATAACATATACGTAGTTTACTTATGATAAAATTAGAAATTTAAAAAAATCCACTAAAAAAATTTCGTTTAATTTCTAAAGAATCAATTTGAGAATGTATTTTTATTATTTTATTTAATGATTTTTTAGCTTTAACTCTGCAAATAATTAATAGATCTATTTTTTGAAACAAATACAAAGAGTTTTTGTTTTTAGCACCTTTTTTTAATTTTTATCACTTTCTAGCACTTTTCTTAGTAAACTCTAAAACTTTTTCCCACTTAGGTTTTGGCAGCACTGCATATATGTAACAGTGGGTATTAATGGGTTAACCTTCATAATAATGATATGAAAATTTCGTTCAAATATAAACCAATAGTAAAATGATTCTATAATATGTAGAAATTATCGTCGTAATTATAATTTTATTTTAATTCATTCATGAATTTTGAAATTCCCACGTGATATTGAAATGATTTATATTGGTTCTGAGAAAAAATATGATCCGATTTTATTTCTTCTTAATATATTGACTATTATATAAAACATGTTTCTTATAGCAGTTTCCTCATAAGGAATTTCAAAATTAGAAGCTTTTCCAGCTAATTAGCGTAAACTTTGCATAGGATATTGTGGAATTTTAGGCTTATGCTAAAGTTTGTAACGTTTCAAAACAAGCCTTCTACTTTCAATTTTAAAGCATGCTCTTCGGCCCAAAACCACTTCCTTTGTCTATTGGACCATGTCTGTAAATCTGTTAGTCGGTCTGTTTGAAGCTGGCTGTCCATGTAAATATTTTGAACAAAGTACAACTCGCAATTTTATACAAATGAGTTTAACGTTTTTTTTTAAGGCTTTATCAACATTTTAATGAAAATTTCATTACAAAATAATTTGAACGTGCATAAATCCCCTAAAAAATCTGTATTAAGATTATATTTGATACAAATAAGTTATATTAGAGTTGTACAATATCTATTTAAAATTGATCATAGCTACCATATAGACTCACATAAGCCCATTTCAAATGAGAAAGAAACATATAGTCGATCAATCCCGACCATATAATACCCTACACCATTGCGTGCATCAAAGTTCAGGGAGGGATATTTTTTTCTAGACCTGTGACCAATTTTGGACCTATACTTATGTTAAGTGTAAAATGAAACACACGAATACAGAATATATTACATCGATACTAACATTTATATGAATTGCACTTTCCCGAAAGTGGGCTTCATATGGGGGCTATAGTAAATTATGGACCGATCTTCGTATAATTTGTCACTATCATTAATATTTATATAAAACTTATTTGTGTAGAATATTAACTTGATACTAACATTTTAATGGGATTTATGCCCTACAAGCGATTTTCCGAAGAAGGATTTATTTGTGCAAAATTTCATTAAAATATTGCTTAAACCTTTTTCCCGGGGGGACATTTGTATGGGGGCTAGGTGAAATAATGAACCGATAAAAAACAATTTCAATAGGCTTCGTCATTGGACTGTAGGAAATCTGACCAAATTTCATTAATTTATTTTCAAATTGCGTCCTGTAATTTGATTACAAGGTTTACATGGACGGACATCGTTAAATCGACTCAAATGTTATTCTAAGCCGATTGGTATAAATTAAGGTGGGTCTCAGAACATTATTTTTAGGTGTTACAAACATCAGCACAAACGCATAATAGCCTCCCCACCTATGGTAGCGTAGGGTATAAAAATCATCTCAAGGTATATAAGTCCAATAAGTAATAATTTGAATGTAATATTTTTTAAATTTACTATTAAACCCTGTGCGCAGAATTAATGTGGCCAGAATTAGAATATGTACCAAAAATATTAAAATAACATTTTATTATTATTATTTATTTATCTTTTTTTTTTAATTTTATGAAACATAGCAAACTATCGAACAATTTTCCATAAATATTAAGGGCCTTATTTTGTAAAACACTTCTCCTCACTTTGAAAAATTTTTCATGTAAATTGTTTTATTTTTAAAAAATTTGTATGAAAATTTTATCGAAGAGATTTACAAAATAAGGGGATAAATTATAGAAACATTAATTAAAAGAAAATACCTATATTATTGAAAATTTTCTAAAACAGCTAAAAATCAAAATGTGTTCTAATAATAGATTTTTTTAATTTAAATTTAATTCTTATTTCAAAACAATTATCGCTTAATTTTCCTTTACCCCCAACCTTCGTTATCACTTATCCATATAAATAAGATGTCCACAAACATAGTTTATTCATATCATAACCCGTAATAAAAAGTTCTATAAAAAATTTATATATTCTTTAATATCACTAACAGAAGATAGAAAATAAAAATAGAAAATAGAAAAAAATAGAAAAAATATGTATGAAAAAACCATAATCAAATAAAATATATAGAAAATCATTTCACATCTTTAATGAAGACGACTATGAATAATAGAAAAAGGAAATGAAATTTATATGGTCTGTTGAAAAACCAAAGCAAAAAAAAAATACTACTTTCACATATAGCTAAAGAAAAATGGCAAAATAAAAATAGAAAAAGGATTTTTCTAATAAATACAAATTGGTAGTTTTTATGACAGCCAACAGAAAAGAGTTTAACTTGGGGCCAAAACAAAAAAAAAAAAAAAAAAATATTTTCATCATACGTATTGTGCTATTGTTTCTGTTAAAGTCATATAAAAAGTAAAATTCAACTTTATGAACTTGTGTGTGTTTATAGTCATGTTTATATTTTTATGTTTTTTTATTTATTTATTTATTTTTTGATTATTTGATATAACAAGGACACGTTAACTTTGTATTGTATTGTATTGTATTGTTTTTTTTTTTTTTACTTTTTTTTTAAGCTTAAAAACATGTGGTTATAACAAGATGTTGATGTTAAGTTTATTATTTCTATTTAAGATTATTTTGTTAAAAAATATGTATGTATATAAATATAAATATCTGATTGTTGTTGAGTAGTAAATAAAACATATTTCAGATTTTTAAATGAATTTAGACTTTAGAATAAAAACTCTGTTGGAAAGCTTTATTAAATTTGAGATATGTACATATATCGAAATTTTAAATAAAATGGAATAAAATAAATAAAAAAATAAGATATATGTATATGAGAAGTTAATTTTAACTAACAAAAATAAGAAAGTGATAGTCCGACAAGCCCGACTTTATAATACCCTACGTTATTATGTGAGCATACAAATTTGGAAAGAGGACTTATATTAGACCTTTGACCAATTCTGGACCAATACTTTTACTAAGTTTAAAACGAAATATACGAATACAGAATAATACATCGATACTAACGGGACCAAATTAAATAAAAAAGTATGCAGAATCTTGTGAAGGAAATTCCAAAGTAAGCTTAGATATAATATAATAATAAAAGGTTTAGAAATTGTCAATATAAATACTTCACAACTGCTTCAAGAATGATGAAATTTATATAAATTTTGTACATATTCATAGCCTTTTGAAAAAATAGTAGTGTAAGATAATAGAAAAAAAAAATAGAACTTCTTTAAATTTATTGCAATTTTATTCGCTAAGTATTGTATTTGGTCAACATTTTTAACAGCAGTATATCTTAGTTTTAACCAAGTTTACTTAAATTTGACACTACAATAATATTTTACAGTCTGATGAGTTAAAATTTAACTTTGTAACGATCAAAAGTTAGGCTTTCGTTTTTTTGCTCACATCAATATATTTGTTTTGTATTAAACGTATAGAAGTTTGACAATTTGACAAAAAACTTAGATTTGTTGATTTATTATACCAATAATTTATAATTTTTTATAAAATAAGTCTTGTTTTATTACTAAAATTTAAGTTATAGTTCCGTTAGTCATTTTATACCGACCTGACAGCTGTTGCTCTGTAGGGAAATATATGTAATATTTGGCTGCACCAAAATTTACTAACTTTCCACTAACTAGAACTGTTCTTTGGGATACAAAAATATATTTTCTGAAATATAATTGAATTCGGATATCCTGAAAGTCTTTTTGAAGTTTTTAGAAAAATTTTGCTACTAAATACTTCGTTTTGCACCTAAATGTAAAAAAATTTTAATCTACACATAATTGTCTATCAAAAAATATATAAAAAGGTATATGTTTAAATTAAAGGCTACTTTCAATTCAAATTGAACCATAATTACAGAAAAATTCATTTTGGTTTCCGCAGGATAATCCAAACACCTTTCCATGCTCGGTTAAAGAATGTTTACATTTTTTAAGATCGTTTCAAAATTCAATTTTCAAATTTTAAAAAATTATGTTAAACAAATTTGAAAAAATCTCGAAAAAAAATTTGCGGGTTTATATACAACACTATTGAAAATCAAATTAAGAAAGAATTAGGTCAATACCTTGTATCAGTAAGCCGTACCTGCGATTTGAATTCTGCAGATTTCGGGTAAAAGGCATTTTTGCAGTTTTTTAGATATAAAATCAACTTTTTTGAACTGATGTTCAACCTAAGCAAATTATTATGTAAAAAGGCAAAACATATGTCGGGAAATACATTCTGGAAAATTTAAATTTGATAGTTTGTCATGGTTTTGGTTGAAAGAATGAGGTAATTGTCAGTTTATATGTTCAAAATATTAATCAATCAAATTTTCTTTTAATATGTTTTTGAATAAAGTCGTTTAAAAAATGCAGACCCCAGGCTCAGTTGAGGGTTCAACTTGCATTTTTAACCTTACGGTAAATACCCGGGTACCATGTTTAAATTTAAAGTACTCGCATTTCTTTATTAATAAAGATATAGCCACAAAACATCAGATCGTCGTGATTAAAAAAAAAAAAAACAAAATTTTGTTAACTTGATCTATATGCAAAATGGCTTTAAAGTTGATACCTACGGGAGTCAATACCCATCATACCCGGGTACCCTCCTATAATTTCTGTATTTTGCACTACAATTATTATTATTATTATTATTATTATTATTATTATTATTATTATTATTATTATTATTATTATTATTATTATTATTATTATTATTATTATTATTATTATTATTATTATTAAAACTATAAATTTATAGTTTATTATTATTATTATTATTATTATTATTATTATTATTATTATTATTATTATTATTATTATTATTATTATTATTATTATTATTATTATTTACTATTTATTATTGAAAATCTTATGTTTATTGTCCCTTGATTCATATAAAGTTAAAATTTTACTAATTTTTTGTTTAAACTAGGGAATAAGCATGTCCATGACAGTCAGAATTTCCAAATAATAAGTAGTGACTCCATTAGGATTTGAAGGAGAACTAATATAACTAACTAAATAACTAAAATACTCGTATTATGCAAGTGCTCAAGACATTGAAATTATTTCCTATATTCGTGCTAAGGAACGTAAGCTTTCTATATTGTAGCTCCAAACATGATAAGACGCTATGACAACATTCCTTAGTGTTGTAAAAAAGGTTATTCTTCTATTTTCGGTCAGAATATATTATGGATCCTATGCTTAATTGTGGATTAAGTCAGTGCTAATATTCTTTAGAACTGTAAAAACGTTATAGTCTTTCTTGACCGATTTTCTCAGAGTTTATATGGAACGTGTATTTTATTTTAGTTCAAGTCTTGTTGTAAAGTTTAAAATTCAAATTTATACTTTTTACAATAATTTGTTTAAAAAAACTTGATGTTTACAAATACTAATTTATGTACTTTATGATGATTTTCGGAAATGGACCACATATGGGAGCTATAGATTTTTGAGGTGTGAACCTGATAAAAAATGTTATAGATTATTTTTTACGTTAATAAAAATTATTTTATAAAATTAAATAGGGTTTCTAACGTCCATAAAACTTTTATATGTGCAATACCAAAAAAAAGTTATAGACGTCAAAACCCGATTCTAGGAGAAAATTACTAATTTTAACAGAGCACGTGTGTGCATCATATAAAGCCTTAATCCATAAATAAATTATTTCAAAAACTGCAATTTGTAGCTTCATTAAAAGTTTATTATGGACTGCAAGACAAAGGGATGGACATCGCTAAAATACTCTAACATGTTTTTCTACATGTATTTATCGATTGACTTTAAAATCTGTGACCAGTTAATTGGTTTTGATAAATAATTTGTATAACATTATATATATTTTTTTAATAAAATACCACAGGTATTGATTAACGTTAATTTTTTTGGATATATACCGTAGGGTTAATGTTATATAACCTTCAGTTACCCGGTCGCGGGGATATTTTAAATAGAATATTAATTTGGTGTGTTGTAAATTAGTATAAGTTATAAAATGTTAATAAAATTTATAACATTTATTTAAAAGTAAATTTCTTTTTCGTGTTTTGTCTCTCTCTTAAAAAAAAAAAATATATATATATTTGTAGCGAACTCAGGAAGCCGTAAACTTCATCTCAACACATAGAATTCTTTTTAATCCATGGTTGTCATTTGTAGAATGTTCTATATAATGCCTCTTATTCATTTCTTTTGAAGTACTTCTATAAGATCTATAATTATAAAATTTATTAATAGAAATTCTGTTTTAGTCTTTTTAAAAGGATATGAAGAAAAAATTATTTACTTTACTTTTTTTGGAAGTAATTAATGAAAGCTTCCAAAAAAGTACAAAATATGGTCCTATTTCTTTTTTTGAAGTAGTAAAAATGTTCCTTGTTTGAAAGCTCTTCAATTTTTATTAGCTAGAACGTAATATTGGCAATAAAATATTCGGGGGATTCACAAAGTGTGCTATCATGTCGTAAAATATTCCTATGTATAAAAAATATTGTTATTGCTTTTCCTTTATAAAATTTTATGACATTATGACAATACGACATGATATCACACTTTGTGAATCCCCCGATTATGAAATTGTGTGTGAAATTTTCATAAAATTTTGAAAGCATTAAAAAGCTATGTGTATACATATGTATGTTACAAGTATTGTTACACAAACTTTAAAAAGTTTAATTTTGAGCATATTTAGAGTGAATATATTGAACCCAGCAGTAAATAGAAGTACCTAAGGGGCATTTAAAAAAAACTTATTAGAAGTTATTTATTATTTTATACAGCGTGACATTTCAGGTAAGTTCTTGCATTCTCTCTGCTAAGAGAATCGAGTACTTAAGGGTTTGCTCTTAAATAAAATGTCTCTCTTATGTGCAATGGTCTTTAAAAAGTCTGGAATTTTATTTTATTAAAAAAAGAAAACAAAATATTGTTTGTTTTAAGCTCTTCAACTTTAAGCTCTCTTACTTTAAAAATGTAATGAGGGAGCCGCTATAAGTCTTTAACATTAATTTCCACTGAAAGGGAAGTCAGGATTATCAATGAATCCTTTAAAAAATAAATATAATAAATCTACGTGGTAGAAAAGATAGTTCTAATATTTTCGGAAATGATGTTGGAAGCATTTGAAAAGGCTACAGCATGCTTGACAGGGGATGGGCATTATCATTTATTTCGATATCTTTAAGTTATTTTGATATCCTTAATTGGCTACTTTTAATGCCTATATTTATACAATTCTCATTTATTTCCTTTCCTTTTCCCCTTTCTCTTGCAATTATTACCTCCACAACATTTATAATTGAACACACTTGAAATAGATAAATATTGACATAATTTGCACACAAATAAAAATTATGGAAAAATTATTACTATTTTGTATTGTTGCTAACTGTAAAAAGGAAAATAAAAATATCTTATTGCTATAATAATAACAATTATGATAATGAAAAACAAAGGAAAAATCATATCATATTGATTGGTGCGTCATTCTACGGTAGAATCAATTAAATTCTGTCTAGTCGGCAGAAAATAAAAACGAAATAGCCTTAAAAATATAAACAGAATTAATCCTTTTATTATTTTACATTTATGCTAATTAAAATGCCAATTTCATTAAGTCTCAAGGACACAAAAGGAACGTATGCGTTTATTTCTCTTGGTGAACGCAGTTAAAAGAGACTTTAACTTGAATGTTAAATTTTAAGGCATTTTTATGTTTCTTTTTCTTGGTATTTTTTGATGTTCTAAGCTGACATTACGAATGTCTAGAATATTAAGCAAAGTAATAACAAGTGCTTCTACTTGGAAACATATTTTTTAGTAAGTTTTCTTTCTAATTAGTAAAACAACTTTTACATGTAGTATTATATTTTTATGAGGAAAATATTATTTGGATCATTGAAATTTGTTCACTAAAAATGTGTTTATATTAAGAGAAAATATCTTAAAGAAAATTTATAATTGTTATACAAAAATTTTTAACCTTAAACCCTAAAGATTTTTCTACTATAAGTGTAAATTCAAATAATATAATTTTTTTTCTTAAAGGAGAACTTTAAATAATTAAAATTCTTACACTCAAAATAATCCTTTTTGTGTACAAAATTTTTCTTTAAAAACAACACCAGAACACTTTAAAAATTGAACAATTTATAACCACATTGCCTAAGTCCCTGATGAGTATTTTCGTGTGTCACAAATGGAATTTGATGAAATATAAATAAAACCCCTTTACATCCCTTACATAAAAAATATTAGAAAAGGTATACAAAAACCAATATAAGAATATAATTTCAATTTATATTTAATCCTTAAACATCTACTTTACACTCGAATGATGGATTACTAACATGCGTATTGATGTAAGTGATTTTCATATTGAATGATTTTCATATTGAATGATTACTAGAAAGTTTTTTTTTTTTTTTTTTTTATTCAAAAATATTTCTTTTTTTTCTGTTTTGTATTTTTTTCTTTTCCTGTTTTGTGTTTATTTGAAAACCCACAACCACTTAGCAGAAAGTTTTGTGGATTTATGTAATTTTTTAAGTTTTTGTTTTTTATTTCGTTTGCGCTTAGAGTAACATTAAAGTGATAAATTTCTAACTATTTATTTTAAGGCAAAATGCGTAAAAGTTATCAATGGTATATTTCTATTGGAGAAAAGGTGGAGGAAAGTAAAGAACCAAATAGGAAATTTACATAACTTATAGACTTTAAAAGGAAATGCAAATCAATGGGAATATTGCATACCTTGAGTCGAGTGTTTCAAGATAAAATTGTTTCCAATAGTAGTACATACTTTTCAGTTTATACTTATGAAAGGGGCTATAAATTGTACATTATTTTAATTTGTTTAAATACAATAAACATATTATCAAAAATTAAATTCGAATATCTATTGTCTTGTTATTTTTTTATTTTGAATTACTTTTTAATTTTTTCAAAACAAAGTGTTCTAAATTCAAAAAAACTGGTTCAAAAATTGCCAGATTAAGATACTACTGAAACTAAATTTATAACGACGGTTCTAATCGAGTTTCTCAAAATTGAGGTCAGAAAAGGCTAAATGCCCATAAAAAATAAAGTTAGAAAAAAGCTAACATTTTTGGGGCCAATTGTGGACCGATCTCATATTACGTGTTAAATAAGACATATGAATACAGAATATTACGTCGATAATTACATTTATATGAATTTATTCACTTTTGGGTGAATCGCGAAAGAGGGCTTTATATGGAAGCTATGGTAAATAGTGGACCAATCTTCGCAAAATTTTGTTATATCATTAATATTTAATAAAACTTATTTTTTGTCGAATATTAACTTGGTACTATCATTCGTATGGGATTTATGCCCTTTAAGTGATTTGTTGAATAGGGGTTTATATGGGAGCTATGGTCAATTATGGACCGATCTTTCTGAAATTCGGCACACTTAGACTTATACGGAACTTATATGTGTCAAATTTCATTAAAATATTGCTATATTTAATAGATTTATGATTGTTAAACCCTTTTCCGGGAGGATATTTGTATGGGGGCTAGGTGAAATAATGGACAGATCATAGCCAGTTTCAATAGGGTTTGTCCTTGGTCTAATGGAAGATCCTGTGAAAAATTTCATTAGCTTTAAAATTGCGACCTGTAGTTTGATTACAAGGTTTACATGGACAGAAAGACGGCCAGATGGACGGACATCGTTAAATAATTTCATTTTATATATAATTCCATTTTATCATATATATTATTCCATTCTATCATATATATTATAACTACTGGACTTATACACAAAAATGTGTATTCAAAAGGCATTAAAAGTTAATGGCTTAATGGTTGTAGAATTAACCAAATTTGTAAAATAAACTGAATGTTTATATAATTAACTAAATTGTTGTAGAATTGACTAAATGATTGGATTTATCATATATATGATTTCATATAAACATACTTAAATACATAATATAATTCAGTGAACCATATTAAAATTTTGATTGTGGGTAATCATTAAATGTTTAAACTGAATCATAAACGTTGCTATCATGAACACAGTATATTTAAGTCAGTGAAAAACGGCTATATAATCATTGAATAGTTGTGTTGATCATGCTGTAACCATGTTTTTTCTCTGCGTGTATTGAAAAAACTTGAGGATTTAAGACAGTTATAAAAA
Source organism: Protophormia terraenovae (assembly GCA_951394005.1). Classification (NCBI taxonomy): domain Eukaryota; kingdom Metazoa; phylum Arthropoda; class Insecta; order Diptera; family Calliphoridae; genus Protophormia; species Protophormia terraenovae. Next base: position 121,328,424 of record OX596074.1, read on the forward strand.
AAATTCAAAATATTTATTTGCAACAACTTTGGTCCAAAACCTGTCATTTTAGATTTTTTTGTCAAAACTAATATATATATATATATATATATATATATATATATATATATATATATATATATATATATATATATATATATATATATATATATAAACTTGTGCCAAATACCCCAGTCAAATAATTATATGTGCATACCTATAAAGTAATTTATTTTCTTCAAAAATAGGATTTTCAAATTCAAACCTTTTTTATATTTTTAATGTTTATTAGAGCTTTATAAGTCAAATGAAAAATTTATTTCTTATGTGTATTTTGTAGCAAAACTTAATTGATTTTAAAATTGTTCATAGAAAATAATTATATGTGCACGACAAGAATTTTATAAAAATCCTTTATTTAAATAAAGTTAATTTTCAATATTCATGAAAGTTGTTAAGGAATTGTGTTGTCCTAACATAACGTTACCAGATGCATCCTTCGTTATACAGATTCGTCCTTTTTGCTTTACATATATATAGGTCAAAACTGTAGTATATTTATAAAAAATCAATTTGAAACATTTGATATTGTCATATAGCTCTGAATCTAAATATATCTCAGCAGATAGTATTCTTTGGAAATCCTTATGTCATGAAGGTCTGAGGATCATTACTGGTCGCTGCAGAAATATAATATTTTGTGACTTAAAAACCGATTTTGAGGCCCGATATAGTAACATCGTCACATTAATTTACTGAAAAATCTAATTTTTGTAGGAAATCCATCAACGAAGCTATTGCATTTTTTGTAAAGTAAATTTATGTTGTGCTGTGAATTAATTTAGCTACGTCCAATAAATATTTTAAACTTCTATCTAGAACTAAAATTGACTTATATTATGTGCGATTCGATACTATGATTACGCTTCAAGCATGTCTTTTGTAGACGTCGAATACCCATGTAATATTTTTGATAAACACTTGGATAATTTAAATATAATATTTTTCATCCCTTATGTACATGAACTCATGGTGTAATTAAAGTTTTTAACCAAAAAATTATATTTATCATAAAATCCTGCGTGTGGATTTTTGTACCGCTCTATTAGTTATGTTTTTGCCACCCAAAGGTCATAATTTTAATCTAAAACCTCTTTTATTATTTTATGCTCACGTCCAATTATTAAAACCCGTTCATTTGGCCGATATTTGTCTGTAACACATGTTGTTTTTCTTCGAAAAATTTCCTTAATCCCCGCTAATAAGCAGTTGATTATGGGTTACCGCTCTTAGAATGATAGCAATTTCTCAGATTTTTTTAAAATTTTCAACAGTATTATGATACCCATTTTCTGTATTTTTCATTTTTTGGAATTTTACATAAACTGACGTCTTACTTTAATGATTTCAGCTCTTAAACTGACAGTTCATGACCTGGTAACATATTTTGGCTATAAATTAAAAAAAAAAAAAATAAAATTTTTTTGGAATTAAGGTCTAATCATTTTAAATATTCCCCAAATAACTTTAATTTTAACTTTAATTGGTTAAACGGTTCAAACTGTGGACTTCATGTCAGTCTGTTGATTAAAAATTTTAATTTGCACATATAATTATTTTCTATTAAAATTTAGAGAATGATATGTTTATTTTAACGGTACTTTAAATACAATGCTAAGAGGAACCTAAAATTTTGCAAATAGAGACGCTAGGTAAGAATGAAAAAAATTGTAAACCAAAGAAATGTATATCACTCTTGGAATATATAAAAACCAGAAAACAAATATTGCACATATAATTATTTGACAGAGGTATATATATATATATATATATATATATATATATATATATATATATATATATATATATATATATATATATATATATATATATATATATATATATATATATATATATATATATTATTTTACTTAGCTCCCACAAAAATATTCCTTCCGGAATAGGGTGCTTATATATTTTAATGAAATTTAACACAAATATGGTTCTTTTTTTATGGATGTAAATCTGTGTGCCTAATTTAATGGAGATCGCTCTCATAAAAACACATTTCCGAAAATCACTTTAACGTGTTTTAATCCCATACTTATGTTTTTATAAAGTTAACATTTGGCACAAGTTTTATATAAGTAGAAACTACAGACCCAAATTTTATGGGGAGCACCGTAAATCCATAATTAAAATTTTTATGGGAGTTTAAATAAGATATCATTATTTGTATTAATACTTCTAACGCATAAAAAGGTCTTCGGACTTAAGCTATACCGTTTAAATCGGAATCACTTTCTCACACCCATACGAAAGAACAGTATAGATCTTCAATTAGCTACTGGAAAAAATAAAATAAATTTTAATCAATCGATTAAACTCTTTGTACAAATTTCGGATTTAAATATATATCTATGACAATGGAGATAATTTCATACAAATGTACAGTGTTTTACTTAAAATAACTTTCATTTTGCATTGATATTTTGAATCTTATCAATTACAAATTGATATTTAAAATCATGGGACCGAAAACAATGATTTTTTTATACGTTTTTCCAAATATGCAATATTTTTTTTTCTTTTAAAATTAAATAGATATAAAAATTATCTGTTATTTTTTTATAAAAAAATAAAACTCAAAGCACTCAAAGAAAAAATATGGTTCTAGTGACAATAAACTATGAGCAACATAGTATGATTGTAATAAAATAAGTATATTTGGAAGCAAATGTTATTATGATCCTATTTTATAATGTTTTCATCATTTAAGAATTCGATTTAATAATGTTTATAAATTTTTCTTATAATATTGCTTCCGATTTCGTCATTTAATAAACCCATTTTATCATATATATAAAGTAATTTAATAATTTAATAGTCCCATTTTATCATATCTAAAATACCATTTTATCATGTATATAACTCTATTTTATCATATATATAATCCCATTTTATCATATTTTTATCCTATATATAAAACCATTTTATCATACAAATACACCTATATTATCATATTTATATATATTTATACCACCATATGTGGTACATTCATCATACTGAATATGAATAAACCTTGTCAATTTATATTTGTTCATATATAAACTAAATAAGAATTAGTATACTAATAAACTACTAAAGAGATACACAAAAATTTGTATTCAATAGTTATGCAGAAAAAAAATATGATTAAAGGTAAAAATTCAATAGTTGTGTGAAATCAAATCATAGTCTAAAACAAATATTTTATACTTAAGGAAAACAGAAACCTTTTCAAAAACAAACACTCAAAAGTTGTACAAAACAAAATATGGCTTAAAAGCAAATAAAAATGTTGGCTTAATGGTTGTAGAATTAACCAAATTTGTAAAATTAACTGAATTGTTTTAAAATTAACTTAATAGTTGTAGAATCAACTAAATGTTGGGATTTTTCATAAAATATAGTTTCGTACAAAAATATTTAAATACATATTATAATTGCAGTCTACCAATCATTAAATTATAAAACAGAAACAAAAAATGTTGCTATCATGAACACGGTATTATCAAAATTAATGAAAATAACTATACAAATATTGAATAGTAAAGAAAAAAACATGATTACAGCATGATCACTACATGCTGTAATCATGTTTTTTCTCTGAGTGAGAATAATAATTTTGTCTGATTTTTATGATTTTTTATATAATTATTACGGTTCCTTGTTATAATTGATACGTTTTATTATTAAGATGATAAATACCAATTAAGATTTTCAATTAAATTTCAATACAATATCTTTTTTATGTATTTCCAACTGGCAATTTCTTAGCTATAAAACAAATTACTAACAATTAAATAAGAAAGGATTGTTCATTTGATTGCTATAATTTTCCCATCTCCCAAATTACTATTTGAATTTCAAACGTAAAATAGAACTTCCTAGTTAAGTTTTAGGTATGCGTACATATCAATATAAAGTTTATCTTTTAAATATCATTGAAGCTTATTTGAAATATTTATTACTTTAAAACAACTGATAAATTACCAATACAACCACAAATGCTAATCATTATTTAAATATAAAATATTACCATTTTTTCTCGGTTCTTCAATTTTTTACAAGGCTGCTAAATTTCCAAGTAACAATGTTAAGCATTATTATTGAAGAAACACAAGATATGATTTTAATTTGAATAAATTTTTATAATTTTTTTTTTTTTTTATCTAAGGAATTCAAAAAGAAAAAAAAAAAAGAAAAAATAAGAGATAAAATGAAACTTTTCTTATTTAAATCTCATAAATTATGCTTAATACTAAAGCAATGGCAAGACATTTAGCAGCCAGGCAATTTATTTTAAAAGCAAATGAGTAGCAAAATATAACAGAAAAATGTCTGCACTTCTTCTACTTCTTTTTCTTTTTCAAATGTTACTTTTGAAAATTACAGGCTTTATGGAATTTATATTTTTGCCCTTGTTTTTACAATTTATTTATCTTAGTTTTATTTTATATTTTTTTAAATTTCTCCTGCCATAAAGCATTTATGCGATTTTAGACCATAACTTATTTTCATTTCATATTTTTTGTTTTTCTTTTTTGATATTACTTTTTTTGTTTATGCCAAAAATTGCTAAGAATTGAAAAAATTACATGAAAATACAAAACATTGTCTATTTGTTTCTGTTTTTCTGTTTCAGCCGTTTATTTTTGCTGTTAAAATGTTTGGTATCTGTTATTTTTCCCCGTATTTTGTTATGGGTGTTGTTAACTTCTTTTTTTGTACTTTTGGTTTTTTCCATTTTTTTGCGGTTCATTTGTTGTCACCGATGAGTGACCGCAGGATACAAGCCAAAAAATTGCACGCAATGTAATAATAGATGAAGTTGGTATAAGGTTTTTTTTAGGTATTTTGTTTCATATTCTTTCATCTCTTATTTTTCTATTGTAGGACCAAAATAACACAGTCATACATATTCATAGAAAATTTTTAAATTTTCAATTTTTTGGTTTTATTTTATAATTTGTATACCCTTCACCGAAGGTGGCAGGGATATGTATATTGGATTTTTCCATACCGTATTTAAGTTTAGACAAATTCATGTAGGTTTACGTAGCAAGACAGACGGTCGGTCGGACGGACGGACAATGTTAATTCAACTAAGTAAGTGATTCTAAGTCAAACAGTATATTTTAAGATAGTGATCCAAATATCTATTCTATGAATTTCAGATATCAGAACAAACGCATGATACCTCAACCACCTATAGGGTGTATAATCCTAAATCCTAATATAACTTAACCAAGCCGAATTCATCACCACTATACTCAATTTAATTGTTTAACTGGTATTATTTCTTCATACATATGTATGTACATATTTACAAAAATATAAACACACATTTATCTTAATTTAAAATTCCATTTTTTATTTTTTTTTATTTTCAACACACAAATTTTTACTACCATTAATTTTATTTTCTCTCACAAACCCATGATACATATGTAAGTACATTTTTTGTCAATTTAGCATAAAATAAAATTATTTTGGTTACAAAATTTTAATTAACTTTTAGTTGAAACCAATGAAACGAAATAAGTACATGAGTATTGTAATAGAGTTAATTACATTTTTAACCTCACTTAGTATTTCCTTCCAATAAAGTAAAAACTGGTAGAAAAAAATTCAAGAAAAACTTTTTGTTAAAAAGTCTTTAATAATATTGCTTTAATAGAAATCTTTTACACATTATAACGTTTTCTTCCCAGTTAGTTTTTCTCTTCTTTGTTAACAAAAGTTTATTAAAGTTTTTTATTTTCCGTTGTTTTACCTTTTTGCCACAAAGAAAAAATCAATACAGTAGTTTCTGCTACTTTTTATTTTATTTTTATTCTTTCTACTTTTCTCAATTTATTTAAATGGTGAATAGTATAAAAAAGGAATTCCGTAGAGCATATAAAAATTAAAATTTTTTAATTTATACCAGACATCCCATTACATGAATATTCTTGACGTAAACTTTATTGCACTTATGTTTGTAGTGGATATTTTTATTTTTGCATATTTTTATCATGATATTAATGACACGCATAGTATTTTTTAATTATTATTTTTTTTCTTTCATTAAGTGGAGTACTACCCAATAAACAAATGTTTTTGGTGTTGTAAAGACTGAAAATTAAATAATAAAATACTCAAAGAATTAAAAATCTCGCTTATATATTATAAATATTTATCATTTTACTATTAATTAATACGCTACACAGAAAAAAGTAAAAAATGATTTCAATTACCAAAATGGTTCAATCTATTTAAAAATTAATCAAATTTGCACCTCTCACCAAAATAATTCTATCAATTACTAACAATTGTAAATATTGACAAAATACGATTTTTTTCCAATTAAGTAATTTTAAAATTTTAATAAAATAAATCATATGAAAAACTAAAAATTTTAAACAACCTGGTAATTATATGAATCAAAATTTTAAATGAAAAAAAAATATATATATATAAATATTTAAATTATTTTCATTTTCTGTATTGACATTTTTTTTTTTTTCTTTTTTGTTTTTATAAAATTCAATATTTTTGTTTTAGAAATTTATTAAAATTTTATAACTTGTTTGTTCTTTTGGTGTTTCTTACATTAATCCTTCTCGCTGGTGGTAATTTGATATTAAGTTGCCAACGTGTTCATATTGATCCCAACTTTGGTGGATTCAATTCATCCACACCCTCATCAGTAAATGAAACTTCCGAAGAATTAGGGAATTGATTGGGAAATGCTGCTAATAACTTTCTGTTGCTTAAAGGCAATAAGGCGTCTTGTTTTGGCCGTTTGCTGTTCCTTTTTATATAAAGGGTGATATTAATAATATGCAGTTTTATTAGCGTGGTTTAATTGTATATATGTACTTACCGAATACCTTAATATTATATAAAGTTCGGGCGCCCCTTCCTTCCATTCAACAAATATGGTACAGCAACAATAGTAACCTTATATAAAAAAGCACTTTATGTGCATTATTTACATATTTATGTATGCATTGTTTAACCATCAATAACAAACCATTATGTAGCCATGTTCCATTTTAACCGGGCGAGGCCATTATATTTATATTTTTCTGTTGGTTATAAAATTTATATTTTTTTCAATATTTTCATTTTTTTAATTTTAATTTTTTGATCATACGTCAATTCTTTTAAAACAATTTTATAAACAATTAAGCAAATGATTATTTTTTCTAATAAGTTTAAATCATAATATAATAATTGAAGGTAGATTCCAAAGTATACTTTGGTAGATTCACTAAAGAGAGTCGTCAATTTTATTTCTTGTTAAGTCAAAAAACTGAAAAATGGAAAGCAAAAAACAAAAATCAAGAATGAAAAAATATAAAATATTTTGTTTACATACATAAATTTGAATTGTTTCTTGAAATGCAGAATTCTATCTTGGGAACGCTGTGTGAACGTTTAATACATACATTTGTCCAACTGGACATTTACACATCATAAATTTGTAAATATTTGTTTGTTTTAATGAAATTTAGTTGCATAAATTTGTTTAAAGAAAATTTTGTTTTAAATTTTATTTTAAATTTTTTTTACATTTTCTTTTGATTTATATGTGTTTGACTTTTCAGGGTAAATAAAAATGAGAACAAACTTTCTAGTGATTTTACCTTTAGTAATTCTATCATGGTTTAAATAATAAAACAAACATTAGTGTTAATTGAAAAATTTTGGGTAATAATTTTTTCTGTGTATGTGACAATTTTCCAAAAAAAATTCACACATGAAAGTATCAATAAATGTATCAAACTAGATAACACAAACATTATAATGTACTTAGTTTTTCTCTAGGACGTAAAATTTTTTCTCAAAAGGCCTTTAATTTTTCGAAAAGAACATCTGTTTTGTTTTCGGAAAACCATTTTTTTGTAAATTTACTCGGTTTCCTAAGCAAATTTTCCTAATAAAGCACTTATTTGAGTGGCATATTCTCTTCTAAATTAGACAACGTGACTGTTTTTAATATTTCCATATACATTGGGGCATCCATGTTACAAAATATGGACCCTGAACCATAATATGAAAGGCACCTGAAAACGTTGATTGAGTCTTGTTTTACCTGGACGTGTACGTAACAAATGGGGTTGAGTTCACCAATCGCTATGTACGCTTAGTAAGTTGTAAGATTTTTTTATTTGTGAGTTCGTGTTTCTTGACTTGGATTATATTTTTGGAAATTTGCAATGACTGTGGGACAATATTCCACAACATTTTTGCATAAGTAGGTATGTTTTACCTGCTGAAAGTTTACCATTAAATTACGGGTACTAGTAATACAGTGATGGCCTCCTTTTGAGAAAAAATTTGCAATGACTGTGGGACAACATTCCACAACATTTTTGTATAAGTAGGTATGTTTTACCTTCTGAAAGTTTACCATTAAATTACGGGTACTAGTAATACAGTGATGGCCTCCACCTAATTTAAAGTTTTTTTAAACAAAAATTTTACTGTAAGTACAGTACACGACTATATAATGTACCTCAAAGCCGAATGAAATAAAAAAAAATAAGACAATAATACTATTTTTCGATGTTTAACATTTTGCTACTTTTATTTTGCACAGTAAATTTCTAGTGTGTTTAGGGCGCAATATTAGACATGCTCATAAAAAAATCTCGACCTGATGGGAAAAAACTGAAAGCAGATTCGAGTTTGGCATTCGGAATTCCATCTATTTATTTTATTTTATTATTATTTTTTTTTTGGAAGGAGGATGAATCGATGGAAATTTTGTCCAATATTTTGAAAAATCGAACCAAAATTTATTGAAAATTTAAATTGTTTTGTATATAAGCCTTTAACCCAGGAAGGGCTTTGATATTTTTACCCTTCTGAGGGCTTCGTTAGTCGAAACGGTTAACATTAATTTTTATTAAAAATATTTCAAGATGTAGCATTAAAATGAAAAATAAAACAATTAATTTTTAACAATCTAACAGCAAAAGTTCGTAAATACTTCTTGTTGTTTTCAAAATATTAAGCAAAAACTGAAAAGACCACAATATTTGTACTTTTTCAGAGATGGTGTTACATAAGTGCATTTTATATTAATTGTATAAAAAATTTGGAACAGGCAACAGACTTTTTTTTTAAATTTAATTATTCTATAATTAATATAAGCAAAAAATATGTTTTTGCATACTCTGTGCGTATTTCAAATTTGTGATACTTTTTAGCATTTTTTTACAGTATGGCTTAGTAGTTTAGTGTTTTTTAACCGCAGAAGCTGCAGATATTATTCTTTTTTTCTACAATTTACAATTTACCTTGAGATTTTTGGCATTTTGACGATGATTGGTTGATATAATGGACGTAGTATACAGTCAATAAGACTCATATCGCTAAACTAGATTATCATGCAGTCTTTAAGGAAATTTTGTCAAAAAAATATGGTTCTTTAATTAATTTAATTTAAAAATATTTTTGAATAAACTTTGAAAATTATTAATGTTTAGTTTAGTCCAGAAAATATAGAGCAGCTCCGGTAAAACTTCCGTTAGTGTGATATTAGACTGCATATTTGATAGAAAATATCAATCGCGTCTTTAGTTTTAATAAAGAAATCATAAGATGAAGTCGTTATGTAATCGTTATGTCTTTATTCAGTCGTCAGAATGCCTTTTCTATTTGATGTAGGAAATAGAGCTTCCCCATCGTCATTGTGCAACGTCATAAAAAAATATATGTATGTGTTGCTAAAATTACTTCTGAAATTCACAATGTATTCATTTTCCCGCAAAAAATATATTTCACACTATAGGAATAAATATTTATTATACTACATCACTATAATTACTAAACTACTTTATCGTCAACAGTTCAAAAAGTCACACTAAGTGCTTCGTTAGTCGTTTCGACTAACACGGTTGCTCAAAATACAAACTTCCATACCGCTCAGAGCATCATACGTCTGGATAATTCAAGATCTTATTTACGGCAATTTTATGCCAAAATTCTTAAAAAGATATCACTCAAAATAACATTGTTGTTAGTCGAAATGACTAACGAAGCCCTCACAGTATTAAAAATTGAGGTTTTTAATTCAAAGACTCATAAGTTCTGCGAGGAGTAAAGAATCTGCTTTCAAAGCTTTAACTCATGTTGTGCTTATATACATTTTTGTGTTAATCTGCCTGATCAGTTGGAAATTATTGATTAATTAAATACACATTTAAAGTCAAATCCATATTTAAAGTCAAATTTAAAATGCTTGGAATAGAGTTCCTGTGTGAGCGTTTAAGCTGTTAAATCCTAATTTTTAGAAATCTTCTAAAAATCGCGAACACTATTGATATGGAAATTTATTTTTAATTCTAATTTTAAAAACCATTTACTCTTGACCACATAATCATTCTGTTAGGATTTTAGAAAATAAAGGCTAAATAAAAATGTCGATGTAGACCAATTTCTGAAGGGTTATTGGCAAATTGATCTAATTTCTAATTTGAAATAACAATTTCTTTCTTTAACTGAAAACAAAAGAAATATGAATGAAATGTGATGAACATATTTGTGAAAATTAAATCTTCAGATTTTAATTAATCGCTAAATAAAAATCCGATGCCCCGATGACTTAGTGGGTTCGATTCCCACCAGAGACTCTGGTCTGTTTTACTACAACGAGCAATAAATAGTCTTCGTTACTCCGCTCGCTTAGAATTAGAATATAATTTGTAATTGTATTGTAATTATTCAATAACCCAGCAAAACCTTGGTAATGACATGTAGTTACGGATGTAATTACTTTGTAATGACAACAACATACTGTCTGCATTACATAGAAGTTTAGTAACTAATTATTTATAACCCAAATGTAAACTTTATTTATGATCAGATGTTTAAAAATATAAATTTTTATTGGTTTTTTTTTATGCAGTTACCAATTCATATATTTAAAGAAAGGATACTTAAATGAAAAGCAAAATTTTCGTATGAATTAATTTGTAATCTAAAATAGTTTATTTTTATTATATTTATTTTAATTACATTTTTGGTTGTTGTTATATTTTTTAAATTAAAATTTCTTTTTACAACAAAACAAATATTTTATATCCTGACATTACTCTTAACTCCAAATAATAAAACAGCAACGTGTTGTCTAAAGTTTTTGTATGAATACTGTCAACGAAAACATTCTCCAAACAAAAACTTCAGAAAGCAATTGTCATCTAGTACCCATTTACTTTAAAATAAAAAATGCAAAACATTACTTTCTATAATATTAAATATTTTTCTCAAGTAAACTTTCTCATCATTACTGCTTCTAAAACTTTACACAATGCCATTGTTTACTGGGTACCTAAAGTAACATCATATCTGATTACATTTTATTTCTACCTGTACTAGACATAAATAGTGCATTCACATTAGTTGCATATACAATAAAAATAATAATCTGAGTGACACTATTACTATGCCTCAGACGAAATTAAAACACAACTACTAACACATACCTATACACATATATTAACTTTTCTGCTTAAAAAAAAAAAAAAAAAAAAACATACACACATAAAACACTTCAATGTTGTGTACTTAGTAAACTTATGTTTTTATATTATTTTTTCCTTACTTATTTTACTGGAATTTAAAAGGGGCAACCATTATAATATAAACATTGAAGTATATTTTATTTTATTTTTTTTTATACTGTTGAACGATGAAAACAACTAGTTACAAATAAGAAAAATATATTTTTATATACATACACCTATAGGAAAATTTTACTCTTATGTAATATGTATGTATACTTATTTGCATTAGTGTGTGTGTGCGTGAAAGATGCACTTAAGAATGTCAAGTACAACGTAATTAAGTATGCAATAAATGTATGAACGTGTTGGTGAGATGCTGTTAAGGTTTGAGTTTTTGTTTTTGGTGGGTTGCTGGTAAGGTAAGTGGGTGCTTAACATTTTTGGATAAAATTGTTAAAAATTAAATTATAAGTACCTTTATTTTTGTTTTAAAATGTATGTAAGTAAGGAAAATTTATATTTTTGAAGATACGAGTAGTTAAATATTTTTTTTTGTAAATAAGTATGTATATTTATTCTTACTTATTCACAAATATAACGAAAGGGTACTCGAAGGTGACAATGATGTATATGGGCCGTTATCAAAAATTTTTAACTTGGCTGAAACTGACATAAATCCTTAATAAGTTTTATCGTAATGATAATTTAAACAAATAGGTTACAGATCTGAACTCACAAGACTTGAAACTAATAGAGTACAAAATTTTAGCACAATAGGTTTCTTTTTCTAACCATGATTGTTGATCAAAGATCAGGAACATAGAAAAACGGCTAAAAATTACTTAAGTTTTTCCCATTCTTCTACAATTTTCGTTTGTGCGTTTATACTTTTCGATCTCATTCTATCATAAATAAACTAACCAGACTTTGCTGATAAATCCTGCACTATCATTGTTGTTGTGCAGACTTTCAACAGTAAAATACAGGGTAGAGGAGTTTTGATGAAAAAATTGTTTAGTTTTTTTAAATTTTTTAGTTTTTTGGACAGGGTCTGTGCGACCCTCAACCGAATACAAAATTTGGGATAGGGATTGATACTTGTTGTAATTGTGCGTACTTTGCAGTATATCTCGTTAATGTGCCCGAAATAGTCAACGTAGTAGATAGTCTAAAAATTTTCGCGGGGCACATTCACATTTTCATATAGAATTGCTTGGATTACTACGTGAACTTAGTTTTTTTGTTATTTTACATAACAAAATTGGAGGAGCATTAAAAATAAATTTAATACAAGTATTTTATGGACTTTTTGAAAATTATACAAACATTGCACTTTTTGTTTTTGTATTTTTATATAGGAAATTGTTAAATTGCAAATATTGGATATATAGATATAAGAGCGGCAATAAATATAATTGATCGGAATCATAAATTTAAGTTAAATGTCGTTGATAATTGAAAACGGGACACTTTTCTTAAAACACATTTCCCTAAGGCACATCGTGTAGACAGCATGAAATTAACTACAATTGTCATAATTAGTAGGTGTTTGTTATGCTTAATAAAAATGCGGAGGCGCATCAAAAAATTTCGAATGATAAACTTTTTATGGATCAAAAAATATTTACTTGTGTTAAAAAGGATCACAATATGAAATAGCATTTCTTTGTAATAAACTCTTACAAAAGGATTTTAATGTGCTATCGAAAAAAAAATATTATTATTATTTTTTTTTAAGGGCTAAAATTTATATGAGAATATCGAAAATATATCGCAAATTTTAACGCACCTTCGCAAAGTTTTGAACATCCCTTTTAATAGTGCTTTTTAACTAATTGTATTTTTGACTTATGGATTATACAAATTTATAGAAGTTATGTAGAATTTCTTCTATTTTTCGCCGATATTGTTAGGAAAGTAAGAGTTGTGAAACATTTTCACACAAAATTGAACTAAAGCATAATCACGAAATTTTTATAATACAAATAAGAGTAAATTATCTTAAAAACTGTATACATTTGTATAATAATAAATGATTATCTGAATGCCTTCTAAATATTGAACATAATTAAACAATGAATTAAAATTTGATACTAAATATGTTGAGATATGTTTTCGCTATAACTAAACCATATAAAGACATTTTATGTTCCAAACAAATCAGGCTATAGTAGATCTCCGATACTTAAAATTATTGAATAATATCTGAAAGCCTCTGTGTAGCACATAGATTAGTACGTGTCCAAAGTAAAAAGTGAGGTTATGAGACAAAACAGCAAATTATTCCAAAATGGATAAGGACTCAACATTAATTTTTATTTGGGTCAAAAGTAAAGATAATCACCTATAATTGGGTATCATTAGAGTTTCTTTAGCGCAAAAACCTGTCAGTTTATAGCGTTTCAAAAATGACAAAAAGTACTTCGGACTCACTACATAATTTTTATATTAACTTTCTTATTTTTTTGTAAAATTTGTGTGAGATAAATTCCACAAGTTTTTTATATTACTAACTAATTTATAATATATGTTTGAGATGCCTACATGATTGTTTCAAACTAATATACTTTTTCACTTGTTGGGTTTTAGTATTGATATTTTATTATAATATTAAATTGAATTCATGCTGTTGAATCATTCCATAAAAATCATCTAATGAATTGTATATAAAACCATATTAATGACATTGTGGTTAAGATATAGTTCCGTCCTGGATTTTTAGCTTAATCTTCTTTAAAACATTACTCAAATATATAAGTTCTTGTTAAAATTCTTGCTGTTTTCTTCCATTTAAGTGATTTTAATTTTCACGAGAATCCCGGACGAAATTATCAGGAAAGCGGGACAAGAAAAATAGCTAATTTCCCGGGAATCCCGGGTTGCAATCTCTAAAGCATAGCAAGGTATATTTTCAGAGAGATAACCAAATCACCTATTAAGTGATTCGCTTTAATGTATATATATACTTTCTTTAGCAACACTTTTTCAGAGAGATTATTAGGTTTTCTTATACAGATCTGTTAAAACGTAAGCAACACAGTTTATTGATACTTTGAATATGGAGAAGTTTTACTTCAATATTTTCTAAAAAAGCCGTTGCAAAATGCTATTGTATTTTGTTGAAAACTTATAAGGATTATGCTTAAGCTGAGAATATAAGTAAAAAAAACTAAAATGGGGCCCCAATTTAGAAATGAACATTTATCTGTGATCTCGAAAAATTTTAAGTTTCTGTATCAAATTTTTTATATAAGTTTTTTATATAAGACTCCAATTGAAAAAAGAACGTTAAGAAAATATATTTCAGCGAATTTCAATTTTTCATATAAAATCAAAATTAAAGTAAAATCAGCTATTTTATCTTAAGTTAGCCTCCAATTGAAGAAAGGACGTTCACCTATGGGTAGACATCGGGCAATTTTTATAAGTCAAAGTGCAAAAAATCGTATAAGAAATTCAACTTATAACGCTTATGTATTTGGTTCGGTATTTAGTGGGATCATTTATCTTTTATGTGCTATTAAAACTGGTAGAAACGATTATGGAATAACTGTATCCAACACAATTGATCCGTTCAAAAAGATTACTTAATGAAGAACTGCCAGATAGTTTTCAATCATGAATTTTCAATCAATGCTGGGCTTCATGAGTCATGATACGTGACTAGTAATAAAATTATTAAAAAATAGTAGATGGTAATAATTGCCCCAACTTTGTTTTCTTCAACTCACAAGCCTCATCAAATTAAGTGCTCACACAGAAACAAGTAAAAACGGACTTCATTTATGAAAATGCTAATATTTATTAATTTTAAGTTGATTTTGCTCCAACCATCAAAATGATAATATGAATAACTAGAATAATTCATATTATTACTTCTCCTTATATCGATGTAATGAGCTGAAAAATTTTGGAAATTTACTTAAATTTATTTTATTTCTGTATTTTTATAGACAAATCTTTTATTTTTCTTTATATATTATTAACAGCGGTCAATTTATTAAAAAACAAAACTGAAAACCAATTAGAAAATTAATTATATTAATAAATCATATAATTAAATTCCACTATAAAGTTAGTTAATAATTTAATTACAAAATTATTTGAAATATTTTTTCTGTGCAAAATTACGTAGCATTCGGTGTATAATTCATTTTACTTTTTCCCTGATGTTAAAATTCATTTTGCACTTATTAATTAAATAATGGATACAGCCAATAAATTTGTTAATTTTATACCCCACACTACCATCGGTGGTTGGAGTATTATGCGTTTGCGCAGATGTTTGTTACGCAAAGAAAAAACATCGGAGCCCCACCTTAAAGTATACCGTTTGTCTTAGAATGACAAGTATAATTGATTATGATCAGTCCATTATTTCACCAAGCTCCTATAAAAAATTGCCTTCCGAATAGGGCTTAACTCTCATAAATACCTTTAATATAGAAAATAATTCTACATACTAAATTTCATAAAGATCGGTTCATAATATACCATAAAATCATATTAGAGTGATTCCATGTCAAAACGGACAGCAATCGGACTTGACATCTCCGATGTCAATGAAATTCACTAAAAATATTGGCAATTGGAAGTGTTTCCCAAACCATCAAATTTTAGTTTGAAAAACGAGAAAAACCTAAAAAATTTACAAAGGTGCATTTGTTTAATTGCTAATAACTTCTAAACTATATACGGTAGTTATCTACTTTTAGTTTCATAATAAAGAAAAAATATTACCTTTATAAAAATATTTATAAATTTTTTTTAAATCAAAAGTTCAAAGGTCAAAGTTGGACTTATAATAATCAAGTCATTATATTTTAAAAATTCTGAAAAAAATATATAATGTTGACGTAACTCTTCTTCCTACTCACGGAAAATTTCAAGTTGGAGTCTCATTTAGTTTAGAAGTTATGGACCAAAATAAAATTTAATTACTTATAACTTCTAAACTATACACAATAAAATTTAAATTTTAGTATCATTTTAAAGATTAAGATATTGTCTTCAAAATTATGTAAAGTAAATTTATTTAGTTTGAAAGTTCAAATGTCAAATTTAAACTTATAAAAATTAACGACATTTTTAAAATTCTTAAAAAATTATATAATGTTAACACAACTCTTCTCCATACCCGTGCAAAATTTCATATTAGACACTCATTTAGTTTAGAAGTTATGTAACAAAATATAAACCAAAGTCAAATTTTGTATATAAAATTTCATATTTTTTAAATAAAAAAAAAAATAATAATAATTTAAATGAATTTTTGTAAATATTTTAAATTTTTACATACAAAAAAATAGCTTTTTACTATATTTTGCTTCATAAATCCTAAACCAAAGGAGACTCCAACTTGAATTTTGGCTCGAGTATAGAATGGAGCTAAGTTATCAATATATAATTTTTTAAAGAATTTTAAAATACCGTTTTTTTTTAGATATTCAGCTTTGAATATTATATTATATATTTTGACCTTTGAACTTTCAAAGTAAATATATTTTATATGCGTAATTTTAAAGCCAATATCTATTTATATTAAATGAGATACAAATTAGAATTTTACAATGTATAGTTTAGAAGTTATGAGCAATGAACTATGTACACTTTTGGATAAAATTTTATAGTTTTTAAATTTTTAAAACGTCATATTTTTGGACCGGAAAGGGCTTTAAGTCTGAAAGTTTGCAATTTGAGCAACATTTGTAATAGGTAGTAACAGTAACGAATTTCATTGAAATCAGATACATGAAATCCGAAAATGACAGTTTTTTGTCCGTTTTGATATGGAATTACTCATTAGTGTTTATATCAAAGCATTATTTAGTATATGTATATTTTAAATATAATTGACCGCTGGTCATACACAATGGTGTAGGGAATCATGTGGTCAGTCTTGACTGACTGCATCTTTCTTACTTGTTTGGTTTATGTATTAGTGATACTTACAGGATTTCATCAAATCAAGAATATTTACCTGTAAAGAAAAAATAAAGTATATGATTAATACTAAAGATATAAACAATTCGATTAAATCATAAATACAAATTTTCAAATTTATGTTCTCAGTTAATAAAAATTATATAATAAATAAATTAATTAACTAGATATCTCTAAATTGTTCTAGATATTTTCCAAATTAGCATTTAAATTACTCCACCAACTCAACTAATATATTTTGCCGCTAAATTCCACAAAACTGATTTATGATTGCAGTAGAAAATTATTGCCTCAATACATGCTATCTTTTACGGAAATAATTTAATGCAAAAAAATCTTTTTCCATATCAGGTGAGCTAAATAAATATAAATATTAAAATTCTTTGATAAAAAAAAAAAACGAACGAAATACTCTTTAATATATACTCGTTATCTTTTTTACCCTTAAGTCAGATTTTTTTTTCTCCCTATTTAAACACACATTTAAAGGCCTTTCATCTCAATCGTAAAGAATTTCTCGTATACTTTTTTTCTTTCAGCGCTTAACCAAATATGAAATTAACATATTTTATTTTTACTTTCTTTTATTATAAAGGTATCAGTATGGGACTGACTTTGATCATCCAAGGCGCGCGTGTGTGTGTCATATCAATTTAAATTTTATTTTAATTTAAAAATCAAAAAATAAAAATATCTTAATATGCATTAAAATGAAAAAAAAAAAAAAAAAAACACGAAGCTTATTTATCCACAGGCAAGTATTTAATATACTTAGAGTAAGAAAAATAAAAATTTCTCTTAAGAATGTATAAATATATTTTCTGTCAGAAATCAATTACTTAAATTTATACTTGCATATGCCTTTGATACGATGAGTACAGGACTCAATTTTGTCTCATAGTATTGTAATCACATGTGGAGTTTATCAAAGTTTGTGTCAAGCTTACAAATGTGGTAGCAAATATACTTACATGTGATTACAAACAAACAAACCAACTTTTAAACAAATATATATGACCCAATAAACAAATACAGTTAAGATTAAGATTAAAGAAGATTACTTATGAATAAAAGATGAATGAATTTTTCAACGAGATTTTCTTGTCAATATGTCGTAGACAATATTTGTTCTGTATGTGTATGTGTCACAAATAGTGTGGTAAAATGAAAATCTATACAGTGAAGGATAAAAGTTTTCATTTTATTTTTTTTATTATAATGTAATTACAGATTATATTTTTATTATAGCTGGGCGCAGCAACGAAGACTATATTACCTTTATAGTGAAAAAAGACCTAAGTCGGTAGTTGGAATTGAACATGCAACACCCAGACTAATAGACTACAAATATTCAATTAACATTTTTTTAGGTTATTATTTAATAAATTTTACATATAAAAAGTCATCAAATTAATTAATTCAATTAAAAACTGGTAAGATTACCACCTACCATCAAAAGTATTATATATTAGTTAATATAAAATATTAATTACTGTAAACAAAATTAAAATCTTCAGGAAAATATTTAGAATATGTTATAAAACCATTAGTTCTAGATCTGGTGTAATCAGAACAACTTCAGATTCTTTAGTACCCAGCAAAAACTTAGCTTCTATTTTTAAAAGCAACAGCTTCCTGTATACATTACAGTGTAGACTTATTCGCCACTCGCAGCATACCTAATAGTACTTCAATAACTAGTATTTAATGTAGCGAGTAAAACGGCAGACTAACAAACACAAGAGGGAGATGATGTGTGGGTTCAAATCTCAACCGAGCCAACAACTCTTTTGGAACCCAAATAAAAACTTGTGAAATTTTGGACATTGCGAAAAAAATTAATCAGTTGTAGTACTAAAAGTGGGAGATGTCTTTCATGCTGATTTCGCTTAAAAATCACGTTATTTAGTAGGCGAAGTTTTTGCTGGGTAACATCCTCAGTACTAGTGGTATCACAACCAATTCTGACACTAATGGAGTATAACTTTATTGTGATTCTAAATTCGGTTTAAGGAATGTTTTGGAGAACTAATGCTTAAGAACTATTTTTGTATGACTTCTACATCACTTCTGAGAACAAATTACTGGTTCTCGAATGACTAGAACTGTTTTAAAAACGTGTATAAAAATTCCAAAAATTTAAAAAAAAGAGTATTTACAAAATAAAATTTATTTTAAAAGTGGCCTTTAGGATAAAGTGCGGTTTTTTAATCTTGCTATTTAGTTCCTAATTATTGTCTTCTAGATGCATAATAGTCTACATAGTCTAATACTGCGAAGTAAAGTCGTAGCTATATCGCAATTCTCGCCAAAAAGAATCTCATATTTCTAAGCGGAGAGATAAAGGAGGAAGTAATTTTAATTATTTCAAGCCTAACTGTCCAGACAAGGTTCAAACAAATAGGTTTCATGAGTACCAAATTTAATAAAACATTTTGTATACGATGTTCTAATACAAAAATTTAAAACTTCAGATTTTTCCATGGCAGTTTCCAAAAATTTTCTCAGATTTTTTTAAGTTTGAATAAGGTTTATGTTTATTCATCCAAATAACTGCATTTTAGAATGGTTCTGGGACTTTAACGATTATTTTTCTATTACGGGTCGCTTTGTTATATTAGCACAAAAATGATGTGACTTTTACTTAGAATAGGTACTTCTAAAACTCCTATGGTTGAGCTTTTTCCTGGCAGTAAAAGCTAATATATTTATAATTACTTCTTTCTTTATATATTTAAATGATGAAACTCATTCTCTTTTGGCGAGAATATTGATATCGTTACGATTTTACTTCATAGTCTTAGGATTCCTGCCCTCTCAATTTCATATTATTTTGATTCTAAATTATAATTTTGTATAATGAAAGTGTTTTTTTGGCATCAGATTATAAAATGTTGCGCTTAAAAGACAATTACATTAATGTTAATTAGTTTTTTCTATCTGGAATCAAGAAATCTTACTGGAAAAATATAACGAATTTATCCTTATTTTTCAAATGCAATAATAATTTTAATAGAATTTAATGAACAGAATAATAAAATTTAGCACTTCTTAAGAATATGCCTTTCATTTTGTATCAAAAAATTTAAATAATTTTAGGAAATAACGTAAAGTGTCACTACCACACTTTTGCCCCAAACTCGAAATACACATATTTCAAAAACTTCTTATGCATATTAATTTAAATACCTGGATACCAAAAATGTACACCAGGACAGCACTTTATTTTAAGCGTAGGATTATTTATATTTCCCACTATTATAAGTTATTCTTAAACATATACAGATATTCATACACTTATTCACATACGCATATTTTGTATTTATATATGTATAACATTTTTGTGTGAAATATCAACATGTTTATCATATTGTGTATTGGTTTGTTCCATGGTTTGTATATTAAAGTTGACTACTACTACTTAAATACAAACATACGCACTTGTATATATTTATAAAAAATATATATACAATATACTTGTATATGACTTTGACTGCGATAACAGCCATGACTTTACACAACCGTCAACAAAAAATAAAAGCGCACAACAACAATGACTACAACTACTTATAAACACTGTCTCGTTTATATGTAACGGACGTAAAACTGATAAAGTATATACACGTACTAATACATATCCTTACAGACTGCTTACAGTTGTTGGTTTTTATTTTCTTTATATTTTGCTATTTTTTCTTTCTTACTTTTTTCAATTTATACACACAGAGATATGTAATCCATGTAAATACAACAAGTAAAAAAAAAAAAAAAGTTAAAGTAAAAAAGTATATGAAATGATTTACATAAAAATCAAATAAACAATATATTTCTTCGACTTCTATGACTTTGGATGTTTTGTGGGTAAAGGCAAATGAAATATACGTTTGTTAAAATTATAAACATGTATATTTTTAGTTTAGTTACTTATATACTATGAAAATATAAGTGCACTCCTATGTATGCGTATGATGAAGATCTATGAAATAACAGTAAAATAAACACACACTAAAGTTTTACCACATAATAAAAATACATTAGAATAAAAATATTTTAATAATACAATAAAAATAAAAAACATATGCATGTATGTATTTGTAGTGATAAATTTTTATGTGTATGCATATTTATGTTAGAATTATATATGTGGGCAAATAAATAGCTGGGAGCGAATGTAAATGCATATTTAGATTTATTAATGCAACACGACCCAGCTAATAATTAGGTGATAGTTTTATCACAAAAATGGTTCTCTTAAGTATTCTCAAGATGTTATTTTCCTGATTGTAAACAATTTTACAAAATCAAAATGTCGAAAAAGTCTTAAAAATTAGTTCTTGTAGTAATATAAAGTTACCAGAAATTGTTTCCCTTTTTCTTTAAATGTTACTTTTTTGACTGTAAATAATTAAAAAAAAAATAATAATATTAATTTCGATTTTTCCAAAAATGTGAAGAAGACAATGGTGTTTATTAGCGTGTTACTTTCAAGGGCAAAAAATCGATTTTTTAAAAATTAAATTATAAGCTGAATATAAGAAAAAATAAAATTGAAATAAATTTAAACATTAATTAAGTGAATCAAAAATTCTAGTAAAAAAAATAAAACGAAGCTACATTTTCTCTCCTAAGTGAACCTTTTTAATACCCAAAAATTGCATTAAATAGTGTCATCTAAAAGGTATTAGAACTGCAGCACATTTCTTTCTTAACCATGAAATAATTATTTTTTGGATAGAAATATTGAGAATATTTAGTTAAAATTTCGACAGAAAATGTGATTACATTTTACTCTATTTCGGCATTTGACTCTAACTCGATATCCTAATAATGCACATAATAGTGTCATTAACAAAGTATTAACCCATTAATGCCCACGGCGATCTTGCCAACTTAGAGATTTGAAATTTTGATCATCATGTCAAATGAGGCAAATAAACACAATGACGGTGAAAAATTTTTTATATTTGGTTTAGTAAGGAAGTTATCAGTCGTTACATATACGTAACACTGGGCATTACTCAATAATTTTTGGACCTTGTATTTTCTATATAAAAACAATTTGTTATTTAGTCCTTTTTGTATTGAAAATAGTAGGGGTCAAAAAGTACTGAGAATGACCCAGTGTTACATATGCGTAACACTTTCTTTTTCCACTTTCTAATTTTTATCGGACACGCCTTATATATTTTTAACCAATCAAATAAACAAATTTGATGTGTTTTCTTTTAGTATACAAAAAAAATTTTTCGTTTAAATTTGTTGAACGTAAATAATAAGCCTTTTTTTTAATTAAATTACACAATTCATAACAAAATTTAAGTTTATATCATTCCATTTTTTGACAATATAGTTTTAAACTTAGACATTGTCGCGTTACATATTAATGTAACGCGACAATGGGTTAAAATACTTTTTTAATGTCATTGTTAATAATACCAACGATAAAATTTTTTTGTCCGAGTATTTGAGTAGAGAAATGGTTGAAAATAATTTTGTCCGCTTAGATATCGATTTTAGCCTTTTGCTTACAACCATCTTTGTGTCAATTTCTATGAAAATCGGTCCATAATTGCCCATAGCTCTCTTATAAACCCCTCTTCCGGAAATTTCATTAACGTGAATAATTCCCATAAGATTGTTAATATCAAGTTAATATTCGACACAAGTAAGTTTTACATAAATGGAAACAACATTGCCAAATTTTATGAGAAACGGTCCATAATTTCCATAGCTCCTATTTTTTCCTCAATTTTTTAAAGTAAAGTGTTGTAGTTTACAAATTATATTACAAAAATTATTTTTATGACAAAATAATTTAAATATGTAAATTTATACTATTTAAAAGCCAGGCAGTTAGGTAAAAAATTTATGTTCAATTTCCTTACACAGAAAAAATTTAATTTCAAATTCAATAATAAAATTCTTAAAGTCAATAATATTATTTACTGAAAGAGGACCTATCACGAAATTCGTAAAACCAAAAACACTAATTCGTTAATTGTTTATTGAAAAAAAAAAATATATATATTTTTTTTTTCTTATTAAAATAATATACTATTCATAAAACATAATATTTGAAAATCTGTAAAAATTTCAAACAATAAAATTGTTCGTATTTAAAAAAATTTATTTGGATATAAAAAGATATCCAAACAATTAAAAGTACACCTGATATTAGCTAGTCTAAAACAAAACAAATGTTTAGATCCTATAAAACAAGGATATTGTTTTATTGGCTCCCATATTTTTCTTTGTTGAAAATAAATAATTTACTAATTTTGTTTGAAGTTGTCAAGAAATATTTGAAATTATTTACAATCAATAAAATAAAATATATAAATCAAATAACTCTTTTAATAGAATTTAATTTAAATTCAAATAATGGATTGTTTAAAAAAAATTTTTGTCATCATTTTTTCTGTGTACTTATAATATGTTACTAGCAAACATATGATAAACATTATTATTTTATTTAATAAATTTTTTGAAATACATAATTTACGTATGAAATATAAGAAAACCTAATGATTTTTTTTCTTCAATCAATTTTACTAAAAGAAAGTACTATAATTAAATAGCTTTCACTTTTTCGCTTTAAATGAGCATAAATATTGGTAACAACTCCTCAGAGTATAAATTACAATTATGGAATACATTAACATTTGATTAAACATCCTTTTGCCTTTTTTCTTAATATTAAATATGGCTTTTATTTCACACAAACATATCTTTTTCAATATTATTTCCTATTACCATAACGATAGCAAGCAAAAAAAAAAAAAAAATGGCAGAGGAAACGAAAAGAATTCATTGTTGTGAGAAATGAAATTCTAGAATCGATAAGAAACCATTGTAGAAAACAACATGTGTATTGATCATATATAAAGAAAAACATATTTTAATATTATCCTTTCTATCTTCTCAAGAAAAATAATAAATATGTATACGTATATTTGTATATACAATACTCTGTATATATTTACATAAACAGAGCCATGTATATGTGTATAACCCCATGCTGTATATATGCAAATATACTTTATATTATATTCACTTCCTACCGGAAACGGAGTTGTAGCAACAGAGAGTAAGAATATAATAATATGAAAAGAAAAAAAAATCTTAAAGAACTTAAGCCATTTGTTTCGTCTCATAAATATTTTCCTGTATGTTATCAATAACAATTTATATTTTCCTTCTTGCCTTCATATTCCACTCCCTCATTTTGGTTCTGTTTAGTTTTCAGTTCCTATGAGCATATTTAGTTCGATTTCTTATAAACATTTTGTTTGAAAAGTTAACAATTTTACAATTTGTTTTTTGAATCTTATTTTATTTGATGAGCAAAAATATTTGAGTGATTTTAAAAAGGATATACAAACACACACAAATAAAACGATTTGTTACACATTATTAAGAATGTTAAATGTGAAGTTTGTTTTGTAAATTCTTTTGTTTTTATTAGATATTGATGTACAAGAATAGAATACTTTATTTTACGAAAAAATACTTTATTAATAAAAATTTTAGTACGATTGAAAAGGAAAAATTAAAAGAAATGGGATGAAGAAGTTTGTCAAGATATAAAATATTTATAAATTTAAGACTAGGTTGGCTAATAAATTAAACATAGAAAAGCCGAAATTACTTTAAGCTTAAGCCTACTTTTCAAGCCACAAAGGCTAAAAAAATTTTTTCAGACAAATAGTTAAACTATTATTAGTAGTAGCCCAACGTTAACCAGAAATATTAATAGGATTATATTAATAAGTATGCTTATTTAAATTAATTTTTTATTTTTTCTGCTTCATAATTTTGAAGTGAAGAGGGCTTAATTTTTAATACTATGTTTTAAAGAACTCTTTGTTTGGTTTATTATAACTAAAAATTATCTAAAATTAAGACAAAAATCTCCTTACTTATTTTAATTTAATCACATTTTATGTTTATTTTAATCTACTAAATCAACTTAAACTTCACACACTTTTAAACTTGTTCACGTCCACTTTAAAATGACCTCTAAACACATACAAAAATATGAATAATAACTTCATTTTACCTAAAGCGAAACACTTAACTAAAACGAACGAAAAAAATCTAACAAGTGCACATAGATTCATTGCACAAGTAAGTATTAGTAACAACTAACGAACAAAAAAAATAATTCTAATAAATTGGCTAAATCTAAAAGAACACTTATCAAACTAAGCAAATGCTAGAAGTGCAAATAAAAATGTACGATTTCTCTTTACTTTTTCTTATGAAGTAGGAAAGTATAAGAAAAAAAAAAGAAAGCTACGTTGCAATTTCTGTTGCTGCTTGCATGATACTGCTGATGAAGATAACAAAACCTAGGTGATGGTGAAAATGTTAAGGCAAATATACTTATAAATTTTTCTTTCACTACTTTGCTTGTTCTCTATCTTTGTTGCTGTATTAAAAAAATATTTTTTTCTTGAAGTTTCCTTTCGAGTGTCATACAGGATATCACTAGTTTTAAAAGCTATCAGACATTTTTTTTCCTTTCTTTCTTCTTTTTTAGTTGCCATTAACATCAACACCATTATCTGAAGACAGCGAGCTGGCTCATGATTAAAATATAGTGGTAGACACTGTAAGTTGAAAAATGAAAAAATAAAAAAATAAAAATTATTTCGAGTAGTATGTATTTCCTATTCGCGCAGAGAAAAAATATGGTTACAGCATGATCACTACAACTATTCAATATTTGTATAGCTATATCGGTTTTTCATTGATTTGAATAATACCTTGTTCATGATAGCAATGTTTATGTTTTTGTTTGATAATTTAATGATTACCCACAATAAAAATTTTAATATAGTTGACAGCAATTATAATATGTATTTAAATATTTTTATATGAAAACATTTTTAAGAAAAATCCAGACATTTAGTCAATTCTACAACTATTTAGTTAATACAAATGAACATAAATATGAAAATATATGATGAAATTAGTTTATATATATGATAAAATGGGATTATTAAATGATAAAAACATGATGAAAGCAACGATTAAGAAAAGGTTTTAAAAATTACAAAATCGAATCATTAAATGATGCAAAAATTTTAAAATACAATCATAATATTAATTACGTACAAATATACTTATTTTTAACTGTAATCATAAATATATGATATTTCGGGAGAAATAAATCTTTATAAATCCATAGAATTTTTCCATTTCGTATGTAACACAAAGAAAAAATCATTTATTAAAACAGGATGTAGATATAAAATTCAGATTCCAACTAGCTTTGTTACCCGGACCGTCTGAATGTAATAAACATATTCATCTACAAATTAATTAGCCAAATTATATGATACCCATCAAAAATTTAGAATTTATTGAGAATTTTCCATAAAAAAATTTATCGTATATTTTCTATAAAGAGCATATTAATAAAAGAATTTCTTCAAAATTTTTTATAGATAAAATGAAAATTTTTGAAAGATTGTCTATAAATTGAAAATTTATGAAAAATAAAAAAAATAAAAAATCTAAAGATAAAACTAATTAAAAGTTATTTGCAACGATGCACAGTGGGGTCAAACGCATATTTTTTGGTAATAAATCTGTATTTCCAAAAGTACTGCTCGGATGAAATTGAAATGTATGAAAGAGTTGCAGAGGAGGACTTAAGCTTTCAGGAAAATCATCTTGTGGTCACCCTGTGATAACACAAGATATGCTACAGGGAGTTAAATTTGACTACCTCGAGTATGTAAAAGTTTAAAATCATAACTTCTACAAATGAAATCCGATTTTAAAGATTTTTATATTTCTGTAAAGTGCTTCGCAAAATAAACTTACTCACATAAGCAGCGTTACCGTTTGGCGACTTTAGTCGCATTTGCCCCTTTTTCAACCACCTGGCCCCTTTTTTAAATGGCGACTAAATGGCGACTTTTTAAGACTATGTGCTTAATTACGATAAACTAAGTTGTTTGAAATATATCGACCCATTATATATTAATTTCAACAAATAAATTAATAATTTTGGGACTGTCTTACAGTATAGTGATATAAAAAATCGCGGAGTATTTATAAATGAACTGAAACTGTTAGTAATTAAAAATAATAATAATAAAGTTTATGAACAGCTATTTATATCATCATATGCCAAATTTTTTGGATTGGATTGAAAAAATAAAAAAAGATTCGATGAATACTTATATCCTAATTTAAATTTTTTTTTACATTCCTAAGAGCAATTTCTCGGGGCACGTGTTTTTTTTTACGAAATTATCAAAAACAAGAAATGGTTTATCTAACAGACTTATGACAATACTTGTGAATTTATGCGTTCCATCCTAAATTTGAAAGTCTAGAGTACGAGTGAAGAACTCCTACAAATGTACAGCAGCGTTACCGTTGAGAATTTTTAAAAAGTGTCCAAAAAAGGGGATTTTTTGAAAAAAAAGGGGCCAGCTGCTTTAAAGTGTGTTTATTTGATAACAACAAAATAAAAAAATTTTATGTTTTAAGAAAAACTACTAAATCCATTTCTGCTACTAACAAAATAATTTATTTCTAATTATTTTATAAAAATAAAAAAAATTTTTATTTCAAAATTAAAGATTTTTTCACACAAATAGTTGACATACAATCCTCTTTTTATTAATTACACTTCTGTACTTTTGTACAAGGTCTTCACTCGTGTACCAGTCTTTCAATTCTCCTTCGAACCATTTTTGGACTGAAGGTATGGATCCACAAGTATTGACTTAAGTCTGTTGGACAAACTATTTTTTATTATTTAGTGAAAAAAATAACACGTTCCACCTTAGGATATACGTATTCATCGTATCAGTTTTTTATTTTCTCAATTCAGTCCAAAAAGATTCGTCATATGATGACTTAAATAGCTGTTCATAAACTTCATTTTTATTTTTAGTAACTAACAGTTTCAGTCAGTCCATTTATAAATACTCCGCGGCTATTTATATCACTATACTGTGAAACAATCTCAAAATAATTAATTTATTTGTTTAAATTAATATAAAATATATTTTAAACAACTTAGTTTCTCGTTATTCAGCACATAGTGTTAAAAATTCTCCATTTAGTCGCCATTTAAAAAAGGGGCCAAAAAAGTGGCCAGGTGGTTAAAAAAGGGGAAATTGGCGACTAAAGTCGCCAAACGGTAACACTGATGTACAGGAGTTTAACTTAAAAGAGGATTGAGTGCTAAATATTTTTGTGAATAAATTTTTATTTTTGCAATAATAAAAATTGTTGTAAAATAATAATAAATTATTTTGTTATTAATAGAACTGAATTTTGTAGTTTTTCTTAAAATATAACAATTTGTTGTTATCAAATAAACAAATTTTAAGGAGTTTTTTTAGGTTTTGAAGCAGTTGGCCCCTTTTTTTCAAAAAATCCCCTTTTTTGGCGACTTTTTATTTTGAAATCCCCTTTTTTGGACACTTTTTAAAAATTCTCAACGGTAACGCTGCACATAAGTTATCTCTTACAGTTAAAAAGATATTTACTTTTGAATTTTTGATTTTTTACCTCGACTTTCTTTTGTTTTTCAGAAATAAGTATGGAGATATATGAGGTAAAAATTTTTTAAAAATATTTTATGATTTGATATATATTTCAAAATAATATGCTGAAAGAATTTTTGGATTATATCAATTCGTCTATATGTGAAAAATATTCAAATTCAGCACTCAAATTTGTATGCAAAACTGATGTGTTTTACAAAAATATAGTACAATTCTTTCACTTTTTTCTCAAAGTTCCGTTAACGAAAAAAAAGTTTATTTACATATTTCAAAAGATAAAGCTTCACAAATGACTAATGTAGAAATTTCGAACTGATTTAGACTTGCACCCTACATCAGGCATTGGTCGAAAATGGTAAATTTTGGAAAAGGGGTAAATTTTTATCTATTAATAAAAAAATGTCAAGAGAGCTTTTTTAAATTTATTGACTATATATTTATTTTGCAAAGCACTTTACAGAAATATAAAAATCTTTAAAATCGGACTTCATTTGTAGAAGTTATGATTTTTTTAAACTTTTACATACTCGAGGTAGTCAAATTTAACACCCTGTAGCTTATCTTGTTTTATTACAGGGTGTTCGCAAGAAGATTTTTCTGAAAGCTTAAGTCCTCCTCTGCAACTCTTCAATACATTTCAATTTCGTCCGAGTAGTAGTTTTGGAGATACAGATTTATTACCAAAAAATTTGCGTTTTACCCCACTGTGCGATAAAATGAATCAAAATTTTTTTGTAATGAGAATTTTTTAGGAATTTTCCATGGAAAGTGTATAGAAGTTCTATTAAGTTTTTTTTTTTTTTTTTTTTTTTGGAACATGTTTTTAAAGATAATTTAAATCTAAAATTTTCCAAAGAAAGAAATATTGATGGCAAATTTTCTATAAAGAGAATTTTAAAAGAAAGTTTTTAATAAAGAGACATTTTCTTAAAAAAAAAAATCTTTATCAAAAATTTTCTGTAAATAAATTTTTATGAAAAATTTTCTAGAAATAATATTTTGATCAAATGATTTCTATAAATAATATTTTGCTAGAAAGATTTTTATAAATAGAATTATGTTAAAAAAAATTCTATGAGAAGAATTTTTATCGAAAATTTTCTTTCAAAAGAATATTGATCGAAAATCTTTTTAAAAAGATTTTTTTTATAGAAAATTTTCTATAAATTAAATTTTGATGAACAATTTTATAGAAATATGATTTTGATCCATAGATTTCTATAAAGAGAATTCTGATCGAAAGTTTTCTATAATCTTTTCAAACAATGTTGATCGAAAATTTTTTATAACGGCAATCTTGATCAAAACTTCTACAAGACAATCTTGATAAAAATTTTTGTATAAATAAAATGTTGATCGAAAATTTATTTAAAGAGAATTTAAACTGAAAATTTCTCATAAAAAGAATATTGATAGCAAATTTTCTATAAAGCGAATTTTGAAAGGAAATTTTTAGTAAAGAGAATGTTTAGCGAAAATTTTCTACAAAGAGAATTTTGATTCAGAATTTTATAGAAATAAAATTTTGATCAAGTTTTTTCTAAAAATAAAATTTTGATCGAAAAAATTTGTATAAAGAGAATTCTGTTCGAAAATTTTCTATAAAGAGAATTCTTATCAAAAATATTCTATAAAGAAAAAAAATGTTGATCGAAAATTTTTTTAAATAGAATTTAAATCGAAAATTCTTGCAAATTTTCTATAAAGAGAATATTTAACGAAATTTTTGATAAAGAGAAAAGTTTCATTATGTGTTTAAATAAAAAATATTTATATCAATGAATTCCAATATATTTATGGGTTTCTATTGCTTAATAGAGTACAAGGTTTCTCTTAAATATTGTGTAAGGTTTTGTTAAATGCTCTTCTCTTTTTACGCCCACTTTTCATAACAAAATTTTATGCAGAGTACTAACATTATTCAACCGATTTAGCTGATATTTGGGACGTATATATGGGCATCCTCTGTAAGGAAATATTTGATACGCCCACTTTTCTTAAATAATTCTTATTTTGAAAGTTAATTGGCTAAAATATAAGTTGGTTGCCACTCTCAATTTTTATCCCACTTTCAGTAAAAAAGTTTGCAATCGTAAATTGTCTTGTTGTTTCTGTTTGGCGACTGTCTTGCACAGTTTGTAGACTATAATTAGACATCAGCAGAATGGAATACGTATTTTCTGTGCCGCTTCATACTTCATAAGCATTCGCGGTGTCTTATCCATTTCGGTTTCGTTGAAACCTAAACATTTAGTAAAAGTAAATTTTGCTACTTTTTTGATGATACTAAAAATATTCACATAAACTTTGACATACACAACGAATATAAAATATGTTGTGTTATAAAATTTAATTAGTATGGCTGCCACGCCTCTTTTTGTCCACTGTTATTACACTGTGATATTTTTTAACACTGTCATCAATATGTTTATGAAATTTTATATTTACTACTATCTAGTCAGTACTTCCTTCAATGAATACGTATGTGCCATGTTTCATTTTAATCGGTTCAGTAGCTTAGATATAATGTCAAATCAAATAAAGTTAACAATATTGTAAAAAAAATGGACGTAAAGAGGGAGTAATAACATTTAAATGTAATAATTTAAATAATTTTTATATCTAATTATATTACAAAACGGGCTCCAAAAAATCCGAACTTCAAGAGTCCATAAAATCGAAACTTGAACTAACATTGAAAAACTTTTTGGGGTTTTACCATACTACTGGTACGCTTTCATTTTGCGTTGGAATTGTTGGGGCAATTTTTTCTTGTTGCACTGTGTAATTATAAAAAGAAAAATTATGATTTTTTTTTTTTTTTTTTCGACAAAGAGAAAATTTATAGATAATATTGTTTAAACATTTTATGAAAATATTTTATTAAAATTTAATTATAGAAAAATTTCTACAAAAGAAAAATATGAAAAATTGTATGTTCGAATAAAATTGAACATTTCGGCAGTGTTCGTTATTAGCGAACACAGTCAAATAACAACAATGTAATGGTAGTTTAGTAAAATTTTCACTTCTTTCAGTTTTATTAAAAAAACATTTTTTCTATTTTTATAACATATAGATTTTTTGTATAAAAATACTATTTATTTATATATTTGTAACAAATGTTAAACATAAGAACAGTGCCGACAGTCAACTAATGAAACTTTTGTTTTTACACATATGTCTCCTTAATAAATTTTGATAATTTAACTCTTTTACACCTCTGGTCCTCATATGAAGTGGTTTTATTTAGACACTGAGCTTTAAATACAAATTCTAAAAAAAATAAACTTGGTGTAATAATTCCTCATTCTCATTATTTTCTTGCAATTGTTGTGCCTTTTACGTTATTGACCGGTGAGAAGAAAGCAAAATTAATATAAATAATCGTTAAAAGAAGTAAAAACAAAAGAACACAATTTACTTACCTAATAAAACAAAACCTTTTGTGTGTTTGGTTGTTTATTGGATGTCTGGAGTTAATCTGTCTGTAGAAATAGAATGAATATTATTGGTGATAATGATCATTAAGTAGAAAAAAAAACATGATTAACTTACACAAAAATATCATCATACAAGATGCTTTAATTTCTCTTTTTCATTTGGCAGATTTAATAATTCGTTTATTTTATTATAATTTTAAATTAATAAGCTTTACTTACACTAATTATTTATATTTCGACTTTGCCCCTTTAAACATATGTATTAAGCTGTTTGTTTTGTTCTTGTTTATTTTATTATCATTATTCGCAAACGCACTGCATTACCATTGGTAGGGGTAGGTGTCCTTGCTGAATTGCTTTAATGATTATCATGACATAAATGAAATAGTCCATATAACATAAAGTAAATACATTAAAGCAAATAAGCGTATAAATTAAATAAAAAATGTAATAATTTAAATATTTGAATTAAAATTACTTGATTACAATTATTGGTGGAGTAGCTGGTCATAGAAATATGTGTCTATGAAAGTAGGATAAAAATTTGCTTTGTAATTAGTTTTAGCGATTTTTTTAAATTGCTAATTAACAAGTAAGGTGTGTGAATGAATTCAATACCTTTTTATGCAACAATATTTCGTATTTCTTTTTATCTTTTATTCACACTATTTTAAGATTTTTCTAGAGATCAAAGTCGAAATTTAAGACGAAATTAAGTAGCGTGGTTCTTTTGGTTTTTGGATTTCAAAGTGGTAAAGTGTGTTAATCATTAAAAGTGTTCGAATATATATAAAGACAAATCATTCCAATAAAATAAAGTTTAAATCAAAATAACTAAATCTTTGAAACATTTTGTAAAAGAAATAATCCTTTTTAATAAGGCTCCATTTTTGGTTACACATTTTCCGAAATTTTAATGAATTATCTTACATCTAAACTATAAGTGGCAAGAGATTGCATAACTGATTTACGTTTTCTTAATCCACGAGTCAGAGAAACGAGGACTTAGTTCCTCGGCATTGATATAGGAGGCAATCGAAATTTCTATAATCCTAAATCAAAAAAAAAAAAAAAGACTAGGTAAATATTAAATTTCCCCAAAAATAATAAATTTTGTATATATTTTTATATATAATCGTAAATTAACTATTTGGCATAGGTTACAATACTGAACATCATTTTTTTTTTTTTTTTTTACAAAACAACGATATACAAAACCTCTACAAATTGTCAACAAAATTTCAACAAGGTCTTATACCAATTTCAACATAAAGAAAACCACAAGAATCCTCTTCATCCGGCTACTATTGGTACTAGCAGAACCTAAACGCTCAGAAAATTGTTTAATTCCACCAGCTCTACAAATTATGTAATCGTTGCCTAAAATCTAAAAAGTGCTAAAAAACCATAAAGCTAACCTATTTCTAAACTCCTAAAATTATTAGTTATCACTTAAAAACAATTATTATTCAAATTTAAAAGTATCACAGATAAAAATTTAACAACTTTGATATTATGACCTAAAACTAATTTAACAAATTCTATAAAATTATGCCTAAATCAAAAGTTAACAATAATCACTAAAGTGTATCTACAAATCGCTAACAAAATTTTCAGAAATTACTCTAGGGAAAATATTCTAATGCAAAATTAACAATTTACATATATACTTTAACATTATCTACGCACTTTGCTAAATTCCTAACAATAAAAAAATAATATATTTATCATTATGAAATACTAAATATCTTAATCTACTAACACAGTTTCCTTAATACAAATGCAATTAATAATTTTTCAAAATTGTTAACAAACTTTTAAGTGTTGATTTGTTTAATGAATATCTAATTATACAAATCAATTCATTATGAATACTAAATTTAGTTTATAAACAGTAAGATTTATTCTTTTTTATATTATAAGTACTTATACTAAAACCCAATTATATAATGATCATTATTTACATAATACTATTTATTAAATATAATGATCATTAACCCTTCCCTATGATAATTATAACATAATTCTAAATTATTAAAAATATCCATATAACTAGTTATTATTAACCTAACTAACGTAAATAATGGCAATATACATACATAATGCAAGTTCATGATTTACATCAAAAAGCATAATCACCAATTCAGCTACACCCCATCAACGAATTCCTGTTGGAGGCCTTCATCGGATCGGTATGATGCGGTAAGTCGTTTAAAACATTTTTATTAATTCTTTCTTTTGTGTACTTGCATTTAACATTGTTAACGAAACAACATCGATCTGTAAATTAACATAATGATCATTATGTTATTTATTTTGTTTATTATGTTAAATACTTCATTTAATAATTTTGCAATCTCTTTAGTTATAATGCTCTTAAAATATAGCTTTATTATGAATTTTGTTTCTTTGTCATTTGCCAAATTAAAACAAAATAAAAATATAAATATTATACACAATTATTAAATTAACCCTTACTGTGCGATAGAAGTATTATCAAATCATTAGGTTTATATATATTTTTTTTTATTGTAATTTATTTTGAATATGAAGAATTTCAATACATGGTTATTATCCATATAGAGTATTTCTATGCTAGTGTCTGTAAAAAATTTATTAATTAAGAAATTTTTTAATGGGTTAAATAAAAATAATGTATGATATAATGGAATGCTAAATTGATATAGTTGGGTGTTTTCTTTGATAAGGATTTAATAGTTTAGTGCTTGATTGAGATTAGGTTAGGGGTTTCCTTAATAATCGGCCTAGGAAACTATGGAAGGCGAGGGTTATGAGGCCATACCTCTTATAATACCTTATAGAGATACATATTAATTAGAATTAATAGACTAACACCATCATCTCTTATTATTTTCATTATGACTAGGTATGGGGTAAAAGAAAATTATAGAAAATAGTCTAGTCTGTCTGGTACTTACATCTTAGATAACATACAAAATAGGGAGTCTATAACAAATCTTGTAATGATACGTGAATTTAGATAGGGAAGGACCGAACCACCCCACACCGACTGTTGCTAGCAACTAAATGGCTCCCGCAGTCCTCCCCCTACTACATTTTTAACACCCAAATACCTTTGAAATTTAATTCATTGGAAATAGAATTGGGGTTTTTAACGTATGTTTATGTTTGCAACATTGCATTCGCGTTTTTTTTGTTCATTACAACAAATAGTTATTCGAAAGTTTTGTTGTTCACAAATATGTGTACAGGTGCAACAATACACAACAAAACACTTGATTGTTTTTATTTCGCACAAGAAAAATACGTACAAAAAAAAACTTATAACTGTTCAAGTTGCACAACCTCTTTTAATTTATATTGGTTGTGATTGGTGTGATTGGTACAAAATTTAGTTCTATTAATAACAAAATAATTTATTATTATTTTACAACAATTTTTATTATTGCAAAAATAAAGGTTTATTCACAAAAATATTTAGCACACAATCCTCTTTTAATTAGTTAAACTCCTGTACTTTTGTAGGAGTTCTTCACTTGTACTCTAGTAAAAAAATACGTTCCCCCGAGGGATTGCTCTTAGGAATGTAAAAATTTAAATTGGGATATAAGTATTCATCGAATCTTTTTTTTATTTTTTCAATCCAGTCCAAAAAATTTGGCATATGATGATATAAATAGCTGTTCATAAACTTTATTATTATTGTTAATTACTAACAGTTTCAGTTCATTTATAAATACTCCGCGGTTTTTTATATCACTATACTGTAAGACATTCCCAAAATTATTAATTTATTTGTTGAAATTAATATATAATGGGTCGATATATTTCAAACAACTTAGTTTATCGTAATTTAGCACAAAGTCTTAAAAAGTCGCCATTTAGTCGTCATTTAAAAATGGCCAGGTGGTTGAAAAAAGGGCAAATGGCGACTAAAGTCGCCAAACGGTAACGCTGGTTGTGAGAGTAAAAGTGAGAGACTTTTTCAGAGAGCGATTGTTTAAATTTTGTGTTGTGATTACGGAGGCGTGAAATTCTGTTTGAATTTGATCGAGATGATACATCGCCACAGCACAAAATTTTTAAAATTGTTCTGTGAAAGAGAGAGAGAGTCTTTCACTTTTACACTCACAGCCAATATAAATTCAAAGAGGTTGTATTTTTCTACGTGCGAAATAAAAGCAATCAAGTGTTTTGTTGTGTATTGTTGCACCTTTTTGAATTCGTTCTCTCTACATCAACATCACATCAAACAGCCAACTAACCCGGCCTTAAGTATACATGCTTTGCCAGTACACGTGTACTCTACATATACAAATATATTTATGCAGATCTCTAACGCTTACATAAACCTCAACAAACTAATGATACCTTTCATGCAAAACTAAACTCAAAGTAGCTCAACAAAATATAAATAACAGCATTATTATAATGTTTTTGTACAATTTCCATACCACCAAAAAAAGAAGAAAACATACTCCACAAAATTTATACTCAAATGGCGTCATGATTGAACAAAAGTTAAACAGGGTACACATTCATTATAAATAAATGGCACTGGCAATATGTACTAACATATATATCTTGATTTTTTCTTTCTCCCACTTCTCTATAAGTACAACAATGTCTACCAGTAAAATCAAATATACTACATGTTTTCTTTTTTTTTTTTTAATTCACAAGTATTAGAGTATATTGGTTTTTAGATGGCGGCATGTATAGAATGGGCAGAACGTGAGCAGTGAAGCGTGATGTTTTAAAGTATTCTGCTAATAAAAATGTCAGTTTGTTTAGAAAAGAAATCATAAAAAGGAAAACGAAAAAAAGATGTGACGAAGAAGTTGATGGTTGATAACGATTATTGTGATGACGATGACGACGAGTGGCAGGTGGTTTGTTTCCTTTTTATTTATATTTGTAATACAAAAGTCGGTAAAAAAAGGAATGGAGATATAAGCAAAAAAAAGTGAACAATTTCTCACAAAATTTTTAATTTACTTTATAAATGTATACCTGATGTTAAAAAAAATTCATATATACTGAGATAATTTGTTTGTTTGAAAGCATTATGTTAAAAAGGAAATGAACAGGTATTGAGTTGACTTTTAAGTTTTAACAGTTAATTGGAAAGATGAAAAGACCTGACAAAAACATCTGTAAGTTTAAGAAGTTATACTTAATTGGGAATAAAAGCAAATATAACTTAATCATAATTTAAAGGTAAAAGAAAAAAGAAAATAGCTTTAATAAACAAATTATTATTTGTTTCTTTTGTAAAATTGAGTTGATTTTGTTATGTACAGATTTCTAAACCTAGATTACTTTGAAGTTACTTAAAATGTACGTATTTGGCTTAATCAAACTAAGAAAAATATCCATTCCTTTGTACCCATATATATAGAATTTTTTTTTTAGGAAATAACATTTATATTTTTTATTTTTTTAAATTCTAAAAATTACTTTTAAAGAAAACTTTTTACAAATATGTATGTAATTTTCAAATTAATATTTAAATTTAAAAGACATTTTTCAGTTACTTTACCTTAGCAACAATATTAAGTTACAACATTAAAAAGTAAAGTGTATAACCAAACTTCGTTTGAAATAATTTTTGTTACAATTGTTTTAATTTATGAATTTCTTTTTATTTCATTTTGTTATTATTTTTTCCTTTTTACTTCTTTTGTTTGCGATTGAGTTTCCAATTCATTTAGTTTTTATTACATTTATTTATTTTTTTCTTTATTTTTCCTTTCATTAATGTTTAAGAGAAAAAGTGTATAAAGAATTTACAAAAAATAAATTACAATATTTTTTTGTGAACAATAACAAAGAAAAAAATGAAAGGAAAAGAAATAAAAATAAAAAAAAAGCAGAAGAAATAAATAAATACATAAATATTAAATGAAAATTGTGTGTTTAAGCATTTGTACCGCATAATAATAATAAAAATACATAAACTCTAAATAAAAGTTATTCTTTTCATAATATTTATTTTCTAAAACCCTGTGTATATTGTATGAAAAAAAAAAAAAAAAATAATAATAAAAAATTATCAGGAAAATTAGTTAGAAAAGTACTTAACAATATATACACACATTTTCAAATATGTACTTAGTAACGAAAAAATATTAACACAACTTAAACTATATTTGAATGAGGAATTTAAGACATTTGCTTTCATTTGAAGATATTCTCTTGGTTTTGGAATCTAAAGTATATAGCATTAATTTTTTTGATATTAATATATTAAGTTAAAATATTTCATAACATAGCAACATTGTTTTATTGTTCATAGTTTTATCTAATTCAAACCGCATTTTTAAACAAATGCTAATAATGTTTCTTTTTAATTAATTTTGTATCATTTCTTTTCTTAAAACAGGGTTCAAGTCTCATTGTTTTAAATATAAATTCTTTAATGCAATGTTTCTTAAATACAAAAAACCTTTTTTTTTAGTTGGAGGCAGCGTTACCGTTGATAATTTTTAAAAAGTGTCCAAAAAAGGCGATTTTAAAATAAAAAGTTGCAAAAAAAAGAGGATTTTGAGTCATTCCATATAAAACAAACCAGCTGATTTTCTCACCTCTTCCGAATTTGATAATATTTGGTACAGTAATTATTCTTGTCAAAACTAAGACTAATTCAAAATTTCAGATAATTTCATCAAGTGGTTCGTGAAATATCGCGCTTTGAATGTGTAAAATAGCTAAAAATATGTATAAAGTTATATACACATAATTACAAATATCTTTTAAAGTACTTATGATATAAGATTTATTGAGATGTTGTATTAAAGGTATCAAAATTACCTTTAATAAAACGTATAAAATGACTTTTTTCTCAATATCAAAATTTTCCATATCTCGCGATTTTTCGTTCGCGGATAAATATCTCGAAAAATGGTCTTTTTAATAATTTAAAAAAAAATATATGTTAATGGTGAAAATGTTTTCTATAACCATGGTTAGTGGCATTCTATGACTCGCAATACTTCACGAATTATTACAACAAATGTCATAATAAATACGAAATATTTATTTCAAAATAGAAAAATCGCAAATTTTTTTCCAAAAATCATCCGAATTTAATGAAATTCGGCAAGAATATTAATACTGACGTTGGTAACGCAAATGCCGAGTTTAAGTTTGACTACCGCGATATTTCACGATTTATAATATCTCTAAAATGAGAAAAATTGTGTTTTTAAAATACGAATATTTACGTTACAACGTTTATTGAGGCGAATATTTAAAGGTAGATGATGATAAATGATACCCGAAACATGTTTTTATGTTAAATTTTATTGGTTAATAATTCGAGAATTTAATTTCGCGGTCGCGTATGTCTAAAGTGGTATTTTTTAAATTCGTGAACAAAATATATATAGAGGATGGAACCATTCTGAATGCTTTCTGTAAGTATGGTGATATTATTATTATCAAAATATTATCAAATTCGGAGGATTAAAGTTGAAAATCTTAATTTTCTGATTTTAAAACCAGTCCTTTTTATACCCACCATCGAAAAGATGGTGGGTATAAAAAAGATGTAAAAATGTTAAAAAAGATGCAAAAATTTTACACACGGAATGACAAAAGATTTTGTCATTCCGTGTGTAACATGTCGAAGGAATCATCTTAGACCCCACAAAGTATATATTTTCTGGGTCCTGGTTAGATTCTGAGTCAATCTAGCTATATCCGTCCGTCTGTCCGTCTGTTGAAAGCAGGATAGGGCTCGAACGGGGTAACGTAGGGGGACGAAATTTGGCACAAATTTTTCTACATTTGCTGAGGTCATTTAACTAAGTTTTCTCTGTATTATCTTTGCGCATCACCTCGTTGATGTACCCTAAATAATCAACGCGGTAGACAATACCAAATATTGGAAGACAGAAAAAAATTTGGTAAAAAAACTCAGTTTTTTACCGGGCATATTCGTAGGAATAGAAAAAAATAGGGCTAAAAAAGCATTTAAATATTAAATAACATTTCTGTGCAATAAACTTTACTAAACAAATATGAATGGAGAATTCCATTTTTAGCAAATTTTTTAAAAATCGCGATATTTAGTATAAAGAAAATTTTAAAATATACCTGCATTATACATAAACTGAAAGTTTGTAAAATGTTAATGTAACATCAAAAAACCAACATTTTTGCTAAACCCCAAAAATCGTATATTCTTTATAAAGATATCTTTTTAAATTAACTGCCTAACCAAGGGTTAATAGGGTCATATCACGAATCAATATTTCCTTGACTTTCCGAACTTCCCTCTTAGTTATATGAAATGCAACACTGTTCCCATCAAGTACCATCTGTTAGTAGATTACTATCAAATTTTGAGCAAGTGTCGTCATTTACTTTGCGTTTAACATCTGTTCAAAACATACAACCTCGTGCATTTTTCTAAAAATGGAAAAAAGAGAATTTCGAGTGCTCAATAAACATTATTTTTTGAGAAAAAAAAAAACCGTCAATCAAACCAAGGAAAAGCTCGATAAATACTATGGGGACTCTGCACCATCGATTTCAATGGTAAACAAGCGCGAATGTTATATTCGGCCCGTTCGAATATATATACCCACCATTAATTTTCTCAAATTTTACGTTATGGGAGGGGCGGTAAAGTGGGCGGACTACGCCCATTTTTTGTTTCCGAGTTTACATTGGTCCTTTAACTATTTGAACACAATTTCGTTGATTTTCACTTTATATGGGAGGTGGGCGGTAAAGTAAGCGGACCACGCCCATTTTTGGTTTCCGAGTTTATATCAATCCCCGAACTATACGTATAAAATTTCGTTGTCGTACATGCTTTTGTTGAAGAAATATCAGCAGAAAAGTATAAAACTGACACCCCGTGTTTCTAGTTTTTAGCCCATAACTTTTTTGTTTATTAATCGATTTTGCCCATTTTCAATCCCATAAAATTCCAAACAAACCTTATATAAGATAAATATTTATGCCAAATTTCGTCCCCCTTACGTTGTCCCGTTCGAGACCTATCCTGCTTTCAACAGACGGGCAGACGGACGGACATAGCTAGATCGACTCAGAATCTAACCAGGAATCAGAAAATATATACTTTGTGGGGTCTTAGATGACTCCTTCGACATGTTACACACGGAATGACAAAATCAATATACCCCCCATCTTTTTGATGGTTTTTTTAATGATCAGCTGGGTTTAAGAAGGTTATCTGCAAGATGGGAGCCGCTTTTGCTCTCAATTGACCATAAACGTAAACGTGTGACTACTTCAAAGGATTGTTTGGAGTTGTTTAACCATGGATCATTTACTGTACTCCGGAAACAAAGCAAGGGTTTTGAACTACAAAAGATCATATAATATAATAAATAATACTAATAACTAGAATAATTGATATTATTATTACTTTTTTTCCTTAAATAGATGCAATTAGCTGAAAATTTTTGAAAATTCACTTAAATTTATTTTATTTCTGTACTTTTATAGACAAATATTTAATTTTTCTTTATATTTTATTAATTTATTAAAAAACAAAACTGAAAACCAATTAGAAAATTAATTATATTAATAAATTATATAATTAAATTCCTATATAAAGTTAATTAATAATTTTATTAAAAAATTATTTGAAATATTTTTTTCTGTGTATATAAGGCATTTTCTCGTAGAAAAAATGTAGATATCTTCCTAGTCCCTTTGCCATTTTAACCAACGACTTTGTAAATCAATTTGCACGATTATACTTGCCATATTTTTCATCAAAGTGTATTGCCAGATCAAAATGATTACGGAAAAAAATTCGAAGCATTTCTGACGAATTTTCCAAAGTTATCGTTACTTTAATATCATCGTATAAGGGTTATCTATTATTTTGAGCAGATGTGCAGGTAGTTCGAAAAAATTTTGTTATGAAAGTGAAATTTTAAATATTTTGCTAGTACTTAGGTCATCAATACGTAACGTTAATGTAATTTTTCTACAAGATGATACACGAAAACTGTTCCGACATTTAAGAAAAAAAAAAAAAATCTTTTCGCAAAAAAATGAAATAAACTATCTATTTTTTCAGTTTAAATAGCAATTAACTTGTTGCTTGAAAGTGTTTGTTTTAAAACTTGTTCGCAAAAAAAAAAGTCCAATAGCCACTAACACTCACCTTAAAAGTTAAACATATTTGACACTTAATATTGACAAATTCTAATTTAAACTAACCATTTCAACATGAAAGAAAAATAATAAAATAGAAAAACTACTGAGAGCTGTCATAGCCCTAAGTGTTTTTCTACTATCAATTAGGCTAACGACGCATTTCAATTGAACAGAAAATTTAAGCCGATTTCAAAACTGAAACGTATACGATTTTGTTGTACCCAACTAAAACGTGTCATGTATAAAATTACTATAAAAAAGAAACATTTATTTCATACTTCCCTTGGACACTATCCAAAAATGGTTTGCTTATGCTAACTACTGAAAGAGAAATAAAATACAAACAAACCTTGTAAATGTGCGTTACAAAACAGAAACCTTTTTCAGTTTCTAACTTTATTTTAAATATAGGTCGTGTTTGTGTGCATATTGAAGCCCTTGTACAAACGGATGTAAAATTGAGTGAACGAGAGCTTGTATGGGTAAATTTCATTTATTTCCGGTATACCCACAATAATTTTTGATTGTTTTCATGTGTTCTTTAGTCTACAAAAATATTTTGATATATAAGTTGGTATATGTGGTGCGAAGATAATACTCCATTTTTTCGACATCTTTTGGGTTATAAATTTCTATCGTGAATTGTACAAAAGGCTGAAGACTAAATGGCGCTTTTTTGATTGTCTGCTGTCACAATTGTTTCAAACTAAAATCCATTGTTGTTTTATTTTGTTTTTGGTTACATAGTTGGCCATTAGTTTTGTTTTTCTCCAGACTGTCTCGCCTTTGATATGGTGATTTTTACTTCTGACAAAAAAAAAAAAAATCCTAGATTTGTGTGCCATAAATAGAATTAAAGGAAACCCTTGTTATAATAGGGTTTATTTTCTTTTGTCTTTAGGCCGTATGTTAACAAAAACTATGTATGTTTATGATGACTCTTCTACACTTTTCTGTTTTAGTACTTTGGCTATTGTTCTGGGAGTTTGAAATGAAAATAATATACTTTTGAAACTCATATTCTTTTATAT
The DNA here is from genome assembly GCA_951394005.1 of Protophormia terraenovae. Classification (NCBI taxonomy): domain Eukaryota; kingdom Metazoa; phylum Arthropoda; class Insecta; order Diptera; family Calliphoridae; genus Protophormia; species Protophormia terraenovae. Next base: position 121,372,028 of record OX596074.1, read on the forward strand.
GCTACTTGTCAATGTCTAAGCTAACAACTAACAAACATTTTCAACATTTCTGCTAAATCTTAAAAACGTTTTTTTTTTTTTTTTTTGTGGGTTAAAGTTTAAATTTTTTCCTTTCTTCACAACAAAAGAAACAACACGAAAACAAAAAGAAAAACTTCATAACATGCACTTTTAGACGTTGTCATATAAAAACATACATATACATTTTTGTCTTACACATTTACTTTTTTAAGTTGTTTATATTTCATTGTTGTACCAAGCAATCGCTTGTAACTTTTTATCATTTTGGCTTTAGTTCAAGAAAAAAAAAAAAAAAAATCCGAACATCTAAAAAAAACATGTGCGTGCACTTTTACATTTTTGCCAAAAAATAGATAAAAAATCTCATAAATACTTTAACTGCTTTTAGTCTACATGGATGATAGCCAAAGTTAAAGTAAAAATAACACATAGCGAATTTTTAAAGTCAACAATAAACTGCAATTTAAAAGTGTTGAAAATATACGCATTTAAAAACACAGAATGACAGACATTTAAAACTTATAGCACAAATTTCTCAAACAAATATGTGACATTTAAACTAAACGTATAATAATTTTGTATAGTTTGTCACAATTTAGATATGTGTGAATTTTTATTGTATAAGTGGAATGTTACATATTTGTTAGAAATGTATAAATGGGTACTTAAAAATAAATCCCAGTGGACAATATTTTTCCAATGTACATAATATTATTATTTAGTCTAGACAGTTCTCAGTAATTTTTTATTTTAGTTTTATTCTAAATTGCTTTTAATTTAAACAAATAAGAATGTTAAATTAAACTTATAACAAAAGAGTCTCCTTCAAAATTCTTTAGTAAGAAATAAGTTTTTAACGGAGAAGATAAATTAAATAATTTATTTTGCAAATTTCAATTGTTTGTTTAAATAGTTAATCATTAGTAGTGTTGCCAGGACTTGAGAAAAAAAGAAGCTAAAATGGACTTTAAAAAATGTCAGAAATGTCATTTCTGAAAGATATACAAGTGAATTTATAAATATATCATGAAGAATTCCTATGGGTTTAAAGTTTATTAAAAAAAATAATAAAAATATTCTTGTAGAATGAAGCGCCGCAGCCAAAAATTTTCGATACATATAAATAATTTAGATTTTTTGTGCGAATTAATACACAAAAATGCTTAAATTGATGATTCTGTAAAAATAAAATTAGTACTTTTTTAGCCTTTTTAAAGATATGTTAAGAATGAAAAAAGGCTAGAAAAAAAGCTAGAAGCTAAAAAGAAAAATTTAAGGTTAAAAGCAAAATAAAAAGGCTAGATTTAGCCTTAAAAAGGCTAAACTGGCAACACTGATCATTAGTCACCCGAGGAAATTATTTTATATGTTTCAATGATGGAAGGCCCCTCAAACGATGCGTATTTAAAAAATGTCAGCGTTTATTCGACAAATATTTTATTGTAAATTAATCGGTTATGAAGCAATTTAAAAACCAAGAAGAAAATATGGCAGTGCTTCATCTTTGTAGGCTTCTGTAAATACCTCCATACCTTTCCGAAAAATCTCAAACAAATTCTTCTTCACCTCGTGTTTTTTTTTTTTTTTTTCAATAATTTCGCTAATAATTCTTGCTTCTCTTTCGTTAGATGCTAATTAAAATGTTTATTATCACTCACTTATTAATTTTCTCATAACGAAGAGAAATATTTTTAATTGCGAGATTAACAAAAGCTAAAAATCATTTAGTTTAATTTTAAGTGTCGCAAAATGGTCACAAATCGGTTTTTTGGAAATAATTCTGTTACTTGTGAAACGTTGGAGATGTCTGAATAAAATTTCACATCATTAGAGCAGAGGTATTTCTGAGTGGATTTGGAGAAATACAGACCCCTAGCGGCTCACGGGGTTAGAGGATAGACCTACAAATTTGGTCACCTCAGGTATTTATTATTATTATTATTATTTTTTTTTTAATTTGCAAAAATTCATATATGACTAAAAAAAAAAATAGATTCAAGTTATATATGTCTTTTCAATTAAATTCAATTTCAGGCTTTTTTGTAAAAGTATTGCATATTCAAAAAAAATATATAGGTTTTTCTCTTATTTAAACAAAAAACTAGATGGACTAGATCGAATTTGACGAGCTAAACTCAAGAAAGTTTGTACGTTTTAAATAAGTGATACAATAAAAAAGCTGACGGAAATTGTTTTCAACTCAAATCAACATTATTTTTTAGTCATTAAATATTTTCGGAGTTAAGATACAATTTTTCATATTATTTTTTTTTTATATTTTTGTTGATAATAATATCCGAATAACTACAAAAATATTGAGTGGATTAAAAAACTATTAAGATAACTTAAAGATAATTTGAATCGGTATCTGTTGAAGTTTAGTTTATTTAAATTGGACAAACAGTTCTCAAGTAATACAGTGTGATTGCCAAAAAAAGTGGTAAGTAATATTAGTCATGCAAATACAAAAATTTATTTGTAACGATTCAAGTCTTCTGAAGACAATTATTTTGCAAAAATATTCTATAACTATCTCTTTCAAAAGTATAAAAATATAAAATTTTTATTTCAATGTTCTATAGAATTGTTATTTGGGTATTAAAAAACTATATTTTGTAATTTTCAGAGTGAGACGATTAATGTGTCTCAGACCACTATTAAAATTAAAAAAAAAAAATCAAAATATTTAAGTACAATAAAATTTTTATTACAATGTTATGTATAGTTATTCAAATAAATATTTTTATTTGAAATATTTTGTTTTTTAATTTATATTCACATATGAATCTATAAGCTGAAAAGGGATACTTATGTGTATTGCTTATAGGACCATAGTCGACCAATTATTTTTATACCCACCATCAACAAAATGGGGGGTATATTGATTTTGTCATTCCGTGTGTATCATGTCGAAGGAATCATCTAAGACCCCACAAAGTATATATATTCTGGGTCCTGGTTAGATTCTGAGTCGATCTAGCTATGTCCGTCCGTCTGTCCGTCTGTTGAAAGCAGGATAGGGCTCGAACGGAGAAACGTAGGGGAACGAAATTTGGCACAAATGTTTGATTTATATAAGGTTTGTTTGGGATTGAAAATGGGCAAAATCGGTTAATAAACAAAAAAGTTATAAGCTAAAAACTAGAAACACAGGGTGTCCATTTTATAGTTTTCTGCCGATATTTCTGCAACAAAAGCATGTAGGACAGCGAAATTTTGTATGTATAGTTCGGTGATCAATATAAATTCGGAAGGTGAAAATCAACGAAATTGTGTTCAAATAGTTCAAGGACAAATGTAAACTCGGAAACAAAAAATGGGCGTGGTCCGCCCACTTTACTTCCCACATTACCGCCCACTTCCATATAACGCAAAATTTGAAAAAGTTGATGGTGGGTATTTAGATTCGGCCGGGCCGAATATTTGCGCTTGTTATATTTTGCAATAAGAATACCGTGCACATTAAACATCTGAAAAACTAATTTTTAAGGGATTTTTGTATAGAGCTGTATAAAATAATGAACCGATTTTAATTAAATTCATTGAAAAATTAATTAAAAATTTAATTACTATATATACATATATGCAAAATTTTGGTTATCTTAAAGACTGCCATCATTACTTTAACCCTTAAATTCCCAAGGTCAGCGATTTTTATGAACAAAAAATATATTATATGTAAAATGTCGAAAAAGTAATAAATACGTTTTTAGTTTTTCAAACTAAATTTTTTTAAAAAAGTTATTTTCAAAAAAGTGGTTGTATCTTTAAAGATACACTGGGCAGTCACCCTTAACAAAAATTATTTAGAAAAATTGATAAACAGAAGAAGTATCTTTATAAATTGTTGTATAAAATGTAATAAAATGATCAGAAATAATGTATATTAATACAATGATTAACAAAAATTCAATAAGTATGATATTTATGAAGTATTTATGTACTTTTTGAATTGAAAATTGAGTTTATTTTGAATAAAATTCTGTCAAACCTGACATCAGATAATCGTACAAAATAAACATTCGGTTTTTGATGATTTTTTCTTTTTTATGCTTCAAGATGTAGACACTTTTTTTTTGGAGAGAATGTTGTGAAACGCAGCATAATAATTTATAAGCATTTTATAACTTAAATTCAATCAGACGCATGGGCTTAAATTCAGGTTCATGTTGATGTATCCTTTTGTACAATTGCCAGTTATTAACAATTGTTATATCCAAAAGATACTTTCTATGTCTAACTTCGTCTTTTTATTAGAATTTTATAATTTTTGAACTATTTATAAATTCAACCATGTGATAATTGTAGTCCTATATAATTTGAGGACACAGACTAATTTTAACGGTTTTACTGAGTCGTTAAGTAAGTCTTGGTTGAGGAACAACTCTCGTGTCTTAAATGCAGTCAGGCGGATGTTTTTTGTTTGATCTAAGTAAATTTTGCGTCTGATTAGGGTTTGTCGTTGAGTGAATATATATGCACAGCTTTCGAGGCTTTTCTTTTGTCATATCCATTCATATTATATAAAACTCAGAATTGATATTGATGAAGACTATACAACTCAAGAACTGAATTCGGGAATTCTTGCTTTCTCTTCGAAGGTATAGATTGGAGACAGTTTTCGAAGGAGCGTTCTATTGTGTCACATACTGACAATATATCTTAATAGTTAGCCATTTAGTTTCAAAGCCTCCCTAAATAAAAACCATTCTCTTCATTTTGTCAAACGTTTTCACGTTGTTGATTGTCTTAATTTCAGCACTACAGAGTACATGTTTTTCACGAATGTAAGTTGTCACTAAATTTACCACTATATTATCTTTCCAAGACAGCAAAGTTTCATCTATTCCAATTATATACGCAATATATTCTTAACTGGTCCCACGTTCGAATTTCAGCATACTCTACTAATGTAAAAAAGTTGTCCAAATAAAATTTGTGGTTTTGTTCTTGGTTCAAATTGTGCTATATATATTTAGATTACTGCATCAATTAAATCCTCTCGTTTATATTATCATTGAACATACAGATAAAATAGATCTGAAGGGACACGTTTATGTCAATATCATTCTGATTAATATTTCCATCATTTCCTACTACCTATCACCTGCATTTGACCTGTCGTTTTATATCAATGAGCAAAATTTAGATCACCACTTTATATCACCACTTTCATTATAGATATCCTAAATACTATCATCACCCATAATTTCGGTATTACAAATTAGTTCACATACGTCATCATCAGACATAATAAACTAACTCAAATAAAAGTTAAAATTTTTACAAAAGTGCATATAAACTAAATTTTTGTAATCAAAAAGTGTTATTTAACAATTTTAAGTCTAAAAAACTATATTACTTAGCCCCAAATAAGTGAACTTGCTCTTGCAAAGGCAATATTATACACGAAAATGCCACTGATAACACTGGTCAACAAAAAAATCCTCCTCCATAGAGGAATAGTTGGACTTGATGTATTTTGATGTGCTAAACACTAATCTTCCTTCAATTTTTTTCCATCAGGTCTGGATTTTTTTTATGGGCGTGTCTACTATTCGCCATAGTAAGGCCATTACTTTAGTATATTTCCTCATAACTCAAGAACGGTGTGAACGGTTGACATAAGTAATACACCAAAAGATGCGTACTAAAAATATCTTCAAATCATATAAACTTACTTTTTTATCTGCTCAATAGTTTCATGTTTCATCTTCCTTTACAGTTGATGTTGCTTAGTGAGAGATGTTGCTCAGGAGTAGGAAAATTTCCAGAAAATTCTTGACCTTATTTAAAGAAAGTGGTAAATTCTGTATCCAAAAACATTAATTTAAATATTTACTAACTTTAAAATTTCACATATTTTCACAAATTCAACATAAATAAGTTAAAGAAACAGTATTAAGTCAAATTTGGGAAAATTTGTATTTGATATAACTAATACAAAACCGCAGATTTCAAAAATGGTAAAATTTTTAAAATCGCATTGACAGAAAATGCGTAGACCCCAAAAGTTTGAAAAAATAAAAATCCAAGTTTAAATAACAATGCTAACAAAAAATTAGGAAAAAAATATATCTTGAATAATTTTGTTTAATTCTTAATTCTAAACTAAATGTAGTAAAAAAAGTAACATGAAACATTTCCATCACATCACACTTTTAACCCATTGATGACCAATTGAAATGTGTACCTCTAAGAAATGTTTATGTTATATAATTTTCTGGGTAATATATAGAGCAAATTATGAATCCGTATTTTATAGAGAAGGAACAATAAAATAAAAGTGTAGAATATGACATATCTCTAACATGCCCTCTATAGCACCTAAAATTCTTTAAAGTTGCTAAAAGCACTGAAAAAATAGGAAAACTATGCGAATAACAATGGGAACTTTTGTACCAAAATGCTGTTACTGAGAGATTATATCAACGCATATGAAATCCTACTTTGGTGACTGACTTTCACAGCTTCTTAATATGAGAAAAAAAATTATAAATAGTACATTTTTAATGCCTAATTAAAGAAAAAAATATCCATACATTTTTCAATGAAGTTCAAAATAAAAACATAATATATTTTAAAATTGTAATGTCATGGAAATGATTTATTTAACTTTCTACTCTATATGTAGTGTAAGAAGTTAAAATTAAGCAGAATTATTCGCGAATTATTTTTCTTATAATTTTTCATTAACTGTGTTTTTTAAATTTGGATTTTTAGTTTTTTCATACTTTTGATGGATACACATTTTCTGTTAGTGTGATTTTAAAAGTTTTACCATTTTTGATATCTATGGCCTTTTGTCTGTTATATGAAACACAAATTTCCCCTGTACACCCACTGCTTACCCCACATTTTTTCATGGTTTGATGAGGTTTAATTGGGAAATTCTTGGTTTTTACTACTTTAACGACATCTAGGGTCTATGTATGATAAGTAAGAGACTTAACTAGTACTACATATTTATAGCTCCATGTCTTAGCTTTACAGCTTACGACTAACTTATCTGCTCTACCCATTACTGGGAAAATAATTTATAACCTAAAAACTCATCATGAAACCATATTTTCTTTGGTCCTCAATGGGTTAAAAAAATGACGAGATGGAAAAAAACCGAAATGTTCCTGGTGATGAGAATAACTATACCTACAACATCTGCAACATGATTTCCCAGATATTTTTATTTAGTGTTGACCTGTGTAATTAACGAGAGAGAAACTATAGTCGATCGTATCGATGATATCCCACACCACTGTGTATGAGCATACAAATTCGGAAAGGGGACTTATATTAGAACTGTGGCCAATTATAGACCAACACTTTTACTAAATGTAAAATAAATTATACTAATACAGAATAATGCGTTAATAATAACATTTTGATGATTTTATGCACTATAGGGCGATTCCTGGAAGTTGGTTTATATGGAAGCTATGGTAAATTCTGGACTGATTCTCATAAAATTTGGTAAATGTTGATTCTACTTATATAAAACTTATTTTTGTCGAATATTAACTTGATACTAACATTCGTGTGGGATTTATGTAATTTTTGAAAGAGGGCTTTATATGGGAGCTATGATCAATTATGAACCGATCATCATGAAATTTGGCACAAAGATTAACACTTATACAAAACCAATTTCAATAGGCATCGTCTTTGTGTGAAAATAACTACTCGTGCCAAATTTCATCAAGATGTCTTTAAAATTGCGATCTGTACTTTGTTCACAGAGAGAATGTTATATTCGGCTTGGCCGAATCTATATATTTCCGGCAGATGGACTGACATAGCTAGATCGACTCAGAATCTAACCAGGACTCAGAAGATATATACTTTATTAGGTCTTAAATGATTTTTTCGACATGTTACATACGGAATGACAAAATCAATATACCCCCATCTTTTTGATGGTGTGTATAAAAAAAAATATATGTGCATATTATTGCAATTTGCATGCTGGGTAAAACAATTTGGTCTTAATGCATACATGTGTTTTTTATTGTAGTTTTCTAGCTGCGTTCTGTATTTGCTTTTAAAACGTGACACATTTTTAGTCTAAAGCAAGATAAAATAATAAAAAAGTAGTATACTAAATTGGTGGTCTAAAACCGACCAAGCAAAAACCCTATAAAAATATATTAGTTATATTTAATACATATATATTTTTATATTTAATTCTATTATTTAAAATTAAGTCCCAAAATAACTAAAAGATTGAATATAAATTAAAAGACAATTTTTTCAGTTTTCATTAATTCCAATAAAAAATATATTTAATCGCTTAAAGGTTTGTATTGTCTAATTAATTAAAATTTCCTATTTGTATTAGTGTAGGGTATTTAAAAAACACAGAAAACTAATGTCACAAGTACTACACACTTTAAATGTCATTGGACCATGTGGCAACTTGACTACTATTAAACAGGCGTCACCAGGGACTACTTGTATTTCTCTAGTTTGCAAATGAGTATATCTTTAGATGTGATTATGTGAATGTGTATCCATATGTGTATTTGCTTTTTTTTTCATATTTTTGTTTTTGTCGTTTAAAGCACCACTTAGTGTCAATAATGGCGGTGAAATTGTTTAAACATTAAGATTATTATATGAGTCAACATACACATATGGGTGTTAGGATAACAGTGAGTGCTCGTGTGGGTTTTTATTTATACATAAATATAATAAATATATTTAGAAACATGCATTTTAGACAATTTCATGTATGTACATTATAAATTGACATACATATACATATTTAGCTAAAATATTTATAAGTATATGTATTTAGATTTATGTATATATAAATATTTATGTATATATTAAAACTCAAATTTAATAGGGCTTAAATAATTTGTTTTGATGAAAATACTCATATAAATATTTTTTTACGACTTTCTTTTTTTTAATACATAAAGTCAAATTTTGTGTAAAAAAGCAAAAACACATGAAAGTAATTCACAATTCCCTTGATTAAATATTTTAAGATTTTTTTTTAAAAAAGAAAGTATTCATATAACATGACAATATAAAATTATGTTTTTTCGTATTTAAATAAAACGAGTCCCTGGAGTTTTGTCATAAACAAAAATTTTGTTTTATCTAGAATCAAAATTTGTGAAAAAAAGAAATAATGTTGAATAAATTATTTAAAAAAATTAGCATGCAAATAAAAGATTTTCTAGCTCTGGTAACAAACGTGTTGCAAATTTAAATTGTATCTTTGTTTGCTCATATGTTTTGTATCAATTTTTAATTTTTGTTGTTTGTGTATTAGGAAACAGTTATCTAGTATGTCACTCAAAATAATATTTTTATAACACGTTTTTATAATAATGATAGAATAAGCAGGCCCAGAAATTTAGCTATATCGTTTGTCAATTTAAACAAATGTGATTTCAATCACTTATCTCTAAGTTAGAAAACAGATTAGAAAAATATGAAATTCATGATTTTGTCATTAAAACATATTTTATTTAATAATATGACAGTTATTCTCAAGATATAAGATATATCCTAAATAAATAGCAGATATCTTGTGTTAGTGAGTTTTGTTTTAACAAGAAAACCCTATATTTATTTTTAAATAAAACATTCTATCATTCAGTCTGTACATAATCCAGGTAAATAATATAATCAAACTTTAGAATAACAAATATTACAAAGATAGTTTTATGTATATATAAAAACTACTGACCAAATTTAACTTTCTTACTTTATTTCTTCCAAATTAAATCGATACACCTTTTCTCCAGATTTTTTTGTAAAATTACTCCTTTAAATCTTATTAAATTATTCCCTTTATGAGCAAACATTTACCAAGACCCTTTTCATTAATCATTGCTTGCTATATTTATAAATTTTCTTTTGCTTAACATAAATTTTCTTCAAAAAATAACTAATTCTCAATAAAAAGAGATTCGAAATGAGTAGGAACCAAAACCAATTTTTAACAATCATATCACGTATATGCTATGTAGCAAAGGCTCTATAGCAAATCTTATTAGCTATCGAAGGAAACCGGAAAAAAAGGTTTAGAGAAACACAACAACAACAACAAAAATGTAATAAAGATAAAAATAGAGCCAATTATTTATTTCCCTTTAATGTGTGAAAAATAGCAGGCAAAACAATACTTACATATGTACATTGTACAATGTAACATAGAAAAACAGTTTTTCTAACAGAGAAAAAAATAAAAAAATATATATAAAATCTAAAACCACAAAACTTAAAGTTAAAAGCAATCAATATTTAAATAACTCACACTACACATGAACATAATCACACTTTTTGTGTACAAAAAAGTTTATTTGTGTATTTATGTACAGACACTTAAGTAAATATTTAAATGTAACCCAGCTAACATTTATTATTTTAAATTGAACTTACTTATTTTAAATATAATATTAAATGTTAGTGAAAGCATATTATTAACATCCGTAGCCGGTAGCACTCAAGGCCACAAGATCAATTTTACCAGTCCAATTCTGGTAAAGGGGAAAAATTCATAGAAATACACTCAAGAAAATTTTATATTAACTGATTGTAGTTTGTTTAAATAGTTTTCAGTTATGTTACAAATTAGTAAAAATATACTTATTTTACAAACAAAATTATTTTTTAAAATGTGTCAAAAGTGGCGCCTAATTGAATTTTAAAATGTAAAGTTTTGTAATAAAGTTGGAAACCGAATTAAAATAGACAAAATTGTGTATCAATATCAATTAAAAGCTTTAAGCTAGGTTGTTTTGTTTTCTTATAAAGAGCTGTCAAAGTTAAGAATTTTTTTTTACATTTTTGAAAAATAGTAAAAAATTCAATTTTCATCAGATTTCAGTGCATTTATTTTAAATAAGAAGTATTCTAAGGTAATAATTTAAAATGAAACCATAAACCTCAGATATTTAAGTGTACTTTTCTTCAAGTATTTGTAAATTATATTTCTCCTAGTATTTTTGTTACTTTTTTGAAAATTAGACTAAAATACACTAATTTTCAACTTTCATGGAATGAAACTTAAAATGTTACAGGATGTTTGCTCTGAAAATTTTCGGAAAAATAGTACATATTGTCAAAATTAATACTGTGAAAAAAATCGTGCGCATATAGAGCCCGATTTGAGAAAATAATATTTTTTCAAAGAAACTCCAGTAGATTTCATACAAAAAACAGCTTAAGTGTCAGACATTTTCTTAGCTTTAACAAACATTAAACAGTGGGAAAGAATCAAAATAAATCTTTTAGAAAACATGATTGTCTCTACTACTTATCTTATATATTTTTCGAGTTATGTACATTTAAAATTTAAAAAATTTCAATTTTACAAGATCTTGGTTAAGAATTTTCCATATATAGTCTAAAATTTTCATCCGATTTTATTATATTTTATGTAGTTATTTAAAAAGTAAAATTATCTATCAAACAAAGAACATTTTTAGTCATTATCTTTATTGAGTCAAAAGTTAAACGATTTTGAATTGGAAAGTTTGCAAAAATAAACAAACAGACGGACAGATGGACGGACTTTAGAATTCTTTAAAAAAAAATCTTAAAATTCGAAAAATTAATTTTTTCTGCTTCATGATTAATATTAAAAACCAAGTGAAGGTATTAAAATTTTGATATCACCTTTCCCTGAATTAGTGGAATTTTCCACAAATTTAACCCAAATGTATAGACAGACGGACGGATATTGCCATGCTGCCAAAAAATATTTTAGAATTCTAAAAATGCATTCGTTTATTAACTAATAAATAGAAAAAATAGAAAGTGATTATAAAAATTTGGATATCACCTTTTCTTGAATAAAGCGTCATTTTCGTCCCATTTATCCCAAATGTATAGATGGAAGGACGGACATTACCATTCAGCCAAAAAAACATCTTATAATTCTACAATTACATTTTTTACTTACTAATAAATAAAAAAGTTAAACGTAATCATTAACGTGTTGATACCACCCTTCTTTAAATAATGCATAATTTTCGACCCATTTAACTCTAATGTATAGACGGACGGACAGACATTACCGTTCTGCTAAAAAAATCTTAAAATTCTAAAACTGATTTTTTTTACCTACTAATCAATAAAAAAATAAAACGTGATCATTAAAATATTGATATCAACATTCCCTGAATTAAGCGCCATTTTCGACCCCTTTTACCCCAATGTGCGTTGTTAAAAAAACAAACTACCTTAAAACAATCACGAATATATTCAGCTATATACCCACCATCAA